>CM019067.1:255822277-257253277 GCA_009667805.1 Leptobrachium leishanense
TTTGCATGTCTTACCCAGAGTTCCTTGCTGCATATGGTGAATGTAGCATAGGAGCTCTGTGATGCAGTTATTTGAATTTCTGTGATGTGTAAATGGCTTCTGCAATAATAAACCTTATTGGTTATTGCGTGGAGGCTTTTTAATCTCTTTTTTTTTGCCCTCCACCACAACCCAAATAAGTACTATATATATATATAGATTAGGTCGGCCGTGTTAGTCGGCTAGTTGAGCCCTATGACTGTCCCAATGTTTAATTCTATTATTCTGATCAGTTAGCTTCTATACCTGACGAAGGGAGGAATCCTCTCAAAAGCTTGTGCTTTAAATGTAACGTTAGTCCAATAAAAAAGGTATCACTACAGACTGCTATACTCGTGATATATATATATATATATATATATAAAATCCTGGAAACCCCGCACTCCAAGTGTAAATTCAAATAGGTGCTCCGGTGCTGGAATCAAGCCGATGCATAGATAGAAATTCAAAAGAGAGAGACCGCACCACGGAGTCTAAGAAAACAGTTTAATCAAGGAAATAAATTCTTCTTCAACGTTTCAGTCCAACATGGACTTTCTTCAGGAATACAAAAACACCAATAAGGACATACATTTTATAAAGAGATAATGACATACACACCTGTGATTGCTAATGGACACGCCGCCCTGCGTACGCCGCCAAAAACCGGAAGTCCAGTGCCCGGCGGTCGAAAAACCGCAACCATGGCAACAAGACGCCGGCTCCGAATGCGGACGCAGCTCAGCGAAAGGCCAGCGCGATATGCATATACCAATAAACAAAGATACCCAAAACAAACTATCACAGAAACAAAAACCTAAGTAGATTGAAAAAATAAAAATGAAAATAAACACAACAGTGCATAGCAAAAAACGAAAAAAATTTGCGGCTAAGAAATAAATACACATAAGAAACAAAGCGCATGAAAGAAAAACATTTTTTTTACATAAAAACTAACTATGAAACTAAACATAATATACTAATGTAAACAAATCCAAAACAGTATAAATATATAACCCGCAGTAAAGCCTCAACTCAACCTGAACAAAATAAACAATCTGCTTAAATTAAATGCTACTGTATATACACAGTAGAATTACGCTTCAACAATATTGCAAAAAATAAATGAGGTCACTATGACCTCCAAAAACCGCTGTTGCGGAAATAAATGCAAAAAAATACGACGAAAATAAGCCAATGGATAATCTCTACCTGGCTAAAAGAAAGGAGCTAAAAGAATTAAACTCATTTAATCCTTTGGGGGACAGAGTCTCGAGCGTAAAAATCCAATATGCCTCTCTACGCAAAAGCTCACCTGCCCTATCCCCCCCACGTGGGAGCACAGGAACGTGATCAATAAGCCTCACTCTCATGGTGGAAAGTGCATGGCCATACTCTCTGAAGTGTCTCGCCACTGGCTGTGGACTTTCCTTACCACTCAATGCTGCCCTAATAGAAGAACGATGATTAGCCATACGGGTCCGTAGATCCGTAATGGTTTTCCCCACATAGGCCAACCCACATGGGCACGTTAGTAAATAGACGATAAATGTAGTCGTACACGTTAAGTGATGCCTAATCCTAAAGATGCGTCCTGTATGTGGATGCTGAAAAGACCTACAAGGATTAACAAAGTTACACGTGGTGCACCCCAGACAGCGATAGCACCCTGGGTTGACCCCTAGTGTGCCCAGATTCCGTGTATATTGATCTGTGTGAACCAATAAATCCCTCAGATTTTTGTTCCGTTTGTAACACATAATAGGTGGTTGTTGAAACTTGCCATCCAAATCAGCATCACCTTGTAGCATACGCCAATTACGACGTATGCAACAGTTAATACGCCTAGACTGTATATTGTACTTCTGTGGGAACAAGAATCTGGGGGATTGAATTTCCATAAGTGTTGGCTCACTCGTCTCATATTTTACCCGTGCCTTGACTAGAGCTGTATCAAGAATAGATCCAGGGTAGCCCCGCTCGAGAAATCGGAGTCTCATATGATCTATTTGAGTCTCACGTGTCACTGCGTTGGAATTGCTCCGAAGCACTCTTAAAAATTGAGATATAGGTAAAGACTCCTTTAATTTAGAAGGGTGAAAACTCTTATTGGTTATTGCGTGGAGGCTTTTTAATCTCTTTTTTTTTGCCCTCCACCACAACCCAAATAAGTACTATATATATATATAGATTAGGTCGGCCGTGTTAGTCGGCTAGTTGAGCCCTATGACTGTCCCAATGTTTAATTCTATTATTCTGATCAGCTAGCTTCTATACCTGACGAAGGGAGGAATCCTCTCGAAAGCTTGTGCTTTAAATGTAACGTTAGTCCAATAAAAAAGGTATCACTACAGACTGCTATACTCGTGATTTATATATATATATATATATATATATTTATATATCCTCATTCTCCTGATTCCCTTAGGGCTCTAGTTATATGGATACAATAAGCAACCAAGCAAAATAGGGCATGAACTTTCAAGTATTTGCTTTATTTCTTATCCTACATCTCTTGTTAATCGCTTTCAGAAAAAATATGGGGCTTCTTGCTGCTATGAAATAAATAACCTTCCTGTCCCATAGCATTTACATATGTATGCAATCTTATCTCAGTATGCTAAATCACATAATAGACATTTAAATGTAGGCATTGCTGACCCCTTAATCATAATTACATTTTTTCACAGTGTTACATCTGAGTTGGTATAAGAGTTTGGAAATAAACTAAATTTGCTAGCTTGATTATTTTTTGCTGTGGGTGGCTGATTTGCAATAGCTCCTGTTCATTTTTTGGTAGTGGGTGGCCATTAATGTTCCACTTAAGTGAACAGCACTTTTTGCATCCTTGTACATTTTTTAATACAAAGCTAGTAAATGGCTGTGTCAAACATCTTCCTGCTGTTCTGTAGATGACTGCTAACTCCACGGGTATGATTAATGGGGAAGGTAATGATATGCAAATCTTCGACAACATTGCAGTATGCTTGTATGCATTTTAATTAATCAAAAAAGTAGCTCAGTAAATACAGAAATAAAACAAAAGTAATAACTAAAAACAATTTTGGGACATGATTGGCATTATATCTTGAGAATTGGAGAGTGCTGTAATGAATATATAACAGAGATGTATAAATACTATTCCCACTTGTGTAGTCCATATGTTAATGTTTGTTTTTTTCTAACTAATGAACTAGATACACTTCAATATTTACATTACAGAATATATTTATATAATAAATATATATTTATCTATCCAAGGGCAACTATATATACATGCGAAGGAGGTGAAGAGAAATAGAGTTACTGACATATAGAAAGAATATTTTCTTTAGATATCACAGTTACAGTTACAGGTTTTTATAAAGCGCTAACAAGTTCCGTAGCGTGATCGAGTTAACGTGACCTTCAAAAGCACCATCATGTGCCCAAGATAAAGCTAACTCAATTTGGATTGATTCAGGACTGAAAAATATTTTTGTATTGCAAATAAGCTCCATGCTGTGTTCCTCCAATTACAGGATATCAGGTATATCAACTGACGTGTTGCAGTTTAGAAAAAACAAGTCTCTGAAACTTTCCAATGCCTTACTAGGTGCTCTTTTGAAATCGACCAGCCTGGAGAGCCCTATCTCTAATCATGAATTCAGTCTCTAAATGCTCTGTGGAGCAGCCAGAAGCAACAGTAGTCTTGAAGTGGAATCAGGCTGGAAGCTGGCTGCCATTATAAGCCAGGCGGCCATCTTGTTCAGAATAATGGTTCATTTGAACATAACTAGGTAGGTTTTAGCTGAAACTAGAATGGAGCATACATAGAAATTTAGGAATGTGTTAGATTAGCAGAAAAGCAATTAAAGCCCTGAGAAAGATCTTTGCTGTTCCTGGCACGAAGGGACAGAATGAGGAATGGATACACCAAGGTCATAGAGGCCCGCTGAGAGACAAAGGGAAGCATAGAAGATAGCCGCAACAAATAAGTACAGGCCATATATGAAAAAAATACAAATGTATTCTTAGGGAGCGCAGACAAAATATAGATAGAGGTTCTTGCACAAAACAGGTTGCAGGGTATTTTGCTGGATCCAATATTTACACTACAATAAAAGATAAAAAACAATCGTGCAATACTGTATATATATTTAAACAGATATGAAGAGAGGTTGGAGGAAAACCACTCACAAACGGGGAACCAATAGGTTCGTGTAGAACGCGGATAAGCCTCTATGGGGGGCTTCTCCCATCAGATGGTTCTTGGTATATAAATAGATGGTATCGTGTTCTAGATTTCACGAATGTGATGACCTCAAAGTAAAAAGGCATACATAGCGTAATACCGTTGACACATGTGCATATATATACTCTGAGTTGGAATTACTCACGTATTACTGAGCCTCTCAACGAGTGGCTCAGTATTCAGGCAAAGGACCACTTTCTCCGTGGGGGGTCCTACCCTTGGGTCGATGATAATACGTTCCGGTCTACTGGAAAAAATCAGCTGTTATCAAAATAAAAATGTCTGCTTCCAAATAATGTTAAAAAAAGGGGTGGGGTTTATCATTAAAAACAAAATTAACAAAAAAGTAAAAATAAGCAGATAGGTAAAACGGAATCCGAAAATAAATAAAATGAGATCCAAGACGCGTTTCCCTCGCTAACCTGTGAGTTTCATCAGTCGACTTTCATACAACTATATAGCGCCGAGCACTGTAACATCTAAGGTGTTATATACAAATAAGTACAGGCGTTAGGGAGGCGAGCATAGCCCAGACTGAATGTAAGAACTAATCATGATCTGTCGAAACTAATATGAAGCTTGCCAATTTACAGCCAATTTAATGGAATGTCTTTGTATTAGACAAAGGGAGGTATTAACCCACGTGGGGTGGGATAGTGTCACCGGGAGGTGGGCTAATTGGGATGTAACTAATTATGTATTTGGGGTATAAGATTTGATGTCACGGTGAGTTCGAGGCTCATTTTTTGCGATTGAATCCCGTTTGAGCATCTGTTGTGATATCACAATAAAGTTTGCCTTTCCTGAAGAGACTCGTGTTCAGGCAATCCTTGCTCGTGTCCGGTCCGGCCTCGTCCCGAGTGAACCTAGCAGATTCCAGTTACATTTCTTGGGGGCTCGATAGCCGGGATACGAGGCCCTTTGCCGGCATGGCAATGACTGCTGAACACTGTAGCGGTTGACTGCAGGTGCGAGTGATCCCGCTGGTTGGGCGTCCATTGAAGGTGAGCTGACATCTGCAGGCGCCAAGCAGGATTTCCTGTTCAGTGGACCTCATCTCGTCTTAAACGGACCCCCGGCCCGGGAAAACTGGGACGCCACCGAGTCCGAGGAAACAGCGAGCAGCGCGGCGATAGGTAAAGTGTCTTCTATGTTTGTATGTGTAATGGAGATACCGGTATAAAGGGAAATGTCCAACTGTAGTTGGATAAGGAAACCCGCGGCCACGGTTTCGTTGGCATACCGAACCCGCCGCCGAAAGCACAGACAAGCAAAGGAGCCAGAGTGGCTAGCGCGTGTCTGGACCCGGGGATCGGATGTTAACTAAAGGGTAGAGTCTGTATGTGAGGGAGAAGGGAGCCACGTGGAGTTGCATAGTCATAGTCAGTGTTTGTAAATAAAGCTTCTACACGTGGACAAAAGGAAAGGAGGAGAGATTTCTGTGACTGGGCTGAGAGCCCTGAGTCAGTGCTAGTGTGTACGTCGTGTAGTGAAGAGGGCTCATTGGGGCCAGCGGTAGCTGCAGAGATAGTGGTGCCGGGTGGGTAGATTACCCATAGGCAAATTGGAATTGCAGACGGAAGTGTAGTTATAGAACGGGGTGCACATAGTCACAAGCAGTCAAGAGTTAGAGTTCAATTAACGGGGTATAAGGAGCCAAAAGGAGGGACGGTGTGCCCTCGGCTAGTAGAAAGAGTTGAATTGTTTATGTATTGTTTTGTGCTGAAAGTATCTGGTACAGTATGGGTTGTGAATGGTTGCTGAGAGTGCTGTGAGTGATTGTGCGCCTACTCGTCTAGCAAGAAAGCAAACTTGAAAGTGGACTCCCAAGGTACGTTTCCGGCTCAGGCGACTGCAGTCTGGCTACTGACGGAGGAAGCGAATCCGATATATATATGAACTGTTGGCTGAACTACTAGACAGTAAATTTCAAGTGTTTTTGCTAACAAGTAATGTAACGGATCCGCTACCCTGCAGGGGTAGCTCCGTCTGCGGTGCCGAGTCTTGCTGGAGAGCTTAGCCAGGTATCGAGCTAGCAAGGTGGTAGAGAGATTGGCAGCGGTCCTTGGATGATCTGGAAGCGAAGGATTCAGTAAAGCTGGCTTTTTCAGTGATTATGCCCTCCCCAAATACTAGTCGTGACTCAGTACAGGTTTGAAGGTAAATCAGAATGTTTAATGAAAAGCAGAACATACATGGTCCTTTTATATGGTACAGTCCCATTGTTCTCTCCCAAGCCCGTCCCCAGACCCCTGGAGTGAATTCTGCACAGGGGCTAGCCATGCCCAGGTTCTGATTGGTTGGTTCGAAGACCATTGCAGGCTTCTCTCAGGTCCTCTCAAGTCTTAACTTGGGTCCACTGGTTGTATGCAGATGAAGTCTTCACCTCACAGTGACCACATACAGTGATTTACATAACCCATTGTAAAGGGAATCAGATAGTGGGTGGCTGAGACAATGTGACTCCCAGCCTTTCAGAAGGTAAACAGATAACAGATATCTACAGAGAAAGCACTTTTGCATAATCCACAAATTACACAAACCTATTGTACATTTTATACGAAGGAAACATTTGACTCTAGTGGCGGGTAGTGTTTTTAAAAACCACATTTAACTAAAGAAATATAAGTCTATTTAAAACTAAAAATGAGCGATTGACAATACATTTAAAACCACACAATATATCTGAGCATAAACTAGCAGGATGGGTGCAGGGGAAAAACATGATTAATTAGAAGTCTAGCAACAGTTTTACACTAAATCTAACAAAGGAACTTAGTTC
The DNA here is from genome assembly GCA_009667805.1 of Leptobrachium leishanense. Lineage (NCBI taxonomy): Eukaryota > Metazoa > Chordata > Amphibia > Anura > Megophryidae > Leptobrachium > Leptobrachium leishanense. The sequence goes on from CM019067.1 coordinate 255,829,312, forward strand.
CTATAAATAAAGGGTAAACGAAATATAACAAAATAAGAATGAAATTAAACTAAATAAATCCTGTGGCGGCCGTTCCGTCACAAAGCTCCCCCAGTCCCATGATGGCAGACCCGATGAGACCCTCTACGGGTCCGCCTGGGGATGTCCAGGTGCAAGTGTCTTTAAACAGTCTCACGTTTGGGTTGCTGGGGCAATGCTTTGCCAACCCCCGATAGTCTTTCGGTCCATAGTCTGTAGGGAGGAAGCTGGCCCCCGGGCTTCTCCAACTGCCCCCTTGGCCTGGACCGGTGTCCGACGGACCATACAGACACACGGGGCTGGTACCCTGCCATGGGGAAACAACCGGCCCTGGTGGGACGTTGAGGGCTTTTTCTCCTCCTGGTCTCCTAGCCCCTCGCTGGTGGGCAGCCTTGCTGGCACCATTTCCTGGGGCCATGACCCGCTGGGGAGGGATACCGCCTGTACCTTCTCCCGGTGCCACAGTCAGCCGCAGGAAAAACGGGCCGATAGCACCCTTTCCTTGTGCCTCGGTCAGAAGCTGGGTGGGAGATGGGGTGACCGGTGTCTCCAGAAAAAGTGGTTGTGGATCTAGGCCGTCTGCCCAGCGTCTCGGGGTCACCCAGTTGCAAATCCCAGCACCATCAACAATTCCACAATGGGAGTCTCCCACATCCTGGGGAACGGGAGCAGCAGCATGCCGTTGCTTGGCACAGGGGACACCTCCAACCTCACGCTGGGGCTCAAAATGTTGGAGAGCGAGACCTGCCATCTCTCCTTCCGGGATTATTACCCGTCGCTGGGGAGAGGTACCGCCAGTACTCTCTACCTGGGGTAGCCGCTGCTGTGGTGGAAGGAGACCGACTGACTCCCCACCCTGGAACTCGTAATGCGGCGCACCATCACAGGCACTGCATTCTGCTGATAGCTCCTGATGAACTGTATTTGCCCAGTCTGATGCTTTCTCCGGCCCAGATGGCATGCTGTGCTGTAGTTGTAGGCTCTCTGCCTCCTGCGTAGCAGTGGAGGCCAGGAGCTTGGTCTGTAGTTCAGGAGAGGAGCAGATTGTCAGTCCCTGGGGCTCCTCGGTGAGAAGGTAGTTCTCCTCTTTCTCCTCAAGTTCTGCGGTGGCAGGGCAGGGGTAGAGGTTAGCGGTCCTCTGCCGCGGTGACAGTTTTTCCGCTGAAGTGGGGGGTCGCTCCCCCATGTATGAATGGCTATCCTTGATCCCTGACGCCACCAGCCAGGACCCTGAGCTAGCTGACCTACACTTCTCAGGCACCGTGGAATGGACCATAGCCTCATTCACAGCAGGCCGTAGCATGTCCGCTGTCCCCCACTCCTCTATCCATACGTGGGTAGGAGCATTTGGTTGGGGTTCGGGGTTCCCTGCCGGGTATGCCAGCAATTGGCACGGGGGGGCCTGAGTCTCCCCCTCCCTCGTCTGGCACCCGATATTCTCCCCGGTTTCTGGAGCCTCCAGCTGGGGGCAGAGGGTAGCCGACCTCTGTCCCGATACCAGCTCTGCTGCTGGGTTGGGGAACCGCTCCCCCGTACATAAATTGTCCTCTTCACGCGCTGAAGTGCCTGCTGGTGCAAGCAGTGAATCTGGGCAAACTGCCCCACATCTCCTGGGCTCCGTGGAAAGGACCGCAGCCTCTTCCTTGGCGGGTCATGACATTGTCGCTAGCTCCTCCACCCATCCCTGAGCAGGAGCACTCCAATGGGACTCTGGGTCTCCTGGTGAGCCCTCTGGCCCTCTGCCTGGGTGGGCCTCAATCTCACCCATTGTCTTCCAGTTCTCTTTCCACAGTGGACCGCTGTCCTGATGGCTCTTGTTGGTGGAGACCGCAGTCCCATCCACCGGTGCACTTCCACTGACCTTGGTAGGTGTCCGAAGTACTTGGTCACTCTGCTCCGCTGACGGTTCTGCAGAAACGGTACTTGCTGAGTCCTCTGTCTTTTCCCCAGACAACATGCTGCGCTGCGGCTGCAGGATAGTCACCTCCTCTGTAGCAGTTGAGGCCTGGGATGCATTCTGCAGCTGGGGAGAGGGGCCGACTGCCTCCTCACCCTGGTGCTCCGAACCAGCAGAAGATCCTGAAAGTAGGTTGGCACCACCGGATTCTGTTGGCAGCTCTTCTGCCATGTCCATCGGGGTGAGAGCGAGCGGGGGAGCGTCCTCAAACAATCTCCTGTATCCCTGCTCCAGCTCCCACTCTTGAGTGACTAGCCAGTCCAGATTACTGCTCAGCCCGAGGTCGTCAAGGTGCTCACATTCCCGAAAGTCCCGTATCTCTTCCCATCTCAGTTTAGCTGTACTGCCAAAGAAGGGGTCATCCTGGAGAGCGTCAAATATTAATCCCGGGCTGCCGTAGTCATAGCCCTCCGTAGGATCTTTCCTCTCCAACTTTGGACACAGGTTGGCAGCATACCATTCCAGTGCCCGGTACCCGTCCTCCAGCCATAGCTCCGTCTGGATCAGGTTCTCCAGTTGGGATAGTCTTTCTACCTGGGGTTGCACTCCTAGGAATGGCACCCGCAGGTCCCACAGTCTCCAGTATTTCTCACCCAAGGTAGGAAGAATCTTTCCCAGGTAGTCCTGTTCAAGCTGTAGGATGTCCCTCCAGAGCTTCTGCCGTGCCGAGTCATTATGCCACAACACCTCCTGGCCGAAACCTGGATCACTGTGCTGGTCAGGCGCTTCCATTCCTTGGTCCCAGAACTCCTCTTCCACGACTGCAGGGAGTATCTCCTGGGACGCTGTAGATTCCCCGAGCTGGTACCGCAACTCGGTCACTCTGAGCTGATTGACCCCTGCCAAAACGATAGCGATCACATCCGCCGGGGGGTTGACTCCGAACAGGGCCAGCTTCCATTGTACCTCCCGGCGCCATTCTGTGGATTCTGAGTCCTCGTGGAGGGCCAGACTTGCCTGTTCGTCCTCCATCAGGTCCTTGGTGAGGGCAGCCTTTGGTTAACGCTGACCTCTTTATCCCTGGCTTTGAGAAGTTCCTTGAGGACCGTGTGCTTCCATTCCTTCGTAGCGCTGAGCAATACAGGGTGAACGGCTGTAGGACGGTGTAGCAATCTCTCGAATCCCCGGGTGTCTGAGACCAGGGTCAAGCCAGCGGCTGTATTTCCCCCTGCTGGGCTGGTCTCAGAATCTCCCCAGGTGATGTGCTGCTCCAGGCGCTCGGCGGTTGTGGTGCCCGAGACCGGGGTCAAGCCAGCGGCTACATTTCCCCCTGCTTGTCTGGTCTCGGAGCTCCCACCGCTTGCCACCAATGTAACGGATCCGCTACCCTGCAGGGGTAGCTCTGTCTGCGGTGCCGAGTCTTGCTGGAGAGCTTAGCCAGGTAGCGAGCTAGCAAGGTGGTAGAGAGATTGGCAGCGGTCCTGGGATGATCTGGAAGCGAAGGATTCAGTAAAGCTGGCTTCTTCAGTGATTATGCCCTCCCCAAATACTAGTCGTGACTCAGTACAGGTTTGAAGGTAAATCAGAATGTTTAATGAAAAGCAGAACATACATGGTCCTTTTATATGGTACAGTCCCATTGTTCTCTCCCATGCCCGCCCCCAGACCCCTGGAGTGAATTCTGCACAGGGGCTAGCCATGCCCAGGTTCTGATTGGTTGGTTCCAAGACCATTGCAGGCTTCTCTCAGGTCCTCTCAAGTCTTCACTTGGGTCCACTGGTTGTATGCAGATGAAGTCTTCACCTCACCATGACCACATACAGTGATTTACATAACCCATTGTAAAGGGAATCAGATAGTGGGTGGCTGAGACAATGTGACTCCCAGCCTTTCAGAATAGGTAAACAGATAACAGATATCTACAGAGAAAGCACTTTTGCATAATCCACAAGTTACACAAACCTATTGTACATTCTATACGAAGGAAACATTTGACTCTAGTGGCGGGTAGTGTTTTTAAAAACCACATTTAACTAAAGAAATATAAGTCTATTTAAAACTAAAAATGAGCGATTGACAATACATTTAAAACCACACAATATATCTGAGCATAAACTAGCAGGATGGGTGCAGGGGAAAAACATGATTAATTAGAAGTCTAGCAACAGTTTTACACTAAATCTAACAAAGGAAATTAGTTCCTATAAATAAAGGGTAAACGAAATATAACAAAATAAGAATGAAATTAAACTAAATAAATCCTGTGGCGGCCGTTCCGTCACAAGTAATATCTGTATCGTAAAAAGGTTACTGCTTTAAGAGTAACAATGGGTAACGGGTCATCCAAGCCCAACAAGGTGAAGAAGGTGAAGAAGGGTGAGATGCCCTTAGGGTATATGGTGCGGAATTTTGAAGCACTATATACAACATATGATTATGGTGTAGAGTTAAAGGGAAATTAACAGGAATGTGTACATTTGTATGGCCATTGCTAGTTCCAGACTGGCCAGAGCAGGGGTCAATGGACCCGGAGTTAATACAGAGAGTGTATTCCCAGGTAACCGGGAGATATAGTCATTCTGAACAATATCTGTATATAGATATATGGAGGTACTGTGCGAGAGATAAAAGCTATTTTGTTACAAGTTAAATAGAACAAAGGAAAAAGTATGCCATCAAATAAATATAAATATAAATATGAAAAATAAGTATATATATATATATATATATTTAGTGTTTTAATATACCAGTAAAATAAATAAAGATAATTTACAAGTTCTGTGTGTGGATTATGTAATGATCTGCAGGAGTCTCTGAGCCCCCACTTCCCCCTGGGCCAGAAGAAAATGAGATGATCAATAGATCAGATGGTAATCTAGAAGGTTTTAAAAAAAATAATAATTACAGTGCTGTATAATTTGTGTATGTAATTCGGACTGATCATTCGGATATGATATCTGTACTGTTCTGCGTGAGTATGAAGTCAGATAATGTTATTAATAAATAGTGTGTGCTGTATGATCGAATGATATATGGTAGAATGTTTTTGTCTGATTGTGTTTATAATTGATCTACCAAACTGTTCAATTAAGAGTAAAGTGTGATAAGTAATTAATTTAGAGTGTGTAATGGCTGAGAGGTAGTGAGATTCTCCAGACTCATCTCCCCCCCCCTTCTTTCTGGCACACACTGTTTGCACGGGGAGGGGGGAGGGAGGGAGTCAGCTTTTTGCTCTCTGATGGACAAAGAAAGTAACCCTTTATGTGTCTGTGCAGCGGATTTAAATTAACTAAAGAGAAATAAAGAAGAAAAATTACTATGTTTAGCTAATTTTTAATGTGTGCTACAATAGAATGTATGAAGTCTGTCGAGTGCAAGATATATGTTTATATTTTGTGTTGATATATTTGTATAATCTAGGCTATATGTGAGAAAGTTTTATATTGTCTAGTATTGTTGTCCGTTTGTTTCAAGCAATATTGTGTAATGTGTTGATATTATTCCAAAAACTCTAGTTTTGTTCACAGAGCTAGAATTAAAGGGAGTCCTGGATTTTATATTGTTACAGAGTGTAACAATAATAAGTATTTATAATACAACATGTATTTTATGAAGTAAATTTAAAGTATATAATAATATACAATATTGTCTACCAAAATATAATAAAATTTATTAACAAATTAAATAGAAATATATAAAACGGTTAGAAGATAATATTGAAAAAAAATAATTCGAGAAATAATTAAAGTAAATAGTTTTATACTGTTTTATGTTCTATATAGTTAAAATATAGCAAAATTATGATTAATAATTCAATTAAAAATATATTTCTATTTTATTTCTGATGAGATAGTTATTCTATTGTTATAAGAGTATTTTAAATGATTACTGATTTTTTTTTCTTCTGATGTGGTATTAAGAGTCCATTTTGGCTACGGGAGAGAGACCTCTGTGAATATTGTTTATACAATGTGTATATGTATATGCCCGAATTTTCTATCCAGCTCCTGGGGCAGGATATCCTTTGCAAATTGCAAGCCCAAATTATATTTTTTCCCGGGGGTCACGCTAGATTAGACCTGCCTGAGAATGGCAGCTCTACACGGCAGTACAGCCCAGCCATCCAGCACACCCAATCTGTCAAAATTGCAGTAATTATGCCAAGAGAAGAAGAATGGCACTCAGCGCCAACCCCGCCGGCCGACCCAGACCCGTATATACTATTTCTGGGAATCCCCGGAGTCTGGGCTGAAGAAAACCCGCCCGGATTAGTTGTAATCTGAAACCTGGCACAACGCCTGTGGCTCTAAGACAATATCACATTCCACAGAAAGCCAAACAAAATATACAGACACATTTGCAGAGATTTAAAGACCACGGCATATTGAAATTCTGCGTGTCACCATGGAACACACCATTGTTGCCAGTACAGAAAGAGGGTACACAAGAGTACCGCCCAGTCCAAGATTTACGAGCGGTCAACGAAGCCACAGTAACTCTACACCCTGTGGTTCCCAATCCATACAATTTATTGGCATTAATTCCCAGAGACACAAAATATTACACGGTGCTTGATTTAAAAGATGTTTTTTTTTTGCATCCGTCTGGTACCGGCAAGTCAGACCCTTTTTATTTTTCAGTGGGAGGAATCTACAATGGATGCGCGCTCAGCCAGGACCTCTTGTCCTTCAACGCTCAGCCACACAAAGTTGTTCTATTACAGTATGTTGATGATTTATTACTGGCTTCTCCCATAGAAAAAGACTGTTTCTCTGCCACAAAAGCCCTGCTACATCTGCTGTGCCATGCAGGTTACAGAGTGTCCCAAAAGAAAGCACACATATGTAAACAGACTGAGAAATATCTTGGTTTTCAATTAACAGGTACCAAGCGTGCACTGGGGGCTGAAAGAAAAGAAGCAGTATGCCGAATACCCCAACCAAAGACAAGTTGACACTTGGACAAGTTCTTCATGTCAAGGTGCCCCATGCTGTCAAAGCCCTGCTGGATGTAAAAGGAAGCTACTGGTTCAGCAACAGCCGGATGACGAAGTACCAAGCTATGATGTGTGAGAATCCACGGGTTCATTTGGACCTCATCGCTACCTTGAACCCTGTTACTTTACTGCCTGACTGTGAAGAGGATCCAGATTATGAATGCCTCCAAGTCATGGAAGAAGTGTTCAGTAGCAGGCCAGATTTGAAAGACGTACCCCTAGACAAATACGATCTACAGTTGTTCACTGATGGTAGCAGCTACATGGATGATGGGAAGAAAGTCTCCGGCTATGCAGTAGTCTCAGCAGAAGGAATTATCGAAGCAAATCCACTACCAGGCCATACATCTGCACAACTGGCTGAAATAACAGCCCTATCCAGTGCTCTAGAAATCTCCGAAGGCAAAAGAGTGAATATCTACACTGACTCCAAGTACGCCTTCATGACGGTCCATGCACTTGGTGCACTCTACAAAGAAAGAGGCCTGCTCACTTCCACAGGACAACAAATCAAGTATGCAGCTGAAATCACAGCCCTTCTAGAAGCTGTATGGAAACCAAGTGCTGTCAGTATTATGCACTGTCGTAGCCACCAGAAAGATCATGATGAAATCCCGAAAGGCAACAGGTGCGCTGACCAAGCCGCAAAAGCGGCTGCAAAACCATTGCTAACAACTGATCAAGCCAAAGTCCTGCTCTGCAAGCAAGAGGACCAACCTGCCATGCCAAACTACGAATTCTACATGAATTGGAGAAAATTTGAACCTGGAGGCAAATTTATTGAAATTATTTTGCACAAATGGCACAATGACTACGAACTATTAGAACTCAATCATGATTATATCCAATGGCTCTTCCCAACCCGGTCCCAAGGCCGAAATTTCTACTCCACTCCTCTGAACCCTCCAGAGACACGTCTTATGATTAACACCTCAGAAGTTCAGCAAAGACTCCGCAGAGTATATAAAATGATGCTGAAATTCTTCGGCGTAAAATTAATGGGGGAGTGTGGAGAAGATACAAAAGAAACCGAAGTTGAACGAGCAGAAAATTTCGCCTCACGTTTTGACAGCCTCACAGCCAACTCTTATAATAATCTGAGGAGCACACGAATACGGCTAAGTTTGGGAGAGAAGACAGCAGAAGTGGTGAGGAGTCTAATGAAAGAAATAATACCACGTTATGGACTTCCTCTCGAAATAGGGTCAGACAATGGCCCTGCATTTATAAAGAACTGTTTACAACAGTTTGCCTGTCTGTTGGGCATCACCTGGAAGTTATATACTGTTTACAGGCCCCAAAGCTTGGGAAAAGTCAAGAGAATGAACCGCACCCTAAAGATTTTGATGTCCAAACTGTGCCAAGAGATGCCATTAGGCTGGTTGGATGTGCTGCCGATAGTCCTATTGCACATTAGGTGCAGGCCAACCCCCCAATTGAAGCTAAGTCCGTATGAACTCATGTTTGGACGGCCTACCCCTTTGATTAATGGACTAAGGGGGGGACCTTCGGGCATTGGGTGTCACGTCTCGGCCTTGCCCCCTGCTGGTGGTAGCAGGGATTCCTGTTTGTTTTTGTTTTCAGGCTGCAGGCCATCTGTTGGGCTTATTGGTCTGCGGTCACATGACCTGTTCTGCCCTATATGTAGGACCAGAATTCCCCTTGATCCTTGGACCAGGATAGTCTTTCTTGCCTAGTCCCTGTGTGCTGGTTAACTTTGATATTCTGTGTATGACCTCTGGCTCATGTGTTTAGGATCTCTCTCTTGTCTGACCCCTCAAGTTATGATATTCCGTGTATGACCTTTGGCTCTTGTATTTGGATCTCTCTTCTGTCTGTCCCCTGTACTGTACCGTGCTTATTTATCCGTGTATACCTGCATTCATTGTATGTCTGGTTTATGTTTTATACACCTTGCAGACCTAGCCTAGTTAGTATTTCGAGACCACCTTTCAAGGATCTCAGTCAGGGCTTAGGGATCTTTCTAGTTTCTGTAAATATCTTGGTTTGTTCCCTGGAATCTGTATACCTGCATTCATTGTATGTCTGGTTTATGTTTTATACACCTTGCAGACCTAGCCTAGTTAGTATTTCGAGACCACCTTTCAAGGATCTCAGTCAGGGCTTCGTGATCTTTCTAATTCCTGTAATATCCTGGTTTGTTCCCTGGAATCTGTATACCTGCCCTTAAGGCTTCAATCTCCACAGATTGGGGGCTCCACATCACCCTATAGGGGGCTCACCGTTACATTATCCTGGTCCCATAATAGAAGCTGGCAGGTATGTCTCATATGTATGAAGCTGTATTGAACTTGGTGCTTGCTATGCTGAAAGAGCTGCAGAGGTTAATGGAGGCTCTGAGCCTATCACCTGCTGCAGCTAACGATGCAGCACCACCCTGCACTACTTGCAAACCCATGTCTGAGAAGGAAAGACGCAGGTTGTATGGTCTCTGTTTTTATTGTGCAGATCCAAATCACACTATTGAACATTGTGTATTAAAACCTGTTAAGCAATGGCAGGGGAACCATGTATCCAGGTATCGCTATGGAGGTACTGGTGTGTCCTCCATAGGCATCCAGACTGGCAGAATAGCCACCTCAAATCTGTTGAATCATGGGATCACTATGCCCTCGTCTCACAGTGAGGTTGCAGTGTCTCCGGTTGGGAATGCTATGCCAGCCATGTCTGTATCCACTGGCACGCTGCCAGCCATGTCTGTATCCACTGGCACGCTGCCAGCCATGTCTGTATCCACTGGCACGCTGCCAGCCATGTCTGTATCCACTGGCACGCTGCCAGCCATGTCTGTATCCACTGGCACGCTGCCAGCCATGTCTGTATCCACTGGCACGCTGCCAGCCATGTCTGTATCCACTGGCATGCTGCCAGCCATGTCTGTATCCACTGGCACGCTGCCAGCCATGTCTGTATGCACTGGCACGCTGCCAGCCATGTCTGTATCCACTGGCACGCTGCCAGCCATGTCTGTATCCACTGGCACGTTGCCAGCCATGCCTGTTCTCACTGGTAATGAAAAGCCAGCCATGACTGTATCGGTCGGGGCCATGTCTAATGGCAAGGTCATTGTCTCTGGGGCAGACAGTAAGTCCACTGTGTCTAGTGGTTCCACTGTGAGATGTAATATACAATCTCAGGGCAAGACTACTGTCACTGGATCTGGCAGTATCTCTATTGCCTCTATGTTCTATGGTGTGGACAGAACTCCTAGATCACTGCCCAGGAGACGCAAGAAGGTGACTAACCGTAACCAACCTGGGACTGATGATTCACTCCGTTCAAGGTCCAAGGTACTCATGCCGTCGGACCCTCGGGTACGAGACTCTAGCCCGGTTGCCGAGGGTTGTGTACGGGCCTCTAATGGTGCAGTGATCTGCAGAGAGGACCTGGAGGTTTATGAAAGAGCTTTGCTTGCTCAGGCACATACTGACTACTCTGAGTCTGAGTGGGATTCCAATGGGTACTGGTGACTGTTGGTCTTATCTATTTTCATGCCGTCCATGTTTTCTTTCTTGGGTGCCCAGGAGGTCACCCGTAAGGGAGGGGGTTATGTCACGTCTCGGCCTTGCCCCCTGATGGTGGTAGCAGGGATTCCTGTTTGTTTTTGTTTTCAGGCTGCAGGCCCTCTGTTGGGCTTATTGGTCTGCGGTCACATGACCTGTTCTGCCCTATATGTAGGACCAGAATTCCCCTTGATCCTTGGACCAGGATAGTCTTTCTTGCCTAGTCCCTGTGTGCTGGTTAACTTTGATATTCTGTGTATGACCTCTGGCTCATGTGTTTAGGATCTCTCTCTTGTCTGACCCCTCAAGTTATGATATTCCGTGTATGACCTTTGGCTCTTGTATTTGGATCTCTCTTCTGTCTGTCCCCTGTACTGTACCGTGCTTATTTATCCGTGTATACCTGCATTCATTGTATGTCTGGTTTATGTTTTATACACCTTGCAGACCTAGCCTAGTTAGTATTTCGAGACCACCTTTCAAGGATCTCAGTCAGGGCTTAGGGATCTTTCTAGTTTCTGTAAATATCTTGGTTTGTTCCCTGGAATCTGTATACCTGCATTCATTGTATGTCTGGTTTATGTTTTATACACCTTGCAGACCTAGCCTAGTTAGTATTTCGAGACCACCTTTCAAGGATCTCAGTCAGGGCTTCGTGATCTTTCTAATTCCTGTAATATCCTGGTTTGTTCCCTGGAATCTGTATACCTGCCCTTAAGGCTTCAATCTCCGCAGATTGGGGGCTCCACATCACCCTATAGGGGGCTCACCGTTACATTGGGGAAAACTAAACTAAATGATCAGGTTGTACGGTTAGGTAAATCAATGCAGAAATTGCCGGAAATGGTTTTTTTTCTTTTTGAAATTCCGGTGGGGAGGGATTGGGTTTATGTGACTGTGAAAAGAATTGCCCAAGGGATTTTGACATTTGGGGCATTTGTGGTACTGATTTTATATCTCGCAAATTTGATTTATGGACTGTCACGTGGAGCATGCCCCAAGTGCCCAAGCACCACCAAAACCTGGAATGGTACGCACCCGGTGATGGAGAACCGTACCATGTGGAGACAAAAGCGAGAGGCGATATCCGAGATTATGCCAAGAGGATATTTATTTGTGCAATTTAAATATGACTATGCTAAAAAGTCTGGGCAAACTGTATGCTGGGTGTGTAGTAGACTGCACCCAGAGACAATTCACATACCATTTGCCTCTGTTCCAATGAATTTGAGTATGTTTGCTTCAGGAAATGTCACAATATATGCTTTCGATGCACCACGAGAAAAACCAGAAGTATCCAGTCCCGGGTACCCCATAACAGGATCAGTGTACCCACCAGAATGGTGTTTTCAACTAGGAACAGATAAAGAAACAAATAACGGGGGTGGGTTATGTTATTCAAGCAAGTTCAACTGGACATTATACATTTACACACTTAATACAAGGAGCAGTCAAATTTTCTATATATACGATGTAGAAAGCTCACAAGCGAACAGGAGGAGGTGATTGCGAATGTGACGAATTGGAGGCAGAGTGCAACTGGATATGATGAAATGACTGAGACAACTGATGATAGAAATATCAAAGGGAACACTACATTTGTCACCATTTATAGTGAAAGGAGGGTACCAGGTGTTCTGTGAAAGGGTGTGTTACACATGGGTACCACCTACAGTAACGGGAATGTTATTTGGCTAAATTGATCCCAATCCAGAGGGTGAGGGGAGAAGACACTAATTCAGACACAACACTTCACCCTAGGTACCCACTGGTGTTTGAAAGACAGAAGAGAGAGCTATCCAAGAAAGCGGATCGAATATGGGCATGGCTCCCAGCATGGACTGGATGGGGAAGAGAGTTGATGGCAAGAATGAACAGTTATGCCAGTTTGATGGATGAGATTTTGAATAAGACTAGTTGGGATATTCAGTTGCTGAATCTGGAAGTACGGGAGATACGAAAGGTACAAATGATATATAGCATGGCACTGGAACAGATCAGTGCGGCTCTGAATGGATTGTGTGAGATGACGATGCATTATGAATGTTGTATTTTCATCAAAAACGCTACACATGACGTCCCTGACTATTACCAGGTAATCCAAGATCACCAGGAGAAGGTAGCACAGTTGCAGAACACAGCAAGGAGGATCGCTGCTGAAGGCTGGAATCCACTTTGTGGGTTTGGAGCAATCGGAGATTGGTTCGGATCCATCCTGAGATTTATTTCGCAGATTGGATCTATGATTCTGATGGTGGTGGTGATCTTGGTCGTAGGGACACTAGTGTACCGCATAGGGCTATGTCTATGGCCACTATGCAAGAGAACACTGACACCCACACAGACACAAAATATACCACTGATTATCCCACAAGACATGTTCCCAACCAAAACAGGTCCCCTAAAGTATGAGGAATTTAATAATAATAGTAGTGAGGTGTAATGACTACAAGTGTCAGGAGAGGAACCTGAGGCTTGAGCCAAGGGGGGAATGAAGTGGAATCAGGCTGGAAGCTGGCCGCCATTATAAGCCAGGCGGCCATCTTGTTCAGAATAATGGTTCATTTGAACATAACTAGGTAGGTTTTAGCTGAAACTAAAATGAAGCATACATAGAAATTTAGGAATGTGTTAGATTAGCAGAAAAGCAATTAAAGCCCTGAGAAAGATCTTTGCTGTTCCTGGCACGAAGGGACAGAATGAGGAATGGATACACCAAGGTCGTAGAGGCCCGCTGAGAGACAAAGGGAAGCATAGAAGATAGCCGCAACAAATAAGTACAGGCATTAGGGAGGCGAGCATAGCCCGGACTGAATGTAAGAACTAATCATGATCTGTCGAAACTAATATGAAGCTTGCCAATTTACGGCCAATTTAATGGAATGTCTTTGTATTAGACAAAGGGACCCACGTGGGGTGGGATAGTGTCACCGGGAGGTGGGCTAATTGGGCTGTACCTAATTATGTATTTGGGGTATAAGATTTGATGTCACGGTGAGTTCGAGGCTCATTCTTTGCGATTGAATCCTGTTTGAGCATCTGTTGTGATAGCACAATAAAGTTTGCCTTTCCTGAAGAGACTCGTGTTCAGACAATCCTTGCTCATGTCCGGTCCGGCCTCGACCCGAGTGAACCTAGCAGATTCCGGTTACAGTCTGACATCACAGTACTCCAGCGTGTTCCAACCTGCGAGGCAGTAGTCAGCAAAAAAAAAAAGGGTATCTCATAATATGGCAGCCCCAAGAATACTGTGGCAGCCAAACATACAGGGTTATTCAAAGAGAATCGAAAAGTCACCGCACCTTCGGTGACTTTTCGTTCCCTTCAATTCGGTGCGATTTGGCGACCCCATTTCGGCAACCCTGCGGTGTATTCAGCAAGCACCACGGGGTCGTCTTAGTGCAGGGAAAAGCTGCCGCAAACCCACCAAACACTAACCGCAAACCCAGGCGAACGCACACCAAAACCCACAAAAATATCTGAATTAACCCCGCCGAACACGTCGGAGAAAACAGCCGCCGATCACAGCGCAGAGCAGCTGCCAGAAAAAGCCGACACCGCAGACGAATAGAGTGAAAAAAAAAACAGTACACTTGAATGTTTGAAAAGTGAAACGCTGTTTGCAAAGAAACTACAGAACGAAAATGTCTGAAATTTACAGATAAGATCCAATGAATGACAATAAAAAGGGCTGTTACAGAAAAAATAAAAGACTATTTAAAAACAACGTAAAAAAATTGCTAAAAAATCCCGAAAAATGCCAATAAGTTCATAAAAATCTATACATAAAGAGACTTTTTACTGCAGAATATTATAATCAACGGTTTGTTAGATATTGAATTAAAATGGGAATATTTTTAACATTGAAGCCTATGGGATTCGCCTGAATAAACCTGTCGAATGAAACCACCGAACAGCAGGGCAATTCAGCAACTTTTCATTGCTGGTTTTTGTTCTCTGTATAGACAAAGCATTGCTTCTCTATGATTTCACTGCCCGCAAACAGGCACCGAACAGACACCGTATGTGCAGGCAATTCGCCAACATTTGGCGAACTGCCTGCTCTCTGAATAGCTGAATGGCCAGGAAAGGTAACCGTACGCTGAATTTCACTGTTCGGTTACCTTTCGGCCACAATTCGGCTCTCTTTGAATAACCCTGATAGAGTTCATGAGGCTGAGTGTCTGGATGAGCTTTAGCAATCTTTTTGCTCCCCTTGCCTGCACTGATTGTGTGCAGGTTGAAAGAAATTTATTTATTTATTTATAAAGGATTTTACCAGGAAGGATACATTGAGATTTCTCTCGTTTTCAAGTATGTCCTGGGTTCAAGAACACTGAAGGGTTACAGTTACAGAAATACAAAGTAATACAATGCAAGATATTGAAAAACAACACAAATATACAGATTAACAGAAAATAAATATGAAGGAAATATAGTCACTAGGTTACATGTTTACAGGTGCATTCTCTATTGAGGTATGTTAGTAAGGAGCTCTTGAGTGACTTAAGACTGGGGGAAGATTTGATGGTGTCTGGGAGGTTATTCCATAATTGTGGTGCTCTGTAGGAAAATGAGGACCGAGCCGCTGTCTTTTTGTATTGTTGAAAGAAAGGAGGCAGTGCCTTCAAATAACCCTACTGGAAAACCCAGTTCTACAACGTTATTTGGAAAAAGACCCTATATATCACGATAGGGAACTCAGGGCTTAACCCTCGACAAGCTAAATAAATCCTATCTGCTCACCTTAATCCAGGGGAGCTGCAAAATTTCCCAATACAGATTACTAAAACTTAACTTTTATGCACCCTAATATAAACCACACCACAGGCACTGTCAATGGAGGACAAAGAATAAATAATTTTGAATGTAGTTAAAAAGATCAATACTTCCAAATGTAATTCGTTATAGTATGCCCTAATTCTCTGATGAAAAAATTATTTATTACACAACATATATTTACATAGATATTCTTGGGAATGCAGAAAGCGTGGATATTCCCTTCTAATTCATTCACCACATATACAGTCAGGTCCAGAAATATTGGGACATCGACGCAATTCTAACATCTTTGGCTCTATTCACCACCACAATGGAGTTGGAATGAAACAATGGCCCAGGTCAGCCTCACCAGTGGTGTACATCTGGTATAAGCCAGTGTATCACATACAAGTGAGACGTCTTATCTGAGCGTACTGGCCCATGCCTGCCTGTCATTGATCAGTTCCATCGGCAGATTAGGCACAAATGAATGGATCAATTACCATTAAAATCAAATAATCTGAAGAATGATAAATAAAGTCTGTCCACTGTACACCCGCTACCAGTCTGCACAGAATGGACCAATCATGCTATAATGTTATGACCAGCATCCATGTTATGGGTTGCGAGCAAGGATCCCCTGGACATAAGCGTGGTGCATTAGGGGAAGGTATGTTAAAGGTGTGACTACTGTCATGCAACTCCCAATGTTGAGCATAGGGCAGTTATTCAAGGGATAGCCTCCACTACACAGTCTGACAGACCATACGTGGTTTTCATTAGAGGGATCCCTATGGGGACTATCACACTACCGTCTGGGCAGACACATTGGAATTTACTGGCCAGGTACTGCATGGTTGTGACTAGTGATGGCCACAAGTACAGAAGGGGGGCCAACTAAGGTGGTAACTCCTATTCAACTATTATTCCTCCAAGCATGTAAATACCTTTATATGTCATATTGACATGTTTAGCATATTCCTTTTTCTACCTTATTAGACATACTTCAATCTTTTATTACTTTAATTAATAAAAGATTGACCTAACTCTTGAATAAAATTGCATTGTATGAAGAACATGTCTGTTTATTATGTCCTTGTTGTCTCATCATAGGTACAGTTTTCCATTGATTCAGTTGGGCAGCATGTATAATTTAAATAATGCAGAATTCTACTTACATAGTGGTGGGTAAATGTCGTGTCCTGACCCTTTAAGCAGCATCAGTAATTTTTAAGATCTACAGTGGGAAATACACACATTAATAACACATCCATGACTGCACTTGAAAATCAATAACAATAAAGGGTTGATCAATTTCTAGGAAGTGATAGGAAAACTTATGTCAATGGGAATAGATAAATGATCTGTTGAAATAAACCTGTTCTGAGACATGTTTCATTATTGATTGTTCTGACAGGTGTCTAATGACAGTTATATGTGACACATGTTGAAAGCTTTATTGTAGGTATGTGTGATGGGGTGTATATAAGGTTCCCTGAGGAAAGGGTTAACGTGGCAGGGTTGATCAGCCCAGCAACACACACAAAGGCTTGATGTTGTGATTGCTGGGGCTTTAAAAGAGACACGCCTATACAGGCACAGGAGGTTCATTTTTGGTGGATCTCCCCTCAGACAAACACAGCTCATAAAGGCCTGTGATTTGAGGACACAATCATTGGTTATTGTTACGCTGACTGCTGGACAGCAGAGAGAGGTTTTCGTCTTTTGTTTATTTGTTTGAACCAAGCAGCTGTGCCTGTATACACCTATGGCTAGGGTCAGACGACGTGCATTTTCGGGCGTGATTTTGTACGGATCGTCATTAAAACTCTTTTTGCGTCTGGACGTTATGTAGGCTGGACATTAGCAGCGTCTGACATCTCCTAATCACGCAAACACGCCGCTATGCCGCAGCTGCGCACTCAGTACGTCAGTACTAACGGTTCAGCGTTCTCAAAAAAATGCGTTCAAATTCCACTTGCGTTGCACGGCCGGACTTTGTGCGGCCGTACATTGTATATTGGCCGTCATTGCCCGTCATCTGCTGCTAGTGCGGCCGTAATTATGTGCGCCAGAACGCACGTTAAAAGTGCGCTGGTCTGACCGCAGCCTAAGCTATAAGGAATAAAGACCGCTTGATGAAACACTTACCTTGCTGTGGTGTTCACGTGTCAAGGTCCACTCCATTACAATATGTCATGCATGTAAATATCTCAGCAGGAGGATACTCAGCAAACCACTGAAACACACATTTCATCTATATATGCAGTCCCAACTTGATAGTGTTTTGATGTTCTGGATTGACCATTCTCCAAAGTGCTATGTACAGTAATGTGGTCAAGCAATCCAGTTTAAAGTCCAAATGCATTTTTGGTGCCACAATGTGCTGTGTATGCATCTTACCTGAAGGTTGCTTCAATGTGCAACATAAACATACTTTTGGCACTCAAAGATATGTTTTTTCCTGGTGGGCTAATCAACATTTCTCTATGTAGTTAGTTGTGCCTGATGGGCTATGTTGTCCTGGACACATATAACTATTTCACACAGAGTATGGCACATGTTAAAGTGCTGCCCTGCAACATGTATAATCCATGTGCTGCAGTAAGGAAATCAAGACATGCCACCTGTGATTCCTTTATGATATCTTTGTGGCAGTGTATGGAGTATATGGTAGGGTATCCAATGTATTGGTGGCATTTAACCTGCATAGCTATGAATAAGTGGTGGAGCATTTTTGAAAAGGTGCTCTGGCTGATACCAGCTAGCTCAGACAGGGGATGCTGGAATGTCCCAGTGGCCAGGAAGCACAGGCAGCACTACAATTTGGTCATCCCTGGGACAAATATTTGTGAGCCAGACCTGGACTCCAGAGGTTTCTGAGGTTCTTGATAGAGCCTGCAGATCTGGTCACGGCTGAGCCTGTAACGCAGGCAGCACTCAACAACAATGACATCTTCCAAAGTGGGCTGTGTTCTTTGGACACGAGGTGCCTGTGGGATTCCCTGTGCCCTTTCTACCTCTTGCTCTCATCGAAGATGGTTTTGTGGCATATAGCAATGCTCAAGGAGATAAGCACACTATGAGTACATCCTTGGGATCCATTGTGGGATTGGGGGTTTAAAATGTACTATTGCTAGAGGTATTAGCAATACCAATATTTTTTTGAGAATGAGCATTTATCATTTGTAATAAAGAAACAAATATTCATTTTCACTTTTTATAAGATCCTAAGAGCATAAAATCAGGGATTGCCATCAATATGGAGTGATTTTTGCTGTATTTTCAGTGTCGTATTTAAAACCGTTTTAGACTCGCAGTGATGGATCAGCTTGTTCAAGTACACAGTGCTAAGCATCTGTTAAGCGGCAAACAAATAAAGGCAAGACATGTGTTATTAAATATTATATGTGTTAAAGACTTTATAGTCTATAGACTTCTTTGGAACTGTGCTGAGAATTGCTTTTATTTATGAAATTATATTTTCTAGCTTATCATTGCAAGAGCTAACAGAACATAAACATTGTTATACAAAGTTCAATAAAGAAAATAAAGAATAACAATATTACATTTTCTTTATTGTATTTCTCAACACTTAAAAATACAGAAGGAAATAGCACAGTTACAGACCTGTTAATGTTGTCATTAGCATAATTTTACCTGAGATGATGTAGAGGTCTGATGCCGTGTGCTTTTCTGTAGCTTGTTCAACAAAAGCCTAACCCTCTGCCTGTGAGGCAAAGTATTGCACATCTTTTATTTCTGAAGGCAACGGTATCTTCTGTATCTATCAACTTCATCTTGACTGTCACTCGACTTCTAGCTGTCATATAATTTGACTATTAATGGCTCATCGTCTGCCTTGCTTCTTAATGCGATTTTAATCAGTATTAATTATATAAATTATCATTATAAGAATCAAACCGAGCACACTTTCTCAAATAGAGAAATATGTTTCATAATTATTATATATCTATATGGATTAAAATACGCCACACACTGGAATGTATGTTATACAAATACCAGATAAAGTACTGAATCTTACATACAGAAACATATTGTTAAATAATTATTAAAGTTCACATGCCAGGTCAATCAGAAGTTGGGCTCATTTGATAGGGAATTACTCCCTCATATATGTTTTGCTGACACATTATGTAGTAAAAAATGTTGTTAACCCCCATCATTAAAAATTTATGTCACTCATTTCTCATGATATGCTGCTGGAGTGAGTGAGAGTCATGAGTGGACAAGTCGTCCTACATGACAGCCCTCTTCACACTCCTCCAGCCCAAATGCAGGTTGGCGCAGGTAGGTCAGCCCGCCGACAAAACTGCTGAAGGCCAATTGTGCAGCGCTGTGGGGCAACCCTCTTGAAGTTTTACCCATTTAGCCCAAATTTTATCACAGAATGAAGTATTGCATTGATCTTAAACCTCTTCAGTATCAAGTGATGTTCCCAAAAAACAATGATAGAAAACTGTTTTTCTTTTAAATTATTTTTAACTATATGGTAAGAAATATTTGGGAGAAAAGAGTGGAGCCAGGAATGTGCACTCAATTGTTTCAGCTCTGAATAACCTTCCTCAAGGGAGGACACCCATCATTGCACACATCCATCAACCTTGTGTTTGATATTTCATTAAAAAAACAGACTCATAAGGACTATTTTTCACTTCAAATCATAAAAAGACTGATATACAGTACTTATCGTGTGGAATACACATTCACAGGTAGAAGCATTGCATTTCACATTTAGATAAACCTAAAGTTGTATTTCCTTAAGGGTAACATTAAGCAATCCCAATGAAGAAGTCATAAGTTTTCGTTGCAAGCCAGATTTTACCATGTTGGAAATACTTGAAAATATATTTTATCTTTTATAATCAATGTGACGTGTCTAGCTCTCAATCTTTCATTGTTAATAAATTACAAGCAAGCTACAGACTGAAATAAATTATATATATATATAGCTCATTAAGATTATTGTTATGTAAAATAAAAGGTATTTTAGTCCAATTAGCAGAATGACACATGTTACTTGCTGCTGGTGATAGTTAACTGGAAAGCAGTCAGATGGATCTCATTATAAGTACAATCAGCTAGATGTGTCCTTACGGAGTATGACTAGCTGACATTAATAACTTATTATTGTTTAATAAGGTGCAATTTTATCTTAAAAATCTTAAAGTCTTAAAAATTATACCTGGTTCTTCTGAGATAAATACATTTCACCCAATGTACTCATGAATGTTATTCCGAAATAAGGGTAATAAAAATAATCCAACAAGCACAAAATGTTATTCTAAAAATACTTTGCTGTGCGATGTTAGAAATAAGGGAGGAAAATAGTACATAAGTATTGCTACAACTAATTGAACCTATAGATTTGAGATTTAGACCTTTAGATTGTAAGATCACGGGAAGTCTGGCTGAGCATTTGTATAAAGTGCTGTATCAGTACGGCAGTTATCCTAAGGGCAGGCTGTCTGTTCCTTATGTTTTTATTATGTCTCGTGTTTATTATGTCTCAGAAAGTGTCGCTATTTTTCAAATACCTCTTCAACCCCATAGTGACCAGGCGGTTTTATCATTGTCTGTACTAGAGTACCCACTGCTGTTTTTACATTTCTGTGCTGTTTGTCTTTATCTCTAATTTTCCTCTTCGTTTATATAACCCACACAAATTATACACTGTTTTTCTTGACAGTAAATGACTTTCTAAAAATATAATTATTTTCATCATATCGTATAATTTACTATAAAAAATGTTTTGGAATATGATGACAAAATTGCAAAAAAAACACTTTTTCGAACCTTGACCCCCAGAATCTACAACTGCCAAAAAAGACCCCAGCTAAATAGTTTCGAAATTTTATCCTGAGTTTCGAAATACCTAATGTTTACGTTTTTTGCTTTTTAACCCCTTCACTGTTGAGCCATTTCACCTCTGTGCTGAGCTAATTTTGAACGTTTTATGTTCATCATGTGAAAACGCGATTTGAAGTCCTATTTTATTATACGATCTATACGAAAAATTATTAAATATAACCCACGTTTTTAATTTTTATGTATTTGTTGTTTTCATATTTTTATATTTTTAAAAAATTATATATTTTTACACCGAAACTTGCTCATATTCGGTATCATTGGAAAGGCCATGCTTTGAAATAGGACTGCAATCCAGTGCCGATTGGTGCCGAATCGCAATACGGCACCTAAGGGGTTAAAGAGAGGCATCTCTGGAAAGAGCAGACTGTGCCCTTTTCAGCAGTACCTCTCTTTTTTTTCAACTCCCTACCGTTTGGGAGGGAGAGGGGTCCAAAGGACCCCCACTCCCTTTCAGGCTCTCCCCCAGTAGTGCCTGAAGCTGACATCATTGCACCCGGTGAGGACATCAGTGCGACGGCCAGAGTCTTTATAAACCAGAGGTCTTACTTCAAGGAAGTCAGACTGCACCGGGACCCCAGCCACAGAGGTAAGTATTGGGAAGGAGGGGGGGTTAGAGGATCATTATGTACAGGGTACATCCTTGGTCCTTAAAGGGAGTTTTTTCCCAGGATGTACACTGTACGTCATTTGTCCCCAAAAGTTAAAATAAAGTCATTATAGTGTGCTTGCTATTCTATGTCCCACGTGGTGTACCTTTTTAAAAATAAATTTTCAAAACAAATTGTGTAGACGGATTAATGAATATTTAACTATAACAGTTAATAGCCAAATATAAATGTCTTAATGTTATCATTGCTGCAGAGGCTTATCAACTAAATAGTGATTTTGTATGTTAAATTACATTTCATTATTCTTGGTTATGTTAATCTTTTGGGGAGAGTCATATTATTAATAGGTAGTATAAGCTCCAGACCAAAGATTATAACATTAGACAAGTAACAGATTCATCTGTGGATGTGGGTTGAATGTTTCCGAACAGCAACTCCCTCATACTTTCCACTTGTATCAGCATCATCATCGTAAGATAACCTGGGAGCAGATGAGTATTACTAAGTGTATTAATATCCTTTGTTAATCTACTGGGGAGAGTATAAACTCCGGACCAAAAGATTATAACATTTGTATGATGTGATACTTTATTGAACCTTGTTATTTTGTATAGTCTCTGAGCAATCTGACAACAGGGGACTTAACTGTTCGGATATAACTCTGCCATGACACCAGAAATTGGTTCGCTTTTGGATGCTATTAAGTGCATTAATTGTACAAACATTTGAGCTTATTAAGCGCAAATAATTAATCCAAAGTGACGAGCCACAACATTGTATATATGGTTTTAATTAAAAAAAAATGTTTGTACCTTTTAGGGTGCTGTTATAACACCGACATTGGATCACACCATGTCTATGCAGCCAGCCAGCATGATGGGACCCCTGACCCAACAAATGAATCAGCTCTCTTTGGGTACAACCGGAACGGTAAAACTTTTCATCATCCTTTTTTCGTGTTATGTTTTTTTCCTGTGTTACTTTAATCCATAGATGAGAAAGAAGATAATTTTTGGCACATATCAGTTAGCCATTAGTAACTAACACCGTAAAACACAGTTTCTCATTCATAAGAGATACAATGAAGAAAAAAATATCTCTTTTAACCTATCATAACATTTAGATTAAATGTTTTGCTCATCAATCCAGTGGTAGACAGTGCTTTCAACAAATATACAGTATTTTATTCATGATTGTTTTGAGTCATTTAAATAATGAAATTGTCATTTTATTTTACTCCAATGGTTAATGTCATGGATAAGAGTAGCATTGTAATTTTGGACAGGTGCACCTCCTTTTTAACGATGCTAATCTTTTCAAAAAAATGTAAACTCTTAGAATGAGACTATTCCACAACTCCTATTTTTACTGTCAGTACCATGTCCCTTTGTACTTAATTACTTATAACAAATTGCTTCTCATTTCGTGGGAAATGATTCATATCATACTGAAATGACAATACATAATTTATATTTCCAACAAATTACCCTTGAGTGTTAGATTATCGAAAAGGTACTGCATTCATTTTGCTAAATAACTAATCATTTGATGTATTATTGTAAAAGAGTAAATGTTACCAGCAATAATTAAACAAGATAATATTAAATAGTGTGGAAGCTCTCCAAAGTAACCAGCTTTCTGTTAGGAGTAGAGCAGATTGCTTAAAGATTAAATGATTACATTGAAGTATACCTCTCCAAACTCAAGGTGAAGCCATTGATTGTTTATGCTGAGTCACATATAAAAGTTAAAGTTACTTAAAGTGTTTTTAAAACAGATAATATAGGAAGATTTCCTGAAATAGAGCTAAAAATACAATTCAGGGAGTCATATAAAAATAGCACAAAATGACACAAGTAAAAGCATATCCATGGATCTCTTACGTGATCAAGCACTGTCCATCAGCATCCCCACATTTTATTGAATTTAAGTTTTCTAGCAGTTATAAGTAAAAGCAAATTCTGAAAACAAGGTTTTCGAGCCTTTATTCATTCTTGAATACTAGCTTAAGCCCAGATCAGCAAGGTCCAGAGAATAGATATTTATTCTACAGCTGGCCAATAGTTAACAGTTCCCATACAAAATATGAAAACTGCTGTCTTACAGTAAGCAGCTGCTAAAAAACAAATGAAAGTTTTTGCCTCGTTTGGAAGAGCACCTCGAATTGTTAACTAGTAGAGCTGTTAAGCATAACAACCCTACCCCTTAACTTAATGGCTCAGTTGGTATTGGGACTTCAAAGTCTTTTTTATACAATATAAATGTGCTTAATTAATTTTCAAAGTATTATAAAATATATGTTTTTAATTGCGAGAGTGGTGTTAGGTCGTTTGGTAAATTTTATAATTATTTTTTATGATTTATTTTTCTTAAGTTTGTTTCAAAACATCTGTTGACATAAAAACACATTTTACAGTGCATTTATATTCCCCACATTTGAGCTCAAAAGAAACTGTGCAGCAGATGTTTAAAATAACTAATTATAAGGAAAGAACAGTCAATTAACCAAAAAAAGCCAGAACTGATTTTACCGAAAAACTATTTAAATATTTCTCTGGTTGAAAAGAAAAAAAATTAACAGAAACTGAATGAGATTGTGACAGTCACAGAACCTTTCTCTACTCTAAAACCTATTTGGTTCCAAAAAACTGGAAGAATAAAAATGAAGAACGTTCAAAATATATTTAGGCATAGAAGACCTTTGATTGTTGATTTCCAAGTTTTAATGCATGTGTGAGAACTAGGGATGAGCCGAACACCCCCGCGTTCGGTTCGCATTAGAATTCGAACTTTTCAAATGTTCGAATTCGAACTCGAACTCAAGCTCAATATAAGTCAATGGGACTCAAAATTTGATTTTTAGAGTGTCCTCCAAGAGGGCATATATGCTAGATATTTGCCATAAAAGGTGTATGGGGGTCCGGGTAGTGCCCTGGGGGACAGGAAACAAGGACAAAAAGTTTTTTTAAAAAAGTTTTTAAAGGGACAGTGAGTTTTCCATGAAATAAGGGTTAAAAATAAAATTGAAAAATTCCTTCAAATATCGTGCCTAGGAGGTCCCCATAACCTGCCCGTGAAGTGGCAGATTTCTAGGATGTATAGAAACATTTAAAAACAAAAAAATGACGTTTCAAATGACGGTAAATGCTTTTCCTTTAATCTATTCATAAACAACTGCTTGGGGCGGCAGTCTGTATTAAAAGAGGAGACCGGGGTATCTCCGGTACATTCTGCTTATACTGCAGGGGTATCTCCGGTACATTCTGTTTATACTGCAGGGGTATCCCCGATACATTCTGCTTATAATGCAGGGGTATCTCCGGTACATTGTGCTTGTACTGCAGGGGTATCCCCGGTACATTGTGCTTATACTGCAGGGGTATTCCCGGTACATTGTGCTTATACTGCAGGGGTATCTCCGGTACATTGTGCTTATACTGCAGGGGTATCCCCGGTACATTCTGCTTATACTGCAGGGGTATCCCCGGTACATTCTGCTTATACTGCAGGGGTATCTCCGGTACATTCTGCTTATACTGCAGGGGTATCCCCGGTACATTCTGCTTATACTGCAGGGGTATCTCCGGTACATTCTGCTTATACTGCAGGGGTATACCCGGTACATTGTGCTTATACTGCAGGGGTATCTCCGGTATATTCTGTTTATACTGCAGGGGTATCTCCGGTACATTGTGCTCATACTGCAGGGGTGTCCCCGGTACATTCTACTTATACTGCAGGGGTATCTCCGGTACATTCTGCTTATACTGCAGGGGTATCTCCGGTACATTCTGCTTATACTGCAGGGGTATCTCCAGTACCCGGTATCGAATGATACCCAACATGACCAGGTATAAAGTAAAAAAAAATAATAAAAAAAATAAAAACATGTATTTTTTTTGTGTTATTTTTATTAATGCAGCAATATTGTTCACATTTCAATTATAATGTGAACGATGATGCACTAATGATTTTTTTCTATGGGTGCGTTTGCTATAAATCACATAATTCCCCCCACAAAATGTAACAAGTCCCCATTTATAATTTTTGTACAAGCGCACCCTATAGAAAACATAACCGCAAACGCTCATGTGCTAAAATGTGAAAAAAAACCACTTTACACACTGCAGATGATTAAAAATTCAATTTTTATTGCGTTTTTGTCATAATATACAGGCAGGACATGACATGACGTATACATATAAAAATTATAGATTATGAATCTGCGGAGTCTGACGGAAAGAATGATATATAATATGTCTGGATTATTTAATAAAATAAGGCTTCAAATCGCGTTTAAACATGATGAACGAAAGCAGTAAATTGAGTGGAGCACACAGCAGTGATATGCAGCATATTAGAGGAGAGAAATTAACACTTCTCAGAAGCAGACAACACACCCTCAGTATACTCTACATACATACAATGTATCAAATTCATTAGAACAGACTAAAAACACCTGGTGTTTATGCCCGTTTGTGAACACCGGTCATTTAGAGGTGAGAATCTTTGCACGTACACATTTGTTTTTAATTCAATATCTAATAAACCGTTGCTTATAATATTCTGCAGTAAAGAGTCCCTTTATTTCTAGATTTTTTTGTATTTTTTAAGCATTTTTTATACTTTTTTCAAATTTTTTTTGCGAACTTGAACCGAACACTCCAAAAAGTTCGAAGCTTGGGAACTTGTGAATGGCCAAAATTCAAATCGAACTCCGAACTGATCGAACCGAACAGCTCATCCCTAGTGAGAACCCACAATTATTAAGTCTCCAACTAGAGGTGGTTCCAGACACAAGTTTTGGGAGGGACACTCTACTAATTTTGGCTAACAACTGGTGCCTGGTTTGTTGTGACAGGCAGAGCGGGTGCTGGATCTCATGAAGTTCTCATCACACTCACTCTCTCTAGAACATTGTTGCACAGGGTTTGTCCTCCTTCTACTCTGGTGACACTGGGCCGACCCCACACAGCAATATTCCCCAGTGAGACATAAGAAAGTGAAATTGCAGTGATATTATCTACTTTGTATTTGAAAAGTAGACAATGCTTTAGAAGAAAAAATTTTAAAACAAAATTCTTCCAAAAATGTTTTGTAAATTATATAAGGCCATGTTTGTTATCCTTTGAAAGGACAGGTTCTGACCTTTTGAATGACACTTCACGTGACCTTATAGCATGTGCGAAACTGGCGACACATAGATCCAAAAGACCACTGCATCTCCTATAATGGGATTGCAGCTGGGGGTCTCGCAATGGTCAGAAGGACCATCAATAAGGAGGACAGAGAGATTATAGAGAGGCATCACTGGAAAGGTTACAGTTTGACCTTTCCATCGATGCCTCTTAACCGCTTAGGTGTCGGTCCACGATCCAGTGCCATTTGGCGCTGGAACAGGGACTTCTCCTGGAGGAGGCGGCATCTTGGATGCCGTTCAGACCCCGGTTCCTCCCACTGACATCATCGCGCATTGGCGTTAAGATGTTCATTGGGGAATTAACCCCCAGCTGCCCAAGAATTTCATATGTAAATCCCTATGGTGGAGATAGGGGGGGTCCTTTGGACCAGAAGAGCGCCTGAAGGGTGGGTCCTTTGGACCTCTCTCCTTCCCAATCAGGAGGACAGAGAGATTCAAGAAAGGCATCGCTGTAAAGGTCACAGTTAGGGATGAGCTGTTCGGTTCGATCATTTTGGAGTTCGACTCGAACATTGGCAGTTCAAAAGTTCGCGAACTTCAAACTTTTTGGCGTGTTCGGTTCGAGTTCGAAAAGTATAAAAAATGCTTAAAAAATACAAAAAAATCTAGAAATAAAGAGACTCTTTACTGCAGAATATTGTCAGCAACGGTTTATTAGATATTGAATTAAAAAACGACCTAATGTCATCTACTATAGGTGCAAAGATTCTCACCTCTAAATGACCTGTGCTCTCAAACGGCGTAAACAACAGGTGTTTAATTAGTGTTTGGAAATAACATGTGCTTCTAATTAGCAATTAGAATTTGATACATTGCTTGCAGACTGGGTGTGGCCTGCACATGTATGAACAAACACTGTTTTGAATTCTAAGAAGTGTTCATTTCTACTATATGATCCTCTCTGATATGCTGTTTAACCCCTTAAGGACCAGGGCTCTGTAAAACCAATCATTAATGATGTAGATGTTACGTCATTTGTCATCAAGGGCTTAATAAAATCTTTATCACACTCCTTAGATTTAAACGTAATATTCCAGTATTTGTATGTCATGTACCTCTCCCAAAGGGCCTATGTGAGCATACAATTATTATTGTGTTAGAAATGTCTATCATAAAGCGTACAAGCTGAGTCCCTAGAGTCTCTGACTATCCATTGTCATATATGTCGCGGTTTTGTGCGATTTTTGCAAAGCACCACCAATGCAAATCGCAAAATCGCAGATAGCAAATCTCAAAAAAAGGATCATGTACCAGCGACATGCTAACGCGACATGTGACGTCGCGTGACGTCGCGCAGCAGGATGTGAACAGTTCCATTGAAATACATTGGAGAAGCTACACAGTGCGACGTCACGCGGATTTTGCTGCGACGTCGTGGCAAAACATGCTCGATAAGTCGCACAGTGTGAACGGGGCCTAATACATTCCCTCATCTAACAAGATAGTAGCCAGTCTCTGTGCATTTTAACCCCTTAAGGGTGGCTAGGTGTCGTATGTGGGTCTCTGATGGCAATGTTTCTATACATCCTACAAATCCGCCACTTCACGGGCAGGTTATGTGGACCTCCTAGGCACAATATTTGAAGGAATTTTTCGTTTTTATTTTTAACCTTTATTTTATGGAAACCTCACTGTTCCTTTAAAAACGTCTTTTTTTTTACTTTTTGTCCTTGTTTCCTGTCCCCCAGGGCACTACCCGGACCCCCATACACCTTTTATGGCAAATATCTTGCATGTATGCCCTCTTGGAGGGCACTCTAAAAATCTAACTTTTGAGTCCCTTTGACTTGCATTGAGTTCGGTTCGAGAACTTTTGAAATTGTTCGAGTTCGAATGCGAACCGAACACGGGGGTGTTCGGCTCATCCCTAGTCACAGTCTGACCTTTCCAATGATGCTTCTCTTTCACTCTGGCCACTTGGTGCCAGATTGCAGACTTCACCCAGAGATGGCTGACATCTTGGATGTCAGCCAGCCTCTGGGGCCTTCCCCCACCCACTGATATCATCACGCAGCACTATTGTAAACTTTTCAATTATAATGTGAACAATGATGCCGCACTAACGAAAAATTTTGTTTTTTAATTTTTAGCTAAAATCGCATATTTTCTCCAAAACATACAGTAAAGAGTTCCCATTTCTAATTTTTTTATAACAAGAGTACCCATTGAGTATATAATTGTAAAGACTTGGATGACAAAATGTGAAAAAATTATTTTACACGCTGCAGATAATTGAAATTTTTATGGGAATTCACATTGTTTTATATTTTTTGTTATAGAATTCTGGCAGGACAGGACGTATACATATTATAATGTCATATTATGCATCTGCAGAGTCTGCGTAGAAAAGGGTATATAATTTGTCTGGGTCATACAATAAAACATGACTTCAAATCGCGATTAAACATAATGAGAACAAAACTGTAAAAATCAGCTAAAAAAAATAAAGGTGAAATGTCTTAGCAGTGAGGGGGTTAACTCCAAAAAAGGGTAAATGAGGGGTAGGTTTGAAAAGCATATCCTAAGAAAAGTCCAAACTCAACAGACTCGGCAGTTGATTTTTTTGTAAGACTGTCAGGTCTTTTCACTAAAGGTAAAAAGAATTGGCAGAAGAGAACAATCTGAACCAAATAGCCGATTTGGAAAGTGAGATAAATGGGAGAATGTTTCTGGTATGGCTATTTTGACCTAGAATTTTCATTTTTTCCTGACAATTCTCCTCAGTTTCACTTTTAGTGAATAGACCTATGTATGTACATACAGTCTTTATTCTCTTTTGGACTAATATTACTCTGGTTATTTCAATTTTCAGTATATGACTGCTGCACCTATGCAAGGGACCTATATTCCCCAGTATACTCCTGTGCCTCCAACAGCTGTTCAAGTAGAGGTAAGCATTTTAAAACATTTCATGTAACAGAATGTAACCCTTTATTTTAATAAGTATTTATATTCTGATGGTGGTTTTTTTAATTGATGGTGCTAGAAGGAGGCCGTATTTTTATATATATATATTGTGACGTTTGGGGGGCCCACAGAGCACGTGCACAATGTCTTTCACAAACAAAACAGTTTTATTCACCCTTTCAGGGCAATCAAAAAGGCAACATAATAAGTACACGCTTGGGTTCAGCGAAATTAAAGCAAAGTCCTGATCTTCAGCACAAATAAACAGAGAAATAATAGTGGCTCACCAACGCTTTAAACCGTCCCAAACCTAGGGAATCCTTTCCCCAGTATGTAGAAGCCTCTCCAGCAAGGCACAGCACGTCTCCTGCTTTTGGAACACAAACACACAGCTTCCACTGATTACTTTCCTTTTCCTGAAATCCCACAATCCTCTCTGGGAGTTACTGGCTTTAAAACTCTTCCTGGACAGGAAGATTAACCCTGTGGTTGCCCTTAAAGGGTCCACAACCCAAATAGGGGTGAAACATATTGTCCATCCAGGACCCAGCCCTGCCGACCTCTACATATCCCCCCCTCTGTCTCAACGCGGAGGTGTTTGAGGCAACAGTAGACAGCCCACAATGCATCCGGGACAGGGCATCAGCATTTTGGTGCTGTTTCCCAGGCCTGTGTTCCACCACAAAGTTAAACTCCTGGAGAGACAGGAACCACCTGGTAACCCTGGCATTAGCGTGGCGGTGCTGCCTCATCCAGGTCAATGGGGCATGGTCAGACACTAAACGGAACTTCCTGCCCAACAGGAAGTATCTCAAAGAATCCAAGGCCCACTTTATGGCCAAGCCCTCTCTTTCCACCACAGCATAGTTTTTCTCCGCTGCCGTCAGTTTCCTACTAAGAAAAACCACGGGGTGCTCTTCCCCATTGACTTCTTGGGATAGCACAGCCCCCAAACCCTCACTTGAGGCATCCGTCTGTACAATGAACTCCCTCATGAAATCAGGGACTACCAGCACTGGGTGCTGACACAACGCATTTTTAAGCTTCTCGAAGGCATCTTCAGCATTGGCATTCCATTGAATCATCACTGACTTCCTACCTTTCGTCAGGTCAGTCAGTGGTGCAGCAATAGAGGCAAAATTGGGGACAAACCGCCGGTAATACCCCACTATACCCAGAAAAGCACGAACCTGCTTTTTCGTGAGGGGGCGTGGCCAGTTCTGGATAGCCTCTACTTTGTTAAATTGTGGCTTTACCAGACCCCTGCCTACGACATATCCCAGGTACTTAGCTTCCTCCATCCCTACCGCACTTTTCTCAGGGTTAACAGTAAAGCCCGCTTTTCTCAAACCGTCCAAAACTGTCTGAACCCGGGGAAGATGGGACTCCCAATCTGGACTGAAGATGACAATGTCATCCAGGTAGACCGAGGTATATCTCAGGTAGGGGCGGAGCACCCTATCCATCGCTCGTTGGAAGGTGGCCGGGGCTGAGTGTAACCCAAAAGGCATCCGCTTATAATGAAAATGACCCTCTGGAGTGGAAAAAGCAGTCTTTTCCCTGGCTTCCTTGGTCAGGGGTATCTGCCAGTATCCCTTAGTAAGGTCCAGGGTGGTGATATAACGGGCCGGACCCAATTTCTCTATTAATTCATCCACCCTTGGCATGGGATACGCGTCAAATTTTGACACCTCGTTAAGTTTCCTGAAGTCATTGCAGAATCGCAGAGTGCCGTTGGGCTTCGGTACCAACACGATGGGGCTCGACCATTCACTCTGTGACTCCTCAATGACATCAAGCTGAAGCATTTTTTTAACCTCTTCAGAAACAGCCTTTCTATGGGCTTCTGGGATGCGGTACGGCTTTACCCGAACCTTTACATGGGGTTCCGTCACAATATCATGTTTAATCCCGGACGCGTGTCCCGGTAGTCCTGAAAACATGCCTTTGTTTCTTTGCAGAAACTCCTTAACTTCTTGGGTTTGGGGTTTGGACAGGGTGGCAGCAATGTGTACTGCGTCAACACCATCAGACTCTATACCCACCCCAACCATGGCGGACACCTCTCGGTCTCTCCAGGGTTTTAACAAATTTATGTGGTAGATCTGGTATGGTTTTCTTTTCCCAGGCTGATGCACTCGGTAGTTTACTTCCCCTACTTTTTCAACCACCTCATATGGTCCCTGCCACTTGGCTAGGAACCGACTTTCCACCGTGGGTATAAGTACTGCTACCCGGTCCCCCACCTGAAATTGCCGCAGCTTGGCTGACCGGTTGTACACCCTTTTCTGGGCCTCCTGAGCTTTCTGCAAATGTTCTTGTACCAAAGGCATCACTTTAGAAATTCTCTCTCTCATCTGAGAGATATGTTCAATGAGCGATTTGTGTGGAGAGGACTCACTTTCCCATGTCTCCTTTACCAAATCTAGCAATCCCCGGGGTCTGCGACCATACACCAGCTCAAAAGGTGAAAACCCCGTGGAGGCCTGAGGAACCTCTCGAATTGCAAACAGCAGTGCGGGAAGCAAATGATCCCAGTCTCTTCCATCTCTCTGCACAACCCTTTTAAGCATCATTTTCAGAGTTTTGTTGAATCTTTCTACCAGACCATCCGTCTGAGGGTGATAAACAGATGTTCGCAACTGCTTGATTTGGAACAACTTGCACACATCTGCCATCACCCGGGACATAAATGGGGTCCCCTGGTCTGTCAAAATTTCCCTTGGCAGGCCAGTTCTCGAAAACATAAAAAACAACTCCCGCGC
This sequence comes from Leptobrachium leishanense, assembly GCA_009667805.1. Taxonomy (NCBI): domain Eukaryota; kingdom Metazoa; phylum Chordata; class Amphibia; order Anura; family Megophryidae; genus Leptobrachium; species Leptobrachium leishanense. The sequence goes on from CM019067.1 coordinate 255,861,880, forward strand.
AATGGCCTTTGATGTAGGGTTTCTTAAAGGAACCGCCTCTGGATACCTTGTGGCATAATCAAGAACCACCAGGATATATCGGTGTCCCCGAGCAGACTTCTCTAAGGGACCCACTATATCCATAGCGATGCGCTCAAAGGGCACCTCAATTATTGGCAGAGGCACCAAGGGGTTCCTATAATGGGGTGCTGGGGCAGTTAACTGGCAAACAGGGCAGGAGGAACAGTACCTCTTAACTGCGGCACCAATCCCTGGCCAGTAAAACCGGTCTGTTATCCGGGCCTCGGTTTTCTCAGCTCCCAGGTGACCACCTAGAGCATCATTGTGAGCCAGATCCAGCACCATTCTCTGGTAGGGCTGGGGTACTAGTAATTGTTCCACAATTTCTCCCCGAATTTCTGATACCCGGTAGAACAGATCATTATTGACCGCAAAGTGAGGAAATCTTTTCTCTGCATCTGGTGCTTGAGGTACCCCACTGACAACAGTTACCTGTTCGCGAGCATTTATCAACATCGGGTCACCCATTTGAGCCCTGCCAAATGCACCTCTGGACACATCTAAGTCAGGGTGTACTGGATAATTAGAACCCTCCCCCTCATCCACCCCAAGTGTAATATCTACAGGGGATAATTCCTCTTCATCCTCTCCTACCATAACCGGCACGGGAGAGGATTCCCCCTCCTTGGGTGTCAACTCAGGTTGAGGAGCTAGGACACTCACATCAGTTACAACATTCTTATTTTGAACACATTTGAGCAACTCCTCATCAACAGTGTCCACGGTCAGGTTTGGTGGGGGTGACCCTGAATTGTTCCCCAGTTCGATGGGCAGTTCAGTTTGTGCCAAGCACCACAGTTCAGCAAACAAGGGGCAGTCCCGTCCCACAATCACATCATGTATCAGAGTACTCACCACCCCGACCTCTTGGGTGACCGAAGTGTTCCTGGCGGAAATGGTGACAGGGATCAGCGGATACTCCCGAGTATCCCCATGGATACAGACAACCCGGAGGGTTCTTTGTACTGGACCGAGCCTTCCGACTACCCGGGCATGCACCAGGGTGACCATACTCCCAGAGTCCAGGAGAGCTTTGGCTGGGCGGTGATTCACCCACACAGTACATTCAAACTGACCCCCCTCTAGGTCAAGGTGGGTAGTGCACGTTGTGAGGGTGTAGAAAGACACTCTCCGAGCGGATCCACACTCCATGGGCTCCTCCTGTAGCGGACACTGTGCCCGGGTATGGCCCCAGGCGCGACACCTCCAACACTGTATATCGCCAGCAGTTCGGGTAGCGACAGGCCTCTGCAGAACCGAGGAAGATGATTTTGGGGTGCTGGTTCCCGGATCCAGTGACGCTTCCCTCCGAGGAACTGAAGCAGGCCTCACAGGCGGTGGCAAGACTGGTCCTCGACGACTGGTTGGTCTGAGCAGGTCCTCCACCACGGTGTATCTCTCCACCATCTCGACTACCAGTGCTGCAGTCTTGGGGTCCCCATGGCTGACCCAGCGCTGTAGATCCTTTGGTAGAGACCTCAGGTAGTGGTCCATCACAACCCTTTCGACCATTTGCTCTCTAGTCAGGGTCTCTGGCTGCAACCACTTTTTAACCAGCTGTCCTAAGTCATGCATCTGGGACCGGGGTGGCTGGTCAGGGCAGTACTTCCAGCAGTGAACACGTTGAGCCCGGACAGCAACAGTTACCCCAAGGCGGGCCAGAACCTCAGCTTTCAGCCGGTCATAATTCTTTGCATCTTCTAGGGGCAGGTCAAAATATGCCTTTTGAGGGTCTCCTGTCAGAAACGGGGCAATGAGACCGGCCCATTGGTCTTGGGGCCACCCCTCTCTCTCAGCAGTCCTTTCAAACGTGGTAAGAAATGCTTCCACATCATCACTGGCAGACAGTTTTTGGAGGAAATGACTGGCCCTTATGGAGACATGGTTACCAGTAGTGACCACTGCTTGATCACGTCCAGGTGCAAGTTGCTGCATGGCCTCCCGCAGGGCATTGATCTGCGTCTGTGTGGCTACCTGCTGTGCTGCAAGTTGTGCAGCCAGCAAATGGGTGCTTTCTTGTTGGGCAGCAACAGCCTGTGCCAGGGCTTGTTGCTGCTGAGCCATTGCCTCTTCATGGCGAGTCTGGGCCTGCACACTGACAAAAACCATCTGCTTAACGAGCTCCTCCATAGCTGTGAACTTCAGTGCAGCCTTAGCCCAGGACATGCAATCAGAACACTGTCCTTTAAAAATGTCAGTTTTTTTTTTTTTTTTCTTTTCACAAAAATTCCTCTTGCTTGGCGTGTGAGGGGTAGCAAATTGCCCGCATTCGAAACACCAGTTGTGACGTTTGGGGGGCCCACAGAGCACGTGCACAATGTCTTTCACAAACAAAACAGTTTTATTCACCCTTTCAGGGCAATCAAAAAGGCAACATAATAAGTACACGCTTGGGTTCAGCGAAATTAAAGCAAAGTCCTGATCTTCAGCACAAATAAACAGAGAAATAATAGTGGCTCACCAACGCTTTAAACCGTCCCAAACCTAGGGAATCCTTTCCCCAGTATGTAGAAGCCTCTCCAGCAAGGCACAGCACGTCTCCTGCTTTTGGAACACAAACACACAGCTTCCACTGATTACTTTCCTTTTCCTGAAATCCCACAATCCTCTCTGGGAGTTACTGGCTTTAAAACTCTTCCTGGACAGGAAGATTAACCCTGTGGTTGCCCTTAAAGGGTCCACAACCCAAATAGGGGTGAAACATATTGTCCATCCAGGACCCAGCCCTGCCGACCTCTACAATATATATATATATATATATATATTTATTTATTTTTTTAATTGGAAAAAAGGGTTTTAAGACATATTACATTCAGTTAATTCATCAGTAATAAAAATTCAAGTAAGAAAATTGGATTACATTTGAGTAGGCAAAAATGTACTGGGAAAACTATGTCCTTTCAATAAAATCCAGTTCGACCAGAGAAATAACAGCCAATTCCTGACTGCCCATTGGTATAAATTAGAGCAATAAATGAGCAATGGTTATTCTAAATCTAGTTACAACATATAACTAGATGTCTGAGTGACCAGTAATCTACTGGTGTGTGTATATATCTTTACGTCTAGCCCTCTAGATATTCTGGAACTACATCTCCCTTTGAAACTCTGCCACTCTTTAGGTCAACAGAGCATTGTGAGATATGACATACCAAAACATGTATTTCCAGAAGGATATAGACATCTTAGAGAGAGTTCAGAGAAGGGCTACTAAAATGGTGTACGGCTTGAAGGAGAAAAGTTACCAGGAAATGCTTAATGATCTTAACATGTACAGCTTGGAAAAAAGACGAGACAGAGGAGATATGATAGAAACATTTAAATACGTAAAGGGAATCCACAAGGTAGAGGAAGGGAGTATATTTAAAAGGAAACAAACAGCAAAACAAGAGGACATAGTCTTAGATTAGAGGGGCAAAGGTTTAAAAGTAACATCAGAAAGCATTATTTTACTGAGAGGGTGGTGGATACATGGAACAGTCTTCCAGTTGAAGTGGTAGAGGCCAAAACAGTAATTGAATTTAAGCAGGCATGGGATAGGCATAAGGCTATCCTAAACAAAAGATAAATCCAGGTAAAGTATCCATGTAATTGGGCAGATTATTTGTACAACGATATAGCGGAAGTTAAACTTCCAAAGGTAGGGGATAACCCAAGATTCAATTTAGAAAAAAACAATTTTGCAACAACTTTATTTTAAACAATAATGCAAACAATTCACACGACAATACAATGTTAAAAAACACAAAATAGATTAATAGAGTATACGTTAAGGTATATCTGGAAGAGTGTGTCCAATGAAACCACAATATGTACCACTGATACAACTATTAAGTAAATAATAAATTATAATATTAACATATGTGGATATCGTAAATAAATGGACTTGACCTGTGGCCACATAAGTGCAGATAGTGGGTGATCAAGGTAAGAAAAATATTCACTGATTCAACATGTAGCAAGATTATATAACAATTAGTGCCCCAGATAAGGGACTGGGTCTCTAAACAATTCTAAGGGACACTTAATTGTATACTGTCCAGTAACACTTTCCTATATGTGTATAGCGCTCTGCTGATCTTGTTGGTGCATAATTTAATTGGTTCCCAACAGTAAAGTACCAATATGTATTAATGTAGCAACTAAGTGTCCCAACAAGGAACTTAGTCTAACTTAGTTTCTAAGAGACACTTGTTGTATGTGTCTATCGGCGGTCCAACAATTCATTAATATAAACGGCACGCTATAGGTCTCATCAATGCATATGTAAAGAACCATGCAGGTCCAGATATAAGTGACCATGTAATAAATTTCATACAAAAAAGGCCCACATTTAAACATATAGGACAAAGCCCCGACTATTCACTGATGTAACAACGCAATGCACCAGCTGAAAGGTGTGTTAAATTAAATAAGGAGTGCGTATGATCTTACATATCTATAAAAATTCCGGCAAAGGGCATATGTTAGGACACTTGTGCTCATGTATATCAAAAGGCAGCCTAACTGAAAATAGTGTACATATGTATTAATTAGGACGCTATTGGTTAATGCAATACGATTGTGGCCAAGTGAGTCAAATTCATACATAAGTCTATGTTTAGAATATATGAAAAAAGCTCCAATTAATCATCAATAGGCAGCTTAATATCCCTGCACAAAAACTTGGATTGGAAAAAACACACTTTGTCATGCATGTCAGGAGATAGCCCGACGAGGAAATCACTTGTATAATTAGCACACCGCTGATCTCGTCAGTAGCCGTGTTAGATCAGACATACAAAAGGCTTTACGCTTAGAATACAGGGAGGACGCCCCACCAAAGGAGCATCAATACGTTAATTGGTCGATATATTGTAGTAGCTAAACCAACCCTTATTATCAAAAAGGAGTATGGAATAATAGTACCTACAGAGTTAACATAACTAGAGCAATTGAAACTGATTTATGTCGTAAGTGCATATACACAGCGACTACACTGCGTGGCCACCGAAATAGTTAATTTAATGGGTCATACAGCATTTATATTCAAACCAAACAGCGTTTTTTCATATAAACATATTAAACAGTGATTGCTGCAAGGTTATCACAGCTAAGACAATTGTAACTAATTTATGTCATAAGTGCATGTGCGCAGGGACCACACCGCATAAACACCAAAAGGTTTACCTAATTGGTCATATAGCTTTTATGGCCAAGCCAGACAACATTTTCCAGATAAAATTATTAAACAGCAATTGCTGCAGACTAGATGGGCCGAAAGGTTCTTATCTGCCGACATTTTTCTATGTTTCTATGTTTCTATGTGGAGGACCAAGGATGAGCAACCCTGCTCTACCAGATATAGCGTATATACACAACACATAATTAGCAATGAACCTACATTTTCACACATAAACAAAATAAGTATTAACTTGTAATTAAAGAGGCTTCATAAGAATTTTGTTACAACCAGTCTTATATTAACCTTTCCAAATGATTAAGTTCATTGGAGCTGGCAAGTTTGCTGCACCATTCAACTTAACACATGACCTGTAAGATAGCCAAGGTTTGAGCATTCCTAGTTAAATATTTTTGCAAATTTTGAAAGAACAAATTATCAGCTTGATACTCATTGGGCCAAAATAATCCCATATTACAGCTCACTGGAAAATAAATTGGATACTAGTAAAAGCACCTCAGTTCAAAGCATCATTCAAGGAAATTTTAAAGCAAATTTTTAAAAATCCTTAATACAACATTTTTAGCAACTGAAACTCTTACAGATAGGTCCTTCCTTGTGATTCCTGAGACACAGCAGGGCTCAGATGATTAGATGGTTTATTAGCTTCACAAATGACAAAGGTTTGCTCCAATCTACCCTTTAAATTGGCAGAGTGGGCTCAGCCTTGCAACCTGGTGATACCGTGTGATGTCTAGCAATGCATTGGCTGTAGTTAAAGGCAGATCCTTAGTGTTCTTAGAACCTCCCATCATTACTCCACCGGAAACACCCAAGGTGTCCCTCTAGGTGTCAGATTACACTTTCTGAGCGGATGGACATTTCAACCACAGAATAGATCATAGCAGGAGCTGCATTAGAGCTCTCTCAGTGTTTGAGATCTCAGCTCAGCTGCACAGGGGTTAAAACAAGTGTCCGTTAACCCTTTTTGCTCAGATTTGACATTGGAAACCCCTATCAGCTATTGTACACTGGTAAAACTGCAGTAAGCCACTGTTAGGGACTAAATTCACTAAGCAAAGAATTAATGTGACTCCATTCAAATTCACTCAAATTCGTAAACCTTCTACATGTCTCCTGCAGATAGCGCCAGCTGATTAGAGATCTATTGGATCTGAATAGCCGCCATCTATAATCTACAGGGTGTCCATAAAGTCTCTTTACAATTTCAAAAATTTATTATGAAGGCAAATGAAAAGACAGATAGGTGAAAATTATTTCAAAATGAGACGTATATATTTACGTTTTTTTGCCTCATTAATACACACCTATATGGGCACAATTAGTTGCACGAAGTATATCAAGATGGTACTCGATTTCTTGCCATGTTCGCTGTAGCATACCCTCATCAATGGTGGTAATGGCATCAGTGATCCTTTGCTTTAGATTAGTGATGTCCCATACCTTTGTTCGATACACGATATCTTTAACATAACCCCATAGAAAGAAGTCGAGGGGAGGGATATCTGGTGAACGAGGTGGCCAGGGAATTGGGCCACCCCTTCCAATCCATCGGTCTGGAACTGTTTCATTTAGGAACCCACGAACATGCAGTCCCCAAGGTGCTGGTGCACCAACTCGCTGGAAAATTATGGTTGGTTGAAGGTTATTGTAACGTTGGGGGCTTCCAGCCTTTCCGGTGTGCTTGAGGGCAGCATGTATGATGCTGCTCGCTCACCAACACCCGGTTTAAATTGAAACAGGCAGGGAGGTGGCTGCATGAGGTGCGGCTTGAGAGGGGGGCGCGGTCTGGTGAAGGTCTTTTAAAAACCAACAGTTCCTTCTAAGCAGTGTCAGATCGTGGTTATCCATACCTGAGCTCCTTGTACCTGAATTCTCTTGTGATTTAACCTGTTATTGACCTCTGCTTTTTTTCTGACTATTCTGCCTTCCGTTGCCCTAGACAATTTTCTTGTACTACGCTTCTGCACTGATATCGACCCGGCTATTCCATTTGACTATTCTATACTCTGTATTCCTGATTCTGGCTCGTCTGACTACCCCCGTGTTGCTGACCTGGTTTTGTATTACGACATTGTCTTTGATTAACCCTTTCTGTCTAGCTAGTATACCTGGCAAATTCTAAGGACCAGACAGTTAGGGATTCTTCTACGGCTACCCTGTTGGTAGCTTTTGGGCTCTGTGGAGTGTTGGGCTTTAAGGACTGTGTGGTGGGATCCGGGAACCGTGACATTACGATCTGGCCAAAATGGATCCCGCAGATTTAACACAGCAATTGAGTGAATTTATAGATTATTGTATAGATCTGGATGATCAGATAAGGGACAGAAGAACTCCAAGAGAGAAACCTAAGAGACCGTTACCAAGGTTGGCCCCTGTCTTTCAGGCACCACCAAGAGAGTTATCCCCTCCCTCTGAGCCTATGCAACTAGGCCATACTAGGCTTACAGAGGAAGAGAGAACAAGGCGTCTTCGTGAGGGATCGTGCCTGTATTGTGGTTTAAAAGGACCTTTACGACTTCAATGTCCCACTCGCCCTAGAATGCATGATAAGTCGGAAAATTACCGCACCTAAGGCAACTGAGGAGACAGGCCTTGAGTGTGACGTTCATGTCTGCTCTCAAAGACACTAGACTCTTGTTACCAGTATCCGTGGCTTGGGAGACCAAGACCACGCATACTACCGCTTTTGTTGACTCTGGGGCTGCTGATAATTTCATTGATGTTGAATACGCTTCCTCCATTTCTCTCCCTCTGGTTGTAAGAGAGACACCCTTGGCCATCGAAGCCATAGACGGTAGGCCGTTATCCTGTCCCAGAATTACTCACGATACTGTTACAGTGGTTCTTACCACTGGTCTCTTGCATAAAGAAGAGATCATATTTCAGGTTATCCGTTCACCTTCTAATCCTGTTGTGCTTGGTTTCCCTTGGATGGTGGAACATAATCCTGTTATTGATTGGGCTAAGGGAGAGATACTGTCTTGGAGTCCTGCTTGTTTTGGGACTTGTTTAATACCCATTCAGCATATTGGTGCCCTGAACACAACTACAGCTCCTCCATTGTCTACAGAGGTTCCTGACTGGTATGCCGATCTCAGGGCTAAAAGAGAGGCAGAGAAACTACCTCCACATAGACCGTATGATTGCGCCATACATATTCATCCAGGTACCATGCCTCCTCGAGGCAAAGTATATCCTTTATCCATAAAAGAGAACCAAATCATGGAGGAGTACATAAAGGAGAATTTGGAGAGAGGTTTTATCAGACGTTCCTCTTCTCCAGCAGGGGCTGGGTTCTTTTTTGTATCTAAAAAAGGAGATTTACCCCCGTGTATCGATTATAGGGGGCTTAACAAGATCACCATCAAGAATGTGTACACTATCCCTCTTATATCAGAACTATTCGACAGGTTAAGGGGATCAGCAGTATACACAAAACTCGATTTGAGAGGGGCTTACAACCTGATACGTATAAAAGATGGGCATGAATGGAAAACAGCATTTAACACCAGGAGTGGGCATTATGAATATCTGGTCATGCCGTTCGGTCTTTGTAATGCTCCAGCTGTATTCCAGGATTTCATTAATGATGTGCTCAGAGATTTTTTGCAATCCTTTGTTATCGTATACTTAGACGATATACTAATTTACTCTCCCGATCTTAGAACCCACCATGAACATGTCAGACAGGTATTAGCAAAACTACTTGACAATGGTCTTTATTGCAAACTGGAGGAGTGTTTATTCGACATTACTACTGTAAAATTTCTTGGGTACATTATCACTCCAGAAGGTTTTGAGAAGGATCCTTCCAAACTCACGGCCATCTCAGAATGGCCTCTCCCTCAAGGCCTCAAAGCCATACAGAGGTTTCTGGGGTTTTCCAACTATTATAGGAGATTTATCAAGAATTATTCTGCTGTAGCTTCCCCTATCATTAATATGACACGTAAAGGTCTGAAGAACCAGGTCTGGTCTTCACAATCCAAACAGGCAATCGAAGCTCTCAAACAGGCTTTCACTTCCGCTCCAGTGTTACGGTATCCTGATCCCAGAATTCCATTTGTTCTTGAGGTTGATGCTTCCGAGATAGGCATTAGGGCTGTCCTATCTCAAAGAGAGTCTCCATGGAAGCCTCTACATCCTTGTGGGTTCTTTTCAAGAAAATTATCACGAGCAGTACGCAATTATGATATCGTAACAGAGAAATGCTTGCTATTGTGTCTGCCCTGTCAGAGTGGAGACATTTGTTGGAAGGTACTCTTGACCCTTTGTTGATAATCACTGATCATAAGAACCTTACGTACATCGGGGATGCTAAACGCCTGAGCTCGAGACAGGCCAGGTGGTCATTACTACTGTCTCGGTTTAATTTTGTGTTGACTTACAGACCAGATGACCGCAATGTAAAGGCTGATGCCTAATCTCATCAATATGACCCGTATGAATCAAATACACAAGACCACAATCCTAGAGTTCCTCCTGAACGTATTGTGGCTTCCACGGCTTTGTATGTTTCCTCGCCTTTTCTGGAACGCCTCCAAGCAGCTCAAATGGGGGCTCCACCTAACAAGCCTCCAGATATGTTGTTTGTGCCTGAAAAGGAAAGACAAGAATTACTCATAATGTTTCATGATTCAAAACCAGCAGGTCATCCTGGTATTACTAAGACTCTTACCAGTATCTCCAGACAGTTCTGGTGGCCCACCATGCGACAGGACGTACGTCTGTTTGTTTTGGCTTGTCAAGTCTGTGCCAGAAGCAAAACTAGTAAAACCTTGCCTGTCGGTCTATTGCAGCCTTTACCAATTCCTAATAGGCCTTGGTCTCATCTATCCATGGATTTTATTGTGGACTTGCTGAAGTCCAAGGGTCATACTGTGGTTCTGACAGTTGTAGACCGCTTCTCCAAAATGGCTCATTTTATTCCTTTACCTAAGCTTCCTACAGCCAAAGAACTGGCGGTCGTCTTTGCTAGAGAGATTGTACGAATACATGGGGTTCCATCTGAAATAGTCTCTGACAGAGGAGCTCAGTTCGTCTCTCATTTCTGGAGGGATTTCTGTGCGGAGATGGGGGTGTGATTGGCCTTCTCTTCAGCATATCATCCACAAACCAATGGGGCAGCAGAGAGTGCAAATCAGGGTCTCGAGCAGTACATATGTTGCTTTACCACACAACAACAAGACAATTCGTCTGAGTTGTTGCCCTGGGCTGAGTATGCACGTAATAATGCCGTTAACGAGACCACTCGCCACTCTCCTTTTTCTGCTATCTATGGTTTTTTCCTTCCGGCTCTACTGCTTCAGTTTGCTGAACAGGCCATCCCAGCTCTCGAAGGAACATCTCACACAACTACAGGATATTTGGAGACAGATTTGCGAAAACATGGAGCGCAATGCTGCTGTCCAGAAACACAAGGCTGACAGGCATAGGTTACAAGCTCCTTCCTACAACGTGGGGGATAGAGTTTGGTTGTCCACTACGAATGTGAAGTTGTGGGTGCCTTCTATGAAAATGGCACCTCGGTTTATCGGTCCATACAAGATCATTCGCCGCGTTAACCCTGTGGCTTATGCTCTTGCCCTTCCTAGACATCTTCGCTTGCACAACGTCTTCCACACCTCCCTACTGAAGCCTTTGTTGTGTAACAGGTACACGCGGGTCGTTCCTTCTCCTCCACCTGTTCAGGTTGATGGAGAGATGGAGTATGAGGTTAGGAAAGTTCTGGATTCTAGGCTGTTCAGGGGTGCTCTGCAGTACCTGGTCGATTGGGTGCGTTATGGTCCGGAGGACCGGTCCTGGATTCCGGCTTCCAACATGTCTGCCTCTAGGTTGGTCAGGGCATTCCATGCCTCGCACCCCAATCGCCCTGGTGGTCGTCCTGCCACTCGCCCCGGTGGTCGTCCTGCCACTTGTCCTGTTGGTCGTCCGGTGGCCTCCCGTGGAGAGGGGGGTACTGTAATGTTGGGGGCTTCCAATGGTGGTAATGGCATCAGTGATCCTTTGCTTTAGATTAGTGATGTCCCATACCTTTGTTCGATACACGATATCTTTAACATAATCCCATAGAAAGAAGTCGAGGGGAGTGATATCTGGTGAACGAGGTGGCCAGGGAATTGGGCCACCCCTTCCAATCCATCGGTCTGGAACTGTTTCATTTAGGAACACACGAACATGCAGTCCCCAATGTGCTGGTGCACCAACTCGCTGGAAAATGATGGTTGGTTGAAGGTTATTGTAACGTTGGGGGCTTCCAGCCTTTCCGGTGTGCTTGAGGGCAGCATGTCTGATGCTGCTCGCTCACCAACACCCGGTTTAAATTGAAACAGGCAGGGAGGTGGCTGTATGAGGTGCGGCTTGAGAGGGGGGCGCGGTCTGGTGAAGGTCTTTTAAAAACCAACAGTTCCTTCTAAGCAGTGCCAGATTGTGGTTATCCATACCTGAGCTCCTTGTACCTGAATTCTCTTGTGATTTAACCTGTTATTGACCTCTGCTTGTTTTCTGACTATTCTGCCTTCCGTTGCCCTAGACAATTTTCTTGTACTACGCTTCTGCACTGATATCGACCCGGCTATTCCATTTGACTATTCTATACTCTGTATTCCTGATTCTGGCTCGTCTGACTACCCCCGTGTTGCTGACCTGGTTTTGTATTACGACATTGTCTTTGATTAACCCTTTCTGTCTAGCTAGTATACCTGGCCAATTCTAAGGACCAGACAGGGATTCTTCTACGGCTACCCTGTTGGTAGCTTTTGGGCTCTGTGAAGTGTTGGGCTTTAAGGACTGCGTGGTGGGATCTGGGAACCGTGACAGTTATATAGCTGTGGTGTCACGTATTCAGTCAAAAGGTTAAGGTAAACATTTGCAGTAATTGATGTCTCACCAAAGAAAAACGGACCAATGATTCGATTGCACATGATCCCACACCACACATTCATCTAAAGCAGAGGATCACTGATGCCATTGCCACCATTGATGAGGGTATGCTACAGCGAACATGGCAAGAAATCGAGTACCTTCTTGATGTGCTTCGTGCAACTAATGGTGCCCATATAGAGGTGTATTAAATGAGGCAAAAAAAACTTAAATATATACGTCTCATTTTGTAATAATTTTCACTTATCTGTCTTTTCATTTGCCTTTATAATAATTTTTTGAAATTGTAAAGAGACTTTATGGACACCCTGTTTATGTGCTAAAAAATTAATAAATTAGACATTAAAATATTATAAAACTGGACCATATATAAAATTAACATGAAAAGTAGGTATCAACAACCCTGTTTATTTTCTTTGAGGATAGTCCTAATTTATCTTTTCCTGAAACCCCCAATAATAACAGGTGTCTAATCTGTTCCTCTAACTTCCCAAAATCTGCAAAAACCTGCATGTACATATTGCTGTAAATGTAGGACATTGATGAAAGGAAATAAACATTTCTTTTGCAGTTTCAGCATTTTCTTCTTCTCCTTTAGTCATTCTGAAATCAATTAAAATGAATTTAAATAACTAGGAACAGCCTGTTGATGGACAAGTTAACACACTGGCTCCAGCACAGCTCCTCCTCTCTTGCAAATCCAGGAGGTCAGAAGCACTAAGCAGAATGTTTCAAACACGTCCCTCAAATCTTCCAAAACTACAGTAGAATAAACAAAATTAAACATAAAAAAGGAAAAAGACAGTAGACAAAACACAAATGTAAGAAATTACTTAAAAAAAATATTTTCTAACTTTGATGTGTTTTTAACGTTTATATTTTTATATTTAGGGATTTAAAAATTAAATTAAAATAATAATAATAATATATATATTATTTATAGTGTATATATGACCAAATACTGGACATGTCAACTTTATTAATATTATAAGTGAATATTCAGCTAGCTTAAAAAAATAAAACTAACGGTTTTTCAGTGAGAGGTGAAAAGCAGGAGAATGGCTGGAGAATGGAAAATTCGAGGTCAAAATAGCCGGTTTGGAAAGTGAGATAAATGGGAGAATTTTTCTGGTTTGGCTATTTTGACCTAGAATTTTCCATTCTCCAGTCATTCTCCTGCTTTTCATCTCTCTCTGAATAACCCTGTAAATGTGCTGTAGAACTTTATCTGCCCTGGAGACAAATTAGTAGTTAAGTATTCACATGGTAAAATTATGGCAAAAGATGGCAGTTCCAAATTTAGACAAAATAGACTGGAAAAATAAATCCTTGATATTGGCTAATGTTTCAGCAATACTCCAGTGAACTAAAATGGCAATTCCCTTGTCACCTCAAATGAACATGACGTAATTCATGTAAAGATAAACATATACATAAGCATTTTTTTTTAGAAAAAATGTTTGAAATGTTGCATCAGGTTCCCTTTGAAATGTAGTAAATAGTAACTGACAAGGTAATTACAGCTTTTAGACTGAGAAGGCAAGCCTGAAAGGAAATTGAGTTAATAACTTTTCCCAATTTGATATGCAAGTGTGCAATTTCTTTGCCAACTCTACACAATCCTTTTGTGGTTGTTTTGTATTTGGTGTTCCTCTTTATCCTAAGTGAAATTATCACATAAGTGTAAATGTTCATAGTATTACTGGACGAAAATCATTTCCTCATTTTCAAATGTATCAGTTTTGACACAAATTAAACTGTGACATGATATTCCAAAGCTACACTAACAAAGATAACAAAATAAATCAGATGCAATAACCTGATAAATAATGTCCGTATGATATGCCCAAATATCCAGCTTCCCAAATTGTAGTCTGATATTTTGAATCTATTAAAAATAACCTCTCTATAGGCACATAATTTTAGACATTGTCTGTATTCAGAGCATTTAATACCTTTATTTTTGAAAGCGTAAATGACCCTTTCCTCGGCATTACTTAAGGTTTCCTTTCCTCTCTTTCTATATCTTAAATTCTAAACATACCTTAATCCAGACACTATTATACTTCAATTCATAGGGTGTTGTTGCTGATACCGCTCCTCAGACAGTTCAGTCTTCAACACAGGAAGCAAGTGGACAACAGCAACAATTAACTGTAGAGACAAACAATGAACATACATCTTCATATTCCTACCAACAGTCTAAGTAAGTAAACTATTGATAGTAGTGTAGTGTAGTTTTTGGAATAATTACACCTTTTTATTTATATTTAAACAAATCAAATAAACATTGAAAATATAACATGGTTTAATTTAATAACTTAAACTATTATGTATACTTTGTATTACTAAAGTTAATGATAAAATGTTATATCCCCATCTCTTATGGTTCCTCTTCATTTTAGTGTACTTTCTTCCTCTGCTTGTTATGTGTCCAACTACACTTATTCTACTGAAATGGACACTGATAATGTTTCCACACTGTCTACTGTTTTCTATTATACATTTAATTTGTAGTTGTGATAGTCTCCATCAGGGCATAATTGTCACATGTCAATTGTGAATGAGTTGCTAAAACTTAAGGTTTAGCTATTTTTTAACAGTGCTAAAAAACCTGCTAAATTGTGAACACACATTTTAAAGCCTATCATGCAAATCTATGTTACTTTATACATTTGATTGTGACTGGTCTTTTGTTATTTACTTGCTGTGTTTTTAATGTTATAACCTCCGTGGCAGTCTAATTTTTTGTGAAAAACCGCATCTAAAAGAGGTCTATTTTTTTTTTGCCCCCCTAGCGGTATTCCCGAGTGTGGATCAGGGTTAAATTCCTATGTTGGAAGCGTTAACCCCGAGCAACACTCGGGATGCCGCTGTATACATCACCTCTCTCTGCACTCCCTCGATGTCCCCAGCTGCCTCCTCCAGCGGCCACGACCTTATACTTCCTGGTTCCTTCCTCGCGAGAAGGAATCCAGGAAGTAAAACGCCGTGATCGCCGGAGGAAACTGCAGAGATCAGCAAGGGAGAGCACGGAGAGGTAATGTATACAGCCTGAGTGTGTCTCGGGGTTACCGCTCTCAGCGGTGAAAATAACCCCGACACACACTGGGGAACACCGTCAGGGAGGTTAAATAGTCATATCATTATATGAACCTGAACATCATCAATAGAGCCTGAACTCCCAGGAGGTTGGGTGAGTGAATTTCTAAGTTTAATTACAGCAGTAAACCTGGCTTTCACTGGTCCAGATGTGGCATGCTGCTGGCTTCCTGTTAGCAGCAGTAGGCAAGTGGCCATGGGGAAGAAGAGGCATTGAAGGGAGCTAGATCCTGAGATCAATGCTAAGCTTTTGGCAAGGCTAATCTGGTACAATCGGAGGGCTGAATCAGCCCTCCATGGCACCATCCCTGGAGGAGATAGAGGGGTA
This sequence comes from Leptobrachium leishanense, assembly GCA_009667805.1. Classification (NCBI taxonomy): domain Eukaryota; kingdom Metazoa; phylum Chordata; class Amphibia; order Anura; family Megophryidae; genus Leptobrachium; species Leptobrachium leishanense. Next base: position 255,877,437 of record CM019067.1, read on the forward strand.
AGGGCACTCAGGTCACTGTGTCCACTAAGATTACATTGAGTGGTAGCAGTACCTACAGTGTCTGTTTTATCATAACCTATATTAATTAACCTGTGTTATTTACTTTTAAAATTGTATTGGTTAATTAAGCTTATTTTATCATGTGAACTTCTGAACCTCCCCCAGCAATAATAAACTAGAACAATGCATTTACAAACAAACTCATTCCCAGGTTGGCTTTATAACTCTTTGAAATGGATATTCATGTAAAACAAAAGCATGAATCATTCTTTCAAAAATGACAACATCAATGTAATTAGGTCTGTGTTTGAGAAAGAATTATAAAAAGTTGGATGGAATTGCCAAAGAAATGGGAGCAGATAATGTGAAAATAGCCATTGATTCTACTAAACACAATGCCTCACCTGTTTCCTATGACCACAAGTATATGATTGGAAGCAATGCTATGAACAACAAATACATTGAAGTTGCTTGTTAGTTTAGTGCTAATGTCAATTTATTATATCCTGTAAACAGTATTGAAAATGAAAAAGTACATTAAGGACACCCAAGCTGGACAGAAATCATTGCATATGGCACAGAAATATGTTTATATAACACCTATTGAGAGAACAATGTACAATTCGGAAAAATGGTCAAATATTATAAATATTGCTACTTAACTATCAAATGTGGGCTTTTACATAAACTAAGAACTGTGATTTTTGTTTTCCCCCCAGACAATAAACAGGACTGAAGAATGTTGGTCTGAAAACCTTGCCTTGAACGGAGAAACTTCCTTCACCATGAAGTTGACTTCCTCTTTGCACAGGCATTGAACTAAGCAATTTCTCTTTTTAATTTTGTTTTCCTTCCCTATCCTGGCCAACACAGTGTTTTATTATGTTCTGTGCAAAAAAAAAATAGTTTAGTTATGTAGTCTGACCAATTTTATTTTTACTACTTTTTTAATTAACAAACACCCAGAGGAAATGTGCTGGGTTAACAACATTTCACCTGGATGAACATTTGAAATTTTCATGACATCTGGATATGTACATAAAGAAGACATTTGAAAACAATGAAGCTGATGTCAAGAGGGAACAAGAACTGTCTAAAACATAATTGTCTTCCTCTATAATTAAGCTACTTTTTAAGGTGTTTTTTGCCCCTTTGTTTAAGTTGTTTTTTAGTTCATAGGAATGATTATGTAAGTTTTTCTTCTTGATCTCGAAACTTAATTGCCTTAATTTTAAGGACGTCTGAGGATCCTGGAGCAAACGATCAGCATCTTGATGAAACCCAAGGAATGAGACATGGCATTTTTCACTGAACTTGATATCTGGTGTGAAATTTTCATAATGTTTCTAAAGTTAAAAAAAAATACAATACAGAAAAAAAAATCTTTTCTTCTTTCGAAGAAATTTTTTGCTGATTCAGAAAAAATGGCGTCTGTGAGAGTTTGAAAAATGTGGGGACTTCTATAAACTTTACCTTAAGCGTTAATTCAGATAATTATAGGTGGCTGTAGCTTTTTACAGTGGAGTTATTGAAACAAAAAAGAAAAAGAATCATCTGCATTAAGAAAAAATGCAGCTTTTTGTTGAATGCAATGTTTATGTTTTTTGTGTTTTTTTATTTACGTAGCGTGATCTCTAGCAATTGATTTAGTGCTTTTTATCTGCAATCTTTTTTATCAGCTTTAAAAAAAAATTTAGTCTGCTTTGCTTGTCATATTGCAAAAAAAGGTAGCCTAATAGCATTACATAAATAGCTAGGAGTTTAAGGTTAAAAAAGTGCAAAAAAAGCAATAGATAGAAGAAATTGTTGACAATTTCTATAGTCTTTCCTAGTTGTGATCAAATGCAGCCTATGGATGGCCTATTTTATACCAAAGATGAATGACACCCTAATACCCGAAAGCAGTTCCGAAGATAGTACTTTTTTTGGTTGAATTTTATTATTATTATTATTATTTTTTATTATTATTTTTTTTAATCTTTATTTGACCAACATGGCCGGACCAATTTTTACTGCTTCCTTCCTTAATACTATCTTCCACTGGCATTGTATGTAGTTCATATTGTTCACAAGACTCATTGTGGCTACTTGATTGATACCGGTTTTTAAATATCTTTAGTGTACGGCAAATTCAGTGACGTACAATCTATCATCGTTGTGTGGTATCTCCAAATTCATTTTTATAGAATAGACTGATTTTTATAGTTATGAGTCTTCCTTTATCCAAACCAGACCTCTCAATGGCTTGTTTTATTCTAATCCGCAAATGATGACAGTGTATTTTGTTTACATTTTGATTGGTGTCTGCCATTCAGTTTTCAATGTTAACTCATGACAGATACACAGACAATCACTTTATTTGCCATTTAATTATTACCCATAAATAAATGGTTTTAGGAAATTTAAAGACAAGTAAATGAACATAATGGATGGATAGAATTGATATATTCCCATCGTTGAATTGCCATACACATTTACTTTACAATTCCTAAATTAAATGGAAAACATCTTCTTCCGGTCTCACTGGCCTACATTCACTATGTGTAGTTAACTAATTAACAACCAAGTGCTTTTCATAATACCGTTGGCAGGACCCGTTGGTTTTAAGGAAAATTGCTTTCCATTACCCAAGTGGGAAAAATATATGGAAGCGACCCACTGTAGATGAGCCCAATTTGACAGGCAGAGGACCTCCTTTGCTGGACAATAAATGCTACTACCTTTATGTCACAGCTTGGGCTGCATGCTTACTTGAATGATAAATGTTCCTGCAAGCTTTCAAAATAACTTCAACACATCGCCTGTGATGTCTGTTGTGTTGAAATATTAGTGGTACATTCTGGAGCCCATATGGAAATGGATATCAATGCCAATAGGTAAACATTTTTTGTAGTGCTCCGGATCAAGACCAAATTGAGCGAACATATTTATCCTCAGGCGTTCTTAATTTTCCTGCAATGGGAAACGGAACAGTATGAGCATATGCTAAAGTGTTTCTTTGCTTTCTTAACCCTTTCCCGCTGCAGGATGTACTATGCCATCCCTGCGGCGGGTGGCCCTTGAAGTCACAGGGTGGCATAATACACCCTGCTGACTTCAATGCGCCTTCTTCACCCCGCCCACCAGTCGGCACATGCTGTGCATCATTGGCTGCCGTGGGGCGGCCTGAACTCAGAAAGTCTTCTGCAGCCAATGACGCGCAACATGTGTAAGCTGCATATGCGAGCAGGAGGAGGGGCCCTGCAGCAGCAGCCGACAAGACTGTCATACCAGTATGCCCTGCTGGCTTTGAAGCCCAGCCACTGGGTACAGATCGCATGGTGGCAAAGGATTAAGGGGCCTGCCTCACAGTTTACTTTAGCGTTTGCAACTTTGCCATTTTTTGTGGAGAAAGTGCATGTTTTTCTGATTTTTTTTTTTTACATTTGTACTTACCAACATATTAGAGACTTGTTTTATCTCCTGTGTTTTATATACTTTTATTTCCAGTGCATTAGGCTGCTATTATTTTGGGAGGGTGTAGGTCAACTCGTAGCCATTCAGAAGTGCTGGTTCCTATACTTTCCATAGCGAGGAGATCATGGGTGGCTGCAGGTCTTAGCCAAGCTGGAGATTTTCACACAGTGAATTACCAAATGGAGCTCTCAGTTTTCGCTTTTTTTAAAAAAAAAAAAAAAAATAGGTATAGTGAATGTAGACCAATGACTATGTACAAATTGATTCATTTATTTTCCCTTTTTCAAACAATTTGCCAGTATTATTTTTTTTTATTTATGTGTTCATAGTCACTATTTTAAAAGTTGCTCACTGTCACAAAGTGTAATCAGTTAAAATGGTAAATCTATCAATACCTCGTCTCTGTATATGCATTTTGTGTCTTTCCGTTTCTTGAAACACATTTCTACTGCATTTTATTTGGTAATGTGCCTATGTTTTGAGATACAGTGCTGGCAGCTCATTTCTTTTCCGTGTAAGTAGTACTAAACAGATGTTTGTTTAATATCATTTGGACACTATTTTTTATTTCTGACTATAAAAAGGCCTCAATCATTCTTCAAACATATCTGATGAGGTAGCTACCACGTGGCAGATGACAAACCTAGTGAGATATTTTGTCATATTTCAGATAACTGCTGCTATTTTTATGTCATGTGTATAAATCCATTTTAAGCTGCTAATGGTTACAGTGTCTATTTAAAAAAATATTCTGTCATGCCTGGGGCATATTGTTTTCTTCTAAGAATGTTGAGAAATGGACACATATTGTACATGTTTGCATAGTCAAAGTTTAAAGGATTATCCCACATTTTTATTTTTTCGGTTTCTTATAGCATTTATTCAGAATATATATAGATCTATATATATTATTTTTTATTGTTTTTAATGTTCAAAATCTCATGGCAATTTGAATACGTGTTATGGGATAAACTATGGGCCCTATTCTATCTGACACTTATTATGTAGCTCATAACGGAAAATGTGGAACAAGCCATTATCCATTAGTGGCTCCTTATTACCAACTCCATTAGGAATGATCTGCTATATTAGTGGCTCAATCTCTAATATAAGGAAGCTGCTTACACCTGGTATTGTCACCTGGAGTCCATAACAGTCTATGGAGACCAAGAGCGAGCCCCCCATGAGATCTCATGTATGCCATCTTGCAGGGCTGGTAGAAGGAAGCTCAAAACTATCTTGTTCCAGTTTCCTTGAGCTAGAGTGAGAAGAGGCTCCACTAAAGCTTGGCTAGGATGGGACAGGAGACATTATGTTTAATGAGTGGGACCACTGTACTTAATGGCTCACTTGTTAATCATAATGGCTCTCTTGGAATCGGACCCTATGTTTTTAAATCCAACCCAAAAACAATGTGATTAGTTTTGCAGTTTTAGGTAGTCTTCGTTCTTCCCAGCATATTAAATTTACTTCCGGATTATAGCAATCAACTATATTGATATTGTTCATTGCAAATAGCAGAAAATGTCAGAACAAATTATGAACCAACAATAATAAAGGAAATTGCCAACATGTTCGCAGCAACTTTTGAGAATTTAAAGTTTGAAGTAAAAATAGCAACTTTGCTGAGTTTGATAGTTTTTTCCAAATCAGCAATTTGCCTGAAGTTTGCAATTCCCTTTTAAATTCGTCACAAATCATGGATTACTGAATACCTTTTCAGTTTCTAGTCGTATGCATTGCAAGAATTAATTTATAATTGCCAGGTTAACCTGCACGGAATATGAGCAATGCCGTGCCCTGATTCTTAAATTGTTTGATTTAAGGCCATTAAAATGCCCCTCTCCAGGTAATATAAAAAGAATAAACAGTAAACCATATTCTGGGAAGACAATGTGTGTATATCTGGGATGTTGGTTAGACCAGATATGTAAATTCCTTTTATGGTGCGACATTTACAAGACCGAAAATATATTATATTGTATTAATGCAATACTATTGATTCTCTAAATCAGTGGTTCCCAACCACGGTCCTCAAGTACCCCCAACAGGCCAGATTTTGAGGATCACCTTGGGGAAATGCAGACATAATCCTGCAATCACTGAGCAACAAATAAATAAACCTGTGCTGTGCTTCGGATATCTGGAAAATCTGACCTGTTGGGGGTACTTGAGGACCGCGATTGGAAACCACTGCTCTAAATGACACAAAAAACTAACGCATCTTTGGACAGTTACACTTCATAAACTGCCATGAACTTTAGAAAATAGTAACACTACCCTATCCATCATCTCATTACAGACCAATATTCTCTAATGTTTGGCATTTGATGTCGTAAAGTAATAGAATATGAGTCACAACATACTTATGGCCCTATCTCTTGTGAACGCTAACTGTAGTGTTCGCGTGAGTAAACGTTAAAGTCAATATAAGTCAAAATAACGCATGCCCCCCATATTACCTTCCTAACACTACCCCCATGAGAAATCAGTTTGTGCATTGGTGACTGCACTAGCTTGCCCTAGCTTACTGTAATTTGTGCACCCTATACTTAACATGTAATTACCAAACAGTACGTTAGCGTTAGGACTTTGTAATACTTACTTATCCTAACGTTAATTACTACACTGATATGCAAACCTAAAACTTAGCTACTGCTAGAAGCTGGTGCTAACAGATTCTGCTTTTGCGGAATCAGATAGCACCAACTTAAACCCCCCCCCATACAATATTCATCCCACGGCAAGAACGGAAGCCCTAACTGCTGCTTGTGGCTGCAGGAAGTAGAGTGAGATTCGGGACAAAAAGTCCCCAGTCTCTCTCCGCAATCACTCTGTAGTCTGGCTCGTGGCCTGGCAGTGCAACACTCCATGAAATCCTATGAATTCCAAGAAGTGATACTCATGGTGGTGCAGAATCCCTAGTGCCAGTATCCCAGATGGTAGCGCTGCGTTCTGGGGCAGGCTACTGAATTAGCACCTGCCCTAGAATATGGTTCTAAAACAAGAACACTATGGGGAAGCCTGGATTTCCCCGTTAGCATCAGCATATTAACGCCAATAAAGGAATAGGGCCCTTAATTTTTATTGTTTTCTTCTACACTCATGAAATTCCTGGATAGTAGTCTTCCAAGTTATACATATCAATTCCATGATAGACATGGAAACCTACATTATGTGTTGTACCTTTAAATACTGGAATAATAGGTAAAAAATTAAACCAAACGCAGAATTAAATCTGAAATTAATTTCTAGATCTTGGCTAATCTGTGCATTTGCTAGATATTCAGATGGCATATCGTGTCCTTTTAAATCTAAAAAGGATATAAACATGTCTTTCTAATGTTTCATATATTTTTTTCTGTCACTCCCCTCCCCAAAAAAAGAAGACTCTCTTATAAAATTATTATCAGAATAACTCTGGGTATTTTTTCTCGTTAACACTCCTCTCTGTAGTCCATTTTATATGAAATTATAACTTGTCTGAATTTACCCAGTCCACATGAAAAATAGAGATGTGCATTCGTTTTGGAAAAATTTGGAACGAAATTTGATAATTCGTGGTTCGGAAGTACTTCCGAATAACAAATCGATACGATACGAATTCGAAACGAAACGGTATATAACGAATTTTTTTTTTTTTACACTGTGTCATCATCATAAAAGAAAAATTTGAATTATTGATATCAACTATTGAATTTGAAATGAACTGTCAAATTGATCTTAACTTAAAATACAAGTAATAGTCAGCAAAGGACTTTATGAAACAAATTAATTTTGTTTCACTGTTTAATTGGACTCAAATACTAAATCTGTGACACAGCTTAAAATTTAACCCTGGCTTTTCTTTTAACAGCAAAATTTGATCAATTGGGGTTTTATTTAGTGATCCAAAATTTATTGAATTGATATAAGAAATTTGAATCAATTCGAAATATCAAATCGATTCGAAATTTCAAATCGATCCAAAACTAAACAAAATACAAAATGAAATTAGTTACGAAATTCCAAAAACAAAATTATTTAAAAACGTAACGTAACAAAACAAATTTTTCAGCCATGCACATCCCTATTGAAAAACTAGTTTAAACTTTATCAAACCGATATATAGTTTATTCTAAGTACAACATGGTGAGCTCATGGTTTATTCCATATTCTGTTTTACATATTACTAAACCTCACACAATTTAACTGCATGGTCATACTATGATTTTTACTTTCCATCATAAACCAATGCAAATGTAATATGGTTATTTAGTTTTGTACATAGATAATATGACAAGTTCTTGATAAAAAAAACAGTAAAGAAAAGGAAAGTAAGTGTAGTTGATTAAAAAAGGTCAGTGTCAGAGTGATGTGCAACCCATGGAATCCTGTAAACTGCCAATTATTTTGGTACATAAAGTGTTAATGATCCCAGTGATGTCTAGTTAATTGTGTGCATTCAGGCCATAATTGTGCCAATGGATTTAGAAATAAGAATGTTTCCTGGCTGTTTCTCTTTTTTTTCTTACTTTCAGTTAAGTCAAATTAATATCAAAATATATGTATAGTGTTTTGCATCCATAACACAGAAATGTTTGTCAATTTTGCCCCCCAAGGTATCCATATTTTAAATGTAAATTGAAACGATGTGGAGAATAGAATGTATCATGTTTAATTGCTTTTATAAATGTGATTTTTAATAAGAGAATTTCATTTCTATTTTTTTACATATTTTATGTTTTTTTTTAAATTCTGTTCTAAACAAGCATTGAAATTTGGAAACTCAGTGGGTAACAATTCTCTCTTTGATAGGCTAACCTTTAGGCTATTACCTGAAAGCTTACCAAGCACTTTGGGAAAGAACTATGTCCTATTTAAAATCGATACATTTTGTAGTATAAAATGCTCACTATTTGCAGATAATGGATTCTGATCCACATGGTTGTTGGTTTTTTGTTAGTAGTCTGTTTCTTTTTTTCTTTGCTTTTTTTATCTGTCAAAATAAGCAAATGTAGCTATAATTAGAGTTGTATTGACTTCATTGTTATTTACTGTTCAGTTGTCACAGATTACACTCCTGAACTGTAAAACTAACTCCCCAGAGACAATCTTTCAAACCGATTTATGTAATTAAACATCAAAATTGATCACTCAGAATGTAATTTAACAGCCCCTCCAGTATTGACAAAAATACAGCTTCAATTATGTGAAAGATTTGCTTATTTTATGTTGATAAACTAATGTTAAGTTGATAATTACTTTTTGGGGTATGAGTCTGAATTTTAGAGGCTGAAGTCGGAATGTGTGAACTTTCTTCGATACGTGTTAGTTTTCTAAAAAGAAAATTTTAAAGAGCAACAACATGATAGAAAATGTAAGTCTGTTCACTCTTTTAGTGCAGTTTGGACAGTCTGCATTCCATACCGGTTGGCATGCAAAGAGTTAAAATTCTTCCTAAATCCAAGATTTAGATTTATCTGTTGTTATAAACAACAACTTTTTCAAGCCACAATTGTCTCTCAAAATAATGAAAAAGCATTTTGAAAGATGCGGTTTGTAGAGATTGTTTAATTCTGTATTACAGCCAAACAGTAATCTGTTCTCCACTCCTGGGACTTTCGTAGAACAATTGATGTTAGGGTTAAATTTATGTTTTCTTTGATGATGCTTTCAATAAAAAAATGTTAAAAATAAAATGACTTTGCATTTCTTTTCCTGACACTGCATTTCTAATTGACAAAGTGAAAAGTTTAAGCAACTTGAAAACGACAAGGAAATATTAAATTACCTGGTGTGAGATAAAACAACATTGCCAAAGGAAAAAATTAGCGCACGTCGCTAAAACTTAGCACCTGATGACCTACTAACAGATCATCTTGTCCGCGGGAGTCTGAGTACTAGGTTGTTTAACGCTAGAGAAACACTGAGACCCGGGCTGAGACCCAGCGCTAATGCGGTTGTGTACAGGATAGAATGTTTTTTTCCACTGCAGAGTGCCAGGCCATACCTACCCTCTGCCCTCACAAGCTTGTATAATTATGAACACATCCAGGGAAGAGCCCTCACACCCCTGCATTATTAAAGTCATCCAAGGTGGCCATTGTGTTTTGATGCACACATATATTAAGGCTAATGCAGTGGCAGCTCGTGGGTTATTCAAATGGGGTTCACAATACATAAATTGTGAAAATTTAATTTACATTTCGACCTACTGGTTAAAATACATTTCTGTTTGTACGTACAAGTAAAATAAAAAGCAATGGGACTAAAAAAAGCAAATAGCACTCATACGCTCAGAAACACAGATTTTACTAAGTGCCATCTTAACCCTTTCTATACACTTGTTCTTACACACAAAGAACAGTCCTGTATGTAACACAATAGGTCTCCCTCTCTCTCAGCTCTTGGCCCTTTTTCTATTTTCCTCTTTCTCCTCATGACACTGCTAACTACAGGGCCATTGCAAAGACTTTTGGCACACTAGGCAAAAACCTTTTTTGGTGCCTTCCGACCACACCAGCCCTGTCACGTGATGCGTGGTGTGTATGAGCGTATCATAGAGCCCCAAAGCAATAAAACTCACAGTAATGTGCGGTATGTTGGAGTTGCCTGTGTGTGATGTCTGTGTGTGATGTGAGTCACAATTCAAACTAAAAGAGGGAAAACCAATGTGTTGGACAGGGGAGAGAGAGAAAAGTGGAGGGAGAAAGAGTGAGGGCAGAAGTGGAGAGAGTGAGGGAAAGGGGGAAGACAGGAGAGGTGAATGTAATAGTGAGAAATGGAAAGACAGAAATGGAAAGACAGAGAGATAATGGTGAATAAAATAGAGTGAGAGAGTATGACAGGAAATCCTGTCTTTTTACCTGCCTGCCAGGACCTGCTGTTGCCGGGCTGGAGGGGGTGGGGCCAGGACGCTGGGAGACGCTGGGAGACATAGACAGGCAGGCTGTGAAGTCTGTCCCTTGGTGCCCTGAATGATGAAGGTACCAAAGGGGGAGCCAGCTTACAGCTCCTGAAGGTATTCAGGAGGCGGGAAAGGGATTCAGGAGCTGGGCTGTGCAGGGCAGGGTTCCTGGCACACTCTGGCTCCCTTGGTAATTGTGGACGTGTGTAGGGAGTGGGTCACACCCTAATGAAGTCATTGATCGGTGCTGCCAAAGAGGCTCCTCCTCTCGCATGCCAAACTTGACGACGTTACGCGTGGCGTGCGGCAGGAGGAGCCTTTCTCAGACTGATGCAAAAACAGGGCTGGGTCTGACTGAATCTAACACACTGACAGCTGTCACTTGCAAAGATCTTGCTGCCTACCCTGTCCTTCCTATCGCATGATAGGGATTTTTTTTTAACGTTGGCTGTTTCTGAGCCTGGGGGCATCACATGACCTCCAGGCTCCCCCAACAGAAAACACCCCCCAAAAAAAATAATAAGGAAGAGGGACAGTGCTCCCAGATCACACACTGGGAGTGCTGTCCCTTATCCTTGTATTATTTTTATCTCTTTTGGTTGGCAGAACAGACCACCCTTAGGGGATTCCAGCAGCAACCCAATCTAATTGACTATTTCAACACCAAAATTATCTGATATATCCTTTAAAATAAAATAAAATGCAGACCAAAAATATATATTTTTTTTTTTGCTGGTTCCTGAGGGGTTCACGTGCTCATGTGTTCCTATGGAGGAGCCTCCACTGGGCTAATGGCCATTGCATGATAAATGACACCCAACAGCATGCAGAATCATTACAATGCATTTAATAGATCCAAAAGGAAGGCCAGGTGAGCAACAATACTTTCCCTGATGTAGCATATAAATAATACATGTTTCAGGGAAAGACTTATCCATGTGTCCCTTTAAACATGGTCCAAACTGTCACCCAAATAATCCACCGCTTACATACTATGAATAACCCCAGCACAAAATGTTTAAAAATAGGCAAAATATTAGAATTAGGGTATATGTGAATAAAGGATATACTATATATATCATAATAGAGCCTACTGCAACAGCAGTGACATTACTGACCAGATCCATTGATATGATGTATGGGGCCAAGAGAACACCTGTGCTGCATTCCTTTCAATTATTATTATTATTATTTGTGAAGCGCCAACACATTCTGCAGCGCTGTACAAGGGTGCCATGGGTAAAGATAGGACAATTCTACAATACATAAAAGGAGACAGGTCAGTATTGCTGCCAAAAGATACAGGAGGACATGAGGGCCCTATTCCCATGGGAACTTACAGTCTAGGTGGGTGAGGGGGTGAGAAACAGGAGGGGAATACTGCAGTGATAAGTTAATGCAGGGAGATGTGATGACCGTTTTTGCTTCGGTCGGATGTCTTGTTACGGAGTCAGGTGATAGGGAGCATTTAAAATGAAGCCAGATTTGACACTTTGATATTGTGAGGAAGCACATTCCATAGGGTCGGCGCCGCATGAGAAAAGTCCTGAAATCTGACATGTGAAGAGGTAATGATGGAGAATGCCAGGAGCAGGTCATTGCTGGATCTTAGGGGGTGGGTCGAGGTGTATTTTGTGACTAGTGAGGACAGGTAGTGAGGAGCGGCGTTATTGGGGTTTTTAAGTCTGAGTGAGCAGTTTGAATTTGATTCTGCTGTGGATGAGGAGTCAGTGTAAGGATTTAGAGAGAGGAGCGGCAAAGACAGAGCAATGGGTGAGATGGATATGCCCGGCTGATGTGTTTAGGAAGTACTGCAGGGGGAAGAGGCGGGAGATAGGAAGGCCAGTCAGGAGGTTGTTTCAGTAATTCAGGCAGGAGATAATAAGAGAGTGGATACATTGCTTGGTGGTGTTAGCAGTCAGGAATGGACGAATTTTGGTAATGTTGCAGACGTGTTTGCTGCAAAATGAAGAGAGTGATTGGATGTAAGGGCTGAAGGAGAGACTGGAGTCAAGAGTCACTCCGAGGCAGCAGATTTGGGCTGTTGCCTGTTAATTTTGGGTGAGGACCTGTTTATAGTGGTTTTATTTAGCTACCACCACGGTTGAGCAATAGGTAAAATTTTGCGATTAATGTCCATCCAGAAATAAGCGCAGGCACCAAGTGATCTATGTGAAACGCAAAGATATGGAGCGCAACATGTGGAGCGCAAAGAGTTAATTATCATTAGGATTACAGAGTCCTAAAGCTAATTGTTAACCACAGCTTGGAGCTGGTGCTAACTGATTCTTCTTCTGCAGAATCAGTTATCACCAGCTTCAGATCCCCCCCCCCAGAAATCACATACTCTCCTCTCATCCCACGGTGAGAACGGCGGCCTGATCCGTCTCTTCTGGCCACCGGAAGCAGAGTGAGACTGGGAGGAAAAAGTCCCCAGTCTCCCTCCGCGATCACTCCGCGAGAAGCGAAATCCTTCAGTTCATGTGACCATTATATAACTCCATCCTACCCACACCTTCATTAGTTAACCCTAGCCTACCGAAACTCCCCACTATCTACAACTACTACTATGTAATCTCTACATTACTTATTACAGGTACTACTTATACTCAATTGAATATGAATTATTCACAAAACCAGCAATAGTATGTCTTTCCAGATGAGAAATGTGTCTTTCTAAAAGTTAAGAGGACATCCATGCATGGGCATTAGAAATATTAGGCCAATAGACCAGGTCATGTATTTTGTAATGACATTTCTAACTTGATCTATTCCTGGAAGCAGCTTTCATATATTAAATGTATTAAGAATAATCAGAATCACGTGTGACTATGTCAACAAAAACACTATGAAAGATCTTGCTGTAATTTTTGGTTAATCATACAAATTTTATAAGGTGTATATTTTAAACAAAATCTACTTAAATGCATATGCTGGAAGAAAAATACTTAGAACCATTGTGTTTTAAAACATTAAGTGAGACAGTTTTTCATTTTTTTCCCGAGATGTGGTACAAAGTAACTAAACGATAGAATGGCATGAATAAATTATATTTAAGAACTTGTTAAAAGCATTTATTGAAAGGTTTATTACTTCATAGTGAGCTGCTGAAGTGTGGTTTGCAGAATTGTTAATTATATTGGCGATGTGGACAATTAACTGCATGTTTGCATATATTGCACCATCCTAATTCTACACTGGATAGAATTATGCCATTAATCAATACAATTTCTAATTTACAAAAGTAATTTTACTGAAAAAATACTTATATTACAGAGACAAAATTCCTCATTGGAGAGCACAGCGAATAGTCATTAGTTGTTACATGATTTATGTGAAAGACAAAAGAGGGGCTTGTGACCCCAAATTCTTCTGATAATTCTCCGAAAGAAATTTTTCCTAACCTTCTTTGTTCTTTTATAGTTAGAAGTGGTAATAAAACAGAAGTTTGCTCAATATGTAGCAAACATAGCAACCACATAGAGCCCTATTCCACAGGTTGCGCTAAAATGGAGACGCTAATGAAGAAAACCTGCGGCTGGTTTCCCCGTAACGTCCCCATTTTACTGCAAAAAATGTCATGGACATAGGCTATATCCTGATAAAAATATTATTTGATAACTACAGATTGCTGCCCTCTGTATGCAGGTATAACTTAATTTGTTCCGAGAAGGTAATCAAAAAATTTGAATGGTCTTTTGTCGCCCCCCCCCCCGCCTTCAAAGCAAGTAAGTTCCTTTTGATCAGGGTAGGTGTGAAAGCTTGCCTGTGATCTGCTGGGCCCATTTGGTCACAGAGGAAGGCATGGAGTGGCTTGTTAAATAAGGTGTTAAAGGACAGCCAGAGTGCATGTCAGATACTGTTTTTCTAGAGTGAATCATAACCCATGATTAGGATCAAAGAAGTAGCTCCTTTGTTCTCAGAGCGTATCCTACAATATGATATATTGTGTGTAGGTCTCTGGAAATCAATGTGAAGTGTATAAATCTCAGACCCAAAGTCTAAAATGTGCTTATTTTTTTGGGGGTCAATCTAATTAAAAATAACTGCCGTCTTTCCCAACCAGAACCTCTCTCTGTAGAGCCTCTAGCTTCAGTTGTAAGTATAGGTTTCTGTTTTATTCTGCTTAATTGTAATATCTTTTTATATATTAAATGCACTATGATTCTTTCCATCATAATAAAATATTCCTTCAGTAAGCTCTGCCTTTGTCTGATATAAGAAACACGTTACCTGAAGCGACATTCAGGGTTACTCAGAGAGATCCGAAAAGTCACCGTACGCTCGGTGACTTTTCGTTTGCTGCACTTCGAGGTGAGTCGGCGATTCCTAGTTCGTCGACCCTGCGGTGTATTCAGCAAACACCGCAGGGCCCCCGTAGTGCAGGTTACTCACTCAATACTCAATACTCACCGCAAACCAGCAGAACACTCGCCGACCACTCAATCAATTCTCACCAAACACTCACCGAAAACCCGACCCATAGAAATGGCTGCAGAAACAAAGCCGAACACTCTGGAAAAATCCGACCAGCGCAGAGCAGCCGCCGGATAAAGCTGACACACAGATGAACGGGGTGAAAAAAAAAACAGTTTGCTTGAAAGTTTGAAATTTGAAACGCTGTTTGAAAAAAAAACTACTAAACAAAAATGTCTGGAATTTACATATAAGATCCAATGAATGATAATAAAAAGGTCTGTTAAAGAAAAATGAAAAAACGGCAAAAAAGTTTGACAAAAAAAAAATCACAAAAAATGCCTTAAAGATCCTAAAAAAATCTAAAAATAAAGAGAATTTTTACTGAAGAATAAAATGATAAACGGTTTATTAGATATTGAATTAAAACTGGAATATTTTTAACATTGAAGCCTATGAGATTCGCCTGAATAAACCTGACGAATGAAACCACCGAATGGCAGGGCACTTCATTGACATTCCTCAGCTGTTCGGTGTTCTCTGAATAGACGAAGCATTGCTTCTCTATGGGGGATTTCACTGCCCTCAAATAGGCACCGTATGAGCAAGCAATTCGCCAGAATTTGGCGAATTGCCTGATTTCTGAATAGCTGAATGGCCCCCGAAATATCCCCGTTCACTAAAATTCAGTGTCCGGTTACATTTCGGTGACATTTCGGATCTCTCAGAATAACCCCCATAGTTATCATAGCATTGAGTTTCGGAATGATCTACTAAATTGGGTTTGGTGGGGCCGGTCTACTAAACTGTATTTGTGTGTATAATTGAACGGAGCGTTTCAGGTCACCGCCATTTTATATATTAGCTAACAACCTGTGGTGGTGGCATTTAATTAAGGAAAGTGGGATGGTGGGCTACTTAGATGTTATCTTGGGTCTAGCACAGACGAATAGTGACTTTTAACCCTGCATCCACTTCGCCAAGTCACGTGCCCTACTGAAGTGCAACAAGTACGTGACAATAAACAACTTTAAGAAGAATATCAGAGTTCTGTTTTTATTTTTCTACAGTTCGGCGGCATCCAGCGGGCAGTTCAATTGCCTTTACCGACTAAATGTTCGGTGCACATGTAGTCACTTCCCCTCAGGGTCAGCGAAATGGAATCACTGAAGCTCAAAGTTTCATCGAAATTTCAATGCTTTCTGAATAACCTCTTACATATTTGTGTATATCATCTCAGCTACTTTTTAAGACTTGACAACTTTAATTGAACTCTAGTTCCACTAAGTCCTTTTAAAAGTTTCCTATAATGAATATTTTCTTGGTGACTTTTAGAGAATAAAATTGCCATATTTTCTGCCATTAACCAAGAAAGTCAGAAAGCAATGTTAACACATTTACTGCCTTGGTACTATGACTAATAAATATTTAAGTATACAAATGATAAGCCAATTTAACTGCAAATAAACTGATCAGCCTCAAATTTAAAACCCCTGTCAGGTGCAGTAAATAGCATTGATTATGTCATTACAGTGGCACCTGTCAAGGGGTGTAAAGAAGCAAGTGAACAATCAGTTCTTGAGTTTCCTGTGTTGCAAGCAGAACAAATGGACAAGTGAATAGAGCTGAGTGATTCTGACAAAGGTCAAATAGTGAAGTCTAGATGACCAGGTCAGAACATCACCAAAATGAAATGTCTTTAGGGGTGTTACTGGTACCTATCAAACACAGAAGAGCTACTTGGCTCAAATTGCTGATAAAACTTAATGCTGATGGGAAGGTATGGTGTGCCTTGATGGAAGTGGCCTCTTTCTGTAGGATAAAGCACCCTGCCACACTGTAAAAATGTTCAGGAATGACTTGAGGAACATAAGATTGTCAAGGTGTTAAATTCGACTGAGATCTGTGGGATGTGAGAGGCCAAACTCTGCAGAGTTAAAGCAGTGTTTCCAAAACCTGTCCTCAGTGACACTCTAACAAGCCAGATTTTACTGATCACCTTGGGGAAATGCAGACTGAATTCTGCAATTACTGAGCAGCAAATTATATCACCTGTGCTGTGCTTCAGGTATCTGGAAACCTGACCTGTTAGCGGGTCGTGAGGACAGGTTTGGGAAACCCTGACCTAATGTATTGGTGCCAGATACCACAGGACACATTAAGAGGTCTGGTGGAGTCTATGCCATGTCCCATCAGAGCCGCTTTGATAGCTCAAGGGGCACCTACATGATACTAGGCAGGTGGTTTTAATGTAGTGGTTGATCGGTGTAATCTAGTGAGTCACAAAGAACATAATCCCTACCAAATATAATTAGATTTAGTGTTTAACTTTATCCTTTGTTACAGAAAGTCTGAATATCTGCCGTTCTCTGTGATAACCATCTGCACAGCCCATGGCAGTCATTAACAGTGTATATACATTTGGCTGACCTTCATTTTGATTCTGAAAAAGAGTTTACTTTACTGCAGCTAATAAAAGAATGCAGCTTGAAGGCATAATCTTGGAAAAATTATTGTAAATTCAGGTTGCCAACAAGTTTTACAGGTTATGTGAATTTCTATTTTAGAATTTCGCATTTCAAAAGTAACAATAAAGTTGGGAAACAACTAGTGTGAAATAATTTGTTTTTTTATAGCTAAGACTATTATTTGGCATACAGAAACATGAAGTCTTTGTCAAGACCCAATAAGCCCTTTTTGCCGAACCTCCGGAGGAGACAAGGTTCAGCATCACCAACTAATCACTCAAGCTACCAAGTAACTATTTACCACATACAGACCTTATATTGCCACCATCTGTAGAATAGAACCTCAACTGCACTTTCTAATTAACATCTCATATACAGTGGCAAGAAAAAGTATGTGAACCCTTTGGGATTACGTGGAGTTTTGCATGAATTGGTCATAAAATGTGCTCTGATCTTAATCTAAGTCACAACAATTTGAAAAACACAGTCTGCTTAAAATAATACAACACAAACATTATAAGTTTTCATGTGTTTATTGAACATACATGTAAACATTCACAGTGCAGGGTGGAAAAAGTATGTGAACCCCTAGCCTAATGACTTCTCCAAGAGCTAATTGGAGCCAGGAGTGAGCCAACCTTGAGTCCAATCAGTGTGATATTATTGGATGTGTTGTTGAAAGCTGTCCTGCCCTTTAAAAACACACACCAGTTTTAGGTTTACTGGTTTCAAGAAGCACTGGCTGACGTGAACCATGCCTCACAGAAAAGAGCTCTCAGAAGACCTACGATCAAGAATTGTTGACTTACATGAAGCTGTAAAGGGTTACAAAAGTATCTCCAAACGCCTTGATGTTCATGTGTCCACGGTAAGACAGACAGTCTACAAATGGAGAAAGTTCAGCCCTGTTGCTACTCTCCCTACGTGTGGTCGTCCTGTAAAGATGACTGCAAGAGCACAACGCAGAATGCTTAATGAGGTTAAGAAGAATCCTAGAGTGTCAGCTAAAGACTTACAGAAATCTCTGGCATATGCTAACATTTTTGTTGACACATCTACAATAAGGAAAACATTAAACAAGAATGGAGTACATAGGAGGACACCACAGAGGAAGCCAATGCTGTCCAAAAAGAATATTGCAGCACGTTTGAAGTTTGCAAAAGAGCACCTGGATGTTCCACAGCACTACTAGCAAAATATTCTGTGGACAGATGAAACCAAAATTGAGTTGTTTGGAAAAAACACACAACACTATGTGTGGAGAAAAAAAGGCACAGCACACCAACATCAAAACCTCATCTCCACTGTAAAACATGGCAGAGGGAGCATCATGGTTTGGGGCTGCTTTGCTGCCTCAGGGCGTGGATGGATTGTTGTCATTGATGGAAAAATGAATTCCAGAGTTTATCAAGACATTTTGCTGGAAAACGTAAGACCATCTGTCCGCCAACTGAAGCTCCGCAGAGGATGGGTGATGCAACAGGACAATGACCCAAAGCATACAAGTAATTCAACAAAAGAATGGCTTCAACAAAACAAAATACGCCTTCTGGAGTGGCCCAGTCAGAGTTCTGACCTCAACCCGATTGAAATGCTGTTGGCATGACCTTAAGAGAGCGATTCACACCAGACATCCCAAGAATATTGCTACACTGAAACAGTTTTTTGAAGAGGAGTGGTCCAAAATTACTCCAGATCGTTGTGCAGGTCTGATCTGCAACTACAGGAAACGTTTGGTTGAGGTTATTGCTGCCAAAGGAGGGTCAACCAGTTATTAAGTCCAAAGGTTCACATACTTTTTCCACCCTGCACTGTGAATGTTTACATGTTCTGTTCAATAACAACATGAAAACATATAATGTTTGTGTTGTATTATTTTAAGCAGACTGTATTTTTCAAATTGTTGTAACTTAGATGAAGATCAGAGCACATTTTATGACCAATTCATGCAAAACTCCACGTAATCCCAAAGGGTTCACATACTTTTTCTTGCCACTGTAAACTCTGTACAACATATCTGTGGCTATGATTGCAAATTACAGAGATTGTGTGTCACAATTTTTTATCTAGCTTGAATATTTAAACGTTTGCGCTATGCAATAGCCAACCATCACTTTGTCTCTGTAAAATGGATTTGCCTTAAACATCACTGTCATTCAGCTGCCAGAAATAGTGATGATTTTTTGGAGGCTGGAATGAACTCATTTCCACAGTTTGCATAATGCGGTAGAAAAAGTTAGCCAAGGATACTGTAGTTGTCTACTGAAGTGTCAATTAAACAGGACTGCCAAAAATTACAGCTAGATTGTTCCTGCTGATGAACTGTTGTTGAAAATCTAAAAATGTTTAATGTAGCAAAACCCATCTCTTCAGATTAGCATACCACATTACTGATGCAAATTTATCCCTCTGCTCACCTACTGGGTTACTTCCATGAACCCCCAGTCCTTCTAGATTGTAAACTCCTATGAGCAGGGCCCTCTACACGTCTTGTCTCCATCTTATGCTTGTTTATTTGTGTCTTGTTCCCTTTGGCTACTGTAAAGCGCCACAGAAACTGTTGGTGCTATATTAATGATACTATTAATATTTTAAAAAGATTGTATGCAAGAAGTAATAACTTTGCCGTAAAATATGTGTTTAAAAATCATTGTCTAACAAATAGGTAAACCATGAACTAGATTAGAAATGTTGCCCAACACAAGGAGTCATTTTTAGGGATTAAAAGGTATGGCTGGTTTATTTGAAGTGAAAAGGGGCAATGTAGGTCTTATTGTAGGGATAAAAAAAAATCAAAACATTAGAATTAAAGGAATTAAGGCAATAAAGACAATTGGGGGTAATTAAGGAAATAAAGTTCAATGTGGGCATAACTGTAAAAATGGGTATTAGGGGGTTAAGTATAAAGATAAGGGCAATTGAGGTGATTACCAGTAAAGTGGGTTAGTTAATGGAAGAAAGGGGAATTCCGGGATAGATGGAGGTACTTGGGCGGATGAGGAGCAATATGATGGCAATAAATAAAGGGCATTCTAGGTGTAGATGAGAATATGCAAGGCAAAATATGCAAGGCAAGCAAGATAGCTTGCTATGTGCAGCATAGAACACTGTGGCAATAAAATGGGGGCTATGCAATGGCAATATGGGACAAGAGATCATATGGCAGCAATACAAGGACACAAATGTGTCCTTGTACCGTAAATGGCGAGCCATAGAAGGGAAGAAACTGAGCCATTTGAGGCTCATCATTAACGGGTGTAATGTGGCCAAGTACTGGAGCTGTAACTGCATCTCGAGCCAGAATATTTTCCAGCCCTTGACGGATATCTGCAGCACTTCTGTGAGTCACACAGGTATGGAGTCCTTAAGACTGTAGGACACCGTGGAGCCGAGTGCTTCCTTGCACCAGCTCAGTGTGAGATTACTTGAGCAGGGATGCACGGGAGCCACAGAATGAGCCACGGAAGAACACTGGAAAATTTGTTTCTAGTCTTCTGCTGCTCCCTGTCAGAGGAAGCAGTGGATAATGCTGCCCTCTGGACTGTGGGACCTGGGGTAAGTACAGGATTTTTCAATCGCTTTAGAAATTTTTCAACCTGCTTTTAGGAAAAACTGTTTAAGGAAAAACTTTGTAATCCCAAAATAGTTTGTAGTTATTCGTCAATCAATCTGACATTAGGTTACAGTATTAATGTGTCCCTCTATATGTAAATCAGATGTACACAACCCATGGTCCCAAATGTGTGAATACAATTCCATTTTTAAGGAGCAAACAAAACTTGTGGAAACGTTTTATGTTGGATTTTTCAAGAATTCTCATATTCCTAATGGTAAATTGCTCTGATATTTTACAAAATAATCACTTCTAATGGGAAACCTACAGGCGCAGGTTTTCCCCATTAGCATCCCCATTTTAGTGCCACCTTCGAGGGTAGAGTAGAGGTAACATCACTGTTCTATAACCATGGAGACTGTGGAGACACAGGTTTGAATCCCGGCAAGAGCACCTCTCCAGTAAGTGTCCTTGGGCAAGACACCCAACGGTACATACTCGCCACCCAGGACATACTTGAAAATTAGAGAAATCTCAATGTATCCTTCCTGATAAAAATACTTTCTTAAAAAAATAAAATATGGCCCCAAGTCTGGTGTAAAACTTACCAGAACTGTTTTAAATGTACCAGAGCCATTAAAGTCTATGGAGCTGCTAAGTGTGTTATCTTCTAAGGGCCACTGATTGGCGGGTAGCAAAAATACAGCTAACATTGCTGGTATTGCAGTGCTGAGAAACATCAATTGCTTCTTTTCTGTAAAGCTTCTGGTTTTGCTACTAATTGAAGTTTAGGGAAGCGTCAGTGTTTATCGGCACTGCGGTACTGCCAATTGAACATGTATTTGCTACACCGGCAAACACCAGCGTTTAGTGGATAGCCCCCTAAGTTTACCACAGCTTTGCTTGCATTGACTGCAGTTTCGGAATTTAGTCCTGCATTTTTTACCATCACGGAGCATTGCCATCTATAACCACGAGGTGGCACTGCAGACTGCATTCATCTGTCTGATGCTGTAAATAAAGATTCCCTCTACATGATCATATAGGAATGCTGGAAGGGTTTCTTTGATAATGCTTCACTGCAATTATCTGCTCATTTTATATCTTCACTTAACCAAATGGTAGCTACATGAAGGAAGTGTTAAGCTTCGGTGATTTTATTTGCTTTATTTGCATGTTTAGCCAATAACCACAGCAGGATGTGCTGCAGAGCAACCCCTGCTCAATAGCACAGCAATTTTAGCAGCAAGAATTCAAGCGCCTTATTTTTTCATCCAAAGTAAAAGACTCATATTAATTTCTTCATTTTATCTGCACGGTTCAGTGCTGCAAACTCATAACTCGTGTCTGTTACTTATTCAAATTTATTTGAAAATTTAAAATTTTAAGTCATGAGGCTTCCATTTCAATCAATATTTAAATTTACTAGCTATTATAACACAGTATGCAACAACCACTTGATAGGTTCTTTTTTTTTTTTTTTTTTTTTAATCTTAAAGCCTTTAATTCAGTAAAATGGAAATTCTTTCACAGCCATATTACTCCACATCATGTAACAGACATGCCCTGACAAGGCAGGCTTGTTCTGAGGTTTTATAAAAAGGCTCATGTTTTTTTGCACAACAATTGTGAACAACCTCTGTCTACATTGTTTTGGGAGTATGGTTTATGAATTACCCCCAAAATTGAAACCAGGAGCCAGCTGCACTGGACAAGGAGCTACGCGAGTTAGAAAAAAAAAAAAAAAAAGCCAAAGAAGTCAAAAACTTTAAATACAGATGTTTTATTCAGAAATGGCTTAAGAAAAGGCTGAGGGGGAAAAAAAAAAAAACACGATTGCAAAAACCTTAATGGGGAAGGTAGATAAAAAAAAATTTAAAGAAAAGTTACAGGGCAGGGGGCAGAAGAGAAAAAGTCAAAAGGTTTGAAAAGGCCACAAGAAAGCACTGCAATGTGGTGGGTGGCTGGCTACTAAATAGGGATGTGCGTTTCGGGTTTCAGAATTTCGGAATTTTCACGAAATTTCCCGATTCGAGTTTTCGGATGCGGCCGAATTTCCGAAAATTTTTAGATCCGAAAATGTAAGATCCGAAACGTTTTCCGAGCCGAAACGAAATATTTTCGTATTTTTCGAATGGACTTGAAATGTGTCAAACGAGGAGAACAGACGTTCCTAAAAAACGAAAATTTTCTGAAAAACGAAAATTTTCTGAAAAAACGAAAAGTCGATACAAAAAACGAGCAAAGTGACACGAAAAATATGAAAAATGGCCGATATTCGGAAAAAAAAAACAATTCCGAAAAACGAAAAGTCGATACAAAAACCGAGCAGTGACGCGAAAATACGAAAAATGGTCGATATTCCGAAAAAAAATGTACCCGAAAAACGAGCCGAACCGAATCGAATCGAAACCGGTCGAAACGAGCCGAATCGAAAAGTTTAAAAATCCGAAAAATCGAACCGAATCAAACCGAAAAAAAAATCGGTGCACAAGCCTACTTCTAAACATACATTAGTCTGCGCTTTGCTACGTTCATGCATTACAAATTACATTTCCACTTTATTATTTTTGAGCTAATAAATTCCAATAAAATGCAAAAAAAACAGCCATTCTGTTCCAGACAAGAACCCACTGATCAGAATAGAATAAACAAGACTTGAGAAAAAGCTGTTCAATAAGAAACACCCCTCAAAAAGAAAAAAGGAATGGGAAATGCTGAACATTCAGAGGTTTGCCACTAAGCCTCAGTAAATTTCATCTCATTTTAGTAGTATTTTAAAACACTTAATACGATAATAGCCCTTCCCTTGGAGGTGGGGTGGTCCTGTATCGAGGCCGTTTACATAGTTTGCACAGAGCAATATACTGCAGGCAGCAGAGGTAGAAAACTCTGAACCATCATTTCCATGTTACAGAAGGAGAACTAGCGTAATCTCAGTGCTAGCAAGCAGTAACCCCCAAGCGGTGCCAATAAATGCCTTATTCAGCATAGCAAAGCACCTTGCAGACTCTTAAAGGGATTAAAGTTTCAGAAGAAACAACAGCTCATTGAACAAGGAGCATCTCTTACCTAGACGTATGCTCATTAAGCCATGTTACACTATGAGTTTAGATATGAAAAGCACATATAAACTCCTTAAGGCAATTTTAATAATCTATACAACACGTCCGACCACAAACGATTTTACTTTAATAGTAATTTTTCCCCCTAAGTCACCCCATCTTAAGAAGTCTTTAAGCTTGCGTTTCCATTTTTCTCCAATGAACCTTTTTTCCTCTCGCAAGAAAAAAATAATCATAACCGATCCATTGAGTCTTTCGATAAGAACAAACTCATTAGGCGTTAAAAAACACTTTCCATGCTACAAAAACTGAGGACCTTGCTCTGAAGAAAAAGAATATATATGTTAAACCACTGTAAAATGAGTGAAACTTTGGCAAAGTGCACTTTCAAAAAAGTGGAGGTGCCGAGTTGTTGGAGCAGAAATTACAGCCCTCCGAGAACAAATAGGATATTTTACAGTTAAGCATAATTTGGGCAAAAACTTTTAAAGAAAAAATGACTGCGTGGTAGGAGAGTGGCATTAATATTCTTCTTGATCTTCTGGAGGAGCTCCTTCAGGTATAACAAATCCCTCATCTGTGGCATAGAGGATTTCTATAATTTTCTGCAAAACCGGGTCACTCTCCCCTTCGTTCTCTTGGCAGATCAGTTCAATATTTCTGAGCTTCCCGAAGTAAAAGTCTCTTTCCTTCTCCAAGTCTTCAACTGTAATTTTCAGTACGTTTATCTGTTGGATTAATTCAGCAGACTGCTCTTCTCCGTTGCCCACAGCAGACTTTTTGACTAGTCCAGGGGCTGGTTTGGTGTTTACTGCAGGTCTTTGAGCAGGAGCTAGCTTTTGGGGAGCTGAGCTTATGGAGGACTGAGGTTTCTTAGGCTTGTTGAGCACAGGGGCTGGCATCATTGGGACTGGGGCAGTTTCCTGTCCTTGACGAGCTGCCACAGGGTCATAGTCCTTGCCATCATAGTTTGCGTCAAAGAATTTCTTGAACCACTGTACAAATTCAAAGTTGTCTTGGAACTTTCCTTTCACTAATTTGTCCACTGGAATTATTTTGTCTGCACCCATTTTTTTGAAGCCGGCCTGGAGGACCTTGTAGTTCTGGATATATTCATGTTCTAGTTTGGCTTGGAATTTCACTTTTTTCAGCGTAACAGACCCAGGGAAAAGCATGTCCATGAACTGGCAATAAACACTACCTGAGCACAGCTGCTCTATTTTAGTAAGATTTAGCTGCTGAGACTCATTGATCCATGCGAGCATGTCATGGCGGCTCAGATTGTCACTGGTTACTGATGTGGAGTAAACGTTAACTGCCATCTTCTTTTCCGTTTCGTTTGAACCGGCCTCACCGTGCTGATGTCACACGCTGCTCAATGTACGTACCGTGCGTGATGACCTCAGCTCCTTAATAACCCAACCCTGGCCTGTTGCTATGCGATGCTTTGTCTCTCTCCTCTCTCTCTAGCTCTCTATCTTTCTCTCCCTGCAGAACCCTCCCTGTAATCACTACTTGATAGGTTCTTAATACACTCACTACTAAGAACGTATTGATAAAAAAAAATTAGCAGAATGTCTATTATTTTTTTCTTTTTTAATTTACAATTTTTATTTTGCAATAAAGTCATCAAACAAGCAAACATAAAGTGTAGGCCTCGCAGGGCCATATAAAGTCATCCTCAGTGGTACAGCGTTAAAATAACTAGTAGACATAAAATTCATCAGCAATAATCGTCTGAGAAGAAAAATAAAAAGAAAATATGCACATCTAGTAATGGCCAACTTAAAGAAAATTAGGGGAATGGAAAGTCCTCAGAATGGGAAATATACTGCGAAAAGTCAAAAAGTAAAAAGTCATAAGTAGGTATGAAAAAGCAGAAGAAAGTCTCAAAATCCCAGGCAGGGAGTGTAAAAAAAAAAAGAATAAAGGAAAAAATGTCTCTAGGGTCCCATCAACCGTGTCCCGAAAAAGGGGAGCTTGCGCTGCAGACTTAAGACTTAAGGCCTGTTATCGCAGCCCCAGCCAATTTGACGTCACGGTACCCATTCCACAGCCCCGACAGGCCTCCGGACATCCAGGGAGCCCTGGCATCAGCTTCCCAGCAGGAAATCTCCATCCGCCACGTGGTGTTGCTCTGTGCAGAAGGCCGGGGCGACTTCAACCTCACAATCGGAGAGGAGGGGCCCTCAACTCCCTCCAAACCGCAGTCTCGGTCTCCAAGTCGTGTCAGCGCTCCACCCGGTGCCGCGTGGACCAGCATTCCAGGTGCATCCCGTGGACCGTAAATTCCTCGGGCGCCAGCTTAGCCTCCAACTCAGGGACCAGTAGCGTCCGGACTCCGAGTCAGCTCTCAACTTCCTCGGGCCTCTGGACTCCGATAAGCCCTCGCAGTCTTCCAGCAGCACAAGCGTGTCACCTCTCCCAATGCTCTCTTCGTGGCTCCCCACAGCCTCCGCGCTATGAGCCTCATTTGGATGCAGCCCAGACTGAGGCAGACCAGCTGATGCAGCCCCGTCCTCCGCCAGACTTGGGTTCACCACCCTCCGGTAATGATGCAAAGTATGCGTCATCCGTCGCCACATTCCCGTGGTGAGTGGACCCGTCAGATCCTCCCCTTACAGGAGCTGCAAGCAGGCCTCCAGGCTTTCCAAGAAGGTGTCCATGCCTCCTACGGGGGGTGGGGGTTTATCCTGCCGCGCAGCAACCGGTCCGTCCGTCTCTCTGACCTGAACTCTGTCTCGGGCTGCCGAGAGACGCAGGCCCATCGTCTCCTCGGCCCCCAGCACAGGGTCAGACCGGGCCAAGGCAGCAGGGCAGTCGGGCAAAAAGGCCCCGGGGCCAGGATGAAGGCTGCAAAATGGCCGCCCACCCCTCGTGTCATCTTCATTTTGGCGGCAGCAGGGAATGTCTCAGGTTCAGATTGGGGGACAAAACGGCCTCTGGACATCTCAAGTCCGATGGCCAGCTAGCCTGGGTCCCCAAATCGAAATTACTCGGTGAATCAAGCTATAAATGGGCCCCAAGAGCAGCAGACGTGCGGAGCTCCACAGAAACACGTCTGCTCCCTTCAGCAGCAGAATGTCTATATTTACTCATGGGATTCATAGTTAAAACCTAGAGAGAGAAAATAACAAACTTGTGTATAGAGTATTACTATACTAATTTAAACTTTTAAAAAAATCATTTATTTGTTAATCGTTTCTTATAATATTTATAAATAATGTTGATAGGAAAAGGCTAAAACACTCAATTATATCTCTGATTAGTAATATACAAGTGGTAATGTCCTTTCAATCAAACACAGTACAGGTGTGGGGAAAAAAATGATTTAAATGGTTGAATTCCATGCTCATGTATTTTCAGTGATTGGGATTAGATTATTAGCAAAGCAGCTTTTAAATAAAGTCAACAGAATGTAAAAATGATATCTGTATTTACGTATAATACCTTCATTCAGAACTAAGAATCTTAAATCTGAACTGTACAGGAATTTTCATTAACTTTAACCCCCTGAATCTTATCCCTGTAGATTAGTGAATGAGTTCAAATTCCGATCAGAACACCTGACCAGCATAGCTCTCCTCTACAGGTTCAACCTCATCACATCTACAACCAAGGAAAGTTAATATGAATCCTAATAAGAAAACCTCACCAGCAGTGTCCTTGTAAAGACACCTAAAGATACTGTGACGGACTGCCTGGCACCCTACTTTGTGCCTTCGTCAGTCTCTGGCTTTCTCCATGCTGGACCCTGAAATTCAGGATTCTCAGCCCAAACCACAGGCAACCTTTATCTTAAACTGCCTGCTAGAGAAATCCCCTGCCCCCACCACATACACACCCTAGGTTATAGACAAGGATGACTGGGGGGTGTGGCTGGGATATCCAGTCCTAAACCAGTTCCTGGGGGTTGGGTGGGCACAGAGCAAAGAAAGTAATTATTTGCAAACAAATTACACAAAGGGAATTACACAGTATATACCACAGGGGACTCTACAATAAATACATATTGAATGAGTTCAAATTCCGATCCGAACACCTGACCAGCATGGCTCTCCTCTACAGGTTCAACCTCATTACATCTAAAACCAAGGAAAGTTAATATGAATCCTAATAAGAAAACCTCACCAGCAAGTGTGCAGCCAGCAAATACACAGACACAGTTCAAAATAAATCCTACATTCCCTGGGCAATCCATTTGGCAAACCCCAGATAGCACCTCGGCCCATAGTCAGTAGGAAGGAGGCTACCTCCAGGCTCCTCCAACTGCCATAGTAACGACTGAGTCTGTCACCGATACATTGTGTCAAAATAATATTGGGACAACTGATCATTAAATCTACAGGGACCTTTATGACATGGCATTGAAAATACATAGACCTTAACATTGAGTTGGTCCCCCCTTTGCAGCTTTTACAACTTTCACTCTTCTGGGAAGGTATTCCAATACGATTTTGGAGTGTTTCTGTGGGAGTTTCCCACTCCCAGTGCAGTAGAGTATTTGTGAGATCAGACACTCATGTTCCACAAGAAGGCTTTGACATGCAATATCTATTCCCATTCATCCCAAAGTTGTTTGATGAGATTGAAGTCATGGTTCTTTCACACCAAACTCATACAACTATTAGATCTTTATGGACCTTGCTTTATGCACTGGGGCACATATATGGTTTAAGATAAAAGGGTCTTCCCCAAACTGTTCTCGCAATTTGGAAGTATGGCTTTGTCCAAAATGTCTTGGTATGCTGAAGATGTCATCACGTATGGGTGCATTGACATCAGAAAGGGACCTTCCCCCAGCCAGGCAGGGAATTCCCTATTGAAGAGATACAGAAGTCCTTTGGACCCCCGTATCTCCCGAACAATACAAGCTAGAGGGTCATGGGAGGTATCACCGGAAAGGCCTAAGCATAGTACCAAACATTAAAGGGGTTATTCATAAACGGCCAGACTTGCCACTGAATTTCATCGTATCGTGCAATTTTTTGGCAGTTCATCTATTCACTAGGTTTTGTGCAAAAATAAAAAAATGAATAAATAAAAATTCCTTTTCTTTTTATTTTTTCACTATTGTTCACTTTTCAATTATAAAGTGAACAATGATTCTGCACTAACTCACCATTGCATTTCCTATGTTGCCAGCAAGTGTGGAGGTGATGGCACAATGAGTTAAATTGTTCCATCAAAAACCTAAACCGCAGCAAGAAGCATTTTGGGTCCTTTGAAACCCTGTGTCTCCAATTTTTACACTGCACAGGATCGAGTGAGTTTCAATGGAAAGGTCAGAGTCTGGCCTTTCCAAAGATACCAAATATTACCATGTAACCTAAACCACATAAAACACAATCCTCCAAATTACAAACAAAATAATTTTTTTAAATGTTTTTCAGTTTAGGTTAAAATTGCATATTTTCTCAGAAAAATGCAGTAACAGGCTTCCATTTCTATTTTTATTTAACAAGAGTACCCCATAATATATATATAACCACAAAGGTTTGGATGATAAAATGTTATAAAAAATATTTTACATGCTGTAACTGATTAAACTCTGAATGGAAATTTATATTTTTTTTACATTTGTGTTACAGCATTATGACAGGACCTGAAATATACACATAATAATGATATATTTTGAATCTGCTGAGTCTGCTGAAAAAAGGGATATTTAATTTGTCTGGGTTCTATAACAAAACATGACTTCAAAACACATTTGAACATGATGAGCTCAAATTGGTCAAAATGAGCTTAGCACACAGGGGTATAATTGCTCAGCAGTGAAGGGGTTGCAATTTCTGTTCACTGGATGCAAGAACCTAGCCCCATCCTTGAAAAACAACCTCATACCATTATCCCTCCTATACCAAACTTTACAGTTTGCACAATGCAGTCAGGCAGGTAACATTTCCCTGGCATCACCAAACCCAGACCTGCCCATCCGTTTGCCACAGAAGTGTGATTTGTCACTCCAGAGAATGTGTTTCCACTGCTAGAGTCCACAAAGGTTTGGATGTTAAAATGTTATAAAAAATATTTTACAGGCTGTAACTGCATGCTTTACACCAGTGTTTCTCAACCTTTTATTGAGAAATACCCCTGGAGGTCTAAAAAAAATTCCTAAGTACCCCTGTCTGGAGAAAGAAATTTCTATTGATTGGATGTGATGTCTTCTGTGATGTGTGTGTAATGTCAATATATGTGTTTGTGATGGTTTACATGTGTGCAATGTCAGTATATGTGTTTGTGATGGTTCTGTGTGTACAATGTCAGTATATGTGAGTTGTTTTGATGTTTATGCAATATCAGTGTATGTGTGCATGCTGCAATAACAGATAAACACATAAACAATCCCTAACTAACTAACTAACTGGGAGATCAAGGTAGAAAAGGGAAGAAAGTGAGGGAGGTTGGAAAGGGGAGAGAGAGGGAGAAAATGGGACAGAGGGGAAAGTGGAGTGAGAGGGAGGTAGAAAAGGAGAGAGGGAGGTGAAAGGAGTGGGAGAAAATTGGGGAGGGGGAGAAAAATGGAGAGCGAGAGGGAGAAAATGGGAGAAGGGGAGAAAAATGGAGAGAGAGAGGAAGGGAGAAAATGGGGCAGGAGAAAAGGGAAAATGATAGCGAGAGGGGGGAGAAAGAGGGGTCAGAGTGGAGAGGAGGGAGAAAGAGAGGGAAGAGACAGAGACCCTGCTGCTGATGCCGGCACAGAGGGGGTGTTGTACGTGCAGGGAAGACACTCAAGCAGAATCTGCAGATGGAGCTTTGCATTTTGCCCCTTTTGTGCCCGGCATAGTAAGAGGCACAGGGGGGAACATCCAGGAGCCAGGCTGTGCATGGGCTGGGTGCCTGGCAGCTTCTGCACCTCATTCTCCTGATTAATGTGCCTAGTCTTAGACATTTGCATGTCTGGGGCTAGGCTCATCACAAAACCAGGCAGAGGGTTCAAATTCAAAACCTGTCCAGTCCAAGTTAAAACTGGAAGGGTGGGAACAAGGGATGTACCGATAAAAATTATTAAGACCGAGTAGGAGAACTATTTTCAGGTATTCATCGATGCAGATACTTTTATTTAATGTCAGGTGAATGCTTTCCTATAAATAATTTACATACACAGTCATACCAAACTTCAGATACATGTACACCCTGACATCAGACCTCAGATGCTTGTATACCCAGACACATTTCAGAATTTGGATGCATGTATACCTAGACACATTTCAGACCTCAGATACATGTATACCCAGACATCAGAGCTCAGGTACATTAATACCATGACACATTTCAAGCCTCAGATACATGTAAACTCAGACATATCTGACTTGATACACGTACTCCCAGACACATTTCAGACCTCAGATACAGACACTGGGGCAGCTGGCAGAATGTACAAACAGCATTGCAGCGAGCGGCTGCTGGCAAAGGGTGCTCAGCTGGAACAGCGCTCTCGCGAGAGCTTACACAACTCTCGGTATCAGAGTTGAAGGCGGCTTGCAATTCATCCGATTCGCCTCACTTCAGGGACCCTGCGGTGAATGCTGAATTCACCACAGGGTCAGCGAATTGGACTGGCCGAAGTGCGTCGAATCAGAGAGCACCAACATATCATGACATTTCAGTGCTCTCAGAATAACCCTGTAAGAGTTGTGTCCTAACTCTTGTGTCCATAGTGTATGTACTTGCCTACCACACAATAATAATATATAATAAAGTTTATAATTGTAGAAGACATTTACACATCCCAGCAATTCAGAGAACAACTTCACAGAGTTCATGTGCTACATTCCCCACATGCAGCAAGAAACTCTGGGTAGGACATGCAAATGACGTCTCAAATATATAAATATCCCTTATAGATTGCAGGTCCCTTTAGGAACAGTGTCTCCCAGTGAACTGTGCCCCTTGTTCAGCTATGCCTGCATTTCTATTGTATCAGCCCCTTGTTCACATGTCTTGTTGTACAGTGTTACAGAATGAGAGGGTTATTCAGAGAGATTCGAAATGTCACCGCTAGTTCGGTAACCTTTCGTTCCCCGCACTTCGGGGCGATTCGGCGATTCCTAGTTCGCCAACCCTGCGGTGTATTCAGCAAGCACCAGAGGACCCCTGTAGTGCAGCGGAAACTTGCCGCAAACCCGCAGAACACTCACCGAACACTCACCAAAACCCACAGAAACCGCTGCAAAACCCCCCCAACAGGCAGGAAAAACCCGACAACCAGACGAACGTGGTAAAAAAACAAAAAAACGGTACGCTTGAAAGTTTCAAAATTGAAATGCTACTTGCAAAAAAACTACTCAACGAAAATGTCTGGAATTTACATATAAGATCCTTTGAATGATACTAAAAAGGTCTGTTACAGAAAAAAAAAATGTTGCCAAAAAATAACTAAAAGATATTAAAAAATCAATAAATTAAGAGACTTGTTACAGCAGAATAAAATAATAAACGGTTTATTAGATATTGCATTAAAAAGGGAATATGTTTCACATTGAAACCTATGGGATTCGCCTGAATAAATCTGACGAATAAAGCCACTGAACAGCAGGGTATTTTGGCAACTTTTCCCTGCTGTTCGGTGTTCTCTGAATAGACAAACCATTGCTTCTCTATGGGGGATTTCACTGCCCTCAATCAGGCACCATACGTGCAGGCAATTTGCCAAAACCTGGCCAACTGCCTGCACTCTGAATAGCCGAATGGCCACGAAATGTCCCCGTATGCTGAATTTCAGTGTCCAGTTACATTTCGGCGACATTTCTGATCTCTCTGAATAAACCTGTATGTCTGCACTATATAAATAAAACAGAAACCTTTTAAATGTAAAAATTCGATTGAATTTAAAACAATATCCTGCAGATGGCAGTATGTAACTTTCTATGGAATTCCTAGTCACGGGATATTGCTTTAACATTATTATTTGTAAAATGCTTTATACTTAAGAGTGACCAGCTCCCAAGGGTTTGTTGCTCCAAAATACTGTTAGTTCAGAAAAAAGGGATTACAAGATATTTCACGTATCTATTAGATTGCATTTAGTCAATGCCTAAAATACTTTCAGCATGGCTAGGGGATAAATGCTTATATTGGCAAATGTAAAACAGTAACTCATGTTTTTAATCCTATTAAAGACGGCAGGGATGTATTATAATGACTAAAAGGGACTCTCTAGGTACCTTCTACAACGGAATACTTGAATGGTTATAACGCAAGAACTCTCAGACTATTGTCAAAGTAGTTTTGAAAACAATTTGGCTTAAGTGAAAACGGGCTACAGAGCTGATAATCTAACCCTGTCACATTTCTTGATTCCAGGGCGTATTTAGGTATGGTGTCACATACCTGGTATCAAATACATTTGTCAATAAGAAACTAAAGGGGTTATTCAAAAAGCATTGAAATTTCAGTGCTCTTTTGTTCGGCTCACTTCGGTACGATTCAGCGATTCAGGTTTGCCGACCCGGCAGTGAATTCAGTATTCACCGCAGGATCCTCAAAGCGCGGCAGACGGGAGCCGCCAAAGACTGCCGAATGCCACTGCCAAACGCTGAACAGACTGCTGAATGCCACAGAACAGACTGCCGAACTGACCACCAAATGCCGCCTAAAAAAGTCGATCAGCCGCCAAACATGGGGGGAAAAAAAGCTTTTTTAAAAAGGTGTTTAAAACAATAAAACTAGGTGAAAATACATGGAAATAATAAAAAAAGGTCCTATAAAAAATTATACAACGTACTGTTACAGAATAAAAAAAAACACCATTAACAAAATGGGATTCAAAACTTTAAACTAAAAAAATCCAGAAAAATACCTAAAAAGTTCTAAAAAAATATAAAAGTAAAAAGGCTTTTTATGGAAACTGAAAAGAGTAAATGGTTGAATAAAAAAAAAAGGTAATTTTTTATGTAGAATCCTATGGGATTTGCCTGTTTAAACCTGTATGAACTGAACCACCAAAATTCTGAGTATTTTGCAACATTTCGGTGCAGTTCGGCATCCTCTGAATAGAAGAGGTCTGCGGCAAACTGCACCATAGTTCACTGACAATTTGCCAGTATTTGGCAAATTAACAGCTTTCTGAATAGTCGAACTACCACAAAATTGCACCGTACAGTGAAATTCACAACTCGGTGCAATTCGGTGGCAACATTGGCACCTATTGAATAACCCCTTAAGACACATGGGCTATTTATTGCCTATTGGAGCAAATTATTTAAATAAAATGGAATTTACAACAATAGCAACGTAACTTATTTAGCAAGTAATTTTTGTATGCATTTATAATATGTCATATACTTAATGATGGAAGTTTTGTTGCTCTGCAGCTTTTTTATACACCTACTACATACTCCAACATATTGGAACTTTCAAAGGGGAGCAAAAGGAGTGCCTGACATATTTGGGGCACACATAAGGGCTGTCGACACAAGCCAATATAACGGATGTTTAAAATGGTACAGAAAGTAAGGACTGAGATATTTGGGTCCTCCAGTTGGTGAGTCCACTTTCCCTTATCAAGCTTCATGTCATTTCCAATAGTACTTCTCCAGTGGCATCAGTCGTCAACAAGAGACAAGAGACTTATGAATTCCAGCTACTTCCAATCATGCTTATAGCCACTCAACCATATGGCAGATCCTTGGGGATGGTACCATGCCCTCATGTGATGTAAATTACCTATGTCATCATTGGCATAGAAAAAGGTATATGCTACGGGAACCAGATTTATCCAGTAACACAATGGTGGGTACTGTGTCCTGCCAGGGTATGCCCAAGATGCAACGAAAACACCAAAAATGAAAGCTGTCTAGTGTTTTTTCCTGCCTGGCATACTTTTGTCCATGAATTGCAGCCATAGAGCAGGATGCGTGAGGAAACACACCTGATCCACCTAGAGCTTGGTGCTCTCTGTGGGTAGATTGCTACTCCATACTCTTTTGCTCAATTTGGGCATCCTAGAATTCGCCTTAGTGTTGTGCTTGTGAATTTCTTCACCTAGTGAGAGATTGCTGGTGAAGGTAGAACCCAGGTACGTGAAACTGTCAGGGACATAAAGTTCATCATCTACAGTGGGGATAGTTGGTGGGGCTGCAACATCTTGTCTCATCACGTTGGTATTTTTAATGCTGATCTTCAACCCTAAATCCTATAGGCTTGTGCACCGATTTTTTTTTCGGTTCGATTCGGTTCGATTTTTCGGATTTTTAAACTTTTCGATTCGGCTCGTTTCGACCGATTTCGGTTTCGATTCGATTCGGTTCGGCCCGTTTTTCGGGTACATTTTTTTTTCGGAATATCGACCATTTTTCGTATTTTCGTTTCACTGTGCTCGGTTTTTGTATCGACTTTTCGTAATTTCGGAAATTTTCGTTTTTCGGAATTGCACATTTTTCGGAATATCGACCATTTTTCGTATTTTTCGTGTCATTTTGCCCGTTTTTTGTATCGACTTCTCCTCGTTTGACACATTTCAAGTCCATTCGAAAAATCCGAAAATATTTCGTTTCGGCTCGAAAAACATTTCGGATCTGAAATTTTCGAATCTAAAATTTTTCGGAAATTCGGCCGCATCCGAAAACACGAATCGGGAAATTTCGTGAAAATTCCGAAATTCCGAAACCCGAAACGCACATCCCTAAAATCCTAGCAGGCCTTAGTGAAACTGTCAATCGGTCACTGAAGCTGTGCACCTTTATGAAAGATCAGTGCTATGACGAAAACAAACAGTAGCACTCTAATCAGAACCTGCCAGAT
This sequence comes from Leptobrachium leishanense, assembly GCA_009667805.1. Lineage (NCBI taxonomy): Eukaryota > Metazoa > Chordata > Amphibia > Anura > Megophryidae > Leptobrachium > Leptobrachium leishanense. The sequence continues at coordinate 255,913,032 of CM019067.1, forward strand.
CTTACTCTTGGCTTTCAGGTAAACCAGGTTAAAGAGCTTCCCATTGCTTCTTGTATATATATGTACTCTATCCTCAGAATCCCGGAACAGATGTAACAGCAACACTGAAAAACAAGATGCCATATATATTATATACAGCTGTGTTAAGCAATATTAATTATGATAACTGGATTACATGTGAAATGACAATAGTTTTAGGGTTTTCCTGCATTTCCCGTATTTTTTTGTACTTGATTAATATAAATATCTTCACAGCTGCTTGTATTGCCACACAGGGTGCTAGCTGCACCACAGGGTGCTATCTCCTAAGGCATATGACAGGTTAGATCCCGGCAAGAGCACCTCTCCAGTAAGTGTCCTTGGGCAAGACACCTAACGGTACATACTTGCCACCCAGGACATACTTGAAAACGAGAGAAATCTCCATGTATTCTTCCTGGTAAAATACTTTCTAAAAAAAACTATATATATATATATATATATATATATATATATATATATATATATATATATATATATATATATATACTCATCACTAGAAAGAAGTGAGTGACAGACTGCAGCTAGATAGAGACAAATGATCTCAATATCGTGTGTATCCCATTCCACACTGGGCAAGTCTATTGGTATATGGAGATAGATCTTTGTCAACTGTTGCCCTAAAGCAGGGGTGGGGAAATTTTTTTCTGCCAAGGGCCATTTGGGAGATTTATAAGATCATTCCAGAGCCATACAAAATTAACAACTTAAAATTTCGCCCGGCGCGGTAACTTATGGTGTCACCTCCCCCGAGTTTTACAGATTTTTTTTAACTACTCTTACGCGTAAATCAGTACTCCCATATATCACTGAATGATCATACACACAGCAAACATTACTGTGAGGTTTATTGCTGTGGAGCTCTCTCCTATGCTCATTCACACATTTTTTCCAACTGCCAGCAAGTACGGTGCCTGTTCGAAGGCAGTGAAAGTGAAAGCACACATGGATATATATTGCCCCCAGCAGCTCTGGATATATTGCCCCCAGCAGCTCACCCATGGATATATATTGCCCCCAGCTCACATATGGATATATTGCCCGAGCTCACAATTATATATTGCCCCCAGCAGCTCACATATGGATATATTGCCCAAGCTCACAATTATATATTGCCCCCAGCAGCTCACCCATGGATATATATTGCCCCAGCTCACATATGGATATATTGCCCCAGACCAGCTCACATATGGATATGCCCCAGCTCTCATGGATATGCCCCAGCTCACATGGATATGCCTCTGCTCTCATGGATATGCCCCAGCTCTCATGGATATGCCCCAGCTCTCATGGATATGCCCCTCAGCTCTCATGGATATGCCCCCAGCTCACATGGATATGCCCCAGCTCACATGGATATGCCCCAGCAGCTCTCATGGATATGCCACAGCAGCTCACCCATGGATATATATTGCCCCCAGCTCACATATGTATATATTGCCCCAGCTCACAATTATATATTGCCCCCAGCAGCTCATCCTTTGATATATATTGCCCCAGCTCACATATGGATATATTGCGCCCCAGCTCACATATGGATATATTGCCCCAGCTCACATATGGATATATTGCCCCCAAACCAGCTTACATATGGATATGCAGCAGCTCTCATGGATATGCCCCAGCTCACATGGATATGCCCCAGCTCTCATGGATATTGCCCCCTGCTCTCATGGATATGCCCCAGCTCTCATGGATATGCCCCAACTCACATGGATATGCCCCAGCAGCTCTCATGGATATGCCCCAGCAGCTCTCATGAATATGCCCAGCCCCCAGCAGCTCTCATGGATATGCCCCAGCAACTCTCATGGATATTGCCCCAGCAGCTCTCATGGATATGCCCCAACACACATGGATATTGCCCCCAGCTCACCTCCTGGCTCCTGCCGCCGCCGTGTCTTCGGCTCCCTCTGAGTGTCCGGCGGTGTGGAGCTTGGGCGCTCACCTGGGGGAGCCATTTGACCAGCCGCGATCTCGCGAGAACTCGGCTGGTCACGTGGGTCCCCCAGGCGAGCGCTAAAGCTCCATGTCTTTGGACGCTCGCAGGGAGCCGCGGGCCGGACCAAGGCATTAAGCGGGCCGTACGTTCCCCACCCCTGCCCTAAAGTATATTAGCAGATTATGGAGATCAATGTAGAGGGAAATAATGATGCACCACCTAGTCCATAGAGGAAATCCACTTTCAGTTTGTAAGGAGAGTAAATTAACTGAGTAGAGTGTTTGGCGAAGGCATCACTGACTAGCCTATCTAGTTACATCTAGCACTTCATTCATTGCTCAAAATCCAAACAAAATGTCACTATTGGCTAATAGTTTTGATACTGCTCAAATAGAATGTATTTTTTTCTACTAATCACAGGTTGAATGAATATAAATTTCTGGTAGAAATAATTGCATAGTAAAGTAATATTGATCTGAATGATTTTTTTCACTACACTTGGCAATACCCAATTAATCTCAATACCAAATTAGCTGTGAAAAGTCATTGAAGATACATGTGAATTCTTGTTTTTATAGTTCCTGCTCTAAAATGTTTTACATCCCCTTTTCGAGAATATGCTTCACTGCCATTTATTTTGTCCTTTTTCTCTATTACTTACTGCGATTTTATACAATGCTCCACTCAACAGCAACAGCACATAATAAATCTAAATATCTTCAGCAACAGATGGGTATTCTGTTAAGGCTCATTTACCTGCTTTTTCCTTGCCATGCTACAATCGTGAAACTTTAACTATCCTACAACCAGAAAGAAAAAAATGCACCTCTAAGGCTAGGGTCAGACGAAAGCATTTTTCCCCACGAACGTGAAAAAGTGCGTCCGAACGCATTGACGTATTTTTTCACGGAATGCGCAAAAACGGTCAGACGAGGCACATTTTCGGGCGTGATTTTGTACGGATTCTCAATAAAACTTTTTTTGTGCCTGGACGTTATGTAGGCTGGACATTAGCAGCGTCTGACATCTCCTAATCTCGCAAACACACCGCTATGCCGCAGCTGCGCACTCAGTACGTCAGTACTAGCGGTTCAGCGTTCTCAAAAAAATGCGTTCAAATTCCACTTGCGTTGCACGGCCGGACTTTTGTGCGGCCGTACATCGTATATTGGCCGTCATTGCCCGTCATCTGCTGCTAGTGCGGCCGTAATTATGTGCGCCAGAACGCACGTTAAAAGTGCGCTGGTCTGACCCTAGCCTTAAAGTGCACTGATGTAGTTGAAGAAATGCCAAACAAATAATGAATCAGAAGCACAATGAACTCTTAAGTATTTTTGGCATCCAGCATTCAGATTAATTTAAGAATTTTGTCATTTCGATAATTGCAGTATAGCCATTAGAGTATCTTTTCTTTTTGGTTATTCCGAGATTGTGTTTTGTGCTTCAATGCACTTGCAAGGGTAAGTAAAATGTTGATTTCTCAAATGATCTTCTCTATAATGCGCTCTGCAATAATGGTGTGCAAGAAACAAACTAGATGGAGAAAGCATAAAAATTAAAAAGGGCTACCGAAAATCTATCTAAATAAGTGTATTGCAAGATACATAGATAAAGATTACCTGTATGCTTCTTATTTAAAAAAAATAAAGATAAATGCATTTTGGCTCAAATGCATGTCACAAATGTGGGATTACATTGGTTGACAATATGACTGTATGCACTGTTTAATTACTATAGATGCATTTATCAAACTTTGTTCAGTTTCAAAACTGCCATAAGTGTACAGTATTTGTACTGCAATCAGGGGTGTAACTACCAGAGGTGCAAAGAGTGCCACCGCAACTGGGCCCCTGAGTTCGGGGGAGGCCCACACACAGCCGGCCGTGGCCTCACCTGGGCAGCTTGGCAAGGGCCAGGGCCTCACCTATGATTCCCTCATACACAGCACACATGTATTTCAAAATACATGAGTATTATTGCTGTGGAGCTCTGAGATATACATGGTGCACATTACATAAAAAATGGGATGGACTGAAATGGTTGTAGTGGACCTGGAAAAAAAATGGGACACTGATTGACACTGATGGAGTCGACAGGGTGGACCTGGAGTAGTCCAGTGCATGGGGATGCCGGGGGAATATGTTTTTGTCAAGGGGGGCCTTCATGGATTCCCGCACCTGGGCCCTGAGGTTTCTAGTTAAGCCTCTGACTGCAATGTTACTAACTTTTAAAGGGCACCTGTACAGGCCAGGTAACCATTGTCTGTGTTAATCCAACCAGAAATAGATTTCGTTTTGGATTTAAAGATCAATTTGATGTGTCATCCATTGATTAGATATTGCAGGTTCTTCTTACCCTACTACAGCACCAAGCACCACCATTTTCCCTCTTTATAGGCGGAGCTTACTGAGAGCCGTCTAATGATTGTCCCTCAGCAGTGACATTGACTCAATGACCTGGCTGCAACAGGTACCAAAAGTGAGTAGAGTTCAGTCCTGTAGGACATATCTCTGCTTCCGGCTGTCGCGTCACTTTTTATGGTTCATGAATATCTCCTGTATTTTGCATGCAGGTCATATTTGCCGCCGTCCTCGCCACATATTTCTTTTTGCCCCGTATGCGGATTCTTTGATGTAGGATATTTATTTATTTATTTATTTGCAAAGTATTTTACCAGGATGGATACACTGAGATTTCTCTTGTTTTCAAGTATGTCCTGGGTATGTGTTAACCCACTATTTTTTTCTGTGTTTAAAGCAGTCAGAGGCTATGCGGCAGCATTATATCCCTAGGAATGCAGAGGCTAAAAAATAATGTCTTGTACAATGGGCATGTTTCATAATAATAAGCGAGAAAGAGGGGAAAAATGCTTTTCAGAAAGTTAACATTACAGCACTTTTAATAGGCACTTAAATATGAGGCATTTATCTATTAAACTGTTTTATTTTACTGGACATGTGTTCATTTCAATTTGGGCTTATTTGGAATTCGACTGATATATTGGCAGTTTGGAAATTAGTATTGATCCGAATTATGTAATGCCGATATCTTAACAGAATCGTACTTCCACTTTCCTCTCCCTTGGATGTATCTCCTGGTCTTTCAATAATTACTCCCTAGTTATCAAACATAGGACTATATTACAATGTTTGTGCCAAAACAGGGACGCTAAGGTGGAAAACCTGCCTGCAGGTTTCCCCTTAGTGTCCCCGTTTTAGCACCATATTACAGGGCAGGCGGTAATTCAGCAGCCTTCCCCGTAATGCAGCGTTGACCTCCATGATACTTGTGGCAGCAGTAACACGCCGCTGTGAGTACCACCTCCTGGAGTCCATAGGACTCCAAGGAGGCTTGGGCTGCTGGGCCACGTGACTTGCAGGATCTCACTCTCCCAAGATCGTGCAGGGCCGCGGAGTGATTTGCGGAGGTAGACTGGGGACTATTCGTCCCCATTCTCCTCTGCTCCCAGTGACCGGAAGCGGCAGATCGTGCCACCGTTCGTGCTGCGAAATGTGAGGTAAGTATATGATTTTTGGGGGGGTTTCAGCTGGTGCTATCTGATTCTGCAGAAGAAGTATCAGTTAGCACCAGCGTCTAGCTGTGGTTAACTTTTCAGTTATCCACAGCGGTGCGGAAATTTAGTAGGACTTTGTAATCCTAATACTAATTAATTGCGTCTATTAACAAGCTTGAGAAAGGATGAATAAATAGACACAGCATTGCTGATCTCCTCAGTAAACGGACTTCACGTTGTATGCCTGATCTCAGGAAATTTGATCGACCTAAGGTTTAATTGTGATTCGCTTTGTGCATTCCCTTTCCTGTATTAGTATCCAGTATTCTGTAAAGTCCACATCTCAATGTGTAGTTATTTTTTTTTACATTGTTGTCATGGTTCACTTGCCTAACTGTATATGCTAAGACTTGAAGATAACTAATTAAATCGTACAATTAGTTCAACTGCATTGTTAGGATTTTAATTAACAGTACAGCGTTCTCATGTTCCCTTTGTTCAATACTGCAGATTTTTTTGCCATTCCCAGAGCTACAGATCATAATTTCACTGCAATTTTAGTTCCTATATTGTGTATTTTGAAAAATCTATAGAAAACAAATTTTACAAAAAATGCAAATTTACCTTAATCGTCCCCTCATTGAGGTGTTAAGTTTATCAGATGTTACGCCACTTAGTAGAAGTAGCTGAAAAAGCAAAGCAGCCCAGGATATACTGCATCACAAAACATATACTTATCTGGATAATGATTTTCCAATAAAAGAAAACGCATTCCTAATATTTTTCAAAATAACGTATCTGAAAAGGAAATTGGATGTCAAACTGGGAAGATTCAATAGAATTATGTACAATCACATTAAAAATAGTGTTTTAGTTTTCTCTTTGCAATTCACTTTGCTTGTCTAAATTAATTAAGTCTTGCATGCTGTTCTTCAGTATGAATCATGCAATACTGTGAAATGTGTAAATGCTTTTATATAAACACTCTCCTATTATTCATTAAATTATGGGAAACAGTGTTGAGTTTTTGTACTAAATTACCCTTATGCAGTGCCTTAAACATACACTAGAGTACAATACTAGCTTTCAAATGAAATGTTCACACAAGAAATACTTTCAATATTTTGAACAACAGTTACAGTTACAGGTATTTATAAAGCACCAACAAGTTCCATAGCGTTGTATAATGGGAGAGACAGAATAACAAATATACATACACATTACACATAGAACAGTAGGAGAGAGGACCTTGCTCGAGAGCTTACAATCTAAGAGATACAGATGATGCTTTGCATTTTGGAATTATAATTAGTGTGGATACTCGAGAATACCGCTAGATTTTGGTGACAAAAATTTACCTTAAAATTGGAGGAGGTCGTGTTATATTCGAGACATCTGCATCGCGTGTAAAAAAAAAAAAAAAAAAAAAACTTGCCTTGCTCTGGGTCCAAAGTTCCCCGGAAGTTCCGATAGTCGCTGAAGTGAATGCGGGCTCCATGATGCTTGCAAACACTTCAGGAACAAACCGGATTCGGGAGAAGTGGGATCCATCACTGTCAGAGGGCACGATCGGTTTAAGACAATCTTTTACTTCGTTCACCTCCGCCGGCCATTTAATCGCTAGTCAAGAAAACAGATGGCCGGCAGCTTAGAAACATAGAGACATAGAAAATGTCGGCAGATAAGAACCTTTTGGCCCATCTAGTCTGCCCAATTACATGGATACTTTACCTGGATTTATCTTTTGTTTAGGATAGCCTTATGCCTATCCCATGCCTGCTTAAATTCAATTACTGTTTTGGCCTCTACCACTTCTACTGGAAGACTGTTCCATGTATCCACCACCCTCTCAGTAAAATAATGCTTCCTGATGTTACTTTTAAACCTTTGCCCCTCTAATCTAAGACTATGTCCTCTTGTTTTACTACTTTGTTTCCTTTTAAATATACTCCCTTCCTCTACCTTGTGGATTCCCTTTACATATTTAATAGAAACATAGAAGAAACATACTTAGTAAGAACTGCAATCATTCTAGAGCAGAACACCCTGGCCTGAGAGTCGCCTGACTGTTAAGAGAACCTGGAAGGATCTTAATTGTTTACCGCTACAGTAATATTTTGCTCCTCACGTTATATTAGAGTCTTGAGTATTCTCTCATTTCCATAATAAATCTCTATCCATCGCGTTATATTCGGGTCGCGCTATACTCGAGTATCTATGATATACACAGTTCAAATTAATCTAAAACTTACTTTTCTGTTACAGGGGTCAGCAATCATGACCCTCCAGTTGTTTTTGGGACTACATTTCCCATGAGGTTCAGCAATCTATTGAGTGGTTGAACATGCAAGGATCACGCCACCAGAGTCGAAGGAAGGGCAAAACTGGCGCAGCTGTAACATGAACCCGGCAGCACCGTTCCTGTTATGCCTGTCACATTCCAGACTGGGTTTCCCACCTAGCCCATTACCATTCGCAGCCCCCTATCCTCCAGCCTGGGCTTTCCAGAGGATTGTGGAGGCAGCAGAAGGAATCAGTCCTTACTTGATCAAGCCCCCACATATGAAAGCTAAGCCCCTTTCCCAGCACTTCAGTATTGTAGTACCTTGCTGTGTGAAACTCTGCCGGTTCCTGAGTTCCTGTACTCCAGCTTTTCTGACTGGACTTTTGTAAACCAGACCCCCTTGCTTTGCTTAACTGCAGTTTTTGTTATCTGGATTACCCCTCATCTTGCCTAAGGACTTTTGTTTCCCCTAAAGACTTTCATCATTATTCCTATGGACTTTTGCTGATTCCTGTACCAAAAACCCTCTGCTAGTTGTCCATCTGCCCCTGAGCCCTGTAATCTGCTTTTGTTTATGTTCTGTCTTTCTGTAAGTACCCTCTGTGTCCTAGTACCTGTCAGGTTCCTGAACCGTGCCTTGGCAGCCCCCTTCAAGTATTGTGCATCTGATCTGTGCCTGCACTTGAGGGCAGCTTCATTACTGTGCTGCTCATTTCCAGTGCTGAGATCCAGCACCAGTTCTGTTACACAAACAGTTAAAAACACACTATAGGTCATGTGACTAAACTGACCCAAAAGGATCACACCTTCCACTACTCCTTGCTCCAGCATTGTCAAACTACTTCCAGAGAGAGAGAACCTATGCTGTGGCTTTCCTGTATTGTTCTTAACCAAACCCTGCCATCCTTACCAGCCCTTCCTGTGTCTCCATACCCTCCAGTATCCAGTGTGTGTCCAATATCCCATTGTCCTGGTTTGTTTTCTGCCTCCCCTTTATCAAGCCCTCTACATGTCTTGCCCCTCTGCTCCAAAGCAATTGTTCTGCTGCTTCCTGCCTGCAGCAATTCACCACTTACCGCAGACCCCTGTATTGTTTAGGGATGTGCGTTTCGGGTTTCGGAATTTTCATGAAATTTCCCGATTCGTGTTTTCGGATGCGGCCGATTTTCCGAAAATGTTTAGATCCGAAAATGGCTGATCCAAAACGTTTTCCGAGCCGAAACGAAATATTTTCGGAATTTTCGAATGTACTTGAAATGTGTCAAATCGAAATTTATTGCTTTGAAAAGAGGAGAACAGACGTTCCGAAAAAACGAAAATTTCGGAAAATACGAAAAGTCGATACAAAAAATTAGATAAGTGACACGAAAATACGAAAAATGGTCGAAATTCCGGGAAAAAAATGTACACGAAAAACGAGTCGAGCCGAACCGAATCGAAACAGAAATCGGTCGAAACGAGCCGAATCGAAAAGTTTAAAAATCCGAAAAATCGAATCGAACCGAAAAAAAAATCGGTGCACAAGCCTAGTATTGGTGCATCACTGCATCCCGGGCTTAGTATCCTGCCACTTCGGTACCACTCCGGTAGAATATGTGACAGTTCCTCTTTCATGTCATGCATTTCGTCTGTAACCTATGTTTAGTTCATCCAGTTCCTTTCCTGTCTTGCCCCTTACGTCTAGCTCCATTTCTAGTCCGCTCCTTTCCTGTCTCTCCCCTGTGTCTAGCTCCCTTCTAGTCTCCACCCAGCATGTAGTTCTGGTTCTGTATTTCCCTGTATTGTGTATATATTAAACCTACCTTTGTGCCCTGTAATCTGTTTTGGCATCCTGTCTGCAAACTGGACTCAAACCGCTCCCTGCACACCTGACAAAATATCATGGGAGATGTAGTTCCAAAATATCCGAAGGACCAAGGTCGCTGACCCGGTTTACACTTTACACAAAAGATGCCCAACGTTTGCACATTAAGCTTATTCTGTTAATTATTATTATTTTATTCTGTCCTAACACATACATGGCATAAAAAACAGACTAAGAAATTTTTACTGGAAAAAACATTAGTTATCTTGGCAGTGAGAGGGGCAAATGTGTTTAAATAGGGAGATTTAATTCAATATCCAGAATATCACAGAGATTTTAACCCTTTCGTTGCTGAGGCATTTCACGCCTCTGTGCTGAGGTCATTTTTACCGGTTTTGCTCATCATGTTTAAACACGTTTTGAAGCCTTATTTTAGTATATGACCCAGACATATTATATATCGTTCTTTCCGGCAGACTCGGCAGATTCATAATATATCATTATTATATGTATACGTCATGTCCTGTCTGTAAATTATAACGAAAAATGCAATAAAACTTGAATTTTCAATCATTTACAATGTGTAAAGTGGTTTTTTTCACATTTTAACATGCGAACAAAATATATTTTGTATGGGGTGCGTTTGTTCAAAAAAATTAGAAATGGGGTCTCGTTACATTTTTTGGGGGAGAAAATTACGCGATTTTTAAAAAACGCACCTCAAACAAAAATCGTTAGTGCAGCATCATTGTTCACATTATAATTGAAATGGGAGCAATATTGCTGCATTAACAAAACAAAAAAACAAAAAAACTTGTTTATCTTTTTATAATTTTTTTGAAATATTTTTTTATTTTTATTTTTAATTTTTTTTTAACTTTTTACATGGTAATGTTTGGTGTCATTGTAAAGGCCATGCTCTGGCCGATCCAACAATATCAAACATTAACCCCTAGCTGCCACTGATCGGGAGATAGGGGGTTCATTGGAACCCCCTATATCTCCACCATTGCTGGCAGCTAGGGGTTAACTCCAGGACTGGCGTCATCGTGCCAGTCGTCAGGGGGAGTTCCCAGAGGCTTGGCTGACATCTTGGATGTCGGCCAGCTCCAGGAGAGGATCATAGAAACATAGAAAATGTCGGCAGATAAGAACCTTTTGGCCCATCTAGTCTGCCCAATTACATGGATACTTTACCTGGATTTATCTTTTGTTTAGGATAGCCTTATGCCTATCCCATGCCTGCTTAAATTCAATCACTGTTTTGGCCTCTACCACTTCAACTGGAAGGCTGTTCCATGTATCCACCACCCTCTCAGTGAAATAATGCTTCAAATCGTGAACCGGCTCCCCAGGGGTTAATGTCAGCAACCGTTTGGAAGGGCAGACTGCACCCTTCCAAATGGTGCCTGCCTTAACCCTGTGACCCCCAGCAATCGGAAGGGAGAGAGGTCCGAAGAACCTCCCCCCTCCCTTTCAGGCGCCTCCTCCGCACACGCAGGGGGCGCCTGAATTAGATGTCATCGCGCCACAGCAATGACATCTAATGTCCCCGAAGGGGTCCTGGAGTGCTGGGCTGACATCCAAGATGTCAGCCCACACCGGGGGGGCCAGCAATCAGTCGGAATCCTGGCCGATTGCTGCCTCCTGTGCTAGGACGCACTCAGCGCGTCCATAGCACAGGAGGTGCACTTGGCAGGACGTGCTGAGCGCGTCCTTAGCAGCCAAGTGGTTAAAAATAGAGCCCAAATTACTTGAAGATAGTTCAGTTTTTAATCAATCTACCTGCATCGTATAATATCAAAGAAATATCATTTGAAACTTTTATGAAGAAATTAAATGTTAGTTAGAAAAAAAATTAAACAAAACAATTTCTATAAATAAATTAGTTTTTATGAGGAAATATATTTTTAGTGCATAAATATTGTTCCATAGTCTCTTTCTATAATATAACGTTTAACAGTATTCCTAAACTTAGGTAATACTTGGTAATAAAAGCTGCAAAATATTCTGAGTAAGCTAAGGAATACGTAATTTCGGGGGAATCCCAAGGCGACTAGCACATATCAAGCTTAAAGAAAATATCAGTAAACTTGGCCAGCTTTGTAGGGATGTGTGCCATAGTTATACGCACACATCTGCTTGTAATGATTCATATCCTGTGTTCCCAAATGACCTTTAAAAGAAACCAGGTAACTAACAGCAGTTGCTAAGCTTTGTGTTGCTGTAGAATTTCTCCATCAGATTTTGGTTTAAAGAGAAAAAAAAAAGGTATTATTATTCTGTGATAAAATAATACATTTTACAATTATAAAAGGTGTCATTTTGTTCTAGAAATGTTTAGCTGTAAAGTGGAGGCTGTTAAAGTGTTGTCATGAATGTTAGATCGATTGTGGGTCTTTTTCACACAATTTTGCTTTTGTTTGAAAGTCGCTATCAAGCTGTAAATACAAAATGACAAGAAGGAGAACAGTTCCTCCCCATTCCTATTTCATAAACCTTGTCTAAACAACCTCATGTAATAGGAAATGTAATTCTCTTGTTTAAAGTGTTCTTGTCATGAAATTGGAGATAAATACACATTATCACATATGGTGTGATTTTAACCCCTTCACTACAATGATTGTGTATACTCGATCTACAAAAGCAGCTGTTGGTGCCCCAATTGCAAGTATACTCGATACTTGGTCTAATTCTGGAGAAATGCAAAGGAATTTAATTTATGGGATGCAAGTTTTTTTTACAGATGGCCTCCATAATGTACCCTGAAAGGTTTAGCACCTTGAGCATAACAGTTTGATTGGTTTGGAGGTCTGGTTTTCCCACTGGGAAGTCTGAGCCCAAGCTATATTGTGGAGATGTAGTAGCACTTATTGGCCTGCAGATGGTGCCATCTGCCTGTCAAATACTGCATAGAGTTTGAAAATGGGCATTTGTGATTTCCAAGTATATTTTTCCTGTACAGCTACTGTAAAGTGATAATCCACAAAACCACTGGTTAAAAGGTCTCTCCATACCATTGGTTCAATTATTTGCAAATGTTGCCACTCCTTTTAGCCAGTTATCAATGGGGGTGGTTATGTTACCTCCTCTTTCCATTCAAAGCTATATATGACAAGTTCATGTGTGGGAACATGGTGTAATTATAGACAGTCATATAGGAAAACTCCAGTTAGCTGTGCTGCTGTCGAGGCAGTTTATAAAGTTCAGAATTTTATAACAGTAGGGCATCTTTCTGTCTTTCATACATTTTAGATGGGTTTAGTATGTGTTTTAAATCAGGATTAATAGAGTGTACCTATAGCTTTTTTGTATATCTTTCTTTATGCTTGCTTTATTTTACAAAAATGCATACAGTCAGGTCCAGAAATATTGGGACATCGACACAATTCTAACATCTTTGGCTCTATACACCACCACAATGGAGTTGGAATGAAACAAACACAATGTGCTTTAACTGCAGACTGTCAGCTTTAATTTGAGGGTATGTACATCCAACTCAGGTGAACGGTGTAGGACTTACAGCAGTTTGCAGATGTGCCTCCCACTTGTTAAGGGACCAAAAGTAATGGGACATAATAATAATCATAAATCAAACTTTCCCTTCTTAATACTTGGTTGCAAATCCTTTGCAGTCAATCACAGCCTGAAGTCTGGAACGCATAGACCTCACCAGACGCTGGGTTTCATCCCTGGTGATGCTCTGCCAGGCCTCTACTGCAACTGTTTTCAGTTCCTGCTTGTTCTTGGGGCATTTTCCCTTCAGTTTTCTCTTCAGCAAGTGAAATGCATGCTCAATGGGATTTAGGTCAGGTGATTGACTTGGCCATTGCATAACATTCCACTTCTGTCCCTTCAAAAACTCTTTGGTTGCTTTTGCAGTATGCTTTGAGTCATTGCTTTGGGTCATTGTTCATCTGCACTGTGAAGCGCCGTCCAATGAGTTCTGCAGCATTTGGCTGAATGTGAGCAGATAATATTGCCCAAAACACTTCAGAATTCATCCTGCTGCTTTTGTCAGCAGTCACATCATCAATAAATACAAGAGAACCAGTTCCATTGGCAGCCATACATGCCCACACCATGACACTACCACCACCGTGTTTCACTGATGAGGTGGTATGCTTAGGATCATGAGCAGTTCCTTTCCTTCTCCATACTTTTCTCTTCCCATCACTCTGGTACAAGTTGATCTTGGTCTCATCTGTCCATAGGATCTTGTTCCAGAACTGTGAAGGCTTTGTTAGGTGTTGTTTAGCAAACTCTAATCTGGCCTTCCTGTTTTTGAGTGTATGGTTTACATCTTGTGGTGAACCCTCTGTATTCACTCTGGTGAAGTCTTCTCTTGATTGTTGACTTTGACACACATACACCTACCTCCTGGAGAGTGTTCTTGATCTGGCCAACTGTTGTTAAGGGTGTTTTCTTCACCAGGGAAAGAATTCTTCGGTCATCCACCACAGTTGTTTTCCGTGGTCTCCCGGGTCTTTTGGTGTTGCTGAGCTCACCGGTGCGTTCCTTCTTTTTGAGAATGTTCCAAACAGTTGTTTTGGCCACGCCTAATGTTCTTGCTATCTCTCTGATGGGTTTGTTTTGTTTCTTCTGCCTAATGATGGCTTGCTTCACTGATAGTGACAGCTTTTGGATCTCATCTTGAGAGTTGACAGCAACAGATTCCAAATGCAAATAGCACACTTGAAATGAAATCTGGGCCTTTTATCTGCACGTTGTAATTGGGGTAATGAGGGAATATCACACACCTGGCCATGGAACAGCTGAGAAGCCAATTGTCCCATTACTTTTGGTCCCTTAACAAGTGGGAGGCACATCTGTAAACTGCTGTAAGTCCTACACCGTTCACCTGAGTTGGATGGACATACCCTCAAATTAAAGCTGACAGTCTGCAGTTAAAGCACATTGTGTTTGTTTCATTCCAACTCCATTGTGGTGGTGTATAGAGCCAAAGATGTTAGAATTGTGTCAACGTCCCAATATTTCTGGACCTGACTCTATGTGCCGTCTCCCTGTATATTAAACAGACTTACAGTAGATGGTTTAAGAATGGTCAAATCATAGAAAAAGGTCACCATCATCCTAATGTGAACACTTGAAGGGATTACATTTGTCCTCCACATTGATTTGGTTTTAATTTGTGTATTAATAAAAATATTGTATTTTATAAGCTTCGCAATACTATTTGCATATTCAGTTTGTTCATTTGAAATAGATCCCCACCACAATATTAAAAAAACATACACATTTTTAGAGAAAGTCAGGAGAGAATCCATAAAGATGCCTTGAAAAGCTTAAAGCCATGATAATACTTCTTTCCATCCTATGAACCAAGGAGAGCATAAACAATGTGAAGTCTTTTTTCCTTCATCTGATTGGTGCCACACAAATAATCATGTAATCATGTAAACTGCCAGCATTTTGGGCTGTAAATCTCGTGGATGTTAACCCCTTCACAATTAAGTGATTGTCCAAAAAACCTTTGTCAAAAAACAGTATTTTTTTTGTAAAATCATTTTTAATGCTAAAGTAAAAAATATTTGAGCTTATACCCATTGTATTTCTTACTGTATATAACCTATTTTGACCAGTAGATGGCACCATCTACTGCCAAATTCAGTTACAGAGGTTTGAGCAGCTGGTCTATTTTCTTATTTTTTCCCTGCATCGGCTGCTGAAAACTGCTGAAAGCCCAATATTTCAAGGCTTTCAGCAGCTGATTTTACAGTTTTAACTCTTTGGGAATTATGCCCACAGGGATAAAACTTTGGGGGCACCTTCTGCAGCCCAAAAGCAAACGAAATTCGTTTGCAGCAAAACGAATTTAATTTGCTTTTGGGCTGGAGATCAGCATATCTCGATATCAGGGCAACCGGTTGGTGCCTCTGAAGCCCGAGATATCTCGATATCAGCAGTGAAGGGGTTAAGTGCCTTGAGGTTGTTCAGTTCCTCCCACTGGCCTTATCCCAAAAGCTTCACTGTGGTATTTAGTTAGCAATTTTGAGCAGCATCCCAAAGAACATTCTCCTTTCATGATAATCTGACTACAATAATACCTATGCGGTGGATATATGGAATTACAAGAAACTTTACTCACCACCTTCACCATGCAGGGGCTAAAAGAGTTAGATCTCCTTAGAACTAGGTGGTCCCCATTAATAGGGATGGGCTGGCGGTTCGATCTGAACATGCGTTCGATTCGAACATTGCCCGTTCGGTGAACTTTGAACTTTTCAGGCCATTCGCAAAAAGTTAGAAAAAAAAAAATAATTTTGAATTTTTTTAAAAAAAATGCTTTAAAAATCCTAAAAAATCTAAAAATAAAGAGACTCTTTACAGCAGAATATTATAAGCAACGGTTTATTAGATATCGAATTAAACCGGGAATATTTTTAACATTGAAGCCTATGGGATAAAACAATCTTGCGGCTAAAACATCAGGCAGGCGAGGCCCTTTAATCAGGCACTGTAGAGGGCAGCCCGCCGGGGCCTCCCAAGGATCCCTTGAGGAGCATGTGGCCGCCGGATGACAGAGCTGCGACTGTGCGGGCTAGCCTGCCGGCTGCATGTGACAGAGAGGCGGCACAGTGACTGGGAGGGAGCAAATGCAACTGCAGCCACGGCAGACCCCCCCCCCCCACAACCAGGATCCAGGGAGCCTCCACTAACTGACCACCAGGCTAAGGTAAGGCAACACATTTCTAAAAAAAATAAAATCCGAGGACATTTTTAAATGTCCCAAGGAACATAAAAGAAAACCTATTTTTTCTTTCTTTCTATTACTCACCCGATTCCTGGATCCACCAACAAGCACAGCCTCCCATCTTCCATGCTGTTAGACGCTGCATACACCGGCGCGCTGTATGAAGCTTCTGAGAAAATACGCTATTAGTGTAGAGGGAGCGATGCAAAATGCGCAGCTGGCTTCCTCGCTACACTAATAGCATATCTTCTCAGAAGTATACTTGTTACTTACCCTGCTAGTTCTGAGGACCCGATCTGTTGCCGGATTTGTCTGCCATTTGACTATTCTCTCTGTGTACTCCCTGCCTGTTCTGTTTGCCTCCTGTTGCTACTGGTGTGCGCCGATTCTCACCATATACAGTAGCGCAGTACAAGTGCAAAACGTTGCTGACCTGGTTTTGTTATAACAACTACTCTAGCTCTGCACCCCTGTCTGGTATATTCCGCTGCTTGTTACTGCTGGTGCGCTTCCATCCTGCCATATACTATAGCGCAGTACAAACATATATTAGACATCTATGTCTAATCTAAAGACATCCCACGCTTGGGTACCATGTGCTTGGGCTCCCTTATCCTGCAAAGATTGCTAAAGGACCCCAGGATTCGTGCTATCAAGGAGAGGGATCCTTACTGGTTGGCAAGCCTTCTTGATCCACGATACAAGGGTAAAGTTGCAGAGCTCATCCTGCCCACACAGAGAGAGGACAGGATGAAACAACTTGAGGACGCTCTAAAGCGACACTTGTGTAACACCTTTCCAGGCACTGGTAGGTTACCAAGTGATGACACATGTGCTTCTGAGGCTGCGGATGATCAGATGAAGAGCGGTGAAGGCCGGGGCCACTTGACTGATGCCTTTTTAAATTTGTTTAGTCCACGACACCCAGGGACACTGGTGTATTTTGGCCTAGGCCAACAAGGCCCAGGCCTAGGGCGGCACCCTCCAGGGGGCGGCGGCCTGCTGGGTGGCCCCACCCCTAAAAAAAAAAAAAAAAAATTTTTTTTTTTTTTTAAACTTTTGCAAACTATTTTACCAGGAAGGAAACATTGAGATGTCACTAATTTTCAAGTATGTCCTGGGTAGGCAAGGCCTAGGCTTTCACTTTCCAGGGGGCAACAAAAAACCTCACCACTAATTGGGTTACTCACAGAGCACCGAAATGACGCCAACATTTTGGTGTTCTGTAGTTCCCTGCACTTCGGGGAATAAAATTTCCCAACCCTGCAGTGAATTCACCATTCACCGCAGGGTCCCCAAAGTGCATGGAGTCGGCCGCTGTATACTGCCACCGCAAACCCATGGCCTGCTGTTTTCAAAAGAACTACTGAACAAAAATGTCTGGAATTTACATATAAGATCCTATGATTGATAATAAAAAGTTCTGTTACAGAAAAAGGAGAACCGCAGATTAAAATAATAAATGGTTGATTAGATATTGCATAAAAAACGGGAATATTTTTAACATTGAAACCTATGGGGTTCGCCTGAATAAACCTGCTGATTGAAACCACCGAACATCAGGGCATTTCACTGACATTTCTCTGCTGTTTGGTGTTCTCTGAATAGATTAACCATTACTTCTCTATGGGGATTTGCACTGCCTTCAAACAGCACCGTACTTGCTGGCAGTTCGCCAAACTTGTGTGTGAGCATATCACCAGAGCAGTGGTGTACTTAGAGGAGTGGCGGAGGGCGGGCCGCTCCAGGTACCAGTGATTATTGGGGTGTCATTAGGGGGTACTAGGAGGTGCCACTGTCACTGTGTGTCAGCTTTGAGCTGTGTTCTCAAACTACGAGCAGCGGAGCATGGCGTTTGCATACGGAATAAAATCGAATAGAATAAAAATCCCCCTCTCCTCCCTCCATAGCTCCTCCCCTGCCCCGCAGCAGCTCTAGGAGAGGGGAGGGGGATGTGATTTGTGTCCAGAGAGAGAAGATGACAGTAAACGGCAGGTAAAGGAGGGGGGGGGGGTTTCAGCAGAATATGAAGCCCTGTCTGCTTACTGCTGTTTAAAGTGGACCTTTCCTTAACCAGCACTGCAGTGATAGAAATTTGTCATTGAGCTGCCTGGCTCCTGGTGAGGCTGCTTGCGTGCAGGTCACACTCGGTCCGGCCAGTCAGGTGGTACTGAGTCTCAGTACCACCTGACTGGCTGAACCACGTGACACGCATGCACGCAGCTGCCCGCCCTTTCGTTAACATGGACTGTCACTCTATTCTGGACTGAACACCCACCAGGAAGGGAATCAAAGCCACGGTGCACCCTCTGGCAGTGGCACCCCACTGCTGACAAGATGGCTCCACGCACAGGCACAGCCGTGATCCTAACGTGGCCTGTACACAGTCCCTGCTGACTCTGCACACAGCCCTACCGCTGACAGAGGCCGGTAAATGTAGAATAAATAATTGCTGTGTGCTCATATACACTCGGTTTGCTGGGAGTTTTATTGCAGTGGATTCTGATGCACTCATACACACCACACGTTGCATTGCTGGGAGTTTTATTGCAGTGGATTCTGATGCACTCATACACACTGCACATTGCATTGCTGGGAGTTTATTACTGTGGATTCTGATATGCTGACACACACCACACATTGCATTGCTGTGAGTTTTATTGCTGTGAATTCTGATGCACTCATACACACCGCACATTGCATTGCTGGGAGTTTTATTGCTGTGGATTCTGTGATACACACTGCATATTACTGTGAGTTTTATTGCCCTGGAGCTCTGGGATACTCTCATACACACTGCACATTACTGTGAGTTTTATTGCTGTGCAGTTCTGTGATATGCTCATACACACTGCACATTTCTGTGGGTTTTATTGCTTTGCAGCTCTGATATGCTCATACACAGTGCCCATTTCTGTGGGTTTTATTGCTATGCAGCTCTGTGATACGCTCATATGCAGTGCACGTTTCTGTGGATTTTATTGTTCCACCAATTAGAGCAGCTGTGATCCCGTTTACTTGACATGCGTGGCTGTTCTTTGTAAAAATACTTGAATTTAAACATTTCATAATTTTCTTTATCTCAATAGATACATTTGAAATGGTATACAAAATATACAAGTAGGCACTTGGTATCCACTTTTAATATAAAGAGAGGAAAAGGCGGAGCTCTATGTGGAAAAGGTGGAGCTTAAAGAGGAAGGGTGGGGATTAACCAGGAAGAGGTGTGCCCTTGACAGGAAGGGGTGCGTCAAATTTAAATTAGGGGTGCACGAGTTTAGTCAGGCCTAGGGCAGCACAAAACCTAAATACACCACTGCCCAGGGACGTCAAATGTAGGCACCCATTGCCATCGTCTTCACCATATGGTGCAGGACTACCTAGGGGCAAGGGCAGACCTGGATACCTTATAGCAGATGATCCACTGGCTTACTGGGTGTTGAGATTGGATCACTGGCCAGAACTTAGCCAATATGCTATGCAGCTACTAGGTTGCCCTTCATCCAGCGTGCTTTCTGAAAGGACGTTCAGTGCCGCTGGAGGTTTTGTCACAGACGAAAGAGTGCGTCTGTCCACCGACTCTGCAGACCGGCTGACATTTATAAGAATAAATCAGTCCTGGATCAGCAGCTATCAATCCCCTGATGCTGACGTAACTGAATAGATCAGGGATCTCTTCAGCATTCCCAAACCTCCACCACTGCACTCTTCCACAATACCACAAAGGGGTTACGGTGTGAAGGCACTTGCTGGCACCAAAGGCAAAATATTTGGATGCACTGACGCCTGTACCAGATTCATATCATTTTAATATTTGACCGCAGGGTCCAACCCTGCACTCTAACACAATACCACAGAGGGGTTATGGTGTGATGGCACTGTTGCCGACACTAAAGGCCCAATTTTAAAGCACCTATTGTTACTTTCAACCAAAGCCTGCATAAGTTTCACCATAATTTAGCCAAAAAAATCACTAAACTTGTTATGCGTATCCTAAAACGTCTCCTCTTTTCATACAGGCTGCCGCCCCAAGCAGTTGTTTATGAATAGATTAAAGGAAAACTATTTACCGTCATTTGAAATGTCATTTTTTTCTTTTTAAATGTTTCTATACATCCTACAAATCCGCCACTTCACGGGCAGGTTATGGGGACCTCCTAGGCACGATATTTGAAGGAATTTTTCGTTTTTATTCTTAACCTTTATTTCATGGAAAACTCACTGTTCCTTTAAAAACATTTTTTTTTTAACTTTTTGTCCTTGTTTCCTGTCCCCCAGGGCACTACCCGGACCCCCATACACCTTTTATGGCAAATATCTTGCATATATGCCCTCTTGGAGGGCACTCTAAAATCGAACTTTCGAGTCCCATTGACTTGCTTTGAGTTCAGTTCGTGTTCGATTTTCGAACTCGAACTTTTGAAATTGTTCGAGTTCGAATGCGAACTGAACACGGGGGTGTTCGGCTCATCACTACTGTTAAGCATAGTTTAAAGCTATTTAAAAGAAAAGTAGAGATTGGGTTAGAGTTAACCCAAATTGTAATCTTAACCCTAACGTTAACCCGGTTTATACTTTCTTACTACACCAATACCATGGACTGCAGTAGTTTCAATATAAATCTATGGCACACATAGTCAAACAATGGTAGTACCATTGTTTGAAGCATTAACCTTTATTGCAAACAATAGTAGTAGATTGTTTAAATAAAGTACAGATAGTTTTACTTCAAAACACCTTTTTCATTTAGGTCCAGGGGGGATTATTTTCCAAAGATGGGTGGGGATCATATTTCACGGTTTGTTAGGAATTTGCTGTCTCCGAGTTACTAGTGATCCAGCTTGATCTAGTTACCAAAAAATATAAATTTCACGTTAATGTGACACTGCAGTGCTTAACCCCATAAGGATGACTGATGTACATAGTACCTCCTGGGGAAAATTCCCCTTAAGGATCATAGTTGTATTATGTACGTCATGGTCCTTTAACCCACCTCTCTCCCTATCCTCACCTTTCTAGCCAGGGTCACACGCCAGAATGGCTTCCTTGAAGCCAGCCCGACATTTTTATGGACTCCAGCCGTCGCGACAATGCCATTTTAAGGGCCCCCCCAGTGCCTGCAGGGGGAACCTGAAAGGGGAGGGGGGGTCCTTTGGACCACTCTCCCTCCCCAATGGCTAGAGCCAGGGACAGAAAAAAAATCCACTGGAGAGGGCAGAGTCTGCCCTTTTCAGCGGTACCTCTGTTTAACCCCTTAGGTGCTGGATCGCAACTCGGCACCTATTGATGATGATACCAAATTATACCAAACATGACTAAGTTTGATGTAAAAGTAAAATAATTTTTTAAAAAAGTGCATTTTTTTAAAAAAAAAATCTTTTGTCTGGGGGGTGTAATAAAATAGGACTTCAAATCATGTTTAAACAAGATGAGCATAAATTGTTCAAAATGAGCTCAGCACACTGAGGTGAAATGGTTCAGCAGTGAACGAGTTAAAAAGCAAAAACATGTAAAAATTGGGTATTTCTAATTCCAGGACAAAATTTTAAAACCATTTAGCCGGGGTCTTTTTTGGCGATTGTAGCTTTTGGGGATTAAAATTTGAAAATGTGCGTCTTTTCCATTTCTTCATCATATTTCATATTTTTTTATAGTAAATTATTCGATATGATGAAAATAATGTTATGTTTAGAAAGTCCATTTAATGGCGAGAAAACCAGTATATTACATGTGTGGGTTCCTTAAATGAGTAAAAGGAAAATTAGACCTAAACAGAAACAGTGCAGAAATGTAAAAACAGCAGTGGGTACTTTCGGACAGACAATGGTAAAACCATCTGTTCATGATGGGGTTAATATAAATCCAGACTATTATACCTTATAATGAATTTGTATATATTCCACACAAATGAATAGTCCAGGATACTTCACCCTTTATTCAGGTTAGTAATAATCCTTGTTTCTGGTTTTTTTTTTTTTTTTTTATATCCCTCATATCCATGCAGATCTGTGTATCTTTATGCATGCACTATGTTATGGATTGGTTGTTCTCTACTATAAATAAGAATAAAATAATTCTTTTATTTTTCTTTGTCCATAGCCTGGAGCCCATTTTTTGTTGACAATTGAAGCTTCAAATACATAATATTTTAGAAAACATATTGCTACACAGGCAAACCTATTGTAACCCTGTAGCTTAGAATACAGATTAGCTGTGTCATTTTTTAACCTTTCCAGTAGTAATACATTTCTCATAGCAAGCTGAATGTTAGCCGCAAGTCTATCTTTTATTACATCCAAGCAAAGGAAATGTCAATATAGACAAAACACGCATTTTCTTCTTAAACATTATAACACTTATCATTTTTTCAGGTCCATGAATTTATGGAATTTTGCTCTAGGCTGTAACCCTTTAAATTTTAATGTACTCAGCATAACTGAAACAGTGTCTTTTATTTAATAGAATTTATTTTTTCATATTATTATACATTTCTTATCAAATACAACTATGAGCAAGTCACTGGCAAATAGTAAAAAAAAAAGTTAATTTTTTTTACATTATATAAGTGTGGTACTTAATTAACTAAAAAGTTAATTTAGCTGAAATTTGACAGGAAAACAATGCCCAAAGCGATGATTTAAAATAGTGACAATTTAACTATTGTCAATTTAAGCCGAATTTTAAACTTGGACCTTTAATTCCTTTGGAGAGAGTACTAGGAACTTCTAATAGAAGAATTTGTTATGAGCTGATCCACATTAATGGCTCCCTATTTCTGACTCTATTATAAATAAGGCACTATGCATGCTGCTTGACTCGTAGTTTACAGTGGCTATTAACAGATACCAGCAGCAGTGCTGCTGCTGGTATCATTTACCAGGGTTCATAGAGACCAGAAACCGCCCACTTTGAGATTGCGTGTACTTAACATTAAAATATTGTCTGCAAAAAATTTTGACCTCACTTGTTATCTTTAAGCACAGAGTAGGGCACAATCCTCCACCTACTGTCTCAGTAGTTTGAAGGACACAAAGAACAAATAGTTCTCCAAAGTCCTTCTGTCGGAACAACGTGATCCTCAGATTCTTGCGAGCTTGTGCTCTTGCACTCATCTCAACAATCTCTTCCAAACTCCAGGGGTGGATTTAAACTATAGCATGGGCTGAAATGTACTTGCTCATAGTGGATGTTTGTGTTTGTGACTCCCTGATGTTGACTCCAGACCAGAATAGGGCCATCTTGTTTGCAGAATAGACTTGTTCAGTTCACTATTTTTATATAAATTATATAAGTATTATAGTAACAACATGCAAAGTCACCAGATCATCCTTAGGTTTAATTAACATTGCATCAGCCCAAAAGACTGTTAAAGACTGAAGCCGTTTTTGATACTAATTCAAAATAAAACTATAGTTAATGGTTAAATTAAAAAAATAATCCAGTATACATTGGTGGGAAAAGTTCTATTGAGTTAGAAATCGAGGGGAAGAAGAAACAACATATACGTACTGTCATACTCCTGTCCCTAGTGCGCCAGGCCCCTCCGGAATTCGCCGCTCGAATCGCCTACGCCGAGCCATTAATGTACAGCCCATTGCCGGCGTAAGCCTACTTGCGGAACCCTTCGCGCATGCATGATCGGAACCTACACGGACTCCAGGCGCGGGTTCTACTGCGCATGCGTGCTTGCCTCCGGGAACCCCTCCTTGGCGTCTGACGTCACAAACACGCACCCAGGAGAGCCAAACTGTAAAACCCTAGTTACCATATGCGACAGTGTTCTAGTATCGTTAGGATTTCTCATAAGCAATACCTCTGAGACCTTACCAAAGACCCGGAATACCCCTTGACTACCCACCTGCGTTACTCCCCTTAATCTGTACTGCGAATCCTGGACTATTAATGCTGACCTGGCTTGCCTCCTGACTTCTACATCCTCGCTTATCCCTTGAATTGTACTACGAATTCTCGATTAACAACGCTGAACCAGCTCGTCTCCTGAATTCTGCTTCCTGGTTGCTGTGTACCAAGGTCGTGCTGCATCTGCTATTGGGTTCTACAAACAGTAAATTCAATCCTTTTATTATCTAACACGTACACAGCATGTGAGTGGAGGCCAGGATAAAAACGTGAGTAGAAAACTAGGTTAAAAACCTACAGAGGAGACTTTTTTGGCAGTTCAGTTCTGGCCCCCTTTCTGGTTGATAGCATATGGAATAGTCATCTCTATAATGGCACCATTGAGCTAAAACCTTGAGACCTGAGCAGGAACCCACCATAGGGCAGGGCACTAGTACCGTTGCTTCTTCTCAGGACCCTCACAAACCTTGTTTTTGCTTTCTTTTAATTCATTATTTAGCTTAAACGTTTCTCAACGTGCTATCTGTACTTCCTGTTTAAAAGCATGAATCCACATGATCAGCGCTAATTGGCAAAACTCTAAACGAAAAGTTCCTTAAGATCGGGGCGTGTGCTTTAGATATATGATGTTTATTTTGTTATTTGAGATGGAAATGGACTGTTGTAATATGATTGGAGATTACAAACACTCTTGCTAATACTTAATTGCATAAATGAGAATTAAATCCAGCCCTTGGTGAAAGCATGACCTAGTAGGATTGGAGTATATTTTTGTTTGATATAATCTAGTTGCTGAGCTTCCGTTTCCAACTACGGGGAATTCCATAAAATGAATAAAAACTACAGAGATAATGGTTTTAAATATACAGATTTAGGCTGATGTCAGACAAATGCAGTCAGAGCGCACTCTGCGTGCGTGCATAACGGACAGAAGTACTGATGGAAGATACTGTAGACACCACACGGTCCGTTTTTGTTGACAGTCGTAGAAACAAAAGGGAACTATGGGAAATAAAATTACTATGAAAAATGATAAAAATTTGAATGGGATATGAAAAGCCATTTTGTGCGTCAAGTTGCTGGACGTCGCAAATGCGCTGCGTCTGACATCTCATCACTAACACAGAACGCTATGCGGACGTGGCGCAATCTGTGTGTCCATCTAGCGGTTTTACGTTCTTGCCTAACTTGCGTCCGTTTGCCACGTGTGTTGTGCGTGCTCAGTTCGGTGCGCACGTACGTCGTGTGTGGGTCTCTATTGATCATGATTCTATGCTACGACGGACGTTAAAATGAACGGTAACACGGATGTGATCACTGCATTCGTCTGACACGGGCCTAAAAGATATGTGTCTGTCCCTCACAAAATGTACAGTTCACTGTTGAAAACATTTGTCATAACAAGCATTACCATAATATTAAATTAGCAGGAACCACATCTGTTCATTGGAAATCCATTCGCGAACTATCAAAAGTCTTTTTCAAAGTCCTAGGGCTACATATGTAGCATTAGGCAGCATGAAAGTATTTGTGAAGCAAAATACAGAAGCTCCTCAAACTATTCACAGGCTAAGGATGAAAAAGGGAAATGAGCTACAGAATAATCTGGGAAATATTAAAATACAGACAGTGTAATATTGAGCAGATGTGTTGTACTTACATGCTAAGATGAAAAAAAATCAGCATTTGTCAGATTAGTAACGGAGTCGCCATATTTCAAGACCAATATATTCCAAACTGTTGTTTGATTTAGAGGAATTCATTAAAATGAATCCTCTTCATTTCAATATTTAAACCAACTGTTCCTCTTTGTTGTACAGGTCAGCAACACATCACTGCTTTTAGGTATAAACATTCAAAAGCTTTGAGCAATATTGTTTAGAAAGGGGTTTTTGATCTCTAATTTCTTCCATATTTTTCTGAGCACCTTTATGTTGTTTTGTGTCTAGGCCAGAGTCTATAATGTTTGTTCGTTACAGACTGTTCACCCTATGAAAACATAGTTCAGATTTGCCAAAAGTGTTAAATAAGTGGATGCCTTGTTTTTGTCTGCTGTTTAATTCCTAACGATGGCTACACTGTTGGCTACCAGTTTTCTTATGTTCTATTTTTCATAGAGTGTTATCTTACTAAAACCATTTACACATATAGAAACCATAGGGAGTGTTTTAAAGGGACACTCTAGGCTAGGCTTGTCAAATATACAGCCCATGAGCCGTACGTGGCCCACAGAGCCTACACACATGCCTCTGAAATAACTGTCACATCAATTAGGTAAACCTCTGACACCCAGCTCTGCTACTGTGCTTCTTATGCTGGGGTCAGTGGTGTGATGTCCGACCAGGTCAGTGTGTGGGCTCCACACTGTGGAGGGACTGTTAACCCCATGTACAGTGGCAAGAAAAAGTATGTGAACCCTTTGGGATTACGTGGAGTTTTGCATGAATTGGTCATAAAATGTGCTCTGATCTTCATCTAAGGCTAGGGTCAGACTGAGGCAGTGCGAACGCGCGTGCAGGCGCACTTAATCACGGCCGCACTAGCAGCAAATGACGGGCAATGACGGCCAATATACGATGTACGGTCGCACAAAAGTCCGGCTGCGCAACGCAAGTGGAAAATGAACGCATTTTTTCGAGAACGTTAAACCACTAGTACTGACGTACAGAGTGCGCTGCGTCGGCTAGAGGCGTGTGTGAGTGATTAGGAGACGTCAGACACTGCTAATGTCCGGCCAACATAACGTCCAGACGCAAAAAGGGTTTTATTGATGATCCGTACAAAATCACGGATGAAAATGCGCATCGTATGACCGCTATCGCGTATTCCGTGAAAAAATACGTCCATTCTTCGAACGCA
Organism: Leptobrachium leishanense; assembly: GCA_009667805.1. NCBI lineage: Eukaryota > Metazoa > Chordata > Amphibia > Anura > Megophryidae > Leptobrachium > Leptobrachium leishanense. The sequence continues at coordinate 255,940,049 of CM019067.1, forward strand.
CATTTTCACGGACAACGTGAAAAATGCGTTAGTCTGACCCTAGCCTTAGTCACAACAGTTTGAAAAACACAGTCTGCTTAAAATAATACAACACAAACATTATCAGGGTTATCCAAAGAGATCCGAATTGCTTGAGAAAGGTAACTGAACGCTGAAAATCAGCGTTCGGTTACCTTTCCTGGCTATTCGGCTATCCAGAGAGCAGGCAATTCGCCAAATCCTGGCGAATTGCCTACACATACGGGGCCTGTTCGAGGGCAGAGAAATCCCCATGAAAAGCACTGCTTCAGCTATTCAGAGAACGAAAACCAGCAGTGAAAGGTTCCCGAAATGCCCTGCCATTCAGTGGTTTAATTCGGCAAGTTAATTCAGGAGAATCCCATAGGCTTCAATGTTAAAAATATTCCAGTTTTAATTCAATATCTAATAAACCGTTCATTATAAAAGTCTGCAGTAAAGAGTCTCTTTATTTATAAATTTTTTAGGATACTTTAAGCATTTTTCTGAATTTTTTTTAAAAGTCATATTTTTTTTTTTTTTAAAGTTTACTTGTTTTTTCTGTAACAACCCTTTTTATTATCATTCCCTGGACCTCCTGTGTAATTTTCAGACATTTTCGCTCAGTAGTTTCTTTGCAAACAGCTTTTCATTTTCACAGATTCACACAAACTATTTTGCTAATTTATTCACCTCCCTCGTCTGCGGTCTCAGCTGCTTCGGCTGTGTGCGATCGGCTCCTGCTCAGGCTTTTTCTGTGGTTTTCGGCAGGTTAATCCAGATGTTTTTGGGGGTTTTCGGCGTGCATTCGGTGGGTTTTGCAGTTAGTTTTCGTCGGGTTTGCGGCAGCCTTTCCCTGCAATTCACGGACCCTGTGGTGCTTGCTGAATACACCGCAGGGTCACCGAAATGGGATCGGCAAAAGGAACCGAATTGAAGAGAACGAAAAGTCACCGAACGTGCGGTGACTTTTCGAATCTCTTTGAATAACCCTGTATATGTTTTCATGTGTTTATTGAACAGAACATGTAAACATTCACAGTGCAGGGTGGAAAAAGTATGTGAACCCCTAGCCTAATGACTTCTCCAAGAACTAATTGGAGTCAGGAGTGAGCCAACCTTGAGTCCAATCAGTGTGATATTATTGGATGTGTTGCTGAAAGCTGTCCTGCCCTTTAAAAACACACACCAGTTTTGGGTTTACTGGTTTCAAGAAGCACTGCCTGATGTGAACCATGCCTCGCAGAAAAGAGCTCTCAGAAGACCTACGATCAAGAATTGTTAACTTGCATGAAGCTGGAAAGGGTTACAAAAGTATCTCCAAAAGCCTTGATGTTCATGTGTCCACGGTAAGACACGCTGTCTACAAATGGAGAAAGTTCAGCACTGTTGCTACTCTCCCTAGGCCTGGTCGTCCTGTAAAGATGACTGCAAGAGCACAGCGCAGAATGCTTAATGAGGTAAAGAAGAATCCTAGAGTGTCAGCTAAAGACTTACAGAAATCTCTGGCACATGCTATCATTTTTGTTGACACATCTACAATAAGGAAAACCTTAAACAAGAATGGAGTACATGGGAGGACACCACGGAGGAAGCCATTGCTATCCAAAAAGAATATTGCAGCACGTTTGAAGTTTGCAAAAGAGCACCTGGATGTTCCACAGCACTACTGGCAAAATATTCTGTGGACAAATGAAACCAAAATTGAGTTGTTTGGAAAAAACACAAAACACTATGTGTGAAGAAAAAAAGGCACAGCACACCAACATCAAAACCTCATCCCCACTGTAAAACATGGCGGAGGGAGCATCATGGTTTGGGGCTGCTTTGCTGCCTCAGGTCCTGGACGGATTGTTGTCATTGATGGAAAAATGAATTCCAGAGTTTATCAAGACATTTTGCAGGAAAACATAAGACCATCTGTCTGCCAACTGAAGCTCCGCAGAGGATGGGTGATGCAACAGGACAATGACCCAAAGCAAACAAGTAATTCAACAAAAGAATGGCTTCAACAAAACAAAATACGCCTTCTGGAGAGTCCTGACCTCAACCCGATTGAAATGCTGTGGCATGACCTTAAGAGAGCGATTCACACCAGACATCCCAAGAATATTGCTACACTGAAACAGTTTTGTGAAGAGGAGTGGTCCAAAATTACTCCAGATCGTTGTGCAGGTCTGATCTGCAACTACAGGAAACGTTTGGTTGAGGTTATTGCTGCCAAAGGAGGGTCAACCAGTTATTAAGTCCAAAGGTTCACATACTTTTTCCACCCTGCACTGTGAATGTTTACATGTTCTGTTCAATAAACACATGAAAACATTTAATATTTGTGTTGTATTATTTTAAGCAGACTGTGTTTTTCAAATTGTTGTGACTTAGATGAAGATCAGAGCACGTTTTATGAACAATTCATGCAAAACTCCACGTAATCCCAAAGGGTTCACATACTTTTGCTTGCCACTGTATGTGCTGGAATCTCTAAGCTGGGAGGAACAGGGTCTCACACTAAACAGCCTCCAGTACTAAAAGTTGCCTATATAGGGAGGTGAGGAATTTAATAAAATATATTAAATGATTTGGGCCTGGGATGATCATAATGGAAATATGACAGAGGAGGATATCTATAATGTGTGGTGTGCATTTGTATATCACAGAGCTCTACAACATTAAAACACCCAATATTGTGCAGTGTCTATTAGAGACATATATATATTAAAAGGTTTAATCACAAAAACGGGATTTGTCTTTAATCAACAAAGTGATGAAAGTGTATAATATAATGTAGTTAAGACCAAAATAGTTGCTTAACAATTATTACTTGATTATTTCTGAATTACTGAATAATCCCTTGTGTGTATGTTTATGGCAGGGTCTACAGTATGTACTCAGACGTTTACTGTATTATGTTATTGTGCCTGTTTTTTTCTTGATTCTGCATATTTATATATATGTAGCGCAGGCTACTTGAACTTTGTGTGTGTACTATTGTGTTTCGATGTGTCCCAGGCTTGGACAGAGACATGCAGCCTGTCACAGCTGCGGAATACTTTCCCCCTCCCCTTTTCCCTTTCTCTTCACTGGCAAAGGAAGTTGTTTAAGACAGGAAGATGCAAAGGATTCTGGAACATGTAGTTTCAATTACAGAGAGCCTATGCAATTTGTCAGGAAGAGAACTACACCTCCCAGCAGTGCCTAAGGGAAGGGGCGTGTTTCCAAGGGTGGAAGTGCACGTGCAGAGCAAGGAGAAGGCAGAGAGGGTGAGACTGTTGAGGGGAATGGTCGTGTGTTGCAGATTGTGCATGCAGCTGCCCTCGTGCGTTCAGCGAAGGAGAGATCCAGTTGTCCTCACGTGTTGCCAGTACCAGCGGATCGTGCGTCCGGCTCTCCTTGCGCATCCAGTGAAGAAGGGGTCCGTCTGCCTTCGTGTGTGTTCCAGTGAAAGACAGAGCGACTGAGTACATTCAGCAGAGAAGAAATCCAGCTGTCCTCGTGCGTCCAGCGGAGAAGAAATCCGTCTGTCCTTGAGTAATTCCAGCGCTTAGAGACAGCGTCCAGCAAGGAAGGGGTGAGTGTATCAAATGGAGAGAGGTATTCGGCCATCCTGCGTGAGTTGATATTGCTAACTTTATTGTCTGGCCTAGTTCTACTGCCTGCGCAGTTGCAGCTAAAAGGAGGATCGCTGCAGTTACAAATCTTGTTGTTCTGTGACACTTTGCGAAGATTTCTTTCTCACTTTGTGGAATACAAATATGGTTTCATGTTAAAGGTACCCAACGATAGAAGTCAAAGGCCCCAACGCTAGCAGTCTTGAATGCTTGTATAATTTCCACTGGCCAGTGGTTAGGCAGAATGTATAAGGTTTAGTCAGGTTACTGATATTGGTTACGTTGATTATAGTTGATAATCGAACTGCACTGAAGTATGGTAAAGATTGCCGTCTTGTTCATTCATTATTGAGTTGAATAGCAATGCTAAATTAACTCTTTCATTACTGTTGTTACACTGCTGATTACTTTGTCCTACAAAGGATTTGCTCACTAGCAGGGTTATTCAAAGAGATTCGAAAAGTCACCGCACGTTCAGTGACTTTTCGTTCTCTTCAATTCGGTTCCTTTTGCCGATCCCATTTCGGTGACCCTGCGGTGTATTCAGCAAGCACCACAGGGTCCCCGAATTGCAGGGAAAAGCTGCCACAAACCCAATGAAAACGAACCGCAAAACCCACTGAATGCACGCTGAAAACCCCCAAAAACATCTGGATTAACCCATCGAAAAACCCAAGCAGGAGTCGATCACACACAGCCAAGCAGCCGAGACCGCAGACGACGCAGTGAATAAATTAGCAAAACAGTTTGCGTGAATGTGTGAAAATGAAACGCTGTTTGCAAAGAAACTACTGAGCGAAAATGTCTGAAATTTGCATATGAGTTCCAGGGAATGATAATAAAGAGGGCTGTTACAGAAAAAATAAGTAAACTTTAAAAAAAAAAAAATCTGAAAAATGCTTAAAATATCCTAAAAAATCTATAAATAAAGAGACTCTTTACTGCAGAATTTTATAATGAACGGTTTATTAGATATTGAATTAAAACGGGATTATTTTTAACATTGAAGCCTATGGGATTCTCCTGAATAAATTTGCCGAATTAAACCACCGAATGGCAGGGCATTTTGGGAACCTTTCACTGCTGGTTTGTGTTGTCTGAATAGCCGAAGCAGTGCTTTTCATGGGGTTTTCACTGTCCTCGAACAGGCACCGAACAGGCACCGTATGTTCAGGCAATTCGAAAGGATTTGGCGAATTGCCAGCTCTCTGGATAGCCGAATGGCCAGGAAAGGTAACCGAACGCTGATTTTCAGCGTTCGGTTACCTTTCTCAAGCAATTTGGAGCTCTTTAAATCAAAAGGGGTTTATTAGACCTACAGGGTTATTCAAAGTTATCTTGTCCTGGTATTGGCGCCAAAGGTGGAGGTGGGTAATCACTGGAGTGAGCAAGAAGACCCGTCAAATTCAGAGGCTCTCGCGGGAGTAGCGCTACATATATATATAGGGCTATATTACAAAGTTGGTCCTAACTTAACCAGAGCAGTTGTAAACTTACCAGAGCCATTATAGCCTATGGAGCTGTTAAGTTAACAACAGCTCTGTTTAAGTTAGCACCAACTTTGTAATACTGCCCTATAATGGCTCTGGTAAATTTACAACAGCTCTGGGTAAGTTAGCACCAACTTTGTAATACTTCCCTATGGGCTACTAGGTTTACGACAGCTCTGGTTAAGTTAGCACCAACTTTGTAATATAGTCCATACATTTTATATCTTTGGCCCACCAATCTTGTTTCAGCAGGCAATGTAGCCTGCTATAATAAAGGTTTAACACCCCTGCTCTAGTCACTATGACCATTTTATGGTCGCTGTAACCTAAGGACCTTCACCCCTATTCCCATTCTGGAGCGAACGGGATGTCAGAGGGGATAATCCCCTGTGATCAGATTCTGGGTTTTTGGGGCCTAGCTCCAGCATCTTTTTAAGGAACCCATTTTTAAGGAACCCAACTTGCTAAAGGTTTTATTGAATTTATTACATAGCTCTTTACACAATGGATATCACAAATTATATTGTACTATAAAAAAGAGTCAACTGGTATGTGTTCAATGCAATCAGGACAAATCGGAACCTCTGGGAATGAAGTCCTCCAGAAATTTAGCAGTAGGGTAATTCGTTTCCAATTGGGTGATATAATGGAAAGTTCCAATGTGTTTCTATTCAGACACAAAAATGTCTGAAATGTTTAAAGGGCTCGAGTACATTGGGAATGTACAAGAATGTCAATTTCTGTAGCTTTGCTAGAGGAGCAGCATTCTAACACCTAAAGAAGCATTGTAGTTGCTATAGCTTCCGGTAATCTTTTTATGACAGAAATCATGGGTGGCGGAATTCTTGGTGAGTTCCCACACTTATTTATTAACCCCTACGCTGCGGATGACACGTGGGGAATGTCCTCATTGATTCCTGCTATATGCGGAGGACATTCCCCACACGTCATCCGCTCAGCGGGAGCCCTGAGAGATACTCACCCCTCTCCTCCGGGGTCCCGCGGCAGTCTGACTTCTAGGAAGTCAGACGCGTCTTTTAACCCTTTCGCTGCTGAGGCTTTTCACACCTCTGTGCTGAGGTCATTTTTACCGGTTTTGCTCATCATGTTTAAACGTGTTTTGAAGGCTTATTTTAGTATATTACCCAGACATATTATATATCGTTCTTTCCGTCAGACTCGGTAGATTCATAATATGTCATTATTATATGTATACGTTATGTCATGTCTGTATATTATAACAAAAAATGCAATAAAATATGTATTTTCAATAATTTACAACGTGTAAAGTGTTTTTTTTCACATTTTAACATGCGAGCAATTGCGGTTATATTTTGTATGGGGTGCGCTTGTTAAAAAAATTAGAGATGGGGTCTCGTTACATTTTTTTTTGGGGAAAATTACGCGATTTTTAACAAACGCACCGCATACAAAAATCGTTAGTGCAGCATCATTGTTCACATTATAATTGAAATGGAAACAATATTGCCTCATTAACGAACCAAAAAAAAGAAAAAAAAATGTTTATTTTTTTTTTTAAATATATTTTTATTTTTAATTTTAATTTTAATTTTTTTTAAAAAACTTTTTTCACTTTCATGTTTGGTATCGTTGGAACGGCCATGCTCTGGCCGATCCAACCATACCAAACATTAACCCCTAACTGCCACGGATCGGGAGATAGGGAGTTCCAATGAACTCCCTATCTCCACCGTTGGTGGCAGTTAGGGGTTAACTCTAGGACTGGCGTCATCATGCTACGCACGATGACGCCAGTCTTCAGGGGGAGTTCCCGGAGGCTTGGCTGACATCCAAGATGTCGGCCAGCTCCAGGAAAGGATCGCGAACCGGCGCTTTTCAGCGCCGATTCGCGATCCAGCTCCCCAGGGGTTAATGCCAGGCACCATTTGGAAGGGCAGGCTGTGCCCTTCCAAATGGTGCCTGGGTTAACCCCTGCAACGCTGCAGATCGGGAGGGAGAGAGGTCCGAAGGACCTCCCCCCTCCCTTTCAGGCGCCTCCTCCGCACATGCGGGGGGGCGCCTGAATTAGGTGTCATCGCGCTGCCGCGATGACACCTAATTCCGGCGGCTGCGGTTCCGGATGCCGGGCTGACATCGAGGATGTCAGCCCGCACCGGGGGGGCCAGCGATCGGCCGGAACCCGGCCGAACGCTGACCCCAATGGGAGGACGCGCTCAGCGCGTCCTCCGCACAGCAGCGGTAATGCGGAGGATGCGCTGAGCGTGTCCTCCGCATTGAAGTGGTTAAGGGCCGCCCCACGTATATGACATCATCGCGCCATGCGCGATGACGTCATTTTCTGGCGACCCCAGGGACATTGCATGGAAGGGAGGGGGGATCCTTTCGGATCCCTCTCCCTCCCAATCGGGAGGTCACAGCCGCTCAAACCAGGCACCGCTTAAAAGGGGAGAGTCTCCCCTTTTAAGAGGTGCCTAGTTTTAACCCCTTACATACCGGGCTGCGATCCAGCGCCATCCGGCGCTGGATCACAGCCTAGCTCCGTTGGGGGCCGCCATCTTGGATGATGGCTCCACCTCCGTGTCCCCCCAGGCCACCTAGCATCATCGCGCATGATGCAATGATGTCAGTTAGCCGAGGAACTCCTAGCTACCCGGGGATTTCCCAAGGTTCGTTTGAACCCCCATATCTACTGAACCGTGGCAGATAGGGTGTCTCGTAGGGTATCATTTGAAAGCTCTGAGCATGGCCTTTTGAATGATACTAAACTTGAACATGTGTGAAGTAAAACAAAAAATAAATAAATAAATATAATTTAAAAAAAAAAAACATGTTTTTTTTTATTTCTGCATTGTTTTTATTAATGCAGCAATATTGTTCCCATTTCAATTATAATGTGACCAATGATGCTGCACTAATTATTTTTTTACATGGGGTGCGTTTGCTGAAAATCCCGTAATTCCCCCCCAAAAAAATTTAATGGTCCCCATGTCAAATTTTTTTAACAAGTGCAGCCCATAGAAAATAAAAACGCAAAAACACGCATGATAAAATGTTAAAGAAAAAACATTTTACACATTGTAGAGGATTAAAAATTCAAATTTTATTGAATTTTTTGTTATAATATACAGGCAGGGCATAACGTATACATATAATAATGATGTATTATGAATCTGCGGAGTCTGCCGGAAAGAACGATATATAATATGTCTGGGTTGTATAATAAAACATGGCTTCAAATAGTGTTTAACCATGATGAGCAAAAGCGGTAAAAATGAGCTCAGCACACAGCGGTGAAATGGCTCAGCAGTGAAGGGGTTAAGACTTGAACACTGCATACAATCTAGCAGTCTATGATATAAAGATTTTTAATTCCTTTTCATTCTAAAGTTTTAAAGTTGGTAATGGCCATCATTAACATTCAACCAACTTTCTCAGCCTGCATTAAAGTATGAAGGCCACCAAAAGTTGCACACGTCAGGTTTAAGAAAAGGACATTCCCGTTATAATAAAGCATTCTCACAAGTTGATTGGGTGGCTGATGATGTATCATTATTAAATAACAGTATAGCTGTTAGGAACAATTCCGACCACTGTACAAACTCTACCATTAAACTTGAACCTTGCATACCTAGCACATCGTTAAAGTCAAACTGTCACTTGTAGATAATTAATTGGTACTCAAATTATACAGCTTTTAGTTTCCTGAATATTCAGTTGTTGATTTAGCATTAATGTCATGATACGTGTGCGAGGGGTCAGAACCAGAGTCGTGGTACAAAGGGGCAATCCAAATACGATAGCCATTAATGAATACGAGGTCAAAGGCAGGCGGCGAGGCAGGAAAATCCAAAACATTAACCAAGAACTGAAACACACGAATAACATAGGCTGCGCTTGAGTTTCACTACTGAGGGTGAGAAAAATGCTGAAGCAGTGTGAGACTGCCCAGCTGGAACTTATATGGGTGGTGAGGTAGTCACACCCCTCCCCAAGAGTACACCAGCGACCAACCAGCTCTCTCCCCAGAACCCGCCAACAAGGATCCTGGGGGCAGTCGGCACAGCCCCACATCAGGTCCACCAGGTCTGAGGGCCCACCCCCAGGCCCGAGCACCATTAAATCTGTGCACCTGCATCTGCCCAGATGATGCCACCGCCGAGGTTGGACATGCAAAGTATGGAAGGAATGGAGCTGCGGTGCCGAACACCCCAAGACATGACTCGGGAGACCTGTGAGAGGCAGCGCTGAGTCCCGGGATGCCCCCAGCCAACGTGCTGACCGTCAGGGTTGCCGTACAGACAGCCACCCAGAACAGGCCGCCACCTGGGCTGAGTGAGTAGGCTGGTGACGCGACTATTAAGGAGACTTTATTAAAATATATTGGTTGACTTTAGTCCAGTATTCTTCTTTGAGGTTTTGTTTTATATTCACAGCAAACAGAAATTGTGCTCTTTCCCAAGATAGGAAGCAAACAATGTTATAATAACCTTGTAGATCTCAGAATCGTCCCCTCCAAACGACGTAGAATAAAATGATACAGAAAAAAGATTGAGATCTACAAAAAGCATAGACAATAGAAGATCATAGTGGTATACTGTAAAACAGTGTTGTAACTCAAGGAAGGATTCAGTCAGGAATCAGGGAAAAAAATATTTTTATTCCAGAACATAAAATCCAACGCGTTTCGTCAGCCCTTAGTCCCTGATGAAGTTAGCCTTAGGGCTGACGAAACGCGTCGGATTTTATGTTCTGGAATAAGAATATTTTTTTTACCTGATTCCTGATTCCTGACTGAATCCTTCCTTGAGTGGAGCCTTGATATTCATCTCGGGGGCAGTGGCGGCACATGGAGTCTGGCAGAGGAATATTCCCACAACACAGTACCCTGGGCTTCTAATAACAAGCACCCAAAGGAGGGGTAACGTTATGTGTGCTAAAACTTCTAAAACCCTGTGAGTGTAATTCTAGCAGGGGCAGCATGTTACAACACTGTTTTACAGTATAACACTATGATCTTCTATTGTCTATGCTTTTTGTAGATCTCAATTTGTTTTATATTCGCCAGCACTCTACAGTATGAAGTATAAAAAAAAACTTAATGCTAGATTTGTACACTGCCAAAAATTAATTTTCATATCAACAGATTCATCTGCAAATCCAAAATGCTTTGTGTGAATTTCAGTTTGTGCGATAAAGAAATCATGCATTTGTTTCAAGCAAGCCTATTCTTGCCAAGATGCCCAGTGCTGTAAGAAATAAATGTGGCCAATTCTTGCAAGTCACAAATTTATATTTTGTCCCTAACAGACCTATTCACAAAAGGTGAAACTAAGAATTGGAAGAAGTGAAAATTCTAGGTCAAAATGGCCAAACCAGAAAAATTCTACCATTTCTCATACTTTGCAAATTGGCTATTTGGTCTAGATTGTTGTTTTCTCCTGCCAATTTTCCTGAGTTTCACCTTTTAATGAATAGACCTGTTAGAGTCCTTGAGTGACCTCATGGATTAAAGGGGCAGGATTTTGCCTTTCATGAGATCCTGCTGGTCGGTGGTCGGCAGTCTGTTTGTTAAAGGAGACCGGGGACTTTTTTCACCCAGTTTCCCACTGCTTCCAGCTGCCAGAAGCAGGGGATCGGGCTGCCGGTCTCGCTGTGGGAAGAGGGGTGAGTATGTTTTTTTGCGGGGTTTGCGCTGCAGGCAATGGATTCTGCAGCAGCAGAATCCATTACCTACACCACTGAGCTGGTGGTAACTTTTTCGTTAGTGCCAGCTCTTATTAACTAGCATTAGGACCAAGTGATCCTAATGCTAGTTAATCTGTGCTTTCCCTTTGCACTCCCCATGTTAAGTATAGGGAGCGCAAAGTACAGTAAACTTGTGCTACGAATCGCAAATTAACAAGCACTAACTAACTGTTTTTTTAACACGCTAGCGATTCAAACGCAATGTGGGCGCAATGCTATGACCTCCTTAAAAATAGCGCTAATGCTGTCACTAGTGTTAGCTTGAAGGAGGTGACAGAGCCCGGAGTCTTTGGTTAAAGGCTGGCACACTCCTTACTCCAGGGCTACTCCTGAGTATGGGCAAAGTGGTGTCTTACTATGCCAGGTAGTGAATTGGAAGATGTCATTAGGTAATCCTATTATTTAAGCACGCGTTGGACTTCTCTGTGTAATGTGCACTTCCTGATACAGGTGACAAGTAATGAGGATGACTATTTTATCCTCAAGTTCAGCAAGGTTTATATATACAGTATGTTTTGTGCTCTGCGGAGTTGCGGGAGGAAAATAGAGATCAACTGATAAAAACATAAGGCTCTGTGGTAAAACACTATTTCAGCTGAAAGGTTAAACATTTCAAAGATTTAAAGATGGTCATGATGGTATTGGTTGTAGATAGAATATATTTACGGCATTATTAAACACAACAAGAATAATTATTTTACCCCTTCACAACTGGCAGGCGTCACTCATCGGGCGGGGGTTAACATCGGCAAGGTGTACAGATACGCCTCGACGACAGGTGCCACTGATTTCAGCCACCCCACAGCCAATGCATGACGCGTGTCACTGGCTGCAGGGGGATGGCCTGAGTTCAGGCCGTCTCACTGCAGCCACCAGTGCATGGTGCGTGCTGACTGTGGGGAGGGGCCAAGACAGCCAATTGAAGACAGCAGGGCATACCTGTTCGCCTCGCGTCTTCAAGGCCCACCCGGTGCATGGACAGCATAGAACATCCTGAGGTGGGAAAGGGTTAACATGCAACTCTTCCTTTTTGAGATTTGTATACATTTCTTTCATATAGGTGAAAAAACCTCTCCTGCTCTCTTGTAATTATCAATTATCCAAAAGTACCACTTAGACATTAGTCCCAAAAATAAAAAACTCTGTTCTGCTGTTCAAACAAAATGTAGTGTTTCATTACTGTCAAAATTAAGATTAATTTCTAGAAACACCGAGTGTAGCATTACTGCAATCAAAAGTCTATGGATTCATAATTTCAGCAAAATGCCACTTTCCTAATAGATTATGTTTAAACCTGTTAGAATTAATTAAAGCTCTGAAGAGCTCACAAAGTCTTTGCTTTTATTTCAGCCTTTCAGAATGAGAACTTCAAATAAAAGACTTGTCTTTGAGAATTATAAAAAGTATATTTAGGATTTTGTGCATCAATTAGAATTGAGACATTTTGCTCTTTACCAAACTGTAGCAATAACACAATTCTAAAAGTAACTAGTTGCCAGGATTTTATTTTTTTGCTCAGGAGAGAAAAAAAAAGCAAAAATGTCAAGAAACAATAACAGTAAAGATCATATCAAAGTACTTGACATCAATAAAAAGTAAGGCATCAAAATTATAAAAGTGAATTTCCCTGTGAAAAAACGAAGACAGGCCATGAGTTTCAATGAATTCAACTGTCATGTCTCGGACTATGTGAATGACATGTTTTTCTAACACATCTAGTGTAATACACCTACAAATTATAACGAAGAGAACTGTTATATACCCCATCACTAGCAAGATTGAGTTAACTCAATCTTCAAAAGCAACTGTAGGGGCCCAAGATTGAATGAACTCGACCTGGTCTTTTTCTAAAGCATTGCAAAGGAATTTAATTCATTGCAAACAAAATTCATTTGCAAAAGGGCTCCAAAATGTGCCCTGAAAGTTTCAACTCATCAAACATGTCAACCTATGTGCTGGAACTGTTTTGAACAGCTTGGAGTTAAAATTTTCTGCAGAAACAGAACCTGCATTAGTGCTTTTTGGCCAGCAAAGGATGTCCTCTGCTGGTCAAAAATGCTTACTGACTGTAAAAATATATTGTTGGGCAGCTAAATCCATTTTTACAATGTGAGTAATGGAAAAAGGTCTCCCATAAAACAACTGGGTCCTGCCAGTTGTTTCATGTAAAACCACTTGGAATTAACAGGTATAAAGAGCCTGTCACAGGTTTGTCGACACAACGTTATGAAATATCATGGGAACAATCAAAACCCTAAATAATATAAATACTGAGGGTAATATTACATTCTTAATGCTAACGTTGGTGCTTAGTTATATGTGCGTTAACCTTAGTTTAAGTGGCCCTAGCACAGGCCGCCCATATTACATTCCAAACGCTAACAGGTTAAAAATCCCATTAGCGCATTGGAGATTGTGCACGAGCTTGCTGTACTTTGTGCTCCCTATGCTTAACATGCGGAGCGCAAAGAGTTAATACTTTGTAATCCTAATCACATATTAACGCTAATTATGCCCCGCTGCAGTTAGCACCAGCTCCAACCTGTAGCTAACGGATTTCGCTTCTGTGGAATCAGTTATCACCAGCTACAAATCCTCCCAAAAACTAGATACTCATATCTCATCCCACGGTGAGAACGGTGGGTCGATCCGCCTCTTCTGGGATCCGCCTCTGGGAGCAGAGTGTCACGGATCCCCCTGATACTAGAGTGGTGGTCCCTATACGCAGGACTCTCTCTACCCTTCCGATCCTTAGAGTGGTCGGCACGACTAGACAGACATAGGATGATACACAAGACCTTAGAACAATTAGCTCTTCCCAAGACCCTAACAACACAAGGGGTAGTCTGATGTGTGCTTAGGGTGCCACACAGACTGACCTCAATACCAGAATTAGAAGAGTTAATGCCAATACCAGGGGTTACGCACAGAATGGTTCGTTCGCCAATGCCAAGGGTCATACACAGAGTGGTTCGTTCGCCAATGCCAAGGATCATACACAGAGTGGTTCGTTCGCCAATACCAAGGATCATACACAGAGTGGTTCGTTCGCCAATGCCAGGGGTCATACACAGAATCGTTAGTTTGCCAATGCCAGGGGTCATGCACAGAATCGTTAGTTTGCCAATGCCAGGGGTCATACACAGAATCGTTAGTTTGCCAATGCCAAGGGTCATACACAGAATCGTAGTTTGCCAATGCCAAGGGTCATACACAGAATCGTAGTTTGCCAATGCCAAGGGTCATACACAGAATCGATAATAGCCAAAATATATTCAAGAGCTCTGCGGGAAGTAACTACCACGTCAGGGCACCGGCGTCTCTGTGAGTCTGGGCTTTAAACCCGGCGGGTCCGCGTCTCGCCGCCAGGCCCCGCCCCCGGCGTCTCACGTGTGCGGAAGCGTCCGCAATATCACTCGGCGCCTGGCCAGCGAGCAGCGAGGAAGCTGCTGCCAGGCGCCGGGGGGGCGCGGGGGCCACCGTGACAGAACCCCCCTCTACGGGCGGCCACTGGACGACCCCCAGGAGCGCGGGGATGAGCCACGTAGAAGGCCTTCACCAACCGAGGCGCATGGACCTCAGCAGCCGGGAGCCAAGAACGATCCTCCGGCCCGTAGCCCACCCAGTCGACCAGATACTGCAAAGTGCCCCTTGAGACCCTGGCGTCCAAAATGGCCCGGACTTCAAACTCTTCCTCACCCTCCACTGAGATAGGAGGAGGTGGGATACGGGCCCTGGTGTACCGATTACATAAGAGAGGTTTTAAGAGGCTCACGTGGAACACGTTGTGTATCCGGATATGGGGAGGTAATGCCAAAGCATAGGAGACGGGGTTGAGTCGTCGTAAAACCTTGTAAGGGCCTATGAATCTAGGTGCCAACTTCATGGAAGGCACTAGGAGCTTAATATTCCGCGAGGAAAGCCATACCCTGTCCCCAACCTGATATACGGGGGCCTGCCTCCTGTGTCTGTCAGCCTTGATTTTCTGGATGGCACTACTTTTCTTGAGTGCCTCCTTGACTTTCCCCCAGGTGTCCTTCAAGGACGCCAAATGGTCATCCAAAGCAGGTATCGTGGTATCCGAAAATGTAGTCGGTAACATAGGAGGGTCGAAACCATAAACGGTGAAGAAAGGGGAATGTCCTGTGGATTCGCTCACCGCGCTGTTCAAAGCATACTCAGCCCATGGTAGCAGGTCTGACCAGTTATCTTGCTGTTCTGAGATAAAGCACCTGAGATACTTTTCTACATTCTGATTTGCACGTTCTGCTGCTCCGTTGGTCTGGGGGTGATAGGCCGAAGAGAAAGACAAGTCTATCCCCACATTCTTACAAAACCCTTTCCAAAACCTGGAGACGAATTGGGTACCCCTATCGGAGACAATCCCAAGAGGAATACCATGTATGCGGACCACGTGGTTAATGAATATGGGCACCAGTTCGGCTGCCGACGGTAGCTTACGAAGAGGAACATAGTGACCCATCTTGGAGAACCGATCGATGATCGTAAGTATAACTGTGTTCCCTCTAGAATCGGGTAACTCCACTATGAAGTCCATAGCTAGGTGCGACCATGGTCGTTCTGGGATAGGCAGAGGTTGGAGCAAACCAATGGGTGCTGTCTTGGGATTTTTATGTCTTGCGCAAACCTCGCACACAGCTATGTAATCCTTAACATCTCGGCGCAACGTGGGCCACCAAAAGATTTTATTAATACTGGACACCGTTTTGGTGATTCCCATATGCCCGGACGTTTTATTATCATGGTAAAGGTTTAATATTTCTTCTCTTTCACATTCAGGTACAAAGAGTTTCGCGGGAGGTTTCCCTTCAGGAGCCGTGCCCTGCACGGTTTGTAACCTTTGCAACAAGGGAGACGAGACATTGATTGTGGTAGAGGCTATAATCCTTTCTTGGGGTACAATGGGATGCTGATCTTGGACGTTAAATTCGTAGGACTCATGTTGTCTAGATAAAGCATCTGCCTTAACATTTCTGGACCCAGGTCTATAGGTCAGTACGTAATTAAAGCTTGAAAGAAACAACGACCATCTTGCTTGTCGGGAATTTAACCGTTTAGCATCTCCAATGTATGTGAGATTTTTATGATCGGTTATGATAAGGATGGGGTCACTAGACCCTTCCAGTAGGTATCTCCATTCTGCCAAGGCTGATATGACTGCTAACAACTCTCTGTTTCCTATGTCATAGTTCCTCTCTGCCGGGGAGAGTTTCCGGGAATAGAAGCCGCATGGATGCAATGGTTTGTCGGGTGCCTCCCTCTGGGACAAGACTGCACCAAGACCTATCTCGGAGGCATCAACTTCCACTTGGAACGGCAGAGCCGGATCCGGATGTCTGAGTACCGGGGCCGTAGTAAACGCTTGTTTGAGTGCTTCAAAGGCTTGACTGGCTTGGGGTGTCCATTTCTGATTACCCACCCCTTTCCTAGTCATGGCCGTGAGGGGAGATACCAAAACCGAAAACTCTTTAATGAACCTCCTATAATAATTTGTGAATCCTAGAAACCTTTGGATGGCTTTAAGTCCTTGGGGTAGAGGCCAGTCTAGGATTGCTGTAAGTTTCTTAGGGTCCATCTGGAACCCCTCCGGTGTTATTATGTAGCCAAGGAAATGTACTGTCCTTATGTCAAATAAACATTTCTCTAATTTACAATACAATCCAGCCTCCAACAATTTTTTCAGTACTATTTTCACGTGGACATGATGGGTTATGATATCAGGCGAGTATATCAGGATGTCATCAAGATATACTATGACAAATACTTGCAGGAATTCTCGTAAGGTATCATTAATGAGGTCTTGAAAAACAGCCGGCGCATTGCATAGGCCAAAAGGCATCACCAGGTACTCATAATGCCCACTTCTAGTATTAAAAGCCGTTTTCCATTCGTGTCCCTCTTTAACCCTTACGAGGTTGTAAGCCCCGCGTAAATCAAGTTTGGTATAAATATTGGCCCCCTTTAGGCGATCGAACAGTTCTGTGATAAGTGGTATGGGATAGGCGTTCCTTATGGTAATCCTGTTCAAACCTCTATAATCTATACAAGGCCGCAGGTCTCCCTCTTTTTTCGATACAAAAAAGAAACCTGCCCCTGCTGGAGAAGAGGACCGTCTGATGAAACCTCGTTCCAGGTTCTCCCTTATGTACTCCTCCATAACGTCATTTTCTTTTTGGGACAAGGGGTATACATGTCCCCTAGGAGGCATAGTACCAGGGAGTAAATTTATAGCACAGTCGTACGGGCGGTGCGGCGGTAGGACCTCAGTCCTGGACTTAGAGAAGACCTCTTTCAATCCCAAATATTGTTCAGGCACCTCTGTAGACAAGGGAGGGGCTGTGGCAACGTTGAGGCTAGCGATTACGTTGACCCTGCCCAGACAGTGCGATTGACAACGAGGACTCCAGTATTTTATGTCTCTTTGGACCCAATCAATAACCGGGTTGTGTTCTGCCAACCACGGAAACCCAAGCACGACAGGACAAGAAGGGGACTCAATGATTTGGAAACATATGTATTCGTGGTGCAATACTCCTGTTTTCATACATACAGAAACAGTGTCGTGGGTGATATGGGGGCAGGATAGAGGGTTACCATCTATAGCTTCCACCATAAGAGGTCTGTCCTTGAGGACCAGAGGTATGAGACATTTAGCAGCAAACTGTTTATCCATAAAATTGCCTGAGGCCCCAGAATCTAAGAAGGCCTCAGTCTTAATGTGAACCTTGTCCCAGGTCAATGATATTGGTACCAGGATCCTGGACTTTTTTTTTTCGTTGTTTACGAAAGAGGCATAAAGAGATCCTATAACCTGGGTATTGGCTGGTCTCTGGCTTGCTCGGCCACTCTCACCCCTGCTCCCCCTAGGTCTCTGAGGACATTGAAGGCGGAAGTGGTCTGCCCCGGCGCAATAGAAGCAGAGTCCCTTCTCCCTTCTGTGAGCTCTCTCTGCCTCCGATATACCAGTCTTTCCTATCTGCATAGGCTCAACAACAGGTAGATCTGATTTAACGTTTTCCTGGTTACCGGAAGTAACGGTAGTTCTGGATGATAAGGGTAAAGGAGGCAAGAGCCTTCTAGGTCTATCCCTGGGGTGTCTCCTTTCCCTAATTTGATCATCCATAGCGATACAGAAGTCGATCAAATGATCAAGAGTCTCTGGCAATCTTAGAGGAGCCAACTCGAACATAAACGCGTCGTTCAGCCCTTCAGTAAAGGCCAAGGTTAGGACATCGTTCGGCCAGAGGACCTCTGAAGTCAAGGTCTTAAATTCTATTGCGTATTCCGCAACCCTCCTATTACCTTGTTTAATATGAAATAATGACCTCCCTGCATTGGTAGCCCTTCTAGAGGGGTCAAAGGTGCGTTTAAGCTCTGAAGTAAAACCCTCATAATCGTATATGATGGGTTTTTTGTTCTCCCACAAGGGAGTAGCCCACAATAAAGCCTTCTCCGTTAAATGACTAATTAGATAGCCCACCTTAGCTTTATCTGACATACATGAGCCTGGGTTGTTCTCGAACAATATCTCCAGTTGGGTCAGAAAGCCCCGGCACAAGTTTGGTGTCCCATCATAGCGTACGGGTGCTTTCATACTGAGCCTGCATCCCTCAGGAGAGGCCGGACTGATCCTAGGCACTACTGGGTCTGGAGGACTTGCAGTCCCAGAACTAGATCGGTTTAACAGGGTCTGCAGGGCAAGAGCAATCTGGTCCATCCTATGGTCCTGCTCTTCTTGTCTGGCTGCAATACGAGTCAACTGATTAGAGAGGTCTGCGGGATCCATTGGCCCTGACGTAATGTCACGGATCCCCCTGATACTAGAGTGGTGGTCCCTATACGCAGGACTCTCTCTACCCTTCCGATCCTTAGAGTGGTCGGCACGACTAGACAGACATAGGATGATACACAAGACCTTAGAACAATTAGCTCTTCCCAAGACCCTAACAACACAAGGGGTAGTCTGATGTGTGCTTAGGGTGCCACACAGACTGACCTCAATACCAGAATTAGAAGAGTTAATGCCAATACCAGGGGTTACGCACAGAATGGTTCGTTCGCCAATGCCAAGGGTCATACACAGAGTGGTTCGTTCGCCAATGCCAAGGATCATACACAGAGTGGTTCGTTCGCCAATACAAGGATCATACACAGAGTGGTTCGTTCGCCAATGCCAGGGGTCATACACAGAATCGTTAGTTTGCCAATGCCAGGGGTCATACACAGAATCGTTATTTGCCAATGCCAGGGGTCATACACAGAATCGTTAGTTTGCCAATGCCAGGGGTCATACACAGAATCGTAGTTTGCCAATGCCAAGGGTCATACACAGAATCGTAGTTTGCCAATGCCAAGGGTCATACACAGAATCGTAGTAGCCAAAATATATTCAAGAGCTCTGCGGGAAGTAACTACCACGTCAGGGCACCGGCGTCTCTGTGAGTCTGGGCTTTAAACCCGGCGGGTCCGCGTCTCGCCGCCAGGCCCCGCCCCCCGGCGTCTCACGTGTGCGGAAGCGTCCGCAATATCACTCGGCGCCTGGCCAGCGAGCAGCGAGGAAGCTGCTGCCAGGCGCCGGGGGGGCGCGGGGGCCACCGTGACACAGAGTGAGACTTGGAAAGAATAGTCTCCAGTGTCCCTCTACATCACTCGCAACAGCCAATATCTTGCAGGTCATGTGACCAGCAGTCGGAGCCTCAATGGAGTCCTATGGACTCAAGAAGGAGATGCTTGGGGTGGCGCATTAGTGCTGCTTCAAGTATCCTCTGGCTTAGCGCTGTGTTATAGAGCTAAAACGGGGATGGTAAGGGGAAACCTGCAGGAGTAGGTTTTCCTCCTTGGTGGCCCTGTTTTAGCACCATGTAGGTAATACTGCTCTGAGTCTTCAGAAATACACACATTTATATTCTCATTAGCAACAGACATGGTCAAAATAATTTACTGAAGAAAAAAAATACCAATCTGGTCATCTTGAAACAATAGATATATTGATGGCAAGATATACCGACTTATATTTAGCAAAGCTGATTTAATGCACAAAACAAAAGAAAGGGAGGAAATGCCATTGAATAGCATTAAAGGAAGATAATTACAGGAACAGGGAAACACCTAATGATGTATCAATGCATTTACCACTACATAGATAAACAATGATTTTGAAAAAAAGAATTTGAATTAAAATTATGAACAGAAATAAGGTTTAAAAAAATATTTTTAACCTCTTACATTCTGGACCATTTCAACACTGTGTGCTGAACGCAATTTGAACAATTATGGCTCTTGATGTTTAAATGCTTTTTAAAGCCATGTTTTAAAGTAGAACCCTCACAAATATTTATATATATATATATATATATATATATATATATACTGTTTATATGATCAGTTACAACATTAAAACCCACTGACAGCTGAAGTAAATATTAGCATGGTTTCAAGTGAGTAGGGTTCCCAGGACAAACTCAGCGGAGGACACTCTTGAGATGAAGTGTGCTCTTGTGCTCACAAAAAGTCAATAAAAAGAATACACAAATAAGAACATTTTGCAGCAATTCGAGGTAACAGGATTATGATCTACATTAGAATTTTGTTTTCCGAGGAGATGAGCAATCCTGTATTTCAATAGTTTGTAAATTGGATTTTCTAAAAGGGGCTCCATGAATTAAGGTCATTTTTCAACAATAAGATGTATATAAAAACTATGGCTTTAAAAAGGTTACGCTCATTAATGACGGGTGGGCATCGCCCACAGGTACGCCTCGTCACCAGGTGCGGGCCACTAATTTGGGATGCCCAAACAGTCAACATGCAGCATGCATCAATGGCTGCAGGGGAAGGCCTGAGTTCATTCCTTCCCACTGCAGCCAATGGTCCATATGCATGCGCTGGCTGCGGGGTGGGGCCGATGTGTCCCATTGAAGTCAGTGGGGCATACCTGTACCCCTTCACTACCAAGATCAAAGGGCTTCAAAGGCATCATCCGGTGCCCCGATATCAAGATATCATAATCTGCTGATCTGCAGCTCAGAAGCAAATTAATTTTGTTTTCAGCAAACTAATTTCATTTGCTTTTGGACTGCAGAAGGTGCCCCCAAACTTTTAGCCCTTTGGGCATAATAGCTCAATAGCTAAATAGCTAAAACTGTGTATTCAGGAGTCAATGCAGGGGGAAAAAAAGAAAATAGACCTGCAGCTCAAATGGCTGTAACTCAATTTGGCAGTAGATGGCACCATCTACTGGCCAAAATAGGTTATTTACAGTAAGAAATACAATGGGTATATGCTCAAATATTTCTTATTTTAAAATTGATTAAAAAAGGTTTTACAAAAATACACTGGTTTCTGACAATGAATGTTTCTTCAGAAAATCCCTTGAAGGGGTTAAGTAACATTACACTAGATAGTGGTACTGTATAATAATAAAAACAATAGTACAATACTATTTTGTATATATATATCATACATTTATATTGTGGCATGGTTTTACAATGAATTACAAATATTACAAATCTTGTACTTAATCCCCCCTTTTCCCCAAATCAATTAAAAAGAATAATTAAAAACAAAGTGATATTACAGTGGCGTATGCTGAATTTGTTATCTTTTCTTACTTTGTTTCAGCAGCCAATTTATGAACTTTGCATGCTTATGTTGTTTGCAGCCACACAATACAGAATCAAGTTCTGTGTTTTATGTTTCTATAGTTTTCCCCGATGTTTTCCTCTCACTCATGTTATTCTTTGACTTTTATAGCATGTGTATTTTTCTGTTTGTGCAGTTTGCACTGTAAACTCCCAAAAGTGTATGTCTTCTATGTTTTTAAATGCCCGCATGATCAGTGTCTGATTGAACACATTTGGAGATCACAGCTGGAAAGGAAGCACGCAGTCCTTTTTTCTCATGTCTTTTCCCTCAAGATTACATGCTATCAGCAAAAAGCACCTATTGATCCTAAAACTAAAGTATCAAATATTTGCAGAATTACTCAATCTTAACGTCACGAGGTCCTAGGTCAAGTTGAATTGACACAATTGAGCCATATGCCAAATATCTGGTAATCTATTTTGGCAGCCTTTCCATTTTCCATTGCTCCAGCTGTTACATGCTGTGTCTCTATGAAGAATAAGACAGATTTGTTTTAACTATTATTCTTGTGAAATCTTAAAATATGTTTTTTAAATATTATGTTTATTAAATTAATAATAATATTATTAATAATATTTAAGTAAAAAAATTGAATTAAAATAAAGACTGGAGCCTCCATTAGCTATCTCCTCTACATGAACAAGTCAGATGCCAAATGAACAAGACATCAACTCATCCACTTACTTAAGATATAGAGCAGGGACACTTGCATATCATGAACTAGAAAAGTGTGGACCGATTGTAAAAAAAGAAAAAAAAGAGAAGGTGATCTGGACTCCAAGGTACAGTATATAGTGCAATATGATTATCTTAATTTCACCTTTTTCACTACCTAGCACTTTTTTAATATGATTAGCATTAGCTTTTTATCAATGCAGCTTTCAAAAATTAGAACACAATCTTCTATAATAAAAACATTTGCGTCCATCGCCTCAGGCGGCATACGCAATGCGCATGCGCGACGGGGAAAGAAAAATGCCAGCATGTGCGCGATTTAGATTTTAAAAAAAGCTGTTAAGCCTTGCCGCCACCCCGCCGCTCACACTGGACCCACCTCCCCGCCGCTCACCAGACCCACTGTACCGCCGCTCATACTGGACCCGCCGCCCTGCCACTCACACTAGATCCACCACCCCGCTGGTCACTGGACTCACCGCCCCACCGCTCACCGGACCCGCCGCTTACACTGGACCTGCCGCCCCTTCGCTCACTGGACCCGCCGCACCTCCACTCACACTGGACCCGCCGCTCACCGGACCCACCACTCACACTGGACCCGCTGCTCACCAGACCTGCCGCTCACACTGGACCCGCTGCCCTGCCGCTCACTGGACCCGCCGCTCACACTGGACCCGCTGCCCTGCCGCTCACTGGACCCGCCGCTCACACTGGACCCACCGCCCCGCCGCTCACTGGACCCGCCGCACCGCCGCTCACAATGGACCTGCCACACCGCCAGACCCGCCGCAATGGGGGGATGTGTGTGGGAGGGGGTTAATGAACTGAAGGGGGGATGAAAAAGAAGGGGAGCGGAAAGGGAGGAGGGTAAAAAATGGAGGAGGGGAAAAAGAGAGGGGAGGAAAGGGAAAAAAAAGAGGGGAGGAGGGGAAAAAAGAGGGGAGGAAGGGGAAAAATAAGAGGGGAGGAGGGGGAAAAAAAGAAGGGAGGGATGGGGAAAAAAGAAGGAAGGGAGGGAGGGGGAAAAAGGGAGGGAAGAGGGAAAGGGAGGGAGCAAAAAAAGAAGGGAGGGATGGGGAAAAAAGTGGAGGGGGAAAAAGGGAGGGAGGGGTGAAAAAAGGAGGGAGGGGGAAATGAGGGAGGAAAACAAAGAAGGGAGGGAGGGATAGGGGAAAAAAAGAAGGGAATGAGGGGGAAAAAGAAGGGAGGGAGAGGAAAAAAAGAAGGGAGGGATGGGGAAAAAAGAAGGGAGGGGAAAAAAGGAGGGAGGGAGGAAAAAAGAGGGAGGGATGGGGGAAAAGGGAGGGAGGGGAAAGGGAGGGAGAGAGGGAGGGGGAAAGGGAGGGAGGGGAAAAGGAGGGAGGATAAAAAGAAGGGAGGGATGGGGAAAAAAAAGAAGGGAGGTAGGTGGAAAAAAAAAGAAGGAAGGGATGTGGAAAAAAAGAAGGAAGGGGACAGAGGGGAGGGGGAAAAAAAAACACTGGCATGCACGCAATGAAAAGATAAAAAAAAAAGCTGATAAGCCCTGTCGCCGGTCAGTAGACCCGCCACTTACTGGACACGCGCTTATTGGACCTGCCGCTCACTGGACCCACCGCCCCACCGCTCAGTGGACATGCCGCTCAGTGGAACTGAATCGAACAGGGGGGGAAAGAAAAGAGTGTGTGTGTGTGTGTGTGTGTGTGTGTGGGGGGGGGTTAATGAAATGAAAAGAGTGGGGGGTGGACAGAGTCAGGCAGCCTGCCCTGGGAAGAGGAGCCCGCTCATGGAGGCTTACAATCTAAGAGAGGGAAGAGGAGCCTGCTCACGGGAGCTTACAATCTAAGAGAGGGAAGAGAAGCCTGCTCCCATTAGATAACAATCTAAAAGGGGAAAGAGGAGCCGCTCCCGTGAGTTTACAATCTAAGAGAGGGAAGGCGAGCCCGCTTACAGTAGCTTACAATATAAGAGAGGGAAAGGGAGCTCATGGGAGCTTACAATCTAAGAGAGGGAAGAGGAGCCCGCTCACAGGAGCTTACAATCTAAGAGGGAAAAGAGGATCCCGCTCTAATATATAAATGCATTTGTAATGCGCAGTCAGCCGCACCCATCACAGCTGCTCACTCGGCCCTCCTGTCGCAGACGGGACGTGACAGACACATTACAAACGCATTTATATAGAGAGATACTCTTGGATAGGACATTGAAAACCAAATATGTGGACACGGATTCTGAGCTGGCAACAACAACAATAGACTGCCCTCCATGCAGGCTTAACAACTGGTACTACTATATAATACAGCTCAGTGGGAAAACCAGTGCGGACAATAACGTGGGTCTTTAAGTTTTGGTCTCTAAGAGACCACATTGACTTAATCGTGCTGATACACATCTGTGCACAATAAAAAAGACCCATGTTATTGTCAGCACTGGGTTGCCCACTGACTTGTATTTTATATCTTCTAGCCAGCTATGTTCCATGGGTACTTATATCAAGTCCGTTTAACCCCTGAGTTAGTGTCCACCACCATGCATTCCACTCAGTGTGGTCTTCTTTTAGAAGATACTCCTTAAGTGTCACGCATGCGCATTGCAAACGTTTTGATTATAGTAGATATTTGGGGATGTGGCTCTCCTGCGTTGGAGCCCTTGCAGCACTGCCTGGCCATTAGTAACTCTCCCTGCTCGGCATACTCTGCTTGATTAT
Organism: Leptobrachium leishanense; assembly: GCA_009667805.1. Taxonomy (NCBI): domain Eukaryota; kingdom Metazoa; phylum Chordata; class Amphibia; order Anura; family Megophryidae; genus Leptobrachium; species Leptobrachium leishanense. The sequence goes on from CM019067.1 coordinate 255,964,900, forward strand.
ATTGAAATGTAAAGAACAGATCTTGAGGGGTCTCTGCATGCTGTTTGCTGCAACACATTAATTTTTAAGTACAGGCAGATAATGTGTGACAGCTGAAATATGAATTCTGTTAAGCACTGCAACCTGTCAACTGTGTCGTGAAGGTTCTGCAAGGCACACATAAATACATGCAATTTCCACTACTTATCACCAAATTTAAATTTAAATTAATACAGTTATGGGAAATTTTAAAGGTTTTGCTTTATAATTTTCGATAAAGAATTGTTTTTACCCCAAGAAAATTAGAAATGCAAAGGACTACATAAATAATATGCTGATCTCTTAAAACAGACTGTACAACTAGAAATGCTTCATGATAAGATAAAGTAAACTTTTGAGCTACCTTTCGTATCAGAGTCCATTGCTTGGAGAAGTGCCAAGAAAAGCTACAATACGATATTTAAAAATGGAATTCTAGCGTTTTAAAACTTGTCATTTTTTAAACTAAATAAATATGTTACTGTCTTGTTAAAATTATACCCACGACATGCTGTGAATTTAAAATAGTATTTAAATGAAAATTGCATATTTAATAAAGTTACATAGATTAAAATGTTAAAATCTTTTAATCTGACGAACAATCCCGACTTCATGCAATCACTGTTCATGTTATATCTTGCTACAGAGAAATGGACACAGTGAAGCTGTCAATTTTCAATTCAGTGTGACATCAAATTCATGATGTATGGTCAAGTTACACTTTCATTTAACTCTGACTCTTCTCATGTACACAAATATTTTTAACTTTTTGACAAAAATCAACATTTCATCTCAGTCAAACCTTTTATCAAGACAAATTAACCTTCCCAAAATTCAGCTTTATATATATATATTTATATATAGTGTAGGCAGTGGTGTATTTAGGTTTTGTGCTGCCCTAGGCCTGACTAAACTTGTGCACCCCCTAATTTAAATTTGACACGCCTCTTCCTGTTTAAACCACACCCTTCCTATTTAGGCCCCACCTTTTCCTGTCAATGGCACGCCTTTTCCTGTTTGAACCACACCCTTCCTGTTTAGGCTCCACCTTTTCCTATTAGAGCTCCGCCTCTTCCTGTTATTAAAAGTGTATACCAAGTGCCTAGTTGTATATTTTGTATACCATTTCTAACATTGTGTCTATTATTTTACAAGATAATCAAATAAAATAATGAAATATGTAAATTCAGCCATTTTTTTCCAGAGATCAGTCATGTATGCATGTCAAGTATACTGGATTACAGGTGCTCTAATTGGTTGAATTAGCACATGGTCAGTCCACGTGATCACTAACACCGTGCCTAGGCTTAAACTGCTGTTACTGGACATTCATACACCAAACAAGACAGTGCCACTGTACATAAACACATCCAGTCTTTTAAACTACTTTTGCCTTAGCACACACCATTCACTCCATACTTACAATCATGAAACTGAGATGATGATGTTTTTAATAACTTTAATTAAAGGAATATATAAATATTGTAAATTGAAATAAGTGCAAATTGCTGAATGTGAGGATGCCATCCAGTGTGGGTTCATAAACAAAGTCACTTGTATAAGTGTCAGAAGCAGTTACAGTTACAAGCATTTATAAAGTGCCAACAAGTTTTGTAGCGCTGTATAATGGGAGAGACAGAATAACATATATACATACACATCACACACACAGAACAGTAGGAGAGAAGACCCTGCTTGAGAGTTCACAATCTAAGAGGAGAGGGGTGACACATTAGGTGAGAGTAAATTGTGTACAATAAGTAGTGGTGTGTATGTGGGCTGTGTGTGAAAAAGTAGCAAGAAATGAGCAATGGGGAATTAGAGACTTCTTGAAGGACTGGAGTTCCATGGAAAGAGGGCAGCTCGGGAGAAGTCCTGAAAGCAAGAGAGTTGGGGGTGCAGGTATGAGGAACTGATAGCAGATTATTGTCAGAGTGAAGTGATCTGTATGGGATGTACCTCCTAATAAGGGAGGAGATGTAGTCAGGGGCGCCTCCAAATGGTTTGACCAGTAGCCTTCAACTTCAAACATGTAAACTAACTTAGAATATATAAATATTAACTGAAATTCTAACTAAAGTGGCTTTCGCCGAACTCTCTGTGTGGCAAAGCTGTTGATAAGCTCATCGTAGTCCACCGATTTAGTGAGGTCTGACTCAATTGCCAACACAGCCAGTGAGTTCAATCTTTCCTCTCCCATTCTGGATCGCAAGTAGTTCTTTACACGCTTTAAAGTTGAGAAAGAACGCTCAGCCGAGCAGTTAGTTGCTGCAGTGCATAAAAACATTCTTAGAGCAATGTCCACATTTGAATAAATACTTTGCAATCCTCTCTCTCTCATCATTTGGGACACAGCTAGAACTGAGGTATGTTCTGCAGAAGAACTTATGAGGTATGAACGAAAGTGGAGGCACTCATCAACAAAACACTCCTGTTCCAAGTCTTTGCTGTAGGAAGTACAAAGCTTTGTAGCATGCTGAGATATTGCTGATGGCTCAATTTTTGAGAGGTCCGTAATAAATTTAAACTTCCCAAAGAAAGCATCATACGCAGTTTTTCTTCTCTGAAGTTCAGCAACCAAATTGTCACAAATTACATAAAAGGTGTTAATCCGGAACTTTTCTTGAGCTTCCTCTTCTTGTGTCTTGCTGGAAGTTGCTGAGCTTTTCCTTGCTTGTATACCTTTCCTCTTAATCTCGTAATTCTTGACAGTTGACTTCTCCATTGCCGTAGCTTCGTAAATCAGGAACATTTCTCTGGTGTCTTGAATAAAGTGGATTAGTGACTCATACAGCTCCACCACAATGCCAACATCAATGGCAATGCTTTGTAATTTTTTGCTAACTGCACCAAATCTTTCGAGGATAGTACCCCACAAACCACTCATAATTGCAGTCTCCAGACGTTGCAGTTTTTTCAGAAGACCTTCAGCTTCCTTGCACGTTCCTGGTGCCTCTGCTGTGTTTTCCTTAATTGTTGTTAAAGCTTGGACTACTTGAGTCCAACTTCGATTTAAGCTCCGACATGCATCTTCCCTGGCTGACCACCGTGTGTCAGATAGTCTTTTTAAAGCTAGAGTGTGGGGCACTGATGATAAGTGTTCTTGTAAAATCTCCCATCTGTGAGTGGAACCAGTAAAAAAAGTATAAAGATACTGTAGGAGACAAAAGAATGCACAGGCTTCATTGCAACTTTCAGCTGCATGCTTGCCAACAAGATTTAAAGAATGTGCAGAGCATGGAATGTATACAGCAAGTGGGTTTCTTTCCAAAATTCTGGCTTGCAAACCTCTATAATGGCCGGACATATTGCTTGCATTATCATACGATTGGCCACGACAGTTGGCAATATCGAGGTCATAAGACTTCAGATTAGTGAGGACCACTTCAGCTAGCTGTTCCGATTTATGTCCAGGATTTGGAATGAAATGTAGAAAGCGCTCAACTGGTAAACCATCTTCCTTGACATACCGTAAGATGAAGGCCAGCTGATCTGTGTGGGAGCTGTCAGGTGTTGAGTCGACACTGATAGAATAATACTTCCCAGCCTTTGCCTCCTTAAGTATCTGCTTTGTAACATTATCAGCCATAAGCTGAATGAACTGCTCACATGTAGCAAATGAAAGGTAGGATGGGACTCCTTTTCCTGCATTGCCATAACGGGCAATATGTTCGGCTACAAATGGGTCAAATTCTGAAAGAAATTCAAACATCATCATGTAGTTTCCATTGTGTGTGGAACCAAAACGGTCATCTTTCCCTATGAAAGCAAGCCCTCGAGTGCCAAGTGCCTTAACAGCAGCAACAACTCTTTTTAAAACACTTCTCCAATACTGGATTTCATCAGTAAGCTGTTTTGAAAGTCTCTCGTCAATTCTCCCCAATGTGCATGCTCTTGATTTTAAAGAGAGCACGCAAGATTTGTGTTCAGCTGAACGCTCATGTTCATTTAATCTCGCTGTGCCATTTTTCCAGTCATTGAAACCACTCTCTGCCAACTGGGATTTGCCACCAAACAATCGACATGGAGTACAAAACACTACTCGTTTGCTTTGTGAGTAAACCAAATAGCTCCTTTTTTGTTTCTCTCCATTAAAATTCTCTTTTTCAAACAGGTGTTTAGTTAGCACCCTAGCTTTGTCAGCATAGAGCCTTCTAGACGGTGTGAAGTCCAGATTCTCATTTTGTATTACTCCATGTTTGGCGACATGGTCTCGGGTAGAATCATTTAGAACCCATTCAGCAGGGTCACAGCTCACTCCTAATACTACAACAGGATCATCAAAGTCTCTTGCACTTGAAGGCCCTGCACCAGATTCAGAAGCCTCAGGTTCACTGACCATACTGCTGGTAGCTTCTGAAGTGTCATAACTGGATGTAGCAACGACATGAGCAGTTACATCTTCCTCCACCTCCTCATCCTGTTGAGTACTAGAAGAAGCCACAGGTTTTTTGAAAAATACATCAATTTTTCCTGTCTGTTCAATCTCCTTTGATTGTTTTTCACGCCTAAGTCTTGCATTTTTTCTGTACTCTGCTCCGCTTAGCCTTTTTCGCCCGTCACTCATGGCTGTTAAAGCTAATAAACTTGCGCAGTGAGCCACTAATGGTGACAGAATCACTCCTTTGCCAGACAAGATCTCATCTGCATATAAAAAGTGAAACACAGACGCATCAGTATAGGTGTCCTCCTAGGTACATAGCTAGACAGCAAAATATGTATGCTACATTATAGCTTCTATCAATATACAGAATTAACTAGAGCCCCAAATTCCATTTCACAGAGCCACGGATTACTGTGGAGCTCTGTGACACCCTCATAAACACTGATGTCTGATTAGTCAAGTCTGCTTGTAAAATGCATACACTGTCTGTACTACACACAGGGCTGAGTCTTTTATCTCATGCAAGAGATAACACGTTGATTTAGGAGGATTATTTTAATATAGAGCTAATAATCATTAGAGCAAAATGAGGGGTTGGGTTCCATGGTAGCCACAAGAACACCATTAGTAATGTGTACACAGATCTGATATATACTGAGCAATTTTTTATTGTCAAGGTTATGTTACATCTGTGTTGGGAGAGAAATGGTTTGGACTGGCTGTTAAAGGGTTGCTGATGCTGATTTCTGTGATTTATCACCAACCGGGCAGCTCACCTCGTCGTTCTGCTTGTGCTCCTTTCCACCGGCGCCAGCGAGCAAATGCCGTCACTGTGGCGCCATGTCTCTCACGTCAGCCACTGACCGAAAAGAGGGGCTCGATTCTTCTGCTCCTATCCGTACGAAGAGTATCGCAGTCCGGGCATCGGCAGCCCACTCGCGGACACCAGCAGAGGCGGAATGACAACTAATGGTGCCCCCGGGCATCACGGGTCGGGACCCTCTCGAGTTGTACCGCACACAGACAGCTGTCCACACACTCGCACACATAAACCCACAGAAACGTGCGCTGTGCATGTTTATTATGGAGTAACACACTAATAAACCCACAAAAACGCGCACTGTGCATGTTTATTACAGAGTAACACACTAATAAACCCACAGAAACGCGCACTGTGCATGTTTATTACAGAGTAACACACTAATAAACCCACAGAAACGCGCACTGTGCATGTTTATTACAGAGTAACACACTAATAAACCCACAGAAACGCGCACTGTGCATGTTTATTACAGAGTAACACACTAATAAACCCACAGAAACGCGCACTGTGCCTGTTTATTACAGAGTAAGAGTAACGCACTAATAAACCCACAGAAACGCGCACTGTGCCTGTTTATTACAGAGTAAGAGTAACGCACTAATAAACCCACAGAAACGCGCACTGTGCATGTTTATTAGAGTAACGCACTAATAAACCCACAGAAACGCGCACTGTGCCTGTTTATTAGAGTAACGCACTAATAAACCCACAGAAACGCGCACTGTGCCTGTTTATTAGAGTAACGCACTAATAAACCCACAGAAACGCGCACTGTGCCTGTTTATTAGAGTAACACACTAATAAACCCACAGAAACGCACACTGTGCATGTTTATTACAGAGTAACACACTAATAAACCCACAGAAACGCGCACTGTGCATGTTTATTACAGAGTAACACACTAATAAACCCACAGAAACGCGCACTGTGCATGTTTATTAGAGTAACGCACTAATAAACCCACAGAAACGCGCACTGTGCCTGTTTATTAGAGTAACACACTAATAAACCCACAGAAACGCACACTGTGCCTGTTTATTACAGAGTAACGCACTAATAAACCCACAGAAACGCGCACTGTGCATGTTTATTACAGAGTAACACACTAATAAACCCACAGAAACGCACACTGTGCCTGTTTATTACAGAGTAACGCACTAATAAACCCACAGAAACGCGCACTGTGCATGTTTATTACAGAGTAACACACTAATAAACCCACAGAAACGCACACTGTGCCTGTTTATTACAGAGTAACGCACTAATAAACCCACAGAAACGCGCACTGTGCATGTTTATTACAGAGTAACACACTAATAAACCCACAGAAACGCGCACTGTGCATGTTTATTACAGAGTAACACACTAATAAACCCACAGAAACGCGCACTGTGCATGTTTATTACAGAGTAACACACTAATAAACCCACAGAAACGTGCACTGTGCATGTTTATTACAGAGTAACACACTAATAAACCCACAGAAACGTGCACTGTGCATGTTTATTACAGAGTAACACACTAATAAACCCACAGAAACGCGCACTGTGCATGTTTATTAGAGTAACGCACTAATAAACCCACAGAAACGCGCACTGTGCATGTTTATTACAGAGTAACGCACTAATAAACCCACAGAAACGCGCACTGTGCATGTTTATTAGAGTAACGCACTAATAAACCCACAGAAACGCGCACTGTGCATGTTTATTACAGAGTAACGCACTAATAAACCCACAGAAACGTGCGCTGTGAATGTTTATTACAGAGTAAGGCTGGGTTCACACCTCAGCGGTTTTTACGTGCGCAATAATACGGGCGTTTAACGCGCGTATCGCGCAACGTAAAAAACGCAGATTGCAGCGTGTTCACTTCCATGTCTATGGCCACAAACGCGCTGTACTATGCACCAAAGAAGCTCCCATACTTCTTTGTGCGTGGGATGTTCTACAGCGCTTTCCTGCACGCTGTAAAACGTCCAGGTGGGAATGACCCCGATAGGAAATAATGAGATTTCCCTGTCTATGCGTTTTACACCGTGCAGGAGCGCGCTGTAAAACAATTAGGTGTGAATGGGGCCTAACAGTAATAAATCCACAGAAACGTGCATGGTGCATGTTTATCACAGAGGAACAGCAATAAACCCACAGAAACGCGCGCCGCTGTGCATGTTTAATAAACATGCACAGGCACAGCGGCGCGTGTTGCTTTGAGTTTATTGCTGTTCCTCTGTGATAAACATAGTGAGGGGGCTCAGGGGGGTGAGATTATAGTGAGGGGAGATTATAGTGAGAGGGGATTATAGCGAGGGGGGATTAGAGTGAGGGGGTGCACTTTTAAAATCTATATGTAGATGTAGTAATCATGTGGTCTCACTCTCATTAGAGTGAGGGGGACATTACAATGAGGGGGACATTACAGTGAGAGGGGGATTAGAGTGAGGGGGACATTACAGTGAGAGGGGGATTAGAGTGAGGGGGACATTACAGTGAGAGGGGGATTAGAGTGAGGGGGACATTAGAGTGAGGGGGACATTAGAGTGAGGGGACATTAGAGTGAGGGGGACATTAGAGTGAGAGGGGGATTAGAGTGAGAGGGGGATTAGAGTGAGAGGGACATTAGAGTGAGGGGGACATTAGAGTTTGTGAGGGGGACATTAGAGTTTGTGAGGGGGACATTAGAGTGAGGGGACATTACAGTGAGGGGGAAATTACAGTGAGGGGGAATTACAGTGAGAGGGGGACATTACAGTGAGAGGGGGACATTACAGTGAGAGGGGGATTGGGGACATTAGAGTGAGGGGGACATTAGAGTGAGGGGGCATTAGAGTTTGTGAGGGGGACATTAGAGTGAGTAGGTGCACTTTTAAAATCTACATGTAGATGCTGCATGTAGTTATCATGTGTGGACTGGTCTCCACTCTCCTCTGTATTCTTCCTCCACCTCATCATGGCCATAGATAGTACTAAGATTGACACCCCTGTGGAGGATTATAGTGTGAGGGGCTGGGCTGCATGCATGCCTGCTCGCTCCCCCGCCCCCCCCCCAAATTCCACAGTTTATCAGTGGGTAGATTATTATTTACCAGACTCACCACCGGCACCGGCAGCATCACCTCCAAAAAAAGTCTGTCTCGATCACCAGGCTCAGGGCAGGCTCCGGGGTTCCTTGCAGGCTGGCCGCTGGTAATGTGTGGGAGGGACTGGAGGGCCCCCTGTCACTGTCTGTCAGACAGTCCCACCACCCTGATGCTGCTGCAAGTGAAACCAGAGTACAGCAGACAGCCAGACACAGCACTCCTCCTGACGCTACAATGCGACTGCGGGCCCGCTCGCACGTCACCACGTGACCATGTCACGTGATTCAATGGGCGGTGCCAATGCAGCGTGCCGTGCCACTGGTTGTAATGTGGGAATGGGATGCACCGCACGCACGTGATATCGCGGCCGCCGGGGATAAATAAACCGCAGGTCAAATTCAGCGCAGGCGGCAGCAGGACAGCAGTTTATAGTGCACAGGGGATTTTTTTTTTCTTTTCACCGTGGCGCCGCCCCCAAAAAGTGCCGCCCTAGGCCTAGGCCTAGTCGGCCTAGGCCAAGATACATGCCTGAGTGTAGGTTTGGTAAGCCGTGTTAGTCAAGAAAGATGCCAAAATCAGAGTATAGTAGTGCGTAGTGATACCTTTTTTATTGGACTAACATTTCTTTTAAAAGACATGCTTTCGAGAGTGTTCCTCTCTTCCTCAGGTCTTGATGCTAAACTGACCAAAATCATAGAATTGAACAATAAAGAGCCAAGCAGATGGGGGGGGGGGGGTGTTGTAAATACTAATAGTGGAATCGTTTGGTCAAATAAGGTAAACAGAGTACAGATCATATATATATATATATATAGCATGTTGTAGATATTCCTTATTCTGTAAATAAATATGCTAATTATTTTTTAAAGTGAGACAACAGACAGGTACTTGGATATTTGTCGTTTTCCACAATACAATAAAACAGGCCTATTTTATGTTATAAATGCATACTTGTTTTAGTGTGTTGTCACGTACATCCTAGATATATTGTCTAATCCCTCTACGCAGAACAACTATCCTACACTGCCAGTCTTTGAAGTGGCCGAATTTCTACCTATTTCCAATCACAGTACCGGAGGTATACACTGAGAGAAAAACAGACACCAGGGGTTAATACCAGAGTACACGTGAACCAGATACCAGGTGTCTTAATGCCAGAGCGGGTCATCGGTCAAATGCCAGGGGTTGTTATTAGACATGTGCACAGCACAAAATTTCGTTTTGAACTAATGGATTAGTCCTAAAATGCAATTTATTTAGTTGCTAAAGAAATTCGTTTTCAGTTCTTTAGTATGAAAACTAATTTCGTTCATCCGAAAACCAGTGGATACAATTACTATTGTAGTGGTGGCTCCTCAGAGGGCTGAGATCGCTGCTTGTTACAGTATCTCTCACTCTCAGCACAATGTGGGCCATATTACATAGTTGGTGCTAACTTAACCAGAGCTGTTGTAAACTTCCCAGAGCCATTATAGCCTATGGAGGTTTTCAGTTTACAACAGCTCTGGTTAAGTTAGCACCAACATTGTAATACTGCCCCGTGTCAGGCAAAGCTGTTACAGTAACTGACTGCTGCTCATCACAGCGCTCAGAGTTTCTGTAAAACTAGTAAATAATATTTTTATATATAAGAGGTTAGAACAATATTATTTCCTTGTTTTACTGAAACTCTGAGCGCTGTTACAGTCAGTTACTGTAACAACTGAGCCTGATACATTGTACTGAGAGATAATGTAACAAGCAGCCGATCTCAGCGCTCACAGGCACTGGATTTAAAGGGCTAAAAAAAGGCTCCTCTCTGTATAATGTTTAGAACATCTTCCTGCATTAATTAATACCCCTCTTTGTATAATGTAGATAACATCCTCCTGCATTAATGTCCCTCTCTGTATAGAACATTCTCCTCAATTTATACCTTTCTCTGTATAATGTATATAACATCCTCCTGCATTAATACCCCTCTCTGTATAATGTATAGAACATACTCCTGCATTAACACCCCTCTCTGTATAGAACATCCTACTGCATTGGCATGTGCAGGGTGCAGAACTTCGGATGTTGCGCTCTTCATTGCTGGTCTCCTTCACTCATCAATGTAATATCACAAAAAGGACTGAAACTAAAAATGTAGTCCATTTTATTTTAGTTTCTTTCGTTTTTTGTACTGAGCAGTTTCGTTTCTCTTGAGTCATACTAAAACTAAATTATCCCAAAATTCGGACTAAATCGTTTTAGTACTAAAACGAATGCACATGTCTAGTTGTTATATCACAGTGAATCGTCAGCCAAATGCCATGGGTCGTAATACCAGAGCAGGTCATCAGCTAAAGGCCAGGGGTTGTTATATCACCGCGGATCATCAGCCAAGTGCCAGGGATCGTTATACCAGAGCAAGTCGTCATCCAAATGACAGGGGTCATTATACCAGAGCGGGTCGTCAGCCAAGTGCCAAGGGGTTAACAGCCAGAAGAAATCGTCAGTCAAGCCAGAAGTCATACACACAGGTGATCCGATTAATTTATACAAAAAACGCACTGAGAGGAGAGAAAATCTTGTCAGGGTAAAGAACCAGGGCTCAGGCGTCTGAATTTGAACTCGGTGACGCTACGTCATCACGCCGCGCCACGCCTGCTTTCTGGACCCGTGACTGCAGTTGGCCAGTACTTCATTCGGCGGCCAGCCAGTGAGCAACGAGCAAGGTGCTGCCAGCCACCGGGACCCAAGGACGTGATAGCTGAACATGATATGCTAGCTGCTACAGCTGCACTACCCATAAATAACTTGATTTAATTGTTTACTCCAAGTTTATATGGCAACAGCTTTAACACAAAACTTTTTTTACGTTTTCTCAGGATATTGGGTAAATTTCTATGTTTGTGTATACATTGATAACAGGTCAGATATTAAAGACATTCTATAAAATCTGTGTTTATGTATGTATGGGATAGTAAAAAAATACAAATAAACAACACACAAAATCTTGGATGGGTTAAGTAGTAGGTTTACCCAAATTATCAGGGTAATGTCTCTTTTAAGATGGCTTGGGATGTATAAAAGTATATATATATATAAAACAAAACCACTGAGAAAGCACTTCAGACAAACACATTCAAAAGCCTGCAACAACAGCTCCATGCATGGGTGCATAATACCAGCTTTTACCACATGGTGAAAATTTCTTAACTTTGCTGAATAAAATGGTGGAAATTTGGTTCGCAATGAACGGCTGTGAATTGCTTAAGCCTGCCAACAGCGTCAATGTAATCCACACTCTGGCAGGTCCTACTCAGCAAACCTAATGACTGCCCATCATGGGATAAACTCACTTACTGAGGAACAGGTCCCTTTCCTGGAGCTCCTGCAGATCAAGGTTAAATAGAACCTGGAGGAGGAGTACCTGTGGCAGGGAGGGGTGCATACCCAGGAAATTCATATGAAAAACACATGGGGGGATTGCACTCAGCCTTAACTAAGCATTCAGTGCGGGTGCATCTCAAAATAAAATACAAAACAAAACCACGGAGAGAGCACTCCAAACAAACACATTCAAAAACCTGCAACAACAGCTCCATGCATGGGTGCATAAGGATACAGGCATTTATAGTAATTTAGAGCTAAGCAATAGTTTGTTCTAGGAAATGACATAGATAGTGTAAGAGTCTTATAAGTGTGTTACTCTCAGGCCAGCAGTTTATCGTGGAGCTAGGATTACTATTTTTAGCTTTCAGTAAGTGATAAGGTAGATATGTTGTATTTGTTCTTTGCATTTTCTTTTGGTAGTGGTTACTGGTCTGTTATATTTGTCTCAGAAACAAAACAGAACAAAATATGCAACGATGACACATAGTTACTCAGACTTCATGGTTTTGTTAAAAAAAGCTGGCCATGCTTGATTAAAATCATACAGACACTGGGAACTGGTGTGTACAATGCTCCAGGAATGCGTTGCTTAATTATTGCCATTAAGAGAAGTATAATATTCACCATAAATATTCATAATTATACGTTATGTGACTTGTTTATGCATAGGACGATATACTGTATATGGCACATATTTTTAAGATGTGAGGTATATATTCTAAACTGCAAATTTAAACATTTCCTTGAAAGAAAATTATTTCTAAAAGTAATTGGAAAACTGGGTAAGTGATGTGATGAAAGGACAGAAATTAGATTCTCAGATGGAACAATATGGAAATGGGGAGGGTGAATGTTGGATCCACCACTAGAATTTTTCCTTAGGGTAGATCCAATGTGTGGCTTCTCCCTGTGCCGCTTGAGGACTCAGTGCCAATAACTAAGATGCTAGGTCCATGAGTGTCTCAAGGATCGAATGATTTGCAGTCCCAAAACAGTATCAAGCTAAGACATCAATTTAATTCTATCGGCAGATGTTTAAAAAAAAAAAAATTGGCAGATTTTGGACAATGTCTTATTTTGGAATATCACCTGATTCAAATAAAATGGCCCCTTGTTGATAAATTTTGAACTGGTAAAATAGAGCAGAAAAAATTTCTTATTTCATGAAATTGTACCTAATAACCCCGATAGTAACCCTAATCCTAAACATATTTAGATTTAGGTTTAGCTTGTAATTGATGAATCAACACTAATAATACAATTAAGGGTATTCATTGTGACTTCAGAGTGGTTTTCCCTTCATTCTGTGGCTTGAAAATCCTTTTATCAACACCTTTTAGCCCTGAATTAATTTTCCAATACTGAAAAATGTCTGAATTGTATCTGATAAAAATGCAGATTTTGACAGTCAGGCCAAATTAAATTGAGCCCAAAGTAAGCAATATGGCTGGGTAATGATCCTGAAAACCATCATGACCCTAGATATTAGAGATATGCACAACGGAAAAATTTGGGTGATTTCAAATTATTTTGGAGCCCAAAAATATCGGATTAATTTTTTAAATCAACCGATTCAGAATATCAGAAGCTTACGATATTTCAGTATTAATACGGAATATCAGAAATGTCTGATATATTCAGCTATTTCAAATTTTTGGAATCTTTATGTATAATATTTATAAAAACAATGGTTATGGAGGCTAGGGCTCAGGTTAGGGTTAGGGCTAGAGTTAGGGCTGAGTAAGGGTTAGGGTTACCATTGTTTTGTGTTATATGACTTCAGAAAGGGGTTTTGCCTTCTTTTGGATCAGTAGCAGAAGGTGATGAATGAAAGGCTGAACTCGATGGACGCACGTCTTTTTCTCAGCCTATGTAACTATGATTAGGATTAGGTGTGAAATTAGTGTTCGGTTAGGGCTAGGGTTATGGTGACCATTGTTTTGTGTTCTATGATTGTTAGGTTTAGGGTTAGATAAAGGATGTTTAGGGTTAGGGCTAGGATTACCATTGTTTTTTATTGTCTAATTAGTGGTGGGGTTAGGGTTAAATTAGGGCTAGGTTTAGTGGAGACCATTGTTTTGTGTTCTATGATTGTTAGGTTTAGATAAAGGCTATGATTTGAGCTATCGTTTTTATGTTTTTTGATTAGGTTTAGGGCTAGGGTTAGTGTTAATGCTAGGGTTAGGGTTCAGGTTAGGTTTAGGTGAGGGTTACAGTTTATTTGTGTCATATAATTAGGGTTAGGGTTAGGATAAGGGTTAGGGCTAGTTTTAGGGTTATACAGTCAGGTCCAGAAATATTGGGACGTCAACACAATTCTAACATCTTTGGCTCTATACACCACCACAATGGAGTTGGAATGAAATAAACACAATGTGCTTTAACTACAGACTGTCAGCTTTAATTTGAGGGTATGTACATCCATCTCAGGTGAACGGTGTAGGACTTACAGCAGTTTGCAGATGTGCCTCCCACTTGTTAAGGGACCAGAAGTAATGGGACAGAATAATAATCATAAATCAAACTTTCCCTTCTTAATACTTGGTTGCAAATCCTTTGCAGTCAATCACAGCCTGAAGTCTGGAACGCATAGACATCACCAGACGCTGGGTTTCATCCCTGGTCATGCTCTGCCAGGCCTCTACTGCAACTGTCTTCAGTTCCTGCTTGTTCTTGGGGCATTTTCCCTTCAGTTTTGTCTTCAGCAAGTGAAATGCATTCTCAATGGAATTCAGGTCAGGTGATTGACTTGACCATTGCATAACATTCCACTTCTGTCCCTTCAAAAACTCTTTGGTTGCTTATGCAGTATGCTTTGGGTCATTGTCCAGCTGCACTGTGAAGCACCGTCCAATGAGTTCTGCAGCATTTGGCTGAATGTGAGCAGATAATATTGCCCGAAACACTTCAGAATTCATCCTGCTGCTTTTGTCAGCAGTCGCATCATCAATAAATACAAGAGAACCAATTCCATTGGCAGCCATACATGCCCACGCCATGACGCTACCACTAACCATGCTTCACTGATGAGGTGGTATGCTTAGGATCATGAGCAGTTCCTTTCCTTCTCCATACTCTTCTCTTCCCATCACTCTGGTACAAGTTGATCTTGGTCTTATCTGTCCATAGGATCTTGTTCCAGAACTGTGAAGGCTTTGTTAGGTGTTGTTTGGCAATCTCTAATCTGGCCTTCCTGTTTTTGAGGCTCACCAATGGATTACATCTTGTGGTGAACCCTCTGTATTCACTCTGGTGAAGTCTTCTCTTGATTGTTGACTTTGACACACATACACCTACCTCCTGGAGAGTGTTCTTGATCTGGCCAACTGTTGCGACGGGTGTTTTCTTCACCAGGGAAAGAATTCTTCGGTCATCCACCACAGTTGTTTTCCGTGGTCTCCCGGGTCTTTTGGTGTTGCTAAAATCACCGGTGCGTTCCATCTTTTTGAGAATGTTACAAACAGTTGTTTTGGCCACGCCTAATGTTCTTGCTATCTCTCTGATGGGTTTGTTTTGTTTCTTCAGCCTAATGATGGCTTGCTTCACTGACAGTGACAGTTCTTTGGATCTCATCTTGAGAGTTGACAGCAACAGATTCCAAATGCAAATAGCACACTTGAAATGAACTCTGGGCCTTTTATCTGCACATTGTAATTGGGGTAATGAGGGAATATCACACACCTGGCCATTGAACAGTTGAGAAGCCAATTGTCCCATTACTTTTGGTCCCTTAACAAGTGGGAGGCACATCTTCAAACTGCTGTAAGCCCTACACCGTTCACCTGAGTTGGATGTACATACCCTCAAATTAAAGCTGACAGTCTGCAGTTAAAGCATATTGTGTTTATTTCATTCCAACTCCATTGTGGTGGTGTATAGAGCCAAAGATGTTAGAATTGTGTCGATGTCCCAATATTTATGGACCTGACTGTAGTTTATGTGCCATATGATTAGGTCTAGAGTTAGGTTTACAGTTAGGGTTACAGTTTCTGTGTGTCATATGCAGGGCTCGAGTCGAGCGGGAACGCGCAGGAACGGCGTTCCCGCACTTTTCCCACAGCGGGAACGCTGCGGGAACGCAGCGTTCCCGCTGTGGCCCGAGCCCGAACGCCGCCGCCGCACATTGCCGGCGGCCGGCGTGCTTCCTGTTACAAGGGCCAGCTGACAGGAGGTGGAGCCGCTCGCCTGGCTGTTTCATAGTTCCCAGGCGAGCGGCTGCACTTCCTGTCAGCGGCCACTGAAGCAGGAAGCACGCGGCCGCTGGCAATGTGGAGAAGCAGCAGCAAAGGTGAGCTGGGGGGGCAGTATCCCTGAGACCTGGGGGGGGCAATATCCATGAGACCAGGGGGCAATATCCATGAGACCAGGGGGCAATATCCATGAGACCAGGGGGCAATATCCATGAGACCAGGGGGCAATATCCATGAGAGCTGGGGCAATATCCATGAGAGCTGGGGCAATATCCATGAGAGCTGGGGGCATTATCCATGAGAGCTGGGGCAATATCCATGAGAGCTGGGGGCATTATCCATGAGAGCTGGGGCATTATCCATGAGAGCTGGGGCATTATCCATGAGAGCTGGGGCATTATCCATGAGACCTGGGGCATTATCCATGAGAGCTGGGGCATTATCCATGAGACCTGGGGCATTATCCATGAGAGCTGGGGCAATATCCATGAGAGCTGGGGCAATATCCATGAGAGCTGGGGGCATTATCCATGAGAGCTGGGGCAATATCCATGAGAGCTGGGGGCATTATCCATGAGAGCTGGGGCATTATCCATGAGAGCTGGGGCAATATCCATGAGAGCTGGGGCAATATCCATGAGACCTGGGGCATTATCCATGAGAGCTGGGGCATTATCCATGAGAGCTGGGGCATTATCCATGAGAGCTGGGGCAATATCCATGAGAGCTGGGGCAATATCCATGAGACCTGGGGCATTATCCATGAGAGCTGGGGCATTATCCATGAGACCTGGGGCATTATCCATGAGAGCTGGGGCAATATCCATGAGAGCTGGGGCATTATCCATGAGAGCTGGGGCATTATCCATGAGAGCTGGGGCATTATCCATGAGACCTGGGGCAATATCCATGAGAGCTGGGGCATTATCCATGAGAGCTGGGGCATTATCCATGAGACCTGGGGCAATATCCATGAGAGCTGGGGCACTATCCATGAGAGCTGGGGCAATATCCATGAGAGCTGGGGGCATTATCCATGAGAGCTGGGGGCATTATCCATGAGAGCTGGGGGCATTATCCATGAGAGCTGGGGGCATTATCCATGAGAGCTGGGGCATTATCCATGAGAGCTGGGGCATATCCATGAGACCAGGGGGCAATATCCATGAGAGCTGGGGCATTATCCATGAGACCTGGGGGCATTATCCATGAGAGCTGGGGCATTATCCATGAGACCTGGGGGCATTATCCATATGAGCTGGGGCAATTATATCCATGTGAACTGGGGAAAATATATCCATATAACCAGTGCTGTGCATATTATTCTTGGGGTTCAGTGCTGTGTATGTTATTCTGGGGGCTCAGTGCTGTGTATATTATTCTGGGGGCTCAGCGCTGTGTATATTATTCTGGGGGCTCAGTGCTGTGTATATTATCCTGGAGGCTCAGTGCTGTGTATATTATTCTTGGGGTTCAGTGCTGTGTATATTATTCTTGGGGTTCAGTGCTGTGTATATTATTCTGGGGGCTCAGTGCTGTGTATGTTATTCTGGGGGCTCAGTGCTGTGTATGTTATTCTGGAGGCTCAGTGTTGTGTATGTTATTCTGGGGGCTCAGTGCTGTGTATATTATTCTGGGGGCTCAGTGCTGTGTATATTATTCTGGGGGCTCAGCGCTGTGTATATTATTCTGGGGGTTCAGCGCTGTGTATATTCTGGGGGTTCAGCGCTGTGTGTATATTATTCTGGGGGCTCAGTGCTGTGTATGTTATTCTGGGGGTTCAGTGTTGTGTATGTTATTCTGGGGGCTCAGTGCTGTGTAATATTATTCTGGAGGCTCAGTGTTGTGTATGTTATTCTGGGGGCTCAGTGCTGTGTATATTATTCTGGGGGCTCAGTGCTGTGTATATTATTCTGGGGGCTCAGCGCTGTGTATATTATTCTGGGGGTTCAGCGCTGTGTATATTATTCTGGGGGTTCAGCGCTGTGTATATTATTCTGGGGGCTCAGTGCCTGGAGATAGAGATATATATATATATTTGTATATAAAATGCGTTAGTCCAGTTGCCACAATAACGAGTATACCTGTACGTAGTGATACCTTTCACTGATCAGTATAGTTTCCAGTTTACACTCTTGAAAGCTTGTCTTTTAAATGTAAAGTTAACCCAATTAAAATGGTATCACCGGCACGCGCTGCTATACTCGTGATATATATATATATATATTTTCTTCAGGTAATGGGGGTTGTGGAATTCGTGGGTGAGTTCCCTCACTTTTTTTCCCAGGACTTGACCCCTGGTATGATAAGGGCTAGAGTTAGGGTTACAGGTAGGGCAATGATTATGGCTAAGATTAAAGGTAGCCTTAGGGTTAGGTGTGGAATTTCAGTTTCTGTGTGTCATGATTAGGATTAGTGCTCAGGCTACATTAGGATTTGGCTAATGGTTAGGGTTAGGTTTGCTGTCAGGATTACAGGTTCTGTGTGTCACATGATTAGGTTTTGGGTTAGGGTAGGGAAAGGGCTTGGGTTAGGGCTAAGGCTCGGATAGGATAAGGATTAGGGTTTGTGATCTGGCTTGGGGCTAGGGTTAGTATAGCGCTAAGGTTAGTGTTCAGAAAGGTTTAGGGTAAGGGTTATAGTTGTTGTCTGTCATATGATTAGGCCTAGGGTTAGGGTTAATGGTAGACCTAGATTATAGCTAGTGTTAGCTTTAGGGTCTGTGTGTCATAAGATTATGTATAGGGCTAGGGTTTGCGTTAGTGCTAGGTTGGGGCTTGTGTAAGGGTTAATAGTTAGATTCTGGCTAGGGTTAGGTTGGGCACAGGGTTAGGTTTTGGGTTAGAGTTTATGTTTCTATGTGTCTTATGATTAGGGTTAAGGTAAGGGCTATTGATAGGGCTAGGGGTACAGTCCTGTGTGTCATATGATTAGAGTTAAGGTTAGGGCTAGGTTTAAAGTTGCAGGTCCTCTGTGTTATATGATTAGGGGTAAGGCTAGAGTTTGAGCTAGGTTTGGACTAGGATTAGGTTTAAGGTTAGGGTTAAAGTTTCTATATGTCATGTGGTTAGGTTTAGGGCTAGGACAGGTTTGGGGCTTGGTTTAGGGCTCAGCTTAGGTTAGGGCTAGGGTTCAGGCTCAGGCTTGGGATAGGGCTATGGTTCGTTTATAGTTAGGGACATGGTTAGGTTTACGGTGAGGGTTCCAATTTCTGTGATTTATATGATTAAGGTTAGGGCTAGGGTTAGGACCAGAGATAGTTTAGGCCTAGAGTTAGGGCTAGGGTTAGCCCTAAGGTTAATTTTAGTTTTAGGGTTATATGAAAAGGTTTAGGGATAGGGTTTAGGCTAGGGTTAACGTTACAGTTTGTAAGCATGATACCTTTGTTAAATTTCTCCAATGTTGTTCTTTCTTGCAAAACAGAACAATTAAATTAACATTTAAGGTTTAAGGACCTGTGGTTAAGGCTTAAGAACCTAATTTTAATTGCCTTCAATTTCAGCATCCCAACTCTCACCTTTTATAGAGAAATACATTTTTCTACATACTTCAGATTTGAAATAATAAGGGCTTTATTAAGATGTTGGCGTTAAAAAGAGGGCGCAAAGGAGGAAAAACTGCGCCCGCAGTTTTCCCCCTTGCGCCCACGTTTTAACGCCACATCACAGTGCAGACGCAAAAAATGCTGCCTGCATTGTTTGCAAGCGTTAAAATGCTGGATGCTTGCGGCAGCGCTGAGCGCAGCCGCGAGCATCCACTTGCTGGAGTCCATAGGACTCCATTGAGTTCCTCACTGCCGGTCACGTGACCAGCCGGATCTCGCCTCGCAAGATCCGGCCGGTCCGAGTAGTGATCCGCAGGGAGAGACTGGGGGGACTTTTTCCCTCAGTCTTTCCCTGCTCCCGCCGGTCGGAGGAGGCGCGGTCCTTGCCACGGTCCTCGCCACGGGACAGGAGGTGAGTATCTGATGCTTTTTTTTATTTTTTTGATTGGTGTTAACGGATTCCGCGTCTGTAGAATCCGTTAACACCAGGTCCTGACTCTGGTTAACTTTTCGCTAACCAGAGCTGGACGTTAATCAGTGCTGGGACTTTGTAATCCTAACGCTGATTAACACTTTGTGCTCCCCATGTTAAGTATAGGGAGCGCAAAGTACACTAACCTCGCAAGGTACCAAGCGCAAACGGGTTTTTTAACCCATTCACATTTGGAGAGCAATATGCGGTAAATACTGCAGCAAACGTTAATGCTCACGCAAGCGCGCGTTAACGTTTGCGTTAACATTGTAATAGAGCCCTAAGTGTTTGTCATTTAAATACATTGTTTTTGATAATTATCAAATGCAAAATATTTAAATTATTAACAAGTATTAACAACCACTAGACTATCTCCGCATCTGACCTCAGTTGATCTTCAAATGTGAAGGCAAATAAGGACAATAAACTGTCTAGAATCTCTTAGAAAGTATATATTGAAAAAAAAGTGTGACCTTTCATGCACCACACAAAAACAAGGAGACTATTGAACCTTGAAGAATGTCTATGTAGGCGGGAATGTTGCCAGTTTGCGGCAGTGTAAGGTCACATAACTCAGGAGAGCAGAGACTCAAATGGTTTTGTGCATCCGCTAATGGAACATTAATGTGTTGGATTGAACTTAGTAGTGTGTATTTATTTGCAAATTGAATTGTTGCCTGACTAAATGAGAGCTCTGCATTGCAGAACTACATATCTAATTATTAATAGACCATATGTTACAGAAGTACACAGGATCACACATTACAAATTAGCTGCTACTATTAAATTAAGCTGAGTCTCTGCTGGAATCTTTGGCCGGGTATGAGGATAGCTCAGCAACCCTTTGTAGATGACATGACAATACCAAACTATGGCTGGCCGTCCACTGGGTCCAGGGCCGGCGCTACATATCAGGCAGGTCAGGTGACAGCCTAAGGGCGCACCAGCTAGGGGGCACAAATCTCCTGGCATTTTTGGCCGCTCACAAACCTCGGCACTTATGTACACATACTACACAGCATTGGTGTCCTGGCTGCTCTCAAGCCACCCCCTCTGTGCAGGCTCTGTCCTATCTGCAGTGCTGGGTCCGCCCCCTCCAAGATGCCTCCGCCTCCCTGGAGCTTCTCCACTCCAAGTGGAAGATTCTGTACACACTGCTGCCAGCTGATATGTGGAGTGACAACACCAGGCTTCCTGCTTCCACACCTAGCTCCTCCTCTTCCATCAGCATCCTGTCCAGACTCCCAGCACACTGCACAGCTCTCAATGCATGCACCGGGGCTGCTGAGGAGACAGGGCCCAGACTGCCACTACAGAGGAGGAACAATTGGGAGGACTCATTAGGGCACGGGATATGGTAGTATTTTACAGCTCCCCTGCACCCACCTGTCACAGTGTGTGTGTGGTGGTGGTGGGGGGGTGTTACTGCTCCCTGCAAAGCTTTATTATTTTCATCCTGTCTCTTATCATACCTTACATTCTTTCTTTTAACCCTTTCTCTCCCTCTTCGCTGTTCAACTCTTTCCGCCCTCTCTTGTTGTAGTTGAAATGCTGCTTCCCTCCCGCCTGCATTCCTCACGGTATCTGGCTGCAGAGTCAGCCTGGGGCGGGGAGTGTTGTGTTAATTCCTGACCTCATCCATGTCTCCCATAATATTTTCCAGTGATTAAGGATTGCCACAAGACCTCTGTGACCTGCTCTCCACCTCTCTCATGTCCATAGTTCCTCTAATAACATCCTATAATCAAATTGCCCCCCAGTAATTTATAGTTCTGTATGCTCACCTCTTTAAAAGGAGATTAGACAGGCGAGAGATAGCTCACACACACATCACTCCCACCACTCACAGGCAGTCCATACATCACTCCTAGCGCTCACATACACACGGATTGTCTATACGTCACTCCCACCACTCACAGGCAGTCTGTACATCACTCCTAGTGCTCACATACACGGATTGTCCATACGTCAGTCCCACCACTCACAGACAGTCCATACATCACTCCTAGCGCTCACATATACCAGGATTGTCCATACGTCACTCCCACCACTCACAGGCTGTCCATACATCACTCCTAGCGCTCACATACACACGGAATGTCCATACGTCACTCACACCACTCACAGGCAGTCCATCAGGAGCGGATCCAGAGACTAGTCTCGGCAGGGGCACTGACATAAAGTAAGGTGTTTTAGCAGAGAGCCCGACTCACGAGAATTTATAGAGGGCCCGGCTCACAGGAGCTTACAATCTAGAGGAGCAGAGGGCCCGGCTCACAGGAGCTTACATTCTAGAGGAGCAGAGGGCACCCAGGATTTTACAATCTAGAGGAGCAGAGGGCACCCATGAGCTTACAATCTAGAGGAGCAGACTACACCCAGGAGTTTACAATCTAGAGGAGCAGAGGACACCCAGGAGTTTATAATCTAGAGGAGCAGAGGGCACACATGAGTTTACAATCTAGAGGAGCAGAGGACACACAGGATCTTACAATCTAGAGGAGCAGAGGACACCCAGGATCTTACAATCTAGAGGAGCAGAGGACACCCAGGAGCTTACAATCTAGAGGAGCAGAGGGCACCCCGGAGTTTACAATCTAGAGGAGCAGAGGGCACCCAGGAGCTTACAATCTAGAGGAGCAGAGGGCACCCAGGAGTTTACAATCTAGAGGACCAAAAGGCACCCAGGAGCTTACAATCTAGAGGAGCAGAGAGCACCCAGCCAGGAGCTTACAATCTGGAGGAGCAGAGGACACCCAGGAGTTTAAGATCTAGAGGAGCAGAGAGCACCAGGGAGTTTACAATCTGGAGGAGCAGAGGACACCCAGGAGTTTACAATCTAGAGGAGCAGAGAGCACCCAGGAGCTTACAATCTAGAGGAGCAGAGGACAACCAGGAGCTTACAATCTAAAGGAGCAGAGGGCACCCAGGAGTTTACAATCTGGAGGAGCAGAGGACACCCAGGAGTTTACAATCTAGAGGAGCAGAGAGCACCCAGGAGCTTACAATCTGTAGGAGCAGAGGACACCCAGGAGCTTACAATTGAGAGGAGCAGAGAGCACCCAGGAGCTTACAATCTAGAGGAGCAGAGGACAACCAGGAGTTTACAATCTAGAGGAGCAGAGAGCACCCAGGAGTTTACAATCTGGAGGAGCAGAGAGCACCCAGGAGTTTACAATCTAGAGGAGCAGAGAGCACCCAGCCAGGAGCTTACAATCTGAAGGAGCAGAGGGCACCCAGGAGTTTATAATCTAGAGGAGCAGAGGGCACACATGAGTTTACAATCTAGAGGACCAGAAGGCACCCAGGAGTTTACAATCTAGAGGAGCAGAGAGCACCCAGGAGTTTACAATCTGGAGGAGCAGAGGACACCCAGGATCTTACAATCTAGAGGAGCAGAGGGCACCCAGGAGTTTACAATCTAGAGGAGCAGAGGACACCCAGGAGCTTACAATCTGGAGGAGCAGAGGACACCCAGGAGCTTACAATCTAGAAGAGCAGAGAGCACCCAGGAGTTTACAATCTGGAGGAGCAGAGGACACCCAGGAGCTTACAATTTAGAGGAGCAGAGAGCACCCAGGAGTTTACAATCTAGAGGAGCAGAGGACAACCAGGAGCTTACAATCTGGAGGAGCAGAGGACACCCAGGAGCTTACAATCTAGAAGAGCAGAGAGCACCCAGGAGTTTACAATCTGGAGGAGCAGAGGACACCCAGGAGCTTACAATTTAGAGGAGCAGAGAGCACCCAGGAGTTTACAATCTAGAGGAGCAGAGGACAACCAGGAGCTTACAATCTAGAGAAGCAGAGAGCACCCAGGAGTTTACAATCTGGAGGAGCAGAGAGCACCCAGGAGTTTACAATCTGGAGGAGCAGAGGACACCCAGGAGTTTACAATCTAGAGGAGCAGAGAACACCCAGGAGCTTACAATCTAGAGGAGCAGAGTGTCACGTTCCCACGTTCCAACCCTGTCTCCCTGCCCTCTGTATTCCTTATGTCTGTGTTTCCATGTGTTTCCCTGTGCTGCTTTCCCTGACATGCAGCTCAGGGGTTAAGTTCATGGCTCGTTGAGCTTCTGCTGGTGATTATGGGCTGATTACTCCCCAATATAAAACCATGGGCCCATATCACCATGCTCTTGCATCCTGGTTCACTTCAGCCACAGATTTGTTCCTGAGAGCTCCCTGTTTTCCATCCTAGTTCTATCTCAGTGTTTCCCCCTTGTCTGAGTTCTAGGTTTCTGATTGACTTCCTGGTATTGACCCTCTGGCCTGGCTGTCGGATTTTCTCTGGTGCTATATCCCCGCTTTGGCTCAAGGTATACGTTTTGGTTTTGACCCCTGGCTTATTTATTGACCACTCTTCTGGACATCCCTAGCTGTCCTGTGCTTATCGTATTATATGTCGTGTGTCCCGGTAGACCACGGCTTTAGTATATTGAAGTCCTGCCCTGCAAGTTGTTGAGTATATTCTCCTTCAGGTGTCTGTGTTTTCCCAGGACTCTGCACGGCTACAAGGTAACCTTTTTCTATTAGTGCAGATTCGGCCACTCTAAGGACCGATCTATCAGTATAGGGCTCCTTTGGTATTTAGCCGTGCAGAGGTCCCCAGTGTCTACTGTGGTTTATTTACTTTTCCTGATCGTTGTGTCACGCATCTCTGCGTATAGCGGCTTTTCCTCTTACCTGGGCCCTACTTGGCACATGCCAGGTACCGCCATTGTGGCTGATCGTGACACAGAGGGCACCCAGGAGCTTACAATCTAGAGGAGCAGAGGGCCTGGCTCACAGGAGCCTACAATCTAGAGGAGCAGTTTACAGACTCATATCTGAGAGGTTTATTACTGTGCAGCTCTAGCTTTGTTATACACCCTGGAGGAAGGATCAAACTCTCAGGGACCCATTACTTACCTCCCTGGTGTCCCTGCATGGAGGCTCCAGCCCCTCTCTCCTCTGATTCTGTTGCTCAGTGCAGCCTCAGATCCAGCCCTTTCCTGTGGCTGTCAGGCAGGCATGGAAGGACAACAATTGCCCTGTTGCCCCCCCCTGGATCCACCCCTGCAGAAATGTGCTGGGAGCAGCTTCAAGAGAAAAGAATGGAGAATCCACATGTAAAGATCCAGATGGCATGCAGATAATAGACACAGCAAGCAAAGAAAGCAAATCTCTGCCTAACAAATTAACAGGACAGGTAGGGAGAACATGAAAAGAATGAAACACAGAGGCAGGAGAAGAATCTGAAGAAATAGCAATGGGTGGGGTGACAAACGTTTCTGTTAGGACTCCATTAATCCCCAAAGATGGCATCTCAGCAGGTTTAATTACCACAAACACCACTCTATTGTAAGTGTCGAATTTGTAGCACCCGTATCCACAAGGAATGGGGTTTTATGATCCTCCAAATTAAGGATCACTAGGGGCAAATGGTCAACTGTTTCTGAAACCTGAACACATGAGATGGAGCATGCCTCTGGGCCACATCGTGCATTTGATTGGTTTTGCCAATCAATCTTATGACGAGGTGGATCACAGGCATTGTTAGGAGAGGTAACAGCATTGCTTGTTGGAGATTTTGGCTGGGGGTTCATAGCAGTATTGCCAATGTTCCTGGGATTATGAGGGCATTCATTACGCCAGTGATTTGGATCACCACAAATGAAACAAGTACCTGGGGTACGTGTGGGGTGTTGAGGACGATAATAAGTCCGTTTAGGTCGAGGACCATTATTACCTGGGGGACCTGAAGGACTGTTAAAAACAGCTAACATATATTTAGAATGCTACAGGTCAAAGCAACCTGCAGAATCTTTAACAAGGAGCCTATTATTAAGATCAATAGGTACCACCGTTGGCCAGTTATCAATCACCTGTTTAGCAATTCTCTGGGTATCATCTCTGAGATTACCCATGAGAGTTTGAGTGTAGAGGAGACCCATATCTCCATCTAATGTCATGCCGGCATCCTCCTTCCAGTTCTTATGGAACCGGTGGACGAATTCGGTGACAGATTCTTTGGCATTTTGTTTGCATGCAATGGCTGCGACCATAGAACATCGAGCT
This sequence comes from Leptobrachium leishanense, assembly GCA_009667805.1. Classification (NCBI taxonomy): domain Eukaryota; kingdom Metazoa; phylum Chordata; class Amphibia; order Anura; family Megophryidae; genus Leptobrachium; species Leptobrachium leishanense. The sequence goes on from CM019067.1 coordinate 255,990,829, forward strand.
CCATAATTACGAGTCCATTCATCACAAACTTCTGTCCACATATCATCAATCTGGACCGATGTTTGTAAAGGCAAATTTTGGGGTGTAATAGGGGCACCTATTAGAGGAACATGGGGGGGTTGAAGTGAGAGAACACAAGTCCAATCAAAACCAGTGTCATCAGCATATCCCATGACACCGTTAATGATCAACTTGTAATCTTCCTGAGTTAATTGCAATCCTCTTGTCACCCGTTTAAGGTATTGTGTTGTCGCAGTCGGGGAAATTCGGGGATTAAGAGAACCCTTAATTATAGAATTTAAGGTTCCTATATCAGGGGGCATAATAACGACATTATTTCCTGCAATTAAATAGGGCATCTGATATCTAGCAGGGGGGTTGATAGTTTTGCCAGATTGGGTCCTAGTTATTATGTTCTGAAGTTGGGGTTCAAATTGGTCAATAAAAGATTGCATTTGGGGAGAGTATCCTACACGGTTGGGTTTGGAAGCGGATACAAATGAAGATGTACGGAAGTTAGACTTAGGGGTTTTATTTTGCCAATCATATGTGCTAGTTTCATCTTGTTCTGTGTCAGATTCTGTTTCAACATGGGGTATTCCTACGATAGCACCTAAAGCACCTATATTTTGTGTTAGGGCTTCGGGGGAAGGCAGAGGATTAGTAGTGGTTTCAATAGTTGTAATCACAGCTGCCAAAGTCTTAGGGTCAAGGCTGGGATAAAGGGAAGAGGGTTTGGGAGTAGGTTGTGAAAGGGCAGGAGGAGAGGAATTGTAAGGTGGGGGATTATCTATGGACCATGATACATCTTTAGGAGTTTTAGAAATGGGGTTATATGAAGAGGACAAGTGAATCCACACTTTACCACATTCCTTCATATATTTTCTATCCCAATTTGAGTCAGGTTGGAAATATGGGAAAGCTTTCTGGTCGCCAAGACATAAGCCTTTTATCATGGACATTCACATGCATGGCTAACACAAAATATGAAGGAAGAGAAGCTTCCTGAATTTGGGAATGGATCAAAAGAATGCATGGCTGTAGTCCAGCCAGCGAGACAATCTATAAAGGGCGTGGTGAAATATTCGCCAGCAACACGTTGTACATAATCGGTGAGCGTTTCAGCAGGGCCATTTTGCGGCATTAACTTCTTATTGAAGTGCTTAGCTAATTTGCCCGTTATTTTTGGATCTATATGGGAGGATTTTTTGGCACCCATATCGCAATAAAAGAAGCGGTGGAGGGGGGAAGGAGAAGGGCCAGCGCAATTAAAAGGGTGAGAGGGAAAGGGTCGCAAAAATGCGCAGTTTCCTCTATTCTCACTGAGCCAAATCACAAAACAGCAATCTCCATTCTATTTAAAATCTTTTTAACTACACTATCAGGGAGAACACGCACAAATAGGAAATAACAAGTAGTCAGGTAAATAGAGACCCAATTCTCGGGGCGGGAAACTTAAAGTTATTAATCTTTTAAAATATAATACTCTTTACAACACAATTCAAATGTGAGTCACTAACAGCGGGGACATCCAACAATTGATCAAGGAAACAAAGAGAAAGGATCACTATTCTTTACCCAGACGATTGTAAAAAAATCCTATTTTTCATTCACCATCACTTAAACAATCAAATCATTCAAAAGAAACTCTTGCACTATCAAATCAAATAATGCGAGTTCGAAAATTTGAACAAGCAAGTTATCTATGATGAATATTAGGTTCAATAAATATTAATAAAATAAATATGTAACCCATACTCACCAAGACAAGTTGATTAGTTCAAATCCGCACTTCTGATACCAAATTGATATGTATACTGCAAGAACATCACAGGAATGGCCACGGTCCAGTGATGAGAGATAGCTGCTTTGTCACCAGACCCAATGATCATACAGGAAACAGAACTCGAGTGAGAATAAAAGACCAGGACACAAGTGCTGTCTTGGGTGGTTCCTTTACTCTGGAGTAAATTTCATACATTCAGTAGTTTTATCAAAAATAGGAGCGTCACAAATTTATGGATTACAAACCAATACGTCACTAATATAGGAACATGTTTTTTCTACTTTGGGCAGTACCTAGACTTACAAACATTTCCTGTCCTTGCCTAGTAGGCACGCCTAAATTGACGTCACAGCTATATCCTATTCTAGAAATAGGAATATTCCATAGGATGCATTAACAATTAAACATCTGTGTCCCTCCCTTCCTCTCGGCTGGTCAGCCTCTCTTAGTTTCTAGAGGAAATGGAGTTGAATAGAAAACTTTGCACGAGGGGCGTGGTCTAGCACTGGAAGAAGATGGCTGCATAACTCTGTAGCTCACGACCAGACCGCCCGAAAAATGCTCTGATAAATAGCTTTTTGGATCATGGCGAAGATGAGGAGAAGGACGGAGGACCCGGCTCTCCCCGACACCCCGAGGTGACCTTCGTCGGGGACTATGGACCGCTATTTACGCGCCCCACGAGATAGAGCTGCGGAGCCGGAAATGGCGGCCCCACCTTCCCAGGCCGACTCGGAGGAATTGATGCCAGAACACGCCGGATCGAGGAGATGGTGGCTGCCTTTCCAACGTGAGAGGACATTCAGCACCTCATCGGAGCAGTCCGGGAAGACCTCCGCAGGGACATCACGGAGGTACGTGCGGATATAGCGGCAATGTCGGACCGCATGGCGCAGTTGGAAGAGGCCGCAGCGAGACCTGCCGCCCCAGTTAACACGGCTCAGGCAGGAACCCCGGACCAGCTATACGCAGTGGCGCGCAAGATTGATGATCTTGAGAATAGATCGAGGAGACAAAATGTCCGCATATGAGGGGTGGCGGACTCTGCCCTAGACCTCCGTGGCTTTATTGTGCGACTCTTTAATCATATTCTGCGGGGCCCTCGAATTACTCTCCAACACGTGGACAGAGCACATAGGGACCGTGGCCGGTTTCCTAGAAAACCAAACGACCCTCCGAGAGATGTACTGTGCCATCTCACTGACTTTACATTGAAAGAGGAACTTTTATTATCGGCACGCTCCTCCCGTGTTTGGCTCTTTGAGGGGTCTGAGATCTCCTTATACCAGGACCTATCCCGTTTCACTCTACAAACAAGACGCGCTCTAAAACCTATCACAACGGCTCTCCGAGACGCACAGATCCCCTATCGATGGGGCTTCCCAATGGCTCTCATTGTGTCGATTCAAAACCGGCCCGTTGCTCTACGTGGTTACGGTGACCTCCCTGGGTTCATGGAGGCAGTGGGCCTCCCCACACTCCATTTAGAAAACTGGGAGCCTATGCTGCTGCAATCCTGGGGCTTTCCGGATGGCGACCCCGCACCACTCTTTCAGCGACAGGGCAATAGAAGACGCTCCCGGGAAGAGATGGAACTCGGCACCGCACCTGACCAGTGACACACCGCACATGACCTGATTTCTGGGGCCGGGTTTCCTGGAATCCACCACCTGCCACGAACTTCCACCTCGTCTTTTATTTGATGAGACGCTGTTCTTCCACTGCCCTACGACACACTTTTCAATACTGAATCTTGGCCTTTGGTGGCCTTACCTGAATGAAGGGGTCTATTGTCAGGTCGCGTACCCACAACCATAACCACGCTTTATTTTTGATAATATGAGAGAGTCACTATTGTAGCCCCCTTCCTTAGGACTCCGACTTCGATCTCACCTCATGCCGTGGCCTCTCTGGGCGACTAAAATACTAGCGCCGGAACATTACAACACCTTATTTTAGCTCTGACTTTATGCGCTACTTCCGACACAAGCGTCAACATGGACGACATGGTGATCCCATCTCACCACCGCTCAAGGAAAGTACTCGCTACACGTCGCACAGAGCGGCTACTTGGCAGGTTCGACTGCTAAGATTACCAAAGAGGGAGAGGGAACGAGTCGGTACATGATCACGAGGAGGGACGGAGGAGTGGGAGGGTGGGGTGGATTAGAGGGGAGGAGAACATGGAAGGGGTGGGAGGGAAGGGACAGCGAGGGATGGGGCGGGGGTAGGAGGGAGGGGGGGACGAGGGTGTAGGGAGGGAGGGAAGGGGGGAAATAATAAAAAAACAAAACAAAAAAAAAACATATATGCCTGTACCCACATTGCCCTACGGTATGCACAAACTGGAACACCGATCTGGACAGGACGAGGGGATAACGACAAGGGGATGTCAGGTGGAAAGGGTAGAAAGACGGAGGAGGGGGGGAAACAGGAGGACAGGGGCATAGAGAAGGGGGGAGAAAGGGGGAAAAAACAAAACAAGGGGATGGGTAAAGGAGGGAGGGGGTGGGTGTGGGACGGGCGGAGGCCGAGGGTAGTGGCCCCGCTTCACTTACTTGGTCTCTCTCATACTGATTCACACTTGTATATATGGTTTTCGACGAGAACAAATGTATAGCTATGAGCAGAGCTGGATATTTCAGGTGGATTGTGGGATAATACTGGTCTTCAACCTAGTCACTGTATCGTTTTTCTAATAATATTGTATCAACCCGGTTATCTTCCCCTCCTCTCCCTTTATGAGAACGTTTATCTCACATGCATGATACTTCCTCATGGTTCAATACATTCTACGATGCCACTGACGGGTGGTGCTGGTTGGGGACTCATTCTGATACATATATATATTTTCACTTATTTTCCCAACTATTATTTTTTTTTTTTTCACCCCCCTGAGATTCTGACGTCGAGGTTCCTGAGCAGGAGGTAGAGGTGCTTCCTCTCCTCCCTCTGGCGTCTTTGGTCTCATATCTTTTGATTACGCTCACTCACACCCTCCTCTATAGCTCTTATCTCTCTTTTCTTGCACTTATATTATCTTTCTGTCTTTCTCTGTTTCTCCTTCTCCACATACCCTCCCCCCCCCTTTTTTTTTTCTCTCTTCCCTTTTGGGCAACCCATGGGGGACGTCGCGATGTTTGCCAATAAACAGCTCCGCATAGTCTCTTATAACGCTAGGGGCCTTAACGCCCCTGAAAACCGCTCCAGATTACTTAGAGAGCTCTACGCCCACCATGCTTCTATCACATTTGTCCAGGAAACGCATTTCCGAGATCGAGATGGACCTACCCTCCGAGACAAACAATTCCCAGTCGGGTATTTTAGTAATTACACTGAATCAAAATCCAGGGGAGCCGCCATCCTCATAGCGCGAGACGTCCCATTTACACAAACAGGTCTAATTACCGACCCCCACGGCCGCTACCTTTTCCTGAAGGGCACCATAGCGGGCACAACATATACCTTTTCATCTGTCTACATATCGAATACGCGCCAACATAAATGTACAGCCTCTATCCTACGCCAGCTCGATGTTTTTCAGGAGGGGATTCTGATTCTCGCTGGCGATTTTAATGTGTCCTTAGACCCTAGAATAGATACATCAAGGGGATCCTCCTCGATCCCTCCTAACATTCTTCGACATATCAAAAGGTCCCTTCACTCATATAGTTTGGTAGATGTTTGGCGAGCATACCACGCCGGCGAGAGGGATTACTCGTATTTCTCGGGGATCCACCAAAGCTATTCCAGACTCGATCTTTTCTTTCTCCCTCAACATCAATTACACATGGTGACCAACACATTTATCGGTGCCCAAATGTGCTCGGACCACGCACCAGTAGTCATGACACCTGACCTCCCCTCTTTACAGACCGCGAGAACACACTTGGCGCCTTAACACATCTCTCCTCACGGACCCAATGCTCCGAGCTGAAATAGACGAGGCAGTCAAACAGTATTTTGAGATCAACACCACCCCTGAGATCTCACCCCACACGATCTGGGAAGCCCACAAAGCCACAATACGGGGCCTGCTCATCGCGAAAGCGACCGCTCGAAAGCGAGGCAGAAAGACTGGAATCACTTCCCTGCTAGACGAGATACGAACCCTGGAAACCTCTCACAAGACTGATCAGTCAGCACTACTATATCAACAACTTCTCGACAGCAGAAAACGACTTAATGACCTGCTACAGGCAGACATCCGATTTATGGCAGTCAAGTCCCGTGCCTTTTTCGCTCTTCAGGAAAATAAGCCGGGCCGGCTGTTGGCGAGACTCCTGCGCAAACGCCAAGAACAATCCTATGTACCACATGTTAGACTTAGAGATAACACCCTGACTACCAGACCTGACGAAATACTACAGGAATTTGTCCGCTACTACACAGACCTGTATAACGGTAGGGAAGAGACACAACCCCCGGATCTCTTACCTCGCATCGCTGATTACCTGAAAGACAATGTGGCTCGTTGCCTCTCGAAGGCCCAGGCAGCGTCCTTGGAGGGTCCTATCCTCCAGGAGGAACTTGCGGTGACACTTAAGCGCATTAAGAATAATAAATGCCCTGGACCGGATGGCTTTCCGGCTGAATACTATAAAACTTTTGCTAAAACTCTTTCCTCCCCTATGCTTACCATGTTCAACGCGACACGAGAAGGCTCAAAATTTTCCCACCACACGCTGGCTGCCACCATTGCAGTGATCCCTAAGCCAGACAAAGACTTAACAGAGTGCAAACATTTTAGACCCATCTCACTCTTGAACGGTGATGTTAAGATCTTGGCCAGGATTCTTGCTGACCGACTTAAGAAATTCTTAACGATCCTGATTAGAGCGGACCAAGTGGGTTTTGTCCCAGGCAGAGAAGCGAGAGATGCGACGACGAGAGTACTGAACGCTATTGCACTGTCCTCAGGAGCGGGGCAGGGCCTTCTCCTACTGTCTATGGACGCAGAGAAGGCTTTCGATAGGGTTGGCTGGCCTTTCCTTTTCCAGACATTGGAGGCTTTCGGTCTCCCCGCACACTTTTTACACTGGATATGTTCCCTATATGATTCTCCCACGGCATGAGTTAGGGTCAACGGAGCCTTGTCGGCATCCTTACCCATTTCTAATGGGACTAGGCAGGGCTGCCCCCTATCTCCTCTCCTATTTGCCCTATTCCTGGAACCCTTTCTAGAAGCTATTTGACGAGATGATAGAATTCAAGGCATCCAGGGCGCGAAACACACACACAAGGTGTCGGCATACGCTGACGATCTGCTGTTCCTTCTTCCGCACCCACGAACTTCCATGCCTCATCTTTTAGAACACTTTAAGATCTTTGGGGAATTATCCGGTTATAAAATCAACAATGACAAATCTAACATGCTGAGCCTTGATATGTCTACAACGGACGTCTCTTTTGTCCGATCTCACTTTCCTTTCCAATGGTGCACATCCCGGCTGAAATACTTAGGTATCTGGATATCGCACACTCAGGAAGGTACATATAAACACAATTATGGCCAATTGTTACAGGACTTCCGCTTAAACCTGTCCTCATGGACTCACCTCCCCATTTCGTGGTTAGGCAGAGTCAGCGTACTTAAGATGAATGTGATGCCCCATCTTCTGTATACGTTACAAGCACTTCCCATATTGCTACCGCGTTAATTTTTTAAGGAACTTGACTCTATCTTCCTCGCATTTATATGGCCTAAGGGTCGCCCGAGGGTCAAAATACACCTTCTTCGTTGTCCTCGACTGGAGGGCGGATTGGCACTTCCAGACGCAAAACTATATTTCTACGAAGCACAACTGACACGCCTGTTGGATTGGATGACCGAGAAATCGGACAAACTATGGTTAGACTTGGAAGAACAACAGGCGCACAGACCACTCTGGACAGCGCCATGGATACCCACGCAACTTATGAGACATGAATTGCCTCCCTCTAGTTTGTATGGGGACACCCTTTCGGTATGGTGGAGGATCAGAGGCCTTTATGGCCTCTCTCCCTCCTTATCGCCACTCTTACCTCTTCAACACCACCCAGAATTTTCTCCAGGACTGGAGACCAAACTATTAAGAAGATTTACAGACGGATCTAGATTATTCCTATTTCAAGTACTCCAAGACGATGTAGGATTACCAGGTCATAGTGAGGACACGAACAAACTATCCTTCGGAGAAAGCTTTGCTCTACACAGACTGCGCCATTTCGTGAATTCGCTCCCGAGAGGTTTTCGCCCTCTACGTCAACTTACACCCTTCGAAAACTTCTGCAGACTGGCCTTACCACTATCAAGGAGCATTTCAACCATCTATGCCCTACTCCAAAAAAACGATACTTCATTACCGCCTTTATGCGGACAATGAGAAATGATTTTGGGACTTGAGTTTACACCTGAGACTTGGTACAAGACCTTGTACCTTACACTGTACGGCTCCCGAGCGTTTAAGGTGACTGAGACTTCATATAAACTACTGACGTTTTGGTACTACACTCCTCATCAAACTGCACATTTCTCGCTTTCATGTGACTCAATTTGCTGGCGTTGCGGATTGCAAACTGGAACATACTTACACATATGGTGGTCCTGCACAAAAATTGCACCATACTGGCGTATGATAGGGGAGGTGGTAGCAGAGGTCACGGATCTCATCCTACCCTTTACACCAGAGGTGTACCTTCTTTTACATCTACCTGGCACGCAAAATGCGGTGGCGCTCCACCTTATTCTAGCCGCGAGACGCCTCATCCCAGCTCGCTGGCGATCTTCAGCGATTCCCTCCCTTAGGGACTGGGCGGAAGCAGTTGAGCATCTGCGGACAGTCGATGACCTAGCGGCACGACAGTCTGAGAACCGGAACCCAGAACATCTAATGAAATGGTACTATTGGGACAGGTTCCGCACTTCTTCTGCATTCCGCCAACGTCTCTTACCTAGAGACAACGCGGAATGAACCTCTTCCCTAAGTCTCCGTGCGGAGACCACCCCCCGGGTACAACCACTCCTGAATCCGATGAACCATGACACGCTCGCCACATGATTAGGAGACGAACGAACAGTGGCGTGCCGCTTCCTCCTCTCGTGGGTACTTAAAACCCCCCTTTTTTTTTTTCTCCCCTCTCTTCCCCCCTACCCCTCTTCCCCCTTCTTTCTTCTCCTTTCACTTTCTCTCTCCTAATTCTCTCCTGTCTTCTTTCTCTTCTAACTTTAGTTCCGTCCTGCTTCTCACCTTTTTTCTTGACCTCCTTTTCTCCGATGTTCTACACGCTCACTCCCCCCCCTTATAATGGGAGTACTCTTACTGAATTTATGCAGAGACATACTTGAAATAACCTCCCTTTCTAGTGCATGTTCACACTGAAATAACGTTATTTGCTGCTCATTTGACTTACACATTATAACATGTATTGAACCGTGTTAATTGTTATTGCAACTACATTATGCTTCTTTTTATATCTGTTGAAAGCTGTTTTTCTTGCACATTGGATTGTTATCTGTTACAAACCTTAATAAAAGCTTTGAATACAAAAAAAAGGAGAAATTTGCACTCCTTGATAAAAACAGGAAGCCAAGAGAAAGACCATACTCAGCATTACCTCATGAACACATTAGGCATTTACTGAGCAGTCAATCAGGCCCTATATATTTATATAGCTATCAAATATTACTAGAGTAGAAATATGTATTCAGTGAATTAGCTACCATATTTCAATTTCCTTTCAGTGCCAGATCGAACAGAGGAATCAAGTGAGGAGGAGGAGGCACAGCAAACACGAGGCACTATATCCTCTATGACCAACCGTAGCACTAGCCAGTCCAAGGCATCAGATGTCAGAGCTGCTCCGGTGCAGAGCGATGTTTTCTCAAAGCACACATGCAGGAACTCTGCTGTCTGCTGGGAGTTCTTTAAGAAATGTGCAGCAGACCCCACCGTTGCTACTTGTAATCTATGTCAGATGAGGCTTAAGCGTGGGAAAGACACCGGACACTAGGGTACCACGTGCTTGAGGTGACATATGACCTCCTGCCACACATCCCATCGGCGCAAAACTTTGCATAGGTCCTCCTCCTCACCTGTCTCTACCCCCACTGTATGTCCTGCCATGTCATTGCCTACAACCACCACTGACAGGGATGATGCTACAGTAATGGATGTACCAGGTCCTTCCTCACAATGTGACAGCATCCCATCAGCTGACGATTTACGCAGTCAGATTATGTTGCTGCAGCTGCTGCAGCATAAGAAGAAATATAGTCCCAACCATCCCCAAGCACAGCGTCTAAACGCCAGCTTAGCAAAATTACTCGCATTGCAGCTGCTGCCTTTCCAGCTGGTGGACTCAGTTCCCTTCCGTGAATTTGCTGAATCTGCTGTACCACAGTGGCAGGTTCCAAAACGCCATTACTTTTCACGCAAGGCCATTCCAGCACTATACCAGCACGTGGAACACAATGTTATCGAGTCATTGGGAAAGGCAGTCAGCAGCAAGGTGCATGTGACTTTAGACACGTGGTCCAGCAAGCATGGACAGAGTCATTACATTTCCTTCACGGCACACTGGGTAACTTTGATTGCAGCTGGGAGGGATCCAAGACGGGGCTCTGTGCTGGAGCTTGTTCATCCACCACGCCTCCAGAAAGCTGCTTGTATGAGGTCTGTCTGCTCCACCACCATCACCTCTCCCTCTTCCTCCTCCTTCTCTGTCTCTGGCGAAGTGGCAGTTAAACCGACGCCTGACAGGGTCTACGCAATGGCTCAAGCAAAAAGAAGCCATACTGTGCTTGAGCTGGTTTGTTTAGGGGACAGGAGCCACACCGGGCCAGAAATTCTGTCAGCTCTGTAGGGCCAGGTGCAGAGATGGTTAACACCACACCAGCTTCAGCTGGGAATGAGAATTCCACCTTCCCACAAACCGTCTGATCTGTGACATGCCCACCAGGTGGAACTCGACATTAGCAATGCTGCAGCGTCTGCACAAGCAGCAGAGGGCCATCAACGAGTACCTGTGTGAGTATGGCACAAGGACAGGTTCAGGTCAACTTGGTTACCCCCCTGCAGTGGCTGATGATCAAGGATGCATGCACTGTACTGTCACCATTTGAGGAGGCAACGAGGATGGTGAGCAGGGACAGTGCATGCATCAGTGACACAATTCCTTTAGTGTTCCTGCTGGAGCACACTCTGCGCGGAATTATAGATGTGGCTCTAGAGGCAGAGCAGCGGGAGGAAGAGGAGGCCTTCCCTAGCTCTGAAGGCCCCAGTCTTTCCGCAGACAGCATTCCAGCGGGTCCTACTCAGATCAGACAGGAGGAGGATGAGGATGAGGAGGAATATTTAAGTAGTGGGGGCATTGAAGGTGGGGATTCCTCAAGGGAGGGTTTCGTGTGCCCAGAAACACAAGGGCTAGTGCGTGACTGGGAGGAGGAAGTGCACGATGGGGTCATCCTTATTGACCAGGAAGACTCGGAAGCTAATGCCACCTCCAACCTATGCTGCATGGGCTCCCTTATGATGCAAAGCCTGCTAAAGGACCCCAGGATTCGTGCTATCAAGGAGAGGGATCATTACTGGTTGGCAACCCTTCTTGATCCACGATACAAGGGTAAAGTTGCAGAGCTCATCCTGCCGCAGAGAGGGAGCACAGGATGAAAAAACTTGACGCTCTAAAGCGACACTTGTGTAACACCTTTCCAGGCACTGGTAGGTTACCAAGTGATGACACACGTGCTTCTGAGGCTGCGGATGATCAGAGGAATAGTGGTGAAGGCCAGGGCCGCTTGACTGATGCATTTTTAAATTTTTTTAGTCCACAACGCCCAGGGACGTCAAATGTAGGCACCCATTGCCAGCGTCTTCACCATATGGTGCAGGACTACCTAGGGGCAAGGGCAGACCTGGATACCTTTCCAGCAGATGATCCACTGGCTTACTGGGTGTTGAGATTGGATCACTGGCCAGAACTTAGCCAATATGCTATGGAGCTACTAGGTTGCCCTTCATCCAGCGTGCTTTCTGAAAGGACATTCAGTGCCGCTGGAGGTTTTGTCACAGACAAAAGAGTGCATCTGTCCACCGACTCTGTAGACCGGCTGACATTTATAAAAATGAACCAGTCCTGGATCAGCAGTTGTCAATCCCCTGATGCTGACGTAACGTAATAGATCGGGGATGTCTTCTGCATTCACAAAACCTCCAGCACTGAACTCTTCCACAATACCACAAAAGGGTTACGGTGTGAATGCACCTGCTGCCATGAAAGGCACAATATTTGGCTGCACTGACGCCTGTGCCAGATTTATATCATTTGAATTTTTTGAACCGCAGGGTCCAACCCTGCACTCTTCCACAATACCACAGAGGGGTTACTGTATGAATGCACATGCTGGCCTGGCACCAAAAGCACAATATTTGGGTGCACTGCCACTGACGCCTGTATCAGATTAATATCCTCAGAGGGGTTACTGTGTGACGGCACTGTTGCCGACACTAAAGGACCAATTTTAAAGCACCTATTGTTACTTTCATCCAAAGCCTGCATAAGTTTAACAATAATTTAGCCAAAAAATACATGTCCGAAAATGTCTCTTTTCATACAGACTGCCGCCTCAAGCAGTTGTTTATGGATAGATTAAAGGAAAAGCATTTACCGTCATTTGAAACGTAATTTTTTTGTTTTTAAGTGTTTCTATACATCCTAGAAATCCGCCACTTCACGGGCAGGTTATGGGGACCTCCTAGGCACGATATTTAAAGGAATTTTCTCATTTTTATTTTTAACCCTTATTTCATGGAAAACTCACTGTCCCTTTTATAAACATTTTTTTTTTAACTTTTTGTCCTTGTTTCCTGTCCCCCAGGGCACTACCCGGACCCCCATACACCTTTTATGGCAAATATCTAGCATATATGCCCTCTTGGAGGGCACTCTAAAAAACGAATTTTCAGCCCCATTGACTTGTATCGAGTTCGGATGCGAACATTTGGAAAGTTTGGGTTCAAATACGAACCGAACTCGGGGGTGTTCGGCTCATCCCTACCCAGCAGCTCACCCATGGATATATATTGCCCCCAGCTCACATATGGATATATTGCCCCAACTCACATTTATATATTGCCCCCAGCAGCTCACCCATGGATATATATTGCCCCAGACCAGCTCACACATGGGTATATTGCCCCAGACCAGCTCACACATGGATATATTGCCCCAGACCAGCTCACACATGGATATATTGCCTCAAACCAGCTCACACATGGATATTTTGCCCCAGACCAGCTCACACATGGATATATTGCCCCCAGACCAGCCCACACATGGATATTGCCCCAGCTCTCATGGATATTGCCCCAGCTCACATAGATACTGCCCCAGCTCACATAGATACTGCCCCAGCTCTCATGGATATGCTCCAGCAGCTCTCATGGATATGCTCCAGCTCCTCTCATGGATATTGCCCCAGCTCCTCTCATGGATATGCCCCAGCAGCTCTCATGGATATGCCCCAGCTCCTCTCATGGATATTGCCCCAGCTCCTCTTATGGATATGCCCCAGCTCCTCTCATGGATATGCCCCAGTTCCTCTCATGGATACTGCCCCCAGGCCCCAGCTCACCTCCTGCTGCCGCGCCGCCGCCGCGTGTTCGGCTCCCTCTGAGCGTCTGGCGGCATGGAGCTTGGGTGCTCGCCTGGGGGAGCCACGTGACCAGCCGCGATCTCGTGAGAACTCTGCTGGTGACATGGTTCCCCCAGGCGAGCGCCCACGCTCCATAGCTTCGGACGCTCGCAGGGAGCCAAACACTGCGTCGCCCCTAAGGGCGGGTGTCACCTGGTGCGGGCCGTACCCCCCCGCCCCCACCTTCGACGCCACTGCTTTGTAGAGCTGTGTTTATGAACATACACACAGTGTGGTGGCCACACTGAGCTCCAGTGGCAACTGTCCTCCGGCTGTCGCAGGCTGCTCGGCCGGCATCTAGACTCAGGCGAGCCCCCGGCTTGGCTTGGGCCTATAGGCCCAGCCGAGCCGGGACTCGCCTAAGCCTGGAGGCCAGCCGAGCAGCCTGCGACAGCCGAGGACAGTCACCGCTGGAGCTCAGGGCCGAAGTAGGAGGATGTTGCCTACACATACTCACCTACATCGGCCCTTAGCTCCTCCAGCGATGGCAGTCGTTGGCAGGGGTTACAGGGTGTGTGTGTATATATATATATATATATATATATATATCACACACACACATATGGGGGTTACAGGGTGTGTGTATATATTGATACTGTATATACACACTCTGTAACCCCCATATATATATATGACTGCCCTCAGGGCAGGCTTTATACCTAGTTTACTATAAACAAAAATGTATAAAATATGATGAAAAAATTGAAAAAACACACTTTTTCGAACTTTAATCCCCAAAATCTACAACTGCCAAAAAAGACCCCAGCTAAATAGTTTCAGAATTTTGTCCTGAAGTTAGAAATACCCAATTTTTGCATGTTTTTTCTTTTTGAACCCCTTCCCTGCTGAGCCATTGCACCTGTGTGTTGAGCTCATTTTGACCGTTTTATGCTCATCGTGTTTAAATGTGATTTTGAAATTCTATTTTATTATACACCCAGACAATTTTTTTTTAAAAAAAAGACATTTTATTAACTTTTTTATTTTATATTTTTTCTTTATTTTTTTCTATACCAAACATGCAGGGTTAGTCAAAGAGAGACGATCTGGCCCAGAAATTTAACCAGACACTGAAATTCAGCGTACGGCTACATTTCCTGGCCATTCGGCTATTCAGAGAGCAGGCAGTTCGCCAAATGTTGGCGAATTGCCTGCAAATACGGTGCCTGTTCGAGGGCAGTGAAATCCTCCATAGAGAAGCAATGCTTCGTCTATTCAGAGAACACAAAACAGCAGGGAAAAGTTGCCGAAATGCCCTGCTGTGAGGTGGTCTCATTCAACAGATTTATTCAGGCGATTCCCATAGGCTTCATTTTTAAAAATATTTCCGTTTTAATCCAATATCTAATAAACCGTTTATTATATTCTGCAGTAAAAAGTCTCTTTATTTCTAGATTTTTTTGGATCTTTTAGGCATTTTTTTGGATTTTTTTTGTTTTCTTCTGTTTTTTTAAAATCATTTTTTTTTTCTGTAACAGCCCTTTTTATTATCATTCATAGTATCTTATATGTAAATTTCAGACATTTTCGTTTAGTAGTTTTTTTGCAAACAGCGTTTCAATTTTCAAACTTTCAAACAGCAATGTTTTTTTTTTTTATAATTCAACTCGTTTGTCTGCCTGTCGGGTTTTTCTGGCAGCTGCTCTGCGCTGTGATCAGTGGCTAGTTGGGTTTCTCCGGCGGGTTCGGTGGGGTTAATCCAGCTGTTTCTGCGGGTTTCGGTGAGTGTTCGGTGATTGTTCGGCGGGTTTGTGGCGGGTTTTCCCTGCACTATGGGGGCCCTGCGGTGTTTGCTGAATACACTGCAGGGTCGTGAACTAGGAACGCCAAATGGCCCTGACGTTCGGGGGAACAAAAAGTCATCAAATGTGCAGAGACTTTTTGAATAACCCTGAAAGTCATTGGAAAGGCCATGATTGGATCTTTCCGATGATACCAAACATGACCCTCTAGCGGCCACGGATCAGGAGATACTATTAGATTTAAATTTTCTGTATGAATATAAATATCCTGTATTGAAAAGGCTGTTCTGATAAAATGGGCTGTGACTCCCTCCCCCTTTTCTAAGTGTCAATTCCGCATGCAGACAGTTGTTCCTTCTATAGGATATGTTCTGTGGCCGATTTCCTGTTATGTTCAGTGAGAAAAAGTGCGCGATAGCGGGAAGATAGAAAAAAGATTTCTTCTGAACCATATATGGTAATAAGTGCCTATGCCTCACTGTTGGTTAAACTCTGACGTAGAAATGTATCTGTATGTTGATTTCGCTATAAGTTCTTTGAAATCTAATAAACTGGTCTGTCTAACAAAGGAATATTCAGACATGACCTGATGAAGCTACATTTTGTGTGTGGCTGATTTTGGTGTCTCCGCCATGGCGTTGCGCAGCGTAGCGCATCGTCTTACTTTATTTTGATTTAGGCTAGGGTCAGACGAACGCATTTTCGCGTTGTCTGTGAAAAAGTGCGTTCGAACGAATGGACGCATTTTTTCACGGAGTACGCGATAGCGGTCATACGATGCGCATTTGCATCCGTGATTTTGTACGGATCGTCAATAAAACACTTTGTGCATCTGGACGTTATGTTGGCTGGACATTAGCAGTGTCTGACATCTCCAATTCACGCACACACGCCGCTAGCGGACGCAGCGCACTCTGTACGACCGTACTAGAGGTTTTACGTTCTCGACAAAATGCGTTCGTTTTCCACTTGCGTTGCGCAGCCGGACTTTTGTGCGACCGTACTTCGTATATTGGCCGTCATTGCCCGTCATTTGCTGCTACTACGGCCGTGATTAAGTGCGCCTGCACGCGCGTTCCCACTGCCTCAGTCTGACCCTAGCCATATGAGGAAGAAATGCAGGTGCAGGGGGGCACCTGAAAATGACATCATCGCGATGACTGGGGCCCATAAAACTGTCGGGCTGGCTTCAGGGAAGCCAGGCCGACTTGGGACACTGAGAGGTGAGTATAGGGAGGGAGGGGAGTTAAAGGACCATGTACGTCCTTGGTCCTTAAGGGCAATTTTCCCCAGGACATACTATGTACGTCAGTGGTCTTTATGGGGTTAATTTAGTTGCTCATCTCTGCACTTTTTATAGTGCCATAATATCTTTTTTTAAAATATGTCCCCGAAATTGCACGGCATATTCAACTTATACATTCTTACCATTGATTTATAAAGGGGCAAAATTATGTTTTCATCCCGAGAAAAATTATGTTTTCATCAATACCTTGCTGGCCTTGGCGGTTGCTGTTCGACATTGGGCATTGTTACTTAACAAAATAGAGGAAGCATTAATGTACAATTCATTGGATTAGCAGCTGAGTCATTGTGATATGGCTCAATATATACTTATATAACTGCTCACTTGGAATGGAGCCCAAAAAGTTTAAAGTGAAATAACAAATTGTACCATTTAATTGGCAATATTGGTCAGATTATGTTCATATGATTTGTTTTTGTGTTCCTAGACCATAGCAACAGGTCATTTATAACCCCAAATTAACTTTCTTCTTGTTTTGAATCTTGATTTCTTTGTCTCCACATTGTGTACATGCTGCATTTGTAAGTTACAGTGACAAGTATTATTTAACACAAAACCTAACCACTGTTGCTTGGAAGTTTTATCTTTTGTGTTGCAGGTTTCAGTTGTACTTCCTGCCACTATTTGGGCTTTAATGTGCCAACAGATATATCCTATTTCCTGATATGGCAAACCCAATACATCCTTGATTCTCAACAGACAATTACAGTAGTTTCAATCCAAACTCACTTTCAACATACTTCTAATAAAAAAGAAAACTCATTTGTTTAAAGGAAAAAATAGGCAGCATACTTTGGATAACAAAAGACTCATTTAAATTAGACTTATGGGTTAAAAAAAACGTTAGCATGGGGCGTACTTGGGGGGGCGGGGCGGCCCGCACCAGGTGGCACCACCCCCTAGGGTGACACAAAAAAAAATATTCTTTATTTTTTTTACTTTTGCAAAGTATTTTACCAGGAAGGATACATTGAGATTTCACTAATTTTCAAGTATGTCCTGGGTAAGCAAGGCCCTCGGCTGGCACTTTCCAGAGGGCAGCAAAAAACCTCACCACTATAGGGATTACTCACAGAGCACCGAAATTACGCCAACATTTAGGTGTTCTGTTGTTCAGTGCACTTTGGGGAATCAAATTTCGCCACCCTGAAGTGAATTCACCATTCACCACAGGGTCCCCAAAGTGCAGGGAGTCGGCCGCCGAATGCTGCCACCGCAAACCCCTGGCCTGCTGTTTTAAAAAAAAAATACTGAACGAAAATGTCTGGAATTTACATATAAGATCCTATGATTGATAATAAGAAGTTCTGTTACAGAAAAAAGAGAAAACGCTATTATAAAAAGGGGGGAATTTGGCCGAAAAAAAATCTGAAAAATGAATAAAAGGTACTAAAAAAAATCAAATCAAGACTTTTTACTGCACATTAATATAATAAATGGTTTATTAGATATTACATAAAAACAGGAATATTTTTAACATTGAAACCTATGGGGTTCGCCTGAATAAACCTGCTGATTGAAACCACCAAACATCAGGGCATTTCACTGGCATTTCTCTGCTGTTTGGTGTTCTCTGAATAGATTAACCATTACTTCTCTATGGGGATTTGCACTGCCTTCGAACAGCACCGTACTTGCTGGCCGTTCGCCAAAATTTGTGTGTGAGCATATCACAGAGCAGTGGTGTACTTAGGGGAGTTGCGGGGGGCGGGTCGCCCCAGGTACCAGTGATTATTGGGGTGTCATTAGGGGGTACTAGGAGGTACCACTGTCACTGTGTGTCAGCTTTGAGCTGTGTTCTCAAACAACGAGCAGTGGAGCAGGACATTTGTATTAGGAATAAAATAGAATAGAATAAAAATCCCCCTCTCCTCCCTCCATAGATCCTCCCCTGCCCCACAGCAGCTCCAGGAGAGGGGAGGGGGATGTGATTTGTGTGCAGAGAGAGAAGATGACATTAAATCGCAGGTAAAAGGGGGGTATCAGCAGAATATGAAGCCCTGTCTGCTTACTGCTGTTTAAAGTGGACCTTTCCTTAACCAGCACTGCAGTGATCAGAAATTTGTCTTTGAGCTGACTGGCTCTTGGTGAGGTCCTGTATAGAGGGGGCCTGGCTGCATTCACTGCATCACCGGTTAATAGCAGCCCAGGGTAAACAGGGACAGGTAAGAGGGAGTCTTAAAAAACTGGAAAAGTAAAGAAAAAATACCATAGCAACATCGTATACCTGCAAAACACACACCCATTCTCTGCTCAGCAACTCCAATCCACAAAACCAACCACACACACACACACAATTCCCATTACACAAAACCAGCCAGCCACACAAACAACTCCCATCACACAAAACCAGCCACCCACACACACAACTCCCATCACACAAAACCAGCCACCCCATCACACAACACCAGCCACCAACACACAACCCAGCCACCGACACACAACTCCTATCACACAAAACAAGCCACCCTAGCACACACACAACTCCCATCAACAAAACCAGCCACATGTGTACTTTTGTTCATAGCATGAGGATGGATATGTTGTGAGTTTGCAAAATCACTTAAAAATAACAATTATTCAAAAATAAGTCTACACTCAGCTCTTATTGCACGGCACAGAGGACACATGATTCACCTTCGGCAGAGTCATAATATATCATTATTATATATATACGTCATGTCCTGCCAGAATGCTATAACTAAAAATATTTTTGAAAACATTAAAAAAGTGTGTGTAATTAATTTTTTTTTTTTACATTTTTTTTTACATTTTAAAGTTGGGGGGGTGCCAAATATAGGATCCGCCCCGGGTGCCAAATGTTCTAGGTACGCCCCTGCCGTTAGCGTTTGGAATCTTGCGATCTACTGCTCGAGGTTACTGTACTTTGCGCTCCCTATACTTTACATGGGGAGCGTAAAGTGTTAATTAGCGTTAGCATTATAAATTCCTAATGCTAATTAACGTCCGGCTGTGGTTAGCAGAAAGTTAACTACAGCCAGGACTTGGTGCTAACGGATTCCGCTGCTGCAGAATCCGTCAGCACCAGCAGTAACCACCCCAAGAAAAGTCAGATACTCACATCCTATCCCACGGCGAGGACCGCGGCTCCAACCGCCTCCTCTGTCCAGCGGGAGCAGGGAGAGACTGGGGGAAAAAGTCCCCCAGTCTCCCCCTGCAGATTGCTACTCCGACCTGCCAGATCTTGCTTCTGTGACTGGCGCCGTCTGCCTCGATGGAGTCCTATGGACTCCATGGAGAGGATGCGCGCGGCGGTGCTTAGCGCCACCGCGCGCATCCCGGGGCTTAGCACCCAATAACAATGCAGGCAGCTTTTTAAGCACATGCATTGTAATATCGCGCTAAAATGGAGGCACAAAGGAGAAACCTGCAGGCGCAGGTTTTTCTCCCTAGCGTCTCCATTTTAGCACAACCATTGTAAAGTGGCCCTTAGTACTTATCAACTAGCACTTAATACAAACATACCTTCAAATCTGATATATTTATGTATTTATGTATATATGTGGATTTTACCAAAAATATATGATAAATCTTATATTTATTGTGACTTAACAGGGAAATATATGATTTAACTCCTGAATACAAACTTTATAGTGTGTGGAACCAATGGGAACTGAGTTCCCCCTGCAAAAATAGTGGAGGAACTGAGTTTCCACAAGCTCTCCTTGGACTTGACCCCTGACTCTGAAGCACATTCACATTACAGACATTAAATAATGTTAACGTGCAGGCTTTGACTTGCAAAGGCTTATCAGTGCAGCAAGACAATTACAGACAATCTACACCAACTCTTGAATACATTCGAGGCACTAAGAAATCGTTAGCATCCACCTCAGTCACCTTCTAATTGCTTATATGCAGAAAAAAATGGTTTTGCGCTTGTTCCCTATCAGGGTGGCAGTGTAAACCAGAGGTATCCAGCCTGCTTAATGTATAAAACATAACAAGAAAAAAGGTTGTCATTTGCGCTCCCCACTGTAGCTTCATACAAAACAATATCAGAGATTTTTGTTTACTTGAATGGCCATTAAAGTGAAAGCCCGCCCGCCACATCACGGCACCTTTGGGTCAGGTGGGCTCTACCCAATAAAACTAAGAGCTGCTTTTCTAAGCAGCCACACATCCTCATGCTGCTTTTAGCTAAGGCTAGGGTCAGACTAGCGCACTTTAAACGTGCGTTCTGGCGCACTTAATTACGGCCACACTAACAGCAAATGACGGGCAATGACGGCCAATATACGAAGTACGGTCGCACGAAAGTCCGGCCGCGCAACGCAAGTGGCAAACGAACGCATTTTGTCGAACGTCAAACCACTAGTACGGTCGTACAAAGTGCGCTGCGGCCGCATAGCAGTGTGTTTGCATGATTTTGAGATGTCAGACACTGCTAATGTCCGGCCAACATAACGTCCAGATGCAAAAAGTGTTTTATTGATGATCCGTACAAAATCACGAACGCAAATGCGCATCGTATGACCGCTATCACGTACTCCGTGAAAAAATGCGTCCATTCGTTCGAACGCACTTTTTCACAGACAACACGAAAATGCGTTCGTCTGACCCTAGCCTTAGAGGCAAACTGATGGGTTTACATTTATACCCTCACCAAGAACAATTCCACTTTGGGATTAAAAAGAAAACACGGAAAGGGTTAGCAGCAATAGTGACCTGGCTGGTGATACAACACCCTTCTAATTGCTGTCAGCATTTACAGAACCAAGCTTGAGAATCAGTCAATCCTATGAAACTAAAAGCTTTATTGGGGTTCATTTTTTTGTCTTCTATCCATGTTGTATGATAGCACAGTGTAATATCCTTAAGGAGCCTCTGATATCTTTTATAGCAAGTGTTTAAGCATTTCTAAAACCTCAACATATTAGACAGATGTTTTTTCTCCCTTTTGTCTAATATTTATTTTAGAAACATGCTGTTGATTATTAGGGATGAGCTGTTCTGTTCGATCTGTTCGGAGTTTGCATTGAACATCGGCCGTTCGACAGTTTGCGAACTTCAAACTTTTTGGGACGTTCGCCAAAAGTTCGAAAAAAAAAAAATATTTTGAAAAAAGTATAAAAAATGCTTAAAAAATACTAAAAAATCTAGAAATAAAGAGACTTTACTGCAGAATATTATAAGCAACGGTTTATTAGATATTGAATTAAAATGGGAATATTTTTAACATTGAAGCCTATGGGATAAAACATTCTTGGTGCTTAAACATCAGGCAAACACGGCCCTCTAATCAGGCACTGTAGAGGGCAGCCTGCAGGGACCTCCCAAGGATCCCCTTGAGGAGCATTGAGGAGCATTGAGGAGAATGCGGCCGCCAGATGACAGAGCTTCGACTGTGCGGGTTAGCCGCCCGGGTGCATGTGGCAGAGACAAGCAGCGCAGGGAGGGAGCCACTGCACCTGCGGCCACGGCAGACCCCCCCTACAGACTGGATCCAGGGAGCCCCCACTGACCACCAGGCTAAGGTAAGGCAACACATTTCTAAAAAAAAAAGCCGGGGACATTTGAACATAAAATAAAACCTTTTTTTTTCTTTCTCTACCTGGCTGAATGTATTTAATTATATATATTAGATCTATATTAGATACATCCAACCAGGTAGAGGGGGGTGGCATATGGGCTGCGCGGGGTCTCAGGCAGTGGTTTGGTTTTTTTGTGTGTATATTTTTAGCAAATTTATAGGGGAAGGTAACGGCAGGTATGATATATATAATATATATATATATATGATATATATCTATATTCTTATAAATATATATATCCAGACTTGTATTACACACACATTTTGGCAACTAATTGCTCCCTCCCCATTTGGCTAATCCCTCCAGAAGTAATGTTGAACCCGATAGAGCGGAGAATAATATATATATTCTCTGCTCTGTCGGGTTCAACATTTCCAAATGGGGGGGCGCATTTAATTGAGATTGTCCACATGCCACCCCACCCCCCATGTGCGTATGTGTATATATGGTCTGAAGTCTGTGGGTGGGTGTATATATATATCTGCGTGTTGATATATACATGTATATAGATCTGCGTGTTGATATATACGTATATGTCTGTGTGTGGTATGAATGCATCCCTACTCTATACACGGCGCTCCGTGTCCCTATAATAAATATGATCAGAGGTTACCTTTTTTTTATATTTTTATACTATTCCTATTAAATTAAAAGTAATTTTTGATGTATTTTATTCAGTAGAAACTTTTTTGCCTATATAACATGTGCTTTGTGAATATAAAATGTTTTTTGTGTACATTTTAATTTAGTTAGTGGATTCCTGTCCAGTGCGGTGAGAAGCAAACGTAATGTAGTGTAGACACGCTGCGAGGCGGAGCGGAGTGAAGTCAAGCCTGCAAAATGTTTGCTTCTCCTCGCTTCGCTACGCTGTGCGTCGCACGCTCAGTGTGTTTCAGCCTTTATTCCCGCATCGCTAGCTTACCAAATCAGTTTGTATACTTGTTACTGACCCTGCTTGTTCTGAGGACCCGATCTGTTGCCGACTTTGCCTGCCATTTGACTATTCTCTCTGTGTATTCCCTGCCTGTTCTGTTTGCTTCCTGTTGCTACTGGTGTGCGCCAATTCTCACCATATACAGTAGCGCAGTACAGGTGCCTAAACATTGCTGACCTGGTTTTGTTACAGCTGCTGATGTAACTGAATATATTGGGAATCTCTTCTGCATTACCAAAACCTCCACCACTGCACTCTTCCACAATACCACAGAGGGGTTACTTACGGTGTGAATGCACTTGCTGCCACCAAAGGCACAATATTGGAGTGCACTGCCACTGACGCCTATACCAGATTCTTAGCCAATATGCTATGCAGCTACTAGGTTGCCCTTCATCCAGCGTGCTTTCTGAAAGGGCGTTCAGTGCCGCTGGAGGTTTTGTCACAGACGAAAGAGTGCGTCTGTCCACCGACTCTGTAGACCGGCTGACATTTATAAGAATGAATCAGTCCTGGATCAGCAGCTATCAATTCCCTGATGCTGACGTAACTGAATAGATCAGGGATCTCTTCAGCATTCCCAAAACCTTCCCCACTGCACTCTTCCACAATACCACAAAGGGGTTACGGTGTGAAGGCACTTGCTGCCACCAAAGGCAAAATATTTGGGTGCACTGACGCCTGTACCAGATTCATATCATTTTAATATTTGACCACAGGGTCCAACCCTGCACTCTTCCACAATACCAGAGGGGTTACGGTGTGACGGCACTGTTGCCGACACTAAAGGCCCAATTTTAAAGCACCTATTGTTACTTTCATCCAAAGCCAAATAAGTTTCACCATAATTTAGCCAAAAAAATCACTAAACTTGTTCTGCGCGTCCTAAAATGTCTCCTCTTTTCATACAGACTGCCACCCCAAGCAGTTGAATAGATTAAACGAAAACCGTTTACCATCATCTAAAACGTCATTTTTTGTTTTTTAAATGTTTCTATACATCCTACAAATCCACCACTTCACGGGCAGGTTATGGGGACCTCCTAGGCACGATATTTGAAGGAATTTTTCGTTTTTATTCTTAACCTTTATTTCATGGAAGACTCACTGTTCCTTTAAAAAAGTTTTTTTTTTAAACTTTTTGTCCTTGTTTCCTGTCCCCCAGGGCACTACCAGGACCCCCATACACCTTTTATGGCTAATATCTTGCATATATGCCCTCTTGGAGGGCACTCTAAAATTCTAATTTTCGAGTCCCATTGACTTGCATTGAGTTCGGTTCGTGTTCGTGTTCGCGTTCGAACTCGAACTTTTGAAATTGTTCGAGTTCAAATGCGAACCGAACACGGGGGTGTTCAGCTCATCACTATTTATTATAATGATAGTTTATGTAGTCATATTTTGAGTACAATAAGTTGGTTTCTAGACTCAGGTGTAGTGCATAAACCATGGTAGCAATATAAAATGTATCATTATTTTTACTTTTTAGAAAGCTGTTTTTCATTTTAAGTACCTCAGTTTTCCACTTAAATGTAGCAGAGTGCACCTATGGCAAAAACAGCCTGCTGACTAGCACAATAGACGTACCTTACCATATGCCTTGTATTAGGCATCTTCACAGCTATGTATTACTGGAAGCATCTGTTTAATAATTCCCACTTTCCAATCTGCCCCAAAACATTATGTTGTGATTTGAAAATAAAGATCACTTATCCACTGTTATATTGTATTGTTTTTTTCAAAATATTCCTTGTATTTACTTTGAATAACTTAAATGTATTCGACATGAAATGTGACACATCAATTGTCATATACGTTTTTTAATAGAACATACTCATAACTGTTGTTGTGATTATTTAAGATTGAGGGTTTTTTGTTAGTATACATGAAATTAAATTAAGAAAAATTGGTCTAGATGAAAATACTTGTTCTTGGATAGAAAACTGGCTAAAAGATAGGGTACAGAGAGTGGTCATAAATGGTACATTTTCAAGATGGACATCAGTTGTTATGTGGTGTCACTCAAAGGTCTGTTATAGGACCAGTTCTATTCAATTTATTTATACATGACCTTGAAATAGGCATCGAAAGTCATGTTTCAGTGTTTGCAGATGACACAAAACTAGGAAAAGTAATACAATGTGAACAGGATGTTTCTTCGCTGCAGAGGTATTTAGATTGGGGGATTGGGCACTTAAATGGCAGATGAAATTTAATGTAGATAAATGCAAAGTTATGCACCTTGGACTGAAGAACACACAAGCAATTTATACCCTAAATGGTACTGAGTTAGGGAAATCAAAGCAGGAGAAGGATTTGGGAATAATCATGGACTTCAAACTAAGTAACAATGCCCAATGTCAAACAGCAGCTACCAAGGCTAGCAAGGTATTAGCATGCATTAAAAGGGGAATTCCCTCTTGGGGTTGAAAACATAATTTTGCCTCTTTATAAAGCAATGGTAAGACCGCACCTTGAATATGCCGTGCAATTTTGGGCACCTGTCTTAAGAAAGGATATTATAACGCTAGAAATAGTGCAGAGGCGGGCGACTAAATGAATAAGAGGAATGGAAGGTTTAAGATACGAGGAAAGGCTAACAAGCTTAAACCTGTTTAGTTTAGAGAAACGGCGCCTTAGAGGGTATCTGATAACCTTATATAAATATATACGGGGCCATTATAAACCATTGTCTGGAAACCTATTCATTAACAGGACTATACACAGGACACGAGG
This sequence comes from Leptobrachium leishanense, assembly GCA_009667805.1. Lineage (NCBI taxonomy): Eukaryota > Metazoa > Chordata > Amphibia > Anura > Megophryidae > Leptobrachium > Leptobrachium leishanense. Next base: position 256,016,562 of record CM019067.1, read on the forward strand.
TCACCCATTTAGACTGGACGAAAGGAAATTCAGCCTAAAGCATAGGAAGGGTTATTTTATGGTGAGAACAATAAAGCTGTGGAATTCTCTACCTGTTGTGGTGTTTGGGACGGAGAAAGTACAGATTTTTAAAAAATTACTGGATGACTTCCTGCAGGCACAGAATATTAAGTGTCATAATATTTAATATGTGGGTAAAAGCTTCTTGATCCAAGAAGAAATCTGACGCCATTCTGGGGTCAAGAAGGATTTTTTTCCCAGAGTGTTGCATATTGGCGAGCACTTCAGACTGGGTTTTTTGCCTTATTTTGGATCAACAGCAATAGGTGATGTGTGAGAGGCTGAAACAGATGTATGCATGTCTTTTTTCAGCCTATGTAACTATATAACTATGTTACATAGGCTGAAAAAGGATGTGCATCCATCCAGTTCAGCTTCTCTCACACAGTAGCTACTGCTGTTGATCCAAAATAAGGCTGATACATGGAATAGCCTCCCAGTGGGGGACAGGAACAGTGATATAGAAAGGGTAGTATATACTGCCGCCACTGGGAGGCTATTCCATGTATCTACTACCCTTTCTATATCACTGTTACTGCCCCCACTGGGCAGCTATTCCATGTATCTGCTATCCTTTTATATCATTGTTTCATGGAATAGCCTCCCAGTGGGGCAGTAACAGTGATCATGCACAATTGTAAGTCTTTTCTCTATGCTGATAGGCACAGCACAGATAAGAAGGGGGGCACCACAACACACCTTCGCCTGAGTAGACAAAAATGCTTGCACCGGCCCCAAGTGCATAGAAAAGATGTGGTCATTTTTTCAGTTCCTTACTCACTCCCTATAAAGCCAATATTTATATCCCGACATTCTCGCTATAGGTCAGTGACAGGAGTCAATAATCTGTATCTGTGTAATTAAAATTATATCTATAAATCCAAACAATACATGTGGTATATATTTTTTTTTATTAGGGAAGACATTTTTATTACAGCATTTCACTGTTTACAATTATTGTAGCCTTCTACTTTAACTATTATCATCATTTATATAGCACTAACAGTCTCTACAGCACTTTACAATAACCAACTGAAACAAAATGACAGACTTAGGAAGTAGAGACAAGAAATGTAAAGGGCCCTGGTCTGAAGAGTTTAGAATCTAGATTGTGCTTGAGGAATACAAGACTAGTAATCAATATATTTGTGGTCAATATTGTCAGGTATTTTCAAAGAAAAAAAAAATGGATGCCTGTAGCCATCTTGTTTAATCGTATAATCCATATTTTTATATGATACAAGTTTTATTCTCAACTCTCACCTACTTCTAGAATGAATTTACATAGATTTTTTTACAAATAAGTTCATTTGAAGGTAAACCTATTAAGGGAATATAAGAGTTATGTATGTGTTTAAAAATATAATCGCTAGATATAAAGTGTCTTTATTTGATATATTGTACAGACTGAGTGCTAAGATATGTCATAGACAAAATTTATAGGTCTATTTTAAAGAGTTTTTGAATAAAAGATATTTTCTTTTCGGGTATAGAAACACACTTATTTTGAAATATAATCTATGCAAGTATATCTATGTTATACAAGTACATACAGAAAGTTTATAATCCATATATATATTCTATATTAGTAGCACAGTAAAATAATAGTATCGCCAATATATGTTTAGAGTATAACTATGCAAACGGTGTAAATACTGAAGAATAGAAGTATTTTCTATAGAAGGAATGTTAACTGAGAAGAGATTAAACCGAGAAGTAATTCAGAAAAACCTTGAATTAGCTAAAACTGGGGAGATCTTAAATTTTAATTTGACAGGAGAGACACACTGTCTGAAGAGACTATGAGAGTTCTTTGTTCAAAATAAGATAAGAGAGATTGACCTATGAACTATGTCATATGATTCAAATGAATATTAAAATATAATTGTGATAATTAATTTGAAAATAAACACTGCCATCTTGTGGTGTATTATAGGTTGACAGTTTTCATACGGAGTCATTAGGGGATAAATATGCTAAGTAGAGAAGTACGTAACAAGTGACGTGAAATTCCTCTATAACTGTTTACACACAACATGTAGAGATCATTCATTATGCATTACATTTCACTTCAACTCAGCCCACACTTCACTTCTCCCTCTCGGGACTTCAAATTTTATTTCTTACTCTCATGCATTCACTCTCTCAAATTATCCTACGAGTTATGCTGAAGGAGAAAACTCAGAGACAAAGAAACTAAGATGCAAACAGATTTATAATATTTTATAATATATCACATATTCTCACAAACTCTCCAAAATTCATTATATCCACTGATAACTAAGAAGATTGCAGAAACACTTGAATCCAGATTTTGAAACAGGTAATGTGTGGAAAGCAAATTTAAATGAATTAATTACAGAGATATACAATTATATATATATATATATATATATATATATACACCAGTGTGTATTGCAATGGATATAGACTGAGATTTATCTCAGATTATCACTAGATCAGACCTTTGAAATATTTCTAACCTGCAGTATAGAAATATAATAAGAAGTCTGGTATATAAGGATATTATTTGTCCTAAAGTATTTATTGCAGTATATATATATATATATATATATATTGAAATTGGAAGAGCTATTGTGATTGAATTAATAAGCAGGTATTATATAACCTATAACTTAAAAAACAGAAGATTAGAAACTTAATTCTTGTTATTAGGGGAGGATTCATTAATAAGTTTTTCTAAATAGAAAGTGATAGCTTCATCTTTTTGTTTATCCAGGTAGCACAGAGAAATATATGTGTATACATATATATATACATCGGATTACTAGCTTGTTTTAAATATTGGTTTGCTGGGAAATACATGTTAATGGTTTTCTTTAAGCAGGATGTTTATTAAATTGAACTAACCATCTATGTATAGTTACTAACAGGATAATATCTGTTGAAAGCTAGAAATCTGTGTGCTGATGGATGATGTTGTTGTTTATATATCCTTGATTGTTGTGAGATAAATCAATTTGTATACGTAATAAATATATATATATATTTTTATCTAGTTACTTGTAGTCATATTTTTTAAAACAAAGCATATACAATTGAAAACAAACTTAGGAGACCTGAGAAATACAAACGAGATAAATTTGTTGTTTATATCTCGTATACGTTTCTTATCTGATTAATAATCTCCGACAATATCACTGATTGCCATGTAATGTATAGGGTTATTTTACCATTGACAGAAACTACCCCATACATAACTGAAAATAAATATTATACATGATACACACTTCAAGCAGTGGGTGCACTATAATCAACTTTGTAATTTCGTTTTTTTTTCTTGCAAGAAAATAATGAAAAATTGTGGGTCCTGATATACATATGTTATTCAATTACTACCAATAGGAAGTTAATTCTCTTTTAAACTGTGAGTATACAGATTCTTTCCTCCTGAAGTGCATTCATGCTGTATTTACCAGTAACGTTCCTGTGAGTAGAGGAAGCAAGTAACATAGTAGCCTACGAGTTGCATAGCAGTGTACGACAAAAACACAGTTAAATGATATATAGTTATTATTATTATTGTCATCATTTTTTAATTAGGACCCAGGGCGTACTTGGAAACAAGAGAAATCGCAATATATCCTTCCTGATAAAATACTTTGCAAATAAATATAGCGCCAATAGTTTCCGCAGCGCTTGCATTATTCAAGAAGTAGAAGATTCTTTTCAAATAAATATAACTCACTAAATGTCAGAAATCAATAGTGGATGTAAATTAGGCAAATACCTAATGAGATCTGTAAACTTTAAACACCAATAGAATATTACTTTAAGCTTCTAAAAATATAGGGCTCTATTACATTCTACGCACAAACGTTAATGCGTGCGCAAAAATGCATTACCATGAGGGGCAAAACCCTTTGCGCTAAACGACGTATTACAATGTCCGCGCAAAAAATGCGCGTTAACGTCTACCGTGGGTGAACCTGCGCGAACTCTGCGCGAGCGTACTGTACTGCGCGCGTCCTATACTTAATATTGTGAGCGCAAATGCGTTCGTGCTCTGGTATGCAGATGGTATTACAATCTATACGCAAAATTTAATGCACAGTGTTTGCGCGCATAATTTTAACGTCTTTGAAAAGCAAATCTGAACGTCCTGGCCGAACCCAAATACACCAGCCCAAAAAAAAAAGAATACAGCACAGTATAGTTACACATTCTACGCATACCCAAACAATAAATCTGAGAATTTGTGAGTGTTTTTTTTTGAGATCGCTACCACGATGGTAGAACGTAACAAATTAATGATACCAGAAATAATTATAAAGTATTGACAGGAAATGTAGTGAGGCAAGGTAGTGGAAGACCAAAGGGATTACCCCTATATAATTCGAAAACTTCAGTTACTCTGATAAGAATATCAGGGTACTAGTGTCTCCCAGAGACCAAATTAATAATTAACTTTTATTAAACTTGATTAAAACGGCAAACAAACAGACAAAAAATGGACAGTGCATACAAGACAAGATATAATGGAATAAAAACAAAGACAATTCTGCTATAAAGGATATTAAGTGTAACAGCAGGAGATGTGATCAATGATCAATACAGTAGGTGGCCTTCAAGGGTCACCTCAAAGTATTGTGAAGTATATAGAAAGTAGGTAACAATATCAGACCATGAAAAGACTGCACGTACAAAAAGCAGAGAGAACAGAAGCAAGACACTCCTAATGGGAAGAATTGGCTCAAATAGCCCAATATAGACGTATCTCTATAATTGCCCAAATTTCCATTGCCAAGGGGACCCAACAAAGGGGTATATATGTATATTGGGGTCTCAAAATACAGTTTCCCAGAGTGGCAATAGGGAGTTCTTGCCTGTGAAGTGCACCCTGTACTGTACGTCCTATACTTAATATTGTGAGCACAAATGCGTTGGTGCTCTGGTATGCGGATGGTATTACAATCTATACGCAAAATTTAATGCACAGTGTATGCGCGCATAATTTTAACGTCTTTGAAAAGCTGGTGGTAATGCCAAATCTGAACGTCCTGGCCGAACCCAAATACACCAGCCCAAAAAAAAAAGAATACAGCACAATATAGTTACACATTCTACGCATACCCAAACAATAAATTTGAGAAGTTGTGAGAGGTTTTTTTTTGATGCAGCATATATGCGCAGATTGACTTTGACAGGCGCAAAAACTTAACGTGAGACAATTAAGGTTCTTAATTCTGATTGGCTGAATCGCGTGAAAAAACAGTCCGCACACTGATTTCTGCACGCGACGTTGCTGCGCGTGCGTTTTTGCTTGTCTTTTTTTTTACGCGCGTTATTTTTGGACGGATGAAATAATGCGTGAGGGTTGTAATACCAGCGTTAATTTACACGCGTTTACCGTGCAGTTTTGCGTGAAGAATGTAATAGAGCCCATAGTATTGCATAACTGTCTATGAATATACTTTTTAACATTGTTATATCCTGTTGTCATGCAAAGAGAGAGGTTTGTTTTATTTAAAAATTAGATCTGTTTATTTGAGTGAACGAGGCAGTGAATATTATTTAATGCATTTTTATTACCATTGCAAGGAACAAAAAAAAAAGAAAAAGAGGTAGACATTTCGCTCAGGCAAACATTCGTTTCAGTAAGTAATTCCCTTTTCCTCTGATGTCTGCAATGGGATTTGAAGAGAAATGTTTTCACGATCAAACATAATGCATGGCTTTTATACTAAATGCTTTTATCGGGCTTAGGTCTGAAGCAGACAATTGTATAAGTTTAGTTGCACTGAAGCTCTAAATATGTGATTCTTCTTCTTTCAGCTACTTTACCAATGCCATTACAGAAATACAAGTGTCTAGGCTGGGCTGACATTTTTCAAAGTCTCATCTCCTCTAACTATTCTTACAATTGCCTCTTGCCATGGAGATAGTTTGCCGTGAACTGGATTGAAAAATTGGATTGATAAAAAGCTTTGTCTGAAATAATGCTGTTCTTCATTTCTGTTTCCACTGACAGAAATGGGTCCATTACTTCTCATTATGATTCTATTCGCACTCCCGATTGCGAGAATGTTTAGAGCCAGCTTGACTTGCTGAGGTCGCGCAATCTGTCGCATACTACTAACAATATCCACATGCTCATTTCTTTTTATAATACACTTTACGATAGCGAAAGGTGAGCCCCAGCTATAACCGTAAAATCCTGATGGAAGTGTGAAGTCCAAAAAAAGAAAAAGAAACAGAAAATGAGCGCTAACGACAAAGATGATTGCATGTATAGTAAGGCCCCTATTACATTCTTCGCGGAAATTCGTCCGCGCAGCACAATTTTTTTGCCCGCAGCGTTAAGCATTATCGCGCAAAAATTAACGGTGGTATTACGATCCAAACGCATTTTCTCATCCGTCGAAAACTAACGTTCGAAAAAACGACGTACAAAATGAAGAGTAATACGCGCGCAGTAACGTAGCGCACGCAAATCAGTGTGTTTTTTTTGCAGGATTCAGACAATCAGAATGAAGAACCTTAATCGACATCAATTTACCTTAATTGACTCACTTAAGTTTTTGCGCCTGTCAAAGTAAATCTGAGTATATATGCTGCAGCAATAATAAAAACACGCACAAATTCACAATTTTATTGTTTGGGTATGTGTAGAATGTGACTATACTGAACTATACTGTGCTGTATTTTTTTTTCCTGCTGGTGTTTTTCGTTTCGGGCAGAATGTTCCGATTTGCCGTTACCACCAGCTTTTCAAAGACATTAAAATTATGCGCGCAAACGTCGTTCGTAAAAAGATGCGCATCGATTGTAATACCATCCGCATACCAGCGCACGAACAAATTTGCGTTAACAATGTTAAGTATAGGATGCGCACAGTTCATCATGCTCGCGCAGGTCCATCTGCTTTGAATGATAACGCGCATCGTTTGCGCGAACGTTGTAATACGACGTTCAGCGCAAAGGGTTTTGCCCCTCGCGCAAATGCGCATTTGCGCGTGCAAAAACTAATGCGAGGGGAATGTAATAGGGCCTAAGTGTTTCAGAAGGAATCTAGACAGAATTCCAAAAAGACGTTGCTAGGGAATATTAACGCATGCATACTAGAACATGCATAACAGAAGAAAATCAGTATCCTGCCTTGAAATTCCCAGTGTTATTTTGCTCCTTTCCATACTACAGCTGTTGGATATTATCACCCTCTTCTTGGAATGGTGACATCTTCAAAGAGAGGGAAAGTGTACTACCAGGGTTATTCAGAGAGAGGTGAAAAGCAGGAGAATGGCAGGAGAATGGAAAATTCTAGGTCAAAATAGCCGATTTGGAAAGTGAGATAAATGGGAGAATTTTCTGGTTTGGCTATTTTGACCTAGAATTTTCCATTCTCCAGCCATTCCCCTGCTTTTCACCTATCTCTGAATAACCCTGAAAGTGCCTGCTTTGTCAGTAGTCACTCTAGATTTGGATGGTAGAGACTTTTTATGTTCTGTATATAAAACAGGCTGAAAACTAGTCTGCTAGTTCCTCCACATTCTTGATTTCTTTTTTCTTAGTAATAACAGCAACTGCGTCACTCTATCTGGTGGTAACAATTAGCGCAGAGTGTTGTATGAGACCATGTGTTTCCTTGATGGTCACAGCTGTGAAGGATTTTCCGTAACAGAATCCACTTCTAGCGTTCCGGTGACAATGAGGTCCCCTACCAGACACCCCTATAAAAACTTCCATATTCTTTAGGATCTAAGGCTAGGGTCAAACGAACACATTATTCGCAGCGACCGTCAAGAAGTGCGTCCGAACGCATTTCCGTATTTTTTCACGGAATACGCGAAAACGGTCATACGATGCGCATTTTCGTGCGTGATTTTTTACGGATCATCAATAAAACACTTTTTTGCGTCTGGACTTTATGTAGGCCGGACATGAACAGTGTCTGACATCTCCTAATCACGTACACTCGCCGCTATCGGACGCAGCGCACTCTGTACGTCAGTACTAGCGGTTCTGCGTTCATTTTCCACTTGCGTTGGGCGGCCAGACTTTTGTGCGGCCGTACTTCATATATTGGCCGTCTTTGCCCGTCATTTGCTGCTACTGCGGCCGTGATTAAGTGCGCCTAAACGCACGTTAAAAATGCGCTAGTCTGACCCCAGCCTTAATCAACCAATAATGAAAGCATTTTCATGAAATAAAATATATCTTTTGCTAATAATCACATTATGATCACTACAAACACCCATAAACGGCATATCTTTATTATCTATATTTATCACATTTACTGTGTTTTACACAAAGACCATTTCTGCCTGTATGCCAGTAATGCAGACCCCATTTTAAACAGTATAAGATAAGAGACACAATCTACAGTTTAGAAACTTTCATCCCTGCTATATTTCTGTAAAGGATACGCAAATAAATAAAAATCTAAAACTGTGCAAATTATTTTAATTTTGTTAATTATCTGAAAATAATTTAGCTTTATGAGAATTTTTTATTTTTTAGTGTTACTACACATCCCATGTTTCAAATAAATGTTATGATAACATTTTTTTTTTCAACAAAGACTGCTTGGTAGTTACAGAGTTTCACTTGGCCATCTGAGAAAGAAACCAAAATACAAGATTATTATAGAAGTAGCTTTTCTAGTAGTCATGGGTTTTCTTAGTGCTCAAAGATAAGGTCTATGTAATGTACAACCACAAGCTTTCTTCTTTTGTATGCCATAAGAGGGAGGTGCAGGTCTATTGGAATACATACTGATCCATTATCATTTAAGGCCCCGTTCAGACTGTGCGATTTGAAAATCGCACGATTTTTCGCGCAATTTTCATATTCGCAACATAGAGCGATAATGTCACGCAATGTCGCAGTTTTGCACGATTTTGCAAAGCACCACCAATGCAAATCGCTAATCGCAAAAAAAAAGGGTTATGTACCAGCGGCATGCTACCGCCACATGCGACATCGCACGGCAAGATCTGAACAGCTCCATTGAAATGCATTGGAGAAGTCACATTGCGCGACATCGCGTGGATTTTGCTGCGACGTCACGACAAAATCCGCACGATAAGGCTAGGGTCAGACGAACGCATTTTCGCGTTGTCTTTTGAAAAAGTGCGTTCGAACGAATGGACGCATTTTTTCACGGAGTACGCGATAGCGGTCATACGATGCGCATTTGCATCCGTGATTTTGTACGGATCATCAATAAAACACTTTGTGCATCTGGACGTTATGTTGGCCGGACATTAGCAGTGTCTGACACCTCCAATTCACGCACACACGCCGCTAGCGGACGCAGCGCACTCTGTACAACCGTACTAGAGGTTTTACGTTCGACAAAATGCGTTCGTTTTCCACTTGCGTTGCGCAGCCGGACTTTTGTGCGACCGTACTTCGTATATTGGCCGTCATTGCCTGTCATTGCCTGTCATTTGCTGCTACTACGGCCGTGATTAAGTGCGCCTGCACGCGCGTTCGCACTGCGCTCGTCTGACCCTAGCCTAAAATTTCACAGTGTGAATGGGGCCTAAGAGTGACTTAATGGCTTACTCATTAATGTCAATGGCTTGGGTGGAATAGAGCTCATGATTTCTAAGATCATTGACAAGTTCAACCTGCCTTAAATCTTTGAAGATGACCACACATAATAAGAAAGTCTCTTCTGGAGTCAAACGGTCTGTTTCTAGGAGCTTAATGTAGGTGTCAATCATAAATCTAAAAACAAAATAAAATTTCTGCCACGGTCTAAGCCTTTAACTCTCAATCATGTTTCAAAGGAGAAAAGTGGGATGCCACAGCTCTTTGGTCATCTAAAGCAGTGGTCCCTAACCCTGGTCCTCAGGTCCCTCTAACATACTTTAAGGATTACCTCGGGGAAATGCAGACTGATTCCTGCAATCACTGAGCAGCAAATCATATCAGCTGTGCTATGCTTCAGATATCTGCAAACCTGGCCTGTTAGTGTGCCTTGAGGACCAGGGCTGAGGACCACTGATCTAGAGTCTAGATTTAATAGTACTGCATATAGTATGGGATTTTAATATATGCATGAGAATATATATTATACAGAGTACAAAGTAGTCTTTGTTCATTGTGTTACATTGTTTAACTCATTTACAAATGATACAGTAAAGTAGTTCTTCATAGACACCAGTCATTTTGCATTCTGTGACCTTTTAAAAAAAATGTGGTTCTGTTTGGGGAAAGTCACTCGAAGAATGGCATCACAGTCTTCATTAGAAAAAAGATCTGCATTAAAAAGATATACTTTCAATTCTGTCGAGTATGCAGAAAAGAAATATATAATACTGAATATACTGAATATCACTGTAACCTCAATGGATTTGACTGTACAAAGAGTGACATCTGCCTAATTACTGGTGTCTGTAGCTTGACATATTGGAATGTAGAAAATACTGATAAATTCATAGTTAAGATATTTTTTTCTATAATTCTATGGGGAGCATTATTGAAGGGCAACAATTGCTTCATTATTTGCCTTAATGAAAAGATCCTTTATTGAAAGTTAAATAACTGTAAAGCAATGTAAAGATAAAGTCTCAAAATCGAAAAGTATCATTACATACTGCATACGATTACATGGAATTAAAGGCAGGTAGAAGTGCATCATGCATCTGAATACTCAAAAAAAATTACCTTATACAGTTGTATTGTTCATAAACTAAAATAGAGCTTTTTTTCTATATATTTATATTTCTAATCCTTATTTAATAAATTAACTACTGGAAGGCTTGTATTTAAAAGGATACTTTAGTGTTCCATCACATATGTTATGAAGAAATCCTATATAGCTTTATAAAGTGCTAATTCTTCAGTAAATTTTCCCTGAATGTTAAGCGTATATAAAACACTTTACTTTAGTCCGTAGAGAAAAAATGCATGCATTTTGAAATAAGGTCTAAAACAGGATTTAGGCTCGTGTTAGACGAACGCAGTTATCACGTCCGTGTTGCCGCACAGTTTAACGTCCGTCGTAGCATAGAATCATGATCAACAGAGACCCACACACGTAGTATGTGTGCACTGAACTGCGCACGCACAACGCACGTGGCAAACGGAAGCAAGTTAGGCAAGAACGTAAAACCACTACCACGGACGCGCAGATTGCGCCACGTCCGCGCAGCGTTCTGTGTGAGTGATGAGATGTCAGACGCAGCGCATTTGCGACGTCTAGCACCTTGACACACAAAATGTGTGGTTTCTACAGTATCTTCAGTATCTGCAGCCACTACTATGTAATACATGACAGTTACTTCCTGGTTAGAAGTCATTTGGTGTTCAGAGAGCAACAGCGTGTCAACTCCACATTTATTTCACACAGGCCTTGAAATTATAAGTCTTTTTACAAAAAAGATTCATGTAAAGTAAATTAGAATCTAAAACGTAAAGATAAAATAAAAGTAAAGGAAAGACTTCATGCAATACTCGCCACCCAGGACATACTTGAAAATGAGAGAAATCTCAATGTATTCTTCCGGGTAAAATACTTTCTCAAAAAAATAAATAAATGCAGAAGCAGGATTTTTTTTATTAACAATTTGTTAGCTGTCTGACAAGCCTTGTACCTCAGACACATCGTGAGGGCATAACAGATCCTATTCAAAGTAACCTAGACCATTCTCATTCCCTCCCTTCTCATGCAAAGCCAAGGAAGTAACCCTTCCTTAGCAAATCCATTCACCACTGCCTGCAGCCAATATCAACACAAAGGAATAAAGTAACCACAATGTTTATCTCACCAGTTATAAATTTTTAGGAGACTCTAGTTGCTTGGACGATGTTACATCACCAGATTTCTCTGACCTGCAGCCAGAAAGCTAAGGCATATGGGTACACATCGCTGAATAAAAGTCTCTCAGATACCCCAATGCGCCATCAATATGCACACAGAGACATGTGTCAGTGAAGTCTAACAAATGTCATCACTTTCACTGCACTTCAGGGACCCTGCAGTGAATGGTGAGTTCACCACAGGATGGGGAAAATTTATTTCCCGAAGTGCGGGGAAGTGCAGGGAACGACAGAGCACCGAAATGCAGTGGCGTCGTAACGTGGGGGCGGGGGGTACGGCCGCACCAGGTGACACCCGCCCTTAGGGTGACACCGTCACCCTAAGGGCGGGTGTCTCACCCTCCGCCGCGTATTCGCTCCCTGCGAGCGTCCGAAGCATGCAGCTTCGGCGCTCGCCTGGAGGAAACACGTCACCAGCCAATCGCGGCTGGTCACGTGGCTCCCCCAGGCGATCGCCCAAGCTGCGCGCCGCCGGACGCTCAGAGGGAGCGAACACGCGGCGCCGGAGGAGGTGAGCTGGGGGCAGTATCCATGTGCTGGGCCATTATCCATGAGCTGGGGCATTTCCATGAGCTGGGGGCAGTATCCATGAGCTGGGGCATTTCCATGAGCTGGGGCAAATCCATGTTTGAGCTGGGGCATATCCATGAGCAGGGGCAAATCCATGTTTGAGCTGGAGCATATCCATGAGCTGGGGCATATCCATGAGCTGGGGCAAATCCATGAGCTGGGGCATATCCATGAGCTGGGGCATATCCATGAGCTGGGGCAGTATCCATGAGCTGGGGCATATCCATGAGCTGGGGCAGTATCCATGAGCTGGGGCATATCCATGAGCTGGGGCATATCCATGAGCTGGGGCATATCCATGAGCTGGGGCATATCCATGAGCTGGGGCAGTATCCATGAGCTGGGGCAATATCCATGAGCTGGGGCAAATCCATGAGCTGGGGCAGTATCCATGAGCTGGGGCAGTATCCATGAACTGAGTGCAATATCCATGAGCTGGGGCAGTATCCATGAGCTGGGGGGCAAATCCATGAGCTGGGGCAAATCCATGAGCTGGGGCATATCCATGAGCTGGGGCAGTATCCATGAGCTGGGGCATATCCATGAGCTGGGGCAGTATCCATGAGCTGGGGCATATCCATGAGCTGGGGCATATCCATGAGCTGGGGCAGTATCCATGAGCTGGTGCATTATCCATGAGCTGGGGCAATATCCATGAGCTGGGGCAAATCCATGTGCTGGGGCAGTATCCATGAGCTGGGGCAGTATCCATGAACTGAGTGCAATATCCATGAGCTGGGGCAGTATCCATGAGCTGGGGGGCAAATCCATGAGCTGGGGCAAATCCATGAGCTGGGGCATATCCATGAGCTGCTGGGGTATATCCATGAGATGCTGGGGTATATCCATGAGCTGCTGGGGGCATATCCATGAGCTGGGGCAATATCCATGTGCTGGGACATTATCCATGAGCTGGGGTATTATCCATGAGCTGGGGCATTATCCATGAGCTGGGGCAATATCAATGAGAGGAGCTGGGGGCATAGCCATGAGAGGAGCTGGGGCAAAATCCATGAGAGGAGCTGGGGCAGTATATCCATGAGAGGAGCTGGGGAAAAATCCATGAGAGGAGCTGGGGCATTATCCATGAGAGCAGCTGGGGCAGTATATCCATGATAGGAGCTGGTGCAAAATTCTTGAGAGGAGCTGGGGCAATATCCATGAGAGGAGCTGGGGCAAAATCCATGAGAGGAGCTGGGGCAAAATCCATGAGAGGAGCTGGGGCAATATCCATGAGAGCTGCTGGGGCATATCCATGTGAGCTGGGGCATTATCCATGTGTGCTGGGGCAGTATCCATGTGTGCTTGGGGCAGTATCCATGTGTGTTGGGGGCATATCCATGAGAGCTGGGGCAATATCCATGTGTGAGCTGGTCTGGGGCAATATATCCATGTGTGAGCTGAGGCGCAATATATCCATATGTGAGCTGAGGCGCAATATATCCATATGTGAGCTGGGGCAATATATATCCATGGATGAGCTGCTGGGGGCAATATATCCAGAGCTGCTGGGGGCAATATATATCCATGTGTGCTTTCACTGCCTTCGAACAGGCATCGTACTTGCTGGCAGTTGGCAAAAAGTTGTGTGAGCATATGAGAGAGCTGCACAGCAATAAACCTCACAGTAATGTGCGCTGTGTGTATGAGCATTCAGTGTTATTTGGGAGTACTGATTTAGGAGTAAGAGTAGTTAAGAAAAAATCCATAAAACCCGGGGGGGGGGGGGGTGACACCATAATTGCCGCACCGGGTGACACTAACCCTAGTGACGCCACTGCCGAAATGTCACGAAATTTCGGTGCTCTGTGAATAACCCCTTTGTGAATAACCCCTTTAATCTCTGAGAACTGTCATAACTGCATCCCTTAAATTTCCAAGGGAATACTTACTAAACAAAAGTACTAACCTTTTCATCATTTTAATTCACTACTGTCTACCGTAATTTAAAAAAAACAGGAAATCTGCACCTTGAGAGGGAAATTTACTGCTAAGTAAGGAGAGTCAAATGCACAGAGGTTGCGAATAATCCAGGGCCCTTATTACTTTCCCAGTGAACAGGACACAACATATAGTAATAATATTTACACTCGCTTGCATTATTGCAAGCTGCAATCCGCAAACCTCAAACCAAGAATACCACACAAAATACTATGGAAATATTCAGTATGAGACATTTCGCAATTACATTAATGTTTTACTCTCCCGCCTACTTTGTATATTAAAATTCTACCTAGTATTTATCATTCCTGAAAAAGTAACGTAAGACATTTTACCCTGTTTTGTACATTAGCAATGCACTTTTTTATTTTCCCCAAAAGAATTACGGGGAATTAAATTAAACAGAAATTCAGTCATCTAGAATTTCTATGTGACTTTAACCACTTCAATGCGGAGGACGCGCTCAGCGCGTCCTCCGCATTACTGCTGGTATGCGGAGGACGCGCTCAGCGCGTCCTCCCATTGGGGTCAGCGTTCGGCCGGGTTCCGGCCGATCGCTGGCCCCCCCGGTGCGGGCTGACATCCTCGATGTCAGCCCGGCATCCGGAACCGCAGCCGCTGAAATTAGGTGTCATCGCAGCAGCGCGATGACACCTAATTCAGGCGCCCCCCCCCCCGCATGTGCGGAGGAGGCGCCTGAAAGGGAGGGGGGGAGGTCCTTCGGACCTCTCTCCCTCCCGATCGGCGGCGTTGCAGGGGTTAACCCAGGCACCATTTGGAAGGGCACAGCCTGCCCTTCCAAATGGTGCCTGGCATTAACCCCTGGGGAGCTGGATCGCGAATCGGCGCTGAAAAGCGCCGGTTCGCGATCCTTTCCCGGAGCTGGCCGACATCTTGGATGTCGGCCAGGCCTCCGGGAACTCCCCCTGAGGACTGGCGTCATCGTCAGTCCTAGAGTTAACCCCTAACTGCCACCAACGGTGGAGATAGGGAGTTCCAATGAACTCCCTATCTCCCAATCTGTGGCAGCTAGGGGTTAATGTTTGGTATGGTTGGATCGGCCAGAGCATGGCCGTTCCAACGATACCAAACTCGAATGTGAAAAAAGTTTTTAAAAAAAAATAATTAAAATTAAAAATAAAAATATATTTAAAAAAAATTATAAAAAAAAAATACATTTTTTTTTCTTTTTTTTGGTTCGTTAATGCAGCAATATTGTTCCCATTTCAATTATAATGTGAACAATGATGCTGCACTAACGATTTTTGTATGCGGTGCGTTTGTTAAAAATCGCGTAATTTTCCCCAAAAAAAATGTAACGAGACCCCATCTCTAATTTTTTTAACAAGCGCACCCCATACAAAATATAACCGAAATTGCTCGCATGTTAAAATGTGAAAAAAAAACACTTTACACATTGTAAATTATTGAAAATACATATTTTATTGCATTTTGTTATAATATACAGACATGACATAACGTATACATATAATAATGACATATTATGAATCTACCGAGTCTGACGGAAAGAACGATATATAATATGTCTGGGTAATATACTAAAATAAGCCTTAAAAACACGTTTAAACATGATGAGCAAAACCGGTAAAAATGACCTCAGCACAGAGGCGGGAAAAGCCTCAGCAGCGAAAGGGTTAAATGCAAACAAATTGAAATGATCCTTCTATTTCAGGTTCTGGTTGTAGTTAATCCCCACTCTGTGACTGCTGAATCCAATACAGATTAATTGCTTTGTGGGACTGAAGCTGAAGATTGTGGGGTCTCTCTAAATCACCTTCTTTCATCATGGGAGTTAATTTCTGGTATAATCGAGGGCCGAGTTTGACATCTTTGCTTGAAAGGATCCTTTGAAAACTACATTTTCCCTGAGTCTCCACCAACCTATTTTGTGGCTGAGCATCATGGGAGATGTAGTTCCAAAACATATGAAGGGCCAAGGTTGCTGACCCCCTGCTTTAAAGCTTAGTCTAGCTTATTCTTTGCACCTAAAGAAGAGGAGCCAGTATAATGCAATATATGGCCATCTTTCCACAGCTCAGATTACAGCTCTTGTCCATTCTTGGTGGGAGCAAGTGTAGGTGAATACAATAAGGGAGGCGGCACACGAGCATACTGTACTGCGTCCGTTACGGACGCACTTTTTGACGGAGATATTGTGAGCACTGCATAAAGTGCGTCCGTAACGTCTGACGTCTCCACACCCTAGGAAAATACATGGCAGCGTTGTTTCTGTATCGATGTTGTTTTCACGTCCGTAGCTATATGCGTTGCCCGTCCGTGAAAAAGTGCGCAGGTGCTTCGTGTGGTGGGTTTCAGTGATTCCTTTTTAAAGCTATAACGGACGTCTAAGGCTAGGGTCAGACTGAGGCAGTGCGAACGCGCGTTCTGGCGCACTTAATCACGGCCGTGCTAGCAGCAGATGCCGGGCAATGACGGCCAATATACGAAGTACGGTCGCACAAAAGTTCGGCCGCGCAACGCAAGTGGAAAATGAACGCATTTTTTCGAGAACGTCAAACCGCTACTACTGACGTACAGAGTGCGCTGCGTCCGCTAGAGGCGTGTGTGCGTGAATTGGAGATGTCAGACACTGCTAATGTCCGGCCAACATAACGTCCAGATGCACAAAGTGTTTTATTGATGATCCGTACAAAATCACGGATGAAACTGCGCATAGTATGACCGCTATTGCGTATTCCATGAAAAAATACGTCCATTCTTCGAACGCACATTTTCACGGACAACGTGAAAAATGCGTTAGTCTGACCCTAGCCAAAAAGTACAGTCAGACGGACGCAAAATGTTTGCTAGTGTGCCGCCAGCCTAAAGCTAACACATAGACAAAGATTTAAAAATGATAAAATAAACTCAAACTGACATTTTGTTTAAAATGTCACCTTTAACCCTTCAAAATCAAAGAGAAACCTTATTTTGGAGAATGACAGACATAGGACACTATCACCTCCTTAACGCTAGCGCTAGCACTCACATAAGTGAGCGTTAGTGCTAAGTTAAAGAGGTAATAGTGTTACGACCATATAAACCTCCTGATCGCTAACAGGGTTATTCAGAGAGCGGTGAAAAGCAGGAGAATGACTGGAGAACTGAAAATTCTAGGTCAAAATAGCCAAACCAGAAAAATTCTCCCATTCATCTCACTTTCCAAATCAGCTATTTTGACCTAGAATTTTTCATTCTCCAGTCATTCTCCTGCTTTTCACCGCTCTCTGAATAACCCTGAAAGGGGTTAAAAAAACCATTAGCACATCGGTAATAGCGCTTTCTAGCGGAAACTTACTGTACTTTGCATTCCCTATACTGAACATGGGGAGCGCAACTTGTAAGCAATCAGTAATTAGCGTTAGGATCACATAGTCCTAACAATAATTACGAACTGCTGCCGCTAACTGAAAAGTTAGCCACAGCTTTGAGCTGGTGCTAACTGATTCTGCTTCTGTGGAATCAGTAAGCTACAGCTAGAAGCCCCCCAAAAATCACATACTCACCCCTTATCCCGCAGCGAGAACAGTGGCCTGATCCAACGCTTCTGGCCGCTGGGAGCAGAGTGAGACTGAGAAAAAAAAGTCCTCAGTCTCCCTACGCAAATCACTCAGTTGACTCAGCAGCAAAACCGTCAATGGAGTCCTATGGACTCCTGGAGGGGATGCTCGCGGCACCGTGTTAGCGCTGCCCCAAGTATACTGGAAGGTTAGAGACTGTTATGAGGCATGCATGCCTGCCTTATAATCTGTTTGTAAATCGGGGAAATTTGTGAGTGCAAATTTTTCGCTTTAGTGTCCTCGTTTTAGCTCAGAGCAAGTGATAGTGCCCATAGAATGTTATCAGTACATTGACACCCACAGAGGTTTGTTATATCAATTTGATCACGAGGACAATGACGAATACCCAACAGTTCTCTTTTAATATATGTAGATATCTGATCATTTTCTTTAGCTTTGTGTGTTTGTTGCTTTCTACTGAACTATGCGTTACTTTGTATTGTAGTTCCGACTGCTTCTCATACTGTTCTTCTTTGGAATGTAAATGCGAATAGCAATCTGTTACTTATTACACTACTTATTAAGATGCAGAAGACACAAGACAAACAGACCTTTAACAAATTGCCTCTGAGACACACCATGCAGGAAATGAAGCGATTAACTCACGATATGAGGCGCACACAGGAATGCTTAGTGAATGACATCATCCAAAATGCATCAAAATTGCTTAACTCAACTGTGAACTTACCGTAATGGTATACAACAAGACTATCGCTTTACAGCAACATGAAATTGTCAGTGTTTATTGCAGAAAGCGTATAGCAGCTACAGAAAGGTCTCAAATGCAATTGTATAGCAACAATGATAAAAAAGTAGTGTATATATATATAGAGAGAGATTTTTAGATTGTAATCTCATTTGAGATGGGTTCTCTATTCCTATCATTCTGCGTGTGTAAAACATATTTTATATTTGTTTTGTACAGCTCTGTGGAATATGTTGGAACTTTACAAAGAAAGAGCTCTTGCGAGAGAAAAGGTACACTTTGGATGTCTTTTAAAGGAACACTACCAGTAACAAAAGCTGTAACTAAATTCCTTGTGCTTTACAACAAAAAAAACACCTTATAAAACGTATGCTACTTTTTTTTCCTTTAGTAGAATTAATTACATGTAGGAAGGAAATATACAGTTAGTTTTTTTTATCTCCTGTTTACATTTTGAGGATTTTTTCCAAGATGCAACATCTACCAAACTCTTATGGCAAGTCTCACTTTACAGCTCTGCAATGAGATAAAGCAATAGTGAAGAGGTAATGGGGTGGAGGAAGGAATGTTTAGAAAAGGCTGAAGGCTGTCTAAACTACCCAAGATGAGAGATGGCAGCTGAATGAGATCTGTTCGCAAGCTAATCAACCCCCTGGGCTGTTTACAACAAAAAGTATCACAAAATGAATGCACACAGTGACACATATTGAGTAAAATAGTTTCTTAACTAAACATATGTGAGAAAAATAATCTACATGTAAGATATCAGCAACATAAAATAAACATACAATATACAGGGTTATTCAGAGAAAGGTGAAACTCTGGAGAACTGTCGGAGAAGTGAAAATTCTAGGTCAAAATAGCTGATTTGGAAAGTGAAATAAATGGGAGAATTTTTCTGGTTTGGCTATCTTGACCTAGAATTTTCCCTTCTCCAAAAGTTCTCCAGAGTTTCACCTTTCTCAGAATAACCCTGTTAATTTTTTTGTAGTGGTGTCCCTATAAATGTAACAAATCAGCTGTGAATAAATTTAGGTAAGTCTATGACACATGAATCCTGCTTGAGGACCTTTCTATGTACAACAGGTATACAGTACTCGTGGAATTATATTTAATTATTTCTTTTAATTTGTCAGCTATTGAGTATTATAAATGAGGGTGGAGAATCTGAGCAAAGAAGAACAAAGAAAGTGGATTCTGAAGCAGTACTGGACAACTAAAAATACTGAGAGGGTGTGTAGAGTGTGGCCAGAGGCGTTTGACATTTCTCTGCCAACACTGTTCTGTCCGAAGACATCGAGCTAAACCTTCTTGTCTCACAAACTTGGATACCATATTTATTTGATCTCAGATTTATTAAGACAAGCCAGGTGAAACTGTAATACAGTAAAAACAAACTTCATAAACATCACATTGCATGCATAACAGCATTTTCCTTACTCGATGATACAGTAAACTTACTTTTTTTAGCTCTCTAGGGGTAGATGGCGATGGATGAGAAACACATGCCTCGCTTCCAGTAATAACTTTCAGACACAAAATGGTGAATGCTTCACTTCCTGTCAAGATTCTACCCAGCATTCTCTGATTAATGATAACTTCCTTCCTATACATTCACTAATATATATGAAATGGTTTAACAGCCGTACTACCACAAAAGGACACTAGATGGTGCTACACTCCACTATAACTAATGTACCGTACATTACAACTTACACAAATCTATCACTGATTCTTCTTATTAAAGCATAAACATTATGATAGACAGCACACTCCCCGTCTGACGTCACACGACGTCACTAGCAGAGTCTTGCATAGAAAACAACAGAGCAAGTTCGTTCACTGGTCTTAAGAACACTTTAACCTCATTCTGTTGAAAGGTCTTGACCTCGACCTTACGGACACGATTATCTTTGCTTGGGAGTACTTTGGTGATCAGACCTAAAGGCCACATGTTCCTTAGCGTCTGACAGTCTTTCATTAGCACAACGTCTCCAGGTTTAAGATTGGGCTTTCTGGTGTGCCACTTTCTCCTCACTTGTAGAGTAGATATACATTGTTCCTTCCACCGGCTCCAGAAGGTATTGGCAAGAACTTGTACCTGTCTCCATTGTCGCTTGTAAAGATCTTTCTCACAAAACTCTCCAGCTGGAGCACCGGCAAGATTAGTCTTTTGCGTGAGCAACATGGCGGGTGTGAGGATCACCGGGTCTTCAAAGTCACTTGAAATTGGTGTCAAAGGTCTGGCATTAATGATAGCTGTAACCTCTGCCATAAAGGTCACTAAACATTCGTGAGTAAGCCTTGCAGTTCCTACTTGCAGGAAGATAGAGTCAAGAATTCTGCGGGCTATGCCTATCATCCTCTCCCAGACACCTCCCATGTGAGAAGAGTGAGGTGGGTTGAAGATCCACGTGCAGTCTTGCTCACTCAAGTATCTTTGTACTGTAAGGACGTCCAAGTTAGAAGGAATTTGAAGTTCTCTTACTGCTCCTACAAAGTTTGAGCCCCTGTCAGAACGAATAAGTCTCACTGGACCCCTGATTGCTATGAAACGTCTCAGAGCATTAATAAAACTTGAAGTGTCCATTGACTCAATAACTTCAATGTGAACCGCTCTGATGGACATGCAAACGAATATAACTGCCCAGCGTTTACTGTTTGAGTGTCCCCTCTTTGTGTACCGGGTGGCGACAGACCAGGGACCGAAAACATCAAGGCCAACATTGGTAAAAGGTGGATCCATGCTAAGTCTGTCAGGTGGTAAATTGGCCATCTTTTGCGTCTGTAACCTTCCACGAAGTTTTCTGCAGATGACACACTTGAAGAGGATCCTACTCACACATCTCTTAGCTCCGACTACCCATAGTCCAGCAGCTCTTACAGCTCCTTCAGTAAACAGTCGACCCTGGTGTTTAGTTTGGTCATGGTAGTGCTGAATGAGTAAGTAGGCAATATGATGGTGACCGGGAATCACTAACGGATGTTTCTCTGAGAGTTCTAACTCGCTTTCTCTCAAACGGCCTCCTACTCTCAACATGGCATTTTCATCAAGAATTGGATCAAGTTTCTTTAAACTACTGTCTTTAGGAACAGGTTTCTGGTTGATAATACAATTAATTTCTTTAGCAAAGACCTCTCTTTGTACAACAGATATTAACCAATTTTTAGATTGTTCTAGGTCAGTCGCTGAGTAGCCGTTTTTGCAGTGGTGCCAACCTCTGCAATTGTCTGGAGTCAGTGGATTTTGTTTATAGGACTGAGCTATGTGGTTCAGACAAGTAATAGCTCTAACTAATGACCTCCAGGTGGAAAACCTATTGAAACAGTGAGTTTTAAACTGGTTAAGAGAAGTTGTTGTAACTGCAGTAGATACCTGAGGGCGAATTTCCTGATCCTTGTCTGCATCTATTAACTCGAATGTGGCGGGGTCTTTAATGTTACAGTCGGTACTGCGTAGAAAGGTGGGACCTGTGAACCACGAAGTACTCTCAAGGCGGCTGGCTGCTACAGATCTGGTCGCTAGGTCTGCAGGATTACGGTCTGTGGGCACGAAATGCCATTGCTCTGGGAGGGTAGACCTCCTTATCCTCAATACTCTGTTATTGACATAGACGTAGAAACGTCTAATTTCATTATGGATGTAACCCAAAACTATTTTGCTGTCTGTATAAAACTCAGCTTTTTGAATTTCTACGTTTATCTCTGTTGCAATTAGTTCAGCTAGCTCTGTAGCCAAAACTGCAGCACAAAGCTCCAGCCTGGGTATAGTGTGCTCAGAAAGTGGTGCAAGTTTGGCTTTCCCCATTACAAACCCTATGTGGCATTGTCCTTTATTGTCTATGGTTTTCAGGTAAGCTACAGCAGCAATTGCCTTAACAGAAGCATCTGAAAACACACAACGTTTTTGCGTCTGATAGTCTTCAGATGACAGAGGGACATATGGTCGTGGGATGTTAAGGTTATATAAAACTGTCAGTGAGTCCTTCCACTCTGTCCATAGGTTCTTCTTGTCAGTGGGGAGAGGGTGGTCCCAATCTAACGACTCACAGGTCAAGTCTCTCAGTAGTGCCTTACCCTGGATAGTAATAGGTGCTGCAAAACCTAAAGGATCGTACAGGCTATTTATGGTAGACAGGACGCCTCTACGTGTAAAGGGTTTTTCCTCTGTGTTTACTTGAAAGGTAAAGGTGTCAGATCTTAAGTCCCATAGCAAACCAAGACTGCGTTGCATGGGAAGTGAGTCTGTGCCTAGATCTAAGTCCTTTAACTCGTTAGAACGATCTTCGACAGGAAAGGCCTCCAAGACTTCTCTACTGTTGGAAGCAATCTTGTGAAGTTTTAAGTTGGAACAGGCAAGCATTGCCTGAGTCCTTTTGAGGAGACTGATAGCGGCTTCATTTGTAGGCAGTGATTTCAAGCAGTCGTCTACGTAGAAATCTCTGTCTACAAATTGTCTGACATCTGACCCATACTCTGACTCGCCTACTCTAGCAGAGTGTCTGAGGCCATATATAGCAACAGCAGGGGAAGGACTGTTGCCAAATATGTGTACCCTCATACGGTATTCTGTGATGTCTCCAGAAGGGTTGTTGTCCTTGAACCAGAGAAATCTCAGAAAGTTACAGTGTTCTTCTTTAACAAGAAAGCAGTAGAACATTTGTTGTATGTCTGCCATGAACGCAACTGAATCTTTGCGAAAGCGAAGAAGCACCCCTAACAGTCTGTTGTTAAGGTCAGGGCCCGAGAGAAGGACATCATTTAGAGAGACACCCTCATGCTTGGCGCTAGAATCGAACACCACTCTAATCTGCCCTGGCTTCTTAGGGTGGTAAACCCCGAATATGGGTAAGTACCAGCATTCTTCTGTGTCTTTGAGGTCTGGGATTATGTCAGCATGACCGTTCTGGAATATTTTCTCCATGAAGGAAAAGAAATGTTCACTCATCTCTGGTTTCCTTTGGAGATTGTGTCTTAGGGACGAGAGGCGTTTATGTGCTAGTTCTCGGTTGTTAGGCAAACGTCGTCTTTGAGGTCTAAAGGGAAGAGGTGCAACCCAGCTATTAGTCACATCTTTCTCTATACTCTTTTCCATAAGTTCTAAGAAGAGTCTATCCTCTATGGACATTGCTACCTGGTCATCTTCCTTTGTCCTCTTAAACACTGTGCTTCCTAAGTCATTTTGGTCGTCGTCGTAGGTGTTGTTGTGTGGTAGCTCTTTTATGAGGATGTGATTCTGACAGGGTTGGAGAAGAGAAGGATGACCATTCTCAAAGGTACTAGTGAGCAGGTTATTAACAGATGCCGGTTTGTGAGCACCCCCTAGGCAAACATCACCTATAATGACCCACCCGAGGTCTAGTTTTTGGGCATATGGGGCGTTTTGGGAACCGTTTATCAGTTTTCTAACTTTATGGACTTGCAAGATATCTCTCCCAAGAAGTAAGATTATCTGAGCCTGATCGTCTAGTTCTGGTATGAGATGTGCTATGTGCTTTAAGTGAGTGTGGTGAGCTGCTGCGTCTGGTGTGGGAATCTCTGACCTGTTGTCTGGCATATGGTTGCACTCTATTATGGTCGGTAAGGGTAGGCATGTCTTACCATCCATAGATTCAATTTGTAGCCCGTCAGCTCTTCTCCCCGCCGTTTCCACTGTACCTGCACACGTTCTAAGGAGTAAGGGCTGCTCGGGCTTTTAAGGTTTAGAATGTCAAAAAACACAGATCTCGCTAGTGACCTATTACTCTGATCATCCAAAATGACGTAGAGCTTGACAGCTTTGTCTCTGCGTCCTTTTGGGTAAACTCTCACAGGACAGATTTTGGAGCAGGATCTGCCACCTGTAGTTCCTTTGCAGACTTCAGTACACTGTGAAGTGATTGCCATGGCGTCTGTACTAGAGTCTTTGGCTTCCCTGCCTTGCTCTGTGTCACCATGCACAGGTGGGAGGGTTCTTGGAGTAGGCCTTGGGTGTAGAGCTGTGTTGTGCTCTGTGTTGCCACACTCTGTACACTTGACACTGACCTTGCAGTCCTTGGCGAAGTGCGTAGATGAAGAGCAGCACTTGAAACAAATGTTGTTCTCCTTGAGGAAAGCTTTGCGCTCCTGGATAGTCTTTGTCCTGAAGGCTCTGCATTTCTGTAGAGGATGTGGCATCTTATGTAGAGGGCAGAACTTTGTAGGGTCGCTGTCTCGATCCTCTAGTTGAGACTCTGTAAACCTTTGGGAAGAAATGTTAGTTTTGTGCACGGCTACTGGAGCTCTGGGTTGTTTGGGGCCAAAGGAAGTGGAATAAGACACTGGAAAAATGAAACTGGGATCATCTTTCATTCTTGCTTGTCTGTCTACAAAGTCTACAAACTCACTAAGGGTGGAAAAGGCACATTGTGATCTCGTTTGTAGTTACAGCCATGAGTGATCCATCTTTCGTGTAACTCATAAGGAAGCTTTTGTGCTAAGGAGTGAATCCCTCTGGCAGAGTCAAGATAAGAAAGGCCAGGTAAGTCTCCTTCTGCTTTAGCCACTCGTAACTCCATACACAGATCACTGAATTCTCTGAGCCTTTGATAACCTCTGCTGGGCATTTTTGGGAAGTCTTCTATCCTTTTAAACAGTGTATTCTCTATAGCTTCTGGTGAACCATAACACCTATCCAGTCTGTCCCATATGTTTGTAAGGCCTATCTCAGGGTGATTTATGTTAATGTCTCTGATCCTTATGGCCTGTTCAGCAGACTCATTGCCGAGCCACTTTACTAGGAGGTCTATCTGTTCCCTGCAGGATAGATCTAGACCATGAATAGCACTCTGGAAAGAGGATCGCCACGCCCTGTAGTGTTGAGGGCGATCACTAAATTTGACAAGACCTTGGGTAACTAACTCACGTTTCGCAAGGAATTTTGCAAAGTCTATAGTAGCCTGATTGTGATTGGAGTAGGTTGCTGGTGTATTTTGGTGCGGTGTATAGGCATACCTGATAGAAGTCTCCTCTGTAGGTGTGTTGGGCTCATACCTGCTTAAGGTTGGCATTTCATACGGACTCATTGCATACACCTTTGGAGTGAAGACAGGTGTTTGGTAGTTGTATGAAGGATGTGTACCTTGTGGAATAGAAGGTTTGGTTGGGACGGGAAAGTCTGGCACTCTGTCAGACCTTTCTTGCTTGTCGCACTGGGTTCCGAGGTCGTCTCGTCGTTGCTTTATCTGTTGTGACTCACCGACGTCCTGTTTGGTTTCTTTTTGTGGGATGCTGCTTGGGTTATAGTGCTGGTGGACATATTCTGAGGTTCGTTGCGTTGCATCTTGACTGTCTTCCTCTAAACTTGGCATGCTTCTACATTCCTTTGACTCAATGTAGACAGCTGCTTCTAATGCTTCTGCTTCTGCAATGGCAACGGCAACATCTCGGTCTACTGCCAGTCTCTCCATGTTAGCTTCTAAGATAGATTGCTGTAATTTCAGGGACGTCTCCTGCTGAGCTAGCTCGGTCTTTGCCTTTTTCATCTGTAGCTCTTGGTCTGCGAATGCGACCCTGGCTCTTGCTGCTTCCGCTTTCGAACGGGCTATGGCTGCTGCATTTGCGACAAATGACTTGGATGAGCTTGCTTGTGATCTTGTTTTGATTGAAGATGTCTCACTGTGAGGCATGGCTGCGGGGAAGAAACTGTCTTGCTGTATAGAGACCGCTCGTGACAACGCTGCGCGCCTCTGTGTAGCTTGACTGCTTGCTTCGCCTGCCGCAGGTATGTTTCTTTAAAGTTTCTGACTGTATGGATGCTGTGTAGCCCCGGGCTGTACAGACTTCGCAGTCAGCTTATCTTCCTCTCGGAGGTCGGCTCAAACATTTCACTGTTCTGTCCGAAGACATCGAGCTAAACCTTCTTGTCTCACAAACTTGGATACCATATTTATTTGATCTCAGATTTATTAAGACAAGCCAGGTGAAACTGTAATACAGTAAAAACAAACTTCATAAACATCACATTGCATGCATAACAGCATTTTCCTTACTCGATGATACAGTAAACTTACTTTTTTTAGCTCTCTAGGGGTAGATGGCGATGGATGAGAAACACATGCCTCGCTTCCAGTAATAACTTTCAGACACAAAATGGTGAATGCTTCACTTCCTGTCAAGATTCTACCCAGCATTCTCTGATTAATGATAACTTCCTTCCTATACATTCACTAATATATATGAAATGGTTTAACAGCCGTACTACCACAAAAGGACACTAGATGGTGCTACACTCCACTATAACTAATGTACCGTACATTACAACTTACACAAATCTATCACTGATTCTTCTTATTAAAGCATAAACATTATGATAGACAGCACAAACACGTCAAACAATTTATTGTATCAGAGATAAATCTCATGCAGTAGTGTTCAGTGTTTAATGAACCAAACCTTTTTATAATGCATAACCAATATTCTCACTAGAGATGTGCATTCGTTTCGGCAATATTCGGAATTTGGAGCGAAATTTGATAATTCGTATTCAGAAGTACTTCCGAATAACGAATCGATACGATACGAATTCAAAATGAAACGGTATATAACAAATTTATTTCGTTTTACACTGTCATCATCATAGAAGAAAAATTTGAATAACTGATATCAACTATTGAATTTGAAATGAACTATCAAATTGATATCAACTATCGAATTGACCTTAATTTACAATACAAGTAATAGTCAGCAAAAAGACTTTATGAAACAAATTAATTGTGTTTCACTGTTTAATTTGACTCAAATACTAAATCTGTGACACGGGTTAAAATTTAACCCTAGCTTTTCTTTTAACAGCAAAATTTGATTAATTGGGGTTTTATCTAGTGATCCAAAATTCGAATTGATATCAACTATCGAATTGATATATGAAATTCGAATCGATTTGAAATTAAACTGAACGAAATATGAAACAAAATTAGCTACGAAATTCCGAAAACGAAATGATTTAAAAACGTAACGAAACTAAACTAAACTAAACTAAACTAAACAAATTTTTTAGCCATGCACATCCCTTATTCTCACCACCCAGTGTTTGTTGCGTAGAGCAGTGGTTCCCAGCCATGGTCCTCAAGTACCCCTAATAGGCCAGATTTTAAAGATCAACTTGGGGAAATGTAGACTGTATCCTGCAATCACTAAGCAGCAAATAATTTCACCTGTGCTGTGCTTCAGCTATCTGGAAACATGGCCTATTGAGGGTACTTGAGGACCGCGGTTGGGAACCACTGGCATAGATAATTTATCTAAAGTTTCAGGTTGGTCATATGAAAAGGGAAATTGTGGGCACGGAGCAGATAAAAACTCTCCTGTGACTATCACAACTGAAGTGAACCAGTCAAAGTCACTGTAGGGTGGATTTTTCAGTGATGGTGTCATGGGGCTGTTTTTTTTCCGTACAACTGTGGATGGTGACAATTTATTAAACATGTTGCGGAACATGCTGGTGTCACAACTTGCAACCAAAACTGACTTTGCCAAACTGTTCTTCCAACATGATGGGGACCATCATCATTTTGCTTGATGACAAGCCATGCTGGAATCATAAAAAGCCAAGCTTTTTAAAGAAACATTCCGCCCATAATCCTTCTTTCAACAGTAGGCCAAGGTCTGGTCATTCTTGATAGACAACCACTACTGCATTATAATGCCACAAAGGCATGGTACCATGGAACCAGTGACTACTTCAGCAGTGACTTTAATAAACTGTTAATGTTTTAGGTGGTCTATATCAATATTTGTATTTCTTGTATTTATGGTGATTTTTTATATATCGTAAGTTTCACTTTGCTAAAAGTGAAGGCGAAGTCTATAAATACCTTACAGCAAAACAAACAGAGAGATATAAAACTGGTCTTAATATGACGTGTAAAATGTCAGACCAGGCCATAGACCAAAGTTAATCTGTCGTTATGTCTGTATCTTCATAAATACAGATACCTTCTTAGGCATTCAGTGATAGATTGCGAGTGTAGAACATTTAAAGCAATTTCATTATCTTTGGGGTTCTTTTTTATTTTATTCTTTACTACATTTGGAGAGGAATAGAACTGCAATGGAAAGTATTTGTTGGCCGGATCAAATCATTCTCTTGTGAAATGACCTAAAATTGTGATTAATGTTTATAGTGGGTTTAAGACTTAATAAAAATGCCAGGTGCGTAATTGTCCAGGCTCTTTGCTTTGCTTGCGTGATAAAAATTTGAAAGCATTACCACAACATATTTTATTTAAAAATATTAAACTGAAGGGAAAAAAAGAAATTAGTAATAAAATCTGTCATGTTCTTTTGTCACTTCCAAGTTGTCTGTTCCAAGTTCCGTCGAGTGCCAGTGCTGGCAATAAACCTATAAATCTAAACCTATAAATAAATTAGGCATAAAATTCTCCAAAAATTAATTTGTTTCATTAACTATTCCACCATCATCATTGCTTCATCATAGGAAGAGGTTGAAACCTCTTCCTATGATGAAGCAATGATGATGGTGGAATAGTTAATGAAACAAATTAATTTTTGGGAGAATTTTATGCCTAATTTATTTATCACAACAAACTTAAATACCTTTATTTAATTCAACATGTTTTACATCTGCAGAGACTCGTCTAAATAGGCAAATAGCAATGCCCTGCTTTTTTTTTTTTGCAATTATAAAATAAAAATATTAAACAATAAACTATATATTTTTTCTGTTTATATGTGTTATTTAACATGTGTCTGATTGATAAAATAAGTGATGTCCCTTTAAGTATGCTCCCTTGTTATCTCCTCTATTGTAGCTAGTCAGAATAAAAATAAAAAAAACTTGATCAGTTTTTTTGACAACATTTCAGAAATCTGATAAGGTCTGCAATGGATGTGCTGTAATTCACCTTCTATAATTGTCTTGCAGCCCCTGCCTCTTCTTAAATGAACACAAATGGATGGCAAACAAAACTGGCCCAGCTAGCTGTTGAGATGTGAAGGTAGATCTGATTCACACACTGAGCATCTGCCTAAACCCCTTAATGACAGAGAATGCAGAGGTACATTGAAGTTTATCTTGCCTTAATGTGTAAACAAGGTTTTGTTCTTTCATACACTAAAGAGTTGTATTCTTTTTGAGAGCTTTATTATGGGGAAATTGGGTAGGATTAGTGTTTGGTTTGGCTTTTAGTAAATATTAATAATAAAATCACTTTTTTCACATTTAGTTATGTATACATCATGTGACTAAATTCTGGATTACAGTTGTAATCTAAATGTAGCCTCAAAATGGCCAATTTATTTGACTCGTTAACAGTAATATGTCTTTATGGATTACTCCCTATATATGGGATCATCCAAATATTTTGGAGGTAGTAGTGCCATATAGACATCCTACTCATGAGTAAAAGCTTTCAAGTTTCCGGTCTGGTATCAGATGTCACCAGAAGTCACTGTTTTACACATATGGGGTTATTCAGAGGGAGCCGATCTAGCCCCAAACGGTCACCGAACAGGGAATTTCCCTGTACGGTGCCATTTTGGGGCCATTCGGCTACTCAGAGAGCAGGCAGTTCGCCAAATTTTGGCAAGCTGCCAGCCAGTACGGTGCCTGTTCGGCAGTGAAATCCCCCATAGAGAAGCAATGGTTAGTCTATTCAGAGAACACTGAACAGCAGTGAAAAGTTGCCAAAGTGCCCTGCTGTTCGGTGCTTTCAATCGGCAGGTTTAATCAGGTGAATCTTATAGATTTCAATGTTAAAAATATTCCCGTTTCTATTCAATATCTAATAAACCATTTATTGTTTTAATCTGCAGTGAAACGTCTCTTTATTTATTGATTTTTTTTAGGATCTTTTAGGCATTTTTAGGGATTTTTTCAGCAAAATGTTTTTTCTGTTTTTTTTTTTAAGTCATTTTTCTTTTTTCTGTAACAGTCCTTTTTATCATCAATCATAGGACCTTAAATGTAAATTCCAGGCATTTTCATTCAGTAGTTTATTTGCAAAAGCGTATCATATTGTTTTTTATTTTTTCCCCGTTTATCAGCATGTCAGCTTTTTCCGGCGACTGGTCTGCGCTGTGATCAGTGGCTCATTGGCTTTTTCCAACATGTTTGGTGTGTTTTTTCCAGCGGTTCTGGCTTGTTTTCGATGGGTTTTCGGCTGGTGGTCGGCGGGTTTGTGGTGGGTTTTCCCTGCACTCCAGGGACCCTGCAGTGAATGCTGAAAAGGCAGGGTGGGGAACTTTGATTCACCCAAGTGCAGGGAA
Source organism: Leptobrachium leishanense (assembly GCA_009667805.1). Taxonomy (NCBI): domain Eukaryota; kingdom Metazoa; phylum Chordata; class Amphibia; order Anura; family Megophryidae; genus Leptobrachium; species Leptobrachium leishanense. The sequence goes on from CM019067.1 coordinate 256,047,459, forward strand.
CCATTAAAGCTGAATCCCAAAGGAATGAATAGCCTGGTGCTGGGAGGTACTAATTTCCTGCACCCCGAGACGTGTAAAAGGTGTGACGGTTAGAATAGTAACTGGATTCATGTCATCCGACTAGCATTTTAGGGTTTTAGGCTAGCGCACCTATACTACATAAATTGCAAAATCCCCATCTATGTGTGGGGACAAAATCAATTGGCACGCTGACCACAGTCACTTCTCTCAAATATCTAGGTATGTGGTTAGACCCAAATCTATCCTTTGGCCCCCACATCGAAAAACGCTCATCTAAAATTTACCCCAAACTAGGTGCCCTGTACAGAAACAAATCCTGCCTGAGCCCCATGGTAAGAAAGCAAATTGTACTACAAATGCTTATGCCAGCTATTGATTACGGAGATGTAGTGTATGCAGCCGCCCTGCAAACACACCTTCAGAAACTTACCACATTGTACAACTCATGCTGCCGCAATGTAACTACATGACCCACCATTGTGACATGTTAAAAGAGCTAAACTGGCCGTCGCTGGAGACTAAACTCACCCTTCACCTCTCCAACCTGGTGTTTAAGAGCTTTTCTGGGAAGCTGCCACCCTATCTGAATAGACTGCTTCCTCCAGCAGTTCCCTCATCCTATAACCTCCGATCCAGGACCAGTACCTTACTTGCAATACCACAATACAAAAAGGCAGTGGCTCGGTCCTCATTTTCCTACAGAGCACCGCAGTTATGGAATAACCTCCCAGACGCCATCAATTCTAGTCTAAAGTCACTCAAGAGCTCCCTATTAACATCCCTCAATACGGAATGCACCTGTAAACATGTAACATAATGACTATTTCTACATATTTATTTTCTGTTAATCTGTATATTTGTGTTTTTTTAATATCTTGCATTGTATTACTTTGTATTTCTGTAACAACTGTAACATTTTAAGGTTCTTGAACCCAGGACGTACTTGAAAACGAGAGAAATCTCAAAGTATCCTTCCTGGTAAAATCCTTTATAAATAAATAAATTAAGCAAGAAATTCTATTATTTAAGGGTCATAAAATCAAAAAATCAGATGCCCTTTTTTTGTTAAGAAAAATATTTTCCTCTATATGTGTTACTGCGTGCATCCATTTTGTGATCTTTTGTGTTATAAACTGTCCTCACCCAAAGTATCATTACAGCATGTGCTCCTCACAGTTTGGCTTTGGCCATATAATGGAGTCTATGGATCATTCACTGACTCATATCATTGTATTGTGTGGGATGTCTTCAAAGGACCTCACCAGGGTGTAGATTAGGAGTATTTTAAACCCCCTGTTTTATCTCATTCAGCTGCCAGCTCTTATCTCAGGGAGTCTGGAGAACAATAGACCTCCTGTAGCCTTATCTAACCATTCATTCCTCCATTCCATTGACTGTTGAACTCTGTATAAGATAAACCACAGCAGTAAAGTAAACCTTTTGCACAGATTTTGATAACTGTTGCATCATGGGAAAAATCCACAAAATGGAAACAGGAGATAAAAAAGAATCTTTCCTTTTTTACAAGCAATTACTTGGTGGTTTTATTTGTAATGACCAAGTAATCTAGTTACAGTATATGTAAGCGGTAGTGTCCCTATACAGTTTTTGAAGCTTTGATGGTGCAGTTTTTGTAATGGAGTGCTCTCTTCTTGCGCACCCCCAATTGTATTCAACGTAAAAGCATTTTGTGGAAATTTAACTGGATTTAAGTTTTTTAAATAAATTTTCTTAGTTTTCTCATATTGTTTAATGTGTATTGAATAAACCTCAAGTATTTGCATCTTAGTCTCCAGTGGAATTACATTATTTTACTGTCCTACATTAAATGTGGTATAAAATGCAAAGTGCAAAATTAATTTCTCGCACTGCCGTGTTTCACCATATAGAATTTACTATTAAATTTGGATTTCAGCTAAAATACAAAACCAGCAATTTAGCATAACTACACAAGTACAGGCAATGTGAAAATTCATAATAAAAAGTAGTAATGCGAAATATACCTTAAAACCATTTTTACTCCAGTCTCTCTGGCACTATTACAATTAGCTATAAAGTGTATTATGGAATAGTAAGCCATTTTTTTTTTATTCTGCGGCGTCAACAGTACTGGAAAATTGGCACATATCTTGTTTAAACAGTTCAGTCCCTAGATCCCTTTGGGCAGGTGATTGCACTATGCATTAAATGAGATTCTTGGAATAGGAAGTGCGCCAGTACATACACCAACCACACAAATTCTTCTTCTTATTTCTTTGTCTTTAGAATATTTTTTACACTTACAGATCTTGAAATAAAAAGCATTACTGTGAATGAAAGGCATTATCTAAAGCAGTGGTTCGCATCCTGTGGACCCTCAGGACCCACGATTGTCCTTGGTCATTAAGTCGCGACCTAAGGCTAGGGTCAGACTGGGGCAGTGCGAACGCGCGTGCAGGCGCACTAAATCACGGCCGTAGTAGCAGCACATGACGGGCAATGACGGCCAATATACGCAGTACGGGCGTACAAAAGTGCGTCCACACCACGCAACCGGCAAATGAACGCATTTTTCGTACAACGTGATACCGCTAGTACAGACGTACAGAGTGCGCTGCGGCCGCATAGCAGCGTGTGTGCGTGATTAGGAGACGTCAGACGCTGCTATTGTGCGGCCTACAAAACGTCCAAACAGCCAAAGTTTCCAGGTTTTGTTGGAGCATACCTGCGACTGTCGAAAATGTCTGCTGGACCAGAGATCGACGTGGAGAGGCTGATCAGCGCTGTGGGGGAGCATCCTGAGATATGGGACACGGCCTGCGACAGGTATAAAGACAAGGGGAAGAAGGCCAGCGCATGGGTCGTGGTGTCCCGTGTCGTGTACCCTGATTATGATACGTGGTCCGAGAAAGAGCAGCATATACAGAGTGAGTATTTGATTATTTTATTCATAATCCCATACATGTAAATCACAATAATAATAACAAAAACAAATATGTAATCATTGAGGTGAAATCTCAAATGCTCCCCAGCTGCCAGGGCACCTGCCCTGCATCACTCGTAAAATAATTAGACAGAGCATCGCGAAACCTGTTGCTGTATCTATTCACATCTATGATGTCATCGTTCACATCATCTTCAAGACCGACAACTGTGAGGGTATCATCAAAATTAAAACCATCCCTGGCACGCACATAATTATGTAGGATGCAACAGCATTTGACTATATCCACACAGAAATCAACCTGTACATCCAGCGGTCTATGTAAAATCCTCCACTTGTTGGTCAGTATGCCAAAGCTACACTCCACATACCGTCTCGCCCGCGACAGCCTATAATTAAAAACCCGCTTCTTCACATTCAGGTGTGTCCCTGAGTAGGGCCTTAGGAGGTGTGTGGATAGTCCGAATGCTTCATCACCCACGAAGGCATAGGGGACGGCCACGTCACTGCCAGGCAATGGTGCGGGTCTGGGGATGTTCAGGGTCCCACTCTCAATTTCATTCCACAGTGTGGAGTTCCTGAACAGTGTGGAGTCAGAGTCCTTGCCGTATGAACCGACATCCACATACACAAAACTATAGTTGGCATCTGACACCGCCAGTAGGCCAATGGAAAAGTAATGTTTATAATTCTGATACAGTGAGCCACTGTGCGGTGGCTTCACTATGCGGACATGTTTGCCATCCACGGCTCCCAGGCAGTTTGGAAAGTTGGCTCTCTCCCAGAATCCTGCTGCAATTTCTAGACATGCCTTGTGTGTCGGTTTTGGCAAACATTGGTCCTTCATGGTTTCCCATATGGTTTGGCACACCTTGTGGACGATCTCACCAGCTGTTGATCTGCCAACGCGGAAGTTATAATGCAGATCCTTCAAACTGCATCCACTAGCGAGATACCTAGAAGACAAAACAAAACTGTTTGAATATGATCACATACCATGAACACAAGCTAATGTCACACTCATCATGTTTTGCAGCACAAGAGGCGATGAACAAATGGCGCACAGTACGCGACAATTATACGCGGGTGCAGAAGAAGCAAGCCATGGCTGCGCGCTCTGGAGCTGGTTCCAAAAAGGTCCGTGGATATATCTACACGGAGCAACTGTCATTCCTCCGAAGGACCCAGGAGCCGCGCAGTAGCGTCAGCAGCATCGACCAGCCATCGACCTCCGGCTCACAGGTCCAACACATGGTGCCAGGAGGTTCTGCCAGCTGCCAGGAGGAGGTGAACCGGGGTGGTGCAGAGTCGCACCTGGAGGAGGATGTGGAGACAGGACAGGTGGCAGGTACCGCAACAACGGTCAGCACCAGACCTGCACAGAGGAGAAGGGCACCAGCTACAGACCTGGAGCAGGCCATGGTTACCTTCATGGAGGCTCAAACCAACCATCCACACCAACGCTGCATGCTTGCGGACTCCATGGACATGTCATTCTTCAATTCCTGTATGATCCTCCTCAACAAGATGAGCGAGGCTGAGAAGGTGGAGTACCGGCGCAGATCTCTGGCTATATTGGACGACATCCTTTCCCGTCCCCATCACGCAGCCGGTTACAATGCTGTGCCACAATCCACCAATGCCAGTGGATCTTCCCTCCCCAGTGAGGTGCTGTCCACCCACCCAGCCATGCCCCCTGGAGCCAGGCCACACACAGAGTCGGAGTACTGCTCTAGCCACACCACCGGCCCTCATGACCCAGATGCTCGGCGGTATCATGAGCTGTGATACATGTCATGAATATGTGTTAGTTTTGTTTGCCATGTGTTATTTGGTTTCATGTTTAATATATCATGACCTACAGTTAACAAGGTATAATATATGTCGAGAATATATTACTGTTATTTTATTTAATGTTTCATATTATATTATTATTTTGGTCTACATTGTTGTCGGAGTCATTTATGATTATGTACGTGTGATGTGATGCCTGTGTGTGTGTGTGTGTATGCATGTGACAGTGGGCATGTGACTACAGACATGATGCACTCATGTCAGGTGACTGGCAGCGATGTCATGTATGCAGGTGTTTGACAGTACGTACCGCAAAGTGATGACCAGCATCTCCTCCGGTGGTATGGCGGCCCTCATGTTGGTGTCCCTCTTGGTCAGCGGCTCGCGTACCTGCGACAACAGTTCATCAAAGGAGGGGATGGACATCCGCATGTAGTTGAAAAACTTCACGGGGTCCCTCTCTAGCAGTGGCCTGTACAGCGTCACAAAGTGTCCATGCGTGGGTCTGGCAGCGTTAATTTGATGAACCCAGGTTCGCCGCTTTCTCTTCCTCTTAAGGTACAGGTACCCCATTGCAGCAAACACAAAGACTTGTACTGGATCCATCTTTGAAAAACGCCACCATACCCAAAATGGATTTTTATAACCCTACCCCTTATTTTTTCATTCATCAATTAATTGGATTCATCAGTTTTTTCTCTTTTTTTACAGCTCCGTCATGAAATACGTCCAGAATTGCGCATCGTCTGACCGCTTTCGCGTATTCCGTGAAAAAATGCGTTCGCACGCACCAACGTACGTTTTGACGCTGGACGTCAGAAATGCGTTCGTCTGACCCTAGCCTAAAAATAATTGAATTCATTCCACAAAACAACGTGTGCAATATTCGACAATATATGCACTTTTCAAACAATTTTGTAAACAAACAGGGATTCTTTCCAAAATGGATAGTGCAGCAATCACAGCACTAGTGAAAACGAAAGCAAAAACCCAATAAAATAAACTGTAATTGAAACATATGAAATTAATTAGAACTTATGGGAAAACTGGGGACGCTTCTTGCTCTTAATAAGTGTCTCAAAGTCTGGGGTGATGGCAGACAAAGCAACTCTAATTTAAATCGATACTGAATGAATAGTAAAATATTATAAAAAACGTAAACTCACCTGCTCTGCGCCCTCCCGCCGTCCATCTCTGCCACTGCGCGCATTATTTCTTCACAGCAGCGGCAGCCTGCCCTCCCTGAACCTACGCAATTTGCGTAGTTGAACGCTACACTAATCATGTAAACTCAAGCTGGCCAAGAGATTGAGAGGTCTGCAGCGTGCATCTGGCACGGCCTATTTCCTGAACCTATGTTCTTCAGTGCCTCAGAGAGGCACTGAGAGCAATGGAATAGCTTGGACCAATGGGAAAGCACCATTGGTCCAAGCCATTCAAACACCTGCTACTGCAGTCCATAGGACTCCATGCAGGCTTTTGCTGCCCGGCCGCGTGACCTGCAGGATCTCGCCTCTCGTGAGATCTTGCAGATCCGCAACTTGACTCGAGGAGGGAGACTGGGGACTTTTTGTCCCCAGTCTCACTCTGCTCCCTGTGGCCAGAAGAGGCTGATCGGCCCACTGCTCTCGCCGCGGGATGAGAGGTGAGTTTCAGATTTCTGAGGTTTTTTTTTAGCTGGTTATAAATGATTCAGGAGAAATGGTATCAGTTAGCACCAGTTTCTAGCGGTGGTTAACTTTTTCGTTACCTCATCAGTGCAGTAATTCGCGTTAGGACTTTGCGCTCCTTATCCTTAACATGGGAAGCACAAAGTACAGTAAGCTCACAGAAGCGAGCACAATCGCTAATGCTCTAAGGGTTGTATTTTTTAGCCCATTAGCATATAGATTGTAATATGGGGCATGCGTTAAAGTCACTTAATTTACCGCTATAGGGCTGGTCTAAATTTTTTTACCAGGGCTGATTTTTATTCCCAGTACGGCCCTGTTCTGGGGTAGGTGCTTTATTAACACCTAGCCCCAGTACGAAGCACAAAACTGCCCGTTACCAGCCGCAGCGCTCAGCGCCACCACATTTAAGGGCTTGTGAAGTTCATAGGACATCATGGAGCATCTTGACCATGAGCTCTGTGTGAGCTTGCTCTAACTAGATCACGCAGTGCCGTGGAATAATCGCAGCGGGAACTATTTGTTCCCAGTCTCACTCTGCTACTGGCGAGAAGAAGCAGCGGATCAGCCCTCTCTTTACACCACAGGATGAGAGGTGAGTATGGGATTTAATGGGGGTGGGGTAGAAAGTGTTAAATGATATTGCAAATGCAAAAATGAATAACACCAGCTTTTAGGAGTCTGCATTTCTTAGTGAAATGCTGTTCCCAGTGTGGAAGCGCAGGGTGCTTTGGAATAGTCTGCACTTCCACTCGGGTGTATCAATTAACAGCTCCAATAATAAGTATAGGAGACGTCAGGTCTGGACTGGCCATTGGGTGTACTTGGCATTTGCCTGGTAGGCTGCTGGCCCATAAAGACCCCGACCGCTCGCTGGGCCTCAATTAGTAAGACTGCCATATTAGAAATGTCCAATGTTTAAAAAAAGATTCCAGTCTAATTCCCTCTATTTCCCTGCCTGAAAATCCGTTTAACAACAAATCAGCATAGCAATAAATTCAAATTTATTTATTTATTTTAGAAAGGATTTTACCAGGAAGGATACATTGCGATTTCTCTCGTTTTCAAGTTTGTCCTGGGTGGCAAGTATGTACCGTTAGGTGTCTTGCCCAAGGACACTTACTGGAGAGGTACTCTTGCCGGGATCGAACCTGTGTCTCCACAGTATCTCTCCACAGTTACAGAGCAGTGATGTTACCTCTACTCCACCCAGCCGGTCAAATCAAATTGATATGGATCATGTCTCCTTCAAAGGTATAGGCTGCAAGAGCTGATATTCGATCTGAATTTTTATCAGGAATTGAGATGCTGATAAACCCGCATTTGAATCTACTAAACTGAAAAATGACTAAAAATCTGTTCAAACAGGTCCTGATTTCGGCCATCAGGCCAAATTAAATCAAATTCTTAGTAGGAATCGGGCCCTCTGTGTCCTATTCTGACCCTGCCATTAAGATAATGGCTGGAACCATTATAAATTACGCCTTTAGTCCTTAACTTAACAGCTTGAACCACTTGCCGCAAGGTTTGCTTGCATAACCTTTTAAATGCCTGGCTATTTCACTAGATGTTTTTGAAAACCAAATTGCATAAAATTATTCATGTTCTTTCTCTTTCCCTTAATATTGCATTAAACATATAGTAATCTAACCAAAATAAAAACAGAATCTATTTTAAAATAGCTTTTTGCATTTAAAACTTCAATGCTGGAAAATGGTTATCACAAATTAGAGATTTCAACAAACTCCACTTTCAAATAGGAAGGATTTTCTAACAATAGTCTTTATTCTTGTTTCCTCTTACAAGTCATCCTGTCTGCTCTGGAAATTCTGTGTTTTTTATATTTGTACATTGTCAAACCCTGAGAGCGTTTTTCCAGTTCCATAAATCAGTGAGCTTGCTTTATTAAGTGTAAGATTCAGAGTCTTATTTTTTAATCGTTATATCCTTATATTTTATTTAATAAGGTTTGTGAGGGCTCTGAGAATGGGCAACAGCATTAGTGGTCTGCCCTATGGTGGGTCCTGGCTAAGGTCTCACAAGGTTTTAGCTTGATGGTGCCATTACAGAGATCTCAGGATCCGTGCCTGTACCGGTCAGGATTCAGTTGTACCTGTCAGAATCCGTGTCTACACTCGAGCAGCTACTTGAAAAGTGCTACCCTAAGACTCAGCACCAGCAAACGGAACATCAACAGTTAATTCACAACAAACATACACCACACCTTCCCCACCTGAAATAAAAGTCCACTCCCTCTTCCCATCAGTGCTTCAGTATTGTTCCAATATCCTTCAAGCAGTTTACCTGTATGTGTTCCGCTCCTGTTGATTATGTTACCAGATCCTTAGCTTTGTATACCGGACCCCACCGCCTTTCTATTGCCCTGACAACGCTCTCTGAATACCGATTTTGTACCTGGCCTTGAATCCACCCCAGTGCCTGTTTACAGGGCCGGTGCAAGCATTTTTGTCTAGTCAGGCGAAGGTGCGTTTTGGTGCCCCCCCATCCGTGTCATGTCAAGCCAATCAGGATAGAGGTGCCATAATAATCTCTATATATGCACACATACATATATACACACTCTAGTGTTGCACCGATACCACTTTAAGACCGAGTACAAGTACCAATACTTTTTTTCAGGTATTCACCGATATCATGCCCACTCAGATACATATATACAGACCAGAACATGTCCATATATATATATATATATATATATATTGCTCCCAGCTCACATGGATATATTTGCCCCAGCTCACAAGGGTATATATATTGCCCCCAGCTCACATGGATATATATATAGCCCCAGCTCACAAGGGTATATTTGCCCCCAGCTCACATATGGGTATATTTGCCCCCATCTCACATATGGGTATATTTACCACAGCTCACACATGGGTATATTTGCCCCCAGAGCTCACACGTGGGTATATTTGCCCCAGCTCACATATGGGTATATTTGCCCCAACTCACATATGGGTATATTTGCCCCAACTCACATATGGGTATATTTGTCCCAGCTCACACATGGGTATATTTGCCCCCTGCTCACATATGGGTATATTTGCCCCAGCTCACACATGGGCATATTTGCCCCCAGAGCTCACACATGGATATATTTGCCCCCAGAGCTCACACATGGGTAAATTTGCCCCCAGCTCACATCATTCTTCCCCTCAATTAATTTCACCCCCTCAATTCCTCCACCCCCTCAATTCATTCTCCCTTCAATTCAATCTCCCCTTTAATTCATTTCATACCCCTGCTCACACGCGCACATCACCCCTGATCACACATCACCCCTGCTCACACACACACACACACACACATCACCCCTGCTCACACGCGCACATCACCCCTGCTCACACATATCACCCCTGCTCACACATATCACCCCTGCTCACACATCACCCCTGCTCACACACACACACTCATCACCCCTGCTCACACGCGCACATCACCCCTGCTCACACATATCATCCCTGCTCACCACACATCACCCCTGCTCACACGCACACATCACCCCTGCTCACACACACACACATCACCCCTGCTCACACACACACACATCACCCCTGCTCACAACACACACACACACACCATCACCCCTGCTCACACACCACACACACACATCACCCCTGATCACACATCACCCCTGCTCACACACACACACATCACCTCTGCTCACACACACATACACATCACCCCTGCTCACACACACACACATCACCTCTGCTCACACACACATCACCCCTGCTCACACGCACACATCACCCCTGCTCACATGCACACATCACCCCTGCTCACACACACACATCACCCCTGCTCACACACACACATCACCCCTGCTCACACACACACACACATCACCCCTGCTCACACACATCACCCCTGCTCACACATCACCCCTGCTCACACATCACCCCTGCTCACACGCACACACACATGACCCCTGCTCACACATCACCCCTGCTCACACACACATACATCACCCCTGCACACACACACCCACCCCCCATACTCACACCCACCCCCCATGCTCACACCCACCTCCCCATGCTCACACACACCCAATGCTCTCATTCACCCATGCTCACACACACAGACACACACTCCATGCTTACACACCCACCTCCCCCATGCTCACCCCCATACTCACACGCCCTGCTTGCTACTTACCCTAGGATTCGAATCCCTGGCTGCCTCCGTGGTTGCAGCTCAGCTGGTCTCTCTCCACTCCCCCCACCCTGCACGTGCTGGACACTTCCCGCACAGGAGCAGGGGAGGGAGGCTCTGCTAGCTGCTGTGAGGAGGAAGGGGGTGGATGGGCGGGGCCAGCATGTTCCCATGTAAGCTGTGGTCTGGCAGCCTCGTCTTCCTCCTCCTCTGCACCCCCCCCCACAGGGCCTTTACTTCCGGTGCAGCGTGTGGGAGTGGGATCCCACACGCTGCTGAGTAAATGGGAAACCTTGTGCCCGATCCTTGCAAGGCCTCCGCTCGCTGGGTGGTCCAGATTTTTCCACCCCTCAACTGGCAGAAAGCCAGAATAGTAAGGCAGCCGCCTGTGCTGCCTTACACTAGCGCCGGCCCTGCCTGTTTATACCACCAAAAGGTATATTCTGCATATCCTCTTACCAGCATATTGACCCCTGCATTCTGGGTTCAGACTCCTGAACATGGGTCCCACTACGGCGCATGCCAGGGGCTCGCATGACAAGAGAAGACTGAACCATTTGCGAATCATACTGTTATCACCCAGAAATGGTGTCCAGAACTGAAATGCCAAGGAAGTCCTCTCTGCATTCCAACAGCAATCCCGACGATAGTTTTGGCCTTGAAACACTTCATCAGGATGATATAGCTGACACCCCTGTAGGCACCTCAGGTAAGAGGTTCATCTCAGGATTACCCTACACACTGCATCTCTCAACAGCTTTGTTGCATGCCACTGCTGGAATTCCCTCTTGGGGTCATCAGGACTCCATATAACATTGCGCAATAGGTCTGTACTACTATTCATGGTTAAAGTAAACTAGAGAACCATTTGTTGAGTATGCTTCAATTTAGGTGGTTGGAGGTTGCCAGATTGCACCCGATTCTTTACCAAGTGACCAGATGTTTTTTTTAAAGTTTTTTTATGGCATTATGTGATTTTGCAATTGCCACAACAGTTCTGACTCAATTTTAAATAGCAGAGAAGCTGCGAAAATTGAAACTCTTTAAAAAAAAGAATAAAAGAACACTGTTACAGTTTCTAGTACCTGGTGCCCCTTCCTCTGTACTAGGAGCTGAGAGTGTAGGCAATCGTAGCTCCAAAGACTAGACGAAACATAGTAAAGGGACTCGAAAGTCGAAGCTGACCCTTGGAGGGTGAAAACCAAACTGGGAATGGATTTATCTTGGATTTCCAGTTACAGACGTTCAAACGTAAAAAGACACCCCAACGTTTTCATGTTGAATAACCTCCCCCTCCCACACATACGCCCTGGTCTACAGACAAAGAATAATGATACTGGTAGAGAGATCTGGTTAAAGCCAGTCCTGGGAGGGTTGGGTGGAAGCAGAGCAAATGGTTACATGCAGATTACACATAGGGAAAACAGCACAGTATATCCCACCCAACACTCTACCCTAAATACAGGGGCTACGAAATATAAGAAAATTAAATGCAAATAAACATTGTGGTGGCCGTTCCTTCACAAGGGGGAATTTGTGACCCTGGGAGGGCTCAGTTCTGTCACAAACACTCTAAATATCAGTAATATTTTATTAAAATTTATTTAAAATAACGTAGTTGAAACTTTTACAAACAGTAAACAACATTTCATAAAATATGTTTCGGATTAAATGAAAGATTGTAAAATGTATTATATTAAAACTTATTTTTGTACTTCCCTCATAATAAAACAAAGTAAACTATCTCAGGTTTTATAAAAATACTTCAGTTTATTCACATTAAATACAATAGATTAAAATATGTATTCATATACAGATATTTATAGCTACTGTGATTTTCCTACCATTGTTTCCATTTCCTTATTTTCCTATCTACACCTTAAAACCTCATAAAATGTGACAATGTATCACTTTTTCCTGCCTGAGGTTTACAAATATAGTTTGTTGGTAATAGTAATATTACCCTTTTGTTTGTGTGCTATGAATACAAGAACAATGGAAATATGAAAAAGGAACATGTTTAACAAACCAGTAAATACATTCTGATTATTAATCGTTAACTTCTTAAAACAGAATTTTTTTTATGTTTCCACAGTGAATTTTAAACAAAGAGAGTTAAGGGGTTATTCAGAGAGAGCCGATCTGGCCCCGAAATCACACCGAACAAGGAATTTCCCTGTACAGTGCACTTTCGTGGTCATTCAGCTACTCAGAAAGCAGGCAGTTTGCCAAATTTTGGTGACTTGCCAGCGAAAATGCCAGCTATTCGGCGACCGTGAACTCCCCATAGAGAAGCAATGGTTAACCTTTTCAGAGAACGACGCACAGCAGTGAAATGTCTGTGAAATGCCCTGCTGTTTGGTGGTTTCATTCAGCAGGTTTCATCAGGCGATTCCCATAGGTTTCAATGTCAAAAATATTCCCATTTTTATACAATATCTATTAAACCGTTTATTCTTTTAACCCCTTAGTGACCGGACGGTTTTACACAAATCCGTCCTATAGTGACAGCTGCTGTTATTACGTTTCTGCGCTGTTCGTGTTTAGGTCAAATTTTCCTCTTACTCGTTTATGCAACCCACACATATTATACACCGTTTTTCCTGCCATTAAATGGACTTTCTAAAAATACCATTATTTCCATCATATCCTATAATTTACTATATATAAAAATATGAAATATGATGAAAAAATGGTAAAAACACACTTTTTCGTAATTTAATCTCCAAAATCTACAACCGCTAAAAAAGACCCCAGCTAAATAGTTTCAAAATTTTGTCCCGAGAATAGAAATACCCAATTCTTACACGTTTTTGCTTTTTAACCCCTTCACTGCTGAGCCAGTTCGCCTATGTGCGCTGATCTCATTCTGACCGTTTTATGCTCATTATTTTTAGATGACAGCCTAGGTCCTATTTAACTGCCCCCCCAACAAAATTTTTTTAAAAATCAATTTTTAAAAACATTTTTTTAATTTTTTTTTTAGCTTTTGTTTACACCAAACCTAGTCATGTATGGTATCATTGGAAAGGCCATGATCGGGAGATAGGGGGATCATTTGGATCCCCTTATCTCTCCTTGGCAGCTAGGGGGTTAACTGGCCCACTGATATCCTCACACATATGGTGGGGATGTCAGTGGGTGGAGGATGACTAGGAGGCCTGGCTGACATCCAAGATGTCAGCCACCTCCATGTTTAAATCGCAACTCTGTGCCGATTTGCGCCGAGTCGCGCTCCTGCAGCGAAACTGTTAACTTTATAACTGCTGAAAATGGGACACTCTCCCCTTTCCAGTGGTGTTAAAAAGTAAGTTTCTAGCTGCCATGGTTGGAGAGATAGAGGGCTCCAAAGGAGCCCCCCTCCACTTCCTGGTTCTCAATGCCCGGGGGGGCGCCTGCCGATGATGTCACCACGCAGCGTGGTGACGTCATCATGCTCGTCAGCCCCTCTAAAAGCAGAGGGGCAGGCTTCCTCCCTGCCAGAACTCTGTTGGAGCCTGCAAGGGAGGTAAGTATCAGCCAGGAGGGAGGTTAGGAGCCGCTGACATACTATGTACGTCTGCGGGTCTAAGGGAGACCCGTGGACAGGACGTACATGCTACGTCAGTGGTCATTAAGGGGTTAATCTGCAGCAAAAAGTCTCTCTATTAATTTTTTAGGATGTTTTAGGCATTTTTCAGGATTTTTTTTGGCAAACTTTTTGGGGTTTTTATTAAATAGCGTTTTGTTTTTTCTGTAAAAGACATTTTTATTATTATTCATAGGGCCTTATATGTTAATTCCAGACATTTTTATCCAGTAGTTTTTTTGCAAACAGCTTTTAAAGTTTTTTGTACCCGTCTGGTGGCTTGTTGGCTTATTTCTACGACTGCCCGGCGCTGTGTTCAGCGGCTCTTTGGCTGCTTCCGGGTGTGTTTGGCGGCTGTCCAGAAGGTTTGGCACTACTATCCGGAGGGTTTCCTCGGCGGTTGTCCGGCTGGCAGGTAGCAGCGGCCGGCGGGTTGGCTGCTGCTGCCGACAGGTTGGCGGCAGCGTTCGGCAGTCGATTCACCACAGTTCGGGGAATTCAGCATTCTCCGCAGGGTCCCCAAAGGTCAGCGAATCGGACTCACCGAAGTGCGGCGAATCAGAGAGCACAGAAATGTTGGTGACATTTCAGTGCTCTCTGAATAACCCTTTTAGTGCATAAAGTCCCACTTACCTATCTCAGGGTTGAGATGTAGGTTTTGAAAGTACAATTACTATATGCATCATACTCTGCTGTTAGATGATTGTTTTAAATTTTGATATTTTGTGGATGGAAGCTGTATTGTGCAACTGTGCTTAAAATACTCATTATGCGTAAATGTATGTAACACTTTCTACGTACGTATCTTCATTACACTAAATACAGTAATTCATGACAAATACTCTGTTTCTTTGGTAATATCTCATAGTTTATCAAATTGCAAGGTACATAACACTATGGGTTATCTAAAAGTCTTTTATCCCAACAATGTTTCAATATAAAGTTCACAAGTTAGTTAGTAGCTCTGTTTTTTTTATTCCTTGTAGAACATAATTTCTAATTTAATTGTATATTTAATACAATGTTATACAAATATACAGTGGCAAGAAAAAATATGTGAACCCTTTGGAATTACGTGGAGTTTTGCATGAATTGGTCATAAAATGTGCTCTGATCTTAGAAACATAGAAACATAGAAAAATGTCGGCAGATAAGAACCTTTCGGCCCATCTAGTCTGCCCAATTACATGGATACTTGACCTGGATTTATCTTTTGTTTAGGATAGCCTTATGCCTATCCCGTGCTTGCTTAAATTCAATTACTGTTTTGGCCTCTACCACTTCAACTGGAAGACTGTTCCATGTATCTACCACCCGCTCAGTAAAATAATGCTTCCTGATGTTACTTTTAAACCTTTGCCCCTCTAATCTAAGACTATGTCCTCTTGTTTTGCTATTTTGTTTCCTTTTAAATATACTCCCTTCCTCTACCTTGTGGATTCCCTTTACGTATTTAAATGTTTCTATCATATCTCCTCTGTCTCGTCTTTTTTCCAAGCAGTACATGTTAAGATCATTAAGCCTTTCTTGGTAACTTTTCTCCTTCAAGCCGTACACCATTTTAGTAGCCCTTCTCTGAACTCTCTCTAAGATGTCTATATCCTTCTGGAGATACGGTCTCCAGTACTGCACACAGTACTCCAAATGAAGTCTCACCAGTGCTCTGTACAGTGGCATGAGCACTTCCCTTTTCCTACTGCTATATCTTCATCTAAGTCACAACAATTTGAAAAACACAGTCTGCTTAAAATAGTACAACACAAACATTATATGTTTTCATGTGTTTATTGAACAGAACATGTAAACATTCACAGTGCAGTGTGGAAAAAGTATGTGAACCTTTGGACTTAATAACTGGTTGACCCTCCTTTGGCAGCAATAACCTCAACCAAACGTTTCCTGTAGTTGCAGATCAGACCTGCACAACGATCTGGAGTAATTTTGGACCACTCCTCTTAACAAAACTGTTTCAGTGTAGCAATATTCTTGGGATGTCTGGTGTGAATCGCTCTCTTAAGGTCATGCCACGGCATTTCAATCGGGTTGAGGTCAGGACTCTGACTGGGCCACTCCAGAAGGCATATTTTGTTTTGTTGAAGCCATTCTTTTGTTGAATTACTTATATGCTTTGGGCAGTGGCGTAACTAGAAACCTGAGGGCCCCGGTGCAAGAATCCACGAAGGGCCCCGCCCCAAAAAAATCTATGTATTTTTACTTATTTTTCACTGCAAAATAAAACAAAGATAGTATTGCCTAGGGATGCACCGATACCACTTTTTTAAGACCGAGTACGAGTACCGATACTTTTCTTTAATGTCATGTGACGCTTTCCAATAAGAACAGACCATATAAAAATGCCCCCAGCTCACATGTATATCCCGCCCCGATATATATATATATATATATACTGCCCCAGCTCATGGATTTGCCCCATCTCACACATGGATATGCCCCAGCTCACACATGGATATGCCCCCCAGCTCATGGATATGCACCCCCAGCTCATGGATATGCACCCCCAGCTCATGGATATGCCCCCCAGCTCATGGATATGCCCCCCAGCTCATGGATATGCACCCCCAGCTCATGGATATGCACCCTCAGCTCATGGATATGCCCCCCAGCTCATGGATATGCACCCCCAGCTCATGGATATGCCCCCCAGCTCATGGATATGCCCCCCAGCTCATGGATATGCACCCCCAGCTCATGGATATGCCCCCCAGCTCATGGATATGCACCCCCAGCTCATGGATATGCCCCCCAACTCTCACATGGATATGCCCCCCAGCTCATGGATATGCCCCCCAGCTCATGGGTATAAGGGCCCCCCAGCTCATGGGTATAAGGGCCCCCCAGCTCATGGGTATAAGGGCCCCCAGCTCTCATGGGTATTTGGGACCCCATCCCCCAGCTCTTACCTCTGCCGGCGATGCAGCAGCTTCTTCTCCGAGGCGAGAGGCTGCTGGAAACATGCGTCTTGGCCGCTCGCCGGAAACCACCTGATCAGCGCAGAGGTCTCGCGAGAGGATCTCGTCCGCTGGTCAGGTGGTTCCTATCCCACGTGAGCGGCCAAGCTGCATGTCAGTGGCCACTCGCAGGGAGAGGGACGGCCAGCGCGCGGCTCCCAGATTCCAGCGCTGATTGACGGAATCTGGCGGGCGGCGCCGGGCCCCCCTCCAGTGGCGGAATGCCAGGGCCCGGTCGCAACTGCGACCGCTGCGACCCTGGTACTTCCGCCACTGGCTTTGGGTCATTGTCCTGTTGCATCACCCATCCTCTGCGTAGATTCAGTTGGCGACAGATGGTCTTATGTTTTCCTGCAAAATGTCTTGATAAACTATGGAATTCATTTTTCCATCAATGACAACAATCCGTCCAGGCCCTGAGGCAGCAAAGCAGCCCCAAACTATGATGCTCCCTCCGCCATGTTTTACAGTGGTGATGAGGTTTTGATGTTGGTGTGCTGTGCCTTTTTTTCTCCGCACATAGTGTAGTGTGTTTTTTCCAAACAACTCAATTTTGGTTTCATCTGTCCACAGAATATTTTGCAAAACACATACAACACTGCACATTATGGGGTGTCACAGAGCTCCACAGTAATAAAACTCAATGTAATTTACTGATATCAAATTCATTTCTCCCCGCCAGCATATCAAATTCATTCATTTCTCCCCCAGCACATCGAATTGATTCATTTCTCCCCCAGCACATAAAAATCTTTCATTTCCCCCCCAGCATATCAAATTTATTCATGTCTCCCCAGCAATTCAAATTTATTCATGTCTTCCCCAGCATATCAAATTTATTCATGTCACCCCCAGCATACCAATTTCATTAATTTCTCCCTCCCCAGCATACCAATTTCATGAATTCTCCCACCAGCAAACCAATTTCATTAATCCCCCCAGCATAACAATAAATTTCATCCCCCCAGCAGAACAATAAATTTCATTCATTTCTCTCCTCCCCCCTATTAAATTAATTAATTTATTTATTTCTTCCCCAGCATTATATCTCGTCGTTGGGGACTGGTGGTGCGTGCTGGCGGGAGCCAGGAGAGACATTCTGTCATATGCAAGATCTGGCCACGTGTGTGGACGCGCCCTACTGTGACCAAATCAGAGGGAGCCGGTTGGCTGTCGACATCACGCGGCACGCCATGTGACCTAATCAGCAGGGGCCGACGGCTGAATAGGTCATAGGGCTCGCCACTCGCTGGATGGCCGGCCGCCTTCCCTCTTCAGTTGGCCTAGGCTGCCTTGCCGGGCGGCTGGCTATGTCGGCCGTCCGACCGGCAAGGGAAGCTAGTGGCCGACCGGCCCAGGAGGCTAATGGCCTACCGGACAAATGCCCGGTTTGCCCGATGGTCAGTCCAGACCTGAAGGGGTTAAATACTGTAGTTCCTGAAGAAAAAAAATTAAATAACAGTGTTCACAAGCACCGAATTCGGATTCCCCATAGACAAGTAGTTGTTAGTTAATCTATTCAGAGAATGCTGAACAGCACTGAACTGTCAGTGAAATGCCCTGATTTTCGGAGGTTCGTTCAACAGCTTTAAACTGGTGAATACCTTAGGTTTGAAAGTAGAAAATATTCCCCGTTTTTATTAAATATTTATTCAACTGCTTAGTCTATTCACTTGCAGCAAAAAGTCTCTTTATTTTGTTTATTAGGATTTTTTAGGCATTTTTCTTGATATAAAACTACCAGTCAAACAAAATTAAATACAGCCAGTACCAAAATAAAATACCAACTGGTACCAAATAAAAAATACCAGCCGGTACCAAAAATAAAATACCAGCCAGTACTACAATAAAAGTACCAAAATACAATACCAACCGGTACTACAATAAATATACCAGCCAGAAACAAAATAAAATACCAGCCGGTGTTAGTTGGTATTAGGTATTAGTACATTTAATTACTTCTGTTATTACTATACAATTTTTCAGATGTGGTCTGGTCTATTACAGTAAAAAAAAAAAGTCTCAAAAGATTGTTTTCATTTCCCATCCCCTTTTTTCTCTCTGGAATGCCTAAACTATTTGGGAATATATTTTCTCCTCTTAGAGAATACATGACGCAAATAAAACGAATGCCAGAACTTGATGAAAAGCATGTTATTTAGTCTCTCCGGGAAATACATAAATAGGTCTTTCCACAGGAAAAAAAATCTGGTACATGGTGGGGACTTGCAATTGAAGCTCCCAGCTACTTTGAATATTTGGAGGACACATAAAAAAACATTGCAGAATCCTGCAATGTATGTGTGTATACACTAGTGCTAACAAAGACGCACTGTATAACCTTCCACAACATCTCTTTTATTTAGTTGAAGACAGATACTATGTGCGAGTGTATGTATTAAGAACTTGTTACATTCATAAAATGCAAAATGCATCAACACCTGCAGTCAGTAAAAATTACCACTTTATTACATATACTAAAATGTCTCATATTTTCTGCAGATGGCATGGAGGAGATGATAAACACTGGATGAGGGCTCATATAGCGGATTCTTCTAATGCATTTCACCCTGCTACCACTAGTGATCTACATACTGGACCATTATTGTTACAATTCTAGTCTCTGCTCAATACCTGTGCCAACTAGTTATGCTGTCTGGTCATGGTCAGTTTAGAAGACTGTTAAGGTTAATAAATTGAACTGTGTTATTTTTTTCCCCCACTAACTACATTAAGGGCAGTATTACAAAGCTGGTGCTAATTTAACCAGAGCTGTTGTAAACTTACCAGAGCCATTATAGTCTATGGAGATGCTAAGTTTACAACAGCTCTGGCTAAGTTAGCACCAGCTTTGTGATACTGGCCTATGTCTTGTCAGCACAACTGGCTAGATGTTATCTTCTTTCCTTCCTAACAAGGTCCTCCTGTTTCCTCTGTGATCACTATAATCAAAGGAGATCTGTGCTGCACCTGATTGCAAAACAGAATCACATGTGCTCACAGTAAGGAAGCACAGATCCATACAGTAACAAAGTATAAAAGAACAACTAGTCAATTGGTGCTGAATGTTGTTTACAAATTTGCATAACAAAATAAGAGGCAGCATTGCATTCTTCATAAGACTCTCACCAAGCTTAAAATTAGATTTGTTAAAAGTCGAAATATGTACATATTTCATGTGGTTACGCAGCAATAAGATTGTAAGTGGTGAAGGGCAGAACAAATTAAAGTTTTAGTTTATTACAGTTGAGGGATTTGGGTCTACACCAAATCATTATTGTAAATATATGATGAACAATTCCTAAAAGGTTAAAGGTTTACAAGCTAAAAGTTTAGCACTCATCACATCTCCTTATCTCCCAGATGAGAAAAGTGAGTGTCTGTCAATATGGCAATGCTTATCTTGCAGAACAATAGAAAGCTCCCACTACCGTAGTTGGCTTTCCCTTTCCAATTCTAAACTCTCACATAACTCTCAGCTTTTCTCCAAAATAGCAACTGTCTCTGAACTCTGCCTCTGAACATGGCCTTCTGTCTTTGTCATTTCCTCCTCCCTTTCATGCCTTTAGGACATGTAGACATTCACCACTCTATAAGGCTGTCACCTATTTTTCAAAGATTTAAATCCTCCCTTAATATTGACCTATGTCAAAGAAGAATACCAACTATTTATGAAACAGTGAGCCATTCACTCTACCATTCCTCCAACGTATTTCATATGCGGCACACTACAACTCCCTTGCTTTTGTTTCCACCCACCTCTCCTTTAGAAAGTACTCCCTTTAGGTAGAAAGACCCGCCACGCCTCATGTTTAAGTATGTAATATAACCATATGTAACTATGTATTGTATTTATGTAACTATGGTGACCCATGTATCGTGCTGAAGAATATGTTGGCATAATATAACCAGAAACTACTGTAGCGCTCACTCCCGGAGGAGCCGCTGAAAATGAACCACGGGTCAGTCTCCCCACACTAGGGAATAAAGATACTCCAACACAGTTGTGAGTTTTTATCATTTAAATAGTTTACTAAAATCTTGAGCAGATGTTGAAACACGGTATTCACAAGAGTTATTACAATATTTTCGTATTCCGGTAAAACGCGCAGCGGAAAAGAAACGAAACACGAGGCTTCGTATTTCGGAAAATAAAATATTCGCGACCGAACATAAAAGAATGCAATTTCCCGATAATTCAGAAAAAGGGACAAGTAGCGAAACCCCAAACATACAATCCCTTTCGTATTACGGCAAACGCGCAGCGGAAAAGAGAAAAATGTATTCGGAACGTATCTTTGTCTTAACCCCCGTTCCGATTCGTAAAAGGAAATGAGTCCTGTACAAGTTAAGTTCCAGAATGTGAGAAGCGTATCCGTGTTGTGTGTGTGCGGTACCCGGGTACTGTTCAACTGGCCAGTGAATTTATTAAAGGAAAGTCTTCGACTAGTCAGTTGGGGCCCTGTGAACTTAAAAGAGAAAACAGCAGAGCGTCCTTTAATCATACAAACAGCCTTGGAGGCCTCTCACCCATCCACTGCATCTGCTGCTTAGGCTCCGCTGACCCAGGACGTCTCTCCACCCGATTTTGACTGGGGAT
Organism: Leptobrachium leishanense; assembly: GCA_009667805.1. NCBI lineage: Eukaryota > Metazoa > Chordata > Amphibia > Anura > Megophryidae > Leptobrachium > Leptobrachium leishanense. Next base: position 256,069,180 of record CM019067.1, read on the forward strand.
ACTAGCGGCCGGATCCGTTGTCTACCTTCATGCAGCTTGTCCAGCTCCCCGCCTGCTCTCCGTTCGATTCCGCCGGTCTGCAGCTGTTGTCTGGGTACTGGCAAGTCTCCTTCTCCTCAGGTTGAGTGACCCAAAAGGAATTACAGGTCTCCCTCGGGCTTTGGCCTAGCTCCTCCAGCGGTCTCCTCAGTGCGTCTGCTTTCTCTCATCCCCTGGCGCGCTCTGGAACTTTCTCCACGAGGCAGAGGATGTAAGTGTCCAGTCTCCACCCACTTCCTGGCTTCTTGCAAAGCATGCCAGTTATTGTAGTCCCAATGTCCAGTATCTCTGATTGCGATAGTCTCCATCTTGTGGCCAAAAATAGGTACTGCCACAGCAAGATTTTTAGCACAGCGCTACACTCTCCCCCTCCTAGAACTCTTGGGTCTCTCCAAGGAGGTACAACAGTTACATTACGTTCCACAATATTTGAATACAATTTACGTAACATGTACAGGTTCAGCAGCATACATACAGTGAGTTAGGAACACTTCCTCAAGTTGACTCATATTTTGGGCTACCTCAGCTAGCATAGCAGACACTTCGGGCAACCTCCGCACCGTGGTGATGGCTTCTTCAGTGCTATGTCCTGGTGAGTCGTAGGTGAGTCGTTGGGGCGGTCGAACAGAGCGTTTGGGTTCTGCCTCAATCAGTTCCTCTTCAGGTAGAAGTACTATAGGCGTCGGCTCAATTCTTCTCTCTATCACTGGAGCAGACGTTTCTTCAGAGTATGATCCCTCCAGTGAAGGCATAGAACTGTAATCACCTGAATAAGCTTCCGGAGCTACCGGGATCCCCATAGCCTCAGGGACTTCCAACTGAAATTCAAGAGGCTCAAGGATATCAACAATCTCGGGGACTTCCAACAAGAATTCAGGAGCTTCAGGCCTCAAGTTACTCTCCCACCGCTCAGGGACAACGACAACCTCTTCAGGCTCCGGCGAGCGTATCCAGTCCAGACAGAAACTTTCTTCTTCACTGTCCCTTTCGCTCTCTTCAACAACCCGAGTCTGTTGAGACCGAGTAACAGGAGGCAAACATGGAACAGGCGGATTTGGCAGAGGCGGTTCGTCCCCAACTGGCATTCTCACAGCCTCTCTCAAAGGTAACAAATGATTCCGGTGCCAGTTCTTGAGAGGCCCAGCCTTTCCATCCGGGCGAATCTGATACACTGGTAGACCTGGTAACTGTTTGCAGACAATGTAAACCTGGGAACTCCACCTATCCGCCAACTTGTGTCTCGCAGCAGCACCCAAGTTCTTCAATAGAACCCTATCACCGGCTGTAGATCTTGTATTCGAACTTTCAGGTCATAGTTCCTTTTGTTTCTTTGCTCCCTGTTTCCCGAGGTCAACCGGGCCTGTTCAAATGCAGAAGCCAAATTCTTTCGAAGTCTATCCACGTAGTTTCTATGGGAAGCTACTGACGTCTGGTCTAGAGATAACCCAAATGCCAAATCAACCGGCAGTCGAGCCTCTCTTCCGAACATAAGACGGTACGGTGAGTATCCAGTTGCATCACTCTCCGTACTGTTATATGCGTGCACCAGAGTAGCTATGTGCCGACTCCAACTCTGCTTCTCCACATTCGACAAGGTCCCCAACATGTTTAGCAGTGTGCGATTAAACCTTTCAGGCTGAGCATCACCTTGAGGGTGATATGGTGTAGTTCGGGTCTTCTGGATTCCCAACAACTCCAACAATTGCCCCACCAGTCTGCTTTCAAAGTCTCTACCCTGATCAGAGTGTATCCTTCTTGGCAGTCCGTAATGAACAAAGAATTTTTCCATCAACACTTTGGCTACTGTTGGAGCGCGTTGATCTTTCGTGGAAAATGCTTGGGCGTAACGAGTGAAATGATCAGTCACTATTAGAATGTTCCCTTACCCACTAGCATCCGGCTCTAAGCACAAGAAGTCAATGCACACCAAATCCATGGGTCCCTGACTCTGCAGATGGCTCATTGGAGCACTTCGGGTCGGTAGAGTCTTTCTCTGAATACACCTCAGACAGGAATGACAATAACTTTCCACTTCAGCCCTCATACAAGGCCAATAAAACCTATCTCGCACCAGCTTAAAAGTTCTCTCTGCACCCAAATGTCCATGCTCATTATGTAGTGATCGCAGCACACTCTCCCTATGTTTAGTGGGGAGGAATAACTGTTGAATCTCTTCCGCGTTGTTGGAGGGGCCCCTTCAGTAGACCACCCCATCCAGCATCTTTAACCGCTCCCATTCTTTGTAGACCAACCTGGCTCCACTCGGGGAGTTGGTTAACAAAATCTCTCGCTGGTTTTCAGTCAGGGCCTTTAGGGTCAAGGCAATTAACGGATCTCTGGCCTGATCCGCTTTCAGGTCCTGTCTTGAAAAGGTAGGTAAACTTTCATCCCTTAACTGCGTAGGGTTACAGTAGAACTCAGGAACAGCCGCAGCCATAACTCCTATGGCCTCTGCTTCAAGCCCTCCTTTGACCCGGCGCTCTGTTCCTTGACACAAAGCTTGCACCCCATCTGGAGTCAACTGAGTCCATTCTGTAGTATAGGGTCTTCTCGATAACGCATCAGCATCTAGATTATTCACCCCAGGGCGATACTTCAGGCTGAACCGAAACCCTGACAGAGCGGCCAACCACCGATGTCCCGTTGCGTCCAGTTTTGCAGTAGTAAGGATATAGGTGAGAGGATTATTATCCGTCTTAATCACGAACTCAGCTCCATACAGATAGTCTTTCAACTTGTCCACCACTGCCCACTTCAAGGCCAGGAACTCCAGCTTGTGAGTAGGATAGTTCTTCTCTGAAGGCGCAACGCTCCGGCTCACGTACGCCACAGGCCTCAGCAATCCATCATACTCCTGATATAGGACTCCTCCCAGACCTTCTCGGCTGGCATCCACATGTAGTTCATACGGCTTATGAGGGTCCGCATAGGCCAAAACAGGAGCTCGGGTTAGACTCTCTTTCAACTTTACAAAAGCTCCTTCACATTGACTGGTCCATTCAACTTGTATAGACTCTCGAGCTTTCCTTGGCCCCGGAGCTGACGGGTTTTTGTCAGAGACCTTGCAGCCTTCTTCTGTGGTTTCCTTCTGCAGGAGTTTGTTCAGTGGTTGAGCTATTTTCGCAAATCCTCCCACAAATCTTCGATAGTATGAACAGAATCCCAAGAAAGATCTAAGTTCAGTGACGTTTCAGGGTCTAGGCCAAGAAGCTACGGCCTCCAACTTCCGAGGGTCTGTCGAAACACCTTCTGCTGAGACCACATGTCCTAGATACGTAACAGACGGCAGACAGAATTGGCATTTCTCCAGAGACAGTTTCAGCCCCTCTTCATGGAGCCTCTTCAAGACCTTCTCCAGACGTTGCTCATGTTCTTCCAGAGTCTTCCCAAACACAATTATGTCATCCAGGTACACTAATACTTCGATTAGATTCATATCCCCGACTGTCTTCTCCATCAACCGTTGGAACGTGGCTGGAGCCCCCGTAAGGCCTTGAGGCATTCTGTTGAATTCAAAGAACCCAGTGGGCAGATGAACGCAGTTTTCTCCTTGTCTTCAGGATGCATTGGTATCTGGTGATACCCACTACGCAGGTCTAGTACACTAAACCACTTTGCTCCAGACAAACACTGTAGAGCATCTTCAATCCGAGGAGTGGCATATTGATCGGGGATGGTTCTCCGGTTCAATGTGCGGTAGTCTATGCATAAGCGGACAGAACCATTTTTCTTCCGGACCAACACTATTGGAGATGCATATGGACTCCTGGACTCTTGAATCACCTGGGTTCTTTGTAATTCGTTCAGCTGCTCTCGCAGATCATCTAAGTCTCCTAGCGGAACTCGCCTTGATCTTTCACGAAACGGCTTGTCTTCTTGTAGTCGAATACGATGTTCAGTACTCTTAGCCAGGCCCACATCGAATTCATCTTTCGAGAACAATTCCTTCCACTTTAAGACTTGAGACTGAAGACGTTTCTTCCACTCAGGTGAAATGGGAGCGTCCTTGGGGTCGAATCTTTCATCTGGAATCTCTTTACCTTCTCCCCTCCTGAGTCGGTAGAGAGGGGTGTAGCAGACTCTACTTGCCCGATAGGCATTCGTGCTTTAAGAACCACTGGAGAATCCGTCACATTGCACACACTGACCGAGACTCTTCCTCGTGTTCTCTTCAGAGCCTTGGTGGAGATTATTTCAGGAATTACTTCGACTCCGGTTTCACTCCCATGATCAAAATCGGTTCCCAGCACCACATAGGGACCGGGGTGCGATCCATTCAACTTGACTGAAGCCCGGAAACTCGCTACTTCTCCTGCTTGCAGAACCTTCTCCGTTCCACCCAGTCTCCACAGTCTTCCCACTTCGGCAGGTGCCTTTCGTTCTTCGACCATCCTCTGATAGACCGGACGTAACATTGGGTGTACTCCTTGAGTTGAACCTTCTTCCAACACGATAGGTGTCAGGAGACGCCGCACTAGGTCAGTATTCGTCCCCACTATCAGGGAGCTTCTGTTCGCACCCGAGGGTCGAGGACACACAATAGCCAATGCATCACAACCCCCAGACTGCCCGATGACTTCAGATCCGATCTCCAACTTTACTTGCAGGTACCCGTCATAAGGAAGTTTCTCAGTGCCGATACCCCATATTTCCAAATCCTTCAATTCTTGCAAAGGGATGTGCTTTAAGTGTTTCTCGTAGAAGTCTCTGTAAATCAATGTCACTTGAGCCCTGAATCTAACAGGGCTTTGGTGTAGACTCCTTCCACTTGGATTGGCACGATAGGAGAAGGACCTATCAGTTGGTCAGGAAACTTGGTGGCGGCATCCGGACACTTAGACCCAGTTTGCTGTACCCTGGCCTTTTTCTTGGCCCGTGTAGGTTTTGGGTGTGCATTGCTTCCCCATGACGTAGACCCGGATGCTAAGGGAGTGACCCTCTCAGTCCTGGCAGGCTCTACAGTTGGCTCAGCTTTGGGCCTCCTCGCACTCTTAGTCTTTACTTGGTTTCTGGAGCGGGGCTCAACCCTCGGGCACTCAGGTTGCTCCTTTACTGGTGCCTTCTGGCGTTTCCCGCCGGTGAGGTAGATAACAGTCCTTCCAGGGCTTCCAACAATCCCTTGATTCTATCCTTCCCAGGCTTCCGGCCTTTGCACTGTGCACGAAAATGGCCCATCTCTCCACACCCGAAACATCTCTTCTTAGAGAGCGGAGACGTAGTTGCTTGTTGAGATTTAGTCAAAAGATTTGGACCAGACGCCACAGCAACTTCCGTCGTCCTGCATACCTGTGAGGAATTTCTGCATTTCTGCCTGCATTTCTGTCACCTTCATCAATACCCGACACAGTTCCGCGTGCGCTTGTTGCAATTCAACTTGAGCTTCCTGAACTTCCTTGACGGTTTTGGACAATTCACCCCGTTCAGGGAGGTTGGATTCTTTAGCAGCCCTCTCTGTAGATTTAAAACCAACTAGGTGGTCTTGTTCGTCCTCATCCGACCCATAGGTATCTAGAGAGTCGCTTTCAGGCTGCAGGCCGCCGCTATGTCTCACAGGTTGTGCATACGCCCTTTCCCCCCGCCTGAAAGATTTCTCTTCTAGTAAAGCCTCTTCCTCTCGCACAACTCGAATCAGTTCCAGGTACTTTAATTCTTGACTACCTGCTCTGCTCCTCAGCTGCATCATCACTGGATCTAGAGGTTGAGAGCCCCTCAGTATCTGTTTTATTCGGATCTTATCTACTTCGGCCGGTTCGGCCCCTTTCTTCAGGAGTATCTGGTGTAGAATCTTATCCAGGCGCCTCATGTACTCGGTCATTCTCTCACCTCTTTTCTGATAGGTGTGTTCGTACTGATATACCAGTTCGGCCACCTTTTCAGTTCGTCCAAAAACTTCTTCAAGAACGTTTAAGTAATCTAAAGCAGTACAATCTTTTCTGCTCAGTTTCAGGTTTCTCACCGCTTCTGACGCAGGTCCCTTTAAGCTCTCGGTAATCCTTTGCTTTTTCTGTGCCTCAGGGACATCCCACTCATCCAGAGCCTGCATCGCCTGTTCCACCCATTCTTCAAAGGTTTCTTCTCCCGCCGGAGTTGGTACGTTTCCTGTAAAATTTCTTAACCGTCGATAACCGAAGTTAGTGTGAGGAGGGCTTGTTTTCTGACATTTAGCCAGCAGATCTCCAATAGCCACGATAAATTCAGGCCCTATCATGGCCAGCGGACTAGACGCAGGGACACTTGCGGATTCACCACGTGGCGTACTTGGCTTAATTAGTTGGACTTCCACCTCTTCGGCCAGTTTCACGCTCGTGCCCTGAAAACATGGCGGAACACCCTTTCTCCATTCGAGAAGAACATACATGTGAGAGGTATCTGGTTTTTTTTTAATGTCCAGAATTAACCCCCGATGATCTGGTGCTAGCGTGGCCACGGCCTGGCGAATCTGATCTTCAGCCCAAGTGTCTGCTGGAATATCCATAACTATACAACATTCTGACTGGCTACTGTGCTCCCCACACCACTCGGCAACAGTGTCTGGATCCATATTTAACCCTTTAGATGCGTTTTTTCCAGAGACTGGATCAGGGGTCAAGTCCTGGGAAAAAAAGTGAGGGAACTCACCCACGAATTCCACAACCCCCATTACCTGAAGAAAAAAAACATATATATATATATATATATATCACGAGTATAGCAGTGCGTGCCGGTGATACCATTTTTATTGGGTTAACTTTACATTTAAAAGACAAGCTTTAGAGTGTAACCTGGAAACTATACTGATCAGTGAAAGGTATCACTACGTACAGGTATACTCGTGATTGTGGCAACTGGACTAACGCATTATATATATATATATATATATATATCTCCAGGCACAGACCCCAGAATAATATACACAGTGCTGAACCCCCAGAATAATATACACACAGCGCTGAGCCCCCAGAATAATATACACAGCGCTGAGCCCCAGAATAATATACACAGCACTGAGCCCCCAGAATAATATACACAGCACTGAGCCCCCAGAATAATATACACAAATTGTGCCCCCAGAATAACATACACAGCACTGAGCCCCCAGAATAACATACACAACACTGAGCCCCAGAATAATATACACACAGCGCTGAGCCCCCAGAATAACATACACAGCACTGAGCCCCAGAATAATATACACAGCACTGAGCCCCAGAATAATATACACAACATTGTGCCCCCAGAATAACATACACAGCACTGAGCCCCCAGAATAATATACACAGCGCTGAGCCCCCATAATAATATACACAGCACTGAACCCCCAGAATAATATACACAGCACTGAGCCCCCAGAATAATATACACAGCGCTGAGCCCCCATAATAATATACACAGCACTGAGCCCCCAGAATAATATACACAACATTGTGCCCCCAGAATAATATACACAGCACTGAACCCCCAGAATAATATACACAGCACTGAGCCCCCAGAATAACATACACAGCACTGAACCCCAAGAATAATATACACAGCACTGGTTATATGGATATATTTTCCCCAGTTCACATGGATATAATTGCCCCAGCTCATATGGATAATGCCCCCCCAGCTCTCATGGATAATGCCCCCAGCTCTCATGGATAATGCCCCCAGGTCTCATGGATAATGCCCCAGCTCTCATGGATAATGCCCCAGCTCTCATGGATATTGCCCCAGCTCTCATGGATATTGCCCCAGCTCTCATGGATATTGCCCCAGCTCTCATGGATACTGCCCCAGCTCTCATGGATAATGCCCCAGCTCTCATGGATACTGCCCCAGCCTCTCATGGATATGCCCCAGCTCTCATGGATATGCCCCAGCTCTCATGGATATGCCCCAGCTCTCATGGATATTGCCCCAGCTCTCATGGATACTGCCCCAGCTCTCATGGATAATGCCCCAGCTCTCATGGATAATGCCCCAGCTCTCATGGATATTGCCCCAGCTCTCATGGATAATGCCCCAGCTCTCATGGATACTGCCCCAGCTCTCATGGATAATACCCCAGCTCTCATGGATATTGCCCCAGCTCTCATGGATATTGCCCCAGCTCTCATGGATATTGCCCCAGCTCTCATGGATACTGCCCCAGCTCTCATGGATAATGCCCCAGCTCTCATGGATATTGCCCCAGCTCTCATGGATACTGCCCCAGCTCTCATGGATATGCCCCAGCTCTCATGGATATTGCCCCAGCTCTCATGGATACTGCCCCAGCTCTCATGGATAATGCCCCAGCTCTCATGGATAATGCCCCAGCTCTCATGGATAATGCCCCAGCTCTCATGGATATTGCCCCAGCTCTCATGGATAATGCCCCCAGCTCTCATGGATAATGCCCCAGCTCTCATGGATAATGCCCCAGCACCTCATGGATAATGCCCCAGCTCTCATGGATATTGCCCCAGGTCTCATGGATAATGCCCCCCCCCCAGGTCTCAGGGATACTGCCCCCAGCCCAGCTCACCTTTGCTGCTGCTGCTTCTCTGCCAGCGGCCGCGTGCTTCCTGCTTCAGTGGCCGCTGACAGGAAGTGCAGCCGCTCGCCTGGGAACTATGAAACAGCCAGGCGAGCGGCTCCACCTCCTGTTACCAGCCCTTGTAACAGGAAGCACGCCGGCCGCCGGCAATGTGCGGCGGCGGCGTTCGGGCTCGGGCCACAGTGGGAACGCTGCGTTCCCGCAGCGTTCCCGCTGTGGGAAAAGTGCAGGAACGCCGTTCCTGCGCGTTCCCGCTCGACTCGAGCCCTGGACTGGATCCTGGAAACGAGCCCCCACGTGTAGCGCTCACTCCCGGAGGAGCCGCTGAAAATGAACCACGGGTCAGTCTCCCCGCACTAGGGAATAAAGATACTCCAACACAGTTGTGAGTTTTTATCATTTAAATAGTTTACTAAAATCTTGAGCAGATGTTGAAACACGGTATTCACAAGAGTTATTACAATATTTTCGTATTCCGGTAAAACGCGCAGCGGAAAAGAAACGAAACACGAGGCTTCGTATTTCGGAAAATAAAATATTCGCGACCGAACATAAAAGAATGCAATTTCCCGATAATTCAGAAAAAGGGACAAGTAGCGAAACCCCAAACATACAATCCCTTTCGTATTACGGCAAACGCGCAGCGGAAAAGAGAAAAATGTATTCGGAACGTATCTTTGTCCTTAACCCCCGTTCCGATTCGTAAAAGGAAATGAGTCCTGTACAAGTTAAGTTCCAGAATGTGAGAAGCGTATCCGTGTGTGTGTGTGTGTGCGGTACCCGGGTACTGTTCAACTGGCCAGTGAATTTATTAAAGGAAAGTCTTCGACTAGTCAGTTGGGGCCCTGTGAACTTAAAAGAGAAAAACAGCAGAGCGTCCTTTAATCATACAAACAGCCTTGGAGGCCTCTCACCCATCTGATGACTGCTTTAGGCTCCGCTGACCCAGGACGTCTCTCCACCCGATTTTGACTGGGGATACTAGCGGCCGGATCCGTTGTCTACCTTCATGCAGCTTGTCCAGCTCCCCGCCTGCTCTCCGTTCGATTCCGCCGGTCTGCAGCTGTTGTCTGGGTACTGGCAAGTCTCCTTCTCCTCAGGTTGAGTGACCCAAATAGGAATTACAGGTCTCCCTCGGGCTTTGGCCTAGCTCCTCCAGCGGTCTCCTCAGTGCGTCTGCTTTCTCTCATCCCCTGGCGCGCTCTGGAACTTTCTCCACGAGGCAGAGGATGTAAGTGTCCAGTCTCCACCCACTTCCTGGCTTCTTGCAAAGCATGCCAGTTATTGTAGTCCCAATGTCCAGTATCTCTGATTGCGATAGTCTCCATCTTGTGGCCAAAAATAGGTACTGCCACAGCAAGATTTTTAGCACAGCGCTACACTACAATTTGAGACAGGCCTGAACTGGCCATTGGGTCTGGATAATGGTTGCAGAGGTGCCTCAAAGCAAACAAAGAGCTTTCCAAATTTGCCCACAGCCAGTTTAAAACCATCTGTAACAAGCCCAATCCCACCCATAGCCTGCTCTATGCACACTACATGCACAAAGCCTGTCCTTTGGGCTCTACCCATCGCCATGCCCTTTTCCTAGCTCAGTTTTCAGACCCAAAAATAAAAAAGCAGGAGAGTGGAGTAATTCTTTTGCCCATACGAGACAATCTGAAATATGTCTATGAATCATTTCAGTTTGACCTACACATACTGTTATGAAAGATATCATGTTGTCCTACACGTTACATGGTTTACAAATGTATTTCCTGAAGCTGTGCAAAACTATTTGACTACTGCCGCAATAAGTATTTTCCTGCTATGCAGCTGTTCAACAAATTTTCAAACTCTTGAACACTGCCTTTGTGTTCAGGATTAAAATCAGATGTGGACGCACACTGTAACTGAAGTAATACACTATGGGTAGCATCGCCAAATTAGATGATCTATATCTGAAATAATTAACCCCTTCACTACCAAGTGATTTTAAAAAAAAAAAACACGTCAGAAACCAATGGTTTTTGTAAAATCATTTTAAATTAATTTTAAAGTAAATATTTGAACTTTTATACCTATTGTATGTCTTACCGTAAATAACCTATTTTTGAAAAGTAGATGGCGCCATCTACTGTCAAATTGAGCGTCTGGTCTATTTTTTTTTCTATTTCTCCCTGCATCGGCTGCTGAAAGCCCGGTATTTCAGAGCTTTGAGCAGCTGATTTTACAGTTTTAGCTCTTTGGGCACCTTCTGCAGCCCAAAAACAAATAAAATTATTTTGCAGCAAACAAATTTCATTTCCTTGGGCTGCAGATCAGCATAACGAGATATCTGGATATCAGGGCACCAGATGGTGCCTTTGAAGCCCGAGATATCTCGTTATCGGTAGTGAAGGGGTTAAGAATGCTTACTTCATCCATGCCTTTAAGGTGCGTCTGAAATGTACAAAATGTTTAAAAATATGCTAATAAAAAAAACAGCTCTACATTTAACACAGATGACACAAGTTTGAAGCTTTTGGATGAGTTAATAGAACTGAATGATCTTTTTTGGAAAATATCAGGAACCATTTTTCTACGAAGAGTGTGTAATATATACTGAAGGAATGTAGTGAATGTTGTTACTTGTAAGACAATCCTTAGATAATCACAATATTGTAATTTTCGATTCGCAGGAAGAAAGCAGGAACTTGAAAAATAAATGCAGCAGTTGTAAAAATAATCAACTTGTTAAAGGATTTGTAAATCAAAATAGTCGAGTTGGCAGAAAGATCTCTGACTTGAGTGATTTGGAAAAGTTTATCTTTATCATTTTGGCCTGTGTATAAAATGTGGTTAACTCTAGAGGAAACTAACACCGTTCATAGGAAGAGAGAGATGTGGAAAGAATGCTATTGTTTACAGTAAGCCAGCAACCAATTCAGCAATTATAAGTGGTGGGTGAGAATAAACAAATTAAGTATGTGCTAGGCAATGTTAGTTTTTAATTAAAATTCCTCGTGTACATTCTTCACTTCCAGTTTTTGGGTTTGTTCTTTTTTTACTTTGGTCAAGATTCAGGTGAGATTTCTTTATAAGACAAATAAAGTCTTAATTAACCCTTTTAACACCAATAGCCTTATGTCGAAGAAGATTTTTAGCTAACACTAACAAGTTTATTCAAAGAGATCCGAAAAGTCACTGCAGGTTCAGTGATCTTTCGTTCCCCGCACTTCGAGGCGATTCGGCGATCCTAGTTCGCAAACCCTGTGGCATATTTAGCAAGCACCACAAGGCCCCCCGTAGTGAAGGGAAAACTCGCTGCAAACACACTGAACACTGAGCGCAAAACCGCCAAACACTCACCGAGCACTCACCAAAACCCGCAGAAACAGCTGGAATAACCCCGCCGAACACGGCGGACAAACCCGACTAGCCGCCGATCGCAGAGCAGCCACCGAAAAAGCCGACACGAAGACGAACGAGTTGAAAATAAATAAAAAAGTACGCTGAAATTTGAAACGCTGTTTACATAAAAACTACTAAACGAAAATGTCTGAAATTTACATATAAGATCCTATGAATGATAATAAAAAGGTCTGTTACAGAAAAAAGAAAAAATGATTTTAAAAAAACCTGAAAAAACTTTTTCAAAAACCCCCAAAAATGCCTAAAAGATCCAAAAAAATCTATGAATAAAGAGACTTTTTACTGCAGAATATAATAATAAACTGTTTATTGGATATTGAATTAAAACTGGAATATTTTTAACATTGAAGCCTATGGGATTCTCCTGAATAAACCTGACGAGTGAAACCACCGAACAGCAGGGCATTTCATCAACTTTTCCCTGCTGTTTTATGTTCTCTGAATAGACGAAGCATTGCTTCTCTATGGGGGATTTCACTGCCCTCGAACAGGCACCGTACGCGCAGGCAATTCGCCAACAGCGCTTCCAGCCACGTTCCGGATCAATACGCGCACCGGATCACTCCGCAAACCGGATCATCATGCATTTCTGGTCAGTTAGCCAATCTGAATAGGGGAAATTTCAATCCTATAATTCACCTAATCCCCCGGACTACATTGGGGCCTGCAAGGGGATGCAGAATGGGCCAATCAGAGCTGTTGGGGTAGGCGGGAAGTTTAAACCTTTGTTACTGTATTCTGTATAAAAATGCCTGTAAAAGTCAGTAAAGCAGAGACTGTTCATGTGATACATTCAGCTTGTCTGGTTTGTTATTTTACTGCACTCACCCTCAGAAGGCACCAAGCGGCCTTCTGAAAAACTGACGCACAATCAAGTCTAGGAGTCGGGAGGATCAAACAGCGCCGAAGATCGCAACAGCGCCAAATACTGCACAAACCTGCTGCTCCCTAAACAGCTGTACCATCCACCCCAGCACCGGCAGAGCTCCATCCCAATTATCCCAGGTCTCCCAACGGGCAGAAACCAGCAGGTCAAACTGCTCGAGGCGCTGCGGACCGCGTTCCCAGTAGCCGGGCTGACCGCAACGAGGGGGTGTCTGGAGAGCAGGACAGGAGGAAGAGCATGTTTCCGTCACAGGCCTTTCTTGATAAAGGCCCCTATGGAGCAAAACGATGATCCTAATTTTAACTGTGTTAATAAAAGTTATTATTTTTTTTATTTGGAAAACCCTAGTTCATATTAATATATATGTTTTACAAATGTAGTGGGAACCTGTCAGACTGCTTGTGAACTTGTGTTCCCCGCTGCAGCTCAGCATTGGACAGGGACACATGCAGCCTGGCACAGCTGTGGGAAATTCCGCCCTTTTTTTCCTGTGGTCATTGGTGAGGGAAGCTGATTAATACCGGAGGACTAAAGGGAGCGCAAGGAATTCTGGGACATGTAGTTCTAAAGACAAAGGGCCCAATAGAACTCTCAAAGAGGAAAAACTACACGTCCCAGAAGAGAGAGAGAGAAAAGAGATCGGACAGAAATGGTCCACGGGTTTCCGGAAAGGGGAGGAAGAGCACGTGTAGAGGAGGTGAGGGAGAGAGAGGGACGGAGGTCCATCATCGTCCGGTTGGGGGACTCGCATAGCCTGAGGCGCTTCGATTACTAGAGACAGCGATCAAGCTACCAACGGCGGAGAAGAAGTTAGTGCATCTAAAGGAGAGAGATCTTCGGCTGCTTCCGTATGCTTCCATTGCTAGAGACAGCAATCAAGCTACCGACGGCGGAGAAGACGTGAGTGCATCTAACGGAGAGAGATCTTCGGCTGCTTCTGTGTGCTTCCATTGCTAGAGACAGCAATCAAGCTACCGACGGCGCAGAAGAAGTGAGTGCCTCTAACAGAAAGAGAGAGATCTTGGGCTGTCCACGTGTGAGTTGATATCGCCATTTTGTTATCAGATCCAATTTAAGGCCTATGGAGCTCCATCTAAAGGGAGGATCACTGCAGTTGTTAATCTTTGCTATTCGGTGACACTTTGCAAAGATTTTCCTTTCCCATCCTGTGGATTACAAAAATATGGTTTCACAGTAAAGTTACCCAACGACAGGACTTTAAGGGCCCCAACGCTAGCAGACTCGGGTGTGTGTAATTCCCACTGGCCAGTGGTTAGGTAGAATCCAAAAGACCTACAGAGGTTCTTAATGTCAGTATGTTATTACTTATGTTAATAATTGAGCAGTAATTCAAGTATTGTGTAGTAGTTAACTGTTTCGTTCACTCATCACTCCGCTGAGGGGGTTATAGTATCTCATTCCAATTGATGTTATTATACTGTTAATCATCTTATTCCTCTGAAGGGCTGATTTCTAGTCTCAATAAAGCCCTTCTAAGAGTAACAGTGGTGTCTTGGTGTTACTTGCTACCGACGGCGGAGGTGAGTGGTCACTGGTAAAGGACAGAAGGTCCGTATACTACAGCAGCCCTTGCAGGGGTAGTGCTACACAAATGTATATATATCAGAGAGAGTGAGTAACAATGCATCATGCAATACTCTGATTAGTTAAAATTTGGACCATGTTCCTAACCTATTGGCATGACATGACTTTGGAGGAGAGAAACTTGTGAAAATCACCTTTTCAATATACAGCTCTACAAAGTAGGGCTTGGGAAGATAAAAGCCAATCAATAATTCTACCTCAACTACCTACAGATTTTCCACATGGTTCTGGCTCCTCACCAAACAGAAATTATTTTGGTCATGGCTGGGAGGGATGAAGTGAGAAAAGACAAAGCTTCACATGGATGGATAGATATAATAGTGTTATACATTTGTGCATAGAAGGGAAGGAATTTGGACAATTAGGCAACTGAGGAGTAAAAAATAGTTGAATTTTAAGAGTATATGGTGGTGAAGTGTATCCAGAGCCATACAGTTAGTGCTGGATTAAGGTTTATATGTACATGGAGATTAAGATAGCTGTGTACATCTGCTAGATCCCTCTCAGCTCCAGTATTCCTCTGCCCAAATCTTCTCATTTTATATTGTGCCTCTGTTCCATCCTTTTCACTTCCCATTGTTTTTTGACAGTCCCTGAACCAAAGAGGAGGAGCTGCACCCGGCGACGGAGAAAACGTGAGTAAATTGGGGCAAAATAAAAGAGCAGCCTCTGCTCAATTATTTAAGAGCAAAAATAAGGGACCTCCACTTTTCAGTGGAGTTTTCCTTTAAAGAATATGGAGAGGAGTGTATGGAATGCATCACAAACCACCAAAGCAAAGAGATAAAGCATTGTTTTAATGAGGGTAGAGTATGCCAATGCAAAAAACAGAAAACCTGTCACAAAGTGTAGTCCTTAAAGCGACTGGGTTTTGCACTGGTGGCAACAATGGGGTGGCCTAACAAGCAGAGAAGAATCAACCAAAACAAATACCTAATATGGTCCTTAGAGTGACTGTCAGGACCATCTATTCCTAATGTATCATTATATATTATGTCTCATTGTTGTGCTTCCCCAGTTAAACGCTACAGAATCTGTTGGCGCTATATAACTGACTGCAACTGTAAAAGCCACAAACAAGACGAGGTCGGGGATACGAGAAAAACACAAACTAGAGAAACCTAGCTGGGGTTGAGCGTATCAGAGAGCAGAATAGTCAGGGAATAGCCAAGTCAAAACCAGAAGAGGCAACATTAACACTACTGTATAAAGAGCGATGACATGGCTACAGAACCAAATAGGGCAATGAGCACATGTGCAAAGTAGTCCTATATAGAGGGACCTCCCTTCTGGTTGTTAAGTGTCACTGTTGTGCCCCAAAACATGTGTGATCGGAATGACGAGTGTGCAGAGGCTCAATACGTGGAGTAGTCTCCAAGTGACCAGCGTCAAAATTCATAGAGGTTCAAACAGGCAAAGCAGCTCAAATGGTGCCCCTGTGTGACGCCACAGCAGCAGGTGGAACAGAGAGACTGATAAGTGACTCTATTAAGTGGTGTTTATCTGTTTATACCTGGTTTGTTGTGACAATCGTGCCATGAACAGTATTCAAATGTAAAGGGATTTTTTAAAGATTTTAGATGTGACTGTCAATATGAAGATCTGGGTCTGTGCCATCCTGTAACCAGGCAACATGTTCCAGACCAGATATCTGATCCACCCCTGTACTGCATCCAGTCCCCTATTCTCCAGCCCAGGGTTTCCTGTGGATCCATGAAACCCTCAGGCTCAATCAGTCCCCACCTCATGTATCCTCCATATATGGAGTTTACGCCCCCCGCCTTGGACTTCAGCATTGAAGCCAGACTGTGACGTCTCATGCTATGTGACCTCCGCCTGTTCCTGTATTTCAGCCTTGTTTGATGGACTTTTATATACCAGACCCCTTGCCTTCCTTACCACACATCTTTGTGTACCAGACCCCCTGGCTTTACTTACCTGAACTTTTGTTATCTGTCTTAAACTTCTTATACTTAAGGACATTTGTTACATCCAAAGTCTTTCATTATTCCTATGTACTCCCACTGATCCCTGAACAAAGACCCCTTTTGCTTCCACAACTACCACAGACCCTCTGCTACTGTGTATCTGCCCCTGTGGCCTGTGATCTGCTTTTGTATGTATCCTGTCTTTCTGTAAGTACCTTCTGTGTCTAGTTCCTTTTTCATATCATGCCCCTCTGTCTCTAACCTATCATTAGCTCATTCAGTTTCCTCCTAGTCTAGTTATCTGTTCTGTTCTTCTCAGCTCCTTTCCTGTCTGACTACTTCACTGATAAAATTGCTAAACTAAGACTAGAAATCTCTTCATTGCCCTCCTCCACTAACCACTCAACCTCATTCAATCTGTCACTCCCTACCCCCTCTTCTATGCCTTCCTTTTCTCTGGTCTCTGAGGAGGATATCTCTTGTCCTCCTGCCCAACCACCTGTCTGCTTGACCCTATCCCCTCGCACCTTACCTGGTCAGTCTTGTCAGTTGTTGTCCCTGCTCTGACTCATATTTTCAACCTCTCCCTCTCCTCTGGTGTCTTCCCTTCTGCATTCAAACATGCTCTGATCGGGGGTTTGGGGGGCGTGTCCTGACCTGGGACCAAGATGGCCACATAAGATAGGAGCTCCTGAGTCCCCTCCGACATCTGACTGCTCTTTGTTGTTGCCTCCGGTCATGGTGCGTGGCAAACCAAAGCCATCCACCCCCAAGACCCCTGCACATCGATCGACCCGGGCCACAGGTCTGCTGGACGCCTTTATCAGCCCAAATCCCGCTGCCGCGCTGGCCTCCCCACGTGCTAAAATGGCGGACGGGCCTACCACCCCGCACGCAGCATCGGACTCCAATGAAGCAATCCGCCGTCTGGAACGCCTAATTTCGGCGCTCCCAACGAAAACGGACCTTTCTGACGTGGTGGCGGATTTGAAGGACAGCTTCGCTGGCGACCTCAGAGAAATCCGATTAGATGTCACGGCCCTATCCACCAGAGTGAGCCACCTGGAAGATGAAGTGAACAGACCCCCTTCTCCGGGACCACCCACGGCAGACTTTGGTGAGTTGAGACGCCGCATTGATGATCTCGACAACCGGGGCAGGCGACATAATATCCGGGTCCGTGGTCTGGCGGAAACTGAGGGCCCAGAAGATCTCCGCACATTACTGAGCGATGTTTTTTGTATGGTGCTGAATAGACCCAATATGGAAATAATCCCTATGGACAGAGTCCACAGAGCCTTACGTCCGCGTCCTCCACCGACCTCTCCCCCTAGGGACATCATATGCTGCCTCCTGAACTACTCCCTTAAAGAGGAAATCATGACGGAATCGAGATCGTCTCGTTTATGGGACCCTAGAATTTTACCAAGACCTGTCTCCCTTCACACTATCGGCAAGACGCTGTCTCCAACCTGTGATACATGCCTTACGCCAGGCAGGGGTTCCGTACCGGTGGAGCTTCCCCTTCGCTTTGACGGCGCTGAAGGATGGAGTGAGACACACCATCTGCCACCCATCGGATGTTCCTGCATTCATGAAGGCGATGGATTTACCGGAGGTTGCAGTCCATAACTGGGAACTGGAGGATCGCCGCGCTGTGCTGCCGGGTCCGGCGAGACCCAGGCGCCAGAGATCCTGGAGTCGCCGACGACGACCCGCTGAGGACCACGCGCCGGTTCCGGTGGCCCCGGTAGAGATTGCCCCTTGAGACCCTAGTACTATGCTGGAGCAATGATGCCCACGGTCTCCCGGGCCTCTGCTTCCCCTCCCCCCTCCCCCGCCCCATCTAGGAGCTGCATGAGGGGCGTTTAGTATTCGAGGCTCCCACTGCCTGTTTGCTGCCGGATTCCCAGCCTCCTTTGGCTGCACCACGACGGTCGCTGGGCACGTGAGTTGTGTATGGGAAGGACATACTGTGTATTTATGGCAACTTTGATGGGATCTACTGGGCCGGTTTGTCCCGGACTCAGTGGACGACATCGCCTACTGCACGCGACTCGGTTCCTTGCCCTGCTTTTACTGTGGCTGTAGCGGCTACGCAGCGACTGGAGACCATGGTTAGTTGAACCCTGGAGTGACTCATTGAATGTGCCTCCCTTTCCACACCAGAGTTGCCTACTATGTTCGCTCCTCCCTCAGACTTGTGACCGCCTGTGATATCGGAATAGCAGGTGACAGGTGGGACATGGACGCAGTGCTGATGCGATGTGCCCACCGTGGACACTGGACGATGTTTTTTTTTTGCCTTCACCGAGGGGTGCTCACTTTATTCGCCCCTCCGTGGGTATAACGTCCTCGGGTCTTGGTTTTTATTCTTTATTATTGTTCTGCTCTGGTTGCACTGTTAGGTTTCTTGTTATGTACAGTAGTATTCATGTTGTTATTTGCTCCGAACCGTTTATTTTACTACGCACGTGGGTTATGAACTTCAATCTCCCATGCGTGGATCTGACACTTTCGCCTTACGACATTTGCATGGACTCATTCTCAAACCACAGTTTGGTATATAATTGATTATTGTGGTTGCATTGTTCGGTTCCTGTGGTATACGGCTAAGTTTAGTGATCACTAGCCGGCTGGCGGATCACTGGGAGAGAGATGCAGTAAATTTATGTGCCATACCACTGGGTGGGGAGATGTGCGCTAAATGGACTAGGGAATAGCTGGTTTCTCGCACATTTAAATTTTTGTGATTTTAGTACTTTGCCGTAGGTTGAAGTACTGTCCGCTTTATGTTTTGCACTCTTAATTTTTACGCCCTACCGCCTGATGGGGCACGATACACATCTTGCATTACACTTCCAATTTGGGAGCCCTGCCGCGAGCTGGAGTGGGGTTGGGGGAGGGGGGTTTTAGGGGGGGGGTTGTTTTTTTTTTTTTTTTTTTTCAAACCCTATCATGGGCTGAGGTAGGATTGATCTCTTGCACACTTAATTTTTGTACTCTACCTCTGGGTGGAGTGATCTATATCTACTACTTCGCACTTTTAATTTTTGCGCCCCACCGCTTGGCGGGGCATGACACATTTATAGTGGGTTGGGCTGTGGCGGGCTTCCTGCACATTTCGTTTTGAACTCTGCTGATGGGTGGGTTAATATGGGTTTAAAGGTTTAGTACTTTAATATTTGCGCCCTGCCGACCGGCGGGGTATGTTACACCTTGGGCCTCGCACACTCAAATTTTGACCCCGACCGGGGGCTGGGGTGGGGTTGATTTCTAGCACATGTAGGTGTTTGTGCTCTGCTGTTGGGTGGGGTGATGTATGTTTACTGCGTTGCACCCCTTAAGGGTGTGTTTGTTTTTAATTATATATGCCCCGCCGACGGAGTGGGAATTATGCACTTGTATGTAAATGTCTATATATGTATCTATATGTTTCTATAAGGGTCTTTACTTTCATTATGCATATTACTGCTCATGATCTGTTTTTTGTTATGCTCTTTTAGAGTCGGAGGGGACTCTTATATAGAGCTTCTTATTACGTCCGACACCTCCTTCTCTATCCTGTTCTCTTGGATCTGACCCTTTCTCTACTTCCTTTTCCTCTCTCCCCCCCTTTTTTTTTTCCTCTCTCCCTCTCTCTCCCCTATTGCCTTCCCATACCCCCTACACCCAGATTCCCTCCCCCTGCAGTTGCCATGGAAGCACCCGAGGGGTTCGCCCCGCGGCCTTTACGCCTCCTCACATACAATGCTAAAGGTCTCAATGTTCCAGAGAAATGCAGTCGACTCCTACGGGAGGCCTCGGCCTTGAGGACATCGGTACTCTTCCTACAGGAGACACATTTCCGACGGGGATCGGCCCCGGCTCTACGCGATTTTCGTTTTCCCTTGGGGTATTTCAGCGATTATCAGGGTGGCAAAAGCCGGGGAGTGGCTATCCTTTTCGCCCGGGATGTCCCCTTTGTCCTGGCGGACGTGTTGATGGACCCGGAGGGGCGATTCTTGTTCGTTAAAGGTACAATTGCAGACTTCAGTTACACGTTCGCTTCAGTGTACCTCCCTAACGCAGCACAGCATCGGTGCCTGACGTCTATTATGCGCCAATTAGAGACTTTTACAGAGGGTACTCTTGTCATTGCAGGGGATATTAACCTCCCCTTAGACCCAAGAGTGGATACTTCCATGGGCCGCTCTTCGATTCCTCCAAATGTCATACGTCAAGTAAGACGTACATTGGACGATTTTCGTCTGATATTTGTCTGGCGAGCTTTTCACGCTGGCGAGCGTGATTACACCTTCTTTTCCCCTGTCCATGGCACACACTCCCGCCTGGATTACATATTCGTGCAATATCATCGAGTGGATCTAGTTGAGGCATCGACAATAGAGGCCCAGACTTGGTCAGACCACGCTCCGGTAACGGCTACACTGACCTCTCCTCTTTATCGTCCGTCGGAGCGACAGTGGAGACTAAATCTATCTCTCCTTGCGGATCCGAGTTTTGTAGACTCCCACTTCAAGACTTATTTTGAGATGAATGGTGACTCAGAGGTCTCCGAAACAACGGTTTGGGAGGCCCACAAAGCTGTGGTGCGGGGTCTTTTTATTAGCAAAGCAACGCCCTGAAACGCCTCTGCTCCGAACATGTGAAACAACTTATTAGAGATATTCGCGACTTAACACTCTTACTACGCCCTCCGATTTATCGGAACTTCTGGCTAAACGCCGAGAATTAAATGATCTGCTTGATGCGGATGTTAAGTTTGCGGCCCAAAAGGCACGCTGTAGCTTTGCCCTTAGGGAAAACAAACCCGGCCGTCTCTTGGCCCAGATTCTCCGACGCAGGCGGAATGCTTCTTACATTGCAAAAATCCGCTCGCAGGATGGGACGGTTCACGTGCTCCCTGAGTCTATTTTACTTGAGTTCCAGCGTTACTATCAGAATCTCTACGACTTGGCTGGGAGCTCGAATATCAGACCCCCCCTCGCTGCGATACAGGACTAACTGCGGGATAGAATCCCGCGTTTAATCTCTGAAACATCGGCAACCGCTCTAGAGGATCCCATTAGTGTGGAGGAGATTCACACGGTCTTGAAGGCACTTAAGAACCATAAGAGCCCTGGACCTGACGGCCTTCCGGCAGAATATTATCGAGCTTTCCAGCCCACGCTGGTACCCCGCCTTCTTAAACTGTTCGGTGCAATCCGGTCGGGTTCCCCCCTCCACCCTCACACCTTGTCCGCCACAATTTCGGTTATTTTGAAACCGAATAAAGATGCATCAGACCCTCGTAGCTATCGGCCGATCTCGCTTCTTAATGCGGATCTGAAGATCTTGTCCAAGATAATGGCAAACCGACTGACACCTCTGTTGCCATCCCTGATCCATCCGGATCAGGTAGGATTTGTGCCGGGACGTGAGGCCCGTGACGCAACTACCCGTGCTTTGGGGGCTATTGGAGTAGCGAAAAAGTCTGGCGAGGGCCTTCTCCTGCTCTCCACGGATGCGGAGAAGGCCTTCGACAGAGTGAGCTGGGATTTCGTGTTCTCGGTGATGAGAGGCCTGGGGGTGGGACCCTTTTTCATGCAATGCTTGACGGCTCTTTATGATGCTCCCACGGCGAGAGTCAGGGTCAACGGGGCCTTGTCGGCACCGCTGACCGTGAAGAATGGGACTCGACAGGGTTGCCCCTTATCGCCCCTGCTTTTCGCCCTCTCACTGGAACCACTTTTGGTAGCTATCCGTTGCAATTCGGATATTGTAGGGATTCAGGGGCATGCCTCCGAACATAAGCTATCGGCATATGCAGACGACCTGCTCTTCTTTCTCACGAATGTAGACTCCTCCCTACCGGCCGTCATGTCGGAATTAGACTCTTATGGCTCCGTCGCGAGTCTTAAAATCAACCATGACAAATCAGAATTCTTGGGGGTTTCACTGGCAGCTACTACTTTGGAGTCCATACGCACTAATTACCCATTTCGACACTGTCCTACTTCTCTCCGATATCTTGGTATCTGGCTCGCGACCTCCTCTGGTCGACTTTTTGACTTGAATTTTAACAGTAACCTATGCTCGTTTCGCTCGGATCTGTCTGATTGGACGAGTAAGTACATTTCCTGGCTAGGCCGAGTGGCAGTGCTGAAGATGAATTTATTGCCGCGTCTCTTGTACCTCTTTCACGCGCTTCCTATTGCAATCCCAGCATTGTTTTTCCAAACGCTCTGGAAGGATTTTCTGCTATTTATATGGCCGAAGGGTCGACCCCGAGTTGGGTTCGCAGTGTTGTGTCGACCGAAATCCAGAGGAGGCCTAGCTCTCCCTGATGTGAAACAGTATTACATAGCCTGTCACTTGCTTAGAGTTATTGATTGGTCGGCTTCTGCACCGAATAAGAGATGGCTTGACCTGGAGCGTGTTCTTTCTGGTGCTCCTTTGTGGGCGATACCATGGTATCCACCGGCTGCTCGTCATGGAGCCCCATCAGATCCAGACCCAGTCGTAGTTACACTGCGGATATGGCACAGAAGTAAATTGGCTTATGGCTTGTCTACAGCGATCTGTAGCTCCCGGACGGAGTTTTACCTTCTCTGTGTATTCGCCTAACGGGATCAAGGAGACTACGAGCCTTGGAATTTCCCTGCGACGCAGATGGGAGTGCCCCGCTCTGCTTTGAGGAGGGGGACCCCCCGTCATTCTTGGAAAGATTTAACTATCTGCAGATTAGGATGTACCTCCGTGACCTCAACTGTGGATACAGTTTACACAGGCAGTTCACGCCGTTTGAGCGCTTCTGCCAATTGGGACTCCCCCTTGCTCACGGAGTGTCCACTTTGTATAGCATGCTTCAAGCGTCGGACACGACCGACCCCCCCTTTACGTCGAGATGGGAAGCGGACCTGGAAGTTGCCATCATGGATGCACAGTGTGCTATGACCTATATCATGGTACATAAAGGGTTCTGTGCTTCAAGGACTCAGGAGACTTCTTATAAGATCCTGACGTACTGGTACAGGACTCCCTCGCTCTTACACCACATTTACCCGGATGTCACCCCCACTTGCTGGCGATGTGATACTGACGCGGGTACATACCTACATATTTGGTGGTCCTGCCCACGAGTACTTGGGTTCTGGAAACTGGTCCACTCTGCCATCCGCCAGGTGACTGATACGAATCTTCCATTCACCGCAGGATGCTTCCTGCTTTTCCACATTCCTCTTCCCGTTGGGACTCTGAAGCGGTCGGTACTACTCCTCATGATGTTAGCAGCTCGGGCATTGATTCCAGTACACTGGCGATCACCGGAGGTACGACACTCCGCTCATGGCTCCAGCGGGTCGAGACTCTCCGCTCCATTGACCTTCTAGAGGCTACGACCCGGGGCGTGGAGGCTGACATGGGACTGAAGTGGTTCCACTGGGACGCTTACGCGGCTACCACACGCCGCGCTTTGCAGGAGGTTTGAGGCTCTGGCCGGTGGGGCGAGCTCCCCTGGACGCGAGAGCTGTACACTTCCCCCTCTTCTGTTCCTACCCTCCCCCCCTCATGCTCTGCTCACCCCCATCCTAAAGAAGCCATCTCTTGACCCCACCTCCCTCTCAAACTACCGTCCCATCTCTCTGCTTCCCTTTGCCACCAAAATCCTAGAACGCCTGGTCTATAAACTCAATCTCACTGTTAACTCTCTACTTGATCAGCACCAGTCCGGCTTTCGCTCCCAGCACCCCACTGACACTGCTGTGATCAAGGTGACTAATGATCTAGTTGCTGCCAAAGCCAAAGGTCACTTCTCCTCCTTATTCTTCTCGATCTTTCTGCTACATTTCACACTGCTGACCACCCTCTCATACTCCTCACACTGTGTCAACTTGGTCTCAGTGGCCCTGCTCTCTCCTGGTTCTCTTGCTACCTCTCTCTTCGCTCCTTCAGTGTCTCCTTCGCTGGTGCCTCTTCCCCCCCCCATCTCCTCTCTCAGTTGGGGTACCTCAAGGTTCTGTTCTGGGTCCCCTACTCTTCTCGATCTATACCGCCTCTCTTGGCAACATCATCTCTTCCTATGTACTTCAGTATCATCTCTATGCTGACGACACCCAACTCTACCTTTTTGCTCAATCTCTCTCCTCCCTTGCTGGACCATGTTACAGTCTGCCTGTCAGCTGTCTCCGACTGGATGACTTCCCGTTCAATAAAGCTTAACCTCTCTAAAACCGAACTTCTAGTCTTCCCTCTAAAACTAACATTCCGGCACCCATTTCCCTTCAGGTGAATGGTGCCACTATTACTTCTACTTCTCAGACCCGTTGCCTCGGTGTCCTCTTAAGACTCTGATCTCTCCTTCACTCTTTACATTCAATCGCTAACCAAATCCTGCTACTTCCACCTAAAAAACATTGCACACATCTGTCCTGTCTTAATCAGGACTCCGCTAAAATGCCCATCCAAGCACTTAGTATCTCCCGCCATGACTACTGTAATCTCCTTATCCCTCACCTGAAGAAATCCCAGATTCTCCCTCTGCAGTCTATTATGAACGCCTGCGCCAGGCTCATCCACCTCACCTCCCGCACCTCTCACACCTCGCCCCTTTTGTTAATCTCAACACTGGCTTCCTGTCTCCAATAGAATCCAATTCAAAATACTGGTGCTCACATACAAAGCTCCCATAACCACGCCCCTGCCTACAACTCCTCCCTTATTAACAGGTACATCCCATCTCGACTACTTCGCTCGGACAAGGATCTGACGCTATCAGTTCCAAGTACCCACACCCCCAATTCCCCCTTTTAAGACTTCTCCCGAGCTGCCCCCTTCCTTTGGAACTCCATCCCCCGCAACATCAGACTCTCCCCGTTTCTCCAGTCCTTCAAGAAGTCTCTGAAAACACATTACTTTCGAGAAGCCTATCTTCTCACTCCCTAATACCCCTCTGTACTCCCTAATACCCCTCATTTTCAACTGCATCTTCCCACATAGGCCACATGCACTCCACTGTTTCACATTCTCTACTAACCCTCACCTAGTGTTTGTCCCCTACCCATTTAGATTGTGAGCTCTTGAGCTGGGTCCTCTCTCCTACTGTACCGTGTTTTGAACCTGTATGTATATTTGTTGTTCTGCCTCCCATTGTACAGTGCTACGGAACTTGTTAGCGCTTTATAAAAATTTGTAACTGTAACTTTCTCTTCCTTGTGTCTAGTTTCCTCGTCCACTCCTTTCATGTCATGCCCCTGTGCCTAGCTCCTTTCATGTCTCGCCTCTGTTCCTAGTCTCCTCCCTTGCATTCAAAATTGTTTGTATTCTGTATTTTCTGTTCTATTGTGTTTATTAAACCCACCTTGTGCCCCGTAACCTGCATGTGACTTTGCCTGTTATTATCGCAAATCGGACTCACCCGCTCCCTGTACACAGCAATACCTGACACAATGACATGAGCAAAGTGTGCTGAAACATTCTACAGCTTACAGGGTTATTCAGAGAAAAGTGAAAACCAGGAGAACTGGCAGGAGAAGAGAACACTATAGACCAAATAGCCAATTTGGAAAGTGAGATAAATGGGAGAATTTTTATGGCTTGGCTATTTTGGCCTAGAATGTTCACTCCTCCAGTCATTCTCATGACGTTCACCTTTCTTTGAATATTATTTATTTATTTATTTGCAAAGTATTTTACCAGGAAGGATACATTGAGATTTCTCTCGTTTTGGAGTATGTCCTGGGTATAGACCTGTTAGTGTTTGATGGAGCCAAACCATCACATAATTTTGGTTGTGATCCTCTTTTGGTCAAATGAATGTATCTAGTACAGCACAGAATTTCACAAGAGGTTGGAATTGTAATAGGGATTGCTTTAAAGAGAAAGCAAATATGTCATTGCATTTATATTAGCGATTTCTGATAGGTGCCCTGAAGCTAGATCATTTCTTTCCTTGCAGGCCTTACACATATCATTTCGATAAATCACCTGGCTCTACCTTCAAATACTCAGAGATCTAGATCCCATACCACTGAAAGATCCTTCAGCATTCCATCACAGGTGTCCTACGTAACCATATGTAGAGGTGGGGCAGAGGTAGAGGAATCAGGATAACTTTCTATACATAATATTATGTATCTCAAGATTTGTTAATTCTTATAAATGAATGCAGAAAATTGTAACTGGAAAGCCTTCAATGAGCCCGGGCACTAGGGATGAGCCGAACACTCCCCGAGTTCGGTTCGAAGCCGAACCCGAACTTTCCAAATGTTCGGATCCGAACCCGAACTCGAACTCAATACAAGTCAATGGGGCTGAAAATTCGGTTTTTAGAGTGCCCTCCAAGAGGGCATATATGCCAGATATTTGCCATAAAAAGTGTATGGGGGTCTGGGTAGTGCCCTGGGGGACAGGAAACAAGGACAAAAAGTTTAAAAAAAAACGTTTTTAAAGGGACAGTGAGTTTTCTATGAAATAAGGGTTAAAAATAAAAACAAAAAATTCCTTCAAATATCGTGCCTAGGAGGTCCCCATAACCTGCCCGTGAAGTGGCGGATTTCTAGGATGTATAGAAATATGTAGAAACCAAAAAATGACATTTCAAATGATGGTAAATGCTTTTCCTTTAATCTATCCATAAACAACTGCTTGGGGAGGCAGTCTATATGAAAAGAGGAGACATTTTCGGACACGCAGAAAAAGTTTACTGATTTTTTGGTGGTGAAAAGCAGGAGAATGACTGGAGAATGGAAAATTCTAGACCAAATAGCCGATTTGGAAAGTGAGAAAAATGGGAGAATTTTTCTGGTTTGGCTATTGTGACCTAGAATTTTCTCTTCAGTCATTCTCCTGAGTTTCACCTTTCTCTGAATAACCCTGTCAGGGTTATTCAGAGAGCGGTGAAGAGCAGGAGAATGAGTGGAGAATGGAAAATTCTAGGTCAAAATAGCCAAACCAGAAAAATTCTCCCATTTAGGCTAGGGTCAGACTAGCGAATTTTTAAAATGCGTTTAGGCGCACTTAATCACGGCCGCACTAGCAGCAAATGACAGGCAATGACAGCCAATATACGAAGTAAGGTCGCACAAAAGTCCGGCTGCGCAACGCAAGTGGAAAATTAACGCATTTTTTGAGAACGCAGAACCGCTAGTACGGACGTACAGAGTGCGCTGCGTCCACTAGCGGCGTGTGTGCGTGATTTGGAGACGTCAGACCATGGTCATGTCCGGCCAACATAACGTCCAGACACCCAAAGTTTCCTGGTTTGGATCCGTAAAAAATCACGCACAAAAATGCGCATCGTATGACCGTTTTCGCGCATTCCGTGAAAAAATAAGGCAATGCGTTCGGACGCACTTTTTGACGGTCGCTGTGAAAAATGCGTTAGTCTGACCCTAGCCTTATCTCACTTTCCAAATCGGCTATTTGGTCCAGATTGTTCTCTTTTCCTGCCATTCTCCTGGTTTTCACCTTTCTCTGAACAACCCTGAGAGAGAGGTGAAAGCCAGGAGAACTGGCAGGAGAAGAGAACAATCTAGACCAAATAGCCAATTTGGAAAGTGAGTTAAATGGGAGAATTTTTCTGGTTTGGCTATTTTGACCTAGAATTTTCACTTCTCCAGTTATTCTCCTGCTTTTCACCGCTCTCTGAATAACCCTGTGAATGTTTAATCCCGAGGTGAAAAATAACATTGCTTAAGGCTGGGGTCAGACGAGCGCAGTTATCACGTCCGTGTTGCCGCACATTTTTACGTCCGTGGCAGCATAGCATTCTGACCAATGGAGCCCCACACGAAGTACATCCGCACGGAAGTGCGGATGCATGGCGGACGCAGCAAACGGACGCAGGTTAGGCAAGAACGTAATACTGCTAGAACGAACGTGCGGAGTGCGCCACGTCCGCAACGTCCGTGTAGCTTTGTATGTGAGTGATGAAACGAGGTCAGATGGATTGCATTTGTACGTCCAGCATTTTTGACGGACAGAATGTTTTTTCATTTTAATTTATTTTCCCTGCTACATAAGTCAAAAAATACATCAGTGAAAAAAACGGACTGTTTGGCCACTACCTTGTTGTCAGTCAGTAAGTACGTCCGTACTGCACGGACGCACAGTCCGTACAAAACGCGCTCATCTGACCCTAGCCTTAGATGTTATTTTGAATTTTTTTCAAACACCAGTTAACCACTTGGCTGCTATGGACGCGCTCAGTGCATCCAGCCAAGTGGTTCTCCTGTGCTATGGACGCGCTGAGCGCGTCCATGCACAGGAGGCAGCAATCCACCGGATTCCGGCGGATTGCTGCACACCCCGGTGCGGGCTGACATCTTGGATGTCAGCCAGCACTCCGGGACCCCAGCGGAGCAATTTGATGTCATTGCGGCGGCGCGATGATATCTAATTCAGGCGCCCCCCCCCACATGTGCGGAGGAAGCGCCTGAAAGGGAGGGGGGAGGTCCTTCGCCGGGGGGCAGAGGGTTATTCCAGGCACCGTTTGGAAGGGCACAACCTGCCCTTCCAAACGGTGGCTGTGATTAACCCCTGGGGAGCCGGATCACCAATCAGTGCTGAAAAGCGCAGGATCGTGATCCTCTCCTGGAGCTGGCCGACATCTTGGATGTCGGCCAAGCCTCCAGGAACTCCCCCTGAGGACTGGCGTCATCGTGCATAGCATGATGACGCCAGTCCTGGAGTTAACCCTAGCTGCCACCAATGGTGGAGATAGGGGGTTCATTGGAACCCCCTATCTCCCGATCCGTGGCAGCTAGGGGTTAATGTTTGATATCGTTGGATCGGCCAGAGCATGGCCTTTCCAAGGATACCAAACATGAGCATGAAACATGTTTTTTTAAAAAATAAAAAAATAAAAAAATATATATATATTGAAAAAAAAATTCTAAAAAAAACATAAACAAGTTTTTTTTTGTTTTTGTTTTGTTAATGCAGCAATATTGTTCCCATTTTAATTATAATGTGAACAATAATGCTGCACTAACGATTTTTGTATGCAGTGCGTTTGTTAAAAAAAGCGAAATTTTCCCCCAAAAAAATAATTTAACGAGACCCCATTTCTAATTTTTTAAAACAAGCGCACCCCATACAAAATATAACCACAAACGATCGCATGTTAAAATGTGAAAAAAAACACTTTACACATAATAAATTATTGAAAATTCAAATTTTATTGCATTTTTTATTATAATATACAGACATGACATAACGTATACATATAATAATGACATATTATGAATCTGCCAAGTCTGCCGGAAAGAACGATATATAATATGTCTGGGTCATATATCAAAATATGGCTACAAAACGCAGTTAAACATGATGAGCGAAAGCGGTAAAAATGACCTCAGCAAAGAGGTGTGAAAAGCCTCAGCAGCGAAAGGGTTAAAGGCAGCATATTAGGATGTTTTAGGGAAATTAATTCTCAAATCTCAATCAGAAGCAGACACCACCCCACCCTCAGTATAGTGTACAATGTATCAAATTGATTACCAGACTAAAAACACCTGGTGTTATGCCCATTTGTGAACAGAGGTGATTTAGAGTTGATAATCTTTCCACATACACATTAGTTTTTAATTCAATATCTAATAAACCGTTGCTTATAATATTCTGCAGTAAAGAGTCTCTTTATTTCTAGATTTTTTTGTATTTTTTTAAGCATTTTCTATACTTTTTTCAAAATTTCTTTTTTTTTCCGAACTCGAACCGAACAGACCCAAAAAGTTCGAAATTCGCAAACTTTCGAACTGCCAAAGTTCGGGTCGAACTCCGAACCGTCCGAACCCGAACAGCTCATCCCTACTGGGCACCATGACCTTGACATCGGTTCACAGGTTGCCCTTCCTTCCACTACTTATGGTAGGTAGTAACCACTGCTTACCAGGAACACCCCACACGACTTTCTGATTTGGAGAGGTTGTGAACGTTTCAAAGTATATTAGATCTTTTTGCTTGCCCATTTTCCTGTTTCCAACACATGAAATTCAAGAACTGACTATTCACTAGACATGTGCACATGTTTTTTTTTTCGTTTAGTTTCGGCACGTTCGGTTTTTCAAAAGTTTTGTTTCGGATCTTTTTAGCCCATTTTTGTTTCGGCTCATTTCGTTTTGGCTCGGTGTTTTGTATCGATTTTTGTTTCGTGGAATCGGGGAATTTCGGTCTTTCGGATCGTCTGCTCTCTTTGTTTCAAAGGGTCCATCCTTGTTCTCGGATTTTCGTTTTGACTTTACACGTATGGCATTTCGGATGCTCCGATATTTCGGTCGATACGTTAATCCTGCCGATTCGTTCCTTCAGATGTATCGTTTTTATGAAAGATCCTTTTATTCTTATGAATATGCATTGAACAATTTAATTTAATCATATAAAATATCAATATCTTGTACTGTTAGACTGGGGATTTAGGGTAAAGCTAATTAAATATTTAAAATAAATATATTATTGATGCAGAAAGAAAGCACTGGAACAAGTGAAAAAAGTGACTGACGATACTAAATTACGAAATCAGCAACGGAACCGAAATGGACTCAAAACGATACGAAAATACATTGTCCGAAATGAACCAAAACGGAACCGAAATCGCGACTAGAACGAAAATGACTTTGCAATTTTACAAATTTCATGTCCAAACGAAATAAGTAAATTTTTTCGTTTCGTATCAGGAAATATTTTGGATGGTGTGTATTTCGTTGCCGGTCCGGTTCGGAACGTTGGACGTATCCGAAGCACCGAATCGGCCCGTTTCATGAGAAAAACGAAACGCCCATCCCTACTATTCACCTAATGCCTTGTAAATCCCACCCTTTGACTGGTGCCTTTGTATCCATATGTAGCGCTGCTTTAAAAACACTGTATTCTGGTGCATTGAACTATTGCTGCCACCAGAGGGAGACAGAGACATTGTGGACTATGCTGGACAAAACCGAACTACATGTACCATCACCCTTTGCGTGAGGACAGGAAGGAGGTGGTACAAGGAAGAGGAAACAGATCAGCAGCCTCGTGCAAGGGATGGGCAGAGTGAGCGGAGCAGTGAAAGGTGGAGGACGCACGTTGGAGCTGTCAGCGATCGCAACCAGGCCGGAGTACAGACGCTGTCTTACTGGTGCTGGAGATCGGGACAGTGACCGTGTTGAGACCTACCTACGCAGCACTGAGAGGTTTGGAGGACAAGCTGGTTCCGGCAGGACCCCGAGTTAGGAGACTGCGCCGATCGATTGGGAGTGCAGGCGGCGGATCGTTGTTCCAGTTGCAGGGAGCAGATTCAGTGGCACGGAGTCCCAGTACACAGCGGAGAAGATCTTTGGTCGAGGCATCAAGTGCTGGACAGTTTCGTTCAGAGGATGGGTGAGAGGCCTCCAGGCCACAGTTCCAAAACAGAAACACACGCTGCAATATTGTTTAAATCCACAGGGCCCAAACGGTGACTAGTCGAAGATTGCTCTTTTCGTTCACTGGCCAGTTGAACATAGTACCCGGGTACCCTAGACAACACACATATATACAGTTGTGTTCAGAATTATTCAACCCCCACTGAAATTGAGTGTTTTGGCCAGTTTGACATTGATTTTGATCATTCAGTCATCTTGCTTACAATTAAATCAAAGAGGCACGTGTAGGTCAGACAAATATAACATAACATTTATAACGAAATAACCACAAATGTCTTTTCTGTGCTCACATCATTATCAGTTTTATTCAACCCCAAGTGACATTCAATCTTAGTACTTAGTACAACATCCTTTTACAGTTATAACAACTTTTAAACGTGAAGCATAGCTTGACACAAGTGTCTTGCAGTGATCTACGGGTATCTTCGCCCATTCGTCATGGGCAAAAGCCTCCAGTTCAGTCACATTCTTAGGCTTGCGCACTGCAACTGCTTTCTTTAAGTCCCACCAGAGGTTCTCAATCGGAATTAAGTCAGGTGACTGCGATGGCCACTCCCAAATGTTCCAGCTAATCTGCAACCATGCTCTAGTGGACTTGGAGTTATGCTTGGGATCATTGTCCTGTTGAAAGGTCCAACGTCTCCCAAGCCTCAAGTTTGTGACGGACTGCATCACATTGTCATCCAATATCTCCTGGTACTGAAGAGAATTCATGGTACCTTGCACACGCTGAAGCTTCCCTGTACCTGCAGAAGCAAAACAGCCCCAAAGCATGATTGACCCCCCGCCATGCTTCACAGTAGGCAAGGTGTTCTTTTCTTCATAGGCCTTGTTCTTCCTCCTCCAAACATAGCGTTGATCCATGGGCCCAAACAGTTCTAATTTTGTTTCATCAGTCCACAGAACACTATTCCAAAACTTCTGTGGTTTGTCCACATGACTTTTGGCATACTGCAGTCGACTCTTCTTATTCTTTGGAGACAGCAAGGGGGTGCGCCTGGGAGTTCTGGCATGGAGGCCTTCATTACGCAGTGTGCGCCGTATTGTCTGAGCTGAAACTTCAGTACCCACATCTGACAAATCTTTTCTCATTTCCTCAGCAGTCACACGGGGACTTTTCTCCACTCTACGCTTCAGGTAGCGCACAGCAGTCGAAGTCAGCATCTTCTTTCTGCCACGACCAGGTAGCGTTTCAACAGTGCCCTTTGCCTTGAATTTGCGAATGATGCTTCCTATGGTCTCTCTTGGTATGTTTAACATCTTTGCAATCTTCTTATAGCCATTGCTCTTCCTGTGAAGAGTAATCACCTCTTCTCTTGTCTTCCTGGACCATTCTCTTGACTTCACCATGTTTGTAACCACCCCAGTAAATGTCTAGAAGGAGCTGAGTATCACAGTCATTTTAAAGCTGCCTAATTGGTGCTTATTATGCTTTATTGCTGCTCCGTGACATCCACAGGTGTTTTCAATACCTGATTGAAAACACTTGAATGAACCTCTGTTCTTCAGAGTGGTAGTCTTTAAGGGGTTGAATAATTGTGTCAATGAAGAATTCACAAAAGAAACATTTACTACTGTATTACAAAACCAATTGATGTCATTTTAGTTGCATATGGTTCTTTAAAAAGTCCTTGTAGGATTTCATTCTGAATACAATTACAAATGTACACTAAATTCCCTAAAACCCTTTACAGCATTGGGGGTTGAATAATTTTGAACACAACTGTATTTTTGAGCTATTTTTCATGGGACTTACACTCCAGAACTGAGGGGGTTAACCGGTTTCTTTTACTGCCGCGTGTTTTTCCTACGTTACGAATTCTTGTTACTCAAATACCGTATATGCGTATTATATGCTGCTTTATTTGGGATCAGTAAAGAATATAATATAGAAAAAATCCACAACAGTGCTGGTGTATAGTTATTTCCTAGAGCGGTGAGACTATCCCGAGGTTTATTCAGCGGCTCCTTCGGGGGTGAGCGCTACACATACAATAAATGTTATTCGCTTCAATGATAGAATGATTAATGTCCTCTCATATAAGCATAAGTGATCAGTCTGAATTACTGCATTGATCAGAAAATGACTATCTAAGCATACATTGCTCATTAGATACAATTAGTTATGAATCACTAACATATTCCGCTTGCTCTGAACCCATGATACATGACAGATAACTTGTTATTGTTGAAAAGAACAATAATGCGTCAACATACTACAGACCCTTATAACAGGGTGGAAAAAAGTAGCTGAATTCGAGATTTCGTTTTTATTAGATTAACTTCCCTGTTATACCTTTTTTTCATACAAACCCTCTGAATGTTTACACTAACAATTTATTTTCTTATTACTCATTTGTTTGCATTGCACTGCATTGCATTGTATTTGCATATTCTGCAATGTGGTACAGGGGTTACAGCGAATTAAGATGTAGTTAGGGACAGAAGGATTAGAGGACCCTAGGCAGCTTACATTTGAGGGACCTGTTTTTAACAATGTACCCTGAAAAGACAATTTTTTTGTATCCTGAGGAAGGCTAGGTTGATACTGTTTTTTCTTGTGAATGTTAGACTGCGTCTGGGTGTGTGTGTTATTCTGCAAATCCCTAACCAAAGTGCAGTCAAAAGTGGAGAAAGCAAAATAAATAAATAAAAATAAAATACAAAATATAAAAATAATACTAGTAATATTAATATCAATGATAATACTAATAATAATAAAAGTAATAATGGCAAGAAAAATAGTAATAATAAAACAGTAATACTGAAAATAGTAATATTATTCAAAAATGATAGTATGAATAATATATATCATCAGGACAAACTTGAAAATGAGACAGATCTCATTGTATCCTTCCTGATAAAACTACTTTATAAATAAATATTAAACAGAAATACTAATAAGTAATATGAATAATAGTAATGTTAATAAATAATATGAATAATATTAGATTGTAATAATAATCAAAAATTATACTAGTATGAATAATATTAAATAGTAATAATAAACAGTAACACTAATAATAGTAATCAAAAATAATACTAGTATGAATAATATATATCAGGACATACTTCTTTTTTTTGAGAAAGGATTTTACCAGGAAGGATACATTGAGATTTCTCTCGTTTTCAAGTATGTCCTGGGTTGCGAGTATGTACCGTTAGGTGTCTTGCCCAAGGACACTTACTGGAGAGGTTGCTCGCTGGGATTGAACCCATGACTCCACAGGTTCTCTCCATGCAGATATCTCAATGTATCCTCCTTGATAAAATACTTCATAAATAAATATTAAATAGTACTAATAAAAGAGTAATACGAATAATAGTAATTTTAATAAATAATAATAATATGGATAATAATAAATAGTAATAATAAACAGTAATACTAAGAATAGTAATGGTAATCATAAATATTACTAGTATGAATAATATTAAATAGTAATAATAAAGAGTAACACTAATAATAGTAATCAAAAATAATACTAGTATGAATAATATATATCAGGACATACTTGAAAACGAGAGAAATCTCAATGTATCTTCTTTGATAAAATACTTCATAAATAAATAAATATTAAATAGTACTAATAAAAGAGTAATACGAAAAATAGTAATTTTAATAAATAATAATAATAGTAATAATAACAGTAATACTAATAATAGTAATGTCAATAAATAATAATAATATGGATAATAATAAATAGTAATAATAACAGTAATACTAATAATAGTAATGTTAATAAATAATAATATGAATAATATTAAACAGTAATAATAAACAGTAATACTAATAATAGTAATGTTAATAAATAATAATATGAATAATAATAAACAGTAATAATAAACAGTAATACTAATAATAGTAATGTTAATAAATAATAATATGAATAATAATAAATAGTAATAATAAACAGTAATACTAATAATAGTAATGTTAATAAATAATAATATGAATAATTTTAAATAGTAATAATAAACAGTAATACTAATAATAGTAATGTTAATAAAAAATAATACCAGTACGATTATTATTAAATAGTAATAATAAAAATAAAAAATAATAATAGTTATCTGAAAGTTATAGAGCCTTTTGCAACAGATGAATTATAGCCAAAAGAAAACTAGCAACAATAATAATGTGATGAGGAAAGGAAACCCCAGTAAAAAGCTGCAGGATGTGTTCCAGTGCATTGTGTGTAATGTGAGGGAGCTGAGAAAGAGGGGCTGGCTTTTATCCTGACTGACAGCATTGCAACTGGGTGAGGTCTGCAAGTAAAAAAGAAGTAAGAAGTGCAGGGGCCCAGCACAGCTGTTTGTGAAGTCGAAGATTTCCTGTTTCCTCAGAACTCGGTGCTGTGAGTCACAGGGTTTGCAGGCACAGAGCGGTGCCCATAGGAATGTAGGGAGGGCTGCTGCTGAGCCTGGCCCAGGGGAAGAAGAACAAACGGCACAGAAAAAAAGGAAAACAATAAGTGAAAACTTTCTGCATTACTCATGTTATTTCCTCCAGCGCCCCAACAGCCATTTTTTCTTTTCTGCTGTTTATTCTCCGCGCTGGCAATGAGGATTTAGGCTGTGCCCGGGCTATGGCTGTGCTGCTGGGCTGCGTGTGGATCAGCGCTGTGCTGTGGGCTCTGACAGCCGGAGTGCCGCCTCACACTCACAGGAGTGCCGGTGAGTAACTGCTGCCTGGCATGGGGGAGCCCACCATGGCATGGGGTGCCAGCCCTGCTGGGGAGAGGGGAGGGCAGGGCTTAGAAAGGTGAGGAGCCTGTCCCGGGAGTCAATAGACTTATCTCGGTTTAAACGGATCAGACAGAGGAAGTAAAAAAAGTTCCATTTCTGGAGGTACAGTTACAGAGCAGGGAGAATGGCCGCTGCTCATTGGCTGCTGCTTGTTACATTCTGCTGGAAGAAACCCTGATACATTGGGCTTACTTTCCTGTATTTACTCATAAAGGAATCATTTACTGGTGTCTAGGTGTTCTCTTATTCGTATATTTGGGTTTAGGTGCATTTGTGTGTGCTTTCTTACATTGTTTGTATCTGTGTTTACACTGTCTGTGTGTGTTTATAAACACACAATGTACATATAGGCATTATAATTGTACAAGGGAGTATGTATTGGGTTTGAGATTTCCATTACAGTTGTATAGTAAATATAAATAATATGTGTGCGCACACACTTTCAGAAAAATGTGCATACAGGAGGCTTTCTTCATACAGATATAATATTTATTCCATAGAAAATATGTCATACATATTTTCTATGGAATAAATCGAATATCTATCTATATGAAGAAAGCCTCCTGTATGCACATTTTTCTGGAATTATACGTCTATGGCACTTTAGTAACAACGGAGCCGTTCAATATTATGATTTATACATGTAAATTGCCATGTTTATAAATAGGTATAGTTTGTGTGTGCATATGATTTTTGTGTAAAAATGCGCGCGTGCACACACATAACTCCAAACAACACACATAATCCTGCTTTAAGCACAACTTTCTAAAAATAGCTGTTTCTGTTTCGAAATTATTGATGTCGTTCTTTGCATTATAGTAATAAAAACATGGTAAATATTTGTTAACTTTGAATATGTATATATACCTAATCTATGCATAGTGCAGGGAAATAGACATGACTGGTACAGTGAATCCACAGCAAAAAGCTCTATTTCTGTGAATGTTGCATGGGCCTGATCTGAGACGACCTTGGCTGATGCACAGAGCAGAACTGCATGCAGTCACCTGATGCAAAGGCCAGATGTGCCGTCTCACACGACATGGGGCCAGATCACAACCTGGCCATTAAGCAAAGCACTCAAGTCATTATGCTATACGGCTGTACTTATTTTTTACCCATCCTATTCCTTCTGAGATGCATGCTCAGCTTGCGTCTCGGATGTTGAGCCAAGTTACTGTACATTAGCGTCTATACTTTGTCTGGGAGATACTAATGTGACCGAGCAGATTGAGAATGAGCTATTCCTACTGCTTGTTCTCCATCTACATCCAGGTTGTGATCAGACTCATGGAGGTGAAGTTCTTTTTCTAAAGATTCATTCCAAGTTAGGCTAGCATCAGACGAACGCAGTCATCCTCATCCCGTCCCTGTTGCCGCACAGTTTAACGTCCGTCGTAGCATAGTATAATGGTCAATAGAGACCCACACACCAAGTAGGTGCGCACTGAAGTGCGCACGCACCACGCAGATAGCAACAGACGCAATTTAGGCAAAAACATAAAACCGCTAAGACGGACGCGCAGAGTGCGCCAGGTCCGCGTAGTGGTCAGTGTGCGTTATGCTGCATTGTCAGACGCACCGCATTTGCGATGTCCATAACGTTGACGCGCAGAGTTTTTTTTGGTCTGGCTGACTGTACCTGTATTTTAATTATTAATTTTGATTGCCATAGTTCCCCTTTTTTTTTCTACATCCGTTACAAAAACGGACCGTGTGGTGTCTACAGTATCTTCCGTCAGTACGTCCGTCCGTCCGTCCGTTATGCACGCATGCAGAGTGCGCTCAGACTGCGTTCGTCTGACATTAGCCTAAGGTGTAGACATAAGCAGAGTCCTGGTAAACCAACCTCGTAGAACTATTGAACAAGTTGATAGGTTTAAACATCTGACTTGAGACTCCACTCCGGCCAAGCCAGTATTATTGAGTGAGCCATTAAGTAAAAGAACATCCCTTATTGACCATA
The DNA here is from genome assembly GCA_009667805.1 of Leptobrachium leishanense. Lineage (NCBI taxonomy): Eukaryota > Metazoa > Chordata > Amphibia > Anura > Megophryidae > Leptobrachium > Leptobrachium leishanense. The sequence continues at coordinate 256,107,629 of CM019067.1, forward strand.
ACCTATCCAGTTCTATTCCAGCTGAACTGCAAACCTCCTGCAGCTCTGGTGTTACGGCTGCAACCGTAAATTAACACTTTCTATACTTGGTACAGGAAGTCCTATTGTGAAGGCAGACTGAGAATAACAAATCGTTCCAAGGCCACTCGTTCTCTTTTGCAGCCAGTACTAACAGAAAGTTACCAGCTGCAAAAAAACGATGTCATGTGATTATTGCTTCAGCAAAATTGCTTGCCACGCAATAAAAAAACCCCACGAAAAAATAGTGACACCCTGGTCCCGTGGTTCAGAGGACTTTGCCATCTGGTTCCCCTTCGTCTGCCAATAACTGGACCATGAGAACAGATCTCTCCCGAAGTCTTTCCGCCGGCCCTGCAAGATCAGATTCACACAATCTTATGGAGGGTTCTATTTGGATTCATAGAGACATTATCAGTCGCAGAGGCATGTGGGAATGCAACCATCCGTATAGCAGCTCACACATAAAGACCTGTAATGGTTAACAGGCCGGTATCTGAGCTTCCCCTGAGGCCGCACTAAATCTATAGCAGCCTCTTTGCAGGGTCTGTGCGAAGCCGTGGGTGAACTAATTGTTCGCAACATCCTTCTGCTTGCAGTGAGTAGAAGCCACCATCCTCTGCGCTACGTCATCAGCTGTCACTCAGCCCTGCGGCACATTGTGACTTGACAGCCAAAGCTTATTAGGGAATTGCTGTGTTGTGTTATTTTCTATTATTTATGTTAGCAAAAACTGCTACCAAGTATTGGAATAATTCCCTGTCAAATATATGCACCTACGGTGGACGTGACAGGCGAACTTTAAGTTAGATTCACCAGTGAACAGTGAAAATGTCCCAGTTCGGTCTTTTTGCTACAATAATATGTAGGGAACATAGAAAACCTGGGGCAAAGTTCAAATTTTGGAGCAATCGCCATAGAAACCAGTGAACATTTTCTATAGGATATTCAGAATTTGTAATTTGTGTAGAAAATGCTCCTGCCGTCTGCTGTGGAATATTTACTTTATGACTTAATTTGGACTTTGTTTATATGTGTTTATGTGAACATACCATGTTTATGCAATCTGGAGTAAATGAATGTCTAGCGGCAGAATACAGATTTTTTTTTTCCGTAATTCAGCTAAACAAAGCCATTTGCATATTTTTTTTGTGACCATCTGATAAATATGTTTAAAAAGTACGTTTATTTTGGTGGTTTTTTTTTTCTTTTTTCTTTTTTACATATGGTTTTGTAGTTGCGCAACTGCAGATTATGCTATGGAAAAATATAATGGGTTTTGCGTATGTCTGCTCTGTTTCGTAACTGGATATTATTTTACTATTCACTAACCACCTCGCATAAGGTTCTTAAAGGAACCAATTAAAATCCATGTTTGTAGTTCTATGTATCTAACAGATCAGTTTTTGATTAGATTTTTGAGCGGACGATCATCGTTTAAATACATTTTATTTATAAAAAGAAAACAACAAAAAAAAAACCTTTTCGCTTGAAATATATTTTTAATTCATCAGAGTTCGACATTTTTCTCACTTTGCATTTCTGGCCATTTTTATAGCTGGACGCTTGTGCCGGAGAGATCAGATGAGACCCCAACGTAGGATCAAAGTTACAGATTAAAAAACTAAAACAGCCAGAGTTCAGATTTTGAAATCTATGAAACATTTTTTTTTTACTTTTTCTGTACCAGGCCGTACATTGTCTCTTTAACCCCTTAATGACAAAGGTTTAATTTTTTTTGGCAATGCTCAAATACACAAGTGTTTTTTTGGGGGGGGGGGTTTATGTTGTCTTTTAACAGCAATTTGCTTCTTTCTCTTTGGTGTACCCACATAAGTTCGAACAAAGTGGGCTTTCTTATGCATAGGCTAGGAGACGAACGCATTTTCAGCCACCGTCAAAAGTGCGTCGAACGAATGGACGCATTTTTTCACGGAATACGCGAAGCGGTCATACGATGCGCAATTCTGGATATTTCATGACGGTGGGGTTAAAAGAAGTCTAGGGAAATCCGGCTGGACGTTATGTTGCCGGACATTAGCAGCGTCTGACATCTCCAATTCACGCACACACGCTGCTAGCGGGCGCAGCGCACTCTGTACGTCAGTACTAGCAGTTTAACGTTCTGAAAAAATGCGTTCGTTTGCCACTTGCGTGGTGTCGGCGCACTTTTGTGCGCACGTACTTCGTATATTGGCCGTCATTGCCCGCACTTGCTGCTAGTGCCGCCGTGATTAAGTGCGCCTGCACGCGCGTTCGACTGCCCCACTCTGACCCTAGCCTTAGTATACATTGGGTCAGACGAACGCATTTTTCACGTTGTCCGTGAAAAAGTGCGTTCGAACGAATGGACGTATTTTTTCACGGAATACGCGATAGCGGTCATACGATGCGCATTTTCGTCCGTGATTTTGTACGGATCATCAATAAAACCCTTTTTGCGTCTGGACGTTATGTTGGCCGGACGTGTGCAGCGTCTGACGTCTCCCAATCACGCAAACACGCCGCTATGCGGACGCAGCGCACTCTGTACGTCAGTAGTAGCGGTTTGACGTTCTCGAAAAAATGCGTTCGTTTGCCACTTGCGTTGTGCGGACGAACTTTCGTGCGGCCGTTCGTCGTATGTTCCCCGGCATTGGACGTCATTTGCTGCTAGCACGGTCGTGATTTCGTGCGGCTAAACGCACGTTAAAACTGCTTTCGTCTGACCTTAGCCTTAGGGTAATGTAACTTACTATTCAGTATCAAAAAAGTGAAGAAATTTATTTTTCTTTTTGTAATACGACTAAACAAATCTTAAGTGTACTCCCCAATTTCCTCTAAACAATTCACTCTGATTACGAGACTTAAGTGTGTGAAGAAAAAAAATTAACCCCTTAGGCTGGAGTCAGACGAGCGCACTGACTGCGCACAGTAACGGACGTACTTTTTATCAGTTAATTTTGACTGATGTTGAGAAAAAGAAAAAAAATTGTATGCAGGGGTTTCTCTACGTCCGTCTTGCTTTTTCACGTTGATGCCATTTTGGCGTTGCGTTGCAACATGCGTTGCGTGCGCTTGTTCTTTGTGTGTTGTTCTCTATTGACTCCTTTGAAAAGCTACAACTGACAGCAAACCGTGCGCTCGTCTGACGCGGGCCTTAGAGTAAAATAAGCACATTTTGTTAACAAAATAAAGGCAAATAAAGAGTAAATTTATCCTTCAGGGTAGAAAATGCAACTGGCCACTGTACTACACAGTGACCTGATGTTAAAAAAGACTTTATTGCCCATTTGGGGTCACTTACATATGTGGGGGTTGTTAGGAGTATTTGATGATCTTGGGATATTTGGAGACTGAATCTTCTCTTCCTGCCTGCACATAAGCAGTATAAGTGGAGAAAGAAAAAAAGAAATTGACAGGATGGGTGTTTACTAAAAGTAAGAAACGTAAGGAGAACTGGCAAGAACTGCGAGGAAACACTTGCACTCTGTGTACAAAGCCCAGAGCTGAAGCGAGGGAGGAAATCATTCTGCTATGAGGAAGCAAGAATTATCACAAAACAATGGCGTGGCAGTGTGTTCTCTTCTCTTTCTACTCTACTCAGGCCCTACTCTTGAGGCTTCAGAGATTTAGGGCTGAAGCTGCCTAGTCCTATGAATTCCGCATGATAAGCCGACCTAGCACTGGCGTGCGCAGCCTGTTACATTAGGGTGCATGTCCAAGGAACAATTATTAATTGACAACTTATGTTTAGAAAATATTGCAGAAAAATCATTTTTTCATTAGAAATAACAAGCCTGTAATCAGCGATTTATATATCAGTTTTTATGTTCTCCATCATCAAAAATGTCAATGTAGGAAGTGAAAGAAGATCTCTTCGTCCAACATTATGGTCTGCCTGTGCACACCTATTCTACCTAGGAATATCCATAGTGCCAGCTTCTACGGTACTATTCTGTACAGGGGTAAGAGGATTGATATCAAGTTACATAGTAAAAGGACACTATCAGAACGAGCTTAGCTTTAAAACCGACGAGGCTTTATTTCAGTTTGGTCATTATCACGACCTTGCACTTACAATAAATACAAGGGATTCTCTTGATTCAAGTGTATCATTCAACAATGTCCATCGATGGACGGAGTGTGTCATACCTTCCAGAGTCAGGCGGTGACGTGTGCTCTTAAACACCAATAAACAACAGTGTAAGAGAAAGGCTATTTAGCTATAGAAAATAACAATGCAATACTGAATCTTTGAATAATAATTCTGTAACGTTCTTTCCCTTTTTTACGATCTCTACAATGACAATAGTATCAGACAATGTGTTCCACAACAGTGGACTAGTTCCACGCCATTTTTTTAGTATGAGCATCTTATCACTCCAATACCATCAGTTTGCACTATAATTGACAGGAGTAAATGAATATCACAAGACACGAGTTTCTGCAGATATGCGCACACCTATTTTGGTTTGCAGTGTAGGTGTGCGCCAAGGACACAGGTTTCACTGGTTTGTTCACTGGGTTGTTCAAGAGCCAGATACCAGGGGTTAAAACCAGGGTTGCTCGTGAGCCAGATACCAAGGGTTAATACCAGGGTTGCTAGTGAGCCAGATACCAAGGGTTAATACCAGGTTGGGTCGTCAGATATACACTATATTGCCAAAAGTATTCGCTCAACCATCCAAATCAGGAGCTGGGCAGGTGAGCGAATACTTTTGGCAATATAGTGTATGTCAGGGCCAAATGCCGGATCAGGTAGTCAGCCAAGTGCCATGGGTCGGGTACCAGGTCGGGTTGACAGCCAAAAGCCAAAGTGTTAAGAGCCAGAAGAATTGTCAGTCAAGCCATAAGTCGATACACAGGTGATCAGTATAGAATGAGCACTGAGAGGAGTGCTAAAACACATCAGGGCAAGTAACCAAGGCTCGGGTGTCTGTATTTGAACTAGGCAGGCACCGCGTCATCACGCTGTGCCCCGCCCACATCCTTGACCTGTGACCGTATTAGCCATTCCACCCTGTGCCTCTCCTGGATTCCCTGTGGCTGTTAGGACTGGGGGTCACATGTCCCAATTACTCAGTCCTGTACACTATGAAGATGCAAGCAGCAGAGAGGCTCACTACTCTTGCATGATTTCCTGTTCCTGAGAGTTCCTGTGGTGTTCGGGTTCCTGGTTCTTGAGAGTATCTTGTTCCTAAGTTACTGCTTCCTATATCGTGTCATGGATTTTCTGGTTTATGATCTTGGCTGGTATCCTGACTATTCTTTTGTTTGCTCCCTGCACTCTGTATTATTGATATTCTGTGTACCGACCTCTGCCTGTCTGACAAGTGCACTGGGTTTACCAGGCTACAGATAAAAGTATTTAGAAAGCGCCAACAAGTTCAGTAGCGCTGTACAATGGGAGAGACAGAATAACAAATATACGTGAATGTTACACACACAGAACAGTAGGAGAGACCAGGTGTGCAAGTACACACCATACTGCTGAATGACTTGGTTATGTCTGACCCACTTCGGTCTTTACACACGTTTGCTAATGTACATTTGTGATAAAGGACATGTAAATTTCTAGATTGTATGTTCCCACGGGAATAGGGCCTTCGTTTCCTCCTGTACTGGTTTGTCAAAATGTTGTTCAATGTATTGCAACCCTGTCTATACTGTGCCCATTGTACAGCGCTGCGGAATATGCTGGCGCTTTATAAATAAATAATAAGAATAACAGACTGTCTCTCTGTGTAAACATGATCCCTGAGTACAAGAATACTTTGTAATTGGGCTCTAGATTGTGCCCTTAGTGTTCTAGTACATCGGACAATACACCTGATGTGCTAGAATGATTGGAACAGCTGGGGCTTGGCTGTGTTTTTTGTTGGAGACAGAGCAGTCCTAGCTACACTGTAGCGGCAGTAGCACGTTTTGCCCAGCAGATGGAGCAATCGTCTGTCAAATAGTGCATACAGTATGGAAATGTGCTGTATGCATTCTACAACGCACACACTACTTTAAACTGGTTTCCCATAAACCCATTGGTTCCTGACCGTTTTATGGAAAATCACCTGGTATTGAAGGGGCTGAGATCGATTAGTCTTTCATAACGATACATGACATTTCCATCACAATTGGATATAATGTAGTTACTGCAGTCTTGCCCTACAATAAACACATTTCCCCTTTTAGGCTTTAAAAATTCTGCTCATTCGTGTTACCAAAGACACTTCCTTTTTTCTTTTTGTGAGGTTCGTGGTGGTGGGAAAAATACATTTCATTGAAAGGCATGGTTTTTTTTTAACCTGCTTAACTGCTTCACTATCACTCATTTCCTTTAAATCAGTACAATATAAACAATGTAGCCATACTTTGTTTTCAAGTGTTCTTTTGAAGTAAAGCGCACTTTGAACTGGATCATGTCCCCAAAACCTCTCAAAGATTTGTTGCTGAGAACAATAAGGGTTAAGTAAAGGTTATGTCCCCTGAATTGATCTATTAGAGATTTATTTTAAAAGCAGCAATGGGTCTTAGTCACAGTTGACACAGAAAAACAAGTCAAATGTCTATCATTGTTAACAGATGATCTGTTACATACACTAACTCCTGTTCAGTACTTTAAAACAAATTGCTGACAATTAACAAATCATGATAGTTTCAATGAATCCAGTGAACACATTTACCAAGCTACATTAATTTCTGTTTTGAAGAACAAGCGAGTAAATTAAGCATGAGGTTTCAAAATGTTCATTTTAGGCTAGAGTCAGACGAACGCATTTTTCACGTCGTCCGTGAAAAAGTGCGTTTGAACGAATGGACGTATTTTTTTTTTCACGGAATACGCGATAGCGGTCATACGATGCGCATTTTCAGCCGTGATTTTGTACGGATCATCAATAAAACCCTTTTTGCGTCTGGACGTTATGTTGGCCGGCCATTAGCAGCGTCTGACGTCTCCTAATCAGGCACACACGCCGCTAGCGGACGCAGCGCACTCTGTACGTCAGTACTAGCGGTATCACGTTCTCAAAAAAAAATGTGTTTGTTTGCCGCTTGCGTTGCGCGGCCGCAATTTTGTGCGGCCGTACTTCGTATATTGCCCGTCATTGGCCGTCATTTGCTGCTACTACAGCCATGATAAAGTGCGGCTGCACGCTCGTTCGCACTGCGTTCGTCTGACCATAGTCTTAAACGGACCCATTGGTTCTCTTGAACAAACATAAGGTCTGTATGTGGACAGCACTGTTGAAACAGAGAGTTTTACTCAATGTATGGAAAACATATTTTTAAACTTTTGAAGATCATGTGCATTGACAATACATAACAAAATGTGCACAAAGCATAAAAAACATTAATATTTTCAAAATACTTCTTGGTATTTTGATATAGCCTTAGAATATGATGTTTGTGCTATGATTTTTGACATATACGTCTTTTCATTATTTGTAATTGTGTTTTTGTCGAAGTGGATATTTATTTATTTGCAAAATATTTTACCAGGAAGGATTCATTGAGATTTCACTCGTTTTCAAGTATGTCCTGGGTATAAATAGTATATAAATATTAGTCCCTATTAAATTCAATCTTATATACTTGAAAACGAGAGAAATCTCAAAGTATCTTTCCTGGTAAAATACTTTGTAAATAAATTCTAATAGTGTTTTGATTTGTGGAAAAGTAGCTTATTCAGTTTAAGCTTTTTTTTTTTTCTATGCATTTTTGTTTGTATTTTGTGCTGTCTGAACTGTGGTATTCTTTTGCATTTCAGTTCTGTAAGCCTGACACGTGGTAGACAGGGTTTTCAGACATCATTTGGCAAACAGGAAGACCAGGTTACCACGATAATATTGTAGCGCTGTCTGGAACATGGAGATAGGGAAGGAAATATTCCTTTCAAAATAGATTTTGTGATAATACTACTCATTTGAAGTATAAAAACAAAATATTTTTTTTCCACCTAACCATTCTCCAACCATTAGAATCCCTGGCAATTACAGCTAATGTTCGATTTTTATGAAGCATTTCCATTTGGTGACTTAAATATTGCTTAACCCCTTCACTGCTGAGCCATTTCACGTTTTAAAAAAACTCATTTTTCTTTTTTTTATTATTGTTGTTATAATTTTTGTTCTTTACTTTAAACATGGTCATGTTTGGCATCATTGGAAAGGCCATGCTCTGGCCTTTCTAATGCTACCAAACATGACCCTGCTAGCTGAAAAGAGTCGGGAGATATCGGGGTTCAAACAAACCCCCTATCTCCACCCCTATCTTTCCTTACGAGTCATTAAGGACGTTTCCCACACGTCCTCAGCAGTGAAAGGGTTAAAGGGACACTACCACTTACATGAGCTGTAACTAGATTACTTGTGCATTACAATTAAAACCACATTAAAAAACACATGCTGCTGTGTTTTGGTTTCCTTGTATGAAGTAATTGCATGTAAAAAGGAAAAATAAACATAGGTTTTTATATCTATTGTTTCCAATATTGTGTCAAGCAAGTACATTATTTATTCTCTTTGAAAGTTATCAAGAAAAATTGATATAGCGGTGGGGTGAGGGTGGACTGGTTGCAAAACTATTTTTTTTCTAGCTGCAATAGTATGTGCAGAGGATGGGATTGCGGGGTTAAAGTCGAAAGTTAGGGAGAAGACTATTTAATATGACATATTCTGAGGTGTAGGATTGGTGAAGTTATATAGCAGGTATCACCAATAGCTAAAATATTTGTATTGTAGGAAAGACTCCGAAACAATATGTTCCAGAAAAAAAAAGGAAACCAGGGTAGAGTAAAAAAGACATTGATGTTGTAGCCCAGTAGGAAACTTGTAAGGGATGTGTATGTCCCAAGACCAAAAATGTGTCAGTCATGGATGGGTTAACCCCTAAAAAAATGTAATATGGATTTCCCATAGCAGAGATCCATATTAATGATATGTCCCAACGTTTAAACAAAGACATTTCCAACATTTGCGATGTTGTTGTAGATTAGTTTGACACATTTCTTGTAGTTAAGTGACAGCGACAGTGAAGAACCCTATCAGTTGTTCGAGGTCTGGACTTCGATAACAGGAGGCCCCTATGGTCACGGGCCCATGGTGATTGCCTACACTGCTCTGAACTCCGTTAATCTGATATCATTAGGAAAATGTCTGATATAGCATTGTCCTGACGTGATGCAATTGTCTCCGCTTTTTTTCCGCAATATCTCTGTGGTGCAACAACACTTAATACAGAACATTCTTTGTATTTTCTGCATTAGTACTTCCTGTTTCAAATGAATAAAGCAATGTATATGAATAAATGATGGGAGCACTTTCTCAGAAAAGGTCAAACAGCCCAAGGCTTCTTCTTTACAAAGAGTCTTAGTTTGGTTGGTACAATAGTAACTCTTTATAGTAGCAATATTTTATATGGAATTAATATAGTTTTAAACTAGAACATTGCTGATATGTATATACAAAGTGCAGGGAACATTAAACCAAATCATAGTTACCTTATTTGTCTTATTTTGTGTCTAAATGTACCAGTTATTGGTTTGAAATGGAATATATTCTAAGTAGAAGTTCTTTTATTATACATTCGGGAATATGTATATTAATACCGTTTGAACTTTAATGCCTTTTGAAGTTAGCAGCGTTTTTGTGTATGTGGATATGATACATTGATATTTTGATTGTGGGATTCAGTGGGGATACACACTCAAAAATAATGCCAAATACCTTCTGTATACATCATATAATGGGGTGTTATCCTATATATAACACCAGAAGAGGGCCATAAAACTTTTAATACTTATATTCCACATATTTCTGTGTGGGTGAGAAAATTAAACTTGGTTACAGTATTTTCTCATATGGTGCACCTCTATTGCTTAATACATGTTGGGTGTGTATGCATGTATGTGTATATGTGGTTTGCTTTATATATATATATATCTATATCAATGTTATCAGATATTAAAGAGACTATAACACTAATATAAGCTGTAACTAGATTACTTGTGCAATACAAATATAACCACATTGTAAAACACATGCTGCTGCTTCATGTCCATGCACAATGACGTCAATGGGCTGGGGGGGATCCTGGAGCTTTGGCTGACATCCAAGATGGGTGCCGAATCAGGATCCAGCCCCTAAGGGATTAAAGATAGACACTGCCGGGAAGGGCAGACTGTGCCCTTCCCAGAGGTGCCTGCCTTTATTTGCCACAACTTACTGGTGGGGAGAGAGAGGGGTCAGAAGGACACCCCCCTCCCCTTCAGACACTCTCCCTGCTCTGGCTGAGGAATGCCTGAAATAGACGTCATCGCGCCTAACGCTACTGCACTTCCGGGGGTCCCAGAGGCGGGGCAAACATCTAAGATGTCAGCCTGCGCCAGAAGACCACAGCGATCGGCCAAAATAAGTGAGGTCATGCTCAGCGCATCGTCAGCATGCTGAGCGTGTTCGAATCAACGCTCTGGGCGCTTCCTCCGCAGCCACGTGGTTAAAATATGTCTATCTTAAGTAATGGGTTGAATAGATTGCTACGATTTTATCTAGTGAATACGCAAACTACTACTTTTACAAATGGGAATTTTCACAAAAAAGTTGATGAGCAATTTAAAGACCAATTAAGTAATAGCATCCGTGTGTAGGCATAGCATGAACTTTGTTGGTGACATTTCAGTTTTCCTCTACCATGGAAAGCATGGCCGCATCCACATATTATGTAACCTTTCATTCATAATGACGGGGGAACCCACTATCTATTACATTTTTTTTAAAGCAAGGGTATTTCCCAGCAATAGCAGTGAAAAACTTTCTTTCCTGGCATGACTGTATATTTAGCTGTTGTAATGATATTAGCATTTGCGTGCGCAGCCCATCACATTAGGGTGTGCACCCATGGAACATTTATTAATCAAAAACGTATGTTTAGAAGCATTTGCACAAAATGAACATTTTTCATTAGAAATAAGCCTGTAATCAGAGATACAGTCAGTTTTTATGTTTTTCATCACGAACCAGATAAGGGACATCTAAAATGTCAGTGTAGGAGGTGAAAGAGGACCCCCTTCACCCAACATTAGGGTGTGCCTGGGCTCAATAGGCACACACTCTGTGCACGCCTACGGATATTAGCATGTCTCCTATCTGAGCAGCTGACATGTCTACAGTGCAGAACCACATGCATCTGCAAAATTCAAATCTGTCTTTTGGAATTTACTTTTTATTAATTGCTTCTGGTACAGCAAAAAAAAAAAATGTATACCATACCATGTTAGTCCAGATGCCAAAATCACGAGTATAGCAGTACGCAGCGATACCTTTTTTTATCGGACTAATTTTACATTTAAAATACAAGCTTTCGAGAGTGTACCTCTCTTCCTCAGGTCTGGAAGCTAAATTGACCAAAATCATAGAAATGAACAGTAAAGAGCCAAGCAGAAGGTGGGGGGGGGGTGTAAATACAATAACTGGGATGATATGGTCAAGTAAGGTAAACAGAGAAAAGATCATAGGCCCCAACACAGATAAGCATTTATTTAAGCATCACCACAAGCATTTTATGATCGGGACTGATAGGGTAATTGACCCAACTGGAAGAAGGAAAATAAAAAAATAAAAAATAAGGTACAGTGCTGAATGTTACACGAGATTATGACAGTGGGTTAAAAAGACAGAATCTACATTAAGTCCTTCCTTTACGGTGTTAAAATATGTGATCATTTTAATTTCAAAAGTTCTACATTCACGAGGGTCTTTAAAATTTCCTTTGATTTTAATCCTGAGGTTTTGGATGGAATGGTCTGTTAGATTGAAGTGATGTCCCACTGGGGTACAATATGTATTTCCCTGATGGTTCTTGATGGAGTGTCTGTGTAGGTCCATTGATTTTTATGTATGTATGTTTAATTGTAGAAGACTTTTACATCCCAGCAATTCAGAGAACTGCTTTGCCCACAGATCTCATGTGCTACATTCCCCATATGCAGCAAGGAACTCTGGGTAAGACATGTAAACGAGGTCTCCAATTTCCCAATTTATGCATCCTGGGTCTGTTTTAACACATGTGACTCTTTGCTATTTGATGCTTCACCCGGAGGGCAAATCAATAAACATGTTATGGTGGAGGGCAATATATATATATATATATGTTACAAAATTACTGATTTGGGTGGAAAATGCTGCAGAACAAAACCACTTGAGCTAAGAGGAAAAAAAGTTTCTAACAATAAATGATTTGCATCTCAATTAACTCCGTAAAGGATGTGGTAAACTATATATAAATTCTAGAAGAGGCCATTTTAAAGGACTGGTTGCAGAACATTTACTTGTATGATAAATCAAAAGGCCGTTTACCCGAATGAAAATGTGACCATAGTTTATAAGACTTTTTTTTAAAAAAGTGAAAAGAAATGCTTGATATGTTATAAAATTGCCTATAGTGACCTGTGCAACCTGGACTTTTAGGGAAGAATGATATATTGATAGATGAGTGCATCAAGTGAGGTACATTCCATAGCTAGATCTCCTGCTGATGTTAATTAGCACATAGCTGTGCTTTTTTTACACAGGTCAGCACAGTTCCATTCTGGATTGTGCTGTAGTGACATTTGATAAAATGAGAAAAAGGTCTCACACTCATGCAATCCTAAACTCAGATTTATTGTAACACACAGTTCATCATCATCATTCCAGTCCTCAACAGGACTTATGTGCGTTTATCTCCCTGTCCTGTAGCACTGGTTTGCTGAATCCCTGACTACTGCTGTCTGTTTCTACTTTAGTGACATATGATGTCATATTCCTGCAGAATGTTTCAGTATTAAGGCAGTCTGTTGAGAACTGAAAGATGCACAACTCTGGTACCCTCCTAGTGCTGCTTGACAGCATGGCATTACAAGTCTTCACTGAAATAATGTCACATTAAAGACTTATTCAAAGAGAGCCGAATTGGCCACCGAATTTCCCCAGACGGTGCAATTACGTGGCAATTCGGCTATTCAAAAAGTTGGCAATTCACCAAATATAGACAAATTGCCAGCGAAATATGGTGCAATTCGGCATCAGTGAAATTCCCCAAAGAAGTAATATTAATCAATTGAGAGAACGCCTGAACAGCAGGAGAAAGTTGGTAAAATGTGCAGGTTTTCGGTGGTTTCATTCGACAGGTTTAAACAGGCAAAACCGATAGGTTTTATTGTAAAAAGAAATTCCCCATTGTTATCGTATTTTTTTTATTCGACTGTTTTATTCTTTTCATTTGCAGCAAAAAGTCTATTTATTTTTTTAGGTATTTTTTGGTGAAATTGTTGATTCCGACAATTTTTATTTCATATTGTTTTTTTCTTTTAAATTCTGTAACAGACTTTTTTATTGTTAGTCATTATTTTTTTTAAAAAAAAACTACTTTTAAGAGTTGCAGGTTTTTGTGTGTTTTTTTTCGTCCCCCTGTTCAGTCGGCTTGTTTCGGAAGCATTTGGCGGTTTATCAGATGTGTTCATTGTTTTTTTCGGCGGTTTATCGGATGCGTTTGGCGGTTTTCCGACGGTTTGAGGATGTGTTCGGCTGTTTATCGAATTGATTCGGCGGGATTATGGGCGACGTTCGGCAGATCAATTCAGGGACCCTGGGTCAGCAAATTGAGGTCGCCGAAATTTCACCAAAATCTTTGCATAACCCCTTAAGTACTTTAAGGCTAGGGTCAGACGAACGCATTCTGTGCGGACTGTGCGTCCGTGCACAACGGACGTACATTCTGACTGACGACAAGGTAGTGGCCACACGGTCCGTTTTTGACTGTCGTTTTTTTTGACTGATGTAGATGGAAAATAAAATTAGCATGAAAAAAAATTTTGTCCGTCAAAAATGCTGGACGTCAAAAATGCAGTCCGACTGACTATGTTCCATCACTCACAAACAAAGCGTTACGGATGTGGCGCACTCCACATGTCTGTTCTAGCGGGTTTTACGTTCTTGCCTAACTTGCATCCGTTTGTCGCGTCCGTTGTGCGTCCGCATTTCTGTGCGGACGTACTTTGTGTGTGGGTCTCTATTGCACTACTCTTTCATTCGACACACATATATATAAGTTTTGAATTTAACAATGAAGATCCTTGCATAATACCATATGCTGGTGTCAGAGTAAACAGGATGTTGCAGTACATTGATAACATGCAGATGAAGAGGAAATAGCTCATTGTTTTAGTTGAATGACTTTTCTCAAGGCTGAGATGCTATACACGTGTTCCCAAATATCACACAAATATCAACTTCTAACATTGTGGTGACCACATGACCTGTTTATATCCGTAGATAAAAGCCGTTATAAAAATGTATTGTTTTGAGCGTTCCTATAGCTTTAGGTAAATATCAGTTTAAATATTCTTAACAGGGCTTGACAAATGTACCTTAAACTTAGGAGCCAGCTAGAAAACCTAGGATCTTAGAACACCGTTTAGGAGGCAACATTTTATATACACATTTACGTAAAATAGGTCATTAATTTGAGCTCTAGGATCCAACAGCTTCCCGATTATTGGATTTGCCAAACCCTCCTGTGTCATGTTCTCTAAGGCTGGGGTCAGACGAGCGTAGTGTTCACGTCTGTGATTGCACCTAAAAGTACGTCCGTGATAGCATGACAGAAAGCCCATTGGAGCCTGACACATGAAGTACGTCCGTACTGAACTGCGGACGCACAACGGCCGCGGCCCACAGACGCAAGGCAGGCAAGAACGTACATCCCCTAGAACGGCCGCACAAAGTGCGCTGCGTCCGCAACGTCTGCATAGCTTTGTGTGTGAGTGATGGAACGTGGTCAGACGGACTGCATTTATACGTCCAGCATTTTTCAGACAAAATGGTTTTGCTTTTTAATTTATTTTCCCTCCATCCGTCAAAATATACGTCAGTGAATAAACGAACTGTGTGGCCACTACTGTGTCTTCCGTACTGACGTACGTCCGTGTGCACGGACGTACAGTCCGTAGAAATCACGCTCGTCTGACCCTAGCCTTAACCTGTAGCATCAACTCAAAGACAAGATGCTTTTCTTTTTAAGGTCTCACCCTCCTAATTTTACCAAATATTTGTGTAAATCCATAAAACCTCACTATCTTTAGATTATAATAATTCTTATATAGAATGTTTGTATGTAGATGTTTTTGGACCCTCAAATGTCCATTAAAAGTCTAAAGGCAATGTTTTACATGATATATGGATATTCTATAAAGGAATGAATAAACAGATGGTTTTGTTCTATGTATGTTACGTTTTGTTTACAGATCCCTATTGTAATAAAATAATGTAGAAAACAAGAGCCACGTTTTCCAATTAAAGCAAACACTCTAGTGTTCCAACTAGCATGTTCTATTGTATCATCATTTCTGCATAGCGTCTTTGTATCTTGTCAAAGACATCAGCTGTGAAGACATAGATGCTGATGTACAATAGATGCTCAATGAATTCGATTCTTCGGCGAAGCACATAATGCTATCACAGTTTATCCATTCTGTGAAGGGATTCATTCATTTCTATTTTGATATAGTACTTCCAGTGTACGCAGGAGTGTACATAGAAACGATGGATCGCTTTAGTTTTACACTATGCACAAAAAGTACTTTTGCGAGTAAACAAGCTCTTAATTTAGTTCAGTATATTCAATAAAATGAATTTTTGACAAGGCATATGTTATCCTAAAAAAACAATGCACTCATGAAGGTGTCAAAATAATTTGTGTATCCGCATTTCAGTCAACAAATGATGGGTTAATAAACAATCTTTTAAAATTTTTCCCAAATATTCAAGTCTGCAGATGCATTGATCTAAATAATACAGATGCTTTGAGTGCAAGGAACATGGCACTGTATTATTTATGTCACGGACCCCCCCCCCGGATAACCAGATATTGGTCCCTGTAGACAGAGTCCTATCTACCCCTCCGATCCTTGAATGGTCGGCAATTCTAGTTACCTTCAGGGACTCGAATTCTTTTTGATACAACAAGGGTTAATATGGCCACACAATACAAACGCAAAGGAGGCCCAAACCGTATATATAGACCAAGGGTGATATATGGAGCGTGGTTCTGAGACAAAGCTGGGTCAGTATATGGAGCGTGGTTCTGAGACCAAGCTGGGTCAGTATATGGAGCGTGGTTCTGAGACCAAGCTAGGTCAGTATATGGAGCGTGGTTCTGAGACCAAGCTAGGTCAGTATATGGAGCGTGGTTCTGAGACCAAGCTATGTCAGTATATGGAGCGTGGTTCTGAGACAAAGCTAGGTCAGTATATGGAGCGTGGTTCTGAGACAAAGCTGGGTCAGTATATGGAGCATGGTTCTCAAAGCCAGGTCCATAATAGCCATCAATAATACACTGCAGCGCTGGGGAAGTAACTCAACGTCAGGGCAACGAGTGAGTGTTGCATACTGGCTTTTAGGCTGGGTTCAGACGAACGCAGTGCGAACGTGCGTTTAGCCGCACTTTTATTACAAACAACTCCTGGTAGCCTCCGGTGCGCGTGATAGAGGCTACTGGGAGTTTTTTGCCGCGTCTGGAATGGCTGAGAAGATTCAGGTGCTTTCGCCTTCGTTTAATTGAAGATGGAGGGGCTATTTAAGAATGACGAGGAGGCACTGTAAGTCAGCTCCAGACGAAGTCACATGACGAAACGCGTCGAGCTGTTGAAACTTCGTGACTGGTTTATCCTTGCTGGTCCTATTCATCCTTTGATCCCACCGAGGTCCTGGGTCTTTTCATCGGACCGCCGGATGCTGATTGCTCCTTCCACCTACGGAGGTCTAATTGAGGCGAACGGTGTTTATACCAACTCGTGAGGCGGTGACTATTGGGATTTTATATGTATATGCTGATTTGCACACAGATTTCATATTGTGTGCCACTATCATTTACTTTCCTTATTAAATAGTGACTTTTTATGCTATGATGCTTTTGTACAATTTATTGTAGCCCACACCTGGAGGCTTCAGACCTTACTCCATGGTTTAAGTGCGTTTTGTACACGCTTATATATTATTCACTGCATGCTCCAGTATAGCAGAATAAATACTCCTTTTCTGATTTACTACGAATGCATTCTATTGCCTGGTACTAGGTTGTGAGTAGTTCTTGGAGATTTTGTGATGAAGTACATTGACTTTGAGGTGGGCTAGGACTTCCTGTGATCATAATTTGTGACCAGATCATAGGTGTTTTTAACATCTCTTACAGTGCATTCCTCTTAAATATACTATATGTTATATATACACTAGTCTGTAATTTTCAAAGTGTCTTTCTTGCCTTTCCTCTTACTATTACACGCAGACATGTGTAGGCAGGCTTTTCTACTGAGCTGTTTGTGATTTCTCATACTTTCCTACAACAAGTTATGGCAAATTAAATAAGCTGTCTGTAAGTGGCTGATGGTTTTGATTGTCAGACTGGCCAGTGTATTGAATTTCATGTTCTATTGGTTGGCTTCTAAATGTTTCCCTTGACATCTCTATTGTGCCTCAGGAGGTAAGAACATAAATACCAAAAATATGTCAGTTTAAACCATACTGTACTGTTAGGTTAAAACGTAAGGTGTCCTGCTGATTTTCATAGCTAGCCTCTATTTAAGGTGAGGTCTTGTTAACGTAGGCAAAATGTGTATGAGTGATTGAGAATATTCTGATCCTGGGTGCACAGGATCTGTATATGCTTCAAGTGTCTTGATTATTTGGGTAATTCAAGTGTTCAAGAGTAACTGACATGGAAGTCTCAATTTGGGACACAATAGTCCTTCTCCGGGTTTTATACTTGCAGATATGTTTGTAAGATTACTAGAGTATAATGTCCAGAAGTCCATTGTACTAGCAGAGCATCACAGACATTGATGACAAGTAATCACTGTCACTATACATTATCTCAATGCTTCACGCATCTTGGGCCCTATACCATCTGAGCCCCTAAGCCACTGTTACTCATGTCCGTATTGATTAAAGCTAGGATTTTTTCTTCTTGGTTCCATTTAAAAAGATTTAGAAGTGTTACAGTTGTCTGTATTTTATAGGCTTAAAATATACATTATTCTGGGATGGGGGTGGGGCACCAAACTGATAGGCCACAGGTATTTCAGTAAGGCGGCTCTCCTCTTGACTGATCTCTTGCCGCTGTGGCTCCAGGACAAAAAACAGTGAGTATCCCTGCCCTAAGCTATTGACCGGGCTGTTAAATTTAATAGCTTCAGTTGTTGGCTTAATGGTTCAAGCCACTGGGCCAAAGAAGTCCATATAGATGCTTGTGGTTTGGATGTTGTGTCTTTCTTCGGTAAATTAAAGGCTGCTGTACCTCGTACCTGAGCCATTCATTTGTGACTAGCTGGGGTATGAGCTATTATTATATTTTCCCAGACATGTACAATGAGGCCATTACATACCATACAGCGGTCATCATCCTGATTATTGTCTTATACGCACACGCACATACGCACGCACACACTTTATTGTTCTGGATAATACGAGATGTTTTGGGTTTTCATTAATAGGCTTATTAACAACTAAGCATACGGGTTCTATAACTGCAACTGGCTGCGTCACTTGTCAGCCTCAACTGGGAGACTAAATGGATGACCAACGGTCAACAGCCAAACGCCAAAAGAAACATCCATCCCCCCCATTGGCAGCCAGCACCCCAACATACACACACACACAGATACTTTTCTTGTATGATCTCTACATTGGATTAAATTTTCATGTATGTTATGTGTAGTGTTAATATAATTCAGGCAAACATTGTAAGCTGCCAAAAAAAAAAAGGTTGGTTAATGATGACAGATTGCGTGACTCATATAATATTATAGTAGAAACAGACTCTTATTTTTAGGATTCAACATTTACTTTAAGCTGGTATAGAAGAAATCAAATTACCAAATGGTAAGGGTATGAGAACACATACTAAAACTCCGGGCACACAGACAAGGTGGCTTAAAATGTAATCAAAATGTTACAAATGCCTACAGGAAAAAAACCTCAGTAAAATCTGGGGACGTTTCCAGAGATGCATTTTGACAAGAGGTAAAGGTTACAATAAGTAACAGATAATCTACAGTAAGAAATGATGACATCAAGTTACTTTGCATTTTATTATTTATATATTGTTTAGGAAAAAAAACTACTTTTCTGCTGTCTTTTATCAATGGCAAAATAGGTAATGTTTCGTCTGTTAATGTTTATATAGATGTTTATCTAAAATGTGTTACTTCTTTGTAGCCGTTTATTTTGTCTTCATCGTATAACATTATGTGATCATACTTAAGTCAGCCCCTTTCTACCAGATTGGCCATTAAAGTGAAGTTAGTATCATCAGATCTGACGCAGCTTTACAGGGTTATTCAAAGATCCATAATTGCCCCGAAATTGCAACAAACAGTGAATTTCCCCGTATGGTACATTTTCGCGGGCATTCGGCTATTCACAAGGCAGGCAGTTTGCCAAATTTTTGACGAATTGGTGCTGTTCGACGGCAGTGAAATCCCACCCATAGAGAAGCAATGGTTAACCTATTCAGAGAACACTGAACAGCCGTGAAATGTCAGAGAAATGCCCTGATTTTCGATCGTTTCATTCGGCAGGTTTATTGAGGCGAATGCCATAGCTTTCAATGGTGTTTAAACATAATTTGTAGCAAACAGTCAAAATGAGCTCAGCACACAGAGGTGAAATGGTTCAGCCGTGAAGGGGTTAAGGAAGCCTATCACAGTCACGTGGTATTATGCAGTCTTTGATTGTAGAAGTATATTCATGTGACATGTCAGTATCCACACTTACACCACGCACATACTGCAAGTTGTTGCAAACTCCATCACGCCAGGTCTGTATGCAAGAGGCCTTCGTCATCATTTTTTTTTTTTTGACAAATATAAAGGCTCTAGTTAGAGGTACAATATGGTAAGATTAAGGACATGTCAGGCAGTAAAAGAGCAAGAATGAGCTTGATACACTGACGAGAGGAAAATGTCCTAATTGTACATATTATGCAAGAACGTTCTACACCCACCACCTGCTTTTCTTCCTAATTCAGAGGGATTGGTAAAACGGCAAAAGAAGAACCATGAAACGATCCATACAATACTCTGATTTATGTAATGTCATTTTATTATTATAATTATCATATTTATCAGTTGACAGCGGCTGCAAAACAAGTCTAAAATAAATGAACACAATAAATCTGGTAAATTTTAATAGGAAAAACTGAATGCTTCTCTGCTGAGTTTTTGCATGAAGGATGTCACAGCCAGATCCCGACGGTTTATTTAATACATCCAAATTATCCCAAATCAAGCAGGGCAGTTTTAAAAGTTTTTTTAGTGTGAGCACTGCAGAACAAACAGGACATTTCTGCTCAAGCAAGTGCACTTCTGTAACAATCTGAAAATGGGCAACCCTAGTTGCATAGTCGGATTGCAGAGGTATCCTTTAACCCAGGGGACATGGAGACCTAGCTGTAATTTCTTGATGGGTCACTGCTAGTGATTTGGGCCATCTATGTGGTAAGTAGTCCTCAATTACATACCTCTTACCAGACGAGCAGGGGTCAAGTTCAGCAGGAATGTGTGGGAAGGCCGTTCCTCCACTATTTTGGAAGGGGGAATAGAGTGCCCTTTGATCCTGCAACTATAAAGCTTTTATTTAGTTGTTCAATCATGTTTCCATGTTAAGTTTTAATATTATTTATTGTATATGTTCCATAAAACTCTGCCTATATACACACTAATAACGAGTTAGAGTAAAGGGGTGAGTTTAAAGTTATACTGTATAATAATAAAGTTCCCCTTTTCTATGTACATAAATAATTGGGCAGAGGCTCCTCCTCTTCAGCTCAGGTATTTCCAAACCCAGAAGTCCTTGCAGATATCCAATGCAATTGGGTTTCTTCTAGATCAGTGTTTCCCAAACCTGTCCTCAGGACCCTCAACCAGGCCAGATTTTGCAGATCACCTTGGGGAAAAGCAGACTGAATCCTGCAATCACTGAGCAGCAAATCATATCACCTGTGCTGTGCTTCAGATATCTGGCAAACCTGGCGTGTCAGCGGGTCCTGAGGACAGGTTTGGGAAACACTGTACTGGATAAGGGCAAGGAGGATGTGGCTCTCTTCATATCCTAGCTACTTTAAAACAATGAATTGGTCAGGATGAGTAGCGTGTCCCTGTAATAAGATGACTTGGCAAATTAGGGGGCAAAAATCTTGGAGAGTTTCCCCACTTATTTTTTACGACCTCACTCCTGGAATTGAGGCACCCAATTACAGTCACAAAATCACTAGCACCTCAGATTGGGATTCCAAAAACAAGAATGTGATTTTTTTTATTTTGTTTGACATGCATTTTTGTAATACTAACCTATAGCTACAGGACCAGTAATGACTTCAAAGTGCTAATTAAAGGGATATTATATGCGCAAACACATATGCAATATGTCTATGGAAGAACACACATGCATCTGTGTGACATTATAGCAACATGTTTATTCTTTTCCTGGAATTCCAAATGTGTATTTTATGTTCCTGATTGTGAAAATGTCATATTTTCTCCTCCAGCAGGGGGTTAGTAAGAAACAACCCCTAAGTTTGAAAATGTAAGATTTATTTATTTTTTTTATTTATTATATATATATATATATATATATATTTTTTTTTTTTTTTTAGCATAGAAAGCTGTCTTTTATTACACATGTCTGGATATTTATGCTTACTCGCGTGTGTTTGAAAAATAATAGTACAACAACAATTAAGTGCTTTCCATGCGTTCGACCTTACAAAGAATATCAGAAACCCAACTATTAAATCAAGACGAAACTTGTTTCTAAGCATGCCTGATGTATAGGATTTCATTTTAAACTGTAGCCAAGTTTGAACGTATTCTTCTCTGTGTAAGCTTGACAAGACAATAAATAAAAAGCAGTTAAAAGGACATTCATAGCCTCCAGTTATGTTATTGAAGCCACAAGGTAGTTCCATTTACATACGATACACTGTTCGTTTCTACAATGAAACATAAGAAGGAATTATTTAATTTTTATGCAGTGGTAGAACAATCTGCAGTTGCCGTGCTAATGGTTCTTTGAACACCTGAATGCAGAGCAGGGGCTGACTGGCAACTTTAGGCCCAGAGGGCAAGTACAAGCCATAGGCCCGTAGCGCAGCAACCCAGCCCCCCATTTAAATAAAAAAAATTAAAAGCATGGTTAACAAATTACATAAAAAAATGTGTTAATAAATAATTCATATTTATTTTCATCACACATAAATGAACAAAAATCAATCAATACCACCTAACTATAAGCAATGTCCCACCTACCTCAAACCATTACTGCCTATATCAGAGCAATAAAAACGACGTTTCGACCACGACTGGTCTTTGTCATGCTTGACAAAGACCAGTCGTGGTCGAAACGTCGTCTTTATTCTGGTGTTGGAATAAATCTAATTGATTTAATATCGTGGGTCTTGGAGTTTTATTTATTTATTTAGTGGAACTTGAGGCTGTACAGCAAGGGACCTCCACCCCGGTTGCCCACTACTGCTGATGGTGCCTGAACTCATTTTTTGTATATCAGAGCAATGTTCCCTTTTCTTCACATTACCCCTTAGTTCATAACATAGCCCCTTTACCCATAACTACTAACCCCTGAATCAGAACAATACCCATTCACATTACACTGATGCCCTTTTAGATCCCAGCACTGCCTTTTTCCCTAAAATCAACCCCACACTAATGTACCCCGTGGCCAATTTTATTAGTCATAAAAGCCACTTGGATACACACACACACACATACTCCCCTTTCTCTTCATGCTCCTTTCCCCTCCTCTCCCCCTTCACCTCCTCCCCCTCTGTTCATCTCCTCTCCCCCTCCACCTCCTCTCCCCCTCTTTTGACTTCTCTTCCACCTCCACCCCCTCTTTTCACCTCTCTTCCCCTCTTTTCACCTCTCTTCCACCTCCACCTCCTCTCCCCCTCTTTTCACCTCCTCTCCCCCTCTTTTCACCTCCTCTCCCCCTCTTTTCACCTCTCTTCCACCTCCACCCCCTCTTTTCACCTCTCTTCCCCTCTTTTCACCTCTCTTCCACCTCCACCTCCTCTCCCCTCTTTTCACCTCCTCTCCCCCTCTTTTCACCTCTCTTCCCCTCTTTTCACCTCTCTTCCCCTCTTTTCACCTCCTCTCCCCTCTTTTCACCTCCTCTCCCACTCTTTTCACCTCCCTTCCCCCTCCACCTCCTCTCCCCCTCTTTTCACCTCCTCTCCCCCTCTTTACCTCCTCTCCCCCTCTTTTCACCTCTCTTCCCCTCTTTTCACCTCTCTTCCCCTCTTTTCACCTCCTCTCCCCCTCTTTTCACCTCCTCTCCCACTCTTTTCACCTCTCTTCCCCTCCACCTCCTCTCCCCCTTCACCTCCTCTCCCCCTCTTTTCACCTCTCTTCCCCTCTTTTCACCTCTGATGAAAGGCTGCGCTGCTGCACTGTGTCAGCCTGTCACACAAGGGGTCTCACCTCTCCTCCTAGTCTAGTGGAATGGGATTTGAGCGGCCACTGAGAAGAGCTCTTCTCTTCCTCATTCCATCAGCAGCAGCATGCTGAACTCCACTTGCCGCGGCTCGTCCCTCTTCCGGAGCCCTGTGTCACGTGACAGCTCACAGAAGCTCAAATCCCCTAGTGGCTCCAGATGGGAATTCTTCTGCCCCCTCCTGGTCTGGCATGGGAAGGCGGCCTCCTTACATAGCGACGGCAATGAATGAGACTGGCTGGCTGCGGTGTGTAGCAGCCGGCCGATGTCATAAAGGGAAAACAGCAGCAGCTGAAGACTGGCCCGGGGGACATTTGCCACCCTGCCCCCCGGCCCAGTCCGCCCCTGATGCAAAGTGTGTTGGAAAAAAAAATCCAAACCTGTCCCGTTCTGTGGAAGAATTCATCCAGTATAAACAAGAAATCTAGTGCAAACAAGGACACGGTGTGTCTATATCTTTATTATATTAACGTGGGCTGGACACATTTTACAAGCTCTATAGGGATATGTAAGCTTAAAACAAGAGGAGGTAGCCACTTCTACACTCCCCATTCCTTTTTTAACCATTTGTTTCCTTTAAAATCTCACCTGAATACAACACTGATCTCCTTCTTAACCCACCTGGGTGGCAGGGCAGCTCAACATATTATGTGACCTCAGTGGGGTTGGCCAATACTGCCAGTCTAGTGGCTCTCAGTGGATTAAGGCTTTGATGCCATGCATGGGGCTGGTAACCAAAGTACTCCAAGCCCTGACATCTGAGCTGAGGGATATTTGAGATTAGGGATGGGCTGCCGATCGGCTGTTCGAAAGTTCACGAACTTCGAACTTTTCAGGATGTTCGCGGAAAGTTCGAGAAAAAAGTTTTCAAAAAAATGCTTACAAGATCCTAAAAATAAAGACACTCTTTACTGCAGAATATAATAATAAACGGTTTATTAGATGTTGAATTAAAACAGGAATATTTTTAACATTGAAGTCTATGGGATTCATAAACATTTCCCTCTCCTTGTTGGTCAAACATTTCCCTCTCCTTGTTGGTCAAACATTTCCCATGGCTTCAAATCGCATTTAAACATGAGCTAAAGTGGTAGAAATGAGCTCAGTGCACAGCGGTGAAATGGCTCAGCAGTGAAAGGGTTAAAAATGGTTTTGTTTTTTTAAAAGAAAATGTCATTGTTTCCTGTCCCCCAGGCCAGTAACCAGACCCCCATTCACCTTTTATGGCCAATATCTTGCATATATGCCCTCTTGGAGAGGACCTTAATTTTCGAACGTTCGAGCCCCATTGCCTTGCATGGTGTTCGAATTGTGTTCGAGTTTGCAGTTGAACTTTTTCGGGTGTTCGAGTTCAAATGCGAACCGAATACGGGGGGTGTTCGGCCCATCTCTATTTGAGATGAGGTTCTGCGCAGGACTAAGCCCCTGCATTTGGATGGCTGAATGAACCAAGTTTGAACATTTGGCCCTAAAGTTCTCAAGTCCCAGGTCAATTGTTAACAATTCTGCAAAATTCGTCGATAACTCTTTCATTCTGACCGTTTCCTGTTTGTAATTATTTTGCTTATAAACAAAGGCCACTCTTCTGGCTGAGCCAGTAATAGGGAGCGACTGAAGGGTAAAGTAAGCAGGACCGTTAACCTTTAGTGTCTCCATATTACAATCTCTGAGCTGTATTCCAACCTTGGTGTAAATGAGCTGTTGTAAACTTAAAAACTCCATAGACTTTAATGGCTGTGGGAACCTTACAACAGCCCTGGCAAAGTTTACACCAGGGCTGGAATAGAGCCCTCTGTTAGAAGAAAAGTAAAGGAAGGGAGCTGTTAATTGATACTGGCAACGCCACCGGCGGTTTGATCTCCTGGAGGCCACAGAACTCCGTAGAGTTCACTTGCGTGAGCTTACGCAAGCATAGATGCCCAAGGTTAGTGGAAGGACAGTAGGAACTATTTATTCAGTTTCCTACTGCAAGTGAGTAGAGAAGGCATCCGATCAGGCCATGATCTGCACGATGGTACTGGAGATGAGCAAATAATTTTTTTAAGCTATTTTTACTTTTTATTAACTGTTAAGAAATGTTACAAATGCAGCTGTAATAGCAGGAGAGGTGTGGGGTGTTATGGTAAAAGAGAAAGCAATTGAGTATAACGGCCCCACTCTTTAAAACTGACCGTTTGCTTGGAATAAGGCCCAGTATGCAGAGTTGGGACGCTTGTGCCGATGTTCTCACCACCGTCTAGCCAGCAGATGTTTTACCAACGACAAATCCTATGCTCAGTTTGCTACATTTAAATGTTTTTCTTGTTTCCCTAAACTTGCTGTTTACCTGTCTATAATTTTTTGTTTTTGTTTTGACTTAATAGTCGTTATTAGTAATTATATATTGAAGATCTTTATTTTGCTGTATTTGTTTTCTTTAATATTCGGCTTGCTACGTTCGTTTATGATAATTACACATGTTGTGAGGTCACGTGTAAACTGCAGACCATCCATTAAAAATGGCTGCTTCGTAGCTTTACATCGTAATAATTACATCTTACCAGAAAACAAGAGGCTTTCTCCGTTATTTTTGCAGTTGCATCACTTTTTTTTTGTTTGGTCTGTTAAACATCTGTATAAACAAAGTATTATCTCTAGACGATGTTACTCGGCTGAGACATTTGTTATGTCTCCATTTATATTTTATGTTAAGAGAAGATGCAAAATCAATCCCATTAGTGCATTAATGGAAGAAATGCATTTCCACACATTCCTCTTCTCTTTGAGCCCCACTCCTCTTAGTTTCCTACTCAAGAGTTTACAATCTATTTTCCTATAATTCTGTGTGTCCAACTACTTTAGTGTTTTTTTGTTTTATCCTACCCAGTGCTGTGAAATATGTTGTCACTTTGCGGCCCAACATAATTACATTTATTTGTAATCACATATGTCTATTCAAAACTGTTTTATGTCAACTAGGTGGGAGAACTTACTGTATACATTATGCAGTTGGTTCTATGATGTAATGGTGCATTCACACTTCAGCATACATTGTTCTGGCTGCCTGCTGCTGAAGGGAGCTGGAGCATTGAGCTTATTAACAGTAATCAGGGGCATAACTATCAGGGGTGTAGAGGGTGCCACTGCACCCGGGCCCTTGAGTCCAGGGGGGCCCACACTCGCCTGCCTGGGGGCTTGCCTATATTTTATATATATAATTATTTTTTAAATTTATTTTTTACTTCTTTGTGAGTTTTACTTTGGAGCTCTGATACGCTCATACACATGTTATTTTGCTGTTAGTTTTGTTGCTGTGGAACTCTTATTTACACTGATACACACTGCATATTACTGTGAGTTTTATTGCTGTGGAGCTCTGTGATCGGTTCATACACAACGCACATTACTGTGAGATTTATTGCTTTGGAGCTCTGTTATAAGCTCATACACACAAACCTATTACTTTGAGTTTTATTGCTGTGGAGCTCTGTGACATACCAATAATGCACATTACATTAAAAATGGGATGTACTGGAGAGGTCATAGCGGACCTGGAAAAATGTGACACTGATCATCTGGAGTCAAAATTGTGAAACTGGAGGGGACCAATGCATGTTGACGAGAGGGGGACAAAATATGTTTTTGCCTAGGGTGGGGGGGCCGTCATGGTTCCTGAACCTGGGCCCTGAGGTTTCTAGTTACACCTCTGACAGTAATTCACTTGTTTTATGTCTATTCAACAATTGTACTTGCTGGAATTGTTTATTGCATCAATTATGTTCTCTCTGCATTTCCCATTCAATCAGTCACTTTATTTGATCCAAGGGGGTTGGCAGTGATGTTATATCAATAGTTTCTAAAATGAATGTTTAATTTTATTGCAGCGTATTTGGCATGTCATTTTGGAAACGATTTTATAGCCAAGAAAAACATCAAACGTCTTGTCGACCAGGAAACAAGACTATTGTCCTATTTATAAAATGTGCACTGAACTAAACAATGAGAAGGTTAACTTTTAAGTTTCTAAAACATTATTACAAGGTGAAATTTCCTAGGTTTGATTACAATAAGCAGAGTATGTCCACTGCAAAAAGACATGGCTAGCCATATTGTGTATATACGTTGAATGTGGCTCAAGATGAATAGCAGAGTTCCAAACAGGCCAAAATGTCAAGTACCTAGGTCCAAAAATTATTTGTGGTGTCCATGAGTCTCAAAATAATCGGTGCATTTGCTACACATGTTTAAACAACACCTTTCAGGACCACCAATATGGAATATATCAGGGCTAAAAATTTCAGGTCCTGAGCTACTAGCCAGGTCATCTATGTTACTCGCCATCAGTTAGCCTACCTAACCCAGTCCCATACTGCACATTTTCCTTGCAGGGATAGTCACTGCTCTATGTAAAATATATATGGCACTGAAGGGGTGTTTGTTTCAGTAAATCCCGTTATCCACTGAATCCATTCAGTGGATGACGGGTATTATACAGAGGGGGTCTGTATTAGAGACCCTCTCTGATTCCAATTAACCGGTCACCATCCAGAACGGATGGTGATCATTTAAAAATTACAGATAGCCCTGCAGGCTTCATGTCTGTGAAGCCTGCAGGGCTTTTCATATGGTCCAGGGCTCTCTGCATCACTCAGCCCTGGATGTAAGGCGGTGCAAGGGCACCTGCGCCTGCCTGTGTGTGTGGTGAGGTGCAGGGGGTGTGGAATGAGAACATTCTATGCCCTGTAAACCCTTGCGCTGAACGTGTGATGCAGGCTAGCGATGCCGGTGTTACCTTATTTTCTATGGCAGAACTAATATATGGAGGGTGCAGGGCAGTGTGCAGCCAATGTATACAGCCAGGGCCAGACCATGACATTGTGTTGCCTGGGTCCAAAGATGATATGCTGCTGCCCCCCCCCCAACTATTCCCACAATACACCCCCATGCTTAACACAGAGCTCCACAACCATAACACTCACAGTAATAATGTGTGACATGAGGACTGCATTTATATATGGGGGCTGTGGTTACATATGGGGGCTGTATGAATTTGTGGGTGCTGTGAGGGTATGGTTGATTTGGGGACCAAGAAGGGCTGTATAGAAGTTGTGTTAAGGAGGCTGTGTCCCCACTGTAGAGTCACAGGGTTATTTGGAGAGTGGTGAAAAGCAGGAGAATTACTGGAGAACTGAAAATTCTAGGTCAAAATAGGCAATTCTGAAAGTGAGAGAAATTGGAGAATTTTTCTGGTTTGGCTATTTTAACCTATAATTTTCAGTTCTCCAGTCATTCTCCTGCTTTTCACCGCTCTCTGAATAACGCTGTGCAGTGTGTGGATGCATTTGTGATTTGTGCACTGTTTAAAATGGCAAGGAGAGCCAGGAAGGAGTTAACTGCAAAATTTAGAGGAGCTGATTACTTCCCATGCATTCCTCCCTGAGCCCCCCCCTGCAGTGTCCTCTCACCTCAGCTGTGATCAGGGAATGTGACATGAGTTTGTGACTCTACAGATAGTGGCAGAAAGTCCTCTCCTCTTGGGGGCAGTGACAGAGGGGCCAGTGGACCAGACAGCTCTGTGATTTCCTGCCTAGTTTCTGTTTGAGTGGAATCACCTGATCACAGCTGAGGTTGAGGGAGCACTACATTGCAAACAATGGGCTGCGCACATTTTTACATTTAACTCCTTCCTGTCTCCCACTGCCAATTTAAACCGCACACATCACACAAAATAAAGGGCAATAAGAAAGTATTTTTTTCTGGGGTTTATATTAAGAAAATCTGTTTCTTGTTTGGCAAATACAGTAATTTCCCCCTTCTTCCGAGGGGGGGAGGGGGCAGGTGATCATACCTCAGGTGGAGATTGTTTCTTGCACAGGCACTTTCCAACATGCTGCCTTGAGGAGGCACCATTGCCTGTTGTTCTTGCCTTCCATACAGATTCCACTCTGTGAGGGTGTGACCTGCCCCTGCCTGACACGCTGTACAGCTGTACAACTGCCGGGGAGTACAGGAAGAGCTGAGATGTCACATGGTCTCTGTTGTGACATCATCAATGGTGGGCAACTGGACAGCATCATGGAGGACCCGCACGAGGCAGAGGGCAGACACACAGTATTTATTTTCAAAGCCTGAAAGGAAGGGATATGAATCCCTCCTGCAGCAGACAATGACTAGCCGGCAAGAAAAAAGACTTGATTAGTGCTGGTGTCAGCATGGAGCCGACACTAGCACCTGAAAGGGATTACAGACCAATTTTCACTCCTGGAATATATCACGGAGGCAACAGAAGAATGACTTCTTTTTGCAAATGTATTGTTGTGGTGCATAGGAGGTTTTACAATTTTTTGTTCTCCGTTTTCGGCTGCGTGCTTATAAAACTTATTTGTAAACACTGAGTTATCCACTTGTAATATAGAGCATGTTACAAGACACCATTTTTGTATGGATAACATGGAATAACTGGCATAACTAATTTCAGTGACCCAGCTGCCAAACTTCAGTGTTAGCAAAA
The DNA here is from genome assembly GCA_009667805.1 of Leptobrachium leishanense. Lineage (NCBI taxonomy): Eukaryota > Metazoa > Chordata > Amphibia > Anura > Megophryidae > Leptobrachium > Leptobrachium leishanense. Next base: position 256,137,653 of record CM019067.1, read on the forward strand.
TTCACTTAGGATGGCATCAACGAATCCAGTGATCACATCCGTGTTGCCGCACAGTTTAACGTCCGTCGTAGCATAGAATCATGAGCAATAGAGACCCACACACGTAGTACGTGCGCACCGAACTGCGCACGCACAACACACGTGGCAAATGGACGCAAGTTAGCCAAGAACATAAAACCGCTAGATGGACGCACAGTGCTCCACGTCCGCGTAGCATTCTGTGTTAGTGATGTCAGATGCAGCGCATTTGCGACGTCCAGCACTTTGACGCACAAAATGGCTTTTCATTTTCTTTTCAATTTTTTTTCTTATTAATTTTATTTCGCCTAGTTCCCTTTTTTTTGTTCTACGTCCATCAAGTAAAAACGGAGCGTGTGGTGTCTACAGTATCTTCCGTCCGTACGTCTGTCCATTATGCACGCACGCAGAGTGCGCTCAGACTGCGTTCGTCTGACATTAGCCTTAAGGACCAAGGGTCTTTAAAGTCATTTTATTTATGATGGAACGGTTTCATCATTGGTCCTTAAAGTGTTAATGAGATGCTACTTTTTTTTTTTTTTACTCCTCCCCCAAAATTAACCGTAACAGCAACTGGGGTTGACTGGTCTCTAGCTTGTGGACCAGACCCAAACCTGTTTGAGCGTCTGTCCTTTCTCTTGAGTCCAGCAGACCTGCAGCAGCTGTTCTTCTCTCACTACCCTCAGCCAGAATTTGAGGGAATGCTGTATAGTTCTATGTATCTCTCCCTAAAGGCCAGACAAGACTTAGTGCAGGGAAGACGAATATGTTTAATTCGAAATGAAGACCAGTTTATCAGAAACGGTGGGGTAAAATGTCACAATCCATGAATAAGAATACGTTGTTTAGATGAGGGGGATGTGAATTGCTTCAGGAGACAGAGAAACTTGATCAATTACGCAGACAGTCAGAACAATTGGTCTACATTATATTGCTAACATAAACTAAACTCCTTAAATACAATCGGTTTACCAATACATTTAACACGTTAACCCTTAGGTGCCCATTTATGCCCATTGTCTTTTTGATTTCACTTTGCCACATTTAACCACGATCCCTTGGCAGGAGGCCAGCATTCACACTTCTCCAACAGGCACAGAGGCCAGGTATGGTGTGGGTAAGGATGCCAAGGAGGGTGAGGGCACAAAGTTGGAGGAAGCTTCTTTTACACTAACCAAAGGCCCAAATTAAGCTGCGGTTCGGGAGCATGGGACACACACCATATTTCACAAATATGCCTCTTTGTAGAATATGCATATTTTCGTAAAATATTCCAAAAATAACATGCATATTAATCAGCAAAAAAAAATTTATTGTAATTTTTACGAACCTGGAATTTATGACCAAGCTAAGGTTTCAAATCCATGCTTCTAATTGGATGTTACGTTATTAATAGTTAGCATTCCTTTTTTATAATGCTAGTCGGGATTCCTTATTTGTGTTTCACTGGGATGAAAATTTGTTACATTGCTGAACATAGTAAAAATAGAAAGTGCTGCAAAAGTTCCTACAAATGTGATGTTTCCAACCAATGCTAAGGTGCCTGTTACGCTTTTCAATCTTTATGCTAAAATGTTCTGATACATATCAAGATTTAAAATATTTGCCCAATTATATTTCCAATCTAAAGCCAGCTGAGCCCGTTATTCTGGAAAGTATAATTTTCTCCGGATCAGTCATTGTAGCAGCTGAAAATTATTTTGGTTAACAGCACAGGATACCATACTTTCTAAAGATTTTGAATATTTATTTATTTATAAAGGATTTTACAAGGAAGGATACATTGAGATTTCTCTCGTTTTCAAGTATGTCCTGGGTAATATACTTATTATGGTTTCATGTCAAGCAATAATAGTTCAATATTTCAACTTTACAAAATGACTAAAATTGAGATTTCTATCCCTTAGCAGAGGGGTGGGCAATTACGGCCCTCTAGATGTTTTGAAACTACATTTCCCTTGATGCTCGGCTGCTCATTAGGTTTGTAGAGCCTCAAGGGAAATGTAGTTTCAAAACATCTGGAGGGCCGTAATTGCCCACCCCTGCCTTAGCACCATCTTGCAAAATCTGTAGAACGGGTACCAATAAAATATCTAACTATTAAAATAGATGACACATAGATTTTAAAACTAATAGAAAATTCTGATTTCCCAGACAAGAAGCAGAAATCATTCTAACATAACATCATTTATAGCTAAGTGCCCTGTTCATGGCTAAATTCATTCACTATGCTAGAAAAAAATTACAGAAAAGAGCAATAGAGAATGCAGGCAGTAAAAGAATCCAGACATCAATTCACAAAATTCTATTTTTACACTTGAACAGTTGTATCATTAATTTGGTTACATGCATTTTTTTTCCTTGCATAAAAACCAATATATTTGAGGCCCAACAGCAAAAACACAATAACTTGAAGTTAGCTGTAAATTAACTAGGTTATTCTTTTGTTACCCTGAAGATATCGTCATTTGAAATTAATATTAAGGAGGTATCCGTCACTTGGATGGTAGGTAGTAACACTGTTTCTATTGATGGGTCTTGCTATAACTGTAGTTGTAGTGGTTGTTATATAGCCTCACTCACCCATGCCTTTGTTTGCCAAAATCAGTCCAGAATTTTCCTAAATATTATACAGGGTGTCCTAAAAGTCTCTTTTGTAATACATTTTTGAAATTGTAAAGGCAAATGAAAAGACAAGTGAAAATTATTACAAAATGAGACGTATACATTTAAGTTTGTTTTGCCTCATTTACCGCACCTCTATATGGGCACCATTAGTTGCACGAAGCACATCAAGACGGTACTCGATTTCCTGCCATGTTCGCTGTAGCATACCCTTATCAATGGTGGCAATGGCATCAATGATCCTCTGTTTTAGATTAGTGATGTCCTGTACCTTTGTTCGTTACTCTATATCTTAATCATTTGGCTCGACTGCTTGTAACAATTGCACTTTGCAAGTATACAATCGCAAGTTTCGTGTAGGATTTTGTGCAACGTGGTAGCTCTAACTCTCTGGTAGCAGTACAGATAGAACGATCGAAGGCTTTTCTTACATGATCGATGTTTTCCTAAAATGTTCTTGGTAGTCCACTCCTCCCTTTTATCGGTGAATTGGAAGGGGTAGCCCAATTCCCTGGCCACCTCATTCATCAGCTATCACTCCCCTCGACTTCTTTATATGGGGTTATGTTAAAGATTATGGGCCATATTACATACTTTGTGCTAACTTAACCAGAGCAGTTGTAAACTGAAAACCTCCATAGGCTATAATGGCTCTATGAAGTTTACAACAGCTCTGGTTAAGTTAGCACCAACTATGTAATATGGCCCATTGTGTATCGAACAAAGGTACGGGACATCACTAATCTAAAGCAGAGGATCACTGATGCCATTGCCAGTGGCGTCATAAGGGGGGCAGGGGGTGCGGCCAACACTGGGTGACACCACCCCCTAGGGTGACACCCTAAAAAAATAAATATAATCATATATAAAAATATTTTGCCAGGAAGGATACATTGAGATTTCTCTAATTTTCAAGTATGTCCTGGGTAGGAAAGGCCTAGGCTGGCACTTTCCAGGGGGTGGCAAAAAAGCCACCTCTAAAGGGGATATTCACAGAGCAACGAAATGACGCAAACATTCCAGTGTTCTGTTGTTCGGCGCACTTTGGGGGATCAAATTTCCATGGTGAATTCACTGCAGGGTCCCTGGAGTGCAGGGAATCAGCCGCCGAATGCTGATGCAAACCCATCGCCCGCTGTTTTCAAAAAAACTACTGAATGAAAATGTCTGGAATTTACATACAAGTTCCTATGATTGATAATAAAAAGGTCTGTTACAGAATAAAGAAAAAACGCTATTGGAAAAGAAAAAAAATTGATTTTTTTTTTTGAAAAATGCCTAAAAGATACTAAAAAAAGAGAAATCCGTAAATAAAAAGACTTTTTACTACAGATTAAAGGAATAACGGTTTATTAATTATTGGATAAAAAACGGGAATATTTTTAACATGGAAACCTTTGGTGTTCCCCTGAATAAACCTGTCGAATGAAACCACCGGACATCTGGACATTTCTCTGCTGTACAGTGTTCTCTGAACAGATTAACCATTACTTCTCTATGGGGACTTTCACTGCTGCCGAACAGGCACCGTACTTGCTGGCAGTTTGCCAAGATTTGTGTGTGAGCTTATCACAGAGCTCCACAGCAATAAACCTTACAGTAATGTGCGCCGTGTATTCTGAGCATTCAGTGTTATATGGGAGTACGGAGTTATGAGTAAGGCTAAGGTCAGACGAAAGCATTTTTAACGTGCGTTTAACCGCACGAAATCACGGCCGTGCTAGCAGCAAATGACGTCCAATGCCAGGGAACATACGACGAACGGCCGCACGAAAGTTCGTCCGCGCAACGCAAGTGGCAAATGAACGCATTTTTTCGAGAACGTCAAACCGCTAGTACTGACGTACAGAGTGTGCTGCGTCCGCTAGCGGCGTGTGTGTGTGATTAGGAGACATCAGACGCTGCTAATGTCCGGCCAACATAACGTCCAGACACAAAAAGTGTTTTATTGATGATACGGACGAAAATGCGCATCGTATGACCGCTATCGCGTATTCCGTGAAAAAATACGTCCATTCGTTCGAACGCACTTTTTCACGGACAACGTCAAAAATGTGTTAGTCTGACCCTACCCTTAGAGTAGTTAAAAAAAGAAACTGTAAAACTCGGGGGGGGGGGGTGACACCATGAGTTACCGCACCGGGTGACACCAACCCTAGTGACGCCACTAGCCATTGCCACCATTGATGAGGATAGGCTACATCGAACATGGCAAGAAATCGAGTACCGTCTTGATGTGCTTCATGCAACTAATGGTGCCCATATAGAGGTGCATTAAATGAGGCAAAAAAACGTAACTATATACGTCTCATTTTGTAATCATTTTCACTTATCTGTCTTTTCATTTGCCTTTTGTAATAATTTTTGAAATTGTAAAGAGACTTTATGGACACCCTGTATATCATTTTTTTAAATGGGTTGTTATTTAACAGATGGGTCTTTAAACTTTCCCTGTCTAACTGTCATGCGCTTTGCTTACTAGCTAAATCCACGAGCGGCTCACATAGAACTCCACTGCAGAAGCAAGAGTCATGGCAAAGATTTAGCTGGCAAATCGTTAATAAATAAGAAAAACGATAAAGCCGGAAAGTACCGTAATCCCAGTTAGAATAGATTAAATAATTGTGCTTTCCAAGGCACCCTTTTTAATTGATGTATTGTAGTTTCTCATCATAATGGCATTCAGGAACAATTGCAAAAGAGCACATGTGTATTTCAAAATGTATCTGGGGTACATTGTATCCTGGGAGAGTAAACAAAATCTCGTTAGTTAAAATAAACTGTTAATTTTGCGTTGTTGCTTGTTTTATGGATGTGTAAAATAAAACATTTGAATATTTCAGAGTGTTAATGTGTTTCAAAATGGTCCTTTTTATAGTATGGCATGTTTAAATGGCATGTAAAATGGCATTAATGTGTCATATAAAGTAGTGTTTATTTGTATAGGAATGCCGTGTTTAGTGCAGCTTAAAAGCGCTTTATATTGCAGTTATGTGGTGCCGTTTATACCTTGCTAGTCAAGCGTGCCACTAATAAAAATAACTTCTGCTTTGATTGGTAGCTGTAATGAAGTTTCTATAAAAATTCATCTATAGCTGCATATTGGCCGCGTACATTTGTAGGACAGTTCTATACAGTGACTTGAGTGACTGCAGGTTTCAACCAAGTATCCTATCATAAAGTTATAAATGGCAAAATGGATAAAAACAATCTATTTGACATATGTGACTCATTTCCTTAGCTTGTTATATGCTTTTGCCTTATAAATAAAATATGTTCTAGAAAATCCAGAGCACTGGAAAACACCTGACTTAGATTTGAAATAGATGTGTGTCACAATGTACCGCATCATGACAGGCCCTAACTATGCCATCCTAATACCAGCTCTTACGAGATTAAATAATTTATTGGAGATATATACATCCTGCGGTTTTGCAAGGTTTAAATAAACCCTGCGTTGGAGACCTATAAACCTTGGGAGAGAGTGGAGTGCAATCACGAGAGGTGGTCGTTAGGGGTTAATATACACAACAAGAGTGCTGCACTGAAACTAAACATTCATATCTCGTAACCGTTCTACTGAGACTGATAAAAAAGCAACATAAAAATTCAGTGCACTCAACCAAGTGTTGGAGTTGTATCTTATAAAGGAGACGTGGCTTTTAAGCCACGTCAAAAAGGAGCAGAATCTGTTACATAAAAATGAAGCAGAACACTAACCCAAAAACAACAAGAAACCGTAACCTAACCATACTTTTTTTTTTTTTAACAACAATCCTAAATCTAATTTCTATTTGAGAATGACGCTCCATCGGAGGCTGCTGATATTGCAGTGTCAAATTTCAGAGACAGCTGATGTTGATGCATCAAAATTCATCAGTGGTCAAATTGGACCACTGCCGAATGAGACCACATCTGAATTGGAGCATCTTTTCAATTATACAACTTTTTTTACCAGATCATTGTTTGAAATGGCTTAAAAGTTATGTCTTTGTTATAGATACCAAACACTACCCCCCCCCGCCACTCCTTTTTTTCCCCTTTAACCCCTTAGGGACCTTGGACGTACCATGTACGTCATGGCCGCGGGTCTCTTTTAGACCCGCTGACGTATATGGTACGTCCTGCGGTGTTTTGAGCGCTGGAAGCGATCGGATCGCTTCCAGCAGCTCAAACGCCATTGCAGGCTGCCTGGGAGTCCAGGCATCCATGCAATGGTGGTTACAAATGGCGGTTACAATCCCCGGGAGCGATCAACATCCGGTTTTACCGGAGAGGTGCCCGGCACTTCTAGAGAGCGCTGGAAGCGATCGGATCGCTTCCAGCAGCTCCAGGGCCATTGCACGCTGCCTGGGAGTCCAGGCATCCGTGCAATGGCGGACAGAAGTGCCGGGGCACCTTGTGATCGCTCCCCGGGAGCGATCAACATCCGGTTTTACCGGAGAGGTGCCCGGCACTTCTAGAGAGCGCTGGAAGCGATCGGTATCGCTTCCAGCTGCTCTGTGTATATTGCAGGGATGCCTCGACATCGAGGCATCCCTGCAATATGCTTACCTGCCGCCGGTCCGTCCGTGATCGCTCCCCCCGAGCGATCACTTCCGGTAGCGGCAGGAAGTACTGAGTGCCACGAGGTATCGTGGCACTCAGTACATAATAGATCACATGAGTGATCAGGTGCTCTGCTGGGTGCCTCGAGGGATCAAGGCACCCAGCAGAGTAAAAAAAAGTGTAAAAAAAAGTTAAATAAAAAGGTATAAAATAAAATAAACTGACAGCCAAGATGGCGCTGCCCTTCTAAGGGCAGGGTCATCTTGGGGCTGAGTGGGATGTTCCTAGCCTGCCTCATCAGAGAGGCAGGCTAGCAACATCCAATCAGAAGTTATAAAAAATCAAAATAAAATTTCTAATTTGTCAGGTCAGGTCAATATTTTGTAAATATTGGCTCTGACCTCTGTGATTCTCCCTCCCTCTCCTCACTTGTGTTTTGGTGAGCGAGAGAGAGAGATCAGATTTGACAGGTTAGAGATTTTAGGTAGATTTAGTGAGATTAGAAAAATTGAGGCAGATTTAGAGAGAATTTAGGGAGATTTAGAAGAATTGAGGCAGGTTTAGAGTGATTTAGAGAGATTTAGGTGTTTATTTGTATTTTCTTGTGAAACCCAACGGTTCTTCTAAGAACCAATAATCCGCTTATATATATAATAATTATAAAATTTTATAATCTATTATATATAATGTCTGAGAGGGTGTACAGCGCTGAGGAGGCATATGCCATCCTGGCGTCAGAATCTGAGGCATCTGCGTCAGACTCAGACCCTGATTTCGACCCCGCTAGCTGCTCAGAGACGTCGCTAGATACATCATCTACGCTGGCTGATGTATCTAGTGATGTTTCTGATGCAGATCCTGGGTCACCACCTGCCAGCAGGAGACGCACAGCTCCAGCTGAGGAGTGGGTAGTGCCTCATCGCCAGAGGCCAGATATCCCTCCTTTCACGGCAAATCCTGTCATCAATATTGATGTTGCAGGATTTACCGCCACACAGTTTTTGCAGGTGTTTATGGGGGATGATTTGTTGGGCCACATCGTGGCCCAATCAAATCTGTATGCCCATCAGCATTGTGCTGCGAAGCCAGACTCCTACTTGGCAAGGCAGCAATGGACCCCGCTAGATGTGCCAGAATTTCTGAAATTCTGGGCACTTACTATGCTGATGGGCATCATAAAGAAGCCCTCAATTCGCTCCTACTGGAGCAGTAGCCCCATCTGCTCTACCCCCATTTACCCCCAATCAATGTCACGTAGAAGGTATGAAAACATTTTGCGTTTCATGCACTTCAGTGACAACAGCCTGTGCCCTCCTAGAGAGCATCCCCAGTTTGACAGGCTGTATAAAATCCGCCCCCTGATTACCCACTTCGCCGCCAGGTTTGCAGAGGCTTATACACCTGGAAGGGATATCTGCGTGGATGAATCCCTAATGAAATACAATGGAAGGCTGGGATTCAAGCAGTATATTCCTTCCAAACGCTCCAGGTATGGAGTGAAGGTGTATAAGCTCTGTGACAGCGAGAGTGGGTATACTCAGGCCTTCCGGGTGTACGAGGGAAAGGATAGTAGCCTTGACCCTCCAGGTTGCCCAGAACACATGGGAACCAGTGGTAAGATTGTGTGGGGCCTACTTTTTCCCCGATGAACAAAGGGTACCACTTGTATCTTGATAATTTTTATACGAGTGTCCCTTTGTTCAAGCTGCTGTATTGTTTTGATACAGCAGCATGCGGTACTGTTCGCAAGAACCGCGTAGGTTTCCCAGCACAGCTTGTCCGCACCCGGCTAAAAAGGGGGGGAGACCTCAGCTCTGCGCCAAGAGGAGCTGTTGGCGGTCAAGTACAGAGACAAGAAGGATGTAAACCTTCTATCCACCATCCACACTGAGAGGTCTGTGGAGGTCTCTGTACGTGGCAGAGCTGAGCGCATCAGGGAGCCAGTGTGCATCAAAGACTATAACCGGCATATGGGTGGGGTTGATCTGGCAGATCAGCTGCTCCAGCCCTACCAGATTATGCGGAAGTCAAGGGCCTGGTACAAAAAGGTTGCAATTTACCTGATGCAAATTGCAACCCACAATGCCTTTTTGCTCTGCAAAAAGGCAAACCCCGGAGTGACGCTGTCCTTTTTACAGTTTCAGCTCCAGGTCATTTCGGGGTTTTTGTACCAGGATGCACCTGCTCCCCGGGCGGTGATGGGGGACAGAGTTGGGGCTACACATTTTATTTATAAAATCCCCCCTACTGAGGGCAAACAGAAACCCCAAAAAAGATGCAGGGTGTGTTTCAAGAGGGGGCAGAGGAGAGACACAATCTTTTACTGCCCAGAATGCCCTGGACAACCCGGTCTGTGTCTTGGGGACTGTTTCAAGATATATCACACTGTGCGTGATCTGTGATTTTTTTTTTCCTTTCTATTTTTTCTCACACTCCAGTTAGTTAGTTCAGTTTAGTTTTTTTTTTCTTTTTCTGTACCAGACTTTTACATTTTATTCGTACATTTTTATGTTCTACAATTGGTGCTGTATTTTGCCAAAATCTTTGCACACCTATGCATGGGGGGCATGGGTGTACTCAGGACACCTTGCAGAAAACAACCTGGAGAGTTTTCATGCAGTAACAAACAACAGTGTCTCCTAAATCACAGTCCAAATCTAATGTGGGCGTAAAAATCAGAAAATTTAAAAATTACCGCCACACACCTTCTCAAATGTTTTGGGCTAAAACCGTTGCATCCATGGCATCAAAGCACTCCATATGCAATACCTTGGGGTGTCAACATAACAAATATAATCAATTTTCTGGCAATAATTCAAACTGGGGTATGCGGTAGACCCAAAACCAAAGATAGGCCTAGCTGAAGAAATAATCTCAATTTCAACTCCAATGACAAAGTCATAAAAATTGTATTTGAACCTTCCCAAAATCCTGGCAAACCTATGCATGGGGGGCATGGGTGTACTTTGCCCAATTATTTTTTAATATTTATTTTAGTGTAACTAAAATACTCACCTTTTTTTTTTTTTTCTCCTTTCTCTTTTTCTCTTTCTCTCTCTTTCTCTCTCTTTCTCTCTTTTTCTCTTTTTCTCTTTCTCTCTTTTTCTCTCTTTTTCTTCTCTTTCTCTCTTTCTCTTCAGGTCTCTGAAATGTGTACATTATGCAAATTATGTATCGGTGTTGCTCACACACGAGTTGAGTGCCTGGGCGGAAAGATGGATTGATGCTGCACACATAGCTTCAGTTCTCGGCTGCTTTCTTCAAGAACGCTTGTTGCTGCAAGTGTATGGAGACAGAATGATGTCAACATGGAAAGCATGCTGGCATCAAGGGACCCTGAGCTGGTTCCCAGCAGCTGCCAATGGACAGCAGTATGAGCAGAGGAAACTCATGTGCTTCTCAGCACTACCAAATGGGACGGGGTGGGTGGGGGGAGCACTCCACGCAACCTGACCACTTTAATTAGCTAAAGCAGTGAGGATGCGTAGAGTTTCCGTTTTAACTAATTTCATAGAAACTTTTTTTAACTACTGCATACATATAGAATGTACCCGAAATGCCCTGTCATTCAGTGGTTTAATTTGGCAGATTTATTCAGCGAATCCTGTAGGCTTCAATGTTAAAAATATTCCCGTTTTAATTCAATATCTAATAACCATTGATTCTAATATTCTGCAGTAAAGAGTCTCTTTATTTATAGATTTTTTAGGATATTTTAATATTTTTTGGGGATTTTCTTTATTTAAATTTTTTTATTTTTAAATTTCCGATTTTTATTTTTTTTTATTTTAATTTTTTATTCTGTAACAGCCCTTTTTTCGGTTTCAAAGTTAAGTTATTAAGTTTTCAAGTCAATGATACAAGAATACCATAGTCAAACCTAAGCTGGAAACTGGTACTTATACATAAGCATACGAAATAAAAGTAAAAACAAAAGGGGGGTAGGGACAAGAAAAGGGGGAAGAGGGGGGGGGACAGTCAAAATAGGGGAAAAAACAACATTAGAGCTCTAACCTTCATAACACCGCTATATAAGCACATATCAGTCTACAAATCACTTTTCTTAAGTTACACGGAGAGAAGATATGCATCCCATAAGGACCAAAAGTTTTTAACGGGCATGGGAGATCCAGCCACTCTCTGCTCCATGCCATCTAAAAGGTGAAATTCTCTTAAGCGGTCAGTTATCATTGAAATAGACGATTGTCGTAGATTTCCATCGAGCAGCAAGAAGGAGTGACGAAATCGTTAGTATATGTGCTAACAGTTGTTTCTGGAAAAGGGAAAACGTGACCGGGAAAAACTGTAAGAGCAATAATTCAGGGATAGGTTTCACCTCAACTCCAATAACCTTGGTACCTAGTTTAGCTACCTCCCGCCACCAATCCGCTACTAAGGGGCAGGACCACCATACATGAAAGTAAGAACCCTTCGAGACCCCACACCGCCAACAAGTAGAAGAAGTTTCCTGTGCAGTATGGCATTCCCTATCTGGTGTTTGGTACCATCTATACATTAACTTTTTACGTGCCTCCCACAAAGAGGCGCATTTAAATTTACCTCTGTCCCATTTAAAGTTCTCTCTCCACTGTTCAGTGGTAAATTTTTGACCCAGGTCTATCTCCCATTGTTTTTGAAATCCCCACTGACCTTTGGTATCCTTAGATAACAAAAGCCCATAGCATATGGTTATCATCCTGCTTCTATCTAATGATTGAGAACAACGTGCTTCAAACTGTGTCATCAAGGGACAACTAGACTGAAACTTGCCTCCGATTCCCCAAACTGTTAAGCGTGATCTAAGGTGACTATAGGAGAGCCACAAACTTCGGGGTATGTTATATCTATCCACTAGTTGAGTAAAAGAGCTGAGGCCTTCCTGGGTGTATAGCTGGTGTATTCTGGTCAGATTTAGCAATCCATGCTCGTGGGTCATAGTCAGGGATGAGATGACAGAAAATCTGAAGGGGTGAGGCTAAGGCCACAGGGTGATACTGAATCAGGTGGCTTACATTATTATCCCATACTTTAGTTAATAAGGCGGCTAGTGGAGGGAGGGGCTGCAATTTGTGGCGCATGGATTTTGGCACCCAAAAAATCATGGCGGGCGCGAAGGGGAGGAAATGAGTGGATATGTGGTGCGACCATTGAGGCCCCTGTGGTCTCGCCAGCAACAGCTGGACCGCCGAAAGAATCAATGCCTTGTAGTATAGAAAAATATTAGGTACTCCCATACCCCCATTCTCTATAGTGTGATGTAATAAAGACGCTTTGACTCTTGGCCTCCTGCCTCGCCATTTGAATCTAGAGAGCAAGGTCTGCAACAGATGGAAATAGCTTCTAGGTAATAGAATAGGAAGGGCGCGGAATAGGTACAGTATCCTGGGAAGGAGCGACATCTTAATCGCCGCCATGCGTCCCACCCACGACACCTCGTGTTTAAACCACTTAGCACAGGAGGCCCTCACCACCGCAATCAGGGGTTTATAATTCTAATCGTATAAAGCTGTTTTAGAGAGCGCAACTTTGACTCCTAGCTAAGAGATATAGGATGTTCTCCAGTCATAAGGGTATTCAGTCATCAAAGATCTCAATGTCTCCTGCGGGATCACGTACGGTAGTGCTTGTGTTTTGGAAAGATTAATCTTGTGGAAAGAAGCTTTACCATATTCTTCTAAAATCTCATGCAATGTGGGAAGAAAGGTTATCGGGTCTGTCAATGTCAATAGTATATCATCTGCAAATAAGCTCACTTTGCTCTGTCGGGCCTATGTCTACTCCGTGGATGTTTAGGGCCTGCCAAATAGCTTGGACTAAAGGCTCCAAAACCAGAGCATATAAGAGGGGTGACAAGGGGCATCCCTGTCTCGTCCTATTCGTTATGGAAATGGGACTCGAAGCAAATCCAGCGTTTAAAACTCTCGCCGTGGGGTATGTGTATAAGCCTTTAATTACCGAGATAATAACCTCCAGAAGTCGAATTTAACTAGGGTGTGATGGAGAAAAGACCAATTGACCCGGTCAAAGGCTTTTTCAGCGTCTAGGGACAATAATATTGTTGGTTGGGAATTCTGAACTACACGGTCAACTATTGATAACACCAATATGCAAGGTTTTGTTGTTTTGAAATGAATAAGTGTATCTGAATGGATTTCGAAAATGACCTTCAAAATTCCGTATCACGTCAAGTTTTTTCACAAAATGACAGAAATGTGAAAATTTAAAAAACCTTTCATGAATGGTCTTTGTGCCGGATTTTCAAGGTGATTGGAATATTGCTCGGCCAACAAGCAGGCTACACCAAATTTCCTTGCTTTTTGTGTGAATGGGACTCCAGAGCAAGGACGGAACATTGGGTTCGGCAGCAGTGGCCAGTCAGAAGTACATTCACACCTGGCGAAAAAACATTGTTTCACTTCCACTGGTTAATCCCTCAAATACTGTTGCCACCTTTACACATCATACTTGGCTTAATGAAGCAATTCGTGACAGCTTTAAGCAGGGACAGTAAATGCTTTCAGTATCTTGGTGGTAAGTTTCCATCAATCCCGTCTGAAAAAAAAAAAGCTGGCATTTTCATAGGCCCTCAAATACGAAAATTAATGGCAGACAACATATTCGTGGAAACCATGAGTGAGTGCGAATTGCGAGCATGGACTGCATTCAGAAATGTGGTACACAACTTTTTGGGGAACACGAAGGGTTCAAATTACACCACTTTAGTCGAGGATATGCTGGAATCCTATGAACTGCTTGGTTGCAACATGAGCGTCAAAGTTCACTTTCTTCATGCTCATCTAAATTACTTTCCTAACAATATTGGTGATTTTTCGGAAGAACATGGCGAGCGCTTCCATCAGGATATTAAAGTGATGGAAAAGAGATACCAAGGAAAGTGGACTGTACATATGATGGCCGACTATTGTTGGATGTTGAACAGAGACTGTACGGACGCGCACCGAAGACAATCCAAAAAGAGGAAGTTTGAAGGGGAGCCCAGTGGTGAATGTTAGGTATGTTTGCTTTTGAATATGTATTTATGTTCATCTATTCCTTAAACAATCATTCCGCCCCTCCAGAGAACATTATCACACGTTACAAACGTTGCCATATAGCAATGTCGTTAAAAAATAATGTTTTTTTAAATTTTCATATTTCCATCATTTGTGAAAAAACTTGACGTGATACAGAATTTTGAAGGTCATTTTCGGAATCTGCGCAAAAAATCCATTCAGATACACCTATTCATTTGAAAACAGAAAAAGGTTGAAAAATTGCAGATCAGTGTAATACTTTCAACGTATTGTCTGGCCCCTGTCGATTTTTAATAAATCCAACTTGGTCGTCCGAGACTAGTGAGGGTAAGACATCAGTCAAGCGGTTCGCCATTTTAGCATAAAGTTTGGTGTCTACATTTAGTAGCGAAATAGGACGATATTGGGAGCACTGGGAGGAGGGTGGGGCTGTTTTAGGGAGGGTGACTATGTGGGCTGATAGCCATTCCTTAGGGGATGACCAGATTTAAACACTGATTGGAAAAACAACAACATATTAGGATATAGATCTGGAAAACTTTTATAGTCTGTGCAGTGAACCCGTCCGGTCCTGGAGCCTTACCCTTCGGCAGCCCTTTAATTGCTGAGGTAACCTCGAGTAATGAGATGGGTCTAGCTAGCGTGTGGCGCAAGTCTTCGGTTAGGTGAGGCAGATTCACATCTTGTAAAACATTGGCTATGTCTAGATTGGTAGGCTGATGCGTCCCGCTGTCGCCGGTCAAGTTATATAGGGAGTCGTAATATGTTGCGAAGCAGTCTGCAGTGTGTTTAGACTGATGTTCGGGAAGTCCCTGACTATCACATATCGTCGCAATGCATGTGTTACGTGCTCTGGCTCGCAATTTGTGCTTGCTGGCCCTATTGCTATATATGTAACAGCGTGCCTTGAGTCGTCTAGTTGTCCATGTGTAATCCAGTTTATCTAGATCTATCACCTGGCAGCGGAGCTCTAATACCGCACCGAGAGTGCTATCAGTATGCAGCCGTTTGTGGGCCTCGTCTGCTAGTACAATGCGTTGCAACAGGGACAATCTATGTTCGTGTGCTGCCTTTTTAAACGGGACCCCATTTAATCAATACGCCCCTTACCACCGCCTTATGGGCCTGCCATAACGTGCCCTCAGTTAGGTCTGAGGAAGAATTTTCCTTAAAGTAATCATTTACAGCCTGCTGATCTTCCTCTCTAACTTCTGGACGCGAAAGCAGAGATTCATTGAGTCTCCAAGGAGCTTTGCCGCAAGGATCGTAACCTTCAATCAAACACATCGTAACTGGTGCATGGTCTGACCAAGCAATTGGCACAATGGAGCAGTCCCGCACTTGAGCCAACGATTCACCTCTGACAAACACATAGTCTATCCTGGAATGGACATCATGAGCAGCAGAATAAAAGGAATGTCCCACTTCACCAGGGTGCATCAGCCGCCAGACGTCGAATAATTGATATTCCTCGATTTAAAGCCGCAGATTTGGAACGTAGCATCTGCAGCCTCTTGGAAGCTCGTGAGGTAGATCTAGCGATAAATTAATGTCTCCACGAACAACCAACCATCCCGATAAGATCTTTTGCATCCGAGATAGTACACGGGTCAGGAAAGAATGTTGAGATTAATTCGGACAGTAGATATTCACGATGGTGTATACAACGTGGTTGAGGGAGCAAACCAGGATGATGAATCTGCCATTGGGGTCAATCACTTGGTGTATGAGTTTATAGGCCAGGCGGTTATGTATGAGGATCAAAACTCCTCTGGTCTTCGTAGAGGATGTGGTATGAATCTGTACTGAGTATTGAGGGAGATACAGGCGGGGGTGGCCCTCTCTCTTAAAGTGTCTCTTGGAGACAGACCACTTCTGGATTAGATGCCTTGATGTCCGCGTATAAAGAATGCCTCTTGTGAGGGATGTTCAACCCTTTCACGTTTTAGTGAGAATAGTTTCATGTTATGTCTCTACCTTATCGAGGGTAAAACCGTCCCTGTTATCAGCCGCAGGAGCGTCAAGGCCCTCGAGATCTCGCTTGAGTTGTCGGGGGAGGATAATGAATAGTGAGCGATCTGTGTCCACTGTGACTCTACACATGTCCAGCCTGGCAAAGCCGGGGAAAAAGCGGGTGATAGTCCGGCTAGAGCTTCCATGACAAACAATATCAGGAACAGAAAACAAGGAATAACAAATGTAAAAATAACACCAAGAACAAAATAAAAAAAAAGAACTGGAGCGCTCTTGTCGCTCCAAAAATGTACATTTCCAGAGAACTCCTGGAGCCGGAGTAAACTCCCAGCTCGCCCTGATCCCTCAGGGGGAGAAACGGGGGCAATAACGTGACCTTTTCTCAAGGGTTAAAGTGCCGGGCTCACGTCAGGCCCGCTCGACTGTATAGACTGGGTCTTTCACGGCAACTCCTTGGCTCCCCGGAAGACTGGAGTCAATTCGGATCATGGAGTGGGTTCGGAGAGAGAAAATATGATGAAACAAAATAGACAACCGATAACATTGTTTACAAGTGTTCACTCTATGCCACTCTGGAGAGACCTTCGATGGTGTTGGTTGGGAGGTTTGCAGAGGCGTGCATTCACCAGTAAGGTTCCATTCTTTCGGGAGCCTGAATCCCATGGCCACGTTAGGGATAACCTGGAACACATTTTGGCGCCAAATTAGGAGCTTGGTTGGAAATCCCCATCTATATGGCATTTTGTGGTTTTTGAGGATCTTCGTGACCTGTCCGAATTCCCACCTTTTAGCCATCGTGGCCGCGGATAGGTCCAGAAAAAACAAGATTGAGGAGTAAGGATCTGGCAGCTCCTCCTGCTTTCTGACCGTAGTCATCAATTCCTCCTTGATCTTAAAAAAAATGTACCCTGACCAGCACGTCTCGGTACGGAAGCTGCAAGGTTTTTAGGTTTAGGAACCCTGTGCACTCTATCCAAACATAAATCAGCGGCCGGTGTGTCAGGTAATAAAGTTTGACAAAGGGTCAAGGCATAATCATGCAGGCCTTCAGGCTTAACTGTTTCAGGGATACCCCGTAGCCTAATGTTGTTCCATATGGAGCGGTCCTCCAAATCAGCCACCTTTTAACTGGAGCAGTTCCTGGGATGTTTTTAATTCCTTATAAGCATCTACAAGTTCATTGTGTGCAAGGCATAAATCATCTGTTTTGGTTTCGAGTTGATCCGTATGATCGCCCAGGTCGCAAATATCCTTATGCAAGTCAGCTATTATAGCTTTAAAATCCTCTTGCAAGGTATCTCGAAGTTCCCCCAGCAAGACCCTTATCTGACCTTCCGAAGCAGGATTGGAGTGACTTGCATCCGGTGTAGTATCCTCTGATCCATCAAGGGACTGAGGGGAGTCTGCGCCATGGGCGCCGGCATCTTGGAGATCTTGGAGATTTTTTTAATTTATTCACTCCATTCGTCTGCGGTGTCGGCTTTTTCAGGCGCCTGCGTTGCAAGTAATCGGCTCCTGCTCGGGTTTTTCCAGCGTTTTCGGCGAGTTAATCCAGATGTTTTTGCGGGTTTCGGTGTATGTTTGCTCGGGTTTTGCGGTGAGTGTTTGGCAGGTTTGAGGCGGCTTTTCCCTGCACTATGACGGCCCTGTGGTGCTTGCTGAATACACTGCAGGGTCGCCGAAATGGGATCGCCAAATCGAACCGAATTGAAGAGAACGAAAAGTCACCAAACGTGCGGTGGCTTTTTGCTGTCTCTTTGAATAACCCTGTTGGTCTTTGCTATGTGGCAAAGGCCACAGAATGGAGTCTATGGGTCGATCACTGACTCAAATCTCATTGTAATGTGTGTGTCGATGTATTTACCAGGGGGTAGATTAGAAGTCTTTTAAGCTCCCTGTCAAATCTCATTCAGCTGCCAGATCTTCTTTCGAGTAGTTTAGACAATAGACCCCTGCAGTCTTAGCTAAACTTTCCCTCCTCCACCTCATTAACTGTTAAATACTATAGATTAGGTAAACCAGAGAAGTAAAGAAAAACCTTTTGCACAGATTTTGGTAAATGTCACCTCATGGGAAAAATAAATAAAATGGAAACGGGAGATAAAAAAATGAACTTTCTTTCCTTTTCACATGCAATTAATTACAACTAAGAAAAACAAACATCAGCAAGTGTTTTAACAGTGTGGATTGTTTGTAATGCACAAGTAATCTAATTACAGCTTAAGTAAGTGGTTGTATCCCTTTAAGAAAATTATGACATTTAATGTTAAGCCTGCTTTTTTTTTTTTTTTTTTTTTTACAATATGTAAAATGGAGAACCAAGAGCTCAGTTTATGGTGAACTTCTAAGTCTTGGGTAATAAACAAATATCCTGTCTGATTAAACGGTATTCTGCATTTGAAAAAAGTTTTCGTTTAACAAGAAAGGCAGAATAGAAAAATTTTAACTCCATGCTTCAGTGGAAAACAATTTACAGGCTACTTCATCGCTGTACAGCAGACTAAACATTCGGCGTTGTCAACTCCTCTTTTCCTTCGCAATAACTCTCGAGCCAGGCTCAATGCCAGAATATAAAGAACATGCTTATAGAACATGGACTCATATTTTATTGCTTTCATATATGCAGACAGTACGAGTTGAACAGTTTCCACCAAATCAAATTAGGCGAAAAGACCAGGTCAGAGGTTCACTTGCAGTTATTCACTTGGCAAGACACCAGAGATGAAGCAATAGATATAAGGGGTTATTCAGAGAGCGCGGCATTGCACCGAACAGTGAATTTCCCCATTCAGTGCAATTTCGTGGCCACTCGGTTATTCAAAAAGATGGCGATTTGCCAAATATTAGAGATTTGCCAGTGAATTACGGTGTAATTGGCAGCAGTGAAATCCCCATGGAGAAGTAATGGTTAATCTATTCAGAGAACACTGAACAGCAAGAAAAAGGTGTCGAGGCCCAGATTTTCAGTGGTTTTGTTCAACAGGTTTAATCTGATGAATCCCATAGGTGGCAAAAAGACTCTTTAGAAAAAAAATTATGCATTTTTTGGGGATTTTTCTGGATAAATTTTTGATTCTGATATATAGATATATATACTGTATATATTATTCTGTAACAGACCTTTTTTATTGTTATTCATAGGACCTTGTATATTATTTCCAGTAGTTTTTATTTTATTTTTATTTTTTTTATAAAAAAAGCTGCGTTTTTTTTTTTGTTTGGCTTTGTTTTGCTTTGGTGGGTTTTCTCTGCCTGTTAGGTGGCTGGTCAGCGGTCTGTTTGGCTGTTCGTCGGCACTTTGAGGATCAATTTGGCGGTCTGTTCGGCGGGTTTGCGGCTGCATTCAGCAGTTTGAGGATGCGTTCGTCGGGTCGATTCAGTGCACTTCTGGGATCCTGCGATCAATGTTAAATTCACTGCAGGGTCGGCGAGTTTAACTCGCTGAAGAGCGGCGAACAAGAGAGCACCGACATATTGGTGACATGTCCGTGCTCTCTGAATAACGCCTTAAATGAAAAAAAAAAACGTTTGCTGTCAAAACGAGAGCTTTATGGCAGCTCATAGATTTTTATCAATATGTTTTTCAAGCTAACTCATGAAAAAATAAGCCAGGAGTCCTCATCTAGGGTTGACTGTTGGCTAAGATGGTGACTGCTAATATTCTTGTCCAACTTTTTTTTATCTGTTTAGTTTCTATTTTAAAACATTATTATTTTTTGATTGGCTACTTTTCCTCTGACACTTTGTTTTTTGTTTGTCATTTTCGCCAATGGTTTGGAAAGTGTTAAGCAGTTCCAAGATGGCTGCCTTCACACTAGTGGGGAATTCCTGCAATATTACTATAGCTTGACTAGTGGAAAATAATATAAATCTATTACCATTGTTTTCCATAAATCATGTTATAGCAACGCTAAAAACTGGAATTGAAACTAATCAAGCATTAAACCTGAGCAGCTGCAGCCAAGCTCCAAAAGTCTTGTTAGTAGCATGTTTATAAAAATATTTGTTGAATTCTTCTATTTAGGAGTTAAAATAGCTGTGCGTTCTGTAATTCTGTGTAATTTTTTTGGTTATCCTCCTACACTGCAGTGTAGTTGCGAGTCATATACATAGCAACAAGTTAAAAGAAGTTTGAAGTATTGCCAAAGGCATGAGATTTTAGCATCCTGCCATTCAGGAGATGCGCTGCGTTTGACAACAAGAAAAGAAAACGCACACCTATTTTTTTCTGATTATTAGAGGTATTAAACATCTCGACTAAAAGACCATTATTTTTCTAAAATTATTGTTACTACGCCCCTATTTGCACAAGACTAATGAAACCTTTTTTTAATTTGTTCATGACCGAAACTATGCAAACATGCAAATTGTTGTAACTTAACCACAATCATCTCTTAGCGTGGGTGGGTTATGAAATGCAGTAAATGTGCTTCAAAGCTGAATTGAGAACACACTGCTGAAATTCCACACTGACTTTTCAGAGCCTCACCCTCATGTTTTCCATGTTGGCCAGAAAAAATTGAACCCAGCTGCACCTAGTCTATTTCTCACAGCAGAGATTATTTATTGCAAAAGATGAAATTTTTTTATTTCTCTCAAAAGTCTTCAATTAATTACACTTCTAGAACTAGTCATTTTTCAAGATGAGTTCCCATAGTAAGGGTTTCAATATTTTCTCTGTGCCTTTGCACCACTAGTTTGCTAAAATATATTATAGATTTTATATTTACTGCTGTCCCTGATTTCAGAGACAGCCTGTGCGCACGATGCATGACAGTAGTCTTTTAACACAATCACCAATGATTTTTGTTTATTAAATGAAAATAATAATTATTTAAAACTTGAAAAAATACTTGGGTCATCTATTACATGTTTTGTGTGTGATTATTTATAAAATGATATACCTACCATAAACCAGCACTCTCCCATCGGCCAGCAAATACCCGGTGGAGATAATCTCCAAAATTTGTTACTGTGTACGTATGTAAGTGTTATATATATTGAATTGAATATATGTGTTGATTTGGTAAGCCGTATTAGTCCAGATGTCAAAATTCTTTAAAGACTCAAATGAACGGAAGACATTCAAAATAAAAATGATGATATATTTTAACACCATAAAGAAGGGCCTCAATGTAGACTCTGGCTTTTTAACCCACTATCATAACATCACCTAACATTCAGAATTGTGGCTCGTGTTTTGTTTTTTCTTTTCCTGCCTTCCCTGTTTGTTTGTTTTTTTTGTTCTTCTTTCAAGTTGTCATGATCTTATCACTGTTGTTTTATGGGCCTTAGATCTCTCATGTTTATTTGTCCATGATGACCATACTATTTTACTCTCACTATTTAGGACATCTAACCCCCCACCCTTGCAGGGGCGGATCCAGAGACTAGTCTCGGGAGGGGGAATGACAGAAAATAAGGTGTTTTAGCAGAGAGCCCGACTCACGAGAATTTACAGAGGGCCCGGCTCACAGGAGCTTACAATCTAGAGGAGCAGAGGGCCTGGCTCCCAGGAGCTTACAATCTAGAGGAGCAGAGGGCCCGGCTCCCAGGAGCTTACAATCTAGAGGAGCAGAGGACACCCAGGAGCTTACAATCTAGAGGAGCAGAGGACACCCAGGAGCTTACAATCTAGAGGAGCAGAGGACACCCAGGAGTTTACAATCTAGAGGAGCAGAGGGCCCGGCTCACAGGAGCTTACAATCTAGAGGAGCAGAGAGCACCCAGGAGCTCACAATCTAGAGGAGCAGAGAGCACCCAGGTGCTTACAATCTGGAGGAGCAGAGGACACCCAGGAGCTTACAATCTAGAGGAGCAGAGAGCATCCAGGAGCTTACAATCTGGAGGAGCAGAGTACACCCAGGAGTTTACAATCTAGAGGAGCAGAGAGCACCCAGGAGTTTACAATCTAGAGCAGTTTACAGACTCCTATCTGAGAGGTTTATTACTGTGCAGCTCTAGCTTTGTTATACACCCTGGAGGAAGGATCAAACTCTCAGGGACCCATTACTTACCTCCCTGGTGTCCCTGCATGGAGGCTCCAGCCCCTCTCTCCTCTGATCCTGTTGCTCAGTGCAGCCTCAGATCCAGCCCTTTCCTGTGGCTGTCAGGCAGGCATGGAAGGAGACAGGCTCAGCCACATGGTCACCGGGAAAAGGATCACCACGTGACATGCCCCTGACACATGACTGGGAGGGGCAATCCACAGTGCTTCTGCGCAGTGTGTGCCTCTGCAAATCACCATGTCTGCATTCACTGCACACATCGTGATTTGAGTTCTGGAGGTCAGCCTGGCATCTGCACTGCTCGGGAGGGGGGGCAATTGCCCCGTAGCCCCTCCCCTGGATCCGCCCCTGCACCCTTGTGCCCTTAAGTATGTTCAATTCTATGATTTTGCTCAGTATAGCTCCAGACCCAAAGAAGAGAGGTATACTCGAGAAAGCTTGTCTTTTAAATGTAATGTCAGTCCATTAAAAAAGGTATCACTACTACTACTGCTATACTCATGATTTTGGCATCTGGACTAACACGGCTTTTCTAAATAAATATATATATATATCTCCACAAAGAGATGCACTCCAGGTCTTCTACTTTTAAATGGTCTAATAAATTTTATTTTGTTACACAAGACCTGAAATGCATCTCTTTGTGGTTTGTGGATGAGTATATAGTGCATTAGAAGCAGAGCCATTTACAAGTTATCTTAAATTTTTGCAATATTTCTTTTTTTTTTTTAAAACAAAATTTATTGATTATCCCATCACAATTGCACATACAGGATGCATTTACACAGTGGCTAGATGCACGGGTCACCATGGTGCATGGTCAGATTATTTTATATTTCAATAACCAAGTGCAAACCAAAGAACAATGAAGATAATGGAGAGGAAAATAAATAAAAAAGAGAAAGGGGGGGTTCTCTAAGGGGGATCAATGCTGGTATCTGAGCCCTGGAGGTCATGTAGACAATCTGGATCCATGTTTCCCCAACATTCATTCCAGATGTCCCATATCTTATAAAAGGAGGAATGAAAGTACATTAAAACTCGTTTTAAATCTAGCACCTGGTGAGCAACCTTGGACAGGGATGGGAGAGATATTTTAAGCCAGTTGACTGCTACTGCTTTGTGAGCGGCCAAGGTGATTTTGTTAAATAATTTGATTTACAAAAGGGAAAGGCCTGGAATGGTGCAGGAGTGTTAAAAGGCCTGGGGATCAAAGTCAATGAAGCTGTTTAACATGTCTCTAAGGAAAGTAAAGACATTCATGTGGGAACTTCTCCACGTGTGACCGTATATGCTTTGGAGACTGCAGAGCCCTCAGCATGGCTCCGATGGAGATTTGCACATTATATGTACAGTGACATACCACGTCAGCATACATTTACAAGACTGTTCCTTATGTGTGATGCAGAGGGACTTTTGCTGGTCCAAAACACCATCCCCAAATCACCCTTCTATTCAGTGATGCAGGTGGGGGAGTGCCAATCTTCCACAGCCCTAGTAATGCTAGAGTAAAGCATGGAATTTGCACACCTGGAGGGTGTTGTAGAGTTACCTTACATGGTTTGAGCATCTATGTATCTGAGAGACTTGTCTGGGTGTTCAGCGAAATGCCTAGCCTTCATATATTGGTAAACCTCCCAAACAGCTGATTGGCACAATATGTCAAGGGGACCAACCAGCCCTTGTATATAGCAATAACGAATCAGCCCCACTTCCTCTAGTGTGCGTAAGATTCTCAGGCCACTTCCAGGGAATAGGAAGGCTTTGTTGTACCTATTGGAAGTGGGGTGAGTGGGAAGGGTAATTCAGAGAACCTGTGTCTCTGCACCTACCCATCCTATATTTTGAGTGAGTTACGCACAGCTGGGCACTTGTTGCATAGGAGAGATCTCAGGAGAGCCATCCTGCTCCAAGGTGGCGATTGCCACATCATGTCCTGAGAAAGATCATCAGCATGATCATATTGGATAAGGTTTGGGAGGCCAAAGGCATACAAATCGCTAGGATGTTAAGAGTTTTCTGGCCACCAGGAGTCATTTGTTACCCTAAATAAAACTGTCTGTTACCAGTTTCAGCCATGCCAAATACCCTTTAGTAACCATTAACAACAGGTCACCTGGGGGGTCTGTGGGTCCTGGCATCCCTTGAGTCCTCCTTCCTGGTCAGCAGTGGTGATGCCACATTGTAGACCTGACCGCCAGTCTGCGACTGGGCTTACCGGCTGTGGTGTAGCTCTGCTTGGCTGGGGATGTGGAGCCAAGATATTGTCAGAGGCTCGGGATCCCCTATGATGCATCGGGAGTGCGGCTTGCACTTACTGGGGATTCTCTGGGGCTAGCTGAGGGGAGGACTTCCTCCTTTCAGGTAGCAGTCAGTGGAGAGCGTGGGTGTGCCTGGCTGCAGCTGTGGCCAGCTCGGCTACCGATATATATGGCTCAAAGGTCACTTCACCTTTGCTACAGCACTGTGTTTCTAGTAGCTCCCTAAATTTTACATGTACCAGTTCCTTTTGGCTTGTCTGACCTCTGCTGCTCGCCGCCTGACCTGGACCGTTATTGACCTCTCTTATTGCATTCCCCTTCTGTACCTCGTTTTGGATTCTCGTTCTGCCTGGGCAACTTCGGTTCCTAAACATCCCGACCATGTGAGCGTGGTAATCGGGTCACTTTTAAACTGTGAAGGTGATCCATCCAGAATATTGGTTAAAAGCAATTGAGCAGAGTTTGAGAGTGTCGTAGGCATAGTTTTGACTCAGATGAGGTGTCCGGTTGGCAGTTTGAACCTATTCTCTATGGTTCAGAGACCAATAAAAAATATTGTTTTTAATAATTCAACCATTGGAAGAAAAAAAAAAAAATAGACCCAAAATAAATTTTATAGATGTTTGAAAATGATGCCCTGTTAAATAAGGTCTACGTTGGTACCCACTAGTGTAACTCCACTGTTGTGAAATTATGTTTCGTGTTTTAATTCCATTCTCGATATCTGTTCCATTACAAAAGGTCTGTAAACCACAATCCCCTGCCCGTTCCTTTATACTACAGCAAGATCTGTAGGATAAACATTGTGACTGCATTCTAGATTCCTGGCAGAGAGGAGGGAGGGAGGGCACTGAGCATAGTAACTACACTGTACTGAAGCTTTGCAGGGTGCTATCAACTTGTACATGAATGTAAACATGACACTACTGTTTAATACGCCACACTCATTTCTGTTTGCTTTTTGCATAGTTCATTTATCATAATCATTGCAAACTTGTTTCTTTTTATTGCAGGTCACCAAGCGTCCCAGGCTAATGATTTTCAAGATGTATATGACTGCAAGTTTTGTAAACCAAAGCCAACCACTTGTACTGGTGAAGGAAACTGCAGAAGTGATTGTCAAGACGTAAATGTCTGTGCCAAATCTGATGTGTGTGCTGCAATATGGTATGGCTATTATATATTTATCTATTTATATTGCTGTATTGCACATTTAAGAGAACAAAACATTATCAAAATGCACTTTAGCCCCGTCACTACCAAGAATGCCTATACACAATATGTAAGGCACCACTTGGTGCTCTGATATCAAGTATAGTCAATATGGTGTTCCACAGAAACAACACAAAGGAATTTCATTTATTGCAAATGAAATGTTATCCATCTGGGCTCCAGAACATGCCACTAACCTTTTAGCACTGTGTGCATGATATGCGAGGTGCTAACATTTTTTTAAACCGATCTGGGAATGTGTCTGCATGACATCTCCCCAGCTCATCCTGCATGGAGTCCAGAACTACAGTAACACCTTTTGATCAGCAGATGGCGACATCTGCCTTCCGAATATGTTTTTACAGTAAGAAATACATTGGAAGTATTCTGTAATAAACTGTAATGAATTAAAAATGATTTCCAATAACCAACTGGTTTGTGACAGTGGTATTCTGGGAAATGCATTGGTATTGATGGGGCTAATTTATATATTTATATTACTATTAAAAACCTTCCCAACACCCAATGCTTTCTTTTGCCAAATTTTCATGGAGTGTTCTGGCAGGATCCGAAAGCATGCGATACCCCTGTTTTCCTCCTTAAATCTCCCTGGCGGCTCTCTGTTACCTGCTGTGTTGTCACAGGACCCTGTATCTTCATAAACCTTGTGTAGACAAGTGGTCTATCCAGTCTTGAGGGGTGGATTGGTGGTTTGAGTTTGTCAAAACCAGAAATTCCTGTTGTAACTGTACAATAACCATTTAATAATTGTTTTTGCTTATCTTTCAGGAGAAATACTAGTGGAAACATTACAATAGAGGGCAAGTGTCACAATCTAAAAGCAAGTTTGTATGGCCATGAGTTGCAAGGCCCTGTAACAAACAGATGTATCATGCAGAAGAAGGAATCCTCAGCAGGAAGTCTGTACATGTGCTTATGTAGAGGGCAAAGGTGCAATGATGATCTAGAATTTATAGATGTTAAAGGTAAGTGATGATGGCACTCACAGACTTGAAGTGATTGTATTTCTCTTCTCTGCTTGTGTGTTTTTAAATTTAATTTTTTTAAAAGCCTATTTTTGTTATTCAGGTATTGCTTATTTGTTTAGTTTGATATTTCTGTCCCTGCATGTATGAGGTTAAATATTTTGACTATTTATGAGACAATTGTCTTTTGAGCACATCAATTAACAACAACATATACGTGTGATGTAACAGTTGCACATTACTAAATAGTCTACCCACAGTCCGTCCGTCACCTTTTGTGAACTGCAGCAGTATAGGAACTAAATACAGTGATAATCTTTGTTTTATAATTCTCATTAAATTTTCATTTGCAATATTGCAGACTTTGTTGTGAGTTAAAGGTTAATATTAAAATTAATTCTAGTTGTCTTTGAACCACCGTCTTATTACCCTTTAGCTTCACATATTTCCAAAACCCATCCAGACTGGAATTTACAGTAGCTGCATAAAGCGATGACATGTGATCTGGTTTAACATACTTGTTTACAATACTGCAGCTGTTTCAAATGTTGCTGTAGAATAATCTAAACATGGCGATGCAAACAGGTGCTGTATTTTTTTCACATTAACGTGCCTAGGATGCGGGGTACCATACGCATCCACCCCTTGTCCTCCATGCTGTCTGTAACCGTTACAAACTCTAACCTATCCACAGTTTGCAAACTAGAAAGGCCAAGGATGCCTTTAGTACAAATACATGAGCTACACTCAGAGATCCTTCAGTTACAAATGTGATACGCTTACTTTGTTATTGCCGTCTTAAACAGCCTTATATATTACAGCTACCACTATTGAAGATATAGATTATATATATATATATATATATATTCTATATCTATATCCATCTATACCTATACCTAAATGTTGCAGAGGAGTAAAACACTCAGTCTCATAAGTTAGGTAGGAAAAAAAAAATTGGTGATGTTGCCCTTGTGCAACCCATGAAAAAGATATGCAAGGAGCACAGTAGGGAAGCACTCACAGACTTCTAAAATAAATAAATTTATTGGGTATACATTAAAAGGATGAACCGTTGTATTCCCAATAAATGTATTTATTTTAGAAGTCCCGGAGTGCTCCCATATGCTTGAGATATATATATATATATATATATATTATATTTATTTATTTCTAAAGTATTATATATATATATATATATATATTATTCATTTAAGTTATGCTGGAGGGCAAAAAGTGAGATTCAAAGTCTCCACATAGCAAATAATCAAGTTTTTAATTGTAAAAAAACATTTACCCATCCCAGCAATTCAGAGAACTGCTTTACAGAGCTCATGTGCTACATTCCCCATATGCAGCAAGGAACTCTGGGAAGGACATGCAAATGAAGTCTGCATTTTCCCATTTTTTTTGCATTCTGGGTCTGTTTTAACACAGAACCCTCCTTGCCAGTGCCATGCCATATTAGATGGCTTTTGTAGCAAAGGTCACAGAGGGTTCTGTGTTAAAACAGACTGTTTTTTGTGAAAGCAAACTGCAAGCAGTGGTTTCTTTAATTTTTTATGCATTTCTTATTACATTATGATTAGTTTTGCAAATGTTTAAAAGATAGGTACTTTTTTAAATCAGATCTTTTTATATCATTTTTAAATATTTAAATATAAACAAAAGTACCATCGAAGCTGGTTATCTGATTTACATTATCAAATGTATGCAGCATTCTGAAGGAGTCATTAAATACAACAGTGACTGTTCCTGTGACACATATCACGGTTTCCTTTAATACTGCCTGGCAGCTACCAGGAAATACGATCTCAGAGATCCCAATATCAAATGTCACCAGGGATGCTACTGTAACATACACCTCATTAGTATACAATTAGGAATGCGTTGACATTTTATTTCCCTGCGTTTATGGTTTGTGAGCAACCGAATAGATCATCAAACTGCTACTTCTGATTCTTGTCGAGAAAATATGTCCATTCCTGGATTATTTTAGTATTCCATTGTGGAACCACTAAATCCCTGAGCATATGCAATATCCAACGCACGGTATGCTAAATATGACATAATTTAAATGTAGACGTAATATGCATAAAACTGAATAAACACATAGGGCTATTAAAACCATTCCATTCTGCATGCCTCTGCCAGGCTCATCCACCTCACCCGCCACTCTGTCTTCCGCTCCTCTCTCCGAGACCCCTCACTGGCTCCACATCCACTGTAGAATTCAAAATCCGTAGCCGGACCTACAAAGCTCTCACTAGCTCAGCCCCTACTACCTGTCCTCCACAGTGACCTGCGCCTGGCTTTTCCACGCATCACCTCTTCCCATGATAAACTGCAGGATTTCTCTCGCGCAGCCCCCATCCTCTGAAGCGCTCTACCTCGTACTGTCAGACTCTCTCCTAGTTTCCCTTCCTTCAAACGCTCCCTTAAGACATTCCTATTAAGGCAAGCCTACCACCCAACTCACTGATACACCTCACTGCCCCAACCAGTCCATCACTCTCATCTTGCAGTCCTCACCACCTGTTTCCACCCCCAACCATTCTAAATTATAAGTTCCCATGGCAGTAGGGCCCTCGTTTCCTCTTGGATTGGTTTGTCCAGATGTTGTCCAGTCTCAAAATATTGCGACCCTGTCTATATTGTGCCTATTGTTCAACGCTGCAGAAAATGCTGGGGCTATATAAATAAATAATAATAAATAACATTCACATTTGTATTTTTTTTTTAAATTGTGCTTGGAGATTAAAAAGTTTGCAGAATTTAGGTCAAATCCGATATAAAATATTGACAGACCAACAGCGTCTGTATAGAGAACAAATTGACCATGTTTAAATGTCGTACTCATAAATACTCTTATACTCAGTAAATCATAATGGTCAGCTAATACATGTGAAGGTGCACGGCACTGCTGCTGGTATTGGGTTGCAGCACTTTATTACTCTTACTCAAGCCGCACATACAGTGACTGAATCAGACTTGGTGAGATAAAAGGGTCTTACTCCAATCAACTCCCCCAGTTCATTATTCAGGCAAGAAGGGAATAGGGTCACGTGTACAATGTTATTTTCACTCAATGAATATGGTGTTTGCAGAAATTGATTCTACTGTGGTATAAATTAAATGGTGTTTTTCTTTCTTTCAGAGAACCTTGTTACAATAAACAATGACATTTCTTTGCCTGTTTACCAAGAGGGTAAGATCATGTTAAGCTTAGTTGCCTTATCTTCATTCTTTTTGTGTGTGTGTGTGTGTGTGTGTGTGTGTGTGTGTGTGTTTCAATTTGTAGAAGAACTGGCCTACACTTCAATATTCCTTAAATTAAAAAAAATATGAAAGCTCCGTTTCCGCATTTAAATCTGAATGAATGGAAAACCTGAAAATACAAGAAGACCAGAGACTATGCAGTGGAGCAGTAATCTGCCCTCCTCCGGGACATGAACCTGCACCCATCAGTGGTTGCAAGATGACCTATGCACCAGCCAAATTAGAGGCACTGTTCAAACCCTTGAAATAAAAACCTAGTGCGATGGAAAGAAAATGTGTCCCCAGTGAGTTTGCAAACACAAAGTCAAAAGTACAGAAAAACATGCAATTTCCAGAGGCTGGCTAGGACAAGAAAACCAGAATCACAGAAATGGATTTGAGATTTATACTAAACGAGCTAACATCATTTCAAATGTCACTTTTCGCCACACAAGTCGCCAAAATCACTTGCAGGTTATTCAGAGAGACACTAACTGGCCCTAAAATTGCACAAACCCTGTGAATTTCCCCATACAGTGCAATTTTGGAGCCATTCAACTATTCAAAACCTGCCAAATATTGGCGAATTGACAGCGAAATATAATGCCTGTTTTTCACCAATATCTATTAAACCATTTATTCTTTTAATTTGCAGCAAAAAGACTCTTATTTGTCTTTTAGAATTTTTTTCGGCAAATTTTTGTTTTTTCCTATATTCTTTTTTTTTTGTTTTGTTTTCTGTAATAGATCTTTTTATTATTATTATTCATAAGACCTTATTTGTTAATTCCAAACATTTTCATCCAGTAGTTTTTGCAAACAGCGTTTACAATTTTGAAAGTTTCAATCTTTTTTTTTTTTTCGTATTTTTCTTTACCCCATTTGTTGGCTTGTCGGCTTTTTGCGTCGGCTGGTCGGTGCTGTGTTTGGCAGATCTTTGGCTTTTTTCGGACGCGTTCAGCGGCTTATCGGATCTGATCCAATAATTTTGACAGTCTTTTTTTCAAATCGCGGTTGTTCGGCGGATTTTTCCTGCACTTCGGGGACCCTGCGGTAAATGTTGAATTCACCGCAGGCTCAACAAATTTGATTCCCCGAAGTGCGTGGAACGAAAGAGCACCGACATGTTGGTGACATGCTCTCTGAATAATCCCTTTTAATAAAATGTTTGTAGAAACATACAAGTAAATGTAACACGAGTACTAATGGTTTCCTGGTTATGAAGCACAAGTCACCCGAACTCTGGCAGTGAGTGTTAGGCTATAGTTTAGCTGGCCGTGGTGTCAGCGAGTTATTTTCCTGGCAGTTAAACCCATTAGATATATGAAGGCATGTGCATCTTATACCCTGTGACAGATCCACTTTAAAAGCTTTTTATAGAAATCGTTCCTCATAAATAGACGCCTTTTCAGATATCTGTAGAAGACTGCCAGGAAGCCAATTTAATCGTGTAAGAGAATTATTTTGTTTGTAAAAGTACATATTTCTTACACAAGTGAAAAAAAGATCATTTTGACATTGTATAGTTTTACTTTACTAGTTAACAGAAAAAGTTTTTTTTTTTTTGTTTCAGAGAAATATGTTACTCTAAGCAACACTGAACCCATACCAATTTTTAATGAAGGTAAGTTTGCTGATCTAAAACTGTTTTTCGTTCCTAAAATAGGGTAATAATGTGTTATGTAGCGATCATTGGTGCCTCCTGTAACAACAACAAATCCTATTCATTGACTTCATGTAACCAGTGCTTCCCTTTTAATGTCTCCCATGGCCATTTCAATAACATGTCTTATTGTATACAAACATTCTGACTTTAAGGGTCATGCCACAGATACCCTTGAATTCTATTCCTGTGTCAGAATTGTGGGATTAGAAGAACTACAAAGGTATTCTAAAAGGGATTAAAAAAAACATTCCTCACATCACTAGAGCTGATGTAAATATAGATGAAAGCAGTCCATCAAGGATCGTTATGATCCATATTATTCATGACATAATGAGAGTACTTGAAACGTTTGTTTGTTATCTCTTTAACTCCTTTACTTCCGTGATTGAGTATACTTGCTCTTCAAAAGCACTTACAGGTGCCCTGATATCTAGTATATTCGATATGGTCTTATTCTGTAGCAGTGCAAATGAATTTCGTTTAATGCGAATAAAAATTGTTAACAAATGGACTTAGAATGTGACTGGCAATGTTGATTATTTGAATAGTTTGGAGGTCTTTTATTTTTCTTCAAGGAAACATGGAGCCCAAACTGTGATATAAGTGTAGTAGCACTTTTTGGCCAGCAGAGGCAGCCATCTGCCTGTCAAATAGGGCTTACCTACAGTAAAAATATACAATAAAGACATTTCTGTATATTTTTACTGTGCAGGTAATGGAATGTGATTTTTCATAAATCCACCGGGTCCTGCTAGTGATATTATGGGAAATCACTTACTAGTCAAATGGTTATTCAGTATATATTAATTATATATCTCTAGCCTTTGTCTCTGGTGTCCTGCTTCAGGGAGCAACAGAGGAAGATCCTCCAATCTCACAGCACAATAACCAATTGTATCTAGCAGTTTCATTCATTCCAAGAAGTACATCGCTTACTCTATAGATTTATTCTGATTTTTTACTAGGAGCTTTGCAAAGAATACAGTTCAACAATTATCTGAAGCTGTCCTGTAGAGTCACATCTTTTTCAGAGCACCAGCTGATGTTCATATACCCCTTGCATTCATGAAAATTATTGCTTGTGTGAGCAACATATAATTACTCATTCTTTTTATGACAGAGTACCCGAAGCATCGGATTCACAGCAGTCAAAAGGATCAACTTGTCTGCCGGGTCTGTAAAGCAAGACCAGGCACTTGTACTAAGGAAAATTCATGCCAAAGCAACTGCCTAAACAAATCTACCTGCAAAAAATCAGAAGTGTGTGCAGCAGTCTGGTGCGGATAATACGTTTTTACATGTTCCTTATTTGTTTGTTTTACGGTTTTGCATTGTCACAGTGGTGTCACTAGGGTTGGTGTCACCCGGTGTATTAACTCATGCTATCACCCCTCCATCCATGGACCTCCTCTCATACAAACAAAACTCCCAGAAATTTGCAGTGCATGTGAGTGTATTACAGAGCTCCCCTATTTTATTAATTGTTTTTCTTGCATTTATATCCCTATTTTAGTTTTTCTCTGCATTTCTACTCCCTATTTTATTCTTTTCCCCCATTTTTCTCTGCACTTCTTCACCTATTTTATTATTTTTTTCCCCTGTATTTCTGTCCCTAGTTTATTTTTCTCCCCCAGCATTTCTTCCCCTATTTTCTTTTCTTTTGCATTTCTTCCCCTATTTTACCTCCCCACACACACACATTTCTTCCCCTATTCTAATTTTTACCTGCATTTCTTCCCCATTTTGTAAATTTTCCCCACTTTTCGATCTCTATTTTATTATTTTTCTGCACATTTCTTCTCCAATTTATTAATTTTGCACTAACATCCCCAATTTTGGTTTACTTTAAATGAGAAAAAATTAGTAGTCTCAAACATCTTTCTATATATGATTCTTTCAGGCTGTCTACTTATATAAACTGCAAAGCTACTAATGTAGCCAAAATACTTTGAAAAATTATCTGCACCATGTAGCAAATAAGTGTTGTAGATTGACATTGAGTTATTTATTTTATTTATTTGCAAAGTATTTTACCAGGAATGATACCTTGAAATTTATTTCATTTTCAAGTATGTCCTGGGAGTTACATAATGTATATTGACTAAGGAAATCTCGTTTTCTTTTTTGATGCCGTAGGGTGAAAGTCACTACTGTGTAATGGCCTTAAATATAGATGAAGTTTCCTACCCCGCTAAATTATCCTTCTGAAAATAAACTCCGTTTCCAACTGCTTCACGTTCAGGATTAGATATTCTGTTATTAACTAGATGTTCTGTGCTCCGTGACCTGTTTATTAAAAAAGTGTTCATACTTCACCTGCAGGAGACAGAACGATAAGGACAATACAATAGAAGCTATGTGTCACAATCCAAATGAAAAACTTTATGGATACAAGTTAAATGACTCTATATCTGACATGTGTGTCATGGAAATGATGGAATCGCAAGGAGGGAGCCTGTACATGTGCATGTGCAATGGGAAAGACTGCAATAATTTCCTGAAAGTTGAAGGTGAGAAACTGTTTTGCTCATTGACTTCATCATTTCTCCAAGCATGTGAAACCTTAATTATTGTGTTGCTGCATCTTTCCTATTGGAATATAGTTTCCAAAGCAGCAATTGTGTAGTTGTGTTTTACGTCTGCCATTTTACAGTTTCTTTCACTCCTACACAAATATAAGTGTCTAATGTTTTAGAACCGTTCCCAGGTCCCCCTAGCAGGCCAGATTTTAAGAATTGCCTTGCCGAAATGCAGACTGAATACTGGAATCACTAAGCAGCAAATCATATCTCCTATGCTGTGCCTCCGATATCTGCAAACTTGGGGCCTGATCACAACTTTGACATTTAAAGGCAAGACCGAAATGGAAAATTGTTTGCATCTGCCATTTTCAGTCTGCCTTTAATGTCCGAATTTCGAGCAAGCCGCCATTCAACAGCTTGAGTTATAAAACATTCGAGCTGCAATCAAATGGAACCAGCGGCGCTAAACACCACAGTGTTATCAGCTGCAGGAGTCCATAGGACTCCATGGAGATGAAGGAGATATCTTGCAGAGCTTGCATAAATAAGAACCAGCCAGGGTGGTGGAACGATATGTGGAGGAACACTTCTTTCATGTGCAGAAATGAAGACAGTGGAAGCTGCTTGTGTGAGGAATCATGTTGGATTGTAGAACTGCATCCAGGTCAGGGGTAAGAACATGAAACAGGAAGTATATGCATAATCAATCCATAAGAACACTGGGTACTATTTGTTCCCAGTGTTCCTCTGCATGTGGAGCGATGAAGCAACAGATTGCTCTATTTTCTCCACCACGTGATCTGAAGAGAGTATGGGATTTTTAGATGGTGATTGATGTGTTAAATGATTGCACTTCTGCACAGAGATACAGTCAGGTCCAGAAATATTGGGACATCGACACAATTCTAACATCTTTGGCTCTATACACCACCACAATGGAGTTGGAATGAAACAAACAAAATGTGCTTTAACTGCAGACTGTCAGCTTTTAATTTGAGAGTATGTACATCCAACTCAGGTTAACGGTGTAGGACTTACAGCAGTTTGCAGATGTGCCTCCCACTTGTTAAGGGACCAAAGGTAATGGGACAATTGGCTTCTCAGCTGTTCCATGGCCAGGTGTGTGATATTCCCTCATTACCCCAATTACAATGTGCAGATAAAAGGCCCAGAGTTCATTTCAAGTGTGCTATTTGCATTTGGAATCTGTTGCTGTCAACTCTCAAGATGATATCCAAAGAGCTGTCACTATCAGTGAAGCAAGCCATCATTAGGCTGAAGAAACAAAACAAACCCATCAGAGAGATAGCAAGAACATTAGGCGTGGCCAAAACAACTGTTTGGAACATTCTCAAAGAAGGACCGCACCGGTGAGCTCAGCAACACCTAATGATGGCTTGCTTCACTGATAGGGACAGCTCTTTGGATCTCATCTTGAGAGTTGACAGCAACAGATTCCAAATGCAAATAGCACACTTGAAATGAACTCTGGGCCTTTTTATCTGCACATTGTTATTGGGGTAATGAGGGAATATCACACACCTGGCCATGAAACAGCCGAGAAGCCAATTGTCCCATTACCTTTGGTCCCTTAACAAGTGGGAGGCACATCTGCAAACTGCTGTAAGTCCTACACTGTTCACCTGAGTTGGATGTACATACCCTCAAATTAAAGCTGACAGTCTGCAGTTAAAGCACATTGTGTTTGTTTCATTCCAACTCCATTGTGGTGGTGTATAGAGCCAAAGATGTTAGAATTGTGTCGATGTCCCAATATTTCTGGACCTGACTGTGTGTGTGTGTATATATATATATATATTTCAGAAGCCATCTGCACATCCCAGCAATTCAAAGAACTGCAACCCAGAGCTCTTTTGCTTCATTCCCTATATGCAGCAAGGAACCCTGGGTAAGACATGCAAATGACATCTGTCTCACTTTTTTGCATCCTGGATCTGTTTTTACACAGAACCCTTAAATCAATGCCATGCCATACTAGATGGCTTTTTTTTTTAGCAGAGATCAGGTATATATATATATATATTTTCATTCAAAATTAAACCTGTCATGACAGGCCCATTTTAATGGTCATTACTGTTTCACTGATGCTTTCTACTGATATTGTTATTTTTAATTTGTACCTTTTCTGTCTTCTTGTTTAGCACCAGCTACTAACAATACGCTTGGAAAGGGACGTTCAGGACTTTGCAAAATGTGTCTAAAAGAGGAACCAACAACTTGTACCCCAAGCCAGGGCTCATGTACCTCTGTCTGTGATCTGCCTTCCGTTTGCGAGACACCATATGAAGTGTGCGTGGCAGTCTGGTAGGTTGGCTTTGTTTTACTTAAAAATTTCTAGAATATATTCTATATTGTATACTGGATAGAAAATTTTACTTCATCTTTTGAAATTTCAGGTTTTTGAAATGTAAAGAGATTAATAATATTAAAGCATCTGTTGGTTCTCAGGCATGTTTAGGCACCAGAAATCCCACACAATGACATATGTGGGTTAAGCGAAATGACAGAGAAAGTGTAGTGAATGATGTATGGATGGTTGGAGGAATGAGTGGAATAATTACAAAATTGCAAGAGCTCTGAGTCTCTTCTTATACATACACGCATTAATTCTCTTCCCACAAAAGGTTACACGGCATGATCATTACAGCAATCCAGTGCTGATTCTTAGCATCTTACTGAACGCATTGAACCTCATTGTCAATGTGTTGCTGAATGTGAAGTTCTATTTGCATACTATATGTGATTGACCTCGACTTGTAGTATTTCGATAGTCTGTACAGTAACCCTGCCAGTACCAGATGCACTCAGTGTTAGCTAACTGCCTTCTGTACAGGTATCCATGAATATGATTGATCTAATACTCCATACAACACAACAAGACACCCCGGTTGTAACACATTTATCGTAACACATTCACCCATAGAAATAGATATAATCTCACTGAATTCTAGAGCCTTGTATTGTTTTTGTAATATAGTTTGTTATTTGTATGTGTTCAAAGGAGGCAAAAGGATAATAATAACACATTTGAGGAATTAATGTGCCATGATCGAAGGACACTTCTCTATGGACATAAGCTGGAGGACTATAACAAGTCAAAGTGCATAATGAAAGAAAAGAAGTCTCCAGGAGAAATTATGTACATATGTGCCTGCGTTGGAGATGAATGTAACCTTGAGTTATACTTTAATGGAGGTAAGATTTGCAAACGTGCCATACTCTCCTTATCGGCTTGCATCTAATTGACATTGCTATCTCCACTGTATCTCTCCTTCTCTCCACCGTGTCCACTTCTTTGCACGCTTGTCTGCTGCTCAATCAATTTCTCAAAGGTGCAAGATCCAGTATATTTTGGGTTCGCTTTAGGCTGGGGTCAGATGAACGCAGTGATCACTGATCACGTCCGTGTTGCCGCACAGTTTAACGTACGTCATAGCATAGAATCATGAGCAATAGAGACCCACACACGAAGTACGTGTGCACCGAACTGCACACGCACAACGCACGTGGCAAACTGACACAAGTTAGGCTAGAATGTAAAAGCGCTAGACGGATGCACAGAGTGCGCCACGTCCGCGTAGCGCTCTGTGTGAGTGAGATGTCAGACGCAGCGCATTTGCGACGTCCAGCACCTTGACGCACAAAATGGCTTTTCATATCCTTTTCAAATTTTTATCATTTTTCATATTAATTTTGTTTCCCATAATTCCCTTTTTTTTTTTTTCTACGTCCGTCAAAAAAAAGGATCGTGTGGTGTCTACAGTATCTTCTGTCAGTACGTACGTTCGTTGTGCACGCACGCAGAGTGCGCTCTGACTGCATTCGTCTGATATTAGCCTTACTCTTTCAAATCCCATGTTTGTTTATTTTAGTTTACATTTTATTCTCCATTTTAGCTTTCCTATTTATGCTCCATTTTTTTTTTACTGTTTGTTATTCGTGATCTGCACCATTATTGGTTCTCTTCTTTTTAGCCCTTACCTCCAACTGCTTTTCAACAAAGGCAGGACTAAAATTCCACCAAAACAGATAAAAATGATCTCTTTAATTTTTAATTGGTTCCCATGTTTAACATATTTTGTTTAATTGCACAGATCCAGATCAAGAAGTGGGACTGAACCTTGGGAATTTTAATGTGGCCCTGATAAGTCTTCTTCCTCCAATTGGAATTACAATTGCTGTTATTGTGATATTCTATTTCTATCGTGTCCAAAGGAAAAACAAACTGCACAGAAAATGGGACAACAAGGATTCCAGATGCACAAAGCATCCCAATATAGAATGCAGTGATGTCCGTGCTATAATGATGGATGATGATCGCTCTGATATCAGCTCAACATGTGCCAACAATCTGAATCACAACACAGAGCTTTTGCCCATTGAATTGGATACTTTGGTTGGGAAAGGTCGGTTTGCTGAAGTTTACAAGGCCAAACTCAAGCAAAACACATCAGAACAATTTGAAACTGTTGCTGTGAAAATTTTCCCGTATGAAGAGTATGGATCCTGGAAGATGGAAAAGGAAATATTTTCAGATATAAATCTCAAACATGAAAATATTCTGCAGTTCTTGACTGCTGAAGAAAGGAAAACCGATCTCGGAAAACAATACTGGTTAATCACTGCCTTTCACTCAAAAGGCAATCTGCAAGATTACCTAACTAGGCACATCATCAGCTGGGAGGACCTCTTAAAGCTTGGAGGAACTTTGGCTCGAGGGGTGGCTCATCTGCACAGTGACCATACCCCATGCGGAAGACTTAAGACACCGATTGTTCACAGGGACTTAAAGAGCTCAAACATTTTAGTAAAAAATGACCTCGCATGCTGCTTGTGTGATTTTGGATTATCACTGTGGTTAGATCCCTCTCTAACCGTAGACGATCTTGCTAACAGTGGACAGGTGAGATGCAACCTTACTTTTTTCTTCTTCTGTCAGATGCTTTTGCCTGCAGACTTTGAGAAACAAATCATAGCTACGAGTTTGTGTCACGAGCTAAAGTGGAACTAAAATTCTAAAAATCCCATAACTTATAAACTCAAGCTACTTGTACATATCCGTCAATTAACCAGAAAGAAAATTGCAGAATGTAGGTTCAAACGGCTACATCAAACTCTAAAGCTTGTGGGCTAGATTATATACTGAACGCTAACTGTAGCGTTCGGATATGTAAGCGTAAACATCAGTATAAGTGATTTTACTGCATGCCTGCCAGATTGCCTTCTTAACTCTAAACCCTGTAAAAATCTGTTTGCGCATCAGTGTATGTGCTAGCTTGAGCGAGTTTACTGTATTTTGCGAACCCTGTACTTAACATGGGAGCGCAATCAGTAATTAGCGTTAGGATAAGTAAGGTATTACAAGGTCCTACTGTTAATTACCGCATCAATGGGCTAAACGAATTTTTACCAAATGCTAAAAGCTGGTGATGATACCATTTTTACAGAATCATTTAGCACCAGCTTAAACCCCCCCCAATAAATCCAATACTCGCCTCTCATCCTGCAGCGAGAACAGCATCCCGAGCTGCTGCTTCCTGCTGCCGGGTGCAGAGTGACACTGGGGACATATAGTCTCCGCGATCACTCCGTTGTGTTGCATGATCTTGTGCGATCGATCAAGAGCGTACAGGGATCACGGCCCAGCAGTGCAATCCTACATGGAGTTCTATGGACTCCAGAAGGTGATACTTACGGTGGTGTGGAAGCGCTACGGCGAATATCCCTGCAGGTAGCGCGTGGTTCTGTGGTAAGGTTGCGACTGCCCCGGAATCTCACGCTGTAATGGGGACGCTACGGGGATACCTGCAGGTGCAGGTTCTCCCCGATGGCGTCCTTCTTTTAGCGTTAACCTTGTAATCTATGGCTGTAAATTTGTAAAGCTGTGCCGATTAGCAGGCTTGCTACGTTATTTTCCCGCCCCCTATTTACCCCCCTCCCAATGAAATATTAATAAATGATATTTAATTTGTCTTCCCACTTGGAAGGAAACTGTTTAATTGCCTTCTCATCTGGTGAAAAAACAAAATCGATATGTTTTATTGGCACCCCACCCTCTGGATAAAAACAAACAAAACAAAAGAGATCGAATTTATTTGCCCCCCCTCCCCAGAATAAAATGAAATCTAAGAGATTTAGTCTGCCTTCCCACCTGAAGTAAACAAAAACAACATAATTTGATTATATACCCCTGGGGGGGGGCCCTCTTCCGAGTAACAAAAAAAAATTGTCTCCCAGAATCAAAAAAAGATTTCCACAGCTGGAAACCTCAATTAAAACTCTATAATATGTGCTGTGTATGAGGGTATCACAAGCTCCACAGCAATAAACCTCACAATACTATGCAGTGTGTATGGGTGTATCACAGAGCTCCACATCAATAAAACATACAGGAATGTGTGGTGCGTATGAGCATATCACAGATTTCCACAGCAATAAAACTCCCTTAGTAATGTGCACTGTGTATGCGGGCATCACAAGCTCCACAGCAATGAACCTCAGTAATATGTATGGGTGTATCACAGAGCTGCACAGCAATAAACCTCATAGTAATATAAGGTGTGTAGAAGTGTATCACAGAGCTCTACAGCAATAAAACTCCCCATAACGTGCGTTGTGTATGAGTGCAAATGGAATACAGTACGCATGTCATCTAGTATAAAAAAAAAAGTGGGCTGCTCTGTCTAAAATGCCTGGGCCTATTTTTTGTCGCAGTCCGAGCCTGCCTGTATATGTCCATATCAGTTTTTTCTGTGTGTCAGTTGTTGTCTCTAGCAGTATCTCTGTTTTTCCGTTTCTCTGTGTGTTGATAAATTGAGGAAGAAAGACATTAGGGGAGGAGAAGATGGCGAAAAGTATGTGAGAGGATTACTCCGTTGTACTCAATAGTATCATTGCTTGGATTGTTACCTTACGTTTCCTATCTCTTTTTCTACTCTGACAAACATTGAGGATCATCGTTTTTTAAATCTTTTACTTATAGGTTGGAACAGCGAGATATATGGCTCCAGAGGTCTTAGAGTCCAGAATAAATTTGGAAAACATGGAATCTTTTAAGCAAACGGATGTGTACTCCATGGCACTTGTGCTCTGGGAAATCACATCTCGCTGTACTGCTGTTGGAGGTAATTAAAAAATGTTGAGAATTTCCTGAAAGTATAAAAATGAAAGTTTTATATTTTTTTATATCCTTTTAGAAACTATCCAAAGACTGTAACCTTTTTCACATCCAAAATCAAGTTAACTTTATCAAAACCCAATTAGCTTACCTTTTTTTAAAGCCCGGTTAGTGTGCCCCCTGTGAAGAAATAAAATTCACTGTCTTATCTCTCTCCTTCACCCTATTTTACTGTAAACAAGCTACAAGGTGCATCTCTCACACCCAACAAAAAGTTCAGAAACTTTGCTGCTGCGCTACAATAGCCAAGAGGGCAGAGTACAGGGACAGCTCTGGGGTCACTCACTACTGTACAGGGATATGATTCATGGGGTTATAATGACTAAAGGTCCCTGTTCGGTACAGATACAAGTTGTTACTGTAATTTCCATACACAGGCATTATGCCACATACAGATATTACTTTTATATTCTTTTGGTAGTTTTGGAAGCGACATTGCTAATAATCGTTTATGCTTATCGGGTTTTGTAATTCTAAGATCTCACCATTTTTCTTATCGGTCACTATCACATTTACTGTATTTGACAAAAAGGCCATTTCTGCCTGTATGCCGATAATGCAAACCTTTTTTGAAAGGTAATGGACACCATCTACAGTTCACATTCTTTCATTCCAACAATGTTTTTGTGAAGGATAAACAAATACATGAAAAATTTAAAATGAGCAAATTTACATTACTTTATTTTTTTTAATTCTCTTGGATCAAAGATTTCTCTGCAAAATTTTTATTTTAACCTATATTTAATTGTTGGCCTTACATCCCACATTTCAAATAAATGTTTTGAGTTAGTGTTTTGTCGAAAACACTTTTAGAGCGAAAGGGTTAAAGAGAAATCATATGTACACTATACCACACCGTGGTAGAATTAGAAAGCCGCTATATGAAACATGCATTTGCTTTATCTTCCTTATCTTTTCTAATGTTTATTTTTTTTTTATTCTAAATTACCATTCAGATTTAAATAGGGCCCTTTATTTTTCAGTTGCAAAATACATTTTCAATGTTTACTATCTAACTGTGGCTTCTCTTTCTGGACCATACCAAAGACCTCAGACTTGGCTGAGCGGTCTAATCCGTTATACTTCTAATAGAAAGAACAACTCAGATCTCAAACATTAGAGAAACTGAAGCCCTCGTTTTTCTAGTTGAGAAGTTCCCGAGAGATCTTTCAACTCTAGTCTAGACCTAGAAGAACATTTCAATGATTCTAGCCCATTGACAGCTTCTGAATAGCCTTTTAATGAAACATTCTCACAGCAAAGATTGGTAAATGGACAACAGCTTTGAAATATAATTAGTTTCATGTTTTTATTTTTTATTTTTAGGAAGTCTGTATATATATATATATCAACTCACAAGATCACGGTGGCACTCCAGGACTGTAAAGATTCTTTATTCAATCCATAAAATCTGATTTTATGGATTGAATAAAGAATCTTTACAGTCCCGGAGTGCCACCGTGATCTTGTGAGTTGCATTCTGAATATCGATCCTAGCGGCAGGCACCAGGCACTTTTTGGACAATAAGCATGAGTGCATGGTAGATGTATATGTGTATATATATATATATATATATATATATATATATATATATATATATATTATATATATATATATATATTATAATCAATCACCAAATCGGGGAAAAACAAAAAGTAAGTTTCCACCAAATGAATACTTAGCAATTTTGCCACAATGTTGCTCCAATACAATAGTTTTCAATCTGTTGCAAAATATCAAAATAAAT
Source organism: Leptobrachium leishanense (assembly GCA_009667805.1). NCBI lineage: Eukaryota > Metazoa > Chordata > Amphibia > Anura > Megophryidae > Leptobrachium > Leptobrachium leishanense. Next base: position 256,180,708 of record CM019067.1, read on the forward strand.
ACTATCACAGGTGCAATGCAATATTATTTTTTAAAAGTTATTTTCCAAGAAAATGAACTATTGTTTTGGTGCAACATTGTGACACAAGTGCTAAGTATTAACTTTGGAGGAAAAGTGCACTTGTTTTTCACTTTTGGTGACATTTGTTGTAGATGATATAAGTGTGGTTATGTTTGTCACATTTTGCAACCCTTTCATGCTCCTGAACAGGGTTCATGACGTGCTGTATATTCACATGCACACAAGCCAAAAGTATTGTCCTACAGAGTCCGTCTGTCAATCAAATAAACCATTTCATTTTTCTAAACACAGAAAATCATCATTTCAATTTTTATTTCTATTTTTTTTACTTCTACATGACACATAAAGAAAATGGCAAAACGTCAGGTGTAAGTGTTAATGGCATGCTGCAGTGCTTGTTTGAACAATATCTTGATTTTCCAAAGCATCCAATTTGTAATCTAAATCTTCCTGGGAAAGCTTCCTAGGTATTTTTAAGAGCTCACTGCCATGTAAAATAGATTATGGATATTTACTGAACTAGGTCTCCCGAAAAGCCTGATGTGCTGGCATTAGCAAGTGATTTTAATATCAAATGTAATAAAATATATAAAAAGCCAGGCGACATTCAGACTGTTTCATATATCTAACCCTGTCATCTGAAAAAGTGTTTAGCTGTTAGCCGCAAACAATTTTAATGATACACTATTTCTTTCCAAAATGACATTGGATGAGGAAATGAACTGAATGGGTAATTTTATCATTCGTTCTGCCAGTATTGGTTGACGTGTTAGTATATTCCCAGCAGCAATAAAAATTATTTAAAATAAAGCAGTAATTAAGCCAAAAATTATCGCTGTAAATATATATTATTTTTCTGGTTATGGTAACCTTAGCAACCATGTATGGTAGTTCATAAAGTACAATTCAAACAATGGTCAAACTGAGTTTCTATTATGTTAAAGGACATTATTCATTACCAAGTAATACGGTGGGGGAAAAAATATTTGTTCCCCTGCTGATCTTGTACGTTTGCCCACTGACAAAGAAATGATCAGTCTATAATTGTATTGGTTTATTCTAAAAGTGAGAGAATAATAAAAAATAAAGAATGCATTTAAAAACAATATATAAACTGATTTACAATTTAATGAGTGAAATAATTATTTGTTCCCCTATAAATCGGTAAGATTACTGGCTCACAGGGGTCTTTTATACAGGTAATGAGCTGAGATTAGGAGCACTCTCTTAAATGGAGTGCTTCTAATCTCAGCTTGTTACCTGTATAAATCAGATTCTAAACTCTCCACCATGGCCAAGACCAAAGAGCTGTCCATGGATGTCCAACGACCTCCTAACTGCTAAAAAACACGGCCACTATTCTATTCTCATCCTGCTTGACCTCTCGGCTGCTTTTGACACTGTTGACCACCCCCTCCTTCTACAGACCCTCAACTCTCTGGGTCTCGGTGACACTGCACTTGCTTGGGTTGACTCCTATTTATCCAACAGGTCCTTCTGTGTGTCCTTTGCTGGTAACTCCTCCTCTTCATTGCCTCTATCTGTTGGTGTACCTCAAGGCTCTGTCCTTGGTCCTCTGCTCTTTTCCATCTACACCTCCTCCCTGGGCAAAATCATCAACAGCTTTGGCTTTAATTACCACCTCTACGCTGATGACACTCAGATCTACCTCTCTACCCCTGATCTCTCTCCCCTGTCCTTTCAAAAATCAGTGACTGTTTATCTGGCATCTCCTCCTGGATGGCCTCCCACCACCTAAAGAACAACATGTCAAAGACCGAACTCCTACTTATTCCTCCCTCCAATGCCTCCCCACCTCCTGACTTCTCTATCACGGTGGAGGGTATCACCATCTCCCCATCAAACCAAGTTCGCTGTCTTGGAGTTACACTGGACTCTGCTCTTTCCTTCATCCCCCACATCAAGTCTCTTTTCTCCTCCTGCCGATACCAACTGCGTAATATTTCTAGAATTCGGCCATTTCTCACCGCTGTCACCACAAAACAACTCATACACGCCCTGGTAATCTCCCGACTCGACTATTGCAATAATCTCTTATCTGGCCTCCCTCTGTCCCGCCTCTCCCCCCTACAATCCATCCTGAACGCCTCCGCCAGGCTAATTCACCTCACCCGCCGCTCTGTCTCTGCCGCTCCCCTCTGCGAGTCCCTTCACTGGCTCCCCATCCACTGCAGAATTAAGTTCAAAATCCTTATCCTTACCTACAAAACCCTCACTAACTCAGCTCCCCACTACCTGTCCTCACTAATCACCAAATACACCCCAGCCCGCTCCCTAAGGTCAAACAGTGACCTGTGCCTAGCTTCTCCCCGCATCACCTCTTCCCATGATAGACTGCAGGATTTCTCATGCGCAGCCCCCACTCTCTGGAACGCTCTCCCTCGTACTGTCAGACTTTCCCCTAACTTCTCTTCCTTCAAACGCTCCCTTAAAACGTTCCTATTTAGGGAAGCCTACCACCCAACTCACTGACGCAACCATCAATCACTCTCACCTTACAGTCCTCTCCTCCTGTTTCCAACCCCAACCCTCCCAGATTGTGAGGTCCTATGGGAATAGGGCCCTCATCTCCTCCTGTACTGTTTGTCAAATGTTGTTCAATGTATTGTAACCTTGTCTATACTGTGCCTATTGTACAGCGCTGCGGAATATGCTGGCGCTTTATAAATAAAGAATAATAATAATAATAATGGATGTCAGGGACAAGATTGTAGACCAACACAAGGCTGGAATGAGCTAAAAGACCATCGTCAAGAAGCTTGGTGAGAAGGTGACAACCGTTGGTGCGATTATTTGCAAATGGAAGAAACACAACATAACTGTCAGTCTCCCTCAGTCTGGGGCTCATTGAAGATCACACCTCATGGAGTTTTAATGATCATGAGAGTGGAGAGGAATCAGCCCAAAACTACACAGGAGGATCTTGTCAATGATCTTAAGGCAGCTGGGACCATAGTCACCAAGAAAACAATTGGTAACACACTATGTAGGGAGAGGTATTAGCAGTAGGAAAAGGGAAGTGCTCATGCCACTGTACAGAGCACTGGTGAGACCTCACTTGGAGAACTGTGTGCAGTACTGGAGACCGTATCTCCAGAATGATATAGACATCTTAGAGAGAGTTCAGAGAAGGGCTACTAAAATAATGTACGGCTTGAGCGAGAAAAGTTACCAGGAAAGGCTTAATGATCTTAACATGTATAGCTTGGAAAAAAGACGAGACAGAGGAGATATGATAGAAACATTTAAATACGTAAAGGGAATCCACAAGGTAGAGGAAGGGAGTATATTTAAAAGGAAACAAAGTAGCAAAACAAGAGGACATAGTCTTAGATTAGAGGGGCAAAGGTTTAAAAGTAACATCAGGAAGCATTATTTTACTGAGAGGGTGGTGGATACATGGAACAGTCTTCCAGTAGAAGTGGTAGAGGCCAAAACAGTGATTGAAATAAGCAGGCATGGGATAGGCATAAGGCTATCCTAAACAAAAGATAAATCCAGGTAAAGTATCCATGTAATTGGGCAGACTAGATGGGTCGAAAGGATCTTATCTGCCGACACTTTCTATGTTTATGACGTGAAGGACTGAAATCTGAGTTGTTGCCAAAGTGCTCGATTTTGGTCTCCTCTGAACACAACACTTTCACCCAGTTCTCCTCTGAATCGTTCAGATGTTCATTGGCAAACTTTAGACAGGCCCGTACATGTGCTTTCTTGAGCAGGGGGATCTTCCACTATGACGCGTGTTCGACGGGGCTGCAAAGTGTAAACCTCCATGGGAGGATTGAGCCTTGCAGCGCTGAGAGCACTAACTGCGCTCAGCGAGGTGGCCAGACTGGCGTCAAAGTGGAAGCAACGTACACGCTCACAGATGTTCCTTCCGCTCGTAAAAACGCTCGTCTGACACCAGCCTTAAGCATACAATTCTTTCTTGCATAATACATGTTTTTTTTCCATGCGTTCAGAGCTTCTTTTATGTACACATGACATTATGTTTTAAGTTTGTTTTTATTGCACCTTTCAAGTGATTATCCTAGAGTGACTGGCTAAAATGGAATCTGTACGCAGACGTGTCCTTCCCCTTGTTTTGGTCCTTAAAATGTGGGAAATTCCTATTATAAGACACCTCGGCATGTTAGAATAGGAGTTTAACTGATCTGCAAACAATTTGTTAAAGTGCCTAAAAGGGGATTTTTTCCTTTGGGAGATGGAATGAATTTACAAGTGCACATTATGAACAATATCTTTTTTACACAGAGGTAAAAGACTATGAACCACCATTCGGCTCAAAAGTAAGAGAACATCCATGTGTGGAAAGCATGAAGGACAATGTACTGAGAGATCGTGGAAGACCGGAAATAACCAGCAGTTGGCTCAATCACCAGGTATTCATATATTTTACAAAGCTGTTTCATTGGTTTGTCTTTTACTTTGGCTGGACATAGGGTGCCTTTATTAGAATTTGCTATGTACAGCCACGTTATACCACAAAAAAGGTTTAATCACTAACCACTATTCTGGCGACGAAGTTCATTGTAGTTTCTTACAATGCAAAAAAAATTACCTTTGTTACAACTATGGTGAACGTCGGATATCCAGAGAAGCAAAATTCAACAACCGCGGTAATGTTGCTGCAAACAATGGCAAACCTTGGTGAACCTTGCACAAAATTTTGACCTGATGCAGCGCAAAACAATGCTTTTTGGGGTCCTTGTATCTCCCAATGTTTCCTTATGTTTTTAACGAAACTCCAGCAAGCATGAAAAATGCAAAGCAACACAATTATGGTGCAGTATGACTTTACAGGATATTAGCAATAACAGGTTTCTAGTAATTTTCCACTCCCAAATAAAGAGCCCCTGCTCGCTACCTCATCATCTTTGTGCTTGGTGAACAGTGCGACCACTGTCAGTCCGCAAAATGAGTAAACTATGACTATTCTCCATTTAGTGTTGTTTAGTGTTTGCAACAGTGGTGATTGAAACTACACTAACAACAACAATACACAACTAAAACTACAGTTGGGCAGAAACTACAGAGAGGATCCCATTGAAAACAATGTAGAGAGCTACATTGCACAACTTCGGCAGATACTATGTTGGAAAGAATGGTGCAAAAAAATGGAGATCTATGGTAGAAATTCCTTAAATGGTGAATTCATCACAGTCTACCCCAGTGGTTCCCAATACTGGTCCTCATGTACCCCTAACAGGCCAGATTTCAAGGATTACCTTGGGGAAATGCAGACTGAATATTGCAACCACTTAGGAGCAAATCCTATCACCTGTGCTGTGGTTCAGATATCTTGCAAACCAGGGTTGGGAATCACTGGCCAACACCATACTTGATCCACCATAGTATCTCAATTTTGCCGGATGCAATCAACACTTTTTTTTTCAACAAAAGGGTGATTAGTGAAGAATCCCTTTTAGTGACTGTTCAGATCATCATGGGAAAATGTAGCAAAATATATTTATACAAGTCACTTTACATTCCCTGAACATCATCTTAGTAGAGATCAGACTGCAAGGGAAAGGGAAACACTTGTCAATATACAAATAGGGTAGCTTTCAGAAGGGGCTCAGCGATGGATCGGCGTGGATGTCTACTATCGCCACAAACTTATAGAAAAAAAGCATAGGAAGGGTGTTCAGGGAACATAGAGTAACGCATGGCAGTAAAAGATATGCAGGACCTGTTAGGATGTTTCCGTATTTTAATGCTTCTCTGGTTCTTTCTTACTCCAGGGTATTCAACTGGTGTGTGAAACTATCGCGGAATGTTGGGACCATGACCCAGAAGCACGGCTCTCTGCGCCGTGTGTGGTTGAGAGATTTTCTGAAATGGAGCAAAATGACAGCCTTTTAGACAGAAGTTGTTCAGAAGAGAAGATTCCTGAAAGCTGTTTAGAAGATCCAACCAAATAAAAGAAATACTCAGGAATTTTGTCAACTGCACCTTGAAAAACCATGGATGATTTTTTTTCACCCACCTATGCAATTAGGAAATCACAACTGGCATATACTATGCATTCTATTTACACAAGAACATGGCTATGTTACACTGAAAACCATATATAACAGTACATATATATTTTACATTTCACTCAGTTGAACATGTACAGCCTTCTCAGGATGTCATCAAATAGACCATATAATTTTGCACTTTATAAATATATAAAAAATATATATATATATACAGTGGCTTTTCAGTATGTATTTTGAGAGATAAACCAAAATGTCCTCCCAGGAATAAATGTAAAATAGGAAAGCAAAATCGTAAAAGAAAAATGAAACCTAAATATATTCATACATTAAAAGGACCGTTCAAGATTTCCGAAACAAAGAATAAGCTGTGGGTGTGTACTGAAATGCACTGACTAATCAAGGACTTTATACAGGAATTTCTATGAACCATTGTTCTTCCTTCAAAGGAACAGAGTTCCTGGATTTGTTTTTTATTTTTGTGTACCATTTTCTATTTTATTCACCCCGATTTACTGGGTTGAAACATCAAGCAGTATACTGTTAAATCTAAATACTGTGAGGGAATGACTGAGGGCATAATGTCATATTGAGGAACCAACGGTTGTTGCACTCACAGGCTTGGTCTGAATATAGTCATTTAGAACTTGGCTCATAGCATGACTCATCTCCAGTTTCTTCCTTGTCCAAGTACAAATTTGCTTCATATTGCAAATCTAGACGGGCATTAGCAATCTTAGTTGGTGCAAAGTCTTAAAATAATATAGGACAGGGGCTTGTGCTTTTTGAGCAATTATTTCTTCACTTAATTCGAGGTTGCCTTCACCGTGTTAGTCTTTATAATCTCAGGCATATCTGTGCCTGTCTAATCTAATCATAGTTCCCATGCATCCAGTTTATTGGGCTTTGGCTGACAGTTTGATCGTCCAGTTTTCTACAGTTCTATTCAATAAAGGGTGAAATCAGGAGAATTGGCATGAGAAGTAAACAATCTAGATCAAAATAGCCAAACCATAATATTTCTTTTATCTCCTTTTCCAAATTGGCCATTTGGTCTAGATTATTCTCTTCTCCTGCCAATTCTCCAGACTTCACCCTTTAGTGAATAGACCTGATGGTTACTTTGATGTCAATGCAAATTTTAATCGTCAGCTTCTGTAATGTCTATTTACTGCACTTAATGGTGACAAACACATACTTGTACACCATATGGTAGCAACGGTGTTGGATGATATGTTCTTTTAAAGCTACCTTAAGATAAATTAGGTATGAAGTTTTTCTGCAAGCCTTAAATAATGTGTTGTAAATAATACATGGATATATCCATAGCTTTCAGTTACAGCCACTGCAAAATAATTCAAGAAGAATGTATTTAGCTACTGAAATAATAGCTGTAAAATGGAATCTGAAAATACTTTTACAATGGAGCTTTAATTTTTTTTTCACTCCGTTATAGGAAAAGGCAAAACTCACCAGAAGATGGGAAACCCATGCATTGACAACTAATACTTAATTTTTCTTTTATTCTAATAATCTTTAATACATAAATGGTTAATCAAGCAGTTATTGTCTCTCCAAAGTTTTGCTGGAACTTCCCACTCAAATGTGTATAGATGCATATAAAATATGAAAAACACTTAGTACATACGACCTTACTGCCCCTCATCGGACCGTGGACATTTTGAAGGGGTGTCTAACCATCCTGAGATTCTTCTCTGGTGAAGCGCTTCAGAAATAAAATCACCAAAAAGTCCAGCAGTTGTAGCATTGTGCACCATTACCTGAAAGCATTTCTCTCCACTTGTCAATTTCATAAACATGTCCACATTTCAGTCCAATTGAAGCGAGTGGTGTAAAAATGTGATGGACACAGTTGCCTTTTACTTCTTATATTCTATACACCGTTGCAATCAGAGACTATTTTAATATCAATGTTATGCAAATAATTAGTGATAATGTAGTGCATTTTGAAAGTCCCTTTAATCCTTTTTTGTATCATCTTGACTATTTGTAGAAGACACACTATTATCCCTAATGTGATATGAAAATATTAAGACTAAACGCAAGCTACGTGTTCATACATGTGGTTAAACTGACAATCCAGACACTTAGGGGACTCTTAGAACTTTTTTTAATATTAATATCACTTTTACTATAGATCCATCTTCTTGTCTGCCACAGGTTCACTTACCATGCAATATCCCATTATTGAAATATAATTTCTTTATGAGCTAGAGGGCAAGCAGCTAGCTGCCTCTGTGTTGCATTGGGCATACATAGGGGGGCCCATTGCATTATGGAAGAAAAATCCGACTAGAGCTGCTGATTGGATAGAATACTTTTATAGATTGACATCAAAGGCTTTAAAAAATATTTATTGCCTTTGAGGTCTCTCTGTAAAAGTGACCCAGTGGAAGAAGGCCAGTGGGGGGGGGGCACATAGAATTCTCCCACGGGCGGACAGAACCAGAGCTGGACATAGGCTCCCTAAAGTTTGAGTGGAACCTTGTCACTTTTAGGACACAATTTATTTTATATACAAAATCACACTATGTTATGTTTTATTTATATCTTTTTGAGGTACAACTCTGGAAATAAGGAATCTGTGAAGAGTTAAGTACCGTGATTTATGTGCTCTGGGCATCGCCACACCGTATTCTATCTTTTCTGCATGTTTCCATAGTGTCATAAGCAGGGACGACATGTGTGGGTGTAGAGGTGATCGCGCCATCTATAAGGTGTTTGTGGGGACCACTGAAAAGAACTGTTTGCGCCTTAACCCATTGCCAACCTTTTATTTAGAGCTGATGATTGGTCCTCCATGGTGAGGTTGACATGTCGACATTTAATCAGTGAGATGCAAAGAACAGGAGCGCTGCTTCAGATTCTCTGTTTACTCTGGTAGTTTTTGTCTAGTCTTAATAGCACTTACCCACCTGATTGCAGTTACCTGATGATGACCAGACCTTGCTGAAGCACCTTCACTCATGAAAATCCCAATGAGAGTTGCAAGCATCAGTTAATAAATGTTGATGCTGTAGATTCTATTTGTTTATTCTGGTAGTATTTGATTTTTCTTCTGCAGTCATTCTATTTACAGGTGGTTTTGCTAAATAATATAAAGACATGGTTTGACTATGGATCCTGTGCCACTTAATGGTCTCAAAGGGTTATTGTGGATATTTTAGAAATTTGCAGAAAACTAGACATTTCAAATTGAGGCTAGGATTTTGAGCCACAGATTATTTTTTACCAACGTTTACCAAAATTATTATGAAAATATCATAATCATGGAGTATCTCTTCAACATAGGATTGTTTATAATTTAAAAAAAAACCTTACTGTTCTAAGATTGTTCACATACCTTATGTCTTTAATCCAAACTTTAAAGACCTTATTTTTATATATTGTACATTTTGTATCTATATGCAAAGATATAATCAGATTATTGTTCTAAGTGAAAAAATAAACACTTTATACTCAGAAGAATTTTACTAACAAATGTTTGTATTGTAATAATGATAAACCGTATTGTATTATGAAATGTATTATATTTTGATAAAGAAAATATGCATATTTGTTGATGTGGATCTGTTGATTTTTTTTCATTTAATATATATTATTTTAATTAAACTTGCAAATTGGCCATTAAAATCAAGGTAGTTTTATCTATTTCAATCTTTAGGCCAACATCAAAGTTCTATGCAAGTGGTGCACTAACTGAGAGACCGAGTCATGCTTTCTGCAGACTGTGATCTCCTTTGGTCTATTTTTTGGTCACTCTGAATTATTGAGGGAACTTTCAATCAATAACTCCATAGAGAGTGAAGGCTTATGATAATAACTGAAGATAAAAGAAGAGCAAGCCAACCTGTATCTGCAGATCAATAATACGTTTGGGTGATATAAAAGTGATAGCATTATACAACATATACAGAATAAAATGCAAAAACATAAACCAACCATTGTTTTTAAAGTGGACTCTTCTTTTGATGCTAGTTCTTTTCTTAAAAAAAAAGCTTATTTTTAGTCAGAAGAACCAATGGTGGTAGAACACAACCTCAAACTGAAGGGGAAAAAATATTAGGTGGTGATGTTTCCTATTGCACCAAGTTGCGTTTAATAATTCAAGGATGAACACTCACAGAATTCAGAGCCTGATTTACCGTATATATTTAGCTCAGTAAGTATGTTTTCATAAACCCAGAGATATAACCAAGCACATCAGCCTCCGTAATCTCTTCAAATGGAATGGTGTAAAACATGAAGTGCCAATCGAATAATACCATAATGCCTTCAATTAGCTTATGCCAATAAACGTCATTTGTTCATATCTTATAGTGATCAGGTAATATACTGACTCTGTGATAACACTTGCAGTGTTCTTCAAAGAGAGCCAAATTGACCCAGAAATTGCAATGCAGTGAATTTCCCCATACGGTGCAATTTCGTGGCCATTCAGCTAAACCTGGCAGTTCACCAAATATTGTGATATTCGACATCAGTGTACTCCCCATAGAGAAGTCGTAGTTAATCTATTCAGAGAACACTGAACAGCACCGAAATGTCAGTGAAATGCCCTGATTTTTTGGTGGTTTCGTTCGATGGGTTTAATCAGGTGAATTCCCAATTACAATGTAAAAGAAAAAATCCTGTTTTTCTTAAATATTCAATAGTTTATTCTTTTTATTTGCATTTATTTTTTTAGGAGTTTTAGGCATTTTTCAAGATTTTTTTCGGCTGAATTTTTTTCCCAATTATTTTAAAATGGCGTGTTTTTTTTTAAATGTAACAGACCTTTTTATTATCATTCATATGACCTTCTATATTATTCCTAGGCATTTTAGTGCAGTAGTTTTTTTGCAAATGTGTTTTTTTTCTTTTTACCCCTGTTCAGCAGCTTGACGCCTTTTTTCCGGCGACTGGTCGGCGCTCTGTTAGGCGGGTCGTCCTCTTTTTCCTGATCGATGCGGCGGATCATCGGATGCATTCAGTGGGTTTTCGATGGTTTTTTTTTTGGATCGATTCAGTGTTTTTTAGTGGGTTTTTCCAATCGATTCGCTGGTTTTGCGGCGTTTTTTCCGATGAGTTCAGCGGCTCGTTCGCTGCATTTCGGGGACTCTGCAGTAAATGCTGAATTCAACGCAGGATTAGGTAATTGAACTCACTGAAGTGCGTGGAACTGGAGAGCACCAAAATGCCGGTGACATTTCGATGGTCTCTGAATAACCCTGTTGGTGGTACAATATCTATGAATGGAATCCAACCACCAAAAATCTGTCTAACATTGTTTTGTGAGTGATTCAACAATTCATCAATTTTGAATTTAATTTGGTATCCAACAATGCTAATGGGAGGAGGAGGAGGAAGGGTCCAGTGTTGATGGATACATTTATGAGTTGCAGCTAAGATCATATTGGTTAGTGTTGGAAGTGGCTCAGGAAATTTCTGCCTGCCAAAAGTACGTTTAAGTAATTTGTGGATTGGGTTCAAAACCTTTGACATTTTATCACACTACCACAAGCAATGTCGTCATCCACAAGCGTTGCGATCCTATCAACACCAGCGCAGAGTCTCTGCCTAAAGGAGCATCGAAACCCCTCTAAAACATACAAAAAAGACAGAGCAGGACTCCACAGCTGCCAAAGTGTGTACCAAAAGCAATGTGTCATCAACTCCACACTTTGGGAACCTCCCTCATTTTGAGAGAAAATCGTTTTGGTAGTGATAAACAGATTAAAGTGTGCAATTTTCAAATGCATCTCATAGGATGCGATTGGGAGTAATTGAAGTAGTTTAAACATAGCTAAGGGTTTCAAGAGTTGGTGAGCGAAAAAGGAGGGTATCGAGTAGGAACAGTTGGAGGTTTGCATGAGAAGGCAGTTAATAGAATCCAAGTTGTAGACAAAAAGCGGGAATCCAGGCACTTCATGTGCAGTACAATTGCAGCTTTTATTTGGATGCTGCGCATTTACTGTAAAAATGCACACCCTCCACACTATGAATTAAAAAATCTATCATTTACACTGCCGCATTATAACGTAAAAGTCCGTACATTAAGATTCCAGTATTAGTTATGTGCAAATTCGTAAATATTTCAGTTATAAGACATCCATAAATATTTTCCAATATTATTTACACCATGCAAGTCCCTACTTTAATATTCCACTTTTATATTTATAACCCTCGAGTCTGTACATTAATATTCCACTGTTACAGTAAAAAAGCACGTATGTCTGGGATTTGCAATTCTGTGTGCATTTATGTGATTTAAATATGGATTTAAGATTAAAATGTGCCTGCCCAGGATTTAAGATTAAAATGTGCAACGTGTAATTTATGTACAGAAGGACCAAGACAGACTAATACATTTAACAGCTCTACAAGCATCTTAAGAGCCATTTATTAACACCTTTCAGTATTTTACATGTTTCTAGAATTGCCATACTGATTAACTCGAGCACTGTCATGCCGATTAACTCGAGCACTGTCATACCGATTAACTCGAGCATTGCCATACTGATTAACTCGAGCACTGTCATACCGATTACCTCGAGCACTGTCATACCGATTAACTCGAGCACTGTCATACCGATTAACTCGAGCATTGCCATACTGATTAACTCGAGCACTGTCATACCGATTAACTCGAGCACTGTCATACCGATTAACTCGAGCACTGTCATACCGATTAACTCGAGCATTGCCATACCGATTAACTCGAGCATTGCCATACTGATTAACTCGAGCACTGTCATACCGATTAACTCGAGCACTGTCATACCGATTAACTCGAGCACTGTCATACCGATTAACTCGAGCATTGCCATACCGATTAACTCGAGCACTGTCATACCGATTAACTCGAGCATTGCCATACTGATTAACTCGAGCATTGCCATACTGATTAACTCGAGCACTGTCATACCGATTAACTCGAGCACTGTCATACCGATTAACTCGAGCACTGTCATACCGATTAACTCGAGCATTGCCATACCGATTAACTCGAGCACTGTCATACCGATTAACTCGAGCATTGCCATACTGATTAACTTGAGCACTGTCATGCCGATTAACTCGAGCATTGTCATACCGATTTAACTCGAGTTGAATCTCTAAGGTCACTATTTCCATTTAAAGTATAGTTGTGAGTGCTGGTATTGATATGAATTTTAATCAGGAATCGAAAGGCTGGAAAGCCAGGATTTTATTGTGGACGAAAAGGTCTTGTTTTGCCTATTGTGCCAAATTAAATCAAGGCTTTTATTGGATATGCAAGGTTTTGACTGCGCTTTCAGTCGTTCTCAAGCTTCACAAAGACTGTGCTTGCAGCCTTTTGTGGAATATATGGTGTCCCATCCTTCGTCTGTTGTCGCTTATCTTCCAGTCCATGATACAATATTGCCCTCACTTGAAAATATACTACAAATAACTTCCTCTCCCTCTTTACCTTATGGGTGCTTAATAACGTATTTACTTATTGTATCCGCAATGCGGAATATGTTGGTGCATCCAAATAAGCAAATAATAATAAATAATTTTCCTTATTACAGCTCACATTTAAGAGTAGAAATGCTCTGCACTAGAGCTTTTGCTTTATTTTGATTTATTTTTTAACCTTCCTACAATTTGGCTTATATTCAAAGTCATTTGAGATATTATCCTGCTATCTAGGTTTAACAAGTATCTTAAGAGTTTATTTAATCTAACACCTAGGCCCTTTTGTGCACTGTCTATTTTGAGTTGTCTATTGAAGATATGATGCCTTCATGTTGCTATCTTCCAGAATAACTCCCACTGTGGGAATGCTGGGCTCAAATTTCGCCAGCTGCCTATTGCAATAATATGAACAACTATCACCACCAGGCTGTCCTTTGGGAGCCCGGAGTGCCAGATGGACAGTTGTAGTGATTGTAGATGAATTGTGTCATAAATCATCATCTTCAATTATATATTGAGTGTTTTATCAAAGAGGGAACACTAGGGGCAGTGTGAGGCTTGTTGCCCTGTGTAGCTAGCTGACATCATTAACTCAGCCTACTCTAGAGTGGTTACCTCATGGTGACTCCCAATGGGAATAAAGCTATAAACATTGTTGTGGGAGGGATGCAACTCTGGTGGGGGGGAGACAAGACTGTAGTCCAACCTTGGTTTGATTCAACCAGGAGTTCCAGGAAGAGATCAGCCCTTTTTGGTGATTTGACATGGACCTGAGAGCACATGGCTTGCCATGTGTTGTGCATTTCTGGATTTGGTAAGTGAATGTTGCCCTTGTTGATCCCTTTGTACATCACTTTACCTATGCTGAGTTTTTGCAGTGTCCAGGGTTTAGTTTAATAATGTTTTATCTTTCTGTTTATCCTTTTTTTTTTAAAGTAAATCCTTTATACCCATCACTGTGTGTTTGTGTCGTCACTCACTACTCAATCTCACGCTATCGGCTGGTATTACCTTTATTTTAAAATGTTTTTTCATTACAACAGTTCAGAGCTGGTCATGCCCCACCAGTTTCGAGGGTGCACTTGCCCTAGTTGTACCCCTCTGGATCCATCCCTGAAGGTAAGACTAACAGAAAATGATCAAAGGAATGGCAGTGAGGCAAGCAAAAACATAGACCATAAAAAGTGAGATCTAAGGAAAAAAGGGAAGAAGTAGAGAGTGAGATACACAGAGAAACCAGCAGCAGATTAGTAATTTAAAAGAGCAGACTTTAAAAGTATAGAGGTGTTGGACCCAAGTCACACAGAATATTGATCTAATAATTTCTAGCCCAACCCCAAAAATGTATTAGAGATTGACATGGATATTTTATGTAAATAAGATTGTATTCGATTATACCATCTTTTAATTTGTGAGTTGAATGCATTGTATTACACACTGTAAAGCTTAAGTAAAAAATGAAAAAACACAAACTCCGTAAGCCAGTCAATTTAAGGAAGGTAGAGAACAATAAATTTTATTGCACAGTAATAACATTTATACCATTTAAACAAAGGAAAATGTCCAACTTTGCTCTATTTTTTTCCCAAGGAAATTAAAGTATATAATGAAATAAGTATATTGTAACCGATATATTGAATACAATTGTGTTACAAAATGATATTTAAACAATTCCTCTTTTCTTCCTTTGAATTTTAGTGTTAATAACTTAGATTTTTTAAATTCTAAACATAGAAAAGATCTCTTCATCATTCATACACTCAATATTTTAAGGATATTTTGCGGTTTAAAGCACAACCTCCTATTCGTTCTATTTCTATAACTTTTACATACTGTTTAGATTTTTTTTTCACCCCAATTCTGTAAAAATGACTTTCGTAGTGCTCATTTTGGGGTTGCAAGAATGGCCATGTTTTGTTCGACTCTATCCTTTTATTGTTATTTTATTTGTTAAGCGCCTTCACATTCTGCAGCGCTGTACAGAGGTACAATGGGTAACAAGACAATTTTACAATACACCAAATGGACAAATCAATATTTCACTAACAGATACAGGAGGAACTGAGGGCCCTATTTCCATGGGAACTTAGAATCTAGATGTATTAGAACAGCATCACAATGGAATATGTACAGTTCTTGTGCTGCAATGGGAGCATTTATTAATCGTTTGAGCGATCTTCTGTGGTTGATTATATTTTAATGCTACAAGTCAATGCTGTTCATAAAAATTTTATTCATGGCCACATTGACTTCATGAAAGTTATATATAATTTCTCCACAGTTGATATGGCATCATTCTCACAGATATAGCACTGTATACTGCTGTAAATGGAAAGGGTGAGTTTAATTTATTCCAAAAATCATTTTATTTTCTTTAGGCTTAATTTCCATCACTTAAATAATAGATAATACCATCTGTAATGGAATTAAAACGTAGAAAGCTACTTTGTTATTTTAAAAAATCCTCTACATTAAAAACTATTACTACATATTAAATCAAGCTCTCTGTAGACACATTTTCAAAACTGTAATTTAAATCTTTTACAACTCAAACTCTGTTTCTACCATTGTTTGAGACAAACACTACGTATGACTCAATTATTTTTTCTTGCCTTGTTATCCAAACTGCATAACGCAATAACTGTGCACGTATATTGCGAGAAGCTGCCTTAATTTTGTTCCTTCCTGTAAAGTATAAAACAGGGCTGTCAAACTACAGTCCTCCCGATGTTTCTGAACTACAACTCCCATGATTCCCTGGCTATCTATTGCTTTCAAAGAATTCTGGGACTTTTAGCCATCAACATCTTGGAGGGCCATGAGTTTGACAGCTCTGGTATAACGTGATGCAATGAAACGCCACAAAATAATAACCTTGATATATAAAACAGTTATTAGATTAATTTATTGTTGTTTATAAAATATAGGTTCAGTTGCAATCAAAATGCATATATTTTAATGTTAAGCCATCGATAACAGTTTGCTGATGATACTTTTTGTGACTAAATGTCACAGAAAGAGTTTAGACTATTTATTAAGAAACACATGTTACTTCTAAACAGACAGGTTCTTCTACATCCTTTTGTTTATGAAATGGGGATCTAAAGTCCAAGTTTATCAAAATCATATTTACTGAATTGCTAGCTTGCATTTCAAATACTGACTGTTTTATTTATTTTTTACCAAAGTAATAGACTAAAAAGGAGGGTGATGGGTGTGGATTAGTGCTTCATAGAAGTCCCCAGAGGAAATTCAATTAGCCACGGCCGCTTCCCTTCTAAATCGGAAGTTCCTATATCTTTCCACCACACATATAGGAAATATATAGGAACTTACGGTTTAGAAGGGAAGCGGCTGTGGCGTGCGTTCCAGCTTGAGACGCAGGCCGATCCCCATACGAAAAGGGTTCTATCCCTACTCCTTATTAGTTCTAATGTCCCCTATTTATGATGTAGTATGTTTACAAAGAGGGCGCCACCCGGCGGAAGGTGCTGGACGGCTAAGTGAAAATCATCACAGCTGAGTATCAAGGAGAAATTTGTATGTTTAAATGTGATAGTTTACTTCCTATGTAATTCTGTTTTGTTTCTGCCACTGAAGAAGCCTGTGTAACAGGCGAAACGCGTTTGGCTTGTTATTCATTTAAATTTTTGGAATAAACACACTTTTTTCTCTTATTTCTAAACTCCACCTGTTTACTTACTGGTGGATAATCCACCCAGATCTACCTGGTGATTACACCGTACAGGAATCCAGAAGGACCGTTTTGGGGTAAGCAGGTAACCCAATAATACCTGACACGTCTCCATTTGAGGGCTGGCAGCTCTCACTCTGTGTGAGTATGATTAATTATGTACAATATTAACCTTTTCTCTACCAGACAATATTGCACTATGTGCATTTTTTCTGTGTTCTTTTTGAGGTTCTATCTGTAAAAAGACCCAATCTGGTATTCTGCCTAAAGCCACCTGTCAAAAGTTGGGCTACTTCCTCTTCAAGTGATATTTCCACTCCTGTGCCTTTCCTCTGGGGACTTCTATGAAGCGCTAACCCACACCCATCACCCTCCTTTTTTCTCGATATTTGCCCTTGTGGATATTGGGAAGTGTCCACTGGGGTGGAAGCGAATCTAGGGGTAACTAAGCGCCTGGGGAATTTATTTTTCTTCCTAGTAATAGATTAGAACAAATATTTGGCAACAACATGTTTTCACATTCAATTTGAAAATATTTGCGTTTTTTTAACACGTGTGCCAAAATGATACAAATGTTAATCTAGAAAAGCTATCTGCTTTGGTATAATTAAAAATACAATATCTTATCTGTATCACAAGACACACCTCTTTTGCCTGCTCATGCATCATAATTCTTTTTTGCACAAGCCGATTCCACTCAATAGTCTTGCTACACTATTGATGTTACAATTTTAGGCAAAAATAATGCTGTGAGGCAGAACATTTCCCTTTCATCCTTTCTTGTGCTTCCCTGTACTCTTTATGCACAGTTATAATAGGCATTAATAAGGCCATAAATCTATACCCTAAATGCCAATATGCAACTGATATACTAATGCATCTGCTAAGTTATGATTAGGAGCTGAATGTGATCTCTTATATGACTTGATGTACTAAATTTGTGCCTTCAAGTTCCGATCGCCTTGTTTTACTGTAGATACTCGAGTATACCGCTAGATTTTGGTGACAAAAAATTACCATAATATTGGAGGGGTCGCGTTATATTCGAGACATCTGCATCGTGTGTAGAAAAAAAAATTGCCTTGCTCTGGATACCAAGTCTCCCGGAAGTTCCAGTAGTCTCGCTGATGTGCATACGTGCTCCCTGATGCTTGCAAACACTTCAGAAACTCCTGGATTCGGGAGACTTGGGATACATCACGGCCAGAGGGCACGCTCGGTTTAAGCCAATCATTCACCTCGCTCGGCTTCATACTTGGTAACACCTGTAATCATTCTAGAGTAGAGCACCCTGGCCTGAGGGGGAGCCTGACTGTGTTAAGAGAACCTGGAAGAATTTTAATTGATTACCGGTACAGTATACTTCTATAATTTTGCTCCTTGCTTTATATTCGAGTCTTGAGTATTCTCTCATTTCCATAATAAATCTCTATCCATCACGTTATATTCAGGTCGCTTTTTTTCTGAACATTGATTTCTGTATCCAATTTTGTTTATTATGTATCCAGTTTCCTTTTTATCTATATAATTTACTACATGTTTTTAAAGTTATTGCTATATTTCTTTATGCAAGGCATTTTACGCTCTACTTAAAGGAGGTATAGCATGGGGAGCCCATAACATCATAATCAAGTCCTGTAGACTCTCATACAAACTCAAACTCAAGTGTTCATCATGAATAAAAACTGATAGGTAAATGAAGAACTATTCCAGTCTATATGAGACATCTTGAGAAGCCTTGATTACTAGCAAGTTTCATTTGAGCTGTGCAATGCTATGCAGCAATACTACCTCAGTCATTCACTCAATATGAGAACAAAGGAACATTCGGCAGATCCATCACAAACTAGTCTGTAAAAAGAATAGAATGGTTGTACATTTTTTCATTCAAATGACGAAGTATGGTCTGAATTGATGAAAGTAAGCTAAAGAGCTTTGCTGGGTGTACATAACAGTGTTATATATGACGACAACAATTTTTGTTACAAAATTCCCCAGCAATTCCTGAAAACTTTCCCAATGGTCACATATCACAAATATTAAATTATGAATGATGGATTTGTCAAATTCAGATAAATGGTAAAAACCTGTAAGAACATTTTTTTAAATTCTTTTAGTCAATTTTGTGTATGTCATCTATATACATACATATTAATGACTGTGCACAAGTTGCCCTTGAATAACTTTGCAATTAAAATGTTGGGAGTGCTCCAGATCCCATTTTACTGAGAATTTGCCTTTTAATACTTTCTCCCTCTCTTTTTTCCCCTTGCAAATCAGTTTTTATTGGATTATTTATTTTTTCCGATATCCTTGTTGATTATAGGTTGCGATGGCCAATATCAAACCAAGCAAACTATTTTGGGTTGCATTATCCACATGCTATGGGCCATCTACAGATTGAAGTATATCATCTTCCCTGCTGGTCCAGGTTCGGCTTGCTTTAGGCCTGTACAAGTCAAATGAAATCAAATCAAAATGTCCCTTTGTTAACCCTGAACTCCTTTGTTTGTGCTACTAGGTCCCTTCTGAAGGAAAATGAGCTGGATTGAATGAGTATACACTAGTTCCACTCAACCTATAACCTTGTTCAGGCAGATATCAGGGTTTATTTTGAACTTTATCGCCTATATAATTCGGGTAATTGGATTCATTGGTTGATGTACCCGTTGAGGACTTGATCCCCATTTGCTGATCATTTTGTACTGACTTTCTTTTCCCGTCACCTTCCTATAGTTTACTCCTGCACGATTTAGGTATTAGAGGACATTGAGCGGCACACTTCTAGGTTTGCCTAGGTGAAAGACATATATTACTGTTACATTACAACAGATATTGAAATGACTACTCATTTACACCAATAAAAAAAGCCTTGTTTCCAAAATTCTCACAGTTCACCAAATGTTGTTTTTCTTATTATAATGTGTACAATCCTTGCTTTAAAGTTATCCTCCACAGGTTGTTTTCCTTTCAATATAATTTGATAAACCACTAAGGCAATTAAAAAGCTTACCTATGTAAATAATTCAAAATAATAATAACAGCAGTTATTGTATTCATAAAACTTAGAGGCTAGAATCACATACTCTTAAGCAGATGTCTTAATCAGTACCGAATTATCTTCCTGTAACAGAACCATCAAAAACCACTACAGCTTTCACATCAGCATTTCATGCATATCACATTTTACTTTTTTCTAATGAAAGTCATCATTTAGAAGATCTAATGAGTAACTGATCCCAAACAAATTGCCGTTTCCATATATAATAATGAATTTGGCATTGATTTTTTTTTACCATATATATTATTAAACATGTATTCAGTATTACAGTGACTATCGGCTTTGAGAGTACAGGTTAAAAGAATAGAAAAAGAAGATTTATTGTATAAAAAAAAGTTTCTTAGAGACCACCAGAAACACCACCAACATGGTAATTCTGCAGCTGTTTGATTATTGTGAAATTTTGTTGGATATTTTTAAACAGGACAGAAATTCCTTTTTGGACACCATGTCCATGCAGCACAGAGTGCTGCTTTACCACAGCTACAAGTCTCTACCAAGAAGTTCCATCTCATCCAACACAAAGTCCATGTCTTCACGGCTCACTTGGGGACTGATAACAATAAGACGAAAGAAGTTAACTTTATCCTGATGAGGCTGATAACCAACCATCAAACTACCTTTCTTCATCATCCTTTCTTTAATAACAGGAGCAACCTGTAGATGAAATAGAAATGATATCAGGTTATTTTTCTTAAACATGTATGGTTCCAGACATGTACAATAAATATGTGCACAGCGAAAAATTTTGTTTCTGATTGACCCGTTACGTTTTTTTAGTTAGTTTTGCTGCGTTTCTTATGTTACTGTGATTCATATATCGGATCAATTCGTTATTTCAGGAGATTAGTAATTCGTTGTTTAGTTTTATCCATTAAAATATGTTATATTAAATATATTTTAGCACCAAGGACAGCAGCTCCATGGGGCTCCGTAGCCCAGTGGTGCTGCTGTCCTTGGTGCTGAATATGTTTCAGCACCAAGGACAGCAGCTCGGTGGAGCTCCAGAGCAAACGATTCCCATGTCCTTGGTGCTGAATATGTTTCAGCACCAAGAACAGCAGCTCATTGGGGCTCTGTAGCCCTGTGCTGCTGCTATCCTTGGTGCTGAAACATATTCATCACCAAGGACAGCCTCCGCCGAATGCAGCCAGACTGAAGGAAAGAAAAAATGCTGCGTTTGGCAAAGAAAAAAGCCTGGTCATTTTAAAATAATTAGGAGTCCAAATATTTCACCCAAAAAATACCAAAAAAATACAAAAAAGGCAATAATACAAAAGCTTTATTCTGCAATCGAAAAGAATAAACAGTTGAATAAATATAGGGATTGTTTTTTACTTTGAAACCTATGAGATTTGCCTGTTAAGACCTGTCGAACGAACCACCAAAAATCAGTGCATTTCACTGACCTTTCGGTGCTGTTTGGCGTTCTCTGAATAGATTAACCATTACTTGTCTATGGGGAATTTCACTGCCACCAAATTGCACCGAATGGCACCATGGCGCTGTCCATGGCCTTTGGCGCTGAATATAACAGATTGGCCAATGGACAGGGACGCATGCTGAATCTGTGAAATGGAATAACGCAGTGATTCGTAGAAACAGAATCAATTTGTTATATTCAATTTCATTCCGTTTTGTTTTCATTCGGTTCCATTCTGTTTCGGACTTGCTTCCAAAATACGAATCTGTAAATTTCGTCCGAATTGCGATTCAGAACGAAACGAAAAGCTTTTTCTCTACTGAACAACCTCTGACATATTGACTATTATAAACCAGTGTTGCTTTTATTACAAAAAACAACTACATTTATAGGAGGTTAATATTCTCATGAGGACATATGACTACAGACATGGGCGAGCTCTGACATTTGCTATTATGGATGGTAATAGGTTTCAGCACCAAGGTCAACAACACCGAACGCAGCCAGCCTGAAGAAAAGAAGAAAAAAAGCAAATCCAGAATATTACCTAAAAAAATTCTAAAAAATCAATATCTAAAAAGGATTTTTGTGGCGGATGAAAAGAATAACTGGTTGAATAAAAAATAAAAAATAAAATAAAATATTTTTTTACATTGAATCCTATGGGCTTCGCCTGTCGAGCTGAATCATTCCTCTATGGGACAATTCCCTGCTGCAGCATGACAGTTTAACTATACAATTTATAATTTTCATGTCAAATGTACCAGATTGTCCGACAAATCCCATCTGACAAATCCCATTTGAAATGGGAACGATCGCTAGTCTGTTGTAGTCACAAAAAATCGTCCTAAGTCATCCGATGGAAGTTGGAAGAAGTGGAAGAGGGCTGATTCACCTCCATGTTGCAGGATCGGTTGAACAACGGCAGACGATATCAAATGGTTGTACCATTGCACAAATACGGACCCAGTGGATGTCCAGCCTAAAGCTACCTCTATCGGTGGGAAGAGAAATGCGAAAGAGCTGGGGCATTTCCTCACACCGATTGTGCTGTGAGCTTTCTGTACTAGTAAGACATCCAGTAAAAGGCTGGCTCCGCTCTTATTGGCCAAGCTAATTTTCCAACGTATTTCATTATGGAAAAGTGGTCTGTGAGGTTACAAAAAAGTTCTACTTCAAACAAACACCAGACATAAAATGTTCTTCAATTGTTTCTTTAAACATGTTTCATGGTTTCATATTTTTTTAAAAATAGAACTGTTATGTATTATCATTAATTCAAAACACAGATAAACCAGAGTGAAGAGAATGTAGCAGCTCTAACTGTGAATGTGATATCTTAACGAAACTCATGCACTAGCCAGGAACATTCTGATTCCTGTAATAAACCCCTGTTTGATACCAATACAGGAAATATGAAGAGGAAGAGTTCATTGTACGGGATTTCTATTTTAGTATATTAATAATCTTCGACACCAGCCAGCAAATTTCACAATATTCTTTAATGTTTATGTATGTTAGAGTCAAACTTAATAAAAAATGTTTCTCAAATTTAAGTACAGATTGTACTTTTCGTTTTGCTTGAGTTCACTACATTCATTATCAGATCTCAAGTTAACTGCAAAACATTCTTCATAATGACTCATCCAGGACCACCTTCCGAAATGTCGAGTGAAATTAAAGCAATTTCCTTGACTCTTCTTCTTTACTGAAGATGACAACCTAAAGTTCTATTCCAAACAATCTGAGGTTCGTTATTCTGCGGAAACTCAAACATTAGTGTATTGCCCATTATGACGTCTATTGGGCAGTCTTTTATACATTTAAGTGGTGTCTCACACAAACCCCTTGTTATGAATATATAAGAAAGGATTATGAGAATGCATTGATCAGGCTTAATCATCATATGTCTATGATCATCTAATCCCTTTACGTCTACAAGCCATAAAGAGAACTAGCTCCATGCACATTCTTCTATATCTTCATCATGAATGACCACAACAGAACCACTTTACGTATCCGAGCATATTTCACAACTTATTTTTTTCTTACATAGTAAACATAGTAACAAACCACAGCTGTTACCCCAGACAAAAATGAAATTTCCGTTTGTATAACCCGTTATAGTTTATATTTCCAGTGTACACATAGTTCTAAAAAAATGTTTGTTTAGTTCTATTGCTGATAAAAATGTTACTCCTTCTGATAGTTAAGAAAAATTCCTATATTATGGAAACTTCTGGAATTTGTGTGTCATTTGAAATTTTGTATTATTAGTACATCACAAACATTGTCTGTTTTGTCTCTAAATATGTTGGTGAGAGAGTCTCACAAAAAAGGAAACTGTATTTGTATGTGCACACCAAACAGCATTATCCAGTAGAAGAAAATATATTTCTGAGTACTTGTCCTGAGATTAGATGTTTATGAAGTCAATTTTTATGGAACCAGCTTGGTATAATAAACATTTTAGCAATTTAGTGTAAGTAACAAACATATTTACTGCCTATGCTGAGTTAATCGTCTTTCTTCTGACGTCTTCAGCATACCAAGACTCATGGAGGCTCCTCCATAAGGCAGTTGGGGCAGTGTCCTACCATTTTATGTTTGCAATAAAAAAATTAACAATGAAATTCTCTTTTTTTTTCTCTTAGGTCTTTAACTTTATGTAAACTAACACATTTAACTTGTGCCTGACTGATAAAATGTAGTATGTCTCTTTATTAGTACAGCAGCTTCTCTTTTATCCCCTTCTACTGTTGCTAGATAGAGTAAAGAAAGAAAAACCTGATAAGGTATTTGCACGCCATCCAAATATATGATTAGGACTCTATGGGATGTGCTGTAATTCAGGGGTGGAGGGAGGCGGAATTTATGGAGATTCTGCTAAGTTTATGTTTTTTATTTGCATTGTTGAAATAGGATAAATGGGGTAGGAGGATTGAGATCAACTGACAGAGTGGAGAGAACCACCAACTTACACATTTTTCTGCTAAAAGGTATAATATACGTTATTAGTTGACAAGTTTACTAAAATGTTTTATTGACTTGTGATGCAATTGGTAGTAGCTATAATTTATTCAGGTTTCCATTGTAAACTATAAGGATATGCCTTTAACCTCTTCACTTACAGAAATGTGTAGTCACAGCTACTAGAATCTCTCACAGGAACACAAAATTGTGTATAAAGAATTTACATTAAATCACATTAAATTTAGTGCATAACAGATTCTGTTTGTGCCCCTAAGCAATGTCTAACGCTGACGGCATTTTGGCAGAATGCACTGCCAATGTATGGAAATGTCCTTTGTGTCAAATACAGTGAATGCGAAAAAGAGAGATAATAAAAATGGTCAGGCATTAAACATTTCAGGAACACCTTGTGTATGTGCTACACTGGAATTCTTATCCATTATGGCCACCTCAATCGTATTTTTGTATGGCAGTGAGTGACCACAGAACATTCCTTCAGTTTTCTCATCTCCCTGACTGTTGTAAGACAGCAATAAACTTTGCTGAACTTTTGGTTACAGGAAAGATAGTGGCTCCTTTTCTCAGCCGTACACTACCATGGTCGAGTATACTTGATGTTCACAAGATCCTGCAGGAGCCCAACATTGAGTAACCTCAATCTGGTCATATTCTAAGGCAATGCAAAGGGATTTTGTTTATTGAAAATCAAATTAGCTTGCAAAATGGGTCCACGAAGAAAACCCAAGTTTTCAGGACCTCGGATATGTCTGCCAGTTTTCTGAAGCTGTTTGAACAGCTTGGAGTTTAATTTTTCATCATAGAAACACGGAGCTATAGCTGTATTGTTCTGCATGTAGCAGCACATTTTGACCAGCAGAGGGAGCCCTCTGGATGTCATATAAGCTTACTTTTTCTAAAATGTATGTATGAATAAAACACACATGTTGACATCTTTTTTATACAACAATATTTAATTCAACTTACAAATGCAAGTGAAATATAGAAAAAATATGTAACTTCTAAATATAAGTGAAAAACTGCATATAATTCTCAATACTAATTTAATTCCAGAATTGCCTATATCATGGTAAGTGTCCACCTCATACAATGTACAAACATCATTATTCACGGCATGTTCATAAATAATGCCACAAGATTACATCTGTTGAATCTTGCTGACTGTTTCACATCTTTGGAGAGGGACCTCACTGTTCTGGACAGTTTTATTAATTGTAGGCTTTTGTGTCAATACAGCACTGTCCTCTTCTCTCACATACAAACCCATTGTATGAATTCATGCTTATTCTTCTGTTGAAGCATCCCATTACATACTTTTCTCAATGTATTTGAAAGGTCCTGGCCTCGTTACTACAGAGTTCACTTAAGCTCACTCCAAATTATATAAAACTTGAAACTTTTTTGCATAGCAATCAATCTAATTGAAATAATTATAGCTACTGCAAGCTAGTACTATACTTTAACCTCAGGTAAAATATGTGTAGCTGCCTCTAAACTATTTCAGGAATAAACAGTGCGTAGGAATGAGAACATAACAATTATCTAAGTCATGTTATGGCAAGAACTTTACCTTTCAGGCTCTTTGAAACAAGAACAACCTTTTTTTTTATTTTAAAGCCCAATATGTGTGGTATAAATAAAGGTTAATTTTAATTATTTTTGTTTATTGGGAAAAAAGCTCATCACTGATGGTCCGGTGTGAAAATAAATAATATATACATTTTATATACATATAGAGCCATATTACATACATAACACCAACGTTAATGCTTCATTCAGCAGCAGCCATTATATAACAGCAAAAATCAAATACTCCCCTCTCATCCCGCTGCAAAAACGGTGGATCAATCTGCTTCTTCTTGCCGCTGGAGCAGAGGAAGATTGGAGGAAAAAAGTCCCCCAGTCTCTCTCTACGAGTCACTCCGCCGACCTGCCAGATCTCGTGAGGCGAAATCCTGAAGGTCATGTGACTGGCAGCGGAAGCCTCAATGATGTCCTATGGACTCCATGGAGGGGATGCTCACGGTGACCCTTAGCATTGCCACAAGCATCACGAAGCTTAGCGCCACATTACGGTGCAGGCTGCTGGATTAGCGCCTGCACCATAATATCACGCTAAATCAGGGACTCTAAGGAGAAACTTGCAGGTGCAGGTTTTCCTCCTTAGCGTCCCCATTTTAGCGTGATATATGCAATATGGCCCATAGATATTTATATATATATATCATGTTTTCTATGAGGATCGTAAACCATTGACCTCTTCACCCCCGAGATCAAAATAACTCAAGTCTTCAAAGGCTCCATCATGGTATTGAGTTATATTGATCTGCAGCTTAGAAGGACAAATGCAAATAAAATTGTAATTCCTTACCCTTTGATCCATATATGGCTGACTTTTTGACCAAAATAGTAGTCCGTATGCAATGCCCCATTTTTCCGCATTGCTTCTAATGAAAGTAACGAACAATTTACTTACTTTCAGCTTACAAGAGTAAACCCCTTCACTACCCTGATCATGCATTCACGATCAGCGGTAGAAGACACAGCAGCCCAGGATTGTGTTAACACAAATTAGGGTTATGCTGTGTGACTGCAAATGAAATGTGTTTGTTGCAAATTAATTTAGTTTGCTTTTGGGCTCCAGAAGGTGCCCTCAAGGTTTAGCTCTGTGGGCATACTGCCCAAGGTGCTAAAACTGTTTAAAATAGGCTACATAAGCCTGATATTTTAGGCTTTCCCCATCCGATGCATGGAACCACAAGCTGCAGTTCTAACTGCAGTAACTCTATTTGGCCAGCAGATGGCAATATCTGCCTGCCAAATAGGTTATTACAGTAAGAAATACATTGGGAATATTCCAAAAAATTTTTTACTGTACAATTAATTTCAGTTATTCTTCCAATAAACCAAAGGTTCTTGACAGTGGTTTTTTTGTGTGAAATCACTTGGGCAAAGGGGTTAAATGTGTAAAGTATAAGAAATCTGTCAGGGAGCAAAAACTTTTGGATGGCACTGTCTTGAATGTTACATCTGGAGGACTGATTTTGCATTCCTTCAGTACAATTGCCTCATTGTAGGACTTATTTAAACCTTGATCCACTGTCACAGTCTCTTGATCTGGATTTTCTAGCATATTATTGATTTTCGGCATTAGTTACCAGGTATGGCAAACACACGGACCACTAGGTGTAACATAACTATAAACTACAGTGCATGGATGATGGCCATGGTATTCTGCGAACAAACCATGCAGTATTTTGAAAACCATACTTTCCTCCCTATTTTTACCATACAAGCTACTGCATAATCTGGTGTACAGTAAATCATTTATGGACAAGGTGACGCATAAGTTTCTTTTCAAGGTGAATATTGGAGCTGGAGAAGAGAATATAAAAGCAAACTAATGGGATGGTAATTATTCACTACTTTCATATGTAAATCACAATACAGCTCAAGCTAGATTTGAAGCCTACAGCATTGACTACTGTCATGTGAGATATGTTGCTGAGTGTTGGGGAAAAACTTGAGTATCAGTTGGATGTTTAAACTGTGACTAGTGGTTTGCATATTGAGATGTAATTATGTCAAAAGACTTTGAGCGTGTTTTGTGTCTTGTGGTGCAAATTTCAAGTTGCCAATGTACAGTGGCAAGAAAAAGTATGTGAACCATTTGGGATTCTGTGGAGTTTTGCATGAATTGGTCATAAAATGTGCTCTGATCTTCATCTAAGTCACAACAATTTGAAAAACACAGTCTGCTTAAAATAATACAACACAAACATTATATGTTTTCATGTTTTTATTGAACAGAACTTGTAAACATTCACAGTGCAGGGTGGAAAAAGTATGTGAACCTTTGGACTTAATAACTGGTTGACCCTCCTTTGGCAGCAATAACCTCAACCAAATGTTTCCTGTAGTTGCAGAACAGACCTGCACAACGATCTGGAGTAATTTTGGACCACTCCTCTTCACAAAACTGTTTCAGTGTAGCAATATTCTTGGGATGTCTGGTGTGAATCGCTCTCTTAAGGTCATGCCACAGCATTTCAATCGGGTTGAGGTCAGGACTCGGACTGGGCCACTTCAGAAGGTGTATTTTGTTTTGTTGAAGCCATTCTTTTGTGGAATTACTTGTATGCTTTGGGTCATTGTCCTGTTGAATCAACCATAATCTGCAGAAATTCAGTTGGCGGACAGATGGTCTTACGGTTTCCTGCAAAATGTCTTGATAAACTCTGGAATTCATTTTTCCATCAATGACAACAATCCGTCCAGGCCCTGCAAAGCAGCCCCAAACCATGATGCTTCCTCTGCCATGTTTTACAGTGGGGATGAGGTTTTGATGTTGGTGTGCTGTGCCTTTTTTTCTCCACGCATAGTGTTGTGTGTTTTTTCCAAACAACTCAATTTTGGTTTCATCTGTCCACAGAATATTTTGCCAGTAGTGCTGTGGAACATCCAGGTGCTCTTTTGCAAACTTCAAACGTGCTGCTATTTTCTTTTTGGACAGCAATGGCTTCCTCCGTGGTGTCCTCCCATGTACTCCATTCTTGTTTAATGTTTTCCTTATTATAGATGTGTCAACAAAAATGTTGGCATGTGCCAGAGATTTCTGTAAGTCTTTAGCTGACACTCTAGGATTCTTCTTTACCTCATTAAGCATTCTGCGCTGTGCTCTTGCAGTCATCTTTACAGGACGACAATGACTAGGGAGAGTAGTAACAGTGCTGAACTTTCTCCATTTGTGGACAGTCTGTCTTACTGTGGACACATGAACATCAAGGCTTTTGGAAATACTTTTGTAACCCTTTCCAGCTTCATGCAAGTCAACAATTCTTGATCGTAGGTCTTCTGAGAGCTCTTTTCTGCTAGGCATGGCTCACATCAGGCAGTGCTTCTTGAAACCAGTAAACCCAAAACTGGTGTGTGTTTTTAAAGGGCAGAACAGCTTTCAGCAACACATCCAATAATATCACACTGATTGGACTCAAGGTTGACTCACTCCTGGCTCCAATTACAGTCAGGTCCAGAAATATTGGGACATCGACACAATTCTAACATCTTTGGCTCTATACACCACCACAATGGAGTTGGAATGAAACAAACACAATGTGCTTTAACTGCAGACTGTCAGCTTTAATTTGAGGGTATGTACATCCAACTCAGGTGAACGTTGTAGGACTTACAGCAGTTTGCGGATGTGCCTCCCACTTGTTCAGGGACCAAAAGTAATGGGACAATTGGCTTCTCAGCTGTTCCATGGCCAGGTGTGTGATATTCCCTCATTACCCCAATTACAATGTGCAGATAAAAGGCCCAGAGTTCATTTCAAGTTATTTGCATTTGGAATCTGTTGCTGTCAACTCTCAAGATGAGATGCAAAGAGCTGTCACTATCAGTGAAGCAAGCCATCATTAAGCTGAAGAAACAAAACAAACCCATCAGAGAGATAGCAAGAACATTAGGCGTGGCCTCCTAGATTGTGAGTTCCTTCGGGAATAGGGCCCTCATCTCCTCCTGTACTATTTGTCAAATGTTGTTCAATGTATTGTAACCCTGTCTATACTGTGCTTATTGGACAGCGCTGCGGAATATGCTGGCGCTTTATAAATAAAGAATAATAATAATAATAACAACTGTTTGGAACATTCTCAAAAAGAAGGAACGCACCGGGAGCTCAGCAACACCAAAAGACCCGGGAGACCACGGAAAACAACTGTGGTGGATGACCAAAGAATCCTTTCCCTGGTGAAGAAAACAGCCTTCACAACAGTTGGCCAGATCAAGAACACTCTCCAGGAGGTAGGTGTATGTGTGTCAAAGTCAACAATCAAGAGAAGACTTCACCAGAGTGAATACAGAGGGTTCACCACAAGATGTAAACAATTGGTGAGCCTCAAAAACAGGAAGGCCAGATTAGAGTTTGCCAAACAACACCTAACAAAGCCTTCACAGTTCTGGAACAAGATCCTATGGACAGATGAGACCAAGATCAACTTGTATCAGAGTGATGGGAAGAGAAGAGTATGGAGAAGGAAAGGAACTGCTCATGATCCGGAGCATACCACCTCATCAGTGAAGCATGGTGGTGGTAGTGTCATGGCGTGGGCATGTATGGCTGCCAATGGAACTGGTTGTCTTGTATTTATTGATGATGTGACTGCTGACAAAAGCAGCAGGATGAATTCTGAAGTGTTTCGGGCAATATTATCTGCTCACATTCAGCCAAATGCTGCAGAACTCATTGGATGGCGCTTCACAGTGCAGATGGACAATGACTCAAAGCATACTGCAAAAGCAACCAAAGAGTTTTTGAAGGGACAGCAGTGGAATGTTATGCAATGGCCAAGTCAATCACCTGACCTGAATCCCATTGAGCATGCATTTCACTTGCTGAAGACAAAACTGAAGGGAAAATGCCCCAAGAACAAGCAAGAACTGAAGACCGTTGCAGTAGAGGCCTGGCAGAGCATCACCAGGGATGAAACCCACCATCTGGTGATGTCTATGCATTCCAGACTTCAGGCTGTGATTGACTGCAAAGGATTTGCAGCCAAGTATTAAGAAGGGAAAGTTTGATTTATGATTATTATTCTGTCCCATTACTTTTGGTCCCTTTAAAAGTGGGAGGCACATCTGCAAACTGCTGTAAGTCCTACACCGTTCACCTGAGTTGGATGTACATACCCTCAAATTAAAGCTGACAGTCTGCAGTTAAAGCATATTGTGTTTGTTTCATTCCAACTCCATTGTGGTGGTGTATAGAGCCAAAGATGTTAGAATTGGGTCGATGTCCCAATATTTCTGGACCTGACTGTAGCTCTTGGAGAAGTCATTAGGCTAGGGGTTCACATACTTTTTCCACCCTGCACTGTGAATGTTTACATGTTATGTTCAATAAACACATGAAAACATATAATGTTTGTGCTGTATTATTTTAAGCATACTGTGTTTTTCAAATTGTTGTGACTTAGATGAAGATCAGAGCACATTTTATGACCAATTCATGCAAAACTCCACGTAATCCCAAAGGGTTCACATACTTTTTCTTGCCACTGTATGTATATACACAATGAGTGGGCAGATTATTATAACCACCTGACTTTTTTGGGCAAATTAGCTATAATTTCACGCTGAAGTTGCTAGAGGGCCAGACCATTATAAATAGGGAAGCAGGTTGTTTACCAATAGAAGTGATTTTTTTTCTGAAGATATGGGTTAACAGCGCAGAATTTGTTAAATGTTGTTAAAGTGTTTAAAGACTGAACTGTCAGCCAAAATTCTGGGTGTAAATGTGCGAATTGTGGCTGTCAGTGTCTAGTCAATGTTAGAGCAGAACGGAGAGTGGCAAGACTGGCACACGACAACAAAAAGTCAACAGTGTATCAAATTACTGCAGATCTTAATCAGGGATCCTCTCAAACGATCTCTGAATGCACTGTTCGCCATACACTGCATCGTGGCATAGTGTCAGATTCCTCGCATCACCTTTCAACATCTCGTGGAGTCAATGCCAAGAATAATCGCCGCAGTATTGAAGGCAAAAGGTGGCCCGATTAAGTACTGATGGGCTGGTCATAATAATCTGGCCACTCAGTGTATATATATAAAAATACATGTGTGTGCTGCGCCGCGCGCGGTTGGCTGCAGAGAGACGGCTTGAACTCAGGCCATCCCCTTGCAGCCAATGCCAATCGCCGCATGTCGGCTGCTGGGCTGGCCTATCTGTGGCCCGAGCGACACCTGTACGCCTCACCGGCGTTAACCCACCACGATGGTTGACACCTGCCCATTGTTAAGGGGTTAAGCAGTGGTAAATCAAAGTCTAGTACAGGGAGTTCCATATATACACTCCTGGGTCAAAAAGAAAAAGCAGCGTGTTTAAATGTCCCTGACAGCCAATCGATGTGGATCATGGATCATTAACCTCTTCACTTCCAAGATCGAGATATCTCTGGCATCAAAAGGCACTGTCCGGTGCCCCGATATCCAGATATCTTGATCTGCTGATCTGCAAGCCAAAAGCAAATTACATTTGTTGGCTGCAAACAAATTTAATTTGCTTTTGGGCTGCAGAAGGTACCCTCAAAGTTTTAGCCCTGTGGACATAATGCCAAACTGTAAAATCAGCTGATGAATGCTGTGAAACATGGGGCTTTCAGCGACTATCAGCAGCCGATGCAAGGGGAAAAAAAATAGACCTGCAGCTCAAACCTCTGTAACTCAGTTTGGCAGTAGATGGTGTCATCTACTGGCCAGATAGGTTATTTACAGTAATAGCTATTTTTTACTGTATAATTAAATAAAAATTATTTTACAAAAAAAAACACTGGTTTCTGACAATATTTTTTTGGAAAATCACTTGTTAGTGAAGGGGTTAAAACATGTGTACAAAAAAGCTGTGCATGTGTGAAAAAACAGAGGGGGTTTTCCATTAAGCCGGCACTTCTCAGAAGTAAAAACGAATCTGCAAAAGGAGAAACTCCTTCTTTTGCTCTTTAGTTCGTAGTTTTCAGAAGCGCCCCGGCATTTTTCATCACTGCAATAACGGCAATTTTAACCCGTTTTTGCAACACTGGCATTTAATGGATTACCCCAGAGTATGTTCAACATATGTCCAAATGAATTTACTTGATCGTAATGTATTGTGATCATAAGAAAACCAATTCATTTTGCTCAGGAAAATGGGACCAATGAAGATTACTAAACTATTGGACTGACAAGACATTTTAATAAACATATGCACAACAACCATGATCTTCTACACGGAATCCTCTGACTTTATCTATCAATCTTTACTCATCGCATCAAACTGCTACAGCAAATAGATTTTGTTTTTCATTCAGCCTTAATAGTATTTATTTATTTGCAAAGTATTTTACCAGTATTTTATAATAGTGCTAAACAACTGGGATATATCAAGCTAATGATGCTTTCTGGTGGATTTAATCTGCAGACAATAAACACTTATATCTAATTGTTTATTCAACATGTGCTAATATATGGCTTAGAATAAAGACGTTAATGATATTTCTTATATAAAATTATCTACAGATTTCAGCTGGCTGTAAATTTCTCCTTTCAAATTTAATTAGAAACAAATGCCATCACTTGATATCTGTCAGCAAGGACAAGGGATCTATGAAATGTTTGCTAGGCAGACAAGGCTAATCCCTCGGATAAAGCTCTGTGTAAAAGTCTGCACATGCTTTCTTTAAGAAATGCCCATCCCTAAACCACAAAGTATGCATTACACGGGAAAGGATTCTGCTTTTTTTGCTACAGTGAACTAAGAAAAGAAAAATAAACTTTCGATGTGTGACAACAAACCACATCAGCATATAAATAAATACCTAGTTTATTTAGTTAGTGACTCTCCATTAGCATTATGTAAGCAAAAACACAATACATAGTATTTAATAGGCAGTTATTGAAAATTGTTGGTACTGCTCCTCCCTGACAATAAAAGAACTCCTCAGGCAAGTAAAACATATTGAGATAATTGTCATACCCTTAATTGATAGTGGAATAGATGATCTGAATGAAAAATCTATAGAAACAGTTATGGGGAAACCTTAATTTTAGTACATCCTCAAAAACAAATCACAGGGATTATTTTATTCTCAACCAAGTGATTTTTGTTCAGTTTTTTTATCATAACATTTACTTGGAACACAGGATGCAAATCTAAATATTGGGTAAAAATTGCACAGCGATTATTGTTCTGATATAGTTAAAAACTAAAATAATGTAAATTTGCTAATTTTAAAATTTTCACAGATTTGGTTTTCAATTACAGAATAATTGTTGGAATGAAAGATTCCGAACTCTAGATGTGTCGTTTATTTCGCACAATGTTGCATGGGGTCTGCATTATCAGCATACAGGCAGAAATAGCATGTTTGTCAAATACTGTGACCCTGATAAAGACAAATAATATATATGATCAGATCTCCTGTTTATGAGGATAATGAGATTATTAGCAATGCGTCTGTCTCTGCTCTGCTTCTTTTTTCTGCCCTGAGCCTACGCAATTTGCGCAGCAGAAAGCTACGCTAATATGTTCAAGCTGTCAAGAGAGATTTAGAAGTCTGCAGCACACGTCTTGCGCTGCCTACTTCCTGAATTTATGCTCTTCAGTGCCTCAGAGAGTCACTGAGAGCAATGGAATGGCTTGTAACAGTGGGAAAGCACCATTGGTCTCAAGCCATTCAAAAAATGCCTCCATGGGAGGCTGGCTTCCCATGCTTTGATTGATGCAAGACAGTCATGTGATTGTCCTCGTGAGTCATGGGGGCATGCTGTGGGGCTGTGTGCCTGGAATCCAGCCAACATCCACATCCTGGGGAGCACTGAGAGCAGCCAGACCCTGGAGAGCACTGAAAGCAGCCATATCCTGGTAAGCACTGAGAGCAGCCAGTTCCTGGGGATCACTGAACAGCCAGATCCTGGGGAGCACTGAGAGCAGCCAGACACTGGGGAGCACTGAACCTGAACCTACATAACCTGTGTATATCTGGCTCTGATGCTAGCCAGTGTCTCACCAGCCACTGATCTCACCGCACATCACTCCTCACACGGCGCATCAGCTGCATAGACAGGCTATCCAGGATATGCAGGAGGAGGAGCCAGACAGATTGCCAGAGAGCCAGTACGCCCTGCCGGAATTTAGATCCACCCACCAGGCACAACCAACCAGGCAGTAAGGGGTTATGGTTCTAATTAACCTCCCTGGCGGTCTAATTTTTTCAAAAATTTTGTGTCTAACGCGTCTCAATTTTTTTAGAAAGGAAACGTGTTGTTTTATATAGTAAGCCTGTAATAATTAGGAATAGCTCACTGAAATCCGTGCAAATAAGAGATCTTCAAACCATATATACAGTGAAGTCAAGTCTTAGAATGTGTATGGTCTGTTTCTGATCTGTTAGTGCCACCTAGTGGCCGTTCATGAGCAATTCATGCTGTTGGATAATTTTTTTTTTTACAGTTTGCTAATTTGCTGCCTGGTCCCACCCCCTGCATCGTGTGACTCACAGGGAGCGTTACCAGGAAGCAAGTCGCCGCGATCACACTGTGGGGGACAGCGAGGGAGTGCAGGATGAGGTGAGTATGCAGCCCGAGTGTGGCTCAGGTTTACCGTTCGCGGTAGCGAAATTTAACCCCGAGTCACACTCGGGAATACCGCCAGTGAGGTTAATAATATATTTCCCCCGTTCTACCATTGCTCCATTACACCCACATTTGTCAGTTTCCTCTTACTCTGAAACCTTATTCTGCCATTGCAAAACAACTCCACACCTCACAGCATACCAGTGTGGCAGGGCACAGTAGTTAAAAATCACTATACTGGGGAATTACACAACTTAAGACATCATAACTGAATCTGGAACATGTTTAAAACTAGCGTTCAGCTAGTCTATTTTGCATGCATGCTGATTGCGTCATTAGCTGCCATGGGACAGACAGCGGTCCAGTGGCAGCCAATGATGCAATCAGTACACGTGCAATGTAGGTTGGTCAATTGTGTCTATGGGAAGGTTGCGGTTGTGAAAGGGTTAATAAAAAATTCTAATTTTACCCAGAATTCTGACCTGCAAATTCGCTGCTTAGTGATCAATCCCTACATTGATGGTACGTGTTTTTGTATCACAACTGGTGAATGTTGATAATGTGCCTGCTCAGTGCTCACTCCAACATGTTGCAACAGTGTCTCAATATGTAGTAACTGCTGGCATTTTCTTTAATAATATGATTTTTGTCAACTTTAAAAGTAAAAATAACAATACAGCACAATTCCAAAAACAAAGACAAGCAGAAAAAAAGGGAACCCTAAAGGTGATGGGGAAGGGCAATAACAAAATAGTACATTCAGGTTATTCAGCACAGTGGGGAATGTACAACATTATATCATGGAAGATACCAGTCATGTTAAATGGGAGAATTGCTATTGCAATAAATGAATAGAACTGTTTTTCTAAAATCAGAGGTCAAATTTAGTATATTAACTGTATTCCGAAAGGATTTCCGTATGCCAGTAATACCATCTCTGCATATGTTGTTCATGTTGAACCTTTTCTGCATCTATTAACGCCTCATAGGAAAGGGTGTGCTCAACTTCCATCAACCAATCCGGAATTGGCAGCATTGTTTCATGGCCCGAAAATTTAGGAATCACCATTTTAGCAGCATTAATCAATCTAGTAACCTATGACTACTTATATGGAATAAGGCCGACACCATTGTTATTTAATACATAATAAAATCGGGGGCAAAAGATGGTGGCGGGGAAAGATATCTGCCGACCATATTATGTATATGCTCCAAAAATGGCGTTAATCTGGAGCACCTGGTACCACCAGATATGCAAGTAGGTTGCATCGGGATCTTTACATCTCCAACAAGCTCCAGTGTACTCTACTGAAATCCTATGCAATCTACCCTGCGTGTGAAACCATTGTGTCAAAATTTTGTATGCCGCT
The DNA here is from genome assembly GCA_009667805.1 of Leptobrachium leishanense. Lineage (NCBI taxonomy): Eukaryota > Metazoa > Chordata > Amphibia > Anura > Megophryidae > Leptobrachium > Leptobrachium leishanense. The sequence goes on from CM019067.1 coordinate 256,217,828, forward strand.
TCCTGAACCCTGGTGGATATGGAACACAATGAGTCAGTTGACAGATCCTATGCCAATGATCGTCCCTCAATGTTATCTGCAAATCATCCTCCCAAATAAAGGACCGAGAAACAGTGACCCGCGACAGTACGTTTGTCCCACATGTTTTGGAAAATTATGAGAGGTCACAAATTTCTCCATTGTGAAAAGGGTTAGTGTGGATGGACTGCAAGAAAGGTTCCAGTGAGAGTGCAAACAGAAGCAGCAATGGCAGACAACCCTGATGAGTTCCATTTTTTATTGCGAATACATGTGACCGAGAACCATTCATGTTACCCATGCCGATGGAGCGGAGTACAATGCCCCTATCCATTTCAATATATTGGGCGCCATACCCATATGAGAAAGAGTTTGGAAAAATAAGGGCCAACTCACTCTATCAAATGCCTAGTCACCAGGCATCTGAAAGCAGAAAAGAGACAGGGCAATTCGATCATTTGGCTTTATGAATGATTGTGAGAGTGCGGATCATATGATCCCTGGCTTCCCTACCCAGAATGAAGCTGGTCTGGTCGGAGTGTACTAACTCGGGGATAAAATGATTTAAGTGGTTTGCGTTGATCTTGGCAAATAGTTTAACATCTATTTTTAGTAGAGTAATTGGTCTATAGTCAGCACAAGATTCAGGGGCTTGGATAACAATGTCGCAATCGCTGTTTGCGAATTCAGGCGCAATGTTGAGCCCTCCAATAAAGAATTTAATGATCTCAACCAAAATGGAGTGAGGATGCCCAATGATTTTAATAATAAATTAAAGTTAGTCCGTCTGGACCAGTGGCTCTCCCCGTTGATGAGGCTATAATTGTTTCTCACAGTTCTTTCGTGGATATAGGGACATCTAATTCCTCTTTACCTGCAGCCGGGTGTGTGGTATGAACATATTGCTGTAGATAGCTATCCACGCTGGTATTTAAATATGGGGCATGATCCATCTGTAAGTTATAGAGGCTGGAAAAATGATATTGGAGGGCTGATAACATATCTCTGGGCAATGTGACAGCCGAGCCCAACGAGCTGTGAATTCGGTGAATGTAGAGTTTTGCTCTACGCTTGCGAACAACCATGGCCAATAGTCTCCCACTCTTATTCCCAAATTCATAAAATAAGCAACCCACAGCTCTAAATGAGGCATGTGCCTTGATGTTAAAGAGATCATACAACTGAAAGCGTAAGCCCAGGAGTTCAGCATAACAGAATCAGTAAGGGTATTCTTGTGTGCTAATTCCAAAGTTTGAATGTGAGACGAGAAGTCCTGTAGGGCCTCTGCTCTGACCCATTTAAGTCTGGCTCCCTGACCAATTAGGAATCCCCTCACTACTCACTTATGCACCTCCCTCACAGCTGGGATTTGTACTTCATTGTTGCAATTTATCGCAAAGTGTTGCTCTAGTTCCATCCTCAGACTTCCCATTACCTACTGGATATCCAATAAGGATTCATTCAATCTCCATTGCAAAGCCTTTGGTCTGACCAATTGTGTCAAGAAAGTCACTGACACCAGACAATGATCTGACCAGGTCTGTCGGTCTCTATGAGCCGTCTGCCAGAGATGTGAAACTGCTGGCATTTCGTGTATTTGTTTCAGCTTCTGGGAATTGCTGCTCCAGGTTTTGTAGACCATACATCACTAGATAACAGAGATCACATATGTAAGAATAAGTACTTGACTTGCTCCTGGAGTGGCCAAAATGCTTTGCCTGTGATCTCAGGAGATGCATATCAATTTACTGTTATAGATCCTTTGATCAGATATCATGGGTTTTGTTGGACTTGCTGTAATGCAGGGCATCGCCATGTTCAGAGCTCATTGAAGGCCATCACACAGTGATATGCAATAGTCCTCCAGCAGTGAGGTCGGCACAATGACTTGTCAATCAGTCTTCCCCCTCCTGTCTGCAATAGTCTGGGTGGATTGAGTAGAGTTTCATCCTGTCTTCTCACTGCTGTCGTGCAACCTGGGAACATGCCATTGGAAATTTCTGACATTGATACTTTGATGGGGGATGACTCCATTAATTTCATTTATATGTGCTAGCACAAAAACCCCACTAATATATATATAAAAGGACTGATTCCTCATAAAATTAGCCCATCTCCCATTGGAAATGACAAATGCACTGGGGTTGAAAAAAATGTCATGAGATTTCCTGTCTCTTCACAGCAAAAAATTGTTACGAGATGTAAACAGATTAGTCCGGCATGGACAATGATGGAAAAAAATTGTCTTGTAGAATAATATCAGACTGTACAAAACATCCTCATTTACCATGGATGCCGCGTATGAGTGAAGAGGGCAACATGGATTTCAGGCTGTGTCGGAAAGAAAGAAATGTTTAGAAAGGCCTCCACAGTACCCATTGTGTTTAAAAGATAAAATATTGGAGGCAATGTGTATGAAAAGAATTCCGACAGCAAGCATTTCCCACATCATATAAAAGTATGCCTGGGGAAAAGAGAAAAGAAAACAGAATCCTCAACAACAGTACTATGTTTTAAAGGTAGCATGTTGGAGATAAAGTATATGAAAAGAATCCTTGTTACAAGTATTATTACATATGACATAAAAGGAATCAAAGGAACAAAACAAAACAAAAAAAACCTAAATTCTTAATAATACTATTATGCTTAAAGATAAGATCTTTGAGAAACATGGCAAGAATTCCCATCAGAAACATAACGGCAAAGAACAGAACATTATCTCTGGTGAATAACACATATACTGTATATACAACATTTCTTTGGCATGGGTCATTATTGGAGTTGGGGAATGTATGATGTGATCCACGCTTAGTTGACTTTAAAGGTCAGTGGTACTGGATGTGACAACAGTATTTCTATTTATGATTTTTAGCTATATTGTTATAAAATGATGATTAAAACGAAACATACAGTCAGGTCCAGAAATATTGGGACATCGACACAATTCTAACATCTTTGGCTCTATACACCACCACAATGGAGTTGGAATGAAACAAACACAATGTGCTTTAGCTGCAGACTGTCAGCTTTAATTTGAGGTTATGTACATCCAACTCAGGTGAACGGTGTAGGACTTACAGCAGTTTGCAGTGTGCCACCCACTTGTTAAGGGACCAAAGGTAATGGGACAGAATAATAATAATAAATCAAACTTTCCCTTCTTAATACTTGGTTGCAAATCCTTTGCAGTCAATCACAGCCTGAAGTCTGGAACGCATAGACATCAACAGACGCTGGGTTTCATCCCTGGTGATGCTCGGCCAGGCCTCTACTGCAACTGTCTTCAGTTCCTGCTTGTTCTTGGGGCATTTTCCCTTCAGTTTTGTCTTCAGCAAGTGAAATGTATGCTCAATGGGATTCAGGTCAGGTGATTGACTTGGCCATTGCATAATATTCCACTTCTGTCCCTTCGAAAACTCTTTGGTTGTTTTTGCAGTATGCTTTGAGTCATTGTCCATCTGCACTGTGAAGCGCCGTCCAATGAGTTCTGCAGCATATGGCTGAATGTGAGCAGATAATATTGCCCGAAACACTTCAGAATTAATCCTGCTGCTTTTGTCAGCAGTCACATCATCAATAAATACAAGAGAACCAGTTCCATTGGCAGCCATACATGCCCACGCCATGACACTACCACCACCATGCTTCACTGATGAGGTGGTATGCTTAGGATCATGAGCAGTTCCTTTCCTTCTCCATACTCTTCTCTTCCCATCACTCTGGTAAAAGTTGATCTTGGTCCCATCTGTCCATAGGATCTTGTTCCAGAACTGTGAAGGCTTTGTTAGGTGTTGTTTGGCAAACTCTAATCTGGCCTTCCTGTTTTTGAGGCTCACCAATGGTTTACATCTTGTGGTGAACCCTCTGTATTCACTCTGGTGAAGTCTTCTCTTGATTGTTTACTTTGACACACATACACCTACCTCCTGGAGAGTGTTCTTGATCTGGCCAACTGTTGTGATGGGTATTTTCTTCACCAGGGAAAGAATTTTTCGGTCATCCATCACAGTTGTTTTCCGTGGTCTCCCGGGCCTTTTGGTGTTGCTGAGCTCACCGGTGCGTTCCTTCTTTTTGAGAATGTTCCAAACAGTTGTTATGGCCACACCTAATGTTCTTGCTATCTCTGTGATGGGTTTGTTTTGTTTCTTCAGCCTAATGATGGCTTGCTTCACTGATAGTGAAAGCTCTTTGGATCTCATCTTGAGAGTTGACAGCAACAGATTCCAAATGCAAATAGCACACTTGAAATGAACTCTGGGCCTTTTATCTGCACATTGTAATTGGGGTAATGAGGGAATATCACACACCTGGCCATGGAACAGCTGAGAAGCCAATTGTCCCATTACCTTTGGTCCCCTTAACAAGTGGGAGGCACATCTGCAAACTGATGTAAGTCCTACACGGTTCACCTGAGTTGGATGTATATACTCTCAAATTAAAGCCAACAGTCTTCAGTTATAGCACATTGTGTTTGTTTCATTCCAACTCCATTGTGGTGGTGTATAGAGCCAAAGATGTTAGAATTGTGTCAATGTCCCAATATTTCTGGACCTGACTGTATATTCAGAATTATAAAGATATAGCACGATTTGTGTTAAATGCAGTGGCTCTCTAGCGGAGTCTGGTATCAGATTTTCTACAGTAGGAGCAGAAACTCAAAGCATAATTCTGCTGTCAGGAAATAAAAGCACTAAATTGGCTTTTTATTATGAAAGATTAATTAGATAGCTCGGAGTGGATATGGCTCCTTCCGCATATCTCAAAGTTGCCAGTTTGTTTCTGCAAAGTCATCTCTATCTTTCATCCATCTGATCTGTATACAATGAGAATCATTTAGCTGGAAGTTATATCTAGACCCGGGGACGTAATTTAAAAGTAGTTAAAGATATATTTGTCTATGTTGCCTAACAAGTTTCAAATACTTATTATCCATAAGAGTGCTACAACGTTTATGAGCAGTAATATGTGAACATATAAGAACAGACAAAAATGTAACGTGAACAGAAACAACAGGTGAGGAGGGTCCTGTTCTCATGAACTTATATACAATCGAGGGTAAATGCATTACTCATGCTCTAAAGGAAATGCAATATAAATTGGAATAAGCAATTTCGTACAGTTACTCTGAATTAAGACAAATCCTTTTCACTAAATGAAGATTTGCTATGTAATTGAATTCCTAAAGGAAGAAAAAAATAATATGTCAGTATATTGTGAAAGGCTTCCCTCTCCGATCCAATACGTCTATAATTAACATAGGGCCCTGTTCCAAGGTTGGTGTTAAGATATCCAGATCTATATAAAATTACCAGAGCCATTACAGGGCTAGATTACATAACAAACTCTAATGTTAGCTTTGTGTAATGTCAGAATAATGTAACGGCAGGAAATATGACTTTATCGCATGCCCCCCTGAGTACCTTTCTAACGCTAATCAGTGAAAAAAATCCATTAGCATATTGGTGATTGAGCTAGCTTGAAACAGTACAAGCAGTAACTAGCGTAAGGATAAGTAAGGTATTACAAAGTTCTACCACGAATTACCACACTGATGCGGTAAAGAGATTTTTTCCATCACCTAAAAGCTGGTGCTGATTCCACTTCTGCATAATCATTTAGCACCAGCTAAACCCCCAATAAATTAGATAACTCACCTCAAATCCCTCAGCACGGACAGTGGCCTGATCCGCTGCTTGGAACAGAATGAGACTCGGGACAAAAAGTCCCTAGTCTCCCTCCGTGATCACTCTGCAGCGTTGTGTGATCTTGTGAGAGCAAGATCTCACAGGGCTCGCGTCCCGGAAGCTGAACTCTCCATGGAGTCCTATGGATTCCAGGAGGCGATGCGGTGGCGCCGAAGTGCTACCTCGTGTATGATTGAGGGTAGTGCTTGGTTCCGGGGAAGGTTGCTGAGTTAGTGGAGACACAGGTTTTATTCCCAGTCAAACCACCTTTCTAGCTAGTGTCTAGTGTGTTAGGCAAGACCCCTAATGATACATAATTTCCTACCGCACAATATTGTCAGCGTAGTGGTAACTTCTCTGCTTTACAACTGTGAAGAAGCAGATTGAATACTGATCAGAACACCCAACTAGCATATCTCTCCTATACAACCATGGAGAAGCAGGTTCAAACTCATCACCAAATCTCTTCTCTACAACCGTGGAAAGCAGACTTAAATCACAGACAGAGCAACACACCAACAAGCGTCCTTGGGGAGACACTGAACACTATTTACTTGGCTACCTCACAATATATACAGGTATATCCCTTATAGATTGTATGTTCTCTCACGAACAGATTCCCCTAATCATAGTGTACCATTCATATTAAACTACAGTATGTTTGATGTTCTAATGTATCATCCTTTTGTTCACACTTCTTGTACAGTGCTGTAGAATCTGTTAAAGTATAATAATAATGACTATCTTTTCATTCACTTATACTGAGGGTTAGGGCTTAACTCAATGCCAACATGTACTTACATGATGATAACACCATTCATCTACTGCATTTGTTCCCAACCGCGGTTCTCAAGTACCCCTAACAGTCCAGATTTTAAGGATTGCCTTGGAGAAAAGCAGACTGAATCCTGCAATCACTGAGCAGCAAATCATATCACATGTGCTTCAGATATCTGGCAAACATGACCTGTTAGGGATACTTGAGGACCGCGGTTGGGAACTACTGATCTAGTGTATTCCAGTGGCGCTGACAAACTGTTTCACAGCAATGATGCTAATTACGGTGAGATTTGTAGGGTAAACCTATTTGTTGAAATATGTGTTTGCAATGTTGTAAAAGTGTTCTCTTCCCCTGGTATTTTTCCCACATAATTTTACCTCATAGTGTAACATTACTGTTATTAAATAGATAATAGATAAATTAGATTTTACCATCTTGATTAAATACATTGCAGCCATTGCTATTTTCTACTACCATATCACTTTCTCTAACCCTGTTTTTGTTATGTAAATTCTTTATTTTATTCATTTTTCTTTATATATATATATATATTGCAGTATAGCAATCGCTCAGGATCCTTGGCTCCAACCAAACAACACGGTCCTCTAGGGAAGAAACAGCCGCAGACTTGAAGCTTGTGCAAATGGGAGGCCTTTCATTCCAGCATACGGAAGCAAACAGCAGACTTGGCTTTGGAATCACTATTGTAGGTGATTCAGAAAAAAAAACTACAAAAGAAAACCTAACTCAAATGAGAGCTCTTACTAAACATCCAGCACTCCTAACTATCACAAAACCATAATCCAAACAAAAGAAAAAAAATAAATACAGCATCTCTTTAGAAGTGTTACTGCTCCACACCCTGCTCTGAACAGTCTGATTAAACACACTTCTGTCCAGCAGTCAGCAGCCTGGGAATTTACCTGTGGCTTAATTGGGTAATTGGCAACAAGTGTGTGAGAGGATAGAGACCATGCAGGAGTCTGGGCCCTAAATACCTTCCCTCAATTACTCTCCCAGAGACATTTCACTGAAAAAGCTGGTGAATGCCTGCTATAGATAGTATTTGTTGGTCTCAGCTGCACCGCTATGCAAAATGTATGTTCAGGTTGAGTCAACGTCACTATATATATATATATATATATAACACACATACACAGTATATTATGAAGGACCACTTACTCATTTTATGGACCTCAAGGCTAAGTACAGGTGCCAGCAAAAAGATCAGTGTCTAAGAATAAATATTGAAATGTCCTTCTTTTCCTCAAAGACTTAGATGAGTTGCTAGAGCAGACTCAGCATTTGGTATAACGATAGAACTATGACAGGAAGTGTCACAATGCTATATGTGTAAGCGTTATGGTGGGGAAGCTAGTATTAGAGAAATAGAACAAACCAGATATAGTTTCAGGGAATACTGCTCACATGTTTGAATATATGCATTAAGTCTTCACCTCGTTATTGGATGCTATAAACCAGTGAGATGAGAAAGGATATGACTTGAGCCGAAACACTATGGCATCTGCACAATAAATCTCCTGATTGACCCATCCAGTGTACCCGGTCCATTGTTGTATGGGGTTTGAGCCCCTTGGTCTCAGTGGAGCAACTACAATACGTATAAATTATAATGAGGGTATTTTATTCAGCGGTACTCAACGGGTTACATTATTCAGCATATCCTATTTTCCAATCGAACTTCAAGCCACATATAAAATGCATTTTTGTTTAAAAGTGCCCAAAGGGATACTTAAAAGTCAACATAAACGACTTTAAAAGAAATGCGTTAGATTCTACAGATATGATTATTTTTGGCAGCATTAGTCCTGTGTGTGTCGGGAAACGAAGGCTTTCCTGCCAACATCATATAGTTACTGCTTTCAGAAGGCTTTTTAACTTTTTTTGGAGGAAATGCATTTCTGGTTTAATTCAAAGTTTTCAATGGACATCTGGTTGAATCAAGGCATCGTGTGTTAAACGGATATCCAGCGGAGTAAAGAAAGAATTGCTCTTGTTTTAGCAGCAGGGAAGCTAAAGTGAATATTGCAGACCTTCACTAATGCACAAAATTCAGTTTTTGTGTTGCAGTGGAGCTGCCATCTGTAGACTGTCATTTATTTTTGGTGGAATATATAGAGGTAAGAGAACACGTGTAACATAAAAAGGAAGCAAGTAGACTCCCCCAAATGTCCCAGGCTAAATCCAACAAATAAAAGGACTCCAAAGGGGGTTTGGTGCTCTCTTGTTCGGTGCGCTTCCGCGATTTCAGTTCTCGACTCTGCAGTGGATTCATTATTCACCCCAGGGTCCCCGAAGTACACCGTACGGGATCCCTCAAACACCGCCGATCAGTCCGTCAAATGCCACTGCCAAAAATAGCAGACGATCTGCAGAACATTGCCGAACTGACTGCCGCTCAGAACTATATTTAAAAAAAGTCTTTTAAAGCAATTAAAATGCATGGAAATAATAAAAAAGGTCCTATAAAAAAATAATAAACCAGTCTGTTACAGAATAAAAAAAACTAAATAAAAAAGATAGGAATCAAACCTTTCACCAGAAAAATACCTAAAAAATAAATAAAAAGGCTTTTGGCTGCAAATGAAAAGAATAAATAGTTGAATGAAAAAAATATTAAAAACAGGATTTTTTTTTTACGCTGAATCTTATGGGATTCACCTTTTTAAACCTTTCGCGCTCAATCACCGAAAATCTGGGCATTTCACTGACATTTCGGTGCAGATCAGCGTTCTCCGAATAGATTATTATTATCCTTTATTTATATAGCGCCACAAATTCCGCAGCACTTTACAAGTTCAGTGTACAAGGTATTGATACATTAGAATACCACACATGGATGATATGGCCTGATTCAGGGGGACCCTGTTCCCAAGGGAACTTATAAACTATGAGATGTACAAGTATTTTGTGAGGTAGGCACATCCACATCGTTAGGTGCCTTGCCCAAGGACACTCGCTGGTGGTGTCTTCTGAGTAGGATAGGTTCATCTTTCCATGATTACAGCGATGTTTAGCGACCTGGTGGTTAGGTTGAACCCGCTTCTCGTAAAGTCGAGACTTCTCCACAGTTGTACAGGAGGGATGTGCCGAACGGGACCTTGACTTGCTTCTCCACAGTCAAAGGGTAGAGGCGTTACCACTGGACTCCACAGCCGATATTGGGCTCTATTACAATCTGGGCGTTAAATCGCAGGCGCAAGGGAGGAAAAACTGCGCCCGCAGTTTTCCCCCTTGCGCCCGCTTTTTAACGCCAGATTACAATACAGGCGCAAAAAAATGCTGCCTGCATTGTAGCGCCCGTTAAAAATCAGGATGCTCGCAGCAGCGCTGAGCACAGCCGCGAGCATCCACTCGCTGGAGTCCATAGGACTCCATTGAGGTCCTCTCTGCCGGTCACGTGACCAGCCGGATCCCGCATCGCGAGATCCGGCCGGTCGGAGTAGGGATACGCAGGGAGAGACAGGGGGGACTTTTTCCCCCTGTCTTTCCCTGCTCCCGCCGGCCAGAGGAGGCGACCGGAGCCGCGGTCCTCGCCACGGGACACAGGGTAAGTACGTGATTATGTGGGAGCCAGGCGTTAATCAGCACTGGGACATTGTAATCCAGCGCTGATTAACACTTTGCGCTCCCCATGTTAAATATAGGGAGCGCAAAGTGCAGTGACCTCGCACTGAGAAGGTACCAAACGCAAACGGGATTTTTAACCCGTTTGACTTTGAATCATAATAGCCTGCTAATACCGCAGCTAACGGTAGTGCTCACGCAGGTGAGCACTACCTTTAGCATTAGGTATGTAATAGGGGCCATTGTGTTGTAGGCAAGTGTGTACCATTAGGTTAGGTGAATAGATTAACCATTGCTTCTCTATGGGACAATTTCACTGCTGCAGAAGGTCACAAATTATTTTTTTTTGAGAAAGTATTTTACCAGAAAGAACACATTGTGATTTCTCTCGTTTTCAAGTATGTCCTGGGTGGCGAGTATGTACCATTGGCTGTCTTGCCCAAGGACACTTACTGGAGAGGTGTTCTAGCCGGGATTCAAACCTGTGACTCCACGGTTATAGAGTAGTGCTGCTACCTCGACTCCACCCAGCCGGAATTGCGGCAAACTGCACTGTATTTCACTGACAATATTTTATTTATTTATTTATAAAGTATTTTACCAGGAAGGATACAGCTTTCTGAATAGCTGAACTGCCAGAAAATTGCAGTGTATGGTGAAATTCACCATTTAGTGTAATTCGGTGGTAAATTCGGCTCTTCTTGAATAACCCCTCAAGGCTTCACCGATTTTGAGTAAATATATTGCTGTATCATCCTACAGAAGAACCAGACTATCAGGGTTATCCAAAGAGATTCGAAAAGTCACCGCACGTTCGGTGACTTTTCGTTCTCTTCAATTCGGTTTGTGTTGCCGATCCCATTTTGGTGACCCTGCGGTGTATTCAGCAAGCACCACAGGGTCCCCAAATTGCAGGGAAAAGCTGCCGCAAACCTGACGAAAACTAACCGCAAAACCCACCGAATGCACGCTGAAAACCCCAAAAACATCTGGATTAACCTGCGAAAACCACACAGCACACAGCCGAAGCAGCCGAAGCAGCTGAGACCGCAGACGAGGGAGGTGAATAAATTAGCAAAACCGTTTGTATGAATCTGTGAAAATGAAACGCTGTTTGCAAAGAAACTACTGAGCGAAAATGTCTGAAATTTACACAGGAGGTCCAGGGAATGATAATAAAGAGGGCTGTTACAGAAAAAAGAAGTAAACTTAAAAAAAAAATCGGACTTTTAAAAAAAAAAAAATTCAGAAAAATGCTTAAAGTATCCTAAAAAATCTATAAATAAAGAGACTTTTTGCTGCAGAATTTTATAATGAACTGTTTATTAGATATTGAATTAAAACGGGAATATTTTTAACATTGAAGCCTATGGGATTCTCCTGAATAAACGATTTAAACCACCGAATGGCAGGGCATTTCGGGAACCTTTCACTGCTGGTTTGTGTTCTCTGAATAGCCGAAGCAGTGCATTTTCATGGGGATTTCACTGCCCTCGAACAGGCACCGAACAGGCACCGTATGTGCAGGCAATTCGCCAGGATTTGGCAAATTGCCTGCTCTCTGGATAGCCGAATGGCCAGGAAAGGTAACCGAACGCTGATTTTCAGCGTTCGGTTACCTTTCTCAAGCAATTCGGATCTCTTTGGATAACCCTGTATGTTTCAACTTGGAATAATGTGTGTGACAAAAACCCTATCCCCTATCTGGGATTAAATATTACTCACAGGGTTATTCAGAGAACGTGAAAAGCAGGAGAATGACTGGAGAATGACAAATTCTAGGTCAAAATAGCCAAACCAGAAAAATTCTCCCTTTCATCTCACTTTCCAAATCGGCTATTTTGACCTAGAATTTTTCAATCTCCAGTCATTCTCCAGTCATTCTCCTGCTTTTCACGCTCTCTGAATAACCCTGTCAGTCTTTCTGTGAGATAATTCACCAATATATTTTCTGAAAATTGGATTAAGCCTTGGAGTCTTGTTTATTGGTCTTTTTAAAGAAATCTATTCTTCTCTTTTTTATCATTTACATATTTTGAAAGATAAAGTAACAGGAGAATTACTTAAAGTTGTCCGTGGACATGCAGCTTTTGGGGAAAAATATACACAAGGAAAATAACATTTTGTTAACCTGCAAATTACTGGAATGAAGACAATATTAACCACTTGGCTGCTATGGACGCTATGACGGAATGGGATGTTGTTCCGCCTGCGGGTGTGCTCTATCTGCGTGACCCCGTCGCTTACCGCTGGCCCGACTACCGAGTGGCGCGCACTCGGCGTCTCGTGCGGCCTGGCGTGACCCCGGGGAGGGGTTAGCGGGCGGTGGAGGGGTCCCCTGCCTAGAACCAGCCCGACCACTGAGCCATACGGCACTCAGCGTCCCGAGCAACTGGTTCACTGACCTTGCGGGTGTGGGACGTCCGTGGAGATCGGGTCTGCCGCAGAGGAATATTCGTATCGGAGGTGGGAAACGTTTCGGATCTCGCGGGAAACGTTTCCGATCTCGGTGCGGGTAAATAGTCGGATCTCAAGCGGATGCCTTTTCGGATCGGATCGGGACTGAAGGAATCTTCGGATCTGCCGGGATGGGCGAGGGATTCGGATCTTACCGCAATCCCTCGCAATACCGGAGCGCGGTACACGGCCGCGCCCTTCGGTTCGGATCTCTGCCAAGCAATCTGGGAACCGAATCTTCATACGCAGCGCCTCTGCCCTGATACACGATGCAGGGGCAGAGCGCTCGATTTGGATCGTATCGTGGTGGTCACCGTACCCTGAGATCGCGGGGGACGCTCAGATGCGAACGTACGGCGGAGACAAAGACACATCAGTCAAAGCTGGATGCACTGCAAAATCTGCCTTTATTTTTCACAACACACGCATTTATCACTTTACACACTTATGAATACAATGGGGATCCCTGCCCGCCCACACAAGTCCCATTGGCCCTCGCTGGCAGGAGGCACCCTGGCCCCGATTCGTATTGGCCGTTACGAATCGGGGAGTTGCCGATTCGGCCATTTTACGATCCGAGTATTCTGATCTGAACCACGAGGTGATCAGAAAATGGCGGCGGGCGTGGCAGACAAAGGGAATTACATTTCACAATACCAACAGGGGACACTTTATTACACCACACAATAATCACATCTAAATAAAAGTACTTGCAAAACTAGGTGCGTGCCACCGCACCTAAGTGTCCATAGTCACCACTGTCACTGCACCGCCCCTGGCTGAGGGTGCTGGGCCATTCCGTGACACTCCTCCCCCTCCCCCAGTTCGACGCACCTGGTCTGACCCCACCGGGTCATACCGGGGAAGTCGGTGCTCCCAGGCCCGTAGTCTGTCTGGGGAGGCCGGGTCACCAGGCCTCTCCATTTGGCCTTGCGGCCGTGCCAGCTTGGTCGGGACCCCACGTCCTTAGGGTTACCCCGGCTGGGCGAGAGGACATACGTCTGGGCCAGAGTACCTCCTGTGTCCCCTCCAGGGTTATCGCTCACCCGGGGAACCCGGGTGCTAAATGCACACGCCCCGGGTGCCCAGGTCAGCCGTGGGAAAGAACCGTGGCTGTGCGAGGCCCCCGAGCCCAAGGGTTGCCAAAATGGGCAGAGGCCAGCGGCGCTCTGCCCCGTTGCCAGCTCTTCCGCTGGTTGGCCAGGTACGGACACGGCAGCCGAAGGAGCAAATAGAGCCGGACCTGGCTGCTCTTCCTGGCAGCCGAAGAAGGGGACAAATGGATGCAACGGCAGTTGCACGGGGTCATCCTCGCTCTCCCCCTCGGGGCAAGTTGGGAGAAACGGGCAGAGGCCAGCGGCGCTCTGCCCTGGTGTCAGCTCTTCTGCTGAGTGGAGATCTCCTTGCGGGAGGATGGTTTCTTCCCCCCCCGGGACCGTCACTGGCTGCGCACAACCCAGCCCGGGGGGACCATCTGTCTGCTCCACCTGGCAGACTGTGGGTAGTGGGCAGAGGCCAGCGGCGCTCTGCCCCATGGCCAGCTCTTCAGCTGGGTGAGGATCTCCTTGCGGGAGGATGGTTTCTTCCCCCCGGGGCAATCAATGGTTGCGCACAACCCATCCCGGGGGGACCATCTGTCTGCTCCTCCTGGCAGATTTTGAGTAGTGGGCAGAGGCCAGCGGCACTCTGCCCCGTAGCCAGCTCTTCCGCTGGTTGGAGATCTCCTTGGGGAAGGATGGTCACTTCACCCCCCGGGGCAAACAATGGTTGCGCACAACCCATCCCGGGGGGACCATCCGTCTGCTTCTCCTGGCGGACTGTAAGCAGTGGGCAGAGGCCAGCGACACTCTGCCCCGTAGCCAGCTCTTCCGCTGGTTGGAGATCTCCTTGGGGAAGGATGGTCACTTCACCCCCCGGGGCAAACAATGGTTGCGCACAACCCATCCCGGGGAGACCATCCGTCTCCTCCCCCACTGGACCCGTGGCCTCGGCCACCCTGTCCTCTTGCGGGGTGAAGGGGGTAACTTCCTCTGTCGGAACCCCCACGGGCACCCATGGGTCCGCCTCGGCCTCCCATAGGTCCCAAACCTGGGGACTGTCGACTTCCTCCGCCGACCCGTCCCACCACGGGGAGCTCAGGCTCGACTGCGGAACGCCGTCCAACAGTCTTCGATAAGCCACCTCGAGCTCCCACTCTCGCTCGGCTAGGGACTCCAGCTCCTCAAACACCGAGTCCCTGCTGTCTGACGGGATCTCCAGTTCCCGTCGTTCCAGGATGTCTTCCATCCGTTCTTCGGTCTCCTCCCCAAACTCGGGGTCGGCGGCCATGCTCGCGTAGAGCAGCCCCGTGCCTCCGTAGCGAGGCCCTGCAGTGGAGCTGCCTCCAATAGGGCGCACTGTCGGAGCGGCGGTCAGCCACCGGAGCGCGCGGTACGCGGCGTCCAGTGCGATCTCCTCCTGCACCAGACTCCGGAGCTCGGCCTCCCACTCCTCTGGGGCCCGACCTTGCAGGAACGCTGCTCGCACATCGTACTGCACCCGATGGACGACAGCATCGGAAGGAATGTACGCACCATGGCAGTCCCGCTCATGGTCCAGGGCCTCGTACCACAGTTCCTCTGTGGACCTCTGGTCCCACTCCAGGCCCTCCTGCAGCCTTCTCGCCAACACGACCTTCAGGTCAGCGAAGGTGCCAGCGCAGGAGCACCGCTCCTCAATGGGGAATGTGGCGTCCTCAGATGCAGCTTCAGGCGAGCTGTGAGTCTCCATCCGAGGGTCGCGGGGATAAGTGACGTCCTCAGTACAGGCTCCAGGCGAGCTGAGAGTCCCGCAAGCGTAGTCACTGGGGTTTGCAGATTCCCGGGGTGAAGCTCCAGTCGAGCTGTGAGCCTCGACCCAGGGTTCCACAGGGTAGGGTTCGGGGTCAACATATTCAGGCTCTGCTCCGCGGAGCTCTGCCAACCGCAGCTCGTGCTGGCGTTCCTTCTCCTGCTCAACTTCCCGGTAGAACTCCCGAATCACCTTGCATCGGTCCGCCGTCGTCGGGGCATCTCCTAGCAGGGCGATCCGACGCCGCACCTCTCGGAGACCAGCATCTTCCTCCACCTCTGCTTGGACAGGGCTGGGGACGGGCGTCGTCACCCTGTCCTGATCCATCCTGGTCAGTTCCTTGATCAGGGTCTTCCTTTTCTTGTTACCCGGCGTTCCTCCCCGGTTCTCCAACATCCCACGCAGGGTGTCCCTGTCATAGTGGGTGTACACCGCCATGGCGTAGGTCTCCTAGGGGTCTGCAGAGAGCGATCCCACCGCTGCCACCAGTATGACGGAATGGGATGTTGTTCCGCCTGCGGGTGTGCTCTATCTGCGTGACCCCGTCGCTTACTGCTGGCCCGACTACCGAGTGGCGCGCACTCGGCGTCTCGTGCGGCCTGGCGTGACCCCGGGGAGGGGTTAGCGGGCGGTGGAGGGGACCCCTGCCTAGAACCAGCCCGACCACTGAGCCATATGGCACTCAGCGTCCCGAGCAACTGGTTCACTGACCTTGCGGGTGTGGGACGTCCGTGGAGATCGGGTCTGCCGCAGAGGAATATTCGTATCGGAGGTGGGAAACGTTTCGGATCTCGCGGGAAACGTTTCCGATCTCGGTGCGGGTAAATAGTCGGAT
The DNA here is from genome assembly GCA_009667805.1 of Leptobrachium leishanense. Lineage (NCBI taxonomy): Eukaryota > Metazoa > Chordata > Amphibia > Anura > Megophryidae > Leptobrachium > Leptobrachium leishanense. The sequence goes on from CM019067.1 coordinate 256,234,020, forward strand.
CTCAAGCGGATGCCTTTTCGGATCGGATCGGGACTGAAGGAATCTTCGGATCTGCCGGGATGGGCGAGGGATTCGGATCTTACCGCAATCCCTCGCAATACCGGAGCGCGGTACACGGCCGCGCCCTTCGGTTCGGATCTCTGCCAAGCAATCTGGGAACCGAATCTTCATACGCAGCGCCTCTGCCCTGATACACGATGCAGGGGCAGAGCGCTCGATTCGGATCGTATCGTGGTGGTCACCGTACCCTGAGATCGCGGGGGACGCTCAGATGCGAACGTACGGCGGAGACAAAGACACATCAGTCAAAGCTGGATGCACTGCAAAATCTGCCTTTATTTTTCACAACACACGCATTTATCACTTTACACACTTATGAATACAATGGGGATCCCTGCCCGCCCACACAAGTCCCATTGGCCCTCGCTGGCAGGAGGCACCCTGGCCCCGATTCGTATTGGCCGTTACGAATCGGGGAGTTGCCGATTCAGCCATTTTACGATCCGAGTATTCTGATCTGAACCATGAGGTGATCAGAAAATGGCGGCGGGCGTGGCAGACAAAGGGAATTACATTTCACAATACCAACAGGGGACACTTTATTACACCACACAATAATCACATCTAAATAAAAGTACTTGCAAAACTAGGTGCGTGCCACCGCACCTAAGTGTCCATAGTCACCACTGTCACTGCACCGCCCCTGGCTGAGGGTGCTGGGCCATTCCGTGACAGACGCCCTCAGCACGTCCAGCCAAGTGGTTCTCCTGTGCTACGGACGCGCTCAGCGCGTCCGAGCACAGGGGGCAGCAATCCGCCGGATTCCGGCGGATTGCTGCGCCCCCCCGGTGCGGGCTGACATCTTGGATGTCAGCCCAGCACTCGGGAGCCCGGCGGGGACATTAGATGTCATTGCGGCAACGCGATGACATCTAATTCAGGCGCCCCCCCGCATGTGCGGAGGAGGCGCCTGAAAGGGAGGGGGAGGAGGTCCTTCGGACCTCTCTCCCTCCCGATCGCCGGGGAGCAGGGGGTTAAGACAGGCACCGCTTGGAAGGGCACAGCCTGCCCTTCCAAACGGTGGCTCTCATTAACCCCTGGGGAGCCGGATCACGAATCGGCGCTGAAAAGCGCCGGTTCGTGATCCTTTCCCGGAGCTGGCCGACATCTTGGATATCGGCCGAGCCTCCGGGAACTCCCCCTGAGGACTGGCGTCATCGTGCATAGCACGATGACGCCAGTCCTGGAGTTAACCCCTAGCTGCCACCAATGGTGGAGATAGGGAGTTCATTGGAACTCCCTATCTCCCGATCTGTGGCAGCTAGGGGTTAAAGTTTAGTATTGTTGGATCGGCCAGAGCATGGCCGTTCCAACGATACCAAACACGAAAGTGAAAAAGTTTGTAAAAAAAAATAAAATGTAAAAATAAAAATTTAAAAAAAAATTTTAAAAAAAAATTATAAAAAAAAAAATAAACAAGTTTTTTTTTTTTTTGGTTTCTTAATGCAGCAATATTGTTCCCATTTCAATTATAATGTGAACAATGATGCTGCACTAACAATTTTTGTATGCGGTGCGTTTGTTAAAAATCGCATAATTTCCCCCAAAAAAAAATGTAATGAGACCCCATCTCTAATTTTTTTAACAAGCGCACCCCATACAAAATATAACCGCAATTGCTCGCATGTTAAAATGTGAAAAAAAAAACACTTTACACGTTGTAAATTATTGAAAATTCATATTTTATTGCATTTTTTGTTATAATATACAGACAGGTCATGACGTATACATATAATAATGACATATTATTAATCTGCCGAGTCGGACGGAAAGAATGATATATAATATGTCTGAGTCATATACTAAAATAAGCCTTCAAAATGCATTTAAACATGATGAGCAAAACCGGTAAATATGACCTCAGCACAGAGGCGTGAAACGCCTCAGCAGCGAAAGGGTTAATATCGATGTTAGGTGTTTTAAGCTTTGTAGATGAATGGTTAGCTTGAGTGCTCTGTATTCTGTGTTTTTGGCTAGGGTCAGACTGAGGCAGTGCGAACGCGCGTTCTGGCGCACTTAATCACGGCCGTGCTAGCAGCAGATGCCGGGCAATGACGGCCAATATACGAAGTACGGTCGCACAAAAGTCCGGCTGCGCAACGCAAGTGGAAAATGAACGCATTTTTTCGAGAACGTTAAACCACTAGTACTGACGTACAGAGTGCGCTGCGTCCGCTAGCGGCGTGTGTGTGTGAATTGGAGATGTCAGACGCTGCTAATGTCCGGCCAACATAACGTCCAGACACAAAAAGAGTTTTATTGATGATCCGTACAAAATCACGGATGAAAATGCGCATCGTATGACCGCTATTGCGTATTCCGTGAAAAAATACGTCCATTCTTCGAACGCACATTTTCACGGACAACGTGAAAAATGCGTTAGTCTGACCCTAGCCTTATATATATAAATATATATATCACACACAGGGCCCTATTCCAAGATTGGTGGTACCTTAGGCTAGGGTCAGACAAACGCATTTTTCACGTTGTCCGTGAAAAAGTGTGTTCGAACGAACGTGATTTCGTGCGGCTAAACGCACGTTAAAAATGCGTTCGTCTGACCCTAGCCTTAACCAGAGCTGTTGTGAGCTTACCAGAGCCATTGTATTCTATGGAGTTGTTAAGTTTACAACAACTCTGGTTAAGTTCACGCCAACCTTGTAATAGGGACAAACTTTGTAGTATATAAATGTAACTTTTTACAATAACATCAATGTTTTAATTTTCTCAAAGACTGGAACTTCAATGTTATTGTAGTAAAGTAATGTTTTTGTGCTAAAAAGTCTCCAAGTTGTGCTACATATATATAAAATGTTAATTTTCATTACTCTTGTATCAGGGTTATTCAGAGAGAGGTGAAAAGCTGGAGAATGACTGGAGAATGGAAAATTCTAGGTCAAAATAGCCAAACCAGAAAAATTCTCCCATTTATCTCACTTTCCAAATCGGCTATTTTGTCCTAGAATTTTCACCTCTCTCTGAATAACCCTGGTAGTCTGGTTTAAATAAAACTGTCAGGGTTATTCAGAGAGTGGTGAAAAGCAGGAGAATGACTGGAGAATGGAAAATTCTAGGTTGAAATAGCCGATTTGGAAAGTGAGAAAAATGGGAGAATTTTTCTGGTTTGGCTATTTTGACCTAGAATTTTCTAATCTCCAGTCATTCTCCTGATTTTCATCGCTCTCTGAATAACCCTGTATACAATGCACTAAGGTTGTAAGTACTTGTACAGAGTTATTCAAATAGAGCCGAATTGGCACTGAAATTTCATTGAACTATGAATTTCACCGTACAGTGCAATTTCTGAGCCGTTCGGTTATTCAAAAATCAGGCAGTTTGCGAAACACGGTGCTGTTTGGTGGCTTAAACTCCCCATAAAGAAGCAATGGGTAATCTATTCAGAGGACACTGAACAACAGTGAAATGCCCTCATTTTCGGTGGTTTCATTCGGCAAGTTTAATCAAGCGAATCCCATAGGTTTCATCGTAAAAAATATTCCCTGTTTTTATTAAACTGTTTTTCCATTCACTTCAAAGTTATTGCAGCAGTTTTTCGAATGCGTTCAAAGGCTTTTCCCTGCACTTCGGGGACCCTGTGGTGAATGCCGAATTCACCGCAGGGTTGGCGACTTTGACTCCCCCAAAGTGCAGGGAATGAAAGAGCACCGAAATTCCGGTGGAATAATTTGACCTGTAGACTTTACATTCCTACCCACATAATATATGCCAACTGTATAGGGATTTGCATTGTGTCTCCATTGGGGATGATATTACTTTACAGCCTCGTGTATTTAATATTTTCCTGTGGTACTTATTATATATTGAGTTACAAATGTTTATGTCAGTTTTTAAGCTAATAATTAGGAATACTCAAATGTCATCTTGTAAGAATGGCATCATAATTTTCCTCTCATTGCTGGATTCTAAGGCTGGGGTCAGACCAGCGCACTTTTAACCTGTGTTCTAGTGCACTTAATTACGGCCGCACTAGCAGCAAATGACGGGCAATGACGGCCAATATACGAAGTACGGTCGCACGAAAGTCCGGCCGCGCAACGCAATTGGAAAATGAACGCATTTTTTCGAGAACGCAGAACCGCTAGTACGGACGTACAGAGTGCGCTGCGTCCACTAGCGGCGTGTGTGTGTGATTTGGAGACGTCAGACCCTGCTCGTGTCCGGCCAACATAACGTCCAGACACCCAAAGTTTCCTGGTTTGGATACGTAAAAAATCACGCACGAACATGCGCATCGTATGACCGTTGTCGCGTATTCCATGAAAAAATACGTCAATGCGTTCGGACGCACTTTTTTACGTTCGCGTGTAAAAATGCTTTCGTTTGACCCTAGCCTTATACCTTTAAAATCATGATTGTTTCTTAATTTTGACTGCATATGTATACACATTTTATGCAATTATTAACATGATTTAGTCTGATTGGACACTACAACTTCAAAATTAGTGATGAGCCGAACAATTTCAAAAGTTCGAGTTCGAACTCGAACACGAACCGAACTCAATGCAAGTCAATGGGACTCGAAAGTTCGATTTTTAGAGTGCCCTCCAAGAGGGCATATATGCAAGATATTTGCCATAAAAGGTGTATGGGGGTCCGGGTAGTGCCCTGGGGGACAGGAAACAAGGACAAGAAGTTAAAAAAAAAAAGTTTTTAAATGAACAGTGAGTTTCCATGAAATAAAGGTTAAGAATAAAAATGAAAAATTCCTTCAAATATCGTGCCTAGGATGTCCCCATAACCTGCCCGTGAAGTGGCGGATTTGTAGGATATATAGAAACATTTAAAAAGAAAAAAATGACATTTCAAATGACGGTAAATTGTTTTCCTTTAATCTATTCATAAACAACTGCTTGGGGCGGCAGCCTGTATGAAAAGAGGAGACATTTTAGGACACGCAGAACAAGTTTAGTGATTCTTTTGGCTAAATAATGGTGAAACTTATGCAGGCTTTGGATGAAAGTAACAATAGGTGCTTTAAAATTGGCCTTTAGTGTCGGCAACAGTGCTGTCACACCCTAACCCCTCTGTGGTATTGTGGAAGAGTGCAGTGGTGGACCCTGCGGTCAAATATTAAAATTATATGAATCTGGTATAGGCGTCAGTGGCAGTGCTCCCAAATATTGTGCCTTTGGTGGCAGCAAGTGCCTTCACATCGTAAGTAACCCCTCTGTGGTATTGTGGAAGAGTGCTGGGTTGGACCCTGCGGTCCAATATTAAAAAGATATGAATCTGGTATAGGCGTCTGTGGCAGTGCACCCAAATATTGTGCCTTTGGTGGCAGCAAGTGCCTTCACACCGTAAGTAACCCCTCTGTGGTATTGTGGAAGAGTGCAGGATTGGACCCTGTAGTCCAATATTAAAATGATATGAATCTGGTATAGGCGTCAGTGCTCGCAAATATTTGCCTTTGGTGGCAACAAGTGCCTTCACACCGTAACCCCTCTGAGGTATTGTGGAAGAGTTCAGTGGTGGAGGTTTTGGTAATGTAGAAGAGATCCCCGATCTATTCAGTTACATCAGCAGCTATAACAAAACTGGGTCAGCAATGTTTAGGCACTTGTACTGCGCTACTGTATATGGTGAGAATCGGCGCACACCAGTAGCAACAGGAAGCAAACAGAACAGGCAGGGAATACACAGAGAGAATAGTCAAATGGCAGGCAAAGTCGGCAACAGATTGGGTCCTCAGAACAAACAGGGTCAGTAAAAGTAAACAAACTGATTCGGTAAACTAGCGATGCGGGAATAAAGGCTGAGACACACTAAGCGTGTAGCGACACACAGCATAGCGAAGCGAAGAGAAGCCAACATTTTGCAGGCTTGACTTCACTCCGCTCCGTCTCGCAGCGTGTCTACACTGCATTACGTTTGCTTCTCACCGCACTGGACAGTAATCCACTAACTAAATTAAAATTTACACACGAAACCGTTTTATTTTCACAAAGCACATGTTATATAGGCAAAAAAAGTTTCTACTGAATAAAATACATAAAAAATTACTGTTAATTTAATAGGAATAGTATAAAAATATAAAAAAAGGTAACCCCTGATCATATATATTATAGGGACATGGAGCGCTGTGTATAGAGTAGGGATGCATTGATACCACACACAGACATATACGTATATATCAACATGCAGACCTATATATACGTATATATCAACACGCAGATATATACTGTATATCACTCATAGCCCACTCGTCTTAATGCCATTGCTAATGCTTACGCAAGCTATTTCTTTGTTTAATCATAGATCATATTAATTATGTCTTCCCATGTATCACATTACACACTGATGAAGTTCTAAGGTCTTTCAGAGTCTAGCTTTAGAATCTAGAATGTTTCTCTAGTGGAGTATCTTTAGTATTTTTGTTATGTTTGGGAAGAGTTTCGTAACAGAATGACAAAAGTTTCTCATCTGACCACTCTCTAGACTTTTCCAGTTGTTCAGGAGAGTTACTGATCTTTTATTCATTTATAGTTCTCTCTTACTGCACTGAAAGTCAAACACTGCTTATTCTTTCCTTAGGGATGTTTTATTACCTTGTTTCGTTAAAAACTTTTCCCAGGTAAGGCTAGGGTCAGACGAGCGCAGTGTTCACGTCTGTTTTTGCGCACATATTAACGTCCCTGGTAGCATAGAATTTTGAGTAATAGAGAACAACACACGAAGTGCGTCTGTACCGAACTGCGGACGCACAACAGACGTGGCAAACGGACGCAAGAACGTCAATCCGCTAGGGCGGACGCACAGATTGCGCCACATCCACATAGCTTTGTGTGTGAGTGATGGAACGAAGTCAGACAGTCCGCATTTTTGACGTCCAGCACCTTGACAGACAAAATGGTTTTTCATATCATGTATCAATTTGTATAATTTTTCATATTAATATTATTTCCCATAGGTCCCTCTTTTTCTCTTCGTCAGTCAAAAATAACGGACCGTGTGGCCACTACCGCGTCTACCGTCAGAAAGTACGTCCGTTGTGCACGGACGCACAGTCCGCACAGAATGCGCTCGTCTGACCCTAGCCTAAGAATAGCATCATTGTTTTTGCTGGGTAAGTGTAAACATTGGCTATACACTCGATTTGTGGGAATCCGATGGTACGTACAATTCTCATTTTTGCATATTTTTACACCTGGACACTTAGCAAAGAGAGCTTAGAATGAGATCTCATGTGAGCTTTTTATTAACTTAACCCCTTAATGGCAGGCACCCGGCGGGATGGGGTTAATGCTGTGCACCACTAGGTGCACTAGTGTACTAGGTGCTGCGTTGTGCCTCTCCTTTGGCCCGCCCATGCAGCTGACTCATGATGCGTCATTGGCTGCAGGGGGACAGCCTGAGTTCATGCAGACCCACAGCAGCCAGCGGCGCGCTACGTGGGTGGGGCGGAGGCGGCCCATAGAAGTCTGTGGCTTCAGCTGCTGCTAACTGACTTCAAAATCATGGAGCCATGCAATATGGGAGCGGTGCTCTTACATAGGTGAGTGGCTGCATTATTGTATGCCTGTGTGCATACCTATGTGTATACCTGAACAGAACATAGAGTTTTGCTTCAATCCTTAGCATTTTCAGCTTCTGTACTCCACTTCTTTAACATCTCAAAGAAATCCCATCAATCGTGAGCTGTTTCACAAAGATATCTAACTGTGGATTTTGGGATTTATGCCAACTGCACACTCTTCAGCAATAGTATACTTAAATACCTCACATAGTTTTCATATTTTTCTGTCTCAAGTTGCATTTATATGATTATTTCTGTAGTTGAATTTCCTTTTTTATTGTTTCACAAGCCCTTCCTAACAGCATGCAATTTCTTGGGACAAATTATAACAAATAGATTTGTTAGTGATATATAAAAACTACACAGCAGTATTATGAATGATCACTAAACCTTAGATTTGTCAGATATTATGCCTTGTGTTTTAAACAGAAGATTTAGCCAAGTTCCATAAAATAATGCACTAGATTTCAACACCATCTAGTGAGATCGCAGGGAAACTGCATGTAACTCAACCTGCAAAAGTATTTCATTAGTTTTAAACAGCAAAAAAAGAAATAACATCACACAAGGTGCAAATACATTGATTATAAATTGATATTTCTAATTTGTTTAATGAGTCAGGAATATATGGACCTCCTATTGTAATTATAAGTGATATCGGCTAAAAATGAGATGTATTATCATTATCATTATCATTTTATATAGAGATAACATCATCTTGTAATTGTATATGAGCTGTGCAATATGTATAGACTCATCTCTATTTTAAATTAAAGGTTGTTGAGTGTTAACATAGTTACATAGGCTGAAAAAAAGACGTGCATCCATCTGGTTCAGCCATTCACACATCACCTGCTGCTGTTGATCCAAAAGAAGGCAAAAAACCCAGTCTGAAGCGCTCGCCAATATGCAACACACTGGAAAAAGATTCCTTCTTGACCAGAGAATAACATCAGATTTCTTCTTGGATCAATAAGCTTTTACCCACATATTAAATATTATAACCCTTAATATTATGTTTTTGCAGGAAGTCATCCAGTCATTGTTTAAAAGTCTGTATAGTCTCTGAGCCAACCACCTCAACAGGCAGAGAATTCCATAACTTTATTGTGCTCACCGTAAAAGTACCCTTCCTATGCTTGAGGCTGAATTTCCTTTCGTCCAGTCTGAATTGGTGACCTTGTGTCGTATGTATAGTCCTGTTAATGAATAGGTTTCCAGACAATGGTTTATAATGGCCCCGTATGTATTTATATAAAGTTATAAGATTTCCTCCCTCTAAGGAGCCGTTTCTCTAAACTAAACAGGTTTAAGCTTGTTAGCCTTTCCTCATAACTTAAATCTTCCATTCCCCTTAATTTAGTTGCCCGTCTCTGCACTTCTTCTAGCGCCATAATATTCCTTTCTTAAGACAGGTGCCCAAAATTGCACTGCATATTCAAGGTGCAGTTTTACCATTGATTTACAGAGGCAAAATGATGTTTTCATCCCGAGAGTGAATTCCAGTGGCATCACAAGGGGGGGCTGGGGGTGCGGCCCGCACCGGGTGACACCACCCCCTAAATAAACAATTTTTTTTACACAAAAATATTTTGCCAGGAAAGATACATTGAGCTTTCTCTCATTTTCAAGTATGTCCTGGGTAGGCAAGGCCTAGGGTGGCACTTTCCAGGTGGCTGAAAAAAAGCCCCCCACTGAAGGGGATATTCACAGAGCACCGAAATGACGCAAACATTTCAGTGTTCTGTTGTTCCACACACTTTGGGGAATCAAATTTCCCCGGTGAATTCACTGCAGGGCACTTCCCTGAAGTGCAGAGAATCAGCCACCGAATGCTGCCGCAAACCCGTCTCCCGCTGTTTTAAAAAAACAATTCTGAGCGAAAATGTCTGGAATTTACATATAAGGTCCTACGAATGAAAATAAAAAGGTCTGTTACAGAAAAAAGAAACTGCTGTTAGAAAAAAAATGGATTTTTTCAAAAGAAATGCCTAGAAGATACTAAAAAAAAAATGAAGAGATCTTTTTTACTACAGATTAAAAGAATAACGGTTAATTAGATATTGGATAAAAACAGGACTATTTTTACATTGAAACCTATGGTGTTCGCCTGAATAAACCTGCCAATGAAACCACCGGACATCAGGACATTTCTCTTCTGTTCTGTGTCTCTGAGCAGATTAACCAATACTTCTCTATGGTATGGAGACTTTCACTGCCTTCGAACTGGCACCGTACTTGCTGGCAGTACGCGAAAATTTGTGTGTGAGCATATCACAGAGCTCCACAGCAATAAACCTCACAGTAATGTGCGCCGTGTATGAGCATTTAGTGTTATAATGGGAGTACTGAGTTATGAGAAGAGTAGTTAAAAAAAGAAACCGCAAAACACGGGGGGGGGGGTGGTGACACCATGAGTTACCACACCGGGTGACACCAACCCTAGTGACGCCACTGGTGAATTCCAATTTTAATGCATGACAATACCTAGCGGCCTTGGCGGCTGCTGTTTGACATTGGGCATTGTTACTTAGTTTGAAGTCTATGATTATTCCCAAATCTTTCTCCTGCTTTGATTTCCCTAACTCAGTAGCATTTAGGGTATAAGTTGCATGTGTGTTCTTCACTCCAAAGTGCATAACTTTGCATTTATCTACATTAAACTTTGTTTGCCATTTAAGTGCCCAGTCCCCCAATCTATCTAAATCCCTCTGCAGCGAAGTAACATCCTGCTCACATTGTATTACTTTTCCTAGTTTTGTGTCATCGCACACACTGATACATGACTTTCAATGCCTATCTCAAGGTAATTTATAAATAGATTGAATAGAATTGGTCCTATAACAGACACCTCGGGGACACCAATTACCACTGATATCCATCATGAATATTAACCATTTTCTGTACCCTATCTTTTAGCCAGTTTTCTATCCAAGAACAAGTATATTCATCTAGACCAATTTTTCTTAATTTAAATAGTAACCCCTGGTGTGGAACTGTGTCAAAAGCTTTGGCAAAACATGAATTTTATTGTATAATACAAAGCATTTCATTCTTGTTTTTATGACATCTGATTATGGAATAATACTACCAGAATTTGTCCCGGAGACAAAGGAATGCAAGCGGAGCGGAAGTAGAGATATAAGAGGAGGAACGCAATACCAGAAGGAGATAACGAAAGCTATCCACCATGTGAACTGCTTGACAACGCATTGTATTTACTGAATTATGGGATGGGACCAGGCGAACATGCAGTGTTGAAAGTCATCAGATGGGGACCGTGCGGGGGCATGTGGGAGGACATGCAGTCACGGATTGGGTTAGGCGGGACTGGATTTTGAATAAAAGTAGAACGGATAAATATATGCATATACCGATTGATAAAGTCGATCTACGCATTGGCAAAACGTGTCTCGGATGCAGTTTTAACAAAAAAAAGCTTTTTTACCCAAAGAAGTCCTGCCTCGGATGCCATTATCTAAAGGTGCAGGATGTACTATTCAAACAACCATCCGCTTCGGGGTGTACTCACTTTTGTTGCCAGCGGTTTAGACATTAATGGCTGTGTGTTGATTTATTATGCGGGGACAGCAAATTTACACTGTTATACAAGCTGCACACTCACTACTTTACATTGTAGCAAAGTGTAATTTCTTCAGTGTTGTCATATGAAAAGATATAATAAAATATTTACAAAAATGTGAGGGGTGTATTCACTTCTGTGATATACTCTGTATATACAGACATTTGCCCAGGGCACCTGGAGGGGGTGCCAGGAACAAACAGAGCACCATCTGTGCTCCTTGCCCTTCCAAGCTAATTCGTGCCATTTGGCCTTACAAAGATATATTAAATGACAAAAATGTGGTGCCAAAAAGGCTGTGTTCCCCTTTCCTCAGTGACTGCTTTATGTGTACTGCCATTGGAGAGCTGAGTATTAACCCTTCAGTGCTAGACAGCACATACAGTGAACTGAGCACCCACTCCTACCTACTGTCAACTCTGAGCTCCTTCCCCTTAGTCTTTTTTCCTTTAAATAGGTTATATATTTCAATAAGAAAATGCACTTCTTTTGTGATCTTAATATTTATTGATACCAGATTAATTAAAAAAAAGGCATTTCTATCATTGCTCAGTAATTTGTTGAGGTCTTGATTGTTTCCCAAGGTATCTGTCTTCAGGGTATTTTGATGCAAGCATTGCATGTAGAAAATCATTTTTATGTGTTTTCTGGGTAGAAAGAAACCAGATAAACCCAAGGAGTATCCTTGTATAAGTCCAGGCATCAGTCTGAGCAAGAGAATTAGATCAATAAGAAGAGATGAGCCCTGTTTCTAGCTTGGCTTCGAAATGCTGAATTCCTCTGAAACTTCACAGCATTATCCACATTAGAAATCTTTCTTTCGTGATATTTTTTGTATTTTAGTCTATTTAGTGTCTGTATTTTAAAGAAGAACTTACTTGAAAAATATAAGAATTCCCACTACATTCCGTACCATAAAAAAACTAAACTACATCCAGCATTTCTGCTTTTCCTTGAAACTTGTACTGCATTTTCCCTTTAAAATAATATGTTTCTTTGAAGTTAAATAGTTTAGCCTGAGGAATAGCAAAGAAATAAACCTGGCAGTACTTTAGATTCGATTTTATTTATTTTTTTCATTTCAGAAACATAGTACATTTTTCAGATAAGAGAACATGGGCATTTTTGTTATTTACTGAATTCTGTTATTTACTGAACCTTGAGTGCTAGAAAGAATCTGAAAGGCTGGATAGTATTTTTATAGTGTACATGTAATTAATGATATATAGTGTATGCTGAAAATGGGAATGGGTAGAGGGGTTAAATATTACGTCCTCCACACTATCCTCTGGATCCCCCTTCCATTTTTAGCTTTAAGTCTCTTTTAAAAATGCATTGAAACGGTCACCAATAGACAGTGATGCGTAGTTCCTGGAATCTGTAACACAAGTGGATAGAAAGCCTTCCAGGTAGAGCCATTTACTTTGGAAGGCTGTCACAGCCTACTCAGACACTCAAAGGGGTTATAGGGGGAAGAACTTTCAGCTCACCATCACCATTTAGATTAAATGGCCCAGGTGGTAAGAGTGTCCCTTTAAACATTTAACAATGGAATGCTTTTGATTCCAATCTTACATATGGATCCAAAATTGATGTATGAATGCCAACTTGCTTAGTTTGAGGCTGGGGTCAGACTAGCGCACTTTTAGCGTGCGTTTAGGCGCACTTAATCACGGCCGCAGTAGCAGCAAATGACGCACAATGACAGCCAATATACGAAGTACGGCCGCACGAAAGTCCGGCCGCGCAACGCAAGTGGAAAATGAACGCATTTTTTGGAGAACGCAGAACCGCTAGTACTGACGTACAGAGTGCGCTGCGGTGGCATAGCGGCGTGTATGCGTGATTAGGAGACGTCAGACGCTGCTCATGTCCGGCCAACATAACGTCCAGACACCCAAAGTTTCCTGGTTTGGATCCGTAACAAATCACGCACGAAAATGCGCATCGTATGACCGCTATCGCGCATTCCGTGAAAAAATACATCAATGCGTTCGGACGCACTTTTTGACGGTCGCTGCAAATAATGCATTCATTTGACCCTAGCCTAATAATATTTTTTTGTCGCTTTAACAGATACTGTATATCGTGTACACAAGATCTTGTGAACTTCCGGGATCTTGCGAGACCGCGACTTGCACGTGTTCGCAGGCGAGCTTCATGCCGGCGGCCACTTGTGCAGAGAAAAGCACTCAGAGGGGCCTGGCCTGGGGCAGACGGCAGAAGACCAATGTGCCCCCAGCTCACGTGGTCACATATATATATATATATACACACACACATACAAATCTGGGGCACTATATATCCATGTGAGAGCTGGGCTGGGGCAATATATATATACCCATGTGTGAACTGGGGCAATATATATCCATGTGTGAGCTGGGGCTGGGGCAATATATTACATGTGAGCTGGGAAGGGGTACCCTGGGCCCATGGTATGGAAAGGGTTCGCAGGGCTGTGCAGATGGGGTGCCACGTGTGTCCTGCCAGCATGGAAAGGGTGCACTGGGCAGCCCGCATCTGGGTTACCCTACATTGCATAGCTTCAAGGGGTATGTGCTGGGAGGGGGTACCCTGGGCCCCTCATATGGAAAGGGTTCGCAGGGCTCATGAGCCACATGAGGACAGACACTGTGCAATGTTCTGAGGCTAGTAAGTGTAACAAGCACAGCTTGCGATTAGGCGCGTCTCTGCCTGTCACTGCGAACCCAACACCAGCTCTTGACCAAAACTGGTAGAGTGCCCCCCTCGAAACCTGTGTCTGGATCCGCCCCTGCTACCTCCTATGTAACTCTGTAGGGTGTTGTGAACAATATTGGTTATTTCCTGTGTTATTGAATGCTTAAAATTTTACCTTATTTATAAATCGGCATCATTACTAATAATATGTATCTATTACTCATTTACAACAGCTTTTACACAGAACCATCAGAGTTTGCACTGATTCTTTGCAAACTAAATATTTCCTGTAAACAACAAAATTGCAAATAATAGTAATACGTAGGGCTGTTGATGTAGAAACAAAAGGCATACTATACAGTCATGGCCGAAATTGTTGGCACCCCAGAAATATTTCCAGAAAATCAAGTATTTCTCACAGAAAAGTATTGCAGTAACACATGTTTTGCTATACACATGTTTATTCCCTTTGTGTGTTTTGGAACAAAATAAAAAAAGGGAGGAAAAAAAGCAAATTGGACATAATGTCACACAAAACTCCAAAAATGGGCTGGACAAAATTCTTGGCACCCTTTCAAAATTGTGGATTAATAAGATTGTTTCAAGCATGTGATGCTCCTGTAAACCCACCTGGGACAAGTAACAGGTGTGGGCAATCTAAAAATCACACCTGAAAGCAGATAAAAAGGAGAGAAGTTCACTTAGTCTTTGCATTGTGTGTCTGTGTGTGCCTTACTAAGCATGGACAACAGAAAGAGGAGAAGAGAACTGTCTGAGGACTTGAGAACCAAAATTGTGGAAAAATATCAACAATCTCAAGGTTACAAGTCCATCTCCAGAGATCTAGATTTGCCTTTGTCCACAGTGCGCAACATTATCAAGAAGTTTGCAACCCATGGCACTGTAGCTAATCTCTCTGGGTGTGGATGGAAGAGAAAAATTGATGAAAGGTTGCAACGCAGGATAGTCCGGATGGTGGATAAGCTGCCCCAAACAAGCTCCAAAGAAATTCAAGCTGTCCTTTAGGCTCAGGGGGCATCAGTGTCAGCGCAAACTATCCGTCGACATTTAAATGAAATGAAACGCTATGGCAGGAGACCCAGGAGGACCCCACTGCTGACACAGAGACATAAAAAATCAAGACTACAGTTTGCCAAAATGTACTTGAGTATGCCAAAATCCTTCTGGGGAAACATCTTGTGGACAGATGAGACCAAGATAGAGCTTTTTGGTAAAGCACATCATTCTACTGTTTACCAAAAACGGAATGAGGCCTAGAAAAGAACACAGTACCTACAGTGAAATATGGTGGAGGTTCAATGATGTTTTGGGGTTGTTTTGCTGCCTCTGGCACTGGGTGCTTTGAATGTGTGCAAGGCATCATGAAATCTGAGGATTACCAAAGGATTTTGGGTCGCACTGTAGAGCCCAGTGTCAGAAAGCTGAGTTTGCGTCCGAGATCTTGGGTCTTCCAGCAGGACAATGACCCCAAACATATGTCAAAAAGCACCCAGAAATGGATGGCAACATAGCGCTGGAGAGTTCTGAAGTGGACAGCAATGAGTCCAGATCTAAATCCCATTGAACATCTGTGGAGAGATCTTAAAATTGCTGTTGGGAAAAGGCGCCCTTCCAATAAGAGAGACCTGTAGCAGTTTGCAAAGGAAGAGTGGTCCAAAATTCCAGGTGAGAGGTGTAAGAAGCTTATTGATGGTTATAGGAAGTGACTGATTTCAGTTATTTTTTCCAAAGGGTGTGCAACCAAATATTAAGTTAAGGGTGCCAAGTATTTTGTCCAGCCCATTTTTGGAGCTTTGTGTGACATTATGTCCAATTTGCTTTTTTTCCTCCCTTTTTTTGTTTTGATCCAATACACACAAAGGGAATAAACATGTGCATAGCAAAACATGTGTTACTGCAATACTTTTCTGTGAGAAATACTTGATTTTCTGGAAAAATGTCTGGGGTGCCAACAATTTCAGCCATGACTGTATATTTACCCAAGAAATAAATAATTATAAATGTTCAAACATGCCAACTACTACCGTAGTAAATAACATGCATAATATTAGTAAAAGTAATCTATATCAAAGTACATAACTTATTAGCCTGACATTTATGCAGCCATAACATAAATATGCTCACACTTAATAAAAGGTAGATGATGCTTCTAAATATAAATAAATATAGCTTGCATTGATTAACCTTTAGGTAGAAGAGTAAGCCTAAGTTATTTTTTCACAATTAATAAATCAAGTGACAATTTTGATGGATTTTCCATAGATTCTATTGTTATTTATGATTTCCTGTGTTCAACACCCAAGCCACTATAATGGTATCAGCAGTCGTCTAGAGAAGAAGAAAATGCTTTTGGGCTCTTAGTTTTCTGATGTATAATTAAATATCCAATAGACAAAAAGAAAAAATGGAAAACAGAAATATGTGAATGCGCATCTTTATCTGATGCATCTAGAAAACTGACAAGGTATCATTTAGTGTTGATGCAAATATTTAACAAAATGATAGCAAGGCTAAGCTAACCATACACACAGAAGACAAAGGTGAACGTTACATTAATGATTTGATCTGGGTAAAACCTGATATTCTTAAACTATCAGGGTTATTCAAAGAGATTCGGAAAGTCACTGCATGTTCGGTGACTTTTCATTCCCCGCACTCGCGGCGATTCTTGTTCGCTGACCCCGCGGTGTATTCAGCAAGCACCGCAGGGCCTTCTGTAGTGCAGGGAAAACTCGCCTCAAACACTCACCGCAAACCTGCCGCACAATCACCGAAACCTGTAGAAACAGCTGGATTAACCATGCCGAACGCGCCGGAGAAACCCGACTAGCCGCTGATCACAGCGCAGAGCAGTCGCCGAAAAAAGCCAACACGCAGACGTACGAGGTGAAAAAATATATATATAAAAAAGATTTTTTACTGGCAGAATAAAATGATAAATTGTTTATTAGATATTGGATTAAAACTGGAATATTTTTAACATTGAAGCCTATGGGATTCTACTGAATAAACCTGTCGAATGAAACCACTGAACGGCAGGGCATTTCGGCAACTTTTCACTGTTGGTTTTTGTTCTCTGAATAGTCGAAGCATTGCCTCTCTACGGGGATTTCACTGCCCTTGAACAGGCACTGAACAGGCACCGTACGTGCAACATTTGGCGAACTGCCTGCTCTCTGAATAGCCGAATGGCCAGGAAATGTAGCTGTATGCTGAATTTCAGTGTCCGGTTACATTTCGGGGCCAGATCGGCTCTCTTTGAATAACCCTGTAAGGTTAACCCAGAATGCTATGATGCAATGATTTTTTCTATGAAACTCAATGTGCACTGCAATAAATCATCTTTTGAGTAATATCACATTGTTCATCTACGATGCAACCATCATAATCACTATTTTTAGAAATCCATTAATCCTTGAAGTTGAAGGCTTTATTGTGAATGTTCTTTATAATGGTTTTTAAAAAGTTGCATATACACACAGTCACCCTATATGGACGAAAGTATTGGGACACCTTACCAAAATACTGACAGGGAATTTTATGTCATTGCATTTGAAAATAAGACATTAATATAAAGTTGGTTCCCCTTTGCAGCTATACCAGCTTCCACTCTTCTGGGAAGGTTTTCCACAAGATTTTGGAGAGTTTCTCTGGGAATTTTTCTCCGATCAATAGAGCATTTGTGAGGTCAGGCACTGATAATGAAGGGGAAGGCCTGGCTCACAATCTCCATTTCGGTTTATCTCGAAGGTGTTTGATGGGGGTTGAGATTTGGGCTTTGTGCAGGACAGTAAAGTTCTTCCACACAAGACTCATCCAACTATGTCTGTATGGACCTTGATTTGTGCACTGAGGCACAGTAATGCCATAATAGAAAAGGGCCTTCCCCAAACTGTTCCCACAAAGGTGGAAGCAGAGCAATGTCCAAAATGTCTTTGTATGCTGAAAGATTTTCCTTCACTGGAAGTAAGAGGCTGTAGCTCAACCCCTGAAAAACAGCCTTATACCATTACCACTCCCCCACCAAACTTTACAGTTAGCACAATGCAATCCGGCAGGAAACACTCTCCTGGCATCCGCTAAACCCAGACACGCCCATCAGACTGAAAAAGAGAGATGTGTGATTCATGAACCCACAGAACATGTTTTCACTGCTCCAGAGTCCAGTGGCATTGTGCTTTACACCAGTGGTCCCCAACCCAGGCCCTCAGGGCCCACTAACAGGCCAGGTTTGCCAGATATCTGAAGCACAGCACAGGTGTTATGATTTGCTGCTCAGTGATTGCAGGATTCAGTCTGCATTTCCCCAAGGTGATCGGCAAAATCTGGCCTGTTAGTGGGCCCTGAGGGCTTGGGTTGGGGACCACTGCTTTACACCACTCCATCCAACGCTTGTCATTGTTGTACTTGTTGATGTGAGGCTTGCATGCAGCTGCTTAGCCATGGCACCCATTCTATGAGGCTCTCAATGCATCGTTTTTGTACTGATATTAATGCCAGTGGAAGTTTGGAACCTTTCAGCTATGCATCATGCGCTTTGGCTTTCAATGACCCAAATTCTGTAACTTTACGTGATCGTCCACTTCATGGTTGCTGTGGTTCCTAAATTCTTCCACTTTCCAATAATACCACTTAGGCTGCTGTCAGACGAGCGTAGTGTTCACGTCCGTGATTGCGCCTAAAAGTACGTCCGTGATAGCATGACAGGAAGCCCATCGGAGTCCGTTACACGAAGTACGTCCGCACTGAACTGCGGACGCACAACGGCCGCGGCCCACGGACGCAAGGCAGGCAAGAACGTACAACCCCTAGAACGGCTGCACAAAGTGCGCTGCGTCCGCAACATCTGCATAGCTTTGTGTGTGAGTGATGGAACGTGGTCAGACGGACTGCATTTATATGTCCAGCATTTTTCACGGACAAAATGGTTTTGCATTTTAATTTATTTTTCCCTCCTACATCCGTCAAAAATAACTTCAGTGAAAAAACGGACTGTGTGACCACTACTGCGTCTTCCGTACTGACGATGTCCGTACTGCACGGACGTACAGTCCGTAGAAATCACGCTCGTCTGACCCTAGCCTTACAGTTGACCATGGGATATCTAGCAGGAGTGAAATGTCACAAACTGACATTGCAAAGGTGGCTCCTATCAAAGTACCACCTTGAATTCACTGAGCTCTTCAGAACCACCCATTTTTTCAGAAACATTTGTATATGCAGACTGCATGGCTAGGTGTGCGATTGTATACACCTGTGGCTATTGGTCTGAATGAAACAACTGAATGCAATCATTAAGAGTTGTGTACTTGTAACTGTAACCGTCCCAATATTTTTGTCTCTGCAGTGTGTGTGTATATGTGGTAGAGGTAACTGCTCTATAGCTGTGGAGACACAGGTTCGGTTCCCGGCAGGATCACCTCTCCAGTAAGTGTCCTTGGGCAAGACACCTAACGGTACATACTCGCCACCTAGGACATTCTTAAAAACAAGAGAAATCTCAATGTATCCTTCCTGGTAATTTTTTTTTTTTTTTAGAAAGTAATAAAAAATAGCCATTTGTCTAATATACTTGACTAACCCATTCTAGGTTAGTGCCTGATACTATAAATGATTGTGTCAAAACAACTCATCATTAATAGATACAAGTTGAAACAGCAAATTTGAAAAGATTGAAAATAATCTCATAAAATCCACATCCATTTAAACTAGCAGGGGGATTGATAGAAACATTTTGCCAACTTCCAGCAGAGCGAACAGTGGCACAAATTGCATTTAAATGATGCTTTGCAAATACTCGAGTAGCAGGCAAAACAACTTTGCTCAGAGAATTAAAAAAAACATTTTTTAAAAGGTATAGCGATATCATATGAATGAAAGCAGTTGAGCCATGATTAATCAATGTTTAAAATACAAAGTGACATTGTTAAAGAAACATTGGTTACAGGGGAAGTCCTTTCACTGAGGTAATGTAAAAGATGATCTTGGTGACCCTACACAAAATGTTATATAGTAGCAAAGGCCGGACCTCTTCCCTGTTTATTGTGGCTAAGCCTTTATGATCATACGAGAAACACAATGAAATAAGAAATTTACAATACTAAAAACACCACGTAGCAGCTTTCAGCATAGGTACAATATCATATGAATGGAATTCCCATTTAGTAACAAGCTACATGCCATGTAAACCCTGGGTTCTCTAAGCCCCATTAAAGAGATAGACTGCACCTTGATTGGTTGAGCAAACGTCTGGGAATCTCTCTGCAAAAGCTGCAAATATTTATTATCCAACCCTACTGTGTCATCTTTATAAAATATATATTAACATCACATGACTTACAGTTTAATGCATTTATCCCTGTGTGTTCACGTATTTTATGTAGTGCTGAAGAACCTATCAGTACTTTATAAATAAAAGGATAATATGTCATAGCAAATGAAGACCTCTAAAGGTTGCATGTGATTCTTGTTTTCATTTCAATGTATTCTTTTGTATTTTTAAATGTGTTTATATAGAAATTATTTCTTACCTGGGGGGGTCACATTTATGTCTTCTATCTTCCATATTAATTATTAAATATTGGTGTGTGTAATATGCCAAGGATCACTTGCAACATAAAGACGTGTGGGAACTCACTCAAGTGTTCTGCTTGCCACATCAAGTAATCATTTTCATCCCACTGTTAGCCCACACTGAAATTTGATAATGCAACTATAGATCTGCATGATTTCATGGAGACATTGTGATAATTATCATAAATTACATATTTAATGTGACTGTAATATAACTGAAACAAAGAAATAATGTGTTTCAGTGTGTGAGCCAAATGAGAACTCAATTCCCTTTGAAAAAAACAGAGGAACTACATTCCTATCTGTTTCCAAATGAATTGACCCCCTGCAATATACTCAGGAACTAGCAGTGTAAGTCCACATTCAATTTCCACAGGTTCTGAATGTTCAGGACAGGACTTAAGCATAACATTAAAGAACCTGAAAGGGAAGGTCCTTTGAATGCCTCTCCCTCCTGAACGGCTAGGGCTAGAGATAAAAGAGGCACCTTCGGAGAGGGCAGAGAGGTGAGTCTCTTTAACCCCTTTGGTGCCAGATCGCGATTCACCGACAAATTGCGATTTGAACCCAGAAGCGGCTAGCAGCTTGGATGTCAGCCAAACCTCCGGGTCACCCCCCCCCATCCACTGATGTCATTGCCGTATGTGTGATGACATCAGTCAGCCAGTTAACCTCCTAGCTGCCAAGTAGAGCTAGGGGGATCTTTTGGATCCCTGTGTCTCCTGATCCATGGCAGCTAGAGGGTCAAGTTTGGTATCATTGGAAAGGCCGAACATGACTAGGTTTGGTGTAAAAGTAAAAAAAATATAAAATATCAGTGTTTTTGTATTTTTTGTTTAAAAAAAATTGTCTGGGGAGGTTATAATAAAATAGGACTTATTGTTTAAACATGATGACCATAAAACGGTCAAAATCAGCTCAGTGCACAGAGGTGAAATGGCTCAGCAGTGAAGGGGTTAAAAAATGTAAAAATTGGGTATTTCTAATTTCAGAACAAAATTTAAAATCTAGCCCTGGTCTTTTTTGGCGGTTGTAGATGTTGGGGATTAAAGTTCAAAAAAGTTAGTTTTTTTCCATTTTTTTCATAATATTTCATAGTTTTTTTTTATAGTAAATTATAAGATATGATGGAAATAATGGTATATTTAGAAAGTCAATATACTAATGGCGAGAAAAACGGTATTTAATATGTGTGGGTTCCATGCACGAGTAAGAGGAAAAGTAGACCTAAACACAAACATCTCAGAAACATAAAAACAACAGTGGGTACTTTCGGACAGACAAATCGTAAAACAGCCTGTTCACTAAGGGGTTAATAATACATTAAGTGCCTTCCAACAGTCTGAAGATGTTGTTGGTTTTAGATCAACAAAACAATTATTTCTGTTTGGAAGCTCTATATCAGTCATCAAGAACTTCTGCCCCCTCCCTCAGATATTTCAGAACTGCAACTCTAGTGATTCTCTTGCAGTCAAAGAATTCTGGGAATTGTAGTCCATCAACATCAGACTGGCAGCGTTTGACATTCCCAGTTTTTATTTTGTTTTTTGCCAGCTTTCAAAAGATATTTCCTTGTTTATTCAGAACTTGTATATACTCACATTTACCACATGAGGGAGTCAGAAATTAATTGATGTTAAAGACATATTTTAAATAATGCAAATATATTCTGAACATCTCAAAATGTAAAAAAAAAAATATGACGATAAGACAAAGTCGGTTGCCCTCAACCTCAACAACATACATTACATGGAGTGCCAAAGTCAAGTGCTCTTAAAATGTTAATGTTGTGTCTGTATATATTTTTATAAATAATACTTAAATATATTGACGTAATAGACTTTAAACCTAGTACACAGCAACAACTGAATCGAGACTAAGATTTTATCAGATAACATATGAAAAAGGTAATAATATAATGCTGGGTAATGCCACAGTGACATTCCAAAGGGAGGGGATATAGGTGAGGACATACCTGGTGAAGTTTCTGCCAGTAAGCTGGTCCTTTTTCAATATTCCTGAAACTTGGTGGAATGTACCAAAAACAGATATTTGCATATTCCGGCTGTTATAATAAAACCACAAATAATGAGTTACTGTATAAAATTGGTGTAAACTTTAATACTGATTAAGTCATGATTTATTTTTTCATAAACCTAGCAGTGTTCAATGTATGATTTACATCTATCCATCTATGAAATGAAATAGTTAATATCTTTTTTGTCTTTCATTTTTAAAAGAAGACCGATTTCATTGTTAAAGGGACACTCTACCCACCCTGACCACTTTATAATTTCAAGGTGGTCAGAATGGATGTGACAAATAGGGATGAGCTGTTCGGGTTCGGACGGTTCGGAGTTCGGCCCGAACTTTGGCAGTTCGAAAGTTCGCGAACTTCAAAGTTTTTGGGTGTATTTGGTTCGAGTTCGAAAATTTTTTTTTTTTGAAAAAAGTATAGAAAATGCTTAAAAAAATACTAAAAAATCTAGAAATAAAGAGACTCTTTACTGCAGAATATTATAAGCAACGGTTTATTAGATAGTGAATTAAAAACTAATGTATACGTGGAAAGATTCTCAACTCTAAATGACCTCTGTTCACAAACGGGCATAACACCAGATGTTTTTAGTCTGATAATCAATTTGATACATTGCACACTATACTGAGGTACTGAGGGGGTGGGGTGGTGTCTGCTTTTGATTGAGATTTGAGAATTAATTTCCCTCCTAAAACTTCCTAATATGCTGCATTTAACTGGTGTTTGACAAAAATTCAAAATAACATCTAAAGGAATGTTATTTTTCACCTCGGGATTAAACATTCACATAGTTATTCAGAGAGCGGTGAAAAGCAGGAGAATAACTGGAGAAGTGAAAATTCTAAGTCAAAATAGCCAAACCAGAAAAATTCTCCCATTTAACTCACTTTCCAAATTGGCTATTTGGTCTAGATTGTTCTCTTCTCCTGCCAGTTCTCCTGGCTTTCACCTCTCTCTCAGGGTTGTTCAGAGAAAGGTGAAAACCAGGAGAATGGCAGGAAAAGAGAACAATCTGGACCAAATAGCCGATTTGGAAAGTGAGATAAGGCTAGGGTCAGACTAACGCATTTTTCGCAGCGATCGACAAAAAGTGCGTCTGAACGCATTGCCGTATTTTTTCACGGAATGCGCGAAAACGGTCATACGATGTGCATTTTTGTGCGTGATATTTTACGGATCCAAACCAGGAAACTTTGGGTGTCTGGACGTTATGTTGGCCGGACATGAGCAGGGTCTGACGTCTCCAAATCACGCACACACGCCGCTAGTGGACACAGCGCACTCTGTACGTCGTACTAGCGGTTCTGCGTTCTCGAAAAAATGCGTTCATTTTCCACTTGCGTTGTGCAGCCGGACTTTCGTGCGACCGTACTTCGTATATTGGCCTTCATTGCCCGTCATTTGCTGCTAGTGCGGCCGTGATTAAGTGCGCCTAAACGCACGTTAAAAATTCGCTAGTCTGACCCTAGCCTAAATGGGAGAATTTTTCTGGTTTGGCTGTTTTGACCTAGAATTTTCCATTCTCCAGTCATTCTCCTGCTCACCGCTCTCTGAATAACCCTGACAGGGTTATTCAGAGAGAGGTGAAACTCAGGAGAATGACTGAAGAGAAAATTCTAGGTCAAAATAGCCAAACCAGAAAAATTCTCCCATTTATCTCACTTTCCAAATCGGCTATTTGGTCTAGAATTTTCCATTCTCCAGTCATTCTCCTACTTTTCACCGCCAAAAAATCAGTAAACTTTTTCTGCGTGTCCGAAAATGTCTCCTCTTTTCATACAGACTGCCGCCCCAAGCAGTTGTTTATGGATAGATTAAAGGAAAAGCATTTACCGTCATTTGAAATGTAATTTTTTGGTTTTTACATATTTCTATACATCCTAGAAATCCGCCACTTCACGGGCAGGTTATGGGGACCTCCTAGGCACGATATTTGAAGGAATTTTTCATTTTTATTTTTAACCCTTATATCATGGAAAACTCACTGTCCCTTTAAAAACGTTTTTTTTTTTTACTTTTTGTCCTTGTTTCCTGTCCCCCAGGGCACTACCCGGACCCCCATACACCTTTTATGGCAAATATCTTGCATATATGCCCTCTTGGAGGGCACTCTAAAAACCGAATTTTCAGCCCCATTGACTTGTATTGAGTTCGAGTTCGGGTTCGGGTTCGGATACGAACATTTGGGAAGTTCGGGTTCGGCTCCGAACCGAACTCAGGGAGTGTTCGGCTGATCCCTAGTGACAAATGTCTCCCCCTCTCCACTCCCTCTCCCTGATGCCCAGACAGGATGAAAACGCTGGGAGAAGTGGAAAAGTGTCCTCCACCTGACCCAGGATCACCAACAGCTAGGATTTTGAATTTCCCAGCTGTCGGTCACTACATTGGTCACTATTGACATCAGTATACAGAGAGCGAGCTGGTGTCATCCTCTCTGATACCGCCTGCGATAGCAAGCGGTTTCAGAGAGACAGCTGATGGATCAGAGCCTCGCATGCACACAGCTCCGATCCAACGTTCCAGCAGGCGAATGGGAACTTGAGTTCGTAAGGTGTGCAAGTCATGTAGCGGTGCTGTCACATCTCACTTTGCGGGGTTGTGGATTTGAGCCCAGTGTGTGGCTACACAAATGTAAAGAGGCAGGAAGGTGAGGTTTAAAACATAAATATAGGTTTATTAAATAAAGAAACAAGTAAACCAAGAAGGGGACTCTGGATAAATAATAACAACAGGTATAGGAGCTGGATGGGAAGGATACTATATACAGAGGACAGGGTACAATTAGTAGATGGGATAGGAAGGGGTGGACAGGACACTGAATAGCACAATAGGGCTAACAGGACAGGTACTGGACTGGACACTGGATGAGGAATAACACAATGGTGGACAGGACACTGAATATGGAATAACACAAGAAGGGTGGACAGGACAGGTACTGGACACTGAATAAAGAATAACACTTACTGGATACACAGAGGGTGGAGGACCATGAGACACAGGGCAAAAGGAATAATTTTATATATATATCTATATATATATATATAGCGAGGTGTTAGAAGGGCAAATACAGTTGAATGGTTAGATCAAAGTATAGGTCTTGGCAGGCAGCTGTCATCGGGATGGTCAAAGTCCAGAACAGAGGTCATACACGGGAGGTCAATCAATAAGTGGGTTTGTATCAGTGATGAGAGTTAGAGTCCAGGAATGAGGATTGCAAGGGGTATCCAGGAAGGAGGGTTGCAATGGGATGCAGAGATGAGGGGTTACCACAGGATGCAGAGATGAGGGGTCTTTGCAGGATACAATGATGAGGGGTTCTTTGCAGGATTCAACGATGAGGGGGTCACAGACAGGTATGAAGGAAGGAAGCAACTCAGGCGTAGGGCCCTTAAGTTGCCCCTGATGCCAGGACGCAAGGAGGATTTTTAGGTGAGCACACTGAGCAGGGGCTTAGCGTGTGTAGGATTTAGAGCGGGAATTGTAGGGGCGGGGTTTCCAGGAGGGTATAAAAGGCGCGTGCTCTGTGGCTCTGCGCGCCTTTTTCTCCTGAGGTAAACTCGCAAAGGAAATCCTCACCCTCCCTCCCTTTATTTTTGGTTTATATGGAGGTTTTGGGTTGGGTTTTAGGTTTTTTAATTTTTCCCCTTTGTCACAGCGGGGGCTGGTAGGCAGTGCTGAGGTAGGGTTAATTGATTTAAGGTGGTATTTGGTGGATTAGATGTATGGGAGGTGGGTGCGGAGCTTAGTTGGCTTGGTTTAGGTGAGGTATGGTGGAAGTGTGGAGTTCCCTGTCAGCACTGTCTATTATTTTTATTGTTATATGTTATTTTACATTTGGTGGGGATTTTATAGCTGTGGCCGATAATAGTGGGCCACTTATAAGTGGGCGACTTATGTGCATAGCACGCAGGTCAGGCTTGCAAATGAGACTTTCTAGCAAGAAAGAACAATGCAGAAGCATTGATTCAGAGGTGAGGCATGATTATATGGGTAGTCCAGGCCCAGCCCAAACCTGAGGCTGGAGAGGTGAGGGGAAACCTGGAATGGATCCCTAAGTGCCTGGACACAAGTCCAGGCAGTGGTAAAATCTGGACCGGAACATGATTCTCGAGGGGGAACGGCACCTCACTTGCCCTTTCTCTGGCGCCTACGCCACATACCGTGACAAGTGCACAATTTGTGGGTCCTACTCTACGCAAGTTGTGTAGGAGCACAAATTGCTAGGAAAAGCTTCAGGGACTTCAAGATTTGTGACTTCCAATCAGTAGAGGAGGAGCAGTGGGCACCAAGAGAGAATAGGTAAGTAAAATCTATTCAGCTAAAAAATTTATAATAATAATTGGGCAAAGGCTGTCACCAGCATTTGCCCAATTATTTATGGGCAAGAAATTCCTTTAAAACCAACAATCTAGAAGCTTGCACTATATTAAACATATTATGCCACTAAATGGATACACAAAGGGATATATAATCAGCACATTTTTAAAGGCACAATCTAATCGTCATGAACAAGTTAATTGTGTGCTGTTGTCATCCCTCCGCCTCAACTTTCCCTTTGGCTGTCCCTGCAGGTTGTGGCAACCTTCCAGCAACAGACACTGTCAGAATAAGTGCTGAGGGACAAGGCTGAAAAAAAGGATATGTTGGTAAACAGTGAAGATAAAAATGAAAAGGAGAAGAAGCTGGTTGAGGGAGACCATCACTAAAAGGTGATATCTAGAGAATTGGCAAGAGAAGAGAACAATCTAGACCAAATAGCCGATTTGGATAGTTAGATTAATGGGAGGATTTTTCTGGTTTGGCTGTTTTGACCTACAGGGTTATTCAGAGAGATCTGAAAAGTCACCGCATGTTCGGTGACTTTTCGTTCCCTGCACTTCGGGGCGATTCGGTGATTCCTAGTTTGCTGACCCTGTGGTGTATTCAGCAAACACTGCAGGCCCCCATAGTGCAGGGAATACTCGCCGCAAACCTGCAGAACACTCACCAAATACTCACCGAACATTCACCGAAAACCTGCAGAAACCACCGCAAAAACCAAGCCAAACATGCCGGAAAAATCCGAGCAGCCGCCGATCACAGCGCAGAGCAGCCACCAGAAAAAGCCAACGCGCAGATGAACGGGGTAAAAAAAAAAACAGTTCGCTTGAAAAAGTCCATCGGGACGAAACGCGTTGGATTAAGAGACCCCATCTTTACCTAATTTGTTTTTATTTTAAACATTGTTTTATTGCTTTTTATTAAATAATATTTCTACTCTAATTTTGAGTCATACTACATCATTCCCACTACCTATTGAGGACTGGAAGACCTGACGAAGGATTTCTTTAAGGAAATTAGTTGATGGTGATGTAACGGTTACTGAACTCGCTTATCTTTGCTCCTTGTCCTCCCACTAATGATGTGATTACTCCATGTCTTCAACTGAGATACCATCACCTCCTTCATTGCTGGCCCTATCCCCAGCTATGTACACCCTGATGTCAATTAATCACTTGTCCCCATCACCAAAAGGAGAATAGATGGGTAAAGTATAAGCTTTACCCAAATTCTGGTATACGTGCCAAAATCACTAAAGCCTAACGAGTTGGTGAGTTTGCAACTCTGATTAAGTTTACAACCAACGTGAAATCTAGCCCCCTCATCAATAACCGTCCAATAACTACCGTATATTGACCCACTTTTGGTTATGCCAATTTTTCTCCAATTTTTCGAAGTGGTGTGTGCATGTTCTTTTTTAACCTCTCTCAATTGTCTACTAGCTAGATATCCATTTCTGCACAAAGGAAGTTTCAGTATTTTCCGTATGCACTATTTAAACATATTATTATCTTCAAACTATAATGTCAATTATAAAACAGTGAGGCCGAATTTGAAGTCACTGCATCCTACTGTCACGAAGAAGCATCTCTAAGGAGAAGCTAAATTAACAAGAGACTAAAATGATAAGAGTTTATTATACATGGATTCTTTCAAAATGATTATATGATGCTATAAAGTGGTCCTCGATGGCTTATTTAACGACTTAAATCAGGCTACGCTTCTCCGTAGGCACAGCAAATAGAGAACTGAAAATTCTAGACAAAAATAGTCAGTTGGAGAAATTGTCTATAAAATGTTGTTCTTAAAATGATACAAAATGTGCGTTCACATTGGAGGAGCTATTCTTCAATTTTCTGTTTAATGTCAAAGTCCTTAAGTTGTACCTGTATTATTATAAATTCCATCTTTGTCGGATTTACTGGCAGAAACATTTTTATAAAAGCTCAAAATAGACATTCAAACACTGTAAACAAAAACATGTAAGAAATTGAAGTGGCAAATAAATCAAACATACACAGGGTTATTCAAAGAGATCTGAATTGCTGGTGAAAGGTAACCGAACGCTGAAATTCAGCGTACGGTTACCTTTCCTGGCCATTCGGCTATCCAGAGAGCAGGCAATTCGCCAAATTCTGGCGAATTGACTGCACATACGGTGCCTGTTCGGTGCCTGTTCGAGGGCAGTGAATCCCCATAGAGAAGCAATGCATCGGCTATTCAGAGAGCAAAACCCAGCAATGAAAAGTTGCCGAATTGCCCTGCCATTCGGTGGTTTAACCCTTTCGCTGCTGAGCCATTTCACACCTCTGTGCTGAGCTCATTTTTTACCGGTTTCGCTCATCATGTTTAACTGTGTTTTGAAGCCTTATTTTATATATGACCCAGACATATTATATATCGCTCTTTCCGGCAGACTGGGAAGATTCATAATATATCATTATTATAAGTATATGTCATGTCCTGTCTGTATATTATAACAAAAAATGCAATAAAATTAGATTTTTCAATAATTTACAATGTGTAAAGTGTTTTTTTTTCACATTTTAACATGGGGTGCGCTTGTTAAAAAAAATTGAAATGGGGACTCGTTACATTTTGTTTTTGGGTAAGATTTTGCTATTTTTAAAAAACGCAACGCATACAAAAATCGTTAGTGCAGCATCATTGTTCACATTATAATTCAAATGGGAACAATATTGCTGCATTAACAAATCAAACAAAAAAAAACTTGTTTATTTTTTTTTATTATTTTTTTTATATTTTTATTTTTTTATTTTTTACTTTTACATGGTCATGTTTGGTATCGTTGGAAAGGCCATGCTCTGGCCGATCCAGAAATATCAAACATTAATCACTAGCTGCCACGGATCGGGAGATAGGGGGTTCATTGTAACCCCCTATCTCCACCATTCGTGGCAACTAGGGGTTAACTCCAGGACTGACGTCATCGCGCTATGCACGATGACACCAGTCATCAGGGGGAGTTCCCGGAATCTTGGCCGACATCCAAGATGTCGGCCAGCTCCGGGAGAGGATCACGATTCAGCACTTTTCGGCGCCGAATCATGATCCAGCACCCAAGGGGTTAAAGGCAGGCACGGTTTGGAAGGGCAGGCTGTGCCCTTCCAAACTGTGCCTGCCTTTAGCCGCTGGACCCCCGCAATCGGGAGGGAGACAGGTCCGAAGGACCTCCCCCCTCCCTTTCAGGCACCTCCTCCGCACTCGCGTGAGGGGCGCCTGAAATAGATGTCATCGCGCCGCCGCGATGACATCTATCTTCCCCCTCGGAGTCCCGGAGTACCGGGCTGACAGGCAAGTTGTCAGCCCGCACCGGGGGGGGCCAGCAATCAGCCGGAGTCCCGGCTGATTGCTGCCTCCTGTGCTAGGACGCGCTTAGCGCGTCTGTAGCACAGGAGGAGCACTTGGCAGGACGCGCTGAGAGCGTCCTTAGCAGCCAAGTGGTTAATTCGGCAGGTTTATTCAGGCGAATCCCATAGGTTTCAATGTTAAAAATATTCCCGTTTTAATTCAATATCTAATAAACCGTTTATTATAATAGTCTGCAGTAAAAAGTGTTATTTAAAAATAGTCTGCAGTAAAAAGGGTTATTCAGAGAGCGGTGAAAAGCAGGAGAATGACTGGAGAATAGAAAATTCTAGGTCAAAATAGCCAAACCAGAAAAATTCTCCCATTCATCTCACTTTCCAAATCGGTTATTTTGACCTAGAATTTTCCATTCTCCAGTCATTCTCCTGCTTTTTACCTCTTTCTGAATAACCCTGTATGAGATTAGGGAATTAAAGAATGTGAAAGGGAGTTTTGAAGGTGATATTGACTCCATGTCCATCCTCATTGCTCTTCTTAACTAGTTAATGTTTGAAACTCATCTGATGAGATATTTGTGAGCCATGTCATTATATTATCATGTACCTTGGCATTCTAACTTTGCAAGATGCATAGTACGTATTGATGAAATAAAGTTCTGTTCCATGGTCTGTCTATATTTTTTCTTTGGTTTGGTCAAATGTAATCTTGAGGATACCTTTTTTATTTAAAAACAAAAATTTTAATTGTAGTCTGGATTACTCACCTCCCAGAGAAGTTCAAAGCCATTTCTTTTCTTAATTTCACTTGCTAAATATCTACAAAACAAAAATAAATGTTAAATTAATGTTGTTATTATGTGACTGGTCGTCACAAATCATTGCATCTATTTATAGACTATGTAAAAGAATAATTAACATTTGTGTTGAAAAAGACCACATTATGAATAAATAATAAAACACAATATTAATTTCTTAAGCTATTCGTATTGAAATAAAAAAGATGAAATCAAGCATGTCTATTCACTAGAGGGTGAAGACTGAAGAATTGGCAGGAGAAGAGAATGATTCTAGGCCAAAAAGCCAATTTGGAAAGTGAGATAAATGGGGGAATTTTTCCAGGTTTGGCTATTTTGACCTAGATTTTTCACTTCTCCTGCCAATTCTTCTGACTTCACCCTTTAGTGAATAGACTTGAAGGTGTAGGTGCACTTAATGAAAATGTACATGAAACTAATAGTTTGGACAAGTGTCATAGCAAGGGTACAGAATGTAACAGATCATAGGCTTGTTTATTTAAACCCTTTACTACCAGGTGACTTTCCAAAAGACCTTTTCAGGAACCAGTGGATTTTTGAAAAATAATTTTTAATTAATTATACAGTAAGACATATATGGGCATATTCCCAATGTATTTCTTACTGTAATAACATATTTGGCCATCTACCGCCAAATTGAGCTACAGCCATTACAGCTGTAGCTCGATTTTTTTTTCCCCTCTGTATCAGCTTGTTGAATGTCAGATGTCGGGACATTCAGCGGATTTTACACCGTTTCAGCGCTTTGGGCAACATGCTCACAGGGCTAAAATTTTGGGGGCACCTTTTGCAGCCCAAAAGCAAGTGAAATGTGTTTGCAGCAAATATATTTAATTTGCTTTTGGGCTGCAGATCAGCATACCGAGATATCTTGATATCATGGCAACAGATAGTGCCATTGAAGCCTGAGATATCTCGAGATCGGTAGTGAAGGGGTTAAGTGGCATAATTAAATGTGGTATAATATGAAATTAAGCATACATTGAAAGAGGGGCATATAATGGGGCATATTGAAATGGAGCAATAAAAGAAAAAAAGGGATATCAGATGGAGGGGTACCAAAATGAATCTTCACCTGCATGCCCAAAAACCAAAGCACCTGCGTTGCTTCACTGCCCATTCCACAGCCAGTGATTCCCACCCATCAACCTTGCCGCTTGTTCCTGATATTTGCCCCTGAATGCAGTGGGGTGTGCTATGGCATCGTGCAGTGTTAAAGCCAGCCTGGTGTAAGAACGGCATAGGACTCCCGTGGATTTATGGCCCTCCTCCAGCCCAATGAACTGATCGCTTTAATAGAAATTTAAACTTGTATTTCTAGATTTTATCACCTTTTTCCCCGTTAAATAAGATAACATTTCAACTAGACAATTAATCCCTTCATTGACATGGATCATATTTAACGCTGATGCTTTATGTATATTTTACAGAACATTTAATCTGTGAAATACTATTGGTACTTTGCAGGTACATATTAGAACTCTGCCAAATGGAACTACAAAGCCATTTACACACATTTAAATTAAGTGGCTAATTTTCTTGCTTCTAAAATTCAACACTTCCAAAAATATAAATGACATGTACAGCCAGCAGATCTGTTTTTTTTTGTTACCTTGATAATGCAAGTGCACGGTTTACTCTCTCTTCAAGTCCCATGGTCCCTAAAGCTTTCCACATCATCCAGAACTTGAAGGCATCTGCTCGCCTACTACACTGTATTGATTTGTCCCCAGTGTCATATCGCACATCATAAAATTTATCTTGCTGGAAGAGATAGGAGGCTTCTGCCGAATGACACCTTTTAAGTAGTCCCTGCAAAAGATGTTTAAATAGATACATTTAGAAGGTAAAAATACTGACAATTACCTCATTGCATTCTGATGAGAGAAAAAAATGCTTTGTGTAACTGTAACTGCCTGTTAATCTACACTTTTATAAATTTAAAATAATTTAAATCGAAAGAAGAAGAAAAATTGAACGGTAAAAGGACAGAATTTGAAATGCAACGCTACAGAGCTAAAACATTGTTATTTGTTTTACTTTCTGTATATATTATATATTTTGCACTAAAAACAACATTCATAAAGTGCATTAGGTAGAATCAGGCATGCGTTGTCTACTGTTTCATAAAGATGTAAATTTAAAACTACAATGTTTACAAATCCACTTCATCTGTGTACAAGCATTTTGTTTTATTGTAATACATAATATTTTTGGGGGGCATTTGAGTGGTATGTTGGACAGTGCTTGCTTTTATGTGTGTTAAAGTATTTAATAGTGTAATTTCATAAAAACATTAACTACAAAAAGTAGAAGTTAATTATAAAAATAAAATAGGCAAAAAAAACAAACAAACAACCTTCCACATACCCCTATGGCTTCTGTTGAGCCAAATAAACAAAAGAAGTCAACAACATCCCCACCCCTATACCTGGTTCAATCCCAATACTTTTACAGGCTCCAGGGACACAGATTAAGCAGGAAGGGACCCGATGGAGGTGTGCAGATCATCCCTGAGGAAAGTATAATTATCTATAATTCCAGTGGCCAGTAGGTGGTCCCATACTGGCATTCAACCATTACAAGGACAGGGGTGACATGCATGACATTGATAGCAATGTGAGGGCTATCCTTTATTTTCCCAGAGCCTCTTCCTGTGCTCTTGGTTTTTATCAGAATAAAGATACTGCTACGTGGCTAGCACAGCAGTTATATAAATAAATAAACGCTAAACCTACCCACAACCAAAGGGATCCTCTCATCCAATCCTTAACACTAACTGTAATCCTAGCCCTACCCCAGGGTCTACGCCTAACCCTAGGAGCTAAGTCTGAGAAAAGTGTAAAACAAAACCCACACCTTCTAGCTGCATTTTAAAGTAAAAATAAGAAGATAGACCCTAAATTCAAATTCTACTTAAAATTCACCATACCCCTAAACGTATGCCAAAACGCTCCAGTAAATTGATCCGTACTCCAGCAAAATAATTTAAAAAATGACCTGGCACAATGAGTTAAGGCAAAAGTTAGATATTATTGAATTAATGACTCTTCAAAGCTGTCATCATTTTGATGCATATAAACAAAGTAGGTGGCACACAGGTGGTATAAACTGCATCTCAAAATCAATGGATGCTAATATTAAGCTACTACCCAAGAGCAATCAATAACACAATCCCCCCTGTTGACATATATCCTATCTTCTTACTGCCTGATGTCATTTAGGAGGTAAAACACCTATTTATATAATCAGGTATATTAAAAGAAAGGTGAAACTCAGAATGACTGGAGAAGAGGTAACATCACTGCTCTATGACCGTGTAGACACAGGTTTGAGTCCTGGCAAGAGCACATCTCCAGTAAGTGTCCTTGGGCAAGACACATAACGGTACATACTCGCCATCCAGGACATACTTGAAAACGAGAGAAATCTCAATGTATCCTTCCTGGTAAAATACTGTCTCCAAAAAACAAAAAAACCCTGAAAATTTTTCCCATTTATCTCACTTTCCAAATCCGTTATTTGGTCTAGATTGTTCTCTTCTCCTGCCAGTTCTCCAGAGTTTCATCTTTCTTTGAATAGACCTGAGTGTCTTATTTTTGCTTCTTTTTATATGCTATGTACCATTCCTAATTTTCGAGAGATACCTTGAGGCTATCGATTTCAAGAGGCTATACAGTATTTTTCTATTCTGAAGGAATACGCTGTACATTTTTCTAAATAATAATTCTATTAAATAAAGCTTATTATATTTTAAATAAATGCTGTGATTTATGTTTCTGTCGTTGGATTATATCACTGTGTATTGAATCTAGATTCCTGAACATACTTTTAAACCTGCTCCTGATAACTATGTTTGGCCTTCTGTAAAATTCAATCCGATTATAACGTGTAATGCCTGCTCTTGTTACATAAACAGGACTAAAAGAAAAATATATTTTTAGCCTGCAGAAAAAATATTTCCAGCTAATGCAAACAAAACATAGTTGCAATATTAGCCAATATATTCTCAAAGAAATGCCATCTGTTTTGTGTTCCATCATATTATGCTTTGTATACATATTTCAAGTCTGCGCTTTACTGCTGTAAACTTGACAGCATTTCAAACAGTATATTAAATATTGTCAGAAGAAAAAATATCTCACTCTTTTCAAAACTTAACTCAAAATGCATTTTTTTGTATATGAGTATAAAAATGTACAGAGTTCTACTTTCTTGATAATTCTCTCTTGAAGTCACAGCAGTTTTTGCCTTTGAAATAACCTTATAAACTTAAATGTCAAGTACAAACTATTTCAATCAAGCCATTAAATCCTGTAAAAGCCTTTTTCCACGTGCGGTTCACCATAAACATCTCTATTCTAGGTCGTCGGAATATTTGGGAGTCGCATGTTGGTAACGACAGAGGGGCTGAGCACTGCCCCTGTTATCAGCTCCTGGAGTCCATAGGAAGCGTCGTCCGTGAAAAAGTGCGGTCGAACGAATGGACGTATTTTTCACGGAATACGCGATAGCGGTCATACAATGCGCATTTTCGTCCGTGATTTTGTACGGATCACCAATAAAACACTTTTTGCGTCTGGACGTTATGTTGGCCGGACGTGTGCAGCGTCTAACGTCTCCCAATCACGCAAACACGCCGCTATGCGGCCGCAGCGCACTCTGTACGTCAGTAGTAGCGGTTTGACGTTCTCGAAAAAATGCGTTCGTTTGCCACTTGCGTTGCACGGACGAACTGTCGTGCGGCCGTTCGTCGTACAGTTGTGTTCAAAATTATTCAACCCCCAATGCTGTAAAGGGTTTTAGGGAATTTAGTGTACATTTGTAATTGTATTCAGAATGAAATCCTACAAGGACTTTTTAAAGAACCATATGCAACTAAAATGACATCAATTGGTTTTGTAATACAGTAGTAAATGTTTCTTTTGTGAATTCTTCATTGACACAATTATTCAACCCCTTAAAGACTACCACTCTGAAGAACAGAGGTTCATTCAAGTGTTTTCAATCAGGTATTGAAAACACCTGTGGATGTCACGGAGCAGCAATAAAGCATAATAAGCACCAATTAGGCAGCTTTAAAATGACTGTGATACTCAGCTCCTTCTAGACATTTACTGGTGTGGTTACAAACATGGTGAAGTCAAGAGAATGGTCCAGGAAGACAAGAGAAGAGGTGATTACTCTTCACAGGAAGGGCAATGGCTATAAGAAGATTGCAAAGATGTTAAACATACCAAGAGAGACCATAGGAAGCATCATTCGCAAATTCAAGGCAAAGGGCACTGTTGAAACGCTACCTGGTCGTGGCAGAAAGAAGATGCTGACTTCGACTGCTGTGCGCTACCTGAAGCGTAGAGTGGAGAAAAGTCCCAGTGTGACTGCTGAGGAACTGAGAAAAGATTTGTCAGATGTGGGTACTGAAGTTTCAGCTCAGACAATACGGCGCACACTGCGTAATGAAGGCCTCCATGCCAGAACTCCCAGGTGCACCCCCTTGCTGTCTCCAAAGAATAAGAAGAGTCGACTGCAGTATGCCAAAAGTCATGTGGACAAACCACAGAAGTTTTGGGATAGTGTTCTGTGGACTGATGAAACAAAATTAGAACTGTTTGGGCCCATGGATCAACGCTATGTTTGGAGGAGGAAGAACAAGGCCTATGAAGAAAAGAACACCTTGCCTACTGTCAAGCATGGCGGGGGGTCAATCATGCTTTGGGGCTGTTTTGCTTCTGCAGGTACAGGGAAGCTTCAGCATGTGCAAGGTACCATGAATTCTCTTCAGAAAACACTCAATTTCAGTGGGGGTTGAATAATTTTGAACACAACTGTATGTTCCCCGGCATTGGACGTCATTTGCTGCTAGCACGGCTGTGATTTCGTGCGGCTAAACGCACGTTAAAACTGCATTCGTCTGACCTTAGCCTTAGAGTGGAACCATTTTAATATTTCCATTTATTATGCCTAAACTCTTTTTTTTTTTTTATCACTCTCCTAGATCTGAATGAAATCATCAAAAAGTACATATTGACACCAAAGGAATTGTTAGATTTCTGCACTTATAAGTAAGGAATAAATAGAGCAAGGTAAGTGTTGTGCTCTTTAAATAGGAATGATAAGTACCAATTTTCTGAAAAGTTATGCCTGGTGAGACAGCAAGATATGCATTGAAAAAGACAGCCTTGAAAACGCTGAGTGGCACTTTAACTAACAACCTGAAAATGAGAAAGCCTGTAACGATTATATGGAAGAACAGACTCACTAAAGATAATGAATTCATACAAGTGGAAAAAAATTTCCTCCCGTGATATACAGGTTGATCCAGGTAGAAAATTACTTTTTGGCCAGAGTGTGGCAGTTCCTTTAAAGACAAGTAAATCAATCAGTTTATCTTAAAATGGTGTCAGAGGCACGGTACTTTAAACAAACAATTATCCAGCTATCTTTCTATTTTGTGTGATTGCAATCATTACAGGGAAAACACACAAGACAAAACAGGATGCGAATCACGTCAGAAAAAAAGCAGACAGAGCATTTTATGCTGAAATAAATGGTGTACTATTTTTAATATAAAACCTCTAAATATGTTTTTAGTGCGAATGCCAGAATTAAATATGTGCAGTTGGCGCTAGGTTATGGACCTGAAGATGAAGATTAGAGTGGTCATCTGCCCAATTCATTTCACCTTCCATTGTTCCTCTCCCACATTCTTCTGTTCCTTTCCCATGCTTGTCATGCACAAATACTTCCACTGAGTCACTGTGTCACCCCTTTTGATCTCATTGTGTTGTTTAATATTGGTGCTGACACTAGCTCTGTTATAGTGGCTTTTGGAGCTGCAGCTCCAGGCTCAAGCCTCAAAATAGGCTCACTTTTCAATGAGCCTATTTTGGAGCTTGGACCTGGAGCTGCAGCTCCAACAGCTATTATGTAAATCCACTCCTGTCTACAATTTAAATGAATTTCACTTATTTCCAATCAAAGGTCTAGATCAGTGTTTCTCAAACCTGTCCTCAGGACCCTCAACCTGGCCAGATTTTGCAGATCACCTTGGAGAAAAGCAGACTGAATCTTGCAATCACTAGGATTGTGCATGACTTTTGTTTTCATTTTCTTTCGGGTTTTTCGTGTGTTTTTTTTTTGTTTCGGATCATTTCGGACAGGTTTTCATTTGTTTCGGATCATTTCGATTCGGTGATTTGGATAAATTCGGATCGATTTGGCGATTTGGCTCATTTTGGCGATTCAGATCATTTCCCCGGATGATTCGAATCAGTTGGTTTTTCGCTTTTTTATGAGTTATCTCGTTTTTATTGCTTATTTAAGAATTTCAAATAGATTACTATCAATAGAATGTAAGTTTCTTTACTTAATTATTCTTTTAAGATTTTATAGGCATTTTTTGGGTGAAATTTTAGGTTACCTAACTTTTTTTAAAGAATCAAGGCTTTTTAACCCATAGGTTTCAATGCAGCATATGAATCCGCACACTGCCGGGCAGCCTCTCTCTGCAGTATAATTAATGCAGCATATGAAGCCACACACTGCAGAATAATTCAGTGTATGAATCCGCTCACTGTCGGGCAGCACCTCTCTGGAGATCGATTCATTGAGGCTAGGGTCAGACTAACACACTTTTCGCAGCGACCGTCAAAAAGTGCATCCGAACGCATTGCCGTATTTTTTCACGGAATGCTTGAAAACGGTCATACGATGCGCATTTTTGTGCGTGATTTTTTACGGATCCAAACCAGGAAACTTTGGATGTCTGGACGTTATGTTGGCCAGACTTGAGCAGCGTCTGACGTCTCCTAATCACGCATACACACCGCTATGCCGCCGCAGCGCATTCTGTACGTCCGTACTAGAGGTTCTGCGTTCTCGAAAAAATGCGTTCATTTTACACTTGCGTTGCGCGGCCGGACTTCGTATATTGGCCGTCATTGAACGTCATTTGCTGCTACTGCGGCCGTGATTAAGTGTGCCTAAACGCACGTTAAAAGTGCACTAGTCTGACCCCAGCCTGATTCGGATCGATTCAGTTTTTGATCAGTTAGTTTTTCGTTTTTATGAGTTATAATTAATGCAGCATATGAATCCACACACTGCTGGGAAGTTCCCGTCAGTGTGCGGATTCATATGCGGAACTAATTATACTGCAGAGAGGCGCTGCCCGGCAGTGTGCGGATTCACATGCTGAATTATACTGCAGAGAGGCGCTGCCCGGCAGTGTGCGGATTCATATGCTGAATTATTCTGCAGAGAGGCGCTAGGCTTGTGCACCGATTTTTTTTTCGGTTCGATTCGGTTTGGTTCGTTCAGATTTTGTAAATTTTCGTTTCGACTCGTTTCGGCCGATTTTCATTTCAGTTCGGTTCGTTTCGTTTTTCGTATCGACTTTTTTTTCGTGATTTCGGAAATTTTCGTGTTTTTCGGATCGTCTGTTCTCGTTTCAAAGTGTCTATTCGGATTTAGTTGAAGTGGTAGAGGCCAAAACAGTAATTGAATTTAAGCAGGCATGGGAAAGGCATAAGGCTATCCTAAACAAAAGATAAATCCAGGTAAAGTATCCATGTAATTGGGCAGACTAGATGGGCCGAAAGGTTCTTATCTGCCGACATTTTTCTATGTTTCTATTCGTTTTGACGTAAACTAATAGTTTTTCGGATACGATAATTATACGATACGATAATTCTGCCGATACGATAATTCTGCCATTGAGATTTCTCATGTTTTACAAGAAGGATACATTGAGATTTCTCTGGTTTTCCAGGAAGGAAACATTGAGATGGGAATGATGCAAAATTTAATTACAGAATCAGCGATATAAATACCATGTCCGAAATTACTGAAATGGAACCGAAATCAGGAATGGAGCTGAAATCACGAATGGAACGAAAATGAATTTCGATTTTACACATTTCTAGTCCATTCGAAAATTCTGAAAAGTTTTCATTTCGGCACGAAAATTTGTTCGGATCTGTCGTTTTCAGATCTGAAAATTTTCAGAGAATCAGCCGAATCCGAATGCACGAATCAGGAAATTTCGTGGATATTCCGAAATTCCGAAACCCGAAACGCACATCCCTAAGAGGCGCTGCCCGGCAGTGTGTGGATTCATATGCTGCATTGAAACCTATGGGTTAAAAAGCCTTGTTTCTTTAAAAAAAGTTAGGAAACCTAAAATTTCACCCAAAAAATGCCTATAAAATCCTAAAAGAATAATTAAGTAAAGAAACTTTCATTCTGTTGGTAGTAATCAACTTGCCATTCTTAAATAATAAATAAAAAAAAAAATCATAAAAAAGTTAAAAACCAACTGATTCGAATCACCCGAAATGTGCCGGATCGCTGAAATGATCCAAATCGCCGAAATGATCTGAATCACCGAATGATCCGAATCATCGAATCGATCCGAAATTTCAGGTTGATCCGAAATTTCAGGTGGTCGATATTTCGTTTTCGGAAATGCTCCCGAACCACGAAAATGGTGAATTTTGTCCGAATTTCAATTCGGAACGAAACAAATTGCACATCTCTAGCAATCACAGAGCAGCAAATTATATCACCTGTGCTGTGTTTCAGATATCTAGAAAACGTGGCGTGTCAGAGGGTCCTGAGGACAGGTTTGGGAAACACTGGTCTAGATTATTTAACATTCCCTGCTAAATGCAATACTGAGCTGTAAGCTCTCAAGTACAAGTTTCAAGCTGCAAGGCTTGGAGTGAAAACTGAAATGTTCTCATGATTATACCAGTGAGGTCAGATTGGAGGCTCACAATGTTACAGCCAAATTAGCCAAATTAATGGATTTTGTTAAGCTTGACCCAGTTTGTCCTAATAAAGCTGTTGTATCACACTGAGTATCTGTCACGTTTCCCCGTTCCAGCCCTGTCCCCCTGCCCTCTGTATTCTTTATGCCTGCGTTTCCCTTATGTTTCTGTGTGTTGCTTTCCCTGGGTTGCGGCTCAGGGGTTAAGTGGCTTCCTCGTTAGCTCTCCTGTTGGTAATGTGGGCTGATCACCTCCCTATATATATATATACCTCTCCTTATATGTATGCTGTTTCTTTAGTTAGTCCAGGTTATAGTTCATGTCTAGTCATTCATGTGTTTTTAGTTCTAGTGTTTCTCCTTTGTCTGGTTATGTTACATGTCTGACTGATTACCTGGTTCTGACCCTTTTGTCTGGCTGACTATTCTCCCGGTTCTGGATCCCTGGCATCTGTATAAGGTATACGTTCTGGGCTATGACTCCTTGCTTTATCTTGACTTCTCTATTTGGATACTCCTTGTCTGTCCCGTTGATTTATGTACTGTATATCCCTGTCTCGTTTGTAGCTCCTTAGACTATGCACGTCGCTGGTGTATTATTTTCCTTTAGAGCAGATCCGGCTATTCTAAAGACCAGTCTTTCAGAATAGGACTGCTGTTTACCGTGCAGGGTGTCTGGCCTAGGTTGTCTACTCAGTATTATCTGCATATTGGGGCTTTCCTTTGTACCAGGGCCTCACCTTGGCGTATGCAAGGTGCACTCCTTGTGACTGATTGTGACATAATGCAAAAGCCTACCATAAAGCCCGCAGAGATACGTAGAGTGTTAGAGTCCATGCTGCACCTGTTTGGTGAACTGATGTCTAAGTGGAAAGGGTTAATGGACACAGTTTTTGTTCTCACTCCTGGTGGGCAAGTTGTTCAAGAAAGCAAGGTTCGTGGTCCGCTTTCCTCTGAGGAAAGGAATAGAAGGTGAACTGGCAAGCAAAGGTTTTTATTGTGCCAGTTCGTCACATTTCATATCCGAGTGCCCGCTAAAGCCAGTGCGCCCTTAGACTGGCAAGGTGCCTAGCCCGTTCAGAGACTGGCAAGGTGCCAGTGCATTCAGAGACTGGCAAGGTGCCAGCACGTTCAGAGACTGGCAAGGTGCCTGAGCGTTCAGAGACTGGCAAAGTGCCCACTGTGCCACATCCCGCAGTAAGGTCACTAGTGCCAGACCCCATTATGGGTCAGATGGTGCCAGACCCCGTTACGAATCTACTGTTGTCAGACCCCCTGTACCGTCCAGGTCTAGGAGAACCCTTCCTAGGGTAACCAGGCCTGTGGAGGGGGCAACTGATGCTCCAGACCCAGCCAAGCTTCCTGCTTGTGGGTCAGATGGTGCCAGGCCCCGTTTTGGGTCAGATGGCACCAGGTCCTGTCACGAATCAGATGATGTCAGTGCCCCTGTACCATCCTGTTCTAGGAGAGCCCATTCTAGGGTAACCAGGCCTGTGGAGGAAGCAACTGGCACTCCTGAACCTGTCGAGTCTCCTGTCTATGAACCTGAGGAGTACATGGAGTATGACTCCTATTCGGCCATAGGATCAGAGGAGGATGAAGCCATGGAGATTACTCCCATGACAGGCTTCCCGTATGTGGCCTCCTCAAATGGCCCGACACCCGAATGTGGTCCAAGGTGACGTATAAATACAGGTTTTATTACCTGCGGTGCGGTTCGCCT
The DNA here is from genome assembly GCA_009667805.1 of Leptobrachium leishanense. Taxonomy (NCBI): domain Eukaryota; kingdom Metazoa; phylum Chordata; class Amphibia; order Anura; family Megophryidae; genus Leptobrachium; species Leptobrachium leishanense. The sequence goes on from CM019067.1 coordinate 256,276,467, forward strand.
ATCTGAACCACCCACCGCACTTCTTGTGCTAAGCGGCGAGGCGAGGCCGCAATCATGGAGTCTAGCGGCAAGGTCGCAATCATGGAGTCGAGCGGCGAGGCCGCAATCATGGAATCTGGCGGTGATGCTGCTATCACGGAATCCAGCGGCAAGGCCGCAATGTTTATGTCCAGTGGTGGAACAATGGTGCCTTTGTCCCACAGTGACGCTGTTGCTGGCTATGTGCCACCCATGTCTGATGCTGGCTATGTGCCACCCATGCTTGATGCTGGCTATGTGCCACGATACCTGATCCTGGCTAGGTGCCAGCGATACCCGATCATGGTGAGGTGCCAGCGATACCCGATCCTGGTGAGGTGCCAGCGATGGCCAATCCTGGCACGGTGCCAGTGATGCCCTATCCTGGCGAGGTGCCAGCAATGCCCAATCCTGGCAAGGTGCCAGCATTGGCCGATCCTGGTGAGGTGCCAGCGATGCCCGATCCAGGTGATGTGCCAGCATTGCCTGATCCTGGCAAGGTGCCATTGAAGCCCGATCCTGGTGTCGTGCCAGCGATGCCCGATCCAGGCAAAGTGCCAGGGGTGTCTGAGTCAAGCGAGGTGCCCGAGTCAAGCTGTGTGTCAGCGGTGCCAGTGATGACCAAACCTGTCGTGCCATTCATGTCCGTTCCTGGCGGGATGCCAGGCATGTGTTCTTCTGGAGAGATGCCAGTTCTGTCCGTTTCTGGCACAGTGCCAGTTATGCCCGATCTTGGCAAGGTGCCTTCCATGATGAGCTGCAAGGCAGCTGTACCCCCAGTGTTGAGTCTCAAGTCCACTGTGCCCATGTCCCACAGTGGGTCCACTAGTGGCACGTCCTGATATGGTCACCCCTGTCAAGTCTCGCTCAAGGAGGAGACGAAAAAGGGTGACCAGCTCAAGTCTAGTTGGGTCCGAGGATGCCACTCTTCACCCAGGGTCCGAGGATGCCACGATCCACTCTGAGTCCGATAAGGCCGTACTCCTTGCTTGTCTTGAGGAATCTCAGCAATCAGATAGTCTGATGGGTAAGATGTTTCCCAAATGGAGAACTGTTCCTAAAGGATATGTGAGGACGCCTTCTGGGTTATTGGTCCATGAGGCGCACTTGGCAGTGCTTCAGCGACACCCTAGTATATAGAAAATTTTGAAAAAGATTCTGAGGACTCAGAGGACTGAGTATGTATTTCTGGTTTTTGTGGGTGCCCAGAGTTCAGTCTTTGAGAGGGGGCTACTGTCACGTTTCCCGGTCCAGCCCTGTCCCCCTGCCCTCTGTATTCTTTATGCTTGCGTTTCCCTAATGTTTCTCTGTGTTGCTTTCCCTGGGTTGCAGCTCAGGGGTTAAGTGGCTCCCTCGTTAGCTCTCCTGTTGGTGATGTGGGCTCATCACCTCCCTATATATTGCAATGGGCCCTTATCCCATTGCTCTTGCATTCTGGTTCACTTTCACTTCTGATTCCTGCTGAGTGTTTGTTCCTGAGAGCTCCCTACTGTTATTCTATTTAGTTTGTATGGTCTTGTGTCCTTATCTGTATGCTGTTTCTTTAGTTAGTCCAGGTTCCAATTCATGTCTAGTCATTCATGTGTTTTTAGGTCTAGTGTTTCTTCTTTGTCTGGGTATGTTATATGTCTGACTGATTACCTGGTTCTGACCCTTTTGTCTGGCTGACTATTCTCTCGGTTCTGGATCCCTGGCATCTGTATAAAGTATATGTTCTGGTTTATGACTCCTTACTTTATCTCGACTTCTCTATTTTGATACTCCTTGTCTGTACCAGTGATATATGTATATTCCTGTCTCGTTTGTAGGTCCTTAGACTCTGCACGGCGCTGTTGTATTATTTTCCTATACAGCAGATCCGGCTATTCTAAATACCGGTCTTTCAGAATAGGGCTGCTGTTTACCATGCAGGGTCTCTGGCCTAGGTTGTCTACTCAGTATTATCTGCATATTGGGGCTTTCCTTTATACCAGGGCCTCACCTTGGCATATGCAAGGTGCCCTCCTCGTGACCGATTGTGACAGTATCATTCCTTGGGAGTACCTAGATTTGTTTTATTTTTCTTGTTTTCATGCTGTAATTGACCTTCTGGGAAACCCGTGGAAGCACACACCTTTGGAAAGGTACTGTATTTGTAAAATGTAATCACCTGTATGTCTTGCCACTTTTTAAACTCTATTTATAGTGTGCTTTTCACTGCCTGTATGTCTCAGTCGGTGTGTTTGGATTTTTCATTTTCTTTGCCAGTGTATCTGTGTCTTTGTCAGTGTCTTCGTCTTTGTTAGTGCCTTTGTGTGTATTTTAGTGTCTTTGTGGTTCTCTACATCTCAGTCATTGTCTTGTCATCGCCTGAGTGACTCAGTGTCTCTGCCATTGTCTGTGTGCCTTTGCAGTGTCTGTGTGTTTCTTTTAGTGTCTCTGTGTATCTTTTTCAGTGTCTCGATTTCTATGCAACCTTGTTAATGACTTATAGTCTGTGTGTTCTAGTCACTGTCTCTCCTATTGTACCAGCTGGAGTAGAGGTAACAACACTATCAGGGTTATTCAAAGAGAATCGATAAGTCACCGCCCGTTCGGTGACTTTTCGTTCTCTTCAAATTGCAATTTGGCGATCCCATTTCGGTGACCCTGCAGTGTATTCAGCAAGCACCACAGGGCCGTGCAGGGAAAAGCTGCCGCAAACCTACCAAACACTCACCGCAAAACCCGACGAATGCTCACCGAAACCCATAAAAACATCTGGATTAACCCCACTGAACATGCCGGAGAAACCCGAGCAGGAGCCGATCAGAGCGCAGAGCAGCCGCCGGAAAAACCCGACACCGCAGACGAATGGAGTGAGAAAAAAAACAGTACGCTTGAATGTTTGAAAAGTGAAACACTGTTTGCAAAGAAACTACAGAACGAAAATGTCTGAAATTTACATATAAGTTCTAATGAATGTTAATAAAAAGCGCTGTTACAAAAAAAGAGAAAACGATTTGTAAAAATAACTGTCGCAAAAAAATCCCAAAAAATGCCTAAAAGATCCTAAAAAATCTAAAAATAAAGAAAATTTTTACTGCAGAATAAGATAATCAAGATTTATTAGATATTGAATTAAAACAGGAATACTTTTAACAATGAAGCCTATAGGATTCACCTGAATAAACCTGTCGAATGAAACCACCGAATGGCAGGGCATTTCGGCAACCTTTCTCAGCTGTATTGTGTTCTCTGAATAGACGAAGCATTGCTTCTCTATGGGGAATTCACTTGCCTCGAACAGGCACCTAACAGGCACCGTATGTGCAGGCAATTCGCCAACATTTGGCGAACTGCCTGCTCTCTGGATAGCCGAATGGCCAGGAAAGGTCACCGTACGCTGAATTTCAGCGTTCGGTTACCTTTCGCCAGCAATTTGGAGCTTTTTGAATAACCCTGTATAACTGTAGAGACCCCGGATTCCAATCCCAGGAAGAGCATCTCTCCAGTAAGTGTTGGGCTAGAGTACCTAGCAATACATACTTGCCTATCTCACAATATTGGCTGCAGAGCCTGTGGAGAAGCAAGTCTCAACTTTACAAGAAACATGTTTACCCTCACCACCAAGTCGCCGCTCTACAATCATAGAATGCACATTCAGATTCCACTCAGAAGATGCCACAAGCAAGTGTCCTTGGGCAAGACACCAAATGATATGGATTTGCCTGAATCACAAAATACTTGTACTTCACATATAGGTTGTAAGTTCCTCTGGGAACAGGGTCCCTCTGAATCATGCCGTAGCTTCCATGTGTAGTATTCTAATGTATCTTGTACGCTGATGTTATAATGCACTGCAGAATCTGTGACACTTTATAAATAAAGTGTCTGACTGTCATTGTGACTTTGTTATTGTCATGTGTACTGTCAATATGTGTTGGCATCTGTGCATCTCTCAGTGCCTTTGGCATTGTGTCTGTGTGTGTCTCTCAGTGTCTTTGTGTACAAAGGTGTTTTATGTTTTTGTTAATAATTTTTGTTATTTTAGTTTATTGCAACTTTATTTAAACATTATACTGATTTGCAAGTTCAGGACCTGTGAGCAGAAAAATTTATTTTCATCAAGCAAACAAACAAAAATAAGTGGAAGTGTTTACCCTCAGCACACTACCCTTGAAGTAGAGGCTCCGCATTCAAAATAAAGGATCTATAATAAAATATGTGTCATCTGTGACTCCTTTATCTATGTATAGACATACAAACATATAACATACATTTAAAACCCCGACATAATAAAATACTCATTAGGTGACTTCTCAAGTCTCATTTATTTGCTCGTGACCAATTCCGTCCAACCGGCTGGATGGAATAGAGGTAATATCACTGCTCTATAACCGTGAAGACCCAGGTTCGAATCCAGGCCAGAGCATCTCTCCAGTAAATGTCCTTGGGCAAGACATCTAATGGTACATACTTGCCTACCACACAATATTGGCTGTGGTGTCCAGTGGTAACGACTCTACCTTTCAACCATGGAGAAGTCAAATCCCGTTCAGAACATCCCTCCAACACAACTGTGGAGAAGCAAGTCTCGACTTTACGAGAAGCGGGTTCAACCAAACCACCAGGTCATGGAAAGCTGACTCGATCCCACTCAGAAATTGCCACGAGGGAGTGTCCTTGGGCAAGACAGCTAACGATTTGGATGTGCATACCTCACAAAATACTAAGTTCCCTTGGGGGATATCATCCATGTGTGGTATTCTAATGTATCAACTCCTTGTAAAGCACTGCAGAATTTGTGGCGCTATATAAATAAAGTATAATAATAATTTACTGATTTTCATCAAGCATTATAGTCTTTGGATGGAGGGGTGTGTTAGAGATGGGGTTTGGCCATTGAGGAGGCACTCAAAAGATTATTCGCAAATGGTATCTATAGACCTAAGGCCATCCCTGTCTGCATGCAACATGTTCCTTTTAGAGCAGATATGAAAAAGGAGAAAAAAATGGACAGCCAGGCAGTAAGAAAGTGTGTTTATGTGTGCTAGTGTGTCTTTGTGTCTGTGACTCTGTGTGTACATCCAAAATTGTTCTTTGGATACGTATATTTAGGGCAATCCTGCGGTTTGTACATTTACAGAGCAATACTCTTTATTGTGTCATTAAATTATGTGTTTGTTTGCAGATTTCACTTTCTAAAAAAACCACAAAAAAATATTCCAGGTAGTGGAGTTTCTTTAGAACATTGTGATATCTTCAGCAAACAGTAAAAATAATAAGCAATTTTAAATACAAATACAGCATTGCATCTTATAAAAATGGACACAACAAGACCAATTTGTCTTCTTTAATTGCCATTCTATGAACACCTTTCAATGAAATCCACGGCATGCTGTGTGAGTGCGTCATCGTTAGCAAGCATCCTTCTTAAAGGACACATTGCTGCTTGTATCTTTAGGATTCTTTACAGCAGGCAGTTACTGTTATCCTCAGTGACATAGTTAAAATAGAGATTGTGCTACCTCAGAGTGTAATCATATTATCTGTTCGTTTCTTTATGGTAGCTTAGAGAAATTTACTGCCAGCCACCTTAGCTTACCAAGCACTGTAATGGTTTGCAAAGCCCTGTTTGACAAAGAATCTATTACAAATTCCAGGTATCACACACTGTCATTGACTGCTAAGACTGCAGACCTCCTTTATGGAGTACAGGAGATAAGAAGTTGTTTTATTCCATGTGTCCTATCTAACCCCAGAATAGACATTAGAGATGATTCAAATGTGAAGCGAGTCCCTCACTTGGCCCTCTGAGATAGAAATTGACGACAATATCTCTGTCACAGCACAATGCACAAGCATTCGTTTCATTTTCTGGGGTGTTTATAGGACGCTCTTTGTAATGCAAACAAAATAACAGATTTAATCAACAGCTTTAAGACTTTTTTATTTTTATAAAAAAATTAAGTGTAAATGGACAATAACAGAAACAATATTATTGTGGCTTCTGTAATTCATAGAACAATGTTTTTTTTGTAAGACTATAAATCCAATATCTTGTGTTGTACTCTCAGATGCAACAATGGGGATTTCATAATGCTGTTAGTAATCTGCTTAAAATACCTGTACAATAAGAATGAGAAACAATGGGCTCTATTCCAAGCAAGCTGTCATGATTAACAAGTGAGCTGTAACACATAACAGACTCGTTCATTAATCATAAGGGCTCTCCTGCTGGAGTATTATTCTTTATTGGAGCTGGTATTTAAAAAAGCTATGAAAATTCTAGCTGTCAGAGCCTGGTGTTTTTTGACATTTTGCATCCTACAAGCTCCAGGGGATGATACCAGTGACAGTGCACGTCATTGCTGTCCAAACCTACTTGTGGCGCCCTACAGTACTTGAAAAAGGCTGCTTGGCCTCCCCGAAACATTGTCACTGACCTAATAAACTGTTCTTCTGCCTTATGTGAAATGACAGTTTTCTGCTTTGTTGCTGATATCATTTGAGGAGTTTTGGCTGCTCCAGATGTCCTGTGCACCCATCTAGCATTTTGGGTTTGATCCTCTGTATTTTTTTTGTGAAAGGATTTTACCAGGAAGGATACATTGAGATTTCTCTCATTTTCAAGTTTGTCCTAGGTGGCGAGTATGTACCGTTATGTGTCTTGCCCAAGGACACTTACTGGAGAGGTGCTCTTGCCGGGATTTGAGCCGGGGTCTCTATGGTCTCCACAGTCATAGAGCAGTGATCTTACCTCTACTCCACCCAGACGGTCTCAGGATGCAAAAAGTGAGAAATTGTGGACTTAATTTGCACGTCCTTCCCAGAGTTCCTTGCTGCATATGGGGAACGTAGCACTTGAGCTCTGTAAAGTAGTTCTCTGAATTGCTGGGACGTGTAAATGTCTTCTACAATTACAAACTTTATTATTTGCTATGTGGAGGCTTTTAATCTCACTTTTTGCCCTCCACCATAACTTAAGTGTGTATTAAAATAACACATATACAGTATATAAATATGCACACATGCCGCCTCATTTCAGTTTTGATAGGACAGGCAGATAATTTAATGAATTTAGAAATAAGGATTTTGCTGAGACCTCCCAGCCAATGTTGATGTTGTAATATTATTTCGGCAAGAATGGGATTCGATATATAAACATATCATGTTGCTGTTCACTTCTCATCAATGTATGAATAAGTTGTGAAAAGCAATCATGCCAGTGAATGGAAACAATTGCTGCAGATGGTGGAGCTTGGACATGGGTAAGGTTTTGTCATTTCAATGGCTTTATGTAAGAAGGGGAATGGGAGATGAAAAAGACCTGATTATTGTAAATATGGGTTGTCCTTTAAACCAGCTTTGACAATCAGGGCTGGATCAATGTAGGGGTGGATGGAGCGGCCGCTCAAGGCCCCTTCCTAAGTATAGACCTACAGCCAAGATCTCCCAGAGGGCAAGCACGTGACCAGCCAGCCAGCAGGACTGCCACACACACCTTGAGGGCCAAGGCAGCCACCGGATCTGGACGATGTGGCCAGTTCCATCATCCTGGTTCAACCCTTCTGGTCTGAGTGGCCGTGGGCATGCAATGCGATCTGAGCTTCCAGCACAGACAGCTAAGCACGCCAACGCTGGACTCTGGCACCCGCTGACTCAGTTGCACCGGCGCTTAGATGACACGTCATAAGAGAGCACCTGCATAGGAGCACAGTCACTCAGACCACCAGGGGGTCCAGCATCTGGCCCACTCCCCCAGTCTGCCCCTGCCATTGGACCACCAGGGATTCTGCCCCCAGACACACATATAAAATTAAGGTTAGTTTGGTGGAGCCAACTATTCATGGGCAATGTAAAGTTTTATTGTGAGTGAGTTTGAGCCCTGCCCTGGAGAAGGGGCTCTGTAATAGAGAATATTTTAACCCCTTTGCTGCTGAGCTATGTCAGCCCTGTAAGCTGACCTCATTCTCACCATTTTGTGTCTGCCATGTTTAAAGTTAAAAAATGTGTTTTGAAGTAATATTTTATTAAAGGACCCAGACTAATTATATATCCTATTTTGCAGCGGACCCCGCAGATTAAAAATATATCATTACTATGTGTATATTTCATGTTTCGTCTCAATGCTATAACTAAATAAAAAACAGAGTGAAAATATCCATTCAGATTTCAATCATAGTGGGGCCCTTGCTCTATTTTTTTCATGCCCCCCATCGGCGATGCCACAGGAAGGTCAAATCCTGCGGTGTCTCTTGTTGATATTCCTGCAACACTTACTCATATGCAGGTCTGGGAAACATAACAGAATCCTGTGTTCATTCCAGGAGAAGAAAGAGCACCTATGCATCCAAATTATGCTAACAGTAAAGGATCTATGTCCCCAGTGCATACACAATTGTAAACCTTTATTAAATACATACAAATTGACAAGTAGAGAAATAAAACCACATAAATAATGTATAATGAATAGTCAGAGTACCTGATTTATATCCTCATGGCAGAGGGGACAAATGCAACACCTGTGGGGTGTATGAATTTGATACGTTCAAACCAATATCATGGGTCTATGTATCCAATAACAGTTGCAATGCATTTGTCTAAAGGTAAATAGGAATCGCTTAAAAGGTATTACCATCTCAAATCAGGTATCCAGGGATAGATTCAAGGTTCTGAAGAGGGTAAGCAATCATTTGCCAATATGTCCCTTGCAGAATCCTCTGCCCAGTATTACTAATTCTCAATATCCCTAAGATATCAGGGTAAATCAATCTGTCTATAGAGACCTCATAACATAGGTCACAATTCACAATACCTGCTTCTTAGCCAGACTAATCTGCATTTCAATAGAAACACCCACTGGCATCCCTGCCAATCCAAGTATCTCTTTCAAAAAAATAATGTTAACTGTTAAAATACAAACACTCAACTAATTTCAATTGTCTTGTCAATTTATCAAGAGTGCGATAGAGATACTCTTACCCAATTGTGTATGCACTGGGGACATAGATCCTTTACTCCTGTTAGCATCATTTGGATGCATAGGTGCTCTTTTCTTGTTTTGGTTGTAACACAGGTGGATTAGGCCCATTTGGATCTATGCCATTGGCACTATCTAGGGGTTCTAAGAACTTTACGTGTTTGTTTATTCCAGGAGGCCTCAGGTTCATTCCATCCCAAGCTAACGAGCCCTCCTTAAAAGGCAGATACACCCTCTATTCAGCACTTCCTCATTGAAGTCTGACTTGTGCTTTAAACCTAACCTGCCTACTGAAACCTCACTGTTCCTGGTACAGAGATTCCTACCAAGTGATTCCTACAGAGAACCCTATCTGGACACCTACAGCTACAACCACCAGTACCTTCATCATCTACACCCTGTGCCCTACTCTGCTTGGATCACCAGTGTACCCGACCCCTTTGCCACGGACTTGAATATTCTATTGCCTGCGACTTGCCAAGACCCCACCTCTCGATTCTGACCACGATATTGCCTGCTCCCAGCCTGAAACCTCCGCCTTGGACTTTAATACCGTTTCCTTTTTAGTTGCTCTATTTGTTCCTTCTGTGCTTCTTGTTCCTCGTGTGTGTGCTTCTTCTTCCTCTTGTGCTTCTTTGTATTTTCTCCTGTACATAATTGTGCTTCTTGCTCTACCTAATTCTACTCCCAGTTCTTCTCAGTTCAGCCCTTTTCCTGTGTCTCCTCTTTTCCTAGGTTTATCACTGCGTTTGCTGCCCAGCCTCCTCCATTGCTTCGGTTCATTCTCCTATTTGTTTCTGTTTTGTCTATAAATAAATCTGTTGTGCCCTGCAACCTGCCTGATCTCCTCCTGTTTCATTGCATATTTGGCTCACACCTGCATATTATGCAGTCGTCCCATGACCATTTCATAGCACACCACGTTAGGGTCACCAATCAGGTTTCCCAGTCGCTCTGACGTTGGCATGGTGTAACATATGCACAGTGCAACGCCCAACTCTCTAAACGGGAACAGCGTGGACTGTTGTTGCCTCGGTATCTATAAAAAGGCCCACCAAACTCCTCAGCACCAACCCCATGATACCCTTAATCTGACCCTGCTGACAATCATGTGTCTGCCTGAACCTCTGAGTGTCATGACTTAAGGAAATCCATCAATCTTGACCAGGAACTCACTTTCCAAATCTGCAGCGCTATTTCTGCTGACCAATGTACTTTTTTATTCACTTATAACAAGCATGGGCAGATTAATAAAGAGTTAACAGTAGACTGCGTGCAAAATTAAGCCCAGCAAGCAGAAGAATAGCCAAATTACCCTTCCTATTTTCTCAAATTTTGCATATTTAGAATTTATTCAGTAAGCATGTCTTTAATAGCTACCTCTTAATAAATAAATGATACATTGCTTATGCTTAGAACCAAATGCCAAGATTGTTGGTGTATCCATTAAACCTCATAGTGACCAGGCGGTTTTACCATTGTCAGTCTGAAAGTACCCACTGCTGTTTTTACGTTTCTATGCTGGTTGTGTTTAGGTCTAACTTTCCTCTTACTCATTTATGAAACCCACAACTATTATTATATACTGTTTTTCTCGCCATTAAATAGACTTTATAAAGATACCATTATTTTCATCATATCGTATAATTTACTATAAAAAAATTATTAAAACACTTTTTCAAACTTTAATCCTCAAAATCTACAACTGCCAAAAAATACCCCAGCTAAATGGTTTCGAACTTTTGTCCTGAAATAAGAAATACCCAATTTTTACATGTTTTTGATTTGTAACCCCTTCACTGCTGAGTCATTTTACCTGTGTGTGCTGAGCTCATTTTGACCATTTTATGCTCATCATGGTTAAATGTGATCTGAAGTCCTATTTTATTAAACCCACCAAACAAATAATTTTTTTTAAAAAAAACAACAACACTTTTTTAGATTTTTACATCAAACCTAGTCATCTTTGGTATCATTAGAAAAGCCATGATCGGGCCTTTCCAGTGGTACAAAAATGACCCTCGAGCTGCCACGGATCGGGATATACAGGGATCCACATGATCCCCCTAGCTCCACTTGGCATCTAGGGGGTTAACTGGCCGACTGACGTCATCGCACATGTGGCAATGACATCAGTGGGTGGGGGGTAACCCAGTGACTTGGCTGACATCCAAGATGTCAGCCACTTCCGGGTGTGAATCGTGATCCAGCACCTAAAGAGGTTAAAGAGAGTTAACTCTGAAAAGGGCAGACTCTTCCCTCTCCAGCAGTACCTTTCCTTTTTTTTTCTAGCTCCAGCCATTAAGGAGGAAGAGTGGTCCAAAAGGACCTACCCCCCTCCCCTTTCAGGTTCCCCCTGCAGGCACCGGGGGGCACCTGACAATGACGTCATTGCAACGGCCGGGGCCCATAAAGACCTCAGGCTGGCTTCAAGGAAGCCAGTCCGGCGTGGGACCCCAGCCAGAGAGGTGAGTATAGCGAGGGATGGGGGTTAAAGGACCATGACGTACATAGTACATCCTTGGTCCTTAAGGGGAATTTTCCCCAAGACATACTATGTATGTCAGTGGTCCTTATGGGGTTAAAGAGTCACTATGCTGCATGCATAGTTTTGCATTTTTGGGAATTGTAATTTGACTTCTGAGATGTATTCATATTTATGCTGCAGCTTTCCTCATTGAATAACAGGAATAAATAGGTTTACTAACGCATGACAAGGAACGACTGGTCAGAAGTGTCTTCACTTGGACCCATTCGCTTTAATATTTTTATTGGTGATATTGTAGAAGGTTTTAATGGTAAAGTGTGATGTTTTTTATGATGTTCCTGGAGGGATCATCCAAAGGAAAAATGATTTAGGTAAACTAAAAAAATGGTCAGAACTGTGGCAATTGAGTTCCAATGTGGATAAGTACAAGATAATGCACCTGGGGCGTAAAAACCCAAGGGCTGAATATTGAATATTTGATACAGTCCTAACCTCAACATCTGAGGGTTGGGATTTAGGGGTTATTATTGCAGAGGATCTAAGGGTAGATAGACAGTGCAATAAAGCAGCAGGAACTGCTGGCAGAATGCGTGGTTGTGTAGGGAGAGGTATTAACATACCTCAATACGGAATGCACCTCTAAACATGTAACATAGTGACTATATTACTTACATATCTATTTTCTGTTAATCTGTATATTTGGGTTTTGTTTTTAATATCTTGCATTTATTACTTTGTATTTCTGTAACGACTGTAAAATTTCAATGTTCTTGAACCCAGGACATACTTGAAAACGAGAGAAATCTCAATGTATCCTTCCTGGTAACATACTTTGCAAATCTATATAATAAAAGAGTAAGGCTTTGGCTGTCCGTCGCCAAAGCCTTACTGCGCATGCGCGCGCAACCAGCGGCGGTTGGTTGCGCGCGCATGCAACCGCCGCGGCACGAGCCGGCTGCCGGCTCGCCGCGGCGGTTACACATGCACACAGCAGCCGGGTAGAGGCTGCGCTCGCAGCCTCTACCCGGCTGCCGCGCGCATCCAACCCAGAGCGGCGAAGGGAAAGTTTCCTCCGCCGCTCGGGGGTTGGATGCGCGCGGCAGCCGGGTAGAGGCTGCGAGCGCAGCCTCTACCCGGCTGCTGTGTGCATCTAACGGGTCCCCGAGCGGCGAAGGGAAAGTTCCCTCGCTTCCGCTTTGAAGGACCCAAGCCCCGGTCACGTGACCGCGGCTTGGGTCCTTCAAAGACCGGAAGCGGGGAAATCTTCACTTCCCTGGCGGCGCTCGACAGGTAAGTATGAGCGCTGGGGGGGGGTCAATATCCACGAGCTGGGGGGTCCATATCCACGAGCTGGGGGGTCCATATCCACGAGCTGGGGGACCATATCCACGACCTGGGGGCAAATCCACGAGCTGGGCAAATCCACGTGCTGGGCAAATCCACGAGCTGGGGCAAATCCATGAGCTGGCAACTCCATGAGCTGGGGCAAATCCATGTGCTGGGCAAATCCATGAGCTGGGCAACTCCATGAGCTGGGGCAAATCCATGAGCTGGGCAACTCCATGAGCTGGGCAAATCCATGAGCTGGGGGCAAATCCATGAGCTGGGGCAAATCCATGTGCTGGGCAAATCCATGAGCTGGGCAACTCCATGAGCTGGGGCAAATCCATGAGCTGGGGCAAATCCATGAGCTGGGGCAAATCCATGTGCTGGGCAAATCCATGAGCTGGGCAACTCCATGAGCTGGGGCAAATCCATGTGCTGGGCAAATCCATGAGCTGGGGGCAAATCCATGTGCTGGGCAAATCCATGAGCTGGGGCAAATCCATGTGCTGGGCAAATCCATGAGCTGGGCAAATCCATGAGCTGGGCAACTCCATGAGCTGGGGCAAATCCATGAGCTGGGGGCAAATCCATGTGCTGGGCAAATCCATGAGCTGGGGCAAATCCATGTGCTGGGGCAAATCCATGAGCCGGGGCAAATCCATGTGCTGGGCAAATCCATGAGCTGGGGGCAAATCCATGAGCTGGGCAACTCCATGAGCTGGGGGCAAATCCATGAGCTGGGGGCAAATCATTGTGCTGGGCAAATCCATGAGCTGGGGCAAATCCATGTGCTGGGCAAATCCATGAGCTGGGCAAATCCATGAGCTGGGCAACTCCATGAGCTGGGGCAAATCCATGTGCTGGGGCAAATCCATGTGCTGGGCAAATCCATGAGCTGGGGGCAAATCCATGAGCTGGGGGCAAATCCATGAGCTGGGGGCAAATCCATGTGCTGGGGGCAAATATCCATGTGCTGGGGGCAAATATCCATGTGCTGGGGCAGTATCCACATGCTGGGGCAGTATCCACATGCTGGGGCAATATCCACGTGCTGGGGCAGTATCCACGAGCTGGGGCAGTATACCCACAATAGACTGCCCTCTGGGCAGGCTGGGGCAGTATCCACGTGCGGGGGCAGTATCCACGTGCTGGGGCAGTATCCACGTGCTGGGGCAGTATATCCATGAGCAGGGGCAGTATATCCACAATAGACTGCCCTCTGGGCAGGCTTTACAACTAGTAAATAAATAAATTAGCAGTAGAAAGAGGTAAGCACTCATGCCGTTTTACAGAGCACTGGTGAGACCTCTCTTGGAGTATTGTGTTCATCACTGGAGACCGTATCTCCAGAAGGATAGACATACCTTAGAGAAGGGCTATTAATATTGTGTATCACTTGAAGGAGAGAAGTTACCAGGAAAGGCTTAATGATCTTAACATCTATAGGTTGGAAGAAAGACGAGAGAGGAGATATGATAGAAACATTTAAATACGTAAAGGGAATCCACAAGGTAGAGAAAGGGAGTATATTTAATAGGAAACAAAGTAGCAAAACAAGAGGACATAGTCTTAGATTAAAGGGGCAAAGGTCAGACCAGCGCATTTTTAACGTGCGTTCTGGCGCACTTAATCACGGCCGCACTAGCAGCAAATGACGGGCAATGACAGCCAATATACGAAGTACAGTCGCACGAAAGTCCGGCCGCACAACACAAGTGGAAAATGAACGCATTTTTTCGAGAATGCAGAACCGCTAGTACGGACGTACAGAGTGTGCTGCGCCCGCTAGCGGTGTGTGTGTGTGATTTGGAGACGTCAGACCCTGCTCGTGTCCGGCCAACATAACGTCCAGACGCAAAAAGTTTCCTGGTTTGGATTCGTAAAACATCACGTACGAAAATGCGCATCGTATGACCGTTTTCGCATATTCCGTGAAAAAATACATCAATGCGTTCGGACGCACTTTTTTACGTTCGCATGTAAAAATGCTTTCGTTTGACCCTAGCCTAAAAGTAACATCACGAAGTATTATTTTACTGAGAGGGTGGTGGATACATGGAACAGTCTTCCAGTAGAAGTGGTCGAGGCTAAGACAGTGATTGAGTTTAAGCAGACATGGGATAGGCATAAGGCTATCCTAAATAAAAAGATAAATCCAGGGAAAGTATCCATATAATTGGGCAGACTAGATGGGCCGAAAGGTTCTTATCTGCTGATATATTCTAGGTTTCTATGTTTCTATAAGATGTGCACTGAAAAAATGGTACGCTCTAATGCGAATAACACGGATAATCTGTACATCTCTCAAGGTACAAAAAGTCAGGGAAAAAGTCAAGTATGCCTCATTATGTTTTACTGATTGCAGCTGAACCAGTAATGGAAAAATGTCACTATTTATCTAGTTATGTATTGAAAGAAGCTCCATCTCTCAAATATGTGAAGAATAGAGAACAAAGCAATTGCAGATTTTGTTACTTTGACTTCTTAGCTGTTCTTTTCTCATTTTATTATCCATCCTTTTTTATTGTCTGTTTGAAATCGAAAAAATGCTTTTATATAAAACTCAGCATTAAATGATTATATTCTTACCTATTGAATAAAAGAGGCTTAATTATGACTAAACTCATAAGAACAAATAGTCCGCCTGATTGATTACAAACAGTATAATCAATTACTTGTTATTTTTAGTGGACATTAAAGGGACACTACCACTTACATAAACTGTAACTAGATTGCTTGTGCTTTACAAACAAAACCACCTTATAAACAACATGCTGTTCTTTTTGTCCCAATGTTTTAAGTAATCGCATGAAAAAAATAGTATTTTTCATCCCTGTTTCCATCTTGTGTATTTGTCCAATGATACAACATTTTCCCAAATCTGATGGTGACTTTTACTTTGTGGCTGTTCATTATCTTATACAGTATTTAACAGTTCATGAGGTGGAGGCGGGAATGTTTAGATAAGGCTGGCCACAGTCCTCTTCTGGCCTGTTATTAACCCTTTCACTATTACTAACTTTCCATAAAATGTCTGTCAGGAATCAGTGGCTTCTTTTAAAAATTATTTTTATACAGTACGTAATATTTGGAATTATATAACCCCTACCCTTTTCGATTCTTAGAGTGGTCGGTTGAATAGGTATATGTGGATAGTTAGTGTAGTCACAGACAGGAGTAGTATATATGCCAAAGGTCAACACCAGAATCGTTCTTTAGTCAGAGCCTGGGGTCAAACACCAGAATCGTCCTAATTACAAAGCATGGGGTCATACACCAGAATCATCAATAATACAGAGCCAGGGGTCAGATACCAGAATCGTCAATAATACAAAGCCAGGGGTCAGATACCAGAATCGTCAATAATACAAAGCCAGGGGTCAAACAGAGATCAATATATTCTGAACACTAGGTAGCACTGTGGGATACACAAAACCACATCAGCGCGCCAATCTCATCTGACTGCAGGGCATTTAAACCCGGCTGCGCTGCATCATAGCTCCGCGCCCTGCCCATCCAACCGTTATGTGACTGGCGCCAGCGTGTACTTCATCCGACGCTCGGTGCAGGAGGTACGTGACACCTGCCCGAGGTGCTAAAACATCTGAAGCACATTCTGGAGACCTAATTGCAAACAAATTTCCTTTGCAGTACTTGATATTAGAGCCCAGGCTGGTGGTATGAAGATCATGTATGCTCGATCTTGGTAGTGAATGGGTTAAGCCCAGACTCTCTTGAAAAAGTTTTAGCACATGACAGCGTGCATTCACAGCTTTACTCCACCACAGCAATAATATAAAATGTCCGCATTAAATTCCACACATTTAAATATATGTGCCTCTTTTATGATATTCCTGCAAGATACAATTTCCATGAGAGTTAGTTTTAAAATAATATGATTACTAGTTAAATACAATTTTTAAGGTGGGTTACATAATATCTAAAATCTCAAATTATAGCTATAATAAACTCCTTGTACTTTTTCTTATATGAAGAATAGCATAAAATACTGCAATTAAGGTTTTTCAAGGAGTTTCAAATTATCTTGAAATGCTTTCAGAAACTGATACTTACTTAGATGCGTTTGGAGGAAAAATATGTAGAAATTAAATTTGAGTTCCCTGTAGATTTAGTTTGGTTTTAAAGTAATTGAATTAGTTTCATATGGATTGCTTTGTTACAGTTGCTCTTTTCTCAGTTTTTATTTTCTCGTAAATTACTCATTATTGGCTCCACTTACACCTGAAATCAAATTGTTCGTGAGCTTAACTATAGTAATCTGACTGAAGAAAAATCTTTCAGTTGGTTTCATTTTAACAGTAAATCGTAGTGAACTGACGAGGGAAATTCCATACCAATAAAGCTGATTTAGACAATTGTCCATAATTTGCTAAAATCTCAGACCATGAGATTCAAAAACTCAGATTCAATATGAACTGCTAAGACTTGCAAGTGAGCAGTTAACACTAATTTCACATTTCACATATGCTTAAAGGACCCTCTACTCAATCTGACCACTTTACATTTGTAAAGTGGTCAGGATGAGAGGACTGCCTCCCTCCCCTCACAGCTCCACCGATCTGGCAAAACCACTGAGTGAAGTTGTGGAGTTTCCTCCACTCCACCCAGTGTCGCCAGCAGCTGAGATTTTTTAATTTCCTGGCTACCGGTCACTAACAACGTCAGCATGCTGAGAGGATGCCAATGTCACTCTCTCGCATGGTAGCAATCAGTCTCCAGCCGTTGGTTCAGATGTGCGCATGCACGCAGCTCCGATCCATCATTCTGCGCAGGTGCTACAGTACTTGTGCAGTTCCTACGCAATGCAAGTTATGTCAGAGCGCAAACTGCGTTTGAAAGCTTAAGAGGTCTGGCGTCCCAGAGCCGAGGTGGAAACGCTGTGTCCGGTGAAAGAGAAAAGGTAAATAAAGAACCTAAAAAGGGAAATAAAAAATAATAAAAAAATAATAGAGGCTGTCAGCAGAGAAAAAGGAACTCTATATTTTAATTAAGTGCTCCTTTAAGACGGTGTTTCCCAAACCTGTGCTCAGGACCCTCAACCAGGTCAGATTTTGCAGATCACCTTGGGGAAATGCAGACTGAATCCTGCAATCACTGAGCAGCAAATCATATCATCTGTGCTGAGCTTCAGATATCTGGAAAACTTTGCGTGTCAGCGGGTCCTGAGGACAGGTTTGGGAAACACTGCATTAAGAGCTCTGCTGTTATTGCAAGTTGAGATATAACTCCTGTTTCTGAGCTTAGCTGGCAGCCTACTGTACACTTACACATGAGAATAAGAAGCAATTCCTAGTCACTCGTTATTTAAGTATGAAACCAAAGAAAAATTACTGTCTCCCAAAAACTGTTAAGTGTTTTTTCTATTGCAAAATGATTTAACAACTTAAAGTGCACTTGTACTAGCCAGGAGCATTTTGTCTGTGATTTCTCATCAGGGGATGGATATCACATTGGTCTTAGAGATCAATGCAATTTCTCATTCCTTGAGGTATCACAGCCTTTACTTACCCCACTTCAGTGTTGGGTGCCACCATCTTCAAACTCTGTGGCTCGAATTCACGTAGGGCCATTGCGCAGGGGTAGGTCCTCAGTCAGCAGTGACGTTGGTGTACTGACTTGTGAGTCAGTGTGTCGCTCATAGGGTTTAGGGGGTGAGCCGGAGGCTGTCATTCACCACTGGAAGTGAGTGACTTCTATACTTTGGAAATTACTTGAAATTCTCCAATATATGTGTTAGAAAAAAATCTAACATATTTAGGGAGTGATTTCTAATCAAATATGTTGGGCATAATAGGTGCACTTTGAAAAGTCCTACACAATTAAATTAATTTCTCCTCCTTTGGCAAATCAGAGGGCATAATTTGTCATCATCTCTCGCCATAACTGGAAGGAGATGGAGAGCAAATCATACTCAAGTGTCCTTTTGCCAGACAACACAATCCTGGTAGCTTATATATATAAGTTATTTTGTATGGGTTTCACATGAGTATAGACAGCACCACTGTTAGTATTACTTTGTGAGCCAGAACAGTTCCAATTGCTTGTTAGTATATGTTAGGGGTGGTACCGGGTGGGCACTGAGTAATGAGAGTTCAATATGTCGTGTTGTGCAGAAATGCACATGGGAGGATGGAGGAGGACCAACTGGCTGGAGAGCTATGGAGCAGGACACAGAAGACTGAATAGGATACCGGTAGAGATAGTAGGAGACGTAGTAGTACGATGACCAAAACAAGAATGCTGGAGACACGAGGATGCTATGGAGATGATGTGGATCTTTTGAAAGGTATGTGAATCCAGGGGACAAGGCAGAGAGAGTGGGGGGAACAACATGATACTGAGCAGAAACACACAGCTCTTTACTCTTTTGAGAACAAGGGCAATGCTAAATGGTCAAGCAGTCAATGTGCTCTGAGACTGGGAATACCAGGGCTTGTGAACTTGAGCACCTGAGGCACGATCAGTTCCTCAGCCACTGCAAGTGCTAAGTTAGCAACTTGACACTGAACGCTGTGCTGCAGTTCAGCGCTCAGCACTGCTAACTTAGCACTTGCGGCTAAGTAGAGAGGTGCTGCAGAGTAGCTGAGTGTGACGTGGGAAATGGAACGAAATTAAACAATTTTTTCCTGCCTACACATGGCTTAGACAACTGTTGAGTCAGTTTGTCACATTTGGAGAATTAATAGCAAGAAGGAGGTTTTTAATTAAAATATTTAGCCATTCTGCGGTCAGAACGCAAATGATTTTCATCTTCATACAACTTTTATTCTGATTTCTGCAAAGTGTCTTTCAGTGAAAGCTTGTCACCGTTAGGGATGAGCTGTTCGGTTCAATCAGTTCGGAGTTCGATTCGAACTTTGGCCGTTCACAAGTTCGTGAACTTCGAACTTTTTGGCGTGTTCGCAAAAATTCTTTTTTTAAAAAAGTATAAAAAATGCTTAAAAAATACAAAAAAATCTAGAAATAAAGAGACTCTTTACTGCAGAATATTATAAGCAACGGTTTATTAGATATTGAATTAAAAACTAATGTGTACGTGCAAAGATTCTCACCTCTAAATGACCTGTGTTCACAAACGGGTATAAACAACAGGTGTTTTTAGTCAGGTCTAATGAATTTGATACATTGTATGTATGTAGAGTATACTGAGGGTGTGGTGTCTGCTTCTGAGAAGTGTTAATTTCTCTGCTAAATCTTCCTCTAATATGCTGCATTTCACTACTGTGTGCTCAGCTAATTTTTACCGCATTCGCTCATCATCAAAACGCGATTTGAAGCCACATTTTATTAAATAACCCAGACATATTAGATATCGTTCTTTCCGGCAGACTCCGCAGATTCATAATATATCATTTTTATATGTATACGTCATGTCCTGCCTGTATATTATGACAAAAAATGCAATAAAAATTGAATTTTTAATCATCTGCAGTGTGTAAAGTGTTTTTTTTTCACATTTTAGCACATGAGCGTTTGCGGTTATGTTTTCTATAGGTTGCGCTTGTACAAAAATTAGAAATGGGGACTTTTTACATTTTGTGGGGGGAATTACGTGATTTATAGCAAACACAAACCATAGAAAAAAATCATTAGTGCATCATCATTCACATTATAATTGAATTGTGAACAATATTGCTGCATTAATAAAAATAACACACAAAAAAATACATGTTTTGTTTTTATTTTATTATTTTTTTTACTTTATACCTGGTCATGTTGGGTATCATTCGAAAGGCCATGCTCAGGCCTTTCGATTGACACCCTCCATGACCCCCTAGATGCCTGGAGATATCGGGGTTCAAATGAACCCCCTATCTCCACCAGGGGATTGGCCTGGGCAATATATATATGCATGATGTGAGCTGGCCTGGGCCTGGGCAATATATATACGCATGGTGTGAGCTGGCCTGGGCAATATATATATACGCATGATGGCGCATCTGTGACTGTCTGTGAGCATGATGTGAGCTGGCCTGGGCAATATATATATATACGCATGATGTGAGCTGGCCTGGGCCTGGGCAATATATATATGCATGATGTGAGCTGGCCTGGGCAATATATATACGCATGATGGCGCATCTGTGACTGTCTGTGAGCATGATGTGAGCTGGCCTGGGCAATATATATATACGCATGATGTGAGCTGGCCTGGGCCTGGGCAATATATATATGCATGATGAAAATTTGCAAAGGATAAGGCATGCAAAGTGAAATTTTGATGTGTCTGAAATTGAAACTTACGTGACAACTCTTATTTTTTTTTTTTTCGTTAACTTATATTTGTTCAGTACAGTTAATTTAAATTTGTTTAATAGTTAATTTAAAATGGTTTAATACAGTTTATTTATATTTATTTTACCTTTACTATTGGTGCTTTTCAAACTTTATTCTTAAATAAAAAGAAATTTAGCAGTTTCATGTTGTGTCGTTTTTTTGTTTTTTTTGGGGGGGTGGAAGTAGCTGGTCTTGCCTAGGGCACAAAATAGTCTAGCACCGGCCCTGACCGCATGGTCCACCCCTGCACTCTTCCACAATACCACAGAGGGGTTACTGTATGATGGCACTTGCTGGTCTGGCACCAAAGGCACAATATTTGGGTGCACTGCCACTGACGCCTGTACCAGATTCATATCCTCAGAGGGGTTACTGTGTGACGACACTGTTGCCGACGCTAAAAGTCCAATTTTAAAGCACCTATTGTTACTTTCATCCAAAGCCTGCATAAGTTTCACCATAATTTAGCCAAAAAAATCACTAAACTTTTTCTGCGCATCCTAAAATGTCTTTTCATACAGGCTGCCGCCCCAAGCAGTTGTTTATGGATAGATTAAAGGAAAAGCATTTACCGTCATTTGAAACGTCATTTTTTTTGTTTTTAAATGTTTCTATACATCCTAGAAATCCGCCACTTCACGGGCAGGTTATGGGGACCTCCTAGGTACGATATTTGTAGGAATTTTTCGTTTTTATTTTTAACCCTTATTTCATGGAAAACTCACTGTCCCTTTAAAAACATTTTTTTTTACTTTTTGTCCTTGTTTCCTGTCCCCCAGGGCACTACCCGGACCCCCATACACCTTTTATGGCAAATATCTAGCATATATGCCCTCTTGGAGGGCACTCTAAAAATCGAATTTTGAGTCCCATTGACTTGTATTGAGTTCGAGTTCGAATTCGAACATTTGGAAAGTTCGAGTTTGAATGCGAACCGAACTCGGGGGTGTTCGGCTCATCACTAGTCACCGCCCTGCAGAATTGGACCTTTATCCTTGACACAACTTGCTGGGTATTTTTTAGTGGGGGTTGGTGAAATCTAGAGATTGCTATTCACATTGAAATTCTCCATACATGGAGGAAGCAAGTAGGTAAGAAGTGAAGCTTATCAATCTAAATCTGATACAGCTCTTTTTCTGTAACATAATAACAGACCACCTTCTTCGTGGACTCACTGTTGTCTGACTTGTCCTGAGTCTGTTTAAGGTTTGATACCTTTAATTTCTTGAACAAGGCTAGTTATTTCTGTTTTTACATCTTGAAAAGCCAGATGGTTCTATTCCTTGATGGTTGATCTCCGAGTCAGATGTACTCTGCTTCTAGGTAGTTGAGGATGGTCTGCTTCAGTCCAGCCACAGAAAGAAATGCTTTCTGAAATTAATATTGAACCAGGTCAAAGTTCTTTCTCTGCTCAAATATGATTTGTTCTAAATGTGAGCACCCATGGGCTCTGTTGAAGTGTCTTTTGATTAGCAGCTTTACACATCAGGCTTCCAGCAACAACTCCTACAGGCTTTCATCAGATACATCTACACAAATTGTTTGAAAGGGTTTCAAGAAAATAGCGTCTACTCTCATCTATAAACAAACTCAAGATTCTTCAGTTTGCAAAGACCCCACTTGAACTTCAGATGGGATCGGGTTCTATTGTCAGATGAAGTCAAAATAGAACTTTTTGGTAATAAACACCTGAGTTGGTGCACACAGAGAAGTAGCTATATGGAAAAGTACCTCATGCCTATGATTATAGGAACTCTACCACTAAAATAAACTAACTAGATTAACTGTGTATTACACATAAAAACACATCATAAAACACATGCTACTGTTTTTTCTTTGTTGTATTTAATAGCATATAAAAAGAAAAATTATTTTAATATGGTGTTTATCTTCTGTTTCCATTTTGTGGATTTTTTCCATGATGCAACATTTACCAAAATCTTATGGTAAGATTTATTTTATAGCTGTGGTATAGCATCTACAGTAGTGCAGAGACAAGGGGAGAGAAGTGAATTTTTTAGATAAGGCTGCAGAGGATCTATTGTTTTGTCTAAACTACCCAAGATAAGAGTTGGCAGTTAGATGAAATATGATGGGGAGCTTAAAAGAGTTCTATTCAACCCCGTTCTTATGTCCCTTGTATACATTTAACACGATGCAATGAGTCAGTTTTCTGGACTTCTGACCTATACAGCCCATTCTATGCCCAATGCCACCCAGTGAGGAGCAAGTGCTGTAAAGATACTGTAGGGGGGGGGGGTTACAACAAGAAAAGATCACAAAATGGATGCATCCATATAGAATAAAAAAATTCTTAACCAAACATACACAGAGAAGTCAGGAGGTGGGAAGGCATTAGAGGGAAGAATTAGTAGGAGCTCAGTCTTCGACATATTAATCTTTAGGTGGTGAGAGGCCATCCAGGCGGAAATGCCAGATAAACAATAATCCAAAACATATTTTAAAGTCAACACGAAAATGGTTTACTGGCCAGATAATCAAGATCCTGCCATGGCCATCCCAGGCCTCTGACTTCAACCCATAAAAAACCTGTGGGAAATAAAGAGGATAGTCCAACAGCAACAGCCTCAAAATTTTAATGATCTGTTGAGATTCTGTGTGGAGGAATGTCTCAGATCTCTTGCCATGATAACCTCATCAGACATTTTAGGAGAAGACTCAAAGCTGTAATCTTGGCAAAGGAGGTACCACATGTTATTACCTAAAAGGGTCTTAGTAACGGTTGCACCACATACACTATAATGCCAAAGGTATTCGCTCACCTATCCAAATAATCAGAATCAGGTGTTCCAATCACTTCCATGGCCACAGGTGTATAAAATCAAGCACCTAGGCATGCAGACTGTTTTTACAAACATTTGTGAAAGAATGGGTCGCTCTCAGGAGCTCAGTGAGTTCCAGCGTGGAACTGTGATAGGATGCCACCTGTGCAACAAATCCGGTCGTGAAATTTCCTCGCTCCTAAATATTCCACAGTCAACTGTCAGCTGTATTATAGGAACGTGGAAGTGTTTGGGAATGACAGCAACTCAGCCACGAAGTGGTAGGCCACGTAAACTGATGGAGCGGGGTCAGCAGATGCTGAGGCGCATAGTGCGAAGAGGTCGCCAACTTTCTGCAGAGTCAATCGCTACAGACCTCCAAACTTCATGTGGCCTTCAGATTAGTTCAAGAACAGTGCGCAGAGAGCTTCATGGAATGGGTTTCCATGGCCGAGCAGCTGCATCCAAGCCATACATCACCAAGTGCAATGCAAAGCGTCGGATGCAGTGGTGTAAAGCACGCCGCCACTGGACTCTACAGCAGTGGAGACGTGTTCTCTGGGGTGACGAATCGCGCTTCACCATCTGGCAATCTGATGGACGAGTCTGGATTTGGCGGTTGCTAGGAGAACGGCACTTGTCTGACTGCATTGTGCCAAGTGTAAAGTTTGGTGAAGGGGGATTAAGGTGTGGGGTTGTTTTTCAGGAGCTGGGCTTGGCCCCTTAGTTCCAGTGAAAGGAACTCTGAATGCTTCAGCATACAAGACATTTTGGACAATTCCAAGCTCCCAACTTTGTGGGAACAGTTTGGAGCTGGCCCTTTCCTCTTCCAACATGACTGTGCACCAGTGCACAAAGCAAGGTCCATAGAGACATGGATGACAGAGTCTGGTGTGGATGAACTTGACTGGTCTGCACAGAGTCCTTACCTCAACCCAATAGAACACCTTTGAGATGAATTAGAGCGGAGACTGAGAGCCAGGCCTTCTCGTCCAACATCAGTGTATGACCCCACAAATGCGCTTCAAGAAGAATGGTCAAAAATGCCCATAAACGCTATAGTCAAATGGTGTGGTGCTACTTCTTGATTGATTACTTATTCAACCTCAAATATTTGCATTTGTTATAATATATCTTGAGCTCTTATATGGCATTTGTGATGTTGCTTATCACAATATTTTGCAAAGTGTACCACCATTAACTGTTGTATTTTGTTATGCTACAAACTTAATAAAAATTATATTACGAAAAAAAAATGCCCATAAACACACTCCTAAACCTTGTGGATAGCCTTCCCAGAAGAGTTGAAGCTGTTATAGCTGCAAAGGGTGGACCGACGTCATATTGAACCCTATGGATTAGGAATGGGATGTCACTTAAATTCATATGCGAGTCAAGGCAGGTGAACGAATACTTTTGGCAATATAGTGTATATTTACCAAAGATTTATTTTTGGATAAACATGTGGGGTGTTTGCAATTGTTTGATATGCATGAGAGCAGAGTACAGTTACAGTTGCAAGTATCACTAAAGCGCTAACAAGTTCCGTAGCACTGTCTCATCCAGACAGAATAACAAATATACATACAAGTTAAACACACAGAATAGTAGGAGAGAGGACCCTGCTTGAGAGCTTTCAATCTAAGAAGAGAGAGGTGGCACACTAGGTGAGGGTAAATATAGGATCTGAAGTAGTGGGGTGCATGTGGGCTGTGTGGGTAGATGGTGCAAGAATGTACAGAAGAAGAATCATAGAGTGAGATAGGCTTCTCTGAAGTATTGTGTTTTCAGAGACATCTTGAAGGACTGGAGACAGGGAGAGTCTAATGTTGTGAGAGAGGGAGTTCCCTAGAAAGGGGGCAGCTCAGGAGATGTCTTGAAGGCAGGATGGGGGTGTAGGTAGGTGGAGCTGATAGCGCAGATCATTGGCAGAGCGAAGTGGTCGGGACGGGATGTACCTGCAAATAAGAGAAGAGATGTGGGCAGGGGAATGGTTATGGAGAGCTTTGTAGGTGAGCACCTTTATTTTGAAGTGGATTCTAAAGGAAGAGCATTTTAGCAGAGTCCAAATAAAGAAAGGGATGGAGACGTACAATGTTTTTTTAGCTGGAAATAGCAGGATTTGGTTGACAACTGTATGTGAGGTTGAAGGAGAGATCAGAGGCTAAGAGGACACCGAAGGAAGAAAGACGAGAAGTTCAGTTTTAGAGAGGCTAAGCTTTAGGAAATGCAAAGTTATCCAGTCGTAGAGTTACAAGCAGTAACACGGTCCAACACAAGAGGAGAGAAATTGGGAGAGTAAAGGTAGATTTGGGTGTCGTCAGCATAGAGTTGATATTGGAAACTACAGAAAGTGGTGAGTTTGCCAAGAGAGGCGTTATTGATCAAGAAGAGTAGGGGACCCAGAACAGAGCATTGAGGTACCCAAACTTAAAGAGGAACCGGGTGTGAAGAGTCACCAGTGATGGAGACACTGATGGAGCGAAGAGAGAAATAGGAAGAGAACCAAGAGAGACCGGTTTCACCGAGGCCAAGTTGACGCAACGTGAGGAGCAGGAGAAGGTGGTCAACAGTATTGAATGCGGCAGAAAGGTCAAGGAGAAAAAGCAGGGAGAAGTAACCTTTGGTTTTAGCATCAACTAAATCATTATTCACTAGGGATGAGCTGTTCGGTTCGATCGGTTCGGAGTTCGATTCGAACATTGCCTGTTCGCATGTTCGCGAACTACGAACATTTCCGCGTGTTCGCCGCATGTTCGCCCACAATGCACTTTTCCACTGGCCTGAAGCTTGTAATTGGCTACAGTCTTGCACCTGACCACAGGTCAGGTGCAAGACAGGTTCAAGACTATGCCAATCACGGCTCAGAGTCTCGCAGCACACTATAAAAGGCTTCACACAGCGCTTCAGCACGTGTTTTTTGAGAGGAGATTGTTGTGTTGTGCCACCAGCTATTGGGGGGGGTCTCATTTCTACAAAATATCTAGGAATTGTTCTAATCTGTGTGTTCTCACTGCCACCAAGTATTTTGGGGGTCTCATTTCTACAAAATATCTGGGAATTGTTGTAATTTGTGTGTTCTCACTGCCACCAACTATTTTGGGGGTCAGTCATTTATACAAAAAATATCTGGGAATTGTTGTAATCTTTGTGTTCTCACTGCCACCAAGTATTTTGGGGGTCTCATTTATACAAAATATCTGGGAATTGTTCTAATCTGTGTGTTCTCACTGCTAGGGATGAGCTGTTCGGTTCGATCGGTTCGGAGTTCACATTGAACATAGCCTGTTCGCATGTTTCCACCTGTACGCCGCGTGTTCGCCCACATTGCACCACAATGGACCACAATGCACTTTTCCACTGGCCTGAAGCTTGTAATTGGCTACAGCCTTGCACCTGACCACAGGTCAGGTGCAAGACAGGTTCACGACTATGCCAATCACGGCTCAGAGTCCTGATTGGGCAAATTTTGCCCAATCATGGGCTCACAGAGCTAAGTCCCGCAGCACACTATATAAGGCTTCACACAGCGCTTCTGCAAACGTTTGAGAGGAGATTTCAGAGGAGATTGTTGTTGTTAGTGTGTGTTCTTACTGCCAGTCTGCCACAGGCTACTGGGGGGGTCTCATCTAGTGTGGGGGGTCTCATCTACTGGGGGGGGTCTCATCTGTTGTAATCTTTGTGTTCTCACTCCCAGCAACTATTTTGGGGGCTCAATAATTTCTACAAAATATTTGGGAATTGAGTTGATCTGTGTCTTGTGACTCACTGCCAGTGCCATGCAGTATTTTGGGGGTCACTAATTTCTACAAAATATCTGGGAATTGAGGTGATCCGTGTCTTGTCACACAGCCAGTGCCACGCAGTATTTTGGGGGTCACTAATTTCTACAAAATATCTGGGAATTGAGGTGATCTGTGTCTTGTCACTGCCAGTGCCACGCAGTATTTTGGGGGTCAGTAATTTCTACAAAATATTTGGGAATTGTTATAATCCGTGTGTTCTCACTGGCTGCCACCCATCAGGGGGTCTCACTGATTTATAGGAGGTTTCTGAGACTTGTAATCTGTGTCTTCTCACTGCCACCCATCAGGGGGTCCCACATTCTTCTAGAAGATTTATGCGAATTGTAATCTGTGGCTTCTCACTGCCACCCATCAGGGGGTCAAACTGATTTATAGGAGGGAATTGTAATCTGTGTCTTATCACTGGCTGCCAGCTATCAGGGTGTCTCACTGAGTTATACCAGAGTTCTGTAAATCTTTAATCTTTATACCAGAGTTGAATCAGAGTTCTGTATATATTTAATCTATAAATCACTCACCATGTCTGAAAGAACAAAATGGACAGGCAGACGCTCCCAGACACAGATAAGAGCGCAAGGAGGCTGTGCCTCTGGTCGTGGTGGACGTGGTGCATCCTCTGCAGGGGCATGCTTGTCCTTTCTAACTGGTGCTGGCCGTTTTAGGCTAGGGACAGATGAGCGCATTTTCTGCAGCCACCGTCAAAATGTACGTCGATGCGTGCGCACGCATTTTTTCACGGAATACGCTTAAGTGGTCAGACGATGCGCAATTCTGGACGTATTTCATGACGATGGGGTGAAAAGAAGTCTAGGGAAATCCGGCTGTTTGAACGTTATGTTGGCCGCACACTAGCAGCGTCTGACATCTCCTAATCACGCACACACGCTGCTATGCGGCCGCAGCGCACTTTGTACGTCAGTACCAGCGGTTTCACGTTCTGATAAAAATGCGTTCATTTGCTGGTTGCGTGGTGTCGGCGCACTTTCGTACGCACGTACTGCGTATATTGGCCGTCATTGGCCGTTATGTGCTGCTACTGCCGCCGTGATTTAGTGCGCCTGCACGCGCGTTCCGACTGCCCCACTCTGACCCTAGCCTTAAGCAGCAGCAACATAAAGAGGATTTGGTGGATTGGCTATCCAGGCCATCCTCATCCTCCGAGTCCTCTGCCAGCCAGACTTGTAGTGCTTTACAGTCCACCTCAGCTGCCAAAGCATATAATGCAGCCTCCATGCCCACAGCTACTCCTGCTGTAGCCTCGCTATCACACACGGAGGAGTCAGCTGAATTGTTTGACTACAATGACAGTGACATGCTACTTGAGGATGCGCAGCAAGTACAGTGCTCTGTTTCAATCTCTGAGGTTGAGGAAGGGAGTATAATCAACCTAGAGGAAGAGGGTGCCAGTGATGAAACACAAATAACTGGCACTCATGTTGCCCCAGCAGCTGCAGCATACTGCCAAGTTGGCTCCAGTGATGAGGAGATAGGGTGTGATGATGACAATGATGATGAGGTCACTGACTCCACCTGGGTGCCTGATCGGACAGAGGAATCAAGTGAGGAGGAGGGGGAGGAGGAGGAGGAGGCACAGCAAACACGAGGCACAACATCCTCTATGACCAACCGTAGCACTAGCCAGTCCAAGGCATCAGATGTCAGAGCTGCTCCGGTGCAGAGCACTGTTGTCTCAAAGCACACATGCAGGAACTCTGCTGTCTGGGAGTTCTTTAAGAAATGTGCAGCAGACCCCACCGTTGCTATTTGTAATCTATGTCAGATGAGGCTCAAGCGTGGGAAAGACACCTGACGCTTGGGTACCACATGCTTGAGGCGACATATGACCTCCTGCCACACATCCCGTTGGCGCAAAACTTTGTGTAGGTCCTCCTCCTCCTCATCTGTCTCTACCCCCACTGTATGTCCTGCCATGTCATTGCCTGCTACAACCTCCACTGACAGGGATGATGCTACAGTAATGGATGTACCAGCTCCTTCCTCACAATATGACAGCATCCCAACAGCTGAAGATTTACGCAGTCAGATTACGTTGCCCCAGCTGCTGCAGCGTAAGAAACAATATAGTCCCAACCATCCCCAAGTACAGCGTCTAAATGCCAGTTTAGCAAAATTACTCGCATTGCAGCTGCTGCCTTTCCAGCTGGTGGACTCTGCTCCCTTCCGTGAATTTGCTGAATGTGCTGTATTCATATCTTTTAATATAGGACCGCATGGTCCACCCCTGCACTCTTCCACAATACCACAGAGGGGTTACTGTATGAATGCACTTGCTGGCCTGGCACCAAAAGCACAATATCTGGGTGCACTGACGCCTTTAACAGATTCATATCTTTTAATATAGGACCGCTTGGTCCACCCCTGCACTCTTGCACAATACCACAGAGGGGTTACTGTATGAATGCACTTGCTGGCCTGGCACCAAAAGCACAATATTTGGGTGCACTGCCACTGACGCCTTTACCAGATTCATATCCTCAGAGGGGTTACTGTGTGACGGCACTGTTGCCGACGCTAAAGGCCCAATTTTAAAGCACCTATTGTTACTTTCATCCAAACCCTGCACCGTAATTTAGGCCAAAAAATCACTATACTTTTTCTGCGCGTCCTAAAATGTCTTTTCATACAGGCTGCCGCCCCAAGCAGTTGTTTATGAATAGATTAAAGGAAAAGCATTTACCGTCATTTTAAACGTCATTTTTTTGTTTTTAAATGTTTCTATACATCCTAGAAATCCGCCACTTCACGGGCAGGTTATGGTGACCTCCTAGGCACGATATTTGAAGGAATTTTTCGTTTTAATTTTTAACCCTTATTTCATGGAAAACTCCCTGTCCCTTTAAAACGTTTTTTTTTTACTTTTTGTCCTTGTTTCCTGTCCCCCAGGGCACTACCCGGACCCCTATACACCTTTTATGGCAAATATCTTGCATATATGCCCTCTTGCAGGGCACTCTAAAAACCGAACTTTTGAGTCCCATTGACTTGGATGGAGTTCGGTTCCTGTTTGAGTTCGAACTCGAACTTTTGAAATTGTTCGAGTTCGAATGCAAACCGAACACGGGTGTGTTTGACTCATCCCTATTACTCACCTTGGCCAGAGTAATTTCAGCGGAGTGCTGGGAGCGAAAACCTGACTGGTGTGGATCAAGCAAAGAGTTAGCAGCAAGAAAACCGGTGAGCTGGTTATAGACAAGGCGTACTATGATTTTCAAGACAAAGGGGAGCAAAGAGATGGGTCAGTAGCTTGAGAGGGAGGTGGGATTAAGAGATGTCTTCTTTAGAATGGGGGTGATCAGAGCATGTTTACATGCAGAGGGGAAGACACCAGAGGAGAGGTTGAAAATATGAGTCAATGCAGGGACAATAACTGGTCAGACCGAATAAGGTGCTATGGGATTGGGTCAAGCGGACAGGTGGTCACGACAGGAGGACATGAGAAGTGCAGAAACATCCTCCTCTGAGACCAGAGAAAATGAAGACCTAGTGGAAGAGGGGAAAGGTAGTGAAGGTGTGAATGAGGATGAATGGTTAATGGAGGAGAGAAATTAAGAGATATCTAGTCTAAGTTTAGTAATATTATCAGTGAAGTAGTCAGCAAAGCTGACATCGGTGAGGTCTGTGGGAGATTGGGTGGAAGTGGGGTGCATTAACAGATTGAAAGTATGAAACAGACGTCTGGAATCATGAGAACAGGTTGAGATAAGGGACGAGAAATAAGATTGTTTAGTGAGAGATAAAGCGAGACTATAGGAACGAAGTATGAATTTATAGTGAATGACGTTGACAGAAGTGCTAGACTTCCTCCAGCCACATTCAGCAGCCCTGGAACAACGCCGAAGATATGTTGTGTATTTAGTGTCCCACGGTTAGCAGTTAGGCCTACATTTAGGATGGATAGAGGTAGGAGCAAGTTCCTCAAGTGTTGGGAAAAGGACAGAGTTATCGAGATTGGTGGCTTTGTTTAGGTAGTCGGATGTTGAGATTGGAAGGAGAAGAGGATGGATAACGGAGAGTAGTTTAGGATTCAGGGCACCGAGGTGCCTTCGAGGATGCAGAGGAGCGGGGGTAGAAGCAGAAGGCTGGGTAGGTGGCAGGAGAAGGTCTCAGGAAAGGAGGTGGTGATCGGAAAGGGGGAGAGGTGTGTTAGAAATGTTGGAAACAGTGCAGAGTCTAGAGAAAATAAGGTCCAAGGTGTTGCCAGCTTGGTGGGTAGGAGAGTTGGCCCACTTTGTGAAGCCAAAGGAGGAGGGGATAGACAGCAGTTTGGAGGTATGGGGATTGGTCAGAGAGTTGGTGGGCATGTTAAAATCTCCAAGGATGAAACATGGAAGGTCAGAGGACAGAAAGTGAGGGAGCCAGGCAGAGAAATGTTCCAAAAAGGGTCCAGGAGAGTTAGGGGGCTTGGGGGGGGGGTAGATTACAGTTTTCTGGTATTATGATCTGCACTGCACAGAATGTGTACAATGTATCAGCCAATGATTTTCAATGCATTTGAAAGGTACAGGACTCTGAGTGCTTGTCTCAGGAAGAAGCATTAGGTTTACTGAAGAGTGGTGAGAGTGACCTCATTGCCAGAAAGTAAATGCGTTATTAACATACCCTAAACTAAAAATGAGTAATAGGGAGGACTGGGTTTGGGAGTAAAGATATAATAGGCATCTTGCATACAACTCAAACTAGTACCAAATTCTTTCAATCTGGAGGTTCAGTCTAGTTGACGGAATGTACAAGAACATTATAGCCTTAACACCAATCGATGTAACATATTTCCATTCCTTATTTAAAATTTCAGAAATAAAAATACCTGTTTGCACTTTTTATTTTACCTGTACTCCGACACTGTTTTTCTTGTTCACTTTCTTGTACTTTGAATCAATGTCTTTGATCCCATATCTGTTCTACGGTTGTATTATAGTTGTGAGCTTGAATTTTTTCATTCAGTCAGATTGCCAGTCTCACTCTTTGCTTATATATCTGGCCCACATTCTGAATTCTGACCTACTTGTCAATTTAGAAAAGGTTAAGCTGTTTGCTGGACTGATATAGGTAATTGTCTTATGGAATTCCTACTTGTCTTTCTCTATGGTGGATTTTGGCCTTTGCCACAATTTGAGAGTAATGAGTGTCTGATATTGGTCAGTTCATCTGACCTCACCTGAGAGATACACATCGGCAGCTCTGATTGCACCTCAGATCGCTATGCCATTATTGTAACCTGTCGGCAAATATGACAGGTGACAGCTATTCTCTAAAATTCCCAAGCACAATTGCAGAATTTCATGTCTGCAGCGGCTTCAATATAAATACGAAAGAAAAGAAACACAATAGGTGGCATTTATTACCTGAAAAGCAATCATATGATCCACAGTCACCCTCCCAGCTCTTCCGTTTTTACACTATATAACCAGCAAGAAGTAAATAGGTATCCTGCTTTAAACGGGTCATCCGCTGCAATACTACACATTACCTTTGCTATATATATTACTGGTTTTAGTTTATGTCCGCATTTATTAATTTCTAGCTGATTAGTTGTTGTTTAATTTACGCTCTCGTTGATAGAATCTCACCTTCTTTTTCTTCATACCCTTCCACCAATGTTGTAAATACCTCCAATACAACTAGCCCACTCCTGCTAAATTTTACTAATTCTGTGTATCTTTCACCTTACAGCAATCTTATCATTCAGTCACCCTCCCAGCTCCTCTATTTTCCACTCTGCAGTCCCACCTGCCCTCCCCAACTAGCCTCCCACCCAGTCCTGTTCTACAATTATTGCTCTCCCTTCTAGCTGCTTGAAAACGCATTCTAATTACCCTTACTAAGCCCAAGATTCTGGCCCTTCCCAGGCAACCCATGCTTCTTTCTGGTCACTAGTTCCACACTCCTCCGGCACTCTTTCATCTCACTTTTCTGTGTCCCTTAGATTGTTAGCTAATGGGATGTCTGGCTGAGCACTTGTATACACATTATATTAGCAAGACAATTATCCTTTGGGCAGGGCCATTATTATTTATCATTTTTATGTCTCACATTTATGTTTTCCCATTGTAAAGCAGAATCTCTTGTCACCATATAAATGCTGTGGTCACTGTAACTGGTCATGATCCCAAGGTGCTAACACTTTTAAAAAAAATCTGGGAATGTGTCTGAATAAAATCTCCCCAGCTGATCCTGCACCGAGACAGAACTTCGTTAACTACATTTGTAAAGCAGATGGTGATATCTGCCTGCCGATATTACATTAAAAAATACACAAGGAATATTCCCAAAAATGTCTTACTGTATAATAAATTAAATTATTTTCCAGTTTAAAAAAAACTGGTTTCTGACAGTGGTTTTATGGAAAGCACTTGGTAGTGAACGGGTTATTTTTTTTTTCTGTTTTAGTTCATTTCAATTTTGCATGTGGGTTAGTGAAAGGGAAAAAAAAAATCACAGAAATTAAAAGCTGCACCACATTCCAAATACTATTTCCCACAAAGCTATATCAGATCCTACAAAAAATGCCTTAACCTTTCCATATGAGGTTAAAATACTTATCGTTCCTTATAAATTGAATATTTTTAAAACATTTCATTATATACATACTCAAGCATACTATTGTGCCAAACTCTATCTGGATTTAACAGAGTGATCTTGAACCTCTGCATTGCCATGATGTCAGGTTAGGTTCAACTTTTGTCCCATGCAAATTGTAAACTTGTCATTCTTAGCTTCACAAGCAACTCGCTCTCTGACATTGTAATCATCAGTTTGGCTGCATAGTTTGCTTGGCACGGTTTCATATGCCAACTAGGGATCAGCTGTTCAGTTCGATGTGTTCGAAGTTCGATTCGAACATCGGCAGTTCGCATGTTCGCGAACTACGAACATTTCTGCGTGTCCGCCCACAATGCACCACAATGGACCACAATGCACTTTTCCACTGGCCTGAAGCTTGTAATTGGCTACAGCCTGCACCTGACCACAGTTTAGGTGCAAGACAGGTGCAAGACCATGCCAATCATGGCTCAGAGTCCTTATTGGGCAAATTTTGCCCAATCATGGGCTCACAGAGCTAAGTCCCGCAGCACACTATATAAGGCTTGAACCCAGCCCAGCCAGCACGTGTTTTTCTGCAGGAGTGAGAGGTGATTGTTCTGTTAGTGTGTCTTCTCACTGCCAGTGACAGCTATTGGGGGGTCTCACTTGTTGCAGATATCTGGGAATTTGTGGAAAGTGTGTCTTCTCAGTCAGTGACAGCAGCAATTTGGGGGTCTCACTTGTTGCAGATATCTGGGAATTTGTGGAAAGTGTGTCTTCTCAGTCAGTGACAGCAGCAATTTGGGGGTCTCACTTGTTGCAGATATCTGGGAATTTGTGGAAAGTGTGTCTTCTCAGTCAGTGACAGCAGCAATTTGGGGGGCTCACTTGTTGCAGATATCTGGGAATTGGTGGTGGAAAGTGTGTCTTCTCAGTCAGTGACAGCAGCAATTTGGGGGTCTCACTTGTTGCAGATATCTAGGAATTGGTGGAAAGTGTGTCTTCTCATTCAGTGACAGCAGCAATTTGGGGGGCTCGGTTGTTGCAGATAT
Organism: Leptobrachium leishanense; assembly: GCA_009667805.1. Taxonomy (NCBI): domain Eukaryota; kingdom Metazoa; phylum Chordata; class Amphibia; order Anura; family Megophryidae; genus Leptobrachium; species Leptobrachium leishanense. The sequence goes on from CM019067.1 coordinate 256,311,725, forward strand.
CTGGGAATTGGTGGTGGAAAGTGTGTCTTCTCAGTCACTGACAGTCAGCTATCGGGGTGTCACATAATTCCATAAAATTTCTGTGAATTGTAATCCGTGTCTTCTCAGTCACTGACAGTCAGCTATCAGGGGCACGATATTTGAAGGAATTTTTCGTTTTTATTTTTAACCCTTATTTCATGGAAAACTCACTGTCCCTTTAAAAACTTTTTTTTTACTTTTTGTCCTTGTTTCCTGTCCCTCAGGGCACTACCCTGACCCCATACACCTTTTATGGCAAATATCTAGCATATATGCCCTCTTGGAGGGCACTCTAAAAATCGAACTTTCGAGTCCCATTGACTTGCATTGAGTTCGGTTCGTGTTCGAACTCGAACTTTTGAAATTGTTCAAGTTCAAATGCGATTCGCACACAGGGGTGTTCGGCTCATCCCTAATGCCAACCTCAGTCCAACCACCAACTTGCTGTTTGACATGACAGTTTAAGATTGAGAAAACTCACTAGTTTTTTCCTGCAATGTTTTTATGTCATTTATCCATCCAGACGCCAGAATTATGGATCTGCTAAGCCAGATGTTCTCGTTTGTAAAACATTTTATGATCAACCTTGAGCATAACTCTGATTCAAATACAGGGACCATAAACATGGTAATAAAGGTGTTAATGGGAAATAAATTATGGTTATCATTCTAAACAGGTGTTTTGCCTCGTTTTGTTGAATTTAACCCTATACAGTACTTTCTGATGCTGTTACTGGAAAATGAGTACACTAAATTTTTTTTAAAAAAAATAAGCGATGGATAAATTAACTCTTTCACTAGCTAGTGTTTTTGTAGAATAATATATATTTTACGTGAAGGGTAGTTAAGACTTACTTTAAAAGTTTATTCGACGCACTTAACTTGAAGCATACTAAATTATAGGATAAAATAACAATTTCGAATAACGGTTATAATTCTAATACAGGGAAATAATTAATCAATGTAAGCATGCTCTTTTTTATTTTTTTATTTAATTTTCTGGATTGAATGACCCTAACCTCTAGATCAGTGTCTCCCAAACCTGTCCTCAGGACCCGCTGACACGCCAAGTTTTCCAGATATCTGCAGCACCGCACAGGTGATATAATTTGCTGCTCAGAGATTGCAGGATTCAGTCTGCATTTCCCCAAGGTGATCTGCAAAATCGGGCCTGGTTGAGGGTCCTGAGGACAGGTTTGGGAAGCACTGCTCTAGATGGTGTCCCTTATCTTGTACAATTTCACGCAGGATCTGCATTATCAGCATACGGGTGGAAATAGCCTTTGTGTCAAATACACAAATAATAAATGAATAAATAATAAAGTGATGAAGCAGAAAAGCAGATAATACAAATGGTTAGTGTGAAAAATGGTCACTTTGAACGGGGAGGGGGCACCTGGACCTGGCATTGCTGTTGGGAGATGTGGGTTCTGGGGAGTCTGACTCATCACTTTATTCCCCAACCTATAGGGTGTCTGTGTTACGTGTGAATATTGTTAATATCATTATTGTCTGTGTTTATATTTTACTGTTATTATTTCTAATATCATTACAGTATGTTTCACTGCAGCCCTTTCCAACCCCCACCCCCACCGTATAGAATATGTTTTAGATCTATGAGAGAATTGAGTAGTCTTTGTTTGACAAACATTACCATACCATTAGTCTATTGTCTGCTTGTGCTTTCACCTATCCGTTATCTAATATATTCAGAGAGCCTGATGCTGAGACTGTGATTAAATGGCAACCTATTGTTTTATGTCTGGAGATTTAAATGTGTATGGCTAAGAACTGACTGACTTGAGGAGGGGGGGGGCACAGGGTGTCATTTTCCATTAGTCTCCAGGTCCCTCTTGGCACTGTACATAGTTGGCTGATGTGTTTCATTAACGTTTACCTGCGGCATTAACAGATGTGATCCAGTTGGGGTGCTGAGATGTTAGTCATATCTCCTGCTTATGGGGATTTGTAGTTTATCATAATGAGATTATTACTATGCAGCTTCCAAAAAATACCAATAGAATATAAAAATAAGAAGCATACATGGTGAAGACCATAACGAAATGAATTTGGCACCAACTATCAGGGTTATTTAGGTGCTCTACCATTCCCCACACGTCGGCTAGTCTGATTCGCCGACCCCATGCTGAATTCAGTAATCACCGCGGTGTCCCCGAGGTGCAGCGAATTAGCCCGTGAACGCATCTGAAAAACTGCCGCAAAACCGCAGAATCGATCTGAAAAAAACGACGACCCGCCTAAGAGAGCACCAACCAGTCGCCAGAAAATATTAAAAATAGTGTTTTCAAAAAAAATTAAATAAATAGTTCAATAAATATTTAATAAAATCAGGGATTTTTTTTTACATTGAAATCTATGGGATTCGTCTGATTAAACCTGTCGAATGAAACCTCCGAAAATCAGTGCATTTCACTGACATTTCGTGCTGTTTGGTGTTCTCTGAATAGAGTGACCATTGCTTCTCTATGGGGATTTTACTGCTGCCGAAGATCACCATATTTCACTGGCAATTTGTCAATATTTGGCAATTGCCAGCTTTTTGAATAGCCAAATGGGCACAAAATTGCACCATTTGGGGAAATTCACTGGTGTATTTGGTGGCCAGTTCGGCTCTCTTTGAATAACCCTGTACGTTGCATCCCCGCTAGCAAAACAGAAAAAACTCACCGATTGGCTCGTAAGGGGATTAAAGAGAGGCATTCCTGCCTCTGTTTTTTTTTTTCTATGCCATGGACCCCTAAAGGATGCCATGGACCCCCCAAAGGACCCCCCTCCCTTTCAGGCACTCTCCCAACTGTGCAGGGGGGGTGCCTGAAACTGACGTAATCGCGCCCGGCCTTAAAACCGGAGGTCTGACCTCAAGGAAGTCAGTCCACTGCTGGATCCCAGCCAGAGAGGTAAGTATAGGGAGGGAGGGGGGTTAGATGACCATGACGTACAGGGTACGTCCTTGATCCTTAAGGGAGTTTTTTTTCAGGACGTACCCTGTACATCATTAGTCCCTATGTGGTTAAAGCATAACTTAGCACACAGTCCACTAGATTTTAATTGTTGGTCATCGTTTAATTAGTTGTGTGGCTGTAGCAAAGCCATAAAAGACATAACAGCCTCATTTTAATTATTTTGGATAAACATTTTCAAATAATTATATTCTGTTAGAAAAAACTTCAAATGATTTATCTACAAAAATGATTTATCTACAAAAATACCAATTGACCTTTATGGAGACTTCCGCAGATAAATCATTTGTAATTTTTCCAGCTGATCGTAATCATTTGAAAATGCTTATCCAAAGGAATTAAATCGAGGCTAAAGTTCACTATGTTCATGATTACTATAATTATTTCTATATAACAATTCACACACGAATAGCTTGTTGATAAGCATACAAGCTTGGTAGTGTTATTTGTCCAAAATAATCACAATGTCCTCTTTACAGATGATAGTGTATTTGCAGTAATCCAGTATTTGAAATAAAATGTGTTTGCTTTGGTTTTAGCAGTAGTTTAGATCCTGTGAATTAATCTCCCATTTGGTCTTTACTGATCAATTAAATTGTTCTTAAGCCTTAAACAAATTTGCAGGGGTTGGACCCGGGCATTTTGAGGACATGTATGTTGATTTTAAAGACACACTGTATAGTATTTGCAGGTTGCTCAGTTCACAGTTGTATATTGCCAGCTGTGAATTTGCAATCAGGATTATTGAGAGAGCACCGACATTTCAGTGTTCTTCCGTTCACCGCACTTCAACTAGTCTGATTCACTGAACCAGCAGTGAATTCAGCATTCGTCACAGGGTCCCCGAAGTGAGAAACAAGAGGGGTGTTTGTGAGGGTCCTGAGAACGAGCAACAGCACAATGGCCTGCTCTACGGTGGGTGCCCGCTCAGGTCTCACAAACAAGGTTTTTAGCTTGCTTGTGCCATTACAGGGATGAATTTTCCATATGCAAATCAACCTGCTCTCACCCAGAAAGGGTGGCCAGTGCTGATTGCCAAGGACGTCATCCCTGCACGAGAGGTGCAGCAACCCCCGACGATCGTTTCGGCCTTCTTGGGCCTCGTCAGGAGGGTAAAGCTGACACCCCTCTAGGCACATCAAGCAAGGCACATCAAGCAAGGGGTCCACGTCTGGATGACCCTTTACAATTATAGTGAGAAACAAGAGGGGTGTTTGTGAGGGTCCTGAGAACGAGCAGCAGCACAATGGCCTGCTCTACGGTGGGTGCCCGCTCAGGTCTCACAAACAAGGTTTTAGCTTGCTTGTGCCATTACAGGGATGAATTTTCCATATGCAAATCAGCCTGCTCTCACCCAGAAAGGGTGGCCAGTGCTGATTGCCAAGGACGTCATCCCTGCACGAGAGGTGCAGCAACCCCCGACGATCGTTTCGGCCTTCTTGGGCCTCGTCAGGAGGGTAAAGCTGACACCCCTCTAGGCACATCAAGCAAGGCACATCAAGCAAGGGGTCCACGTCTGGATGACCCTTTACAATTATAGTGAGAAACAAGAGGGGTGTTTGTGAGGGTCCTGAGAACGAGCAGCAGCACAATGGCCTGCTCTACGGTGGGTGCCCGCTCAGGTCTCACAAACAAGGTTTTAGCTTGCTTGTGCCATTACAGGGATGAATTTTCCATATGCAAATCAGCCTGCTCTCACCCAGAAAGGGTGGCCAGTGCTGATTGCCAAGGACGTCATCCCTGCACGAGAGGTGCAGCAACCCCCGACAATCGTTTCGGCCTTCTTGTGCCTCGTCAGGAGGGTATAGCTGACACCCCTCTAGGCACATCAAGCAAGGGGTCCACGTCTGGATGACCCTTTACAATTATAGTGAGAAACAAGAGGGTTGATTTTAAAGACACACTGTATAGTATTTGCAGGTTGCTCAGTTCACAGTTGTATATTGCCAGCTGTGAATTTGCAATCAGGATTATTCAGAGAGCACCGACATTTCAGTGTTCTTCCGTTCACCGCACTTCAACTAGTCCGATACACTGAACCAGCAGTGAATTCAGCATTCGTCACAGGGTCCCCGAAGTGCAGGGAACCAGCCGCCAACTCATCCTAAAAACCACTACGAAACCGCCGAATCGTCCGATAACCCACCGAAAAAACACTGAATCGATCCAAGAACTCAAATGCAGCCGACAATCCACCGCAAAACCGCCAAATTGATTTGAAAAAAAGCCGACGACGTGCCGAACAGAGTGCTGACCATCCACCGGAAAGAGCAGACAAGCCAAAGAATGGGTAAAAAAACAAAAAAAACCTGCAACTTTTATAAGGTGTTTGGAAAAAACTTTTGCACGAAATGTCTGGAAATAACAAAAAAATCCTATGAATAATAATAAAAGGTCTGTTACAGGAGAAAAAAAATCAAGGAAAAAAATGTCGAAAAAATTCTGAAAAATGCCTAAAAAATTAAAATAATGATAAATAATAATGATAATAATAATGATAAATAAAGAGATCTTTTGCTGCACATTAAAAGAATAAACAGCTTAATAGATATTGGATAAGAACGGAAATATTTTTAACATTGAAACAAACCTTTTTAGTAAATATTTATTAAAAACAGGGAATAGTTTTTACATTGAAACATATGGGATTCGTCTGATTAAACCTTCCAAATGAAACCACCCAACATCAGGGCATTTCACTGACATTTCTCTGTTGTTCGGTGTCTCTGAATAGGTTAACCATTGCTTCTCTATGGGGAGTTCACTGTCGTTGAACTGACATCGTATTTCGCTGACAATTCGCCAAAAATTGGCAAACTGCCTACTTTTTGATTAGCCAAATGGCCTCGAAATTGCACCATATGGGGAAATTCACCATTTGGTGCAATTTCAGGGCCAGTTCGGCTGTCTCTGAATAACCCTGACAGTATTTTACAGGCTTTTACAGCTGTTCCATTTACCTGAGTCTTATCCCTGTACAATAGCGAGTGGCTCTAGAGCTCTCCCTGGGTATTGTAATGCCACAGTATAGTCTGATAAACGTTTTGATACAATGAGGGTGGGGAACTGCTCTTTGTAGCTCCTTTACAGTAATACAGGGTGACAGGAGTAAGATCTCAAAGAATTTTTTAATATTGCCTTAAATTGATATGCAAATAGAGTTTTACATGGTAATTATTGCATTTTATTGTATTAAAATGAAATATCGCATTTATATGCTTGTTGGTAGTGAAAGCGTTAATATTACATTCAATTTATATACACATTCCAGGTTAGAAAAGAGGAACATTTTTTTTTTTTTTTTTTAAATTAAAACATCTACAGAAACAAAGATGCATAAAAAGATTTGTAAAATTCTCCAACTTATATAATTATTATCAATCTAATTAAATATATTAAATCCATCGCTCTGATTCTTTTCTGGTAAACAGGTATTCTCCATCGTGGGTTTTACTGACTACGTGCCTCTGTTTACCTATTGCTCAGCTTGCTTTTTCACTGTCCTTAAGCTCTTTAATTGATCGATACATCAATCTACTTCCATCAATCTTACTTACATGGCTTTCACATGGTTAGCCAGGCAGATGAGGAAACACAAGTGAAAACAAACCATTATTATCATATATGAGGATCACTGGGAAGCTAGTGGTCAATGAAAGAGCACTTTATATAAAGCGCACAATAATTACAGAGCTATCATGAGGCTTAGATACTGTAGTGTGGAGTAATGTAAACAATAAAGCAAAAGCTTATTAGAAGATTAAGAGAGGAATAAACAATGTTCCAGGTAGATCTGGCATCATCACCTTCTCAATGTGTACACAATTTGTGTATTTGTAGGGTAGGGAGGGACATGATTAGAGATCCTGGAATGTGTTAAAAATACTGCTTGCCCATTATGCATAGAAAGTGAAGCTAATCCAAGGTTCCTAGGTTATTATATTACATCTGTTTAGTCACATGACTCTATGAGCGTTTTTATACATGTTAATCATTCCTGTAGTGTTATCGGGTTAAGATTGACACCGATATTTGATATTTACAAAGAGAATGCTTTCATAAGCTATTATGTTTCTAAATATGGCCGTATTCTGAGGTTCTTGGTTTAGATGTCTCAGGGCCGACTCTAATGTTTCCAGGGACAGGTGCAAGGTAAAATATAAGAAATGTAATGTGGATGTGTGCGGGTTGCTTGTATGTAATGGGAGTTAACAGGGGTCAAGTCCTGGAAATAAAAGTGAAACATTTCCAAGATTTTGCACCCCAGTACTTCATATATATATATATATATAGACATATACAATATCTAACAGTACTAAAGAAACTGACGGTAAAGGTGATGGACTGGCCAAGCATGTCTCCAGACCTAAACACTATTGAGAATCCATGGGGCATCCTCAAACGGAATGTGGAGGAGCGCACAGTCTCTAACATCCACCAGCTCCGTGACGTCGTCATGGAGGAATGGAAGAGAACTCCAGTGGCAACCTGTGAAGGTCTGGTGAACTCCATGCCCAAGAGGGTTAAGGCAGTGCTGGAAAATAGTGGTGGCAACACAAAATATTGACAGTTTGGGCCCAATTCGGACACTATCACTTAGGGGTGTACTCACTTTTGTTGCCAGCGGTTTAGACATTAATGGCTGTGTGTTGAGTTATTTTGAGGGGACAGCAAATTTGCACTGTTATTTAAGCTGTGCACTCACTACTTTACATTGTAGCAAAGTGTAATTTTTTTAGTGTTGTCACATGAAAAGATAACAAAATATTTACAAAAATGTGAGGGTGTACTCACTTCTGAGATACTGTGTATGTGTATATTTATATATATATTCATATATAAAACTTGCATAGATACCACATACATGCACAGATATATACATGGTACACATGTATACACACACTGCACACAGAAAGATATATATACTCTCGAAAGCTTGTCTTTTAAATGTTACGTTAGTCCAATAAAAAAGGTATCACTACGTACTGCTATACTCGTGATTTTTATATATATATATATATCAGGGGCGTAACTACCAGGGGTGCAGCGGGTGCCACTGCACCCGGGCCCCTGAGTCCGGGGGCCCACAATCAGATGGGTGGGGGGCCCGGACCAGTCCTGCTTGCCCCACAGTCCAGACAGGGTTCAGGCACCTGGTCTCCCGTTTGGTCGGCAGCATGTGGGATCAAACTCCCACATGCTGCACCAGAAGTAAAGGCCCTGCCGGGGGGAGAGGAGGAGGAAGAAGAGGACAGGTGCTCACATGGGGACGTGCTGGCCCCACCCCTTCCCCCTCCACAGCCACCCAAAGCAGAGCCTCCTCCACTGTGCTGGAAGTGTCCAGCATGTGCAGGGAGGGGAAGTGGAGAGGGTGGAGACCATACCTACCTATGGTAAGTTTGTAACAAGCTGGGGTGGGGTGTCTGTGTGTGTGTGAGTGAGCAGAGGCTGGCTAATTACTGGGGGTCTGATACTGGCTAATTACTGGGGGTCAGATACTGGTTAATTACTGGGGTTCTGATACTGGCTAATTACTGGGGTCTGATACTGGCTAATTACTGGGGTTCTGATACTGGCTAATTACTGGGGTCGGATCCTGGCTAATTACTGGGGGTCTGATACTGGCTAATTACTGGGGGTCTGAAACTGGCTAATTATTGGGAGTCTGATACTGGCTGGTTAATTACTGGGGTCTGATACTGGTTGGCTAATTACTGGGGTCTGATACTGGATAATTACTGGGGTCTGATCCTGGCTAATTACTGGGGGTCTGATCCTGGCTAATTACTGGGGGTTTGATACTGGCTGTCTAATTACTGGGGTCTGAAACCGGGGGTCTGATATCTGGCGCCGCACGGAGGGTGGGTCTTGAAGGCACGGGGCGTACTGGTACACCCCGCAGACTTCAATGGGCCGCCTTGTCCCCTCCCTACAGCCGATGAGGGGTGACCCTTTATGGATTCTTGTACCGGGGCCCTGAGGTTTCTAGTTACGCCTCTGATTATATATATATACACACTCACCACACACAGACCACATACAAATATACAGACCACCCACAAACATATAAATACACTCACTGGCCACTTTATTAGGTACACCTGTTCAATTACTTGTTACCACAAATTGCTAATCAGCCAATCACATGGCAGTAACTCAATGCATTTAGATATCTAGACGTGGTGAAGACAACTTGCTGAAGTTCAAACTGAGCATCAGAAAGGGGAGGAAAGTGAATTTAAGTGGCTTTCAACATGGCATGGTTGTTGGTGCCAGACAGGCTGGTCTGTGTATTTAAAAACTGCTGCTGTATTGGAATTTGTCACGCATCGTGCGTTACTGGTTGTCGTGCCGTCACGCTACAGCCAATGACGCACGCTGCACATCAGGCCTGCCTAACCACTGCAGCCAATGATGTACGCTGCACGTCAGCTGCAGGGGCCCTCCGTAGCTTCCGGGAAGCGGCGTACTAGTACTACCCGCCCGGCAGTAAGGGGTTAAAAAGATCTTGTTGACAGAATTGAGTACCATAAACAGCCTCCTTTGCATATGTACATCTTTTTAGTGTTGCTAAGCAACTCAGCGTTCAATTCAGTAATGAATGAGTAACTCTTAGTGCGAAACAGACTGAAGCTGGTAGCGAGTAGGAGTTGAATTCTCTGTGTATTTTATATATGAAACAGGAGTAAGCAAGAAACATTTTTCCACAGCCAGCCAAAATCTCTAAATCTTGTTATTTTTTTTAGAAAGCATAAACATTTTAATATAACAATATATATATATATAATATTTAAAATTACCCTCTTGGTTCTATTCCCTAAAAAAACTTTTGAATACTTTGAAAACGAAATGTTGGATCTAGGCGATTGGGAGGATTACCTTGTGGAAGAAGGTGAATTGTTACAATGTATCATAGTGGATTACTCATGCATTATTCTACTGGAATTTGCCTGTGTAGCATAATGTCATTTTTGCTCCTCAGGCTTGTGCAGGTATTACTGACTATTCAATTAGAAGTCACCAGTTTTCAAAATCATGATATTCCAACTAGAAATTTTCACATATAGAGAACCTTGATTATTATTAGGCTAAGAAAAGACCATATAATTGCAATAGTCTTCAAAATATCAAGAACAACCATCAATAAAACATTATCTGAGTTTAGATATAATCAATGAATATTCTATAAAAGAACTCAGCCCTAATGAACAAAATCAGTCCTGCTAATATTACTGTTATGGACAGTTCTATGGTTTAGCTAATGATTAGCTGCAGTGTGATTGAGTGCAAATCATCCCTTCTCATTATAACAAATCATGCTGATAAGTAAACACAGAACCAAATGACTTTTGAAAGACACTGACTGAAGGAGTGAATAGTCTTCAAGGCAAATAAAAATTACAGAGCTCTGCAATGCAGCAAAAGAAAGAAGTCACACAAAGAGCCTTATATTATTATTATTTACAAATACATGGAAGGAAAGCATGTAATTGCCATCTAGTAGTAAACGATTAAAGGAGCACAACAATATCATGATGGTTGACGAGATCAGAAATAATTGCACGCTTGAAACCTTTCATTTTTAAACAAAAGGAGGTGGTTTTATTTTTAGCTGCCTGGTTCTTGAAAATTGTGTACATTGTCAGAGCAGAAAGAATGTTAAGAAGCAATCATTGATTTATAAAGAGACCAAATTAGAGAGTGAAATAGTATGTGGTTTAGGTATATTATAGCTTAGATATCCATGATGAATCATCATTAATAGATGCTCACATAAACACAAGAATGCACACAGTAATGTTAAGATGGAGAAAAAAATGAAAACGCATTTTTCCTTTTAAGTATTATATTCTGTTAAACCTTTCACTATAAAGCACTTTTTGTTTAAAAAAATGTATGTAGCATCATAGCGTTTGTTTGCACCATGTGCTGTGCATTTAACCCCTTCACTATCAAGCGATTTTTGTTGAAACAAAATGTTATCATTCATCACATATAATTGAAACATGGGATGTGACGTTAACAATTAAATATAGGCTGAAATAGACGTTTTGCACAGAAATTGTTATTTTAAGATCGTTAAATAAATAAAATTAAAATAAGGTTAATTTGTTCATTTTACATTTTTCATGTATTGATTCTTTACAGAAATATTAGTAAAATGTAAGATTCTGAGCTCTAGATGGTGTCCTTTATCTTACGCAGTTTCAAATGGGGTCTGCATTATTATCATACAGGCAGAAAAGACCTTGGTGTTAGATACAGTAACTGTAATAAATAAAATTAAAAAAATGTCCAGATCTCCTGCTTATGGGAATTTCTAGTATTCATAATGAGATTATTAGCACTACAGCGCCAAAAAATAGCAATAGAATATAAAAATGATATCTCTGTGCCATAATGCCTGTATATGGAAATTACAGTAACACTTTATATCTGTACTCTACAGGGATCTACATTAATAATAACTCCTTGAATCATATCCCTGTACACTAGTGAGTAACCCCAGAACTCTCCCTGTATTCTGCCAATTCCCTGGCTGTTGTAATGCAGCAGTAATCTATTTGAACTTTTTGTTGCAGTGAGGTTTAGAGCTGTATTTGCAGAAGGTTTAATGTCTCTCCTGGGTGCTTGAAGAGCCATAAAACAAAGCATTTTGTTTATCCACAGGGGACACACTAATCCTGCTTTAAAAAGTTGCGAACATTGTCTTTTGATATGCTAATGAGTGCTTTTCAATGCATTACAATGCAAAATCAAGAAAACTTGATTTTGGTTGTGAAGGGCTTAAAAGTATGGTAAAATAGCAATTTTGCATAGAGATTGTTATTTTAAGATAGATAAAAGATTAAAATTATGTACTTATACTCATATTCACTTTGTGCATTTATAAGATACAGGTGAAACTCGAAAAATTAGAATATCGTGCAAAAGTTAATTTATTTCAGTAATGCAACTTAAAAGCTGAAACTAATATATGAGATAGTTCAAGCCGTGATTTGTCATAATTGGGATGATTATGGTTTACAGCTCATGAAAACACCAAATCCACAATCTCAGAAAATTAGAATATTGTGAAAAGGTGCAATATTCTAGGCTCAAAGTGTCCCACTCTAATCAGCTAATTAAGCCATAACACCTGAAAAGGGTTCCTGAGCCTTTAAATTGTCTCTCAATCTTGTTCAGTAGGAATCACAATCATGGGAAAGACTGTTGACCTGACAGTTGTGCAGAAAACCATCATTGACACCCTCCATAAGGAGGGAAAGCCTCAAAAGGTAATTGCAAAAGAAGTTGGATGTTCCCAAAGTGCTGTATCAAAGCACATTAATAGAAAGTTATGTGGAAGGGGAAAGTGTGGAAGAAAAAGGTGTACAAGCAGCAGGGATGACCGCAGCCTGGATAGGATTATCAGGAAAAGGCCATTCAAAAGTGTTGGACTTTCACAAGGAGTGGACTGAGGCTGGAGTCAGTGCATCAAGAGCCACCACACAAAGACGGATCCTGGACATGGGCTTCAAATGTTGTTTTCCTCTTGTCAAGCCGCTCCTGAACAACAAACAACGTCAGAAGCGTCTTACCTGGGCTAAAGAAAAACAGACCTGGTCTGTTGCTCAGTGGTCCAAAGTCCTCTTTTCTGATGAGACCAATTTTTCCATCTCATTGGGAAACCAAGGACCTAGAGTATGGAGGAAGAATGGAGAGGCACACACTGCAAGATGCTTGAAGTCCAGTGTGAAGTTTCCACAGTCTGTGTTGATTTGGGGAGCCATGTCATCTGCTGGTGTTTGTCCACTGTGCTTCATTAAGTCCAGGGTCAACGCAGCTGTCTACCAGGAGATTTTGGAGCACTTTATGCTTCCTTCCGCAGACAAGCTTTATGGGGATGCTGATTACGTTTTCCAGCAGGACTTGGCACCTGCCCACACTGCCAAAAGCACCAAAACCTGGTTCAATGACCGTGGGATTACTGTGCTTGATTGGCCAGCAAACTCGTCTGACCTGAACTCCATAGAGATTCTATGGGGCATTGCCAAGAGAAAGATGAGAGACATGAGACCGAACAATGCTGAAGAGCTGAAGGCCACTATTGAAGCATCCTGGTCTTCCATAACACCTCAGCAGTGCCACAGGCTGATAGCTTCCATGCCATGCCGCATTGAGGCAGTAATTGCTGCAAAAGGGGCCCAAACCAAGTACTGAGTACATATGCATGCTTATACTTTTCAGAGGTCCGATATTGTTCTATGTACAATCCTTGTTTTAGTGATTGCATGTAATATTCAAATTTTATGACATTGTGGATTTGAGGTTTTCATGAGTTGTAAGCCATAATCATCACAATTATGACAAATCACGGCTTGAACTATCTCATATATTAGTTTCACCTTTTAAGTTGCATTACTGAAATAAATGAACTTTTGCACGATATTCTAATTTTTCAAGTTTCACCTGTATGTAAATGTAGATTTATATGCCAATTTCAAAGGCAAATTGTGTGTCCAAATATGTTGGTAATGAAAAGGGATAAAACTTAAATAGCATGCTGTGGTCTTCTACTAAAAATAAACAAAATAAAACAACCCACAAATGTAGGAATTTACCAAAAACTGTTTTTGTATAAATCTCATTACAGTAAACAAATGATAGAATCTAAGTTTCTTTTTGTGATTGAAACATGCATTTTGACTTAACGCTATATGCCTTGTGATACCTTAATGTACCAGAAAATTGATGTAGAATAGTAGAAAACTCACAGTGTTGTCTTTCACCAACAGGGCACAGCACTGGATACCAGCCATCAACATCTTATGTGGATTCCAAGCAACAGAATTTGCCCTGGTTAAAAAATAAGACAGAGGTATTGGCTAGAAGACAAATCTATTATTCAGGCATAATGGCGACTTCAATTATCTATTTGATTCTCAGTGATACAACATTACACTTACCTGTGGATGCCATGCAATAGCTTACGATACTTTCGAGACATTAATGCTGAGCCTCCCCAAGATGCCTATAACAACAAATAGAACTTAGAACAAGGATTCCCATCCTGGGGTATTTGTCTCACTGATGTAAGAGGCTCAAACTACAACCAGTGAGTACCCCAAATACAACGTCCTATAGGTTATTCTTGCACTGGCCAATTATTACTTTACAATTATTTGGCTTTGTCAATTTAAATTTCATATTTATCTGATAAGATTGTCTAACCAAGAATCTGGGTTTTAACATTTCTATAAAACCTAAGATCTAAAAATGATGCCGCTGGTTAGTATTCCTAGAAATAACATACAGGAAAATGTTAGTTTCAGGCATGCTGTTTATTTCTGAGTTCCCGTTACAATAACCTTCCCTTTTTTAAATGTGAATTTGCATTGGTGGCAAACAATGGAATATTCATTAGTAAAAGTGTTGATAATTACAACATTAATTAGTTTCCAATGCTTAAACCCTCTCTACTCTTTGATCTTTCTGAATGGGAGTTAAAGTGACCCAGGCACCTTTTCGAAGATTGTTCGTGAAACACCCATACTAATTGTGCGTGAATGTTGTGTAGTTTCATTGCAATTAAATGATTTTGTTTTGCAATTTTTGGAGCTGAAATAAGTTTCCTTTTGCCATTTATTATCAGGTACTGTACACAGTGTCCGTTGTGATTCTAGAATATAATGTGGCTACACAACAGTAATCAAAAAGCTGAATTGAATACAGGGTTTTTGGTGTGTTCCCCTATTTTCATCTTCATTTGTACTTTTTTTCTTTTGAGCTTTATCATATCCCACCTCTCTACCCCTTGTAATTTATTTCTCTCATGATGACACACCTCAACAGTACTTTTAAAATGACTTCCTTATTCAATCACATTTTAACATATATTTCTGGATCTCCTTCAACTTATAATGTATTCTTCCTTAACAACCTAATATTTTTGCCCAATGGTCCTTTAAGGTCATAGGTTCCACAAGGTCTTTCTACCCATCTGTCTTCCCCTTTGGTTCTTTATGTTCAGTTTTCACCAATAGTGTCTCATGCCTCAAACGTAACCTTATAGGTCACCTCAATGAAAGTGCTACACATGTATTTGACAGTGTATAGCATCTCATCAGTATCCCGAAAGATCCGCCACTGGTGAGAATGCATCAAGTAATACAATGATATTTTGGGAGGAGCAACTGCCAATGCCAAATATTAACTACTGAAATAGCTAATATGCAATAAATTGAAGTTGAGAAAAACAGGGAACTTGTTTCTTAACCTATGAAACTACAAAATCGAATATACTCTATGTGTAATGCAAACAAAACACATTTGCAAATTAGCCCCAAAATGTGCCCCAAATGATTTAGTACCTTGAACATGACACCTCAGGTGCTAGAACAGCTTGATCAGCTGGAACTCTATCAGGTCTGTTCACTAAAGGGTGAAGCCAGGTGAATTGCAGGAGAAGAGAACAATCTAGACCAAATAGCCAATTTGAAAAGTGAGATAAAAGGGAGAATTTTTCTGGTTTGGCTATTTTGACCCAGATTTTTCATTTCTCCTGCCAGTTCTCCTGAGTTTCACCCTTTAGAGAATAGGCCTGTTTTCTAAAACACAGAGTCCCCGATTGCTCAGCAAAGAGCCCAGCTGCAGTAGCCATTTTCGGTAATCTGATCACAGAATCTGTCAATAAGGCTACTACACAAAAAATACATTATACATATTTTCAAATATTGTTCATTTATAATTTAAGAAAATTAATTGTGCAAGAAAACACCGGTTCCTGACAGTGGTTTTATGGACGAACATTTGGTAGTCAACAGGTTAATTTATAGACTCTAATGTATACAAAAGCAAACATTATCATGGTATATACTGTCCATTTGAGGAAGGTGTTACTACAGTGTGAACACATGTTTATATTGGTATATATAATATTTGGTTGAACATTTCTGTGAAGATAGGACTGTGTTTGTTTGGAGTGGCAATGAGAACGAATGTAGGGATGTATTTGTACGGCATTTCAGTGTATGACTCCAGTTGTCAAGTGTCTGTGGGTGTATATAGTTACAAATAGCATCTCTGAAATTTTGGTTACGTTAACAAACATGTTGCTATTTAGCCCTATGTGTATAATGGATGACATAGTCTTAGATTAGAGGGGCAAAGGTTTAAAAGTAACATCAGGAAGCATTATTTTACTGAGAGGGTGGTGGATACATGGTACAGCCTTCCAGTTGAAGTGGTAGAGGCCAAAAAAGTAATTGAATTTAGGCAAGCATGGGATAGGCACAAGGCTATCCTAAAGAAAAGATAAATCCAGGTAAAGTATCCATGTAATTGGGCAGACTAAATGGGCTGAAAGGTTCTTATCTGCCGACATTTTTCTATGTTTCTATGTTTCTATGTATTCTTATGTGTACAATTCAAAAGTGTAGGTGCAAATACAAGAAAGTTTGGTTTTATATATCAAGTGATTTTTTTTTTTTTTACTGCACGTCCTGGGGAGATTGAGCTCTTTGTTGCAATAGTACAAGCAGAAACAGCACACAGGTTGACTATAGATACTAGTCTAGCACTCAAGGTGCAGGGCAGTGCATAAAAATTCTCTGCTAAGAATCTTCAGTTACTCCTCTGTTATCTTCCTGTGACTTTCTGTTTCACTTCACTGGTGGTATATATCCAGGTCTGGCCCAAAAACACTGTACTGTCTGAGTCCGAGGATGAAATGCTGTGTAGGAGGGTATCACAGAGTGTGGTGTGCCTAGTTGAGGCCCAAAATGCTGCCACTGGCAAAGTGCTGCCTGGAACCATGGCCCCATCCAGCTCTGTGTATGGGCTGGCCCAGTATATATCACTTGTGGTCTGCCATCACTTTATTATAGTTCAAACAGGGGAGAACATAGATGGGGGCAGCAGCGATATTTTGGGAGGGCATGACATCATGCTCAGCTAATATGTAAAAATAAAAACATATTGAGCACCTCTTTTGAATATTACAACCCCAAACATAGTTGAGATATAGATATACACACAAGTGAAAGAGGGAATTATATGTTAACATGAATTTTAAAAATATAGCAGATCGTCCTGTAGTGGCGCCGCTTTGGAAAGATGTTTCAGCTCTGCTTACGGAGGTGCTAGGCCAACCCATTCCATGTCAACCTGAGGTATTGTTGCTGGGCATGATTCGCCTCCCCCGCCCACATCTCAAGATGATGTTTATCATAGTTTCTACAACATTATTGTTGCTTGCCAGACTATGGAGGTCGGTGGATGTTCAACACTCCGCCAACTTACCACCTTACTTGATCAATACCGAGGATTTGATGTTAAGGCTACCGCAATGAGTGGGCTCCGGCCCCCTGTAAGGGACCCTTGGGCTGTGTGGGATATACATAAAATATATAAGGCGTGTGGGCTATGATAGAAGGTTTAGATATCAGCTGCTGCCATTATGGTGAGGTAAAGACGACAGGGGTGACCCCAGCGGCTCAAAATTACCTATTTTTTACTCTATTGGTCTTATCCTGGCAACTTCCCCCCCCTTTTTTTTCTCTCTCCCCCTCCCCCGTTCTCTCTGGTTACTTTTCCTCCCCTCACAATCCGATTAACTAGATCTGCGACATTTTGATATCATTGCCACCCTGAAGAGCATATTAGGACAGAAGTTTTATTCTAGTCGCATACGAATACAACAATGTAATGCTTCCCCCATGTATGTGAGATGGTACCCCCTTTTTCTTTTTCTGTATTCCATGTTTCATTTGAAAAATGAAAAAAAAAAATTTTAATAATAAAAATATAGCAGATCGACTTCAATCTTTCAAAGACAGCTAAAAGAACTCAATCTGGCTGTCACTCTAAGTTTTGGGGGTCTGAATATGGGATTGAAAAATAAGGTCTCATTTATCAGATTCTTTTAAATACAATTAGCACCAGAGAGAAAACACATGTTCAGTTTCCATAACAGAGCATAAGAAGACTTACTCTAGCAGCAATCTGAAAATAGAATTTTTATTAACGAAATCGTGATTAAGTGCAAACTGCTTGCTTTGGAATGCAAACATTACATGACAGCTTTTAAACTCTCTGAGCTGTTAAATGTGTTCAGTTCGCTACAGATTTTTAGTTTTACCTTTTTTAGGGAATTCCTTACCATATGAAATGGGTTTTTTAATATTGTGTTCACTTGCTACTTTGGCAGGTGGTGCTGTGCTCTCGTTGTTCAGCAGGAAACATGTTTGAGATTTACTTATCGTTCATAGACGTCTGATTTATTTTGAGATTCCTGCAGTGCCAATGGCAGCGCTGGCAGTTCCTGATCTTTACTATGCTGCTAAGGCAGTTTTATTTGGTAGCTTCATTTCGACAATAAGTCACTACAGGAAACTGGAAAAGGTGAGCTACTAGCAGTGCATTTTGGTTCTCTTATTGTTTGCATGAATGGCTATCAAGTTACATTTATTCCAGGGTGATAATTACTCATCATACTATACACTATAGGTGTTATTCGGAGAACGACGAACTTACCACCGAATTGTAGCGAACGGCGAATTTCACCGTACGGTGCAATTTCGTTGTAGTTTGTCCATTCACTAAGCCAATAATTACCAACCATGGTCCTCAAGTACCCCCAACAGGTCAGGATTTCCAGATATCTGAAGCACAGTACAGGTGATATGATTTGCTGCTCAATGATTGCCGGATTCAGTCTGCATTTCCCAAAGGTGAACTTTAAAACCTGGCCTGTTGTGGGTACTTGAGGAGCGCGGTTGGGAACCACTGCACTAAGCTGTCATTTGGCCAAATACTGGAGGGTAGATTTAAGATTACTCCTATCAAAAAAAATAAAAGTATTTTTTTTATATTTTTTTAATGCTGAATAATGCATTTAGTAGGGATGTGCATGGCTGAAAAATTTGTTTTGTTTTTTTTTGTTTCGTTACGTTTTTAAATCATTTAGTTTTTGGAATTTCGTTTCGTATTTCGTTTAGTTTCGGATCGATTTGAAATTTCGAATCGATTCGAATTTCATATATCAATTTGATAGTTGATATATTTGAATTTTGGATCACTAGATAAAACTCCAATTAATCGAATTTTGCTGTTACAAGAAAAGCTAGGGTTAAATTTTAAGCTGTATCACAGATTTAGTATTTGAGTCAAATTAAACAGTGAAACAAAATTAATTTGTTTCATAAAGTCCTTTGCTGACTATTACTTGTACTGTAAGTTAAGATCAATTTGATAGTTCATTTCAAATTCAATAGTTGATATGAGATTATTCTAATTTTTCTTTTATACTGATGACACAGTGTAAAACAAAATAAATTCGTTACATACCGTTTCGTTTCGAATTCGTATCGTATCGATTCGTTATTCGGAAATACAGTAGTTCCGAATACGAATTATCAAATTTCATTCCAAATTCCGCATTTTTCCGAAACAAATGCACATCTCTAGCATTTAGTGTGAAACTGTTTGACTTATAGAACGCAATATATAACGATTGTGGTTACACCAACAGTGAAACGGAAACATTAAACTTATCACACTTATTACATAATAATATATCAAAACTATAAGAAAAAGTGCTTGTGTCATATGTGCGTTGTCAAAGGAAAAGAAAGTGTCATTAAGGGGTTAACAACACATCCTGAAAGTGCACGCCTATATTCTGTGAGAAGCATTAGCAGAAAGGTCTGCCCACTTGGTTATTTGCTCCTGCTTTCAATCTTTTAGGTCCCCATCTACACTTTTTGTGTTTTTCGTGCTTGGTTGATAAACACCATAAGATTAAGAATTTGTTATTATTGTATGTAAGTAAAGTAACATGTGTGCATACCTTAAAATATGGGTTGCAGATAGGGTTGCTATTTCAGCCATGTTTTCCTGGGCACATAAAGGGTTAATCAATAACAGCCGAACTTGTCACCGAATTTCACCGTATGGTGCAATTTTGTGGCAGTTCAGCTATTCAGAAAGCTGCCAATTGGTCAAATATTTGTGAATTCACTGCGAAATACGGTGCAGTTCACCTCAGATCAACGCAATTCAGCGACCTTTGGCAGCAGTGCAATTATCCCACAGAGAAGCAATGATTAATCTATTGAGAGAACGCCGAAATGCACCAAAATGCCCAGACTTTTGGTAGGTCAGTTCATTTGCAGTAAAAGCTTTTTCTGGATTTTTTCGGCAAAATTTTTGATTCCCGTTTTTTTCTATTCTGTAAGAGACCACTTTATTATAATTTTTTTTATAGGACCTTTTTTATTATTTCCATGCATCTTTATTGTGTTAAACACCTCATTTTAATTAGCAGAGTTTTTTGTTTGATTTTTCTTATTACCCGTATGGCGTCTGATCGGCTAATTTCGGCGACGTTCAGCACTCTTTTCGGCGGTTGGCGATGGCTCTCGGCAATCTGTTAGGTGGTTGCATTTGGGGGGCTGTTCGTCGGCGTTTGGCAAATCCTGTTCTGCGCACTTCAGGAACCCTGTGGTGAATACTGAATTCACCGCAGGGTCGGCGAACTTCCTTTTTGATTTTTCATCTGTAGAATATGGAGGTTGCATTTTTCATGCACTGCCCATCAGCTTAGGCTAGGGTCAGACGAACGCAGTTTTAACGTGCGTTTAGCCGCACAAAATCACGGCCGTGCTAGCAGCAAATGACGTCCAATGCCGGGGAACACACGAAGTACGGCCGCACGAAAGTTCGTCCGCGCAACGCAAGTGGCAAACGAACGCATTTTTTCGAGAACGTCAAACCGCTACTACTGACGTACAGAGTGCGCTGCGGCCGCATAGCGGCGTGTTTGCGTGATTGGGAGACTTCAGACGCTGCTAATGTCCGGCCAACATAACGTCCAGACGCAAAAAGTGTTTTATTGTTGATCCGTACAAAATCACGGACGAAAAGGCGCATCGTATGACCGCTATCGCGTATTCCGTGAAAAAATATGTCCGTTCGTTCGACCGCACTTTTCCACGGTCGACGCGAAAAATGCGTTCGTCTGACCCTAGCCTTAAATACATTATATGTGTCAAGGAATATATGGCCAATCTGGTAACCCTAGTTGCAAAAATTGATGTATGTGTTCACCTACGATAATGTGCGGTGCGTGGATAATGTATCACAATCTGTATGCCAACTCTAGTTCTAGGTGCAATGAGTGATAATACTGACTTTTTTTAGCAGTTTTCTCATTATAACAGTGTGGTCTTATATCACTTTAGTTTAGGAGCAAATTATAAACTGTACTTGAAAATTTGCTTACAAGAAATTCTATTTAGTGCAGGATTTGGATATTCAAAATTAATAGGGATAATGTTCACTTTATTTTAGTTTTAGCATTTTTATAATCGTGGGTGGATCTGTTCGTTCTAATTTTAGTAATTTAGTGGATTCTCAAACGAACGGAAGTTAGGATGTTATTGTGTTCTAAATAAAAAATAACTACAAATTTAGCATTTAACAGATTCAGTCAATATATACTAGCAATATTTGAAATTTGTATGGCTTTTTGGGGATTTTTGATAATGAAATTGTGCTAATATCTTAATGGAGAATGCAAATACAGTTGATTTAAGCCTTTTTCTCTGTGGTTACTAATTAATTCAAATCAGATGGTATTGCAAGGCACCTGCCATGTATGTCACCTACATATTTCGGCCAAGCCAGTAATAGGGGGCCCCAAATGCAAAAGACTGCTTGAGCTATTAACCATCAATCATATTGGCTCTATAACAAGGGTGTGAATGTTGTGCAGCTTCACAGGGTGCCATGATAACAGGGGCTCCCAACAGCCACCACAATTTATTGCCTGTGTCTCTCGGCTATTGTCTGTGTGTGTTTCAGTGCCTGTGTGCTTGGCCGCTATCACGGCATTACACCCCATGTTGCAGTAAGGGGCCCGGTGGCACCCGGCCCGCCGGGGCCCCGCCGTCGGTGGCACCATAACATTTTTTCAGCTCCGGTATCGGACACAAGGAGTCTGAATTCGGAGCTGTACTGGCCGGCAGCTTCCTGGGTGGGTGGGCCAAACAGCATGCTTGTGCCTCCCAAGCACGTTGCTTTGGCACTGTCCTCCAGTCACGTGTGTGTGTGACACACACAAAGGAGACGCTGGCTGCGACGGCTGGGAGGAGAAAGAGCAGGAGAAGAAAGAAAAAAAAAGAAGAGGAGAAACTAGAAGAGGAGAAGGAGCAGAGGACAAGGACAGAAGATGGCAGAGCGGTGAGCCAGGGTCCAGCCAGACCCCAGGGCCCAGCCAGACCCCAGGACCCTGTCAGACCCCACCAGGGCCCAGCCAGACCCCACCTGGGCCCAGCCAAACCCAGGCCCAGCCAGACCCCAGGGCCCAGCCAGGGCCCAGCCAAGGCCAAGCCATACCCCAGGACCCAGCCAGACCCCAGGGCCCAGTCAGGGCCTATTCAGGGCCCGCCAAGGCCCAGCCAGACCACAGGGCCCAGCCAGACCCCAAGGCCCAGCCAGACGCCAAGGCCCAGCCAGACCCCGGGCCCAGCCAAGGCTCAGCTAGACCCCAAGGCCAGCCAGACCACAGGGCCCAGCCAGACCCCAGGGCCCACGCAAGGCCCAGCCAGACCCCAGGTCCCAGTCAGACCCAATGACCCAGCCAGGGCCCAGCCAGAGCCCAGCCAGACCACGGGGCCCAGCCAAGGCCCAGCCAGACCCCAGGGTACAGCTAGACCCCAGGGCCCAGGTTCCAGCCAGACCCCAGGTCCCAGCCAAGGCTCAGCCAGACCCCAGGTCCAAGCCAGACCCCAGGTCCCAGCCAAGACCCAGCCAGGTCCCAGCCAAGACCCAGGGCCTGGTCAAGCCTAAAGGCCATCATACACAGCACATTTCAGTGAGTTTTATTGCTGTGAAGCTCTGTGATACGCTCAACACACTGCACCTTACTGTAATTTTTATTGCTGTGGAGCTCTGTGATACACTCTTACACACCGCACATTACTGTGAGTTTTATTTTAGAGGTTGAGAGGGGGGCTCATTGTGAGGTATAGTAAGGGGCCCCATAATTTCTGATAGATGCCCTGCCTGTGTGTGATTGTCAGTGTGTTTTGCGGGTGGTTCTGTGTATGTCTGTCAAAATCTGTGTCCATCAACGTCAAATAGGTAGGGGCTGAAATTATTATAGGTTTTTAGTGCCTCAATTTCCAAGTAAAAAAAGGTATACCTACGGTTTACATTTAGCTAATGGGACGTTTTACACATCTTGCCAGCAATCAGTTTATCGTATTCTGGAATTGCAGTGCTCCACAGCAATAAAACTCTAAATAATGTGTGGTGTGTATGAGTGTGAGTTTTTTTATTGCTGTGTGCTCTGTGATACACTCATTCACAACACACATTACAGGATCAAAGAGCTCCACAGCAATAACAATCACAGTAATGTGCTGTATGTACATCACGGAGTGTATCACAGATCCCACATATCCACATACCTACACACACAGTCACACATCCACAGACCCACACACAGTCACACATCCACACAGTCATCCACACGCAGTCAGTCATCTACACACACACACCCCCACAAAGTCACTCATCAACACAGTCACACATACCCACACAGTCACTCATCCACACAGTCATCATCCACACACATAGTCACACATCTATACACACATACATTCAGTCACTCACCCACACACACAATCATCATCCACACACATAGACACACATCCATACACACACACAATCACTCATCCACACACACAATCACTCATCCACACACACAATCACACCTACACACACACAATCACATCTACACACATATTTACTCGCCCACACACACGCAATCACTCACCCACACACATGCAGTCAGTCACCCACACACGCAGTCACTCATCCACACACACAGTCACATGTACCCACAAACACACACACAGTCACATATTCACACACACCCCTGAACAGGGCTAGCCGAGGTCCAGGCAGCCGCTAGACAGCCTAGTAGAGGCTCATGCAGCCGTCGGGCCTATAAGAGTTTGCGGGCAGCTGCACCAGCTCGTGGGCTGCATGTTGTGCAGGTCTGTAATAGATCATAGTCGGCAGCATATGTTGCCACTAGTCCTGGGGTCCACAGGGCACCAAGGAATGTACGAAAGACCAGTGAGAGATCTTGTGTACATGATCTGGCTGGTTTATGTAACGCCAGCGGAGGGACACTAGGGACTATTAATTCTTTTTTCTTCTGCTTGCAACAAGAGGAGACATCGGATCACATGGTCCTTTTTTTTCAAAGTGAGAGTTCAGTATTGTATTTTTTTTTAATGTTGTTTTGTGACATTTATATTATTAATTTATTTTTTATTTTGCAAAATCACTTGTCACCAGTTGTTAACAGGTTTTTGTCACTGCCAGCTGCAGTGGATAATAAAGAATGACCTTGAAATTACTCATACTCTGGCTAACTGAACGTTAGCGCTTCTTACATAAAATATATGAAGTATTAAGGAAGAGTAGGCAGCTGCAACAGCCAAGCCACAAGAGTAGTTTGCTTCTTGGCTGGAATAGGGTGGGAGTCTTGAAGTGTTAAATAGAGAGGCTGTTATTGTTACGGCTCATTCTTTAATTCTACAGCTTCAGCTGGCATAGGGCCAATATTTTTCAAGTATGTGATTATGTTTCCAACGCCTAAAGCCCTTCAATTCTATGCAAAATGTATACAATGTTATACATGATTTGGGTTTTGTGTTTGATAAAGATAACTTGAAGTACGGGCAAAGCTCCAAATCAAATAAAGAGAGGTAATTTAAATTTGAATTGAAAACACTTACCAGCACTTTAAAAGTAATGCACCTGTTTGGCAAAAGAAAGTTTAACGGTGGAATACTGTTACCAACATGGAACTTAAGTTATGTCACTCAATACAAGATTAAAAAGAGACACATGTTAAAGCAATAGTAGAATAGTGAATGAAGGAGGACTTACATCTACATGGAGCCAAAGCTTGTGTTTATCACAAATGTCAGCAATCTCATCCAGAGGATCAAATGCTCCAACTACAGTGGTACCTGATGTGGCAAGAACAAGGAATGGTACAGCCCCCTGGAAGAATAATAGATACAGAAACACTTTACAAAGAAGCAGAGTTGTGCTATATTATATTAACACATTTTTTATTAGGAATCTCATAATAAATTGGTGATATGACATGTATATTCCAACATAAGGTCCTAATGCACTATTGCCATCAAGTTGGAGCTAGTGTTGTTATACTTAATGGTTCCAGCAATTAACTTGGTGACTGGAGAGCATATTCTAACTTTGCCGCTAGCTTTGTTTGAAGTTCAGTCATTAATCACCTTACTGTACTTTAACAGCTCTAATTAGCCGTGCAAATGAGAAGAATGAGCTATATGTACTGATTCTCAGTACCGGAGTTAAGTGATTTTGCAATATCACTTAACACAATAATATGAATAGCCCAAGATATCTTATGGTGAAGAGGGCAGCATGATATGCCACTTCCTCTTGCCATACAGAGGGAGAGACTGGGAACAAATAGTGGCTTCTGTGCAATTGCGCGTTAAGGTTGTGCTTAGCTCCATGGATTCCTATAGATACCAGGAGCTGACACCAGTGGTGGCACGCTGCACTGCTGCAGCTATCTATCTGCACCTCCCTATTATTCTGAATCAAGATGCTAATACAACTGCTGGGTCAGTAGGATAAATGGAAGCCAGTAAGGGATATCAGCTTGTGCCAATTTTTTCCCTTACCAGCTCTTTTGTTCTCACAACAGTAGACTAGGGACCATGGTATATGGGGAGTGATGAGATATATCATCAATGATAGACAGAACAAGCCCTGACGTTAACGTTAGCATTGGATGCCCTAGCGCGGGCGCACCATATTACAATCCAAATGCTAACAGGTTGAAAAACCCATTAGCGATTCGGAGCTTGCGCTTTTCACCACGGGTTTACTGTATTTTGCGCTCCCTATTTATAACATGTAGAGCGCAAAGTATTAATTAGCGTTAGTATTACAGTGTACTAACACTAATTACCGTCTGGCTGTGGTTAACCCGAAAGTTAACCACAGCCAGGACCTGGGGCTAACAGATGCTGCTTCTGCGAAATCCGTCAGCACTCAGCACCAGCCAAAAATCTCCCAAAAAAATCAGATACTCATCACTTATCCTGCGGCGAGAATGGTGGCTCCAACCGCCTCTTCTGGCCGCCGGGAGCAGTGAAAGTCCCCCAGTCTCCCTCTGCGGATCACTCCACTGACCTGCCGGATCTCGCGAGGTGAGTTCCTGCAGGTCTTGTGAACGGCAGCGTTAGCCTCAATGGAGTCCTATGGACTCCATGGAGGGGATGCTCGTGGTGGCGCTTAGTGCTGGCACGAGCATCCCGAGGCTTAGCGCTGTGTTACGGTGCAGGCTGCTGTATTAGCGCTTGCACCGTAATATCGCGCTAAAACAGGGAAGCTAAGGAGAAAGCAGGTTTTTCTCCTTTGCGTCCCCTTTTTAGCGTAAGGATCGTAATATGGCCCAACATGTTTATTTTTCCTCCTACACCCAGTCATTACCTTATAGACCCCTTCACTTTGTTTTTATTTGTATGTTTTTATAAGTGAAACGTTTATACCTATAGGGTAAAACATGCTTGGTTTTTCAAATTGTATAGTTTTCTGACAATAGTGAAATTTTACTGTTCATGGTCTTGTCATCTCAGGTATGCTACTCTGTGATTTCTTTAATTTGCAGCACATCATTAGTGAAGCAAGACTGAGGCAACGCATTCTTGATGTTTTGGCAACCTCTCAACCCTCTTGGGGTTTGTTTTCTACTGCCAGATAACCATTCTTCAGAGGGAAATGCTTATAAATAATGCATACTTTAGGTCTATGTTAGTGCGGTCGAGATAAAGTCTTATTGCAGCGCTTTCATAAATGAAAAACGACATTCTAGCATTTTATTCCTTAAAATTAGTCAAGACAAAGTAATAATGTATCAGTCAAATACAGAATTGCTTTAGATAACTGCAGCTATAATTAAGGGAAACATTTACATTATATATGACAATGCTGCGTAACGAGCACATTTTGTAATAAGACTGCTCTCCGAATTGATGGATTTCACCGCATATCCTGGGTGCTAAGCAGTAGCTGTATCTTCCTTTCCTCACTCAGCACGACTTCATTAAAATGGACTTTTATTTTAATGTAACCTTGTAATACTAAGAATGCACATTTTGAAGCGTTGATAACTAATATCTCACAATCCATCACTTTAAGAGATTCTGGCATAGAGACATTAGAAAGAAATCAAATAAAACTACAGCAGCATGAGCCGCAACATACCATGGGGCACAACAAGCTCCATGAAAAGCATAATGATAGAAGGGTAGATGTGGCATGGTTTTCAGGAACATAAGGAATCATGGGAAATGCAAAATTGTAGAAACAAATGTAACTATGCCACATTTTGATACTTATTACTAGGTTCTCAACATATATTGCTGATTTCATTTGCTTCTGCATGATGGTTAAACAAAATATACAGGGTGATTCTTATAGACCTAAACCCAAAGGGCCACATTACATTCCTGACATTAAAACGGGGGCGATAAGGAGAAAAAACTGCGCCCACAATTTTCTCTCTACCACCCCCATTTTAAAAAAGACAGCACAATTCACTTGTCCCAACTGGGATAGTGATAGATTGCAGAGCACCCCAGCCAATGTGGGATTAAACCCTCTTTAGACACGTATTACAAAAGAACAAGGTTTAAATGATTTGTGGAAAACCGCTATCAAAAAAAGCCTTTAAATAGGTTGGGGTTGATAAAAATAGTAAATTTTATTATTGAACTATGCCAAACACGAAACATATAAACAATTGTAAAATAAACATAAACATTACATTAGAAATGTATAAGAACAGTAGGTAATATCATTGTGGACTAAATTTATGTAGCTATCATTAGCTTTAGTTTATAATATTCATCATGGATACTGAGATATAGTGATAATTGCTCAAAAGCCAAAGGAATTGACTCAGTTGTATGATCGGCAAGTATGCCTCACAGAAGTAAATTTAATAAAAATAAAATAAAAAAAAATATTAACTGTAACAAGAAATTGATGATAACTAACCAATTTATGCCAGTAGCTATATATATATATATATATATATATGATCTGATCGCTCAGTGATATAAACAAATATAGCACATTGGCTTGATTCAAAATACGATCATATATAAGAATCATGAATAAACAAATATTTTTAGTTTGAAGAGATAGCTGGTCAGGACAAATATTGGTAACAATTGAATATAGGATAGCCTACACCATCCTAACCATGCTATGATGATCTAATAAAGAAACTGATTCAAGCTAGCTGACTAATTACCAACATGTGTGTTGTTATTGTGTTCGTCAGTTGTAATATTGATTTATATATCCACACGTTTATATAAGGGATTGCAAAGCAACAGAGAGAGTGATACCTATAGTACAGAGTCTTCTCTTATAAGAGAGTACATATATTGTCGCACAGCCTCATAGTAGTATATTAGTATTAAGGGTGAATGTTTAAATAGATGGATAGTAATAGAGGAATCAAGGGATTACTCAATTAGATCATGACAGACTAATGGCAACAAACCAGGTATATTTATTGATAGCAGACAATTCGCTACAGTATGGCAATTGGAAGTGCTATTCACTATGATCAACAGCTAAACATGCAATGTACTAAGTAAAAAAATAGGATAACATCGTATCGCAATATAGGCATATAATAATGAATGCCTACATGCAGATCGTATTACTCAGGAAAAAATGGTCAGTAACCACTATTCTTGTCAAATGCATATATATGGTGGCTGTTAATATCAACATAAATTAGAATAATTGGGTTGCTATATGGTATATACCTCAATAGTAATATAAATATTCACAACCACACATACAGATAAAGGTATGTATGGCAAATAAGGAGGACAAATCGATATCGACATATATTGTCACGCAACTTCACAATAGTATATACATAATTTAAAGGTCAAGGGGTTGCTCAATTCGATAACAGCAACCTTATATGCCCAAACCAAATGTATTGGCAATAAGTAAACAATTCGATACAATGCAGCAATTACTGATACTATCCGCTGTTGTCAATAGTTAGACATGCAATACCAGCAACCTTGTATCCACAAACCAAATGTATTGGCTATAAGCAAACAATTCGCTACAATGCAGCAATTACTGATATTATCCGCTGTTGCATGAGGCTTATATCTCAATTTGTTAAGAGACCATTGTATTGCAATGTGGGTATATGGTAATAGATACTCGTAAACAGATCATGATATATAAAGCCACACTCCAAGTGGAAAGTTTTCTAGAAATTCCCGTTGGTAAACTTCTGGCATACCTCCTATTCGACATGAAAATAATCCACAATGGGAAACTAAAAGGAGGACATTTTTAGAAATCACCGAAGTTAAGTAAACAGAAAAAGAGAGCAATAACCACCAGTCCGCAATGATAAATTTTAGAACCAATCAAAGAAAGTAAGTGTCAGTTAAAAAAGGGTAAACACCCATCAACATTGTACTGCGCTCAACGCACGTTTCGCCACCCAAATCATGTGGCTTCGTCAGGAGCGTGCTGACGAAGCCACACGATTTGTCCTCCTCATTTGCCATACATACCTTTATCTGTATGTGTGGTTGTGAATATTTATATTACTATTGAGGTATATACCATTCTAGCAACCCAATTATTCTAATTTATGTGGATATTAACAGCCACCATATATATGCATTTGTCAAGAATAGCTGTGAGTAATACGATCTGCATGTAGGCATTCATTATTATATGCCTATATTGCGATACGATGTTATCCTATTTTTTTACTTAGTACATTGCATGTTTAGCTGTTGATCATAGTGAATAGCACTTCCAATTGCCATACTGTAGCGAATTGTCTGCTATCAATAAATATACCTGGTTTGTTGCCATTAGGCTGTCATGATCTAATTGAGTAATCCCTTGATTCCTCTATTACTATCCATCTATTTAAACATTCACCCTTAATACTAATATACTACTATGAGGCTGTGCGACAATATATGTACTCTCTTATAAGAGAAGACTCTGTACTATAGGTATCACTCTCTCTGTTGCTTTGCAATCCCTTATATAAACGTGTGGATATATAAATCAATATTACAACTGACGAACACAATAACAACACACATGTTGGTAATTAGTCAGCTAGCTTGAATCAGTTTCTTTATTAGATCATCATAGCATGGTTAGGATGGTGTAGGCTATCCTATATTCAATTGTTACCAATATTTGTCCTGACCAGCTATCTCTTCAAACTAAAAATATTTGTTTATTCATGATTCTTATATATGATCGTATTTTGAATCAAGCCAATGTGCTATATTTGTTTATATCTTTGAGCGATCAGATCATATATATATATATATATATATAGCTACTGGCATAAATTGGTTAGTTATCATCAATCTCTTGTTACAATTAATATTTTTTTTTATTTTATTTTTATTAAATTTACTTCTGTGAGGCATACTTGCCGATCATACAACTGAGTCAATTCCTTTGGCTTTTGAGCAATTATCACTATATCTCAGTATCCATGATGAATATTATAAACTAAAGCTAATGATAGCTACATAAATTTAGTCCACAATGATATTATCTACTGTTCTTATACATTTCTAATGTAATGTTTATGTTTATTTTACAATTGTTTATATGTTTCATGTTTGGCATAGTCCAATAATAAAATTACTATTTTTATCAACCCCAACCTATTTAAAGGCTTTTTTTGATAGCGGTTTTCCACAAATCATTTGAACCTTTTTCTTTTGTAATACACCCCCATTTTAACGTGGGATTACAATGCGCTTAATAAACTGCCTGCATTGTTACCGCGCGCAAAGCCCCTGGATGCTGGTGGTAGCACTGAGCACTGCCGCGAACATCCACTCGATGGAGTCCATAGGACTCCATTGGGCCAGACGCTGGCAATTACATCACCTGCCGGATCTCGCCTCGCAAGATCCGTTCGGTCGGTCGGCGTAGTGATACGCAGGGGGAGACTGAGGAACTTTTTCCCCCAGTCTCTCCCTGCTCCCACCGGACAGAGGAGGTGGACAGAGCCGTGGTCCTCGCCGCGGGATAGGAGGTGAGTATACAATTTTTTTTAAAAAAAATTTTGGCTGGTGTTAACGGATTCTGCAGAAGCGGAATCTGTTAACACCAAGTCCTGGCTGTGGTTAACTTTCTGATAACTGCGGCTGGACGTTAATCAGCGCTAGTAGATTGTAATACTAACGCTGATTAACACTTTGCGCTCCCCATGTTAAGCATAGGGAGCGCAAAGTACAGTAACCTCACGCAGAGAAAAGCGCAAGCAACAAACGCTAACGGGTTACTTAACCCGTTAGCGTTTGGATTGTAATATGTGGTAGCCACCGCAGCTAACGTTAATGCCCACGCAGGTGGGCGCAAACGTTAGCAACAAGATTGGAATGTGGCCCAAAGTTTTTGTTATCGATCTTGAATGAATGGAAATTAATGAGAGTTTCAGGAAAAGTTACTCCTTTTATGTTGAACACATCTCATCACAGGAAGTGCTAGTTGTGGCTGCCATATTTTGGTAGGAACATGTTCATGCAGTGCTGCATGTTGTTGCTAACGTGTTTCAATACTGCATCATCAAAATTTGGATCTCATTCCTAATGTTATTCGCTAAGGTATTAATCGTGTGGGGTTTAACACATTTAACTTGTTCCTTCAGATAATTCCCCAAATAGAAGGGCTGTAAGATTGGGGGACTGGCAGGACCTGAGTGTGACTGAAGCCTCTGCCACCTTTTGAGGGACTTGGATTCCAGGTGTCAGAGACTGGCTGGCACGGGCACTCACAGCATTGTCCACACTACATTTACAGGGTTATTCAGAGAGCGTGAAAAGCAGGAGAATGACAGGAGAATGAAAAATTCTAGGTCAAAATAGCCAATTTGGAAAGTGAGATGAAAAGGAGAATTTTTCTGGTTTGGCAATTTTGACCTAGAATTTTTCATTCTCCAGTCATTCTCCTGCTTTTCACGCTCTCTGAATAACCTTGATAGACTTTGGGTCCCATGGAGACGATCAGATGCCAGCTTCATGCCCATCTACTATGGGTGATTATGGCAAGGAGGACTATCCATGGAGAACTTGGGCATTGCCATGCTGTTTGTGATTTGTTTTAAAGCATGTTTCTGTGGTGCAATTCCAAGAGTTGTTCATTTGTATTAGTTTATCCTCCCCCCTGGGATTGATTTGCTGGAGATAGTCTTATCACTGGGTGGAGGGGGGTGCTCAGACAGCAGAGTGGTATTTTTCTAGACCCCCTCCCAGATATCAAACATACACTGTGGCAACTGTATTAACATACTGTCTGTCTGAAAAAAATGGGTTGTAGAGAATTTTTATTTTCTTTGAAACGTATTTACAGAAAACAAATGTTTATCGTTTATGTCCTCTTGACTAAAATGCATTAAGCATTCATGTTACAGATTTACCTCTTTGTGTGCTCTATCCACCTGCATCTCCAATTCCTCCGGTATCATCTTTCCTCTGATGACAACAAAAATGTCTGTTATTTACACTTGTACAGTCACAGAATTGCATTGTAGAAGTGTTTTATTCGGACATAAAAACTTTCATTAACAAAAGGTTTAAGGGATATTTATGATCAGGGTTAAGAACCTGTTGTGAAGAATCATAAAAGAATGCATTATGCATCTTTCTGGCACTTAATGTTCTTGAGAGGAGTCTCCAAGCTCAGACAGCTACAAGTGTAAGTCTCATAAAACATGTACAAAGGTTTTCTCCATTATTAAAGGTGCTTGAAAGCCATTATGATAGAATCATATCAATGTTACCTCTTACTTCAAAAGAAACATTAAAACACTATGGGCCATATTACATAGTTGGTGCTAACTTAACCAGAGCTGTTGTAAACTTCCCAGAGCCATTATAGCCTATGGAGGTTTTAAGTTTACAACTGCTCTGGTTAAGTTAGCACCAACATTGTAATACTGCCCTTAGAAAGACTGATACTTTTAGGCTATATGCACATTTATTAACCCCTTAGTGACCGGGCGATTTTACACAAATCCGTCCTTTAGTGACCGCTGCTGTTTTTATGTTTCTGCGCTGTTCATGTTTAGGTCAAATTTTCCTCTTACTCGTTTATTCAACCCACACATATTATACACAGTTTTTCCCGCCATTAAATGGACTTTATAGAAATACCATTATTTCCATCATATCGAATAATTTACGACAAAAGAAAAAATGAAATATGGTGAAAAAAATGGTAAAAACACACTTTTTCGTAATTTAATACCCCAAATCTACAACCACCAAAAAAGACCCCAGCTAAATAGTTTCAAAATTTTGTCTCGAGACTAGAAATACCCAATTTTTACATGTTTTTCCTTTTTAACACCTTCACTGCTGAGCCAGTTCACCTTTGTGCGCTGCGCTCATTCTGACCATTTTATGCTAATTATTTTTAGATGACAGCCTAGGTCCTATTTAACTAAACCCCCCCAGACCATTATTATTATTATTATTATTATTTTTTAAAAAAATGTAAATTTTATTTTTAAAGCAAACCTCGTCATGTTTGGTATCATTGGAAAGGCCATGAACAGGCCTTTCCAGTGATGTCAAATATGACAATATGACCATCTAGCTGCCACGGATCGGGAGATAAGAATCCCCTATCTCTACATGGCAGCTAGAGGGTTAACTGGCCCACTGACATCCTCACACATATGGTGAGGTTGTCAGTGGGTGGGGGGACCTGGAGGCTTGGCTGACATCCAAGATGTAAGCCCCCCTCCAGGTTCGAATTGTGTTTTGGCGCCGATTAGCAACTTGCATCTCTCTAGCTTCAATGGTTGGGGAGATAGAGGGCTCTGAAGGAGCCCCCCCTCCCCTCCATTGATTTCAATGGGGGCACCTGCTGATGACGTCACCACGCAGCATGGTGACTTCATCGAGCTCGCCGGCCCATGTAAATCACATGGGCAGGCTTCCTCCCTGCCAGATCTGCGAGGGATCCAGCGAGGGAGGTAAGTATCGGGCGGGAGGGGGGTTAGGCACCACTGACGTACTATGTACGTCCGCCGCGGGTCTAAGGGACACCCGTGGGCAAGACGTACATAGTACGTCAGTGGTCCTTAAAGGGTTAAATTTCCATTCTCACACATGCCCACATGCTATACTTCTGTGGCCAGATCACAACGTACACGTTAAAGGCAAAACACAAATGGGAAACTTGTGCATCAGCTGTTTTCCATTATCAGGTACCATAGATATTCGAGTATAGCGCGACCCAAATATAATGCGATGGATAGAGATTTATTACGGAAATGAGAGAATATTCAAGACTCAAATATAACACGAGGAACAAAATTTTACCGTACCGATAAACAATTAAAATCCTTCCATGTTCTCTTAACACAGTCAGGCTGCCCCTCAGGCCAGGGTGTTCTGTTCTAGAATGATTTCAGTTGTTATGCAGTAGCCGCTGGCCACCCGTCTTCTTTACTAGCGATTAGATGGCCGGCAGAGGCGAGCAAGGTGAATGGTTGACTTAAACCGAACGTGCCCTCTGGCCATGATGGATCCCACCTCTCCTGAATCCGGGAGTTTCTGAGGTGTTTGCAAGCATCAGGGAGCCCACATTCACTTCAGCGAGACTACCGGAACTTCCGGGAGACTTGCAGGGTTATTCAGAGAGAGGTGAAAACCAGGAGAATGGCAGGAGAAGAGAACAATCTAGACCAAATAGCCAATTTCGAAAGTGAGATAAATGGGAGAATTTTTCTGGTTTGGCTATTTTAACCTAGAATTTTTGCTTCTCCAGTCATTTTCCTGCTTTTCACCTCTCTCTGAATAACCCTGTTGGGATCTAGAGCAAGGAATTTTTTTTGGTTTTTTTACACGCGATGCAGATATCTCGGATATAACTCAACCCCTCCAATTTTAAGGTAAATTTTTGTCTCCAAAATCTAGCGATATACTCAAGTATCTACGGTAGCATTTTATGTCTATTCTATGACCGAGCCACTTCCTCAGCAGTTCTAGTCATAATACTTTGCAGCTGCAGGAATAGGAATAGGCACGTTAAAACTAAGCACAGCGCTCGAGCTTGAGCACTGTGCCTAGTGTCCTGGTTGTAATCTGACCCCTGCTTTTGGAGTATTGAAACATGTGATTGAGTAAATTTACAATGAAGTGGATAATGTGCATATGTTAAAAAAGCAAAGAGAAAAATAATAATTATTATTATCACTACTACTTGGGCAGACTAGATGGGCCGAAAGGTTCTTATCTGCCGACATTTTTCTATGTTTCTATGGCTATCTTAAACAAAAGTAAATCCAGGTAAAGTATCCATGTAATTGGGCAGACTAGATGGGCCGAAAGGTTCTTATCTGCCGACATTTTTCTATGTTTCTACTTTTATTAGTATCATCTGTTCCTCAAATACACCCCTTCTAGATCACTCCGGTCTGTAGACGACCTCCACCTATCCTCTCTTTACACCCACATTTGTAACTTGTGCCTCAGATACTTCTCAAGAGTGGCACCATTCCTGTCGAATGACCTACAACACCCTATCAGACTTTCCCCTAACCTTTGGTCTTTCAAGAAATCTCTCAAATCCATCTTTTCAGATTAACATATCACATTCCTGAGTAATTCCTCTTTTCACATATACAAATCATCATAGATTTCACAGCTTGCTTTTCTACGATGGCCTTCATCTTTTCCAGCGCTACTTCTTGTGATCTTCTTGACCACTAATAAGATGGTTACTCGTCTTACACCATCTCTACTTCTCTAGATTGTAAGATTATCTGAGCAGGACCCACTACACCAGGGCTGTCAAACTCCGGCCCTCCTGGATGTTTATGAACTCCCATGACTCCTTGGCCATCTATTGCATTGAAAGAATTCTGGGAATTGTAGGCATGAATATCTGGGGGGGCCATGAGTTTGACAGCCCTGCTCTACACAATATGTATTGACTCTGGCTCCTAAATTTGTATTGTTGTTAGTTTAAATCCCCACTCCTTATTGTAAAGTGCTACAGATACTGTTGGCACTATATAAATGATGATGCCAATAATATATTAACAATAAAATGATTTACTAAATATGAAATTATATACTGTATATATTAACATACATTAATTGACTTATAAAGCTAATAATATAAAGAAGCGCATCATAGCTTCATATTACCAGTTTATTGATAATTAACAAATTGGTCATGTGCATCTCAGTCACCGTGGTACCTAGTTGCAGATCAACCATTGTACTTTCTTGAATTAATATTAAAAATATTTTTTCTCATATGCAGTATAATTACAGTATATATAAAACCAAAATAGAGAGAAGCACTCCAGCAGTCTTCCTATAATTTAGCTGTTTTACAACGGGAAGTTACAAAGTCGATGCTTCCCTTGGGGAAGACTTTAATCAGAACCGTCCTAAAGACAGCCTTCCCAGACTGAAACGGTGCATTTTGCCTCTGCATACAATATTTTAAAAATATAACTGGAATACATTAAGACCGATAGAGTGCTCATCTCTCATTTTTATGCTTGGTTAAGGGTGCATAGTATATCTTGGCATCCTGAGCTGTGTAGCACGAGTGTGTGACTCTTTCTATCTACAGTAACTGCACTCCATACTCCACCTTGATCACCACACTCTGTTTGGAAAAAACATATCCCGGTGCACTCCTAGCCATAATGTACACTCCACAAGAAGCTTGCCAACATACAAATGCTTTTGCTTTAAATAACCATCAAACACTAACAATATCAACTGGTGGAAGCAACATTTTAGTCCATCATTGCATCCCTTCATCTTTATTGGATTGTGTGGTTTTTTAATATATATATATACTGTGGGCAGTATTACAATGTTGGTGCTAACTTAACCAGAGCTGTTCTAAACTTAAAACCTCCATAGGCTATAATGGCTCTGGGAAGTTTACAACAGCTCTGGTTAAGTTGGCACCAACTATGTAATATGGCTCGTATGTATATATATGTTACGGTAAAGTTCAAAATCAGGGTGCCCAAAGTTGTCTGGGTAATATCAGTTTTACCTGGTCAATCCTAGGTTTAAAGTCCTAAAGGAAATAATACATTGGTATTTACCCAGGTAATCTACAGAGTAACCATCCTCTTGAGGTAAAAATTGTGTCAATCTGCAGACTATCCTCCCGTGGGTAAAAGTCATTTTTATGGCGAGAGTTAGGGTCAGGGTTAGCCATGGATATGGGTAATCCTAGGTTTTGGGTCAACTGTAAACCAATCCACAATCTCAGACAAGTTTGGGTAGAACTGGGATTGAATGGGTAAAGCCAGATGTTTTCATTTCGGGATTTACCCTAAACTGCCTGGGTATTATCAGTTTACCTGGGTGATCTTAGGTTTACCTGGATTTCGGACATTACCCATAAAATATATCTCAACAGATTGGTCATGAGCCGTTTTCTGTGTGGCTGCAGTACCAGTGGAAAAGCTTTCACAAAGCTAATACAATGGCACTTGCTAAATATTCAGGGCCCTATTACAATCTTCGCGCAAATTCGTCCGCGCAGATAAAAATTTTTTGCGCGCAGAGTTAAGCGTTATCGTGCAAAAATTAACGTGGTATTACGATCCAAACGCATTTTCTCATCCGTCAAAAAATAACATTTGTAAAAACGATGCGCAAAACCAAGAGTAATACGCGCGCAGTAATGTAGCGCACGTTAATCAGTGTGCGGACTATTTTTTTCGTGGGATTCAGCCAATCAGAATTAAGAACCTTAATTGACATCAATTTACCTTAATTGACTCACTTAAGTTTTTGCGCCTGTCAAAGTAAATCTGAGTATATATGCTGCAGCAATAAAAAAAAACACACAAATTCACAATTTTATTGTTTGGGTATGTGTAGAATGTGTAACTATACTTTGCTGTAATTTTTCTTTTCGTGCTGGGGTTTTTCGTTTCGGCCAGTACGTTCAGATTTGCAGTTACCACCAGCTTTTCAAAGACGTTATTATGCGCGCAAACGTGGTTCGTAAAAAGATGCGCATAGATTGCAATACCATCCTCATACCAGCGCACGGACGAATTTGCGCTCACAATGTTACGTATAGGACGCGCACAGTTCATCACGCACACGCAGGTCCATCTGCGTTAAACAATAACGCGCATTGTTTGCGCAAATGTTGTAATACGACGTTCTGCGCAAAGGGTTTTGCCCCTCACTTTAATGCATTTTTGCGCACGCGCACTTTTTTGCACGAAGAATGTAATAGGGCCCTCAGTATGGTGATAATAATATTATTTAGTTAAGCCGTTATGGTCATTGGATACAACCCTGAAGGGGAGGCATCTAAATCGAAACTAGTGCTATTTTCAAAAGCTGCAAACTAACTTGAACTTTTTATATTTCTAAATCAAGGAAATGAGGCTTATTAATAAAAAAAAAGAAGGAAACTAACATGTGAATACCCACTTACCGATCATCAGTCTTTACAAAATACACGTTATGTGTACCAATACCAAGAAATGCAGCTGCCTTCTTCATGGAGTAGTGACACTGTAGAACATAAATTAATAATAACCATCTTTGAAGAGGAGAGAAAGCACAAAAAAAAGAACAACAATTTTCCTCTTACACAGCTAATGAGCAATACAGAACTTTGGCAAAGTCGTTCTGTTCAGTATTGAAGGGAAATCAGAGAGACCAGTATTTTAGAAGAAAAGAAAAACATATTATTACTTACCTGGTAATTATAATCATGGTCACTTCAAGCACATGGATGCAGATAATTGACTTAAAATACTAGAGAAGGTGGAAAAATGTGCTTTTTTGCCTTGGAACTGGACAAACAACCTAGTCATGGTATATTTTCCAGAATCTTAGTGTTTTTTTGGATAAATATCTCTTTCCTTTGAAACTCCATACTGAGTCAAAAGGGTTATTCACTAAGGCTGGTGTTTGCCAGTTTTGTAAATACTGACGAACATCGACGGTACTGCAGTGCGACAAACGCTGGCATTTCCCAAAACTAAAGTTCAAGCAGCAACAAACGAAACTTTACTGTGCAGCATCTCCTCTTGCTGTTTGGATTTTAGTTTTATGAAATGCTGGGTTATGTCAGCACTGCAATACTGGCATTTTCTTCTGGTAATTGCAGCATCAGCAAACACCGGCGCTTACAGGGTTATTCAAAGAGAATCAAACGTCACCGCACGTTCGATGACTTTTCATTCTCTTCAATTCGGTGCGATTTGGCGATCCCATTTCGGCGACCCTGCGGTGTATTCAGCAAGCACCACAGGGCCGTCGTAGTGCAGAGAAAAGCCGCCGGAAACCCGACACTCACCGCAAAACCCAGCGAATGCACACCGAAACCCGCAAAAACATATGGATTAACCCCGCCGAACACGCCGGAGAAACCCGAGCAGCCGCCGATCACAGCGCAGAGCAGCCGCCAGAAAAAGCCGACATCGCAGATGAATGGAGTGAACAAAAAAAAAACAGTACGCTTGAATGTTTGAAAAGTGAAACGCTGTTTGCAAAGAAACTACAGAACTGGCGAACTGCCTGCTCTCTGAATAGCCGAATGGCCAGGAAAGGCAACCGTACGCTGAATTTCACTGTTCGGTTACCTTTCGACCACAATTCGGAGCTCTTTGAATAACTGTTAGTGAATAACCCATAAGGTTTAATAAGAAGGATGGGTAAAAATATCATAGGGAGTGTGTGATGTTGAGAATGTTCGGTTGCATACCAGTTCTGAAGTTCTTCAAAGTTAAGTTTTCATATAATGTTCACATAGAAGAATCTGCTACACCCATTGTGATTGTTTATCATTTAGTGAAGCCTAAATAATGGATTTGGCAGTAAAGGACAAGAAAGCTCTGAACACTGTAATTACTGCTCTGATGAGTGAAGAGTATCCTGCTCCCTGCTGCCTTATCTCTTGATCTTTAACCTATTATTTCTTTCTAATTTTATACTTGATTTATATTTCAGAGTCTTAGTGCTTAAAATGAGAACATATTAAGGAAGATTAACATCAAAAAAATAATAAATAAAATATATTTAAAGTGACACTGTCACGCCCAAAACAAGTTGAGAACATTTGACAGTGAATATATATATATAATAAACATAACCAATTATAGCGTGGAGGCTTTTTATCTCACTTTTTGTCCTCCACCACAACCCTAATATATACAGTATGTATATATATATATAAGAGATTCACTGTCAAATGTTCTCCAATATTCAAAATGTGTATATATATATGCAGGGCTCGAGTCGAGCGGGAACGCGCAGGAACGGCGTAACCGCACTTCTCCCACTGCGGGAACGCAGCGTTCCCGCTGTGGCCCGAGCCCGAACGCCGCCGCCGCCACACACTGCCGGCGGCCGCGTGCTTCCTGTTACAACGGCCAGCTGACAGGAGGTGGAGCCGCTCGCCTGGGTGTTTCATAGATCCCAGTCGAGCGGCTGCACTTCCTGTCAGCGGCTGCTGAAGCAGGAAGCACGCGGCCGCTGGTGTTCCATCAAAGGTGAGCTGGGCTGGGGGCAGTATCCATGAGACCTGGGGGGGCACTATCCATGAGACCTGGGGGGGGCAGTATCCATGAGACCTGGGGGGGCACTATCCATGAGACCTGGGGGGGGCAGTATCCATGAGACCTGGGGGGGCAGTATCCATGAGACCTGGGGGCAGTATCCATGAGACCTGGGGGGGGGGCAGTATCCATGAGACCTGGGGGGCACTATCCATGAGACCTGGGGGCAGTATCCATGAGACCTGGGGGGGGCACTATCCATGAGACCTGGGGGGGCAGTATCCATGAGACCTGGGGGGCACTATCCATGAGACCTGGGGGCAGTATCCATGAGACCTGGGGGGCAGTATCCATGAGACCTGGGGGGCACTATCCATGAGATCTGGGGGGCAGTATCCATGAGACCTGGGGGGGCAGTATCCATGAGACCTGGGGGGGCAGTATCCATGAGACCTGGGGGGGCAGTATCCATGAGACCTGGGGGGGCACTATCCATGAGACCTGGGGGGGCAGTATCCATGAGACCTGGGGGGCACTATCCATGAGACCTGGGGGGGGCAGTATCCATGAGACCTGGGGGGGCAGTATCCATGAGACCTGGGGGGGCACTATCCATGAGACCTGGGGGGGGCAGTATCCATGAGACCGGGGGGGCACTATCCATGAGACCTGGGGGGGCACTATCCATGAGACCTGGGGGGGGCACTATCCATGAGACCTGGGGGGGGCAATATCCATGAGACCTGGGGCATATCCATGAGACCTGGGGGGGCAATATCCATGAGACCTGGGGGGGCAAGATCCATGAGACCTGGGGGGGGCAATATCCATGAGACCTGGGGGGGCAATATCCATGAGAGCTGGGGGGGCATTATCCATGAGAGCTGGGGCAATTATATCCGTGTGAACTGGGGAAAATATATCCATATAACCAGTGCTGGGTATGTTATTCTGGGGGCTCAGTGCTGTGTATATTATTCTTGGGGTTCAGTGCTGTGTATATTATTCTGGGGGCTCAGTGCTGTGTATATTATTCTTGGGGTTCAGTGCTGTGTATATTATTCTGGGGGCTCAGTGCTGTGTATATTATTCTTGGGGTTCAGTGCTGTGTATATTATTCTGGGGGCTCAGTGCTGTGTATATTATTCTTGGGGTTCAGTGCTGTGTATATTATTCTGGGGGCTCAGTGCTGTGTATATTATTCTTGGGGTTCAGTGCTGTGTATATTATTCTGGGGGCTCAGTGCTGTGTATATTATTCTTGGGGTTCAGTGCTGTGTATATTATCCTGGAGGCTCAGTGCTGTGTATATTATTCTGGGGGCTCAGTGCTGTGTATGTTATTCTGGGGGCTCAGTGCTGTGTATATTATTCTTGGGGTTCAGTGCTGTGTATATTATCCTGGAGGCTCAGTGCTGTGTATATTATTCTGGGGGCTCAGTGCTGTGTATGTTATTCTGGGGGTTCAGTGTTGTGTATATTATTCTGGGGGCTCAGTGCTGGGTATGTTATTCTGGGGGTTCAGTGTTGTGTATATTATTCTGGGGGCTCAGTGCTGGGTATGTTATTCTGGGGGTTCAGCACTGTGTATATTATTCTGGGGGCTCAGTGCTGTGTATATTCTTCTGGGGGACAGTGTTGTGTATATTATTCTGGGGGTCTGTGCCTGGATATATATATATATTGCGTTAGTCCAGTTGCCACAATCATGAGTATACCTGTATGTAGTGATACCTTTCACTGATCAGTATAGTTTCCAGTTTACACTCTTGAAAGCTTGTCTTTTAAATGGAAAGTTAACCCAATAAAAATGGTATCACCGGCTCGTCCGGCTATACTCGTGATATATATATATATATTTTCTTCAGGTAATGGGGGTTGTGGAATTCGTGGGTGAGTTCCCTCACTTTTTTTCCCAGGACTTGACCCCTGTATATATGTATGTATGTATATATATATTTATAATTTTTTGCTGCTGCATATAATGAGAAAAGGGAATTCACTTTTTCTGTCCCTCACATCGATTTGGCCAGGGCCGGATTTATAAATATTAAGAGTAGCCATGTACCTACAGGTTCCTGCCATAAGCGGGCACCTTGCTCTGTAAAAACCAATGTAATTTACATTTTACATTTATTTAGACCCCTGTATCTATGGACTAGAAGGACATATAAGGTATCGTTGGAAAGTCCAGAGTATCATGACCAAGTTAATTTAAAAACAAAAAAACAAGTAATATATGTATATTTTCCTAATGCAACACTATTGTTCACTTCACAATTATAAAATACTGCATTAACTCACGTTCTCATTTCCCACGCTGGGAGCAAATGTGGAGGTGATGGTGCAATGCGTTTTTTACACAATGGTTCATTTAAAACACAAGCTCTACTGTGAGGAGTGTGGAGTTTCCATTATTTATACCCAGCAAGTTCAACTTAAGTGTCATCGGACACGTCAGAGTCTGGCCTTTCTAATGACACCAAGCATGACCATGAAATCTGGCATTTCATTTTGTAGTCAGAAAGGTAAAAGAAGCTTAAAAGAGAACCAGTGCTCAGTGCTGCCAACTCACTGGCCCGTAGGGGCATACTGTTCTGGAGGGAAATCTTTCACACAACCGCTTTTGGTGTTGCATTGGGAAGCTGATCTACTGACTTGGTGCAGAGAGTAGAAGTATCAGTGATAGGATTACTCTCCAGCTGATACCTGTCACTGCTTAGCTGATTCAGGTGACATGTGTGGAGGCAACCCTTTTGGTACAGGTTTTCTTAAAATCTATAACTATAGTTAAAAATCCTATCAAAATGAGATAAAATAATGTAAGCCTTGCTACATTTCTTTTAGTGTATCATTGCTCTCCTCACATACCAGTATATTGCTTAACCAATCAGAATGGTTTAATTCTTCTCCATGTAGGCTGAGCATATATTTTAACATATGCAGCATTGTTCTTTGAAGCCAAGAAGGGACACGGTTATAAATATTATATACACCATGATTATTTAAGCTTATATTCACAGGAGACTGTCTACCTCTTGCCCACCTCGTCACCCTGTCTTCCTTTTCTACTATGGCAGTTCTTCAAATGGTAAGTATTGAGTCCTCTCTGAGGGATGCTAGACAGCCAATAGGTTCTTGCCCACCGTGGTCCAAAACTAGCATGTAATTGCACACGGATACATTTTGAAGATGAGCCATTGGGTTAAACAAGCACTCCTCTTGCTACTGGTAATTCTTTTCAATGACAAACTATGCTTCTGATTGAGACGTATTTGATTGGCTGTGTGCCTGATTGTCCTAAAGTTTGAAAAAATAAATAAAAAATAAAAAACCAAAGGTAGGATATATGAAATAGTAATTTTGAACCCTTTGGTGTGATATGTTCAGCTAAATTGAAGCAATTATGCCTGACATGATACGAAAGGAGGTAAAGTGGTAAGAATAGTTGTAGGAATAACAGGGAATAAATGCACTTCATTATAGTTTATCACAGTTAT
This sequence comes from Leptobrachium leishanense, assembly GCA_009667805.1. Taxonomy (NCBI): domain Eukaryota; kingdom Metazoa; phylum Chordata; class Amphibia; order Anura; family Megophryidae; genus Leptobrachium; species Leptobrachium leishanense. The sequence continues at coordinate 256,355,905 of CM019067.1, forward strand.
GCATTTCAATTAGGTTATTATCATAAATTATAATACATTGTATTCCCAAAGATTACCATTTTACATTTCCTAAGAAAACATGTCAATATTTTTGGGCTAAGATGCAAAATGCACTGTGCTTAAAAAACATGCTCTTTTGAATTATCCATGTGGTAATTATAGTACATAAGAGAAAATTATATTCAAATTATATGACAGTATAAAAATTCTACTCATTTTAAAAATTTTGTTACATTAATGCAACATTTTTTATAATTTACACCATTATTTATTTTCTACCATTAGTAAGGTGTTTTTATTTAAAAAGGTGAGAGTGCACCTCCCCCTCCACATGTAAACACATGGGACTGTAGTTCAACCTAGGTGTATACTTAACCAGAGCTGTTGTAAACATCCCAGAGCCATAATATGGCCCTATTCCAATGTTGATGGAAGTTTACGTCTCGAGAAGTTGTCTTGTCCACGGGAATAGCTATTCGACTCCTGGTGCAATCTGTAGGTAGTTTGTCCTTCTATTTTGGAGGCAGCATTTCTCAAAGAAATACCATCTCCTAAAAGGTGGTGTTAAGTGATCTTGGTTTTGTAAAATCACTTAACACAATAAAAGAACCTCCACAAACTATCACGTACTGCCCTCTCATCCGACAGTGGAGAGCGTGGCACAATCTGCCTCATTCTCTCGCCAGGAGCAGAGTGTGACTGGGATAAAATAGTTTTCAGCTTCCCTATGCGATTCATACTCCTGTGCAATCCCGTGGGGCGAGCATACTGTTCTATGATGGATCATGGGGGTAAGTGACAGAACACCTTTTGAAGGAGCACCCGGTCTCAACAAAGGCCCAGCTTCCCAGGATGCGCTCCATGAAATGGCACATAGGTGTGTGGATATAGGAAGCGGGTTCCCAATGCTTCTCCTTGGGACCTTATACCTTCCAGTGCACTGAAGCTTTCCATAGGATAACTGGGAATCCAAGATGCATTCTTCTTCATATTCGTCACATCCTGCTAACAGGATTCATAGTACCTTTTGCTGCATTAAAGCCACGGTTCACATAAATAGGAGTGGCTTTGCTGGACTTTTGTAAAAGGGAATTATAGACAAATTCTGTTGAAGAAAGGCCGTCAACCCAATCATACTGACCTGTAGTGAAAATTGTATATACTGTTATAGGATTCCAATCACCCTCTCTGTGGGGTGCAGTTCTGAAGATGTATCTTGGCAGGAAGAGAAGGCTTTCCAAAATGTTATAAGGTGAATTGGGTAACCCTGTCCGTTGTGATAGAATCAAGTATGGCGCGGAGACAGAACACATGATCAAAGACCAGAGAGGTCGTCTTGCTCGCCGTGGGCTATTTCATGTATGAAATTAATTGCGCCATCTTGGTCATTCGTCCACAACATCCATTATTACAGTGTTTCTACAGGATAGGGTAGTTCCACTACCAAATAAGTGGTTAGCGGGGACCAAGAATGGGTAGGAATATATAGTAGTTGAAGTCTAGCAGTGTTGGGCATTTGGGTTTTGGTCCTTATGCAAATGGAGCAAGTGTGTACACTTCTTTTAACTGTATGTTCCATGGATGGCCACTTCTGACTTATGTCATTGTTTTATTGGAGCCTGGCTAGAGGTGGGTAAGACACATCTGTAGTATGCCTGTACATGCTCCTTTAAGGACATATGAGCAATGATTGGCTAGTTGTGATCTTTTTGCGGCTATGGGGAATGATGTTGTGGCAGTGAGGTGTCGTATCTTTTCTTCTGGCGAAGAGACATGATTTCCAGGAAGTGGTTTTGGTTTATTAGGATGTCTTTAGGGTTTCTGGAGAGAGCATCCATCTGCCAGTCTTGAACCTGGTTAAAAAGTGACATGAAAGAAGAATCTAGCATAGAACAAAGTCCATTGGGAGCATAAGATGGAGGAAGGTCGGCAGTCTAGACCAATGCTTTTAGATGTTTCTGCTCCAACGGGAGGTCCTGAAAGAATCTGGCCAAGGTAGCAACTGGTGAGTCAGAGCAGCCAGGGCTTCCATAACCTCTGCAGGTCGCATTGGTATGGCTTCAGCGTCTGTCACATTCGTCAATCTACAGGTAGAAACCCAGGTACATAGGCATGGCAATAGGTAAGTAGTCACAACAAAAAATGAAGAATCAAAAAGGCAGGTCAATAAGCAATCGTATTTAGACAAATAGGCAAATTTACGGCTTCTTCTACCAGATGCTGTGCTAAATGCTCAGCCTGGTGTTCTGCCATTCAGATGACTGGCAGAGGAATTTGTAAATTGCTAATTGAGGGGAATTAGCCAACAATCATACTACTAGCTGTACAGTTTTGGTCAGATCCCTGGATAGTTGTCCCAATGCAAGCTGATTGACAGCCTTCCAGGTGGAGGAAAACTAACAGTCAACTAGGACAGCTGGAGAGGAAGAAGGGCACCTAGTGTGCTATGAGGGAAATGATGAGCTGGTAGTGGCTAGAGTGTCCCTTTAAAATTATACAGCAATTTAGTACATACTTTGCTACTCAGGTAATACAATTTTAACAGAGACTACAGATACCTAAATATAAATACAATATTCTTTCTGAAATATACCCTTGAAAGTTGAACGCAATAAATTTGTTGACTGATATGTCTTATGATAAAGTATAAATATGCCATTTTAATAATAATTGCCTCTCACTTATTCTAACATGACTCACTGTTAAGATCATTTGTTTTGCTGAATTTTTTTGTTGTGCATGTCTATTTTTGTCAGTCCTATAGCACCAAAGTAAATAAAATAGCCAAACAAGTAACCATGGTAAACTCCACAGTAAGTATGAACTTCCCTTTTAGAATTTTTTTCTACCCTTTTATATGACCGACTAAGCAAAAGCCACAGAACATAGCGGTTATTTTGAAATGCACTTGTTTTCTTCAAAAATGATTCATACTTTACCTCTTCTGAAGTAAACATAACAAGCCGCGGAGCTTGAGAAAGTCCTTTTTCTTTTATATCGGGGCAGTAGTTATATCTGGCCAAATTTACAGCATACATATTGGAAACTGAGCCACCTGTAAAGAAATATAAAATATTCAAGAATTTTAATTTTTATTCTAAGTTATAGAGTGTCTACCCCAAAAATATAATTTTGAATATATTTGGACGTATGACTTATTTTTTATTAGGATGTACATTGAATGGCATTATCACAACATTCTTATGACCTCATTGGGAGGTGCCGATTTAAGTGTTGACCATTCCTTCTGAAAAGTGCAACCCTCCGTGGAGTCCTATGGACTCCAGGAGGTGATACTCGCTGTGGCACGGAAGCGCTACAGCAAATATCACTGCAGTTATCGCTGTGCTCTGGGGCGAAGTGCTCAGCTAGCGCCTGCCCCGGAATACCATGCCAACATGGGGACACCACGAGAAAATCTGCAGTTAGTGTGAACTATGGAATAGTGCCTAGTGTGTATTATTCTTTTGAATTAAATCTGTTATCTTAGGTTAATAAAAAAGCATTTGAAACCTTATTAATATTCTTGTCTGTTTGTTTGCAACATATGGGATATCCTTTCTATTTCTAATAGCATCTTCTGGGGCATTCCAGAATGTACATTTACATGTTGGGCCTTTCTCCCTTTGCATTACCCCCTAGTAAATTAACATGTATCACCTAAAGCACTAACACCTGTTTTCTACATTTATTGAAATACGCCACATGAATAATAATGTGGAATAAAATTAAATAAATAATCGGCTTAAATAAAAGAGCACAGGGTATATTTATCAAATATGCTTCTTATCTAAATTTGAAGAAAGCTGCAAGTTATTTTTGTGAAAAACATTCTATCCAAATACTCGTTATGAATAGTAATAATGAATGATAATTTAAAAGACAAACAATAAGGCTAGGGTCAGACTAACGCATTTTTCGCGTTGTCTGTGAAAAAGTGCGTTCGAACGAATGGACGTATTTTTTCACGGAATACACGATAGCGGTCATACGATGCGCCTTTTCGTCCGTGATTTTGTACGGATCATCAATAAAACACTTTTTGTGTCTGGACGTTATGTTGGCCGGACATTAGCAGCGTCTGACGTCTCCCAATCACGCACACACGCCTCTAGCGGACGCAGCGCACTCTGTACGTCCGTACTAGAGGTTTGACGTTCTAGAAAAAATGCGTTCGTTTGCCACTTGCGTTGCGCGGACGAACTTTCGTGCGGCCGTACTTCGTGTGTTCCCCGGCATTGGACGTCATTTGCTGCTAGCACGGCCGTGATTTCGTGCGTCTAAACGCACGTTAAAACTGCTTTCGTCTGACCCTAGCCTAAAAAGTGAAGTTGGAATTACAACTATAGAAAACATTTCACCCTGTTTGGTTAAATAATAACAAGCAAATTGATGGGAACCAGCTCACTCTATCTTCAAAAAGACACTTTTTTTGGGAAGCAACGTTTCGATTGCCAATGCAGCATTTCTCAAGCTGAAAGGTTAAATAATTAAAGATATATATAAAACCAAAACTCCTTACTAATTAACACACAAGAACACTTAAGTGATAAAAGAGAGTAAGCTTAAACATGGCTATATGTTATATGACCTTGAGAATTAATATAGCAATCAAATAAATTTTTATGAAATCGAATTAGAATGTGTATACTGTTACCATGAACTCAACCCAAGAAGTGCTTTTTTTGTAACATAAATATGTTTATAAATCCATGATAAACCATAAAATGCAAAAAAGAGAAAATGTTACGAGATGTCATTATTCTATAACAGACACCTTAACAATATTGTGAATAAATACAGTTAATATACTTTTTTTTTATAAACACGTTGGGCACTATTACAATCTTAACACTAATGTTAGCGCTCAGCTATGTGAGCGATAACGTTAGGTTAACTGGCCCTAGCATTGCCGCCCATATTACAATCCAAACGCTAGCGGGTAAAAAAAAAATTACGCATCGGGGATTGCTCTTTCTAGCACAAGCTTACTGTACTTTGCATTCCTATACTTAACATGGGGAGCACAAAGAGTAATTAGTGTTAAGATTACAAAGTCCTAACGTTAATTACGCCCCGCTGAGATTAACTGAAAAGTTAACCACAGCTAGAAGCTGATGCTAACTGATTCCGCTTCTGCGGAATCATTTAGCACCCACTGAAAATCTCCCCCAAAATCAGATACTCACCTCTCATCCGCAAGAGAGAACGATGTCCTGATCCGCCGCTTCTGGCAGCCGAGAGCAGAGTGAGACTGGGGACAAAAAGTCCCCAGTCTCTCTCTCCAACCACTCCGCGGACCTGCAGAATCTCGCGAGAGGTGAGATCCTGCAGGTCAGCTGACCTGGCAGCACAAGCCTCTGTGGAGTCCTATAGACTCCAGGAGGGGATACTCGTGGCACGCGTTAGTGCTGCCTCAAGTATCCAGTGTCTTAGTGCTGCATTACATAGCAGGCTGCTGAATCAGCACCTGCCCTGTAATATGGAGCTAAAACTTTGACGATAAGTGGAAACCTCCAGGTGCACATTATTGACCTTTAGCATCCCTGTTTTAGCAGGCCGTATGTAATACAGCCCGTTGTGTATTATTCTTTTGAATTAAATCTGTTACCATAGGTTCATAAATATAATACCGTTCCTTTTGGCGCAATACGTATTTTGGATAATATAATGTAATTTAGTGCACAAATCGCAAAAAAGGCATTTTAAACCTTATTAATATTCTTGTCTGTTTGTTTGCAACATATGGGATAATGTTTCAGAAGTGAGATCTGTCACTTCTGTTTCGATTTGCTTCCGCTGCAATAGAGATTCCATCTGTAGAGTATGATGCCATACAAAGATTTATGAGAAAAATAACTTTGTAAAGGCTTCTTGTGATATACTATACTGTAAAGCAGTGTTTCTCAACTGGGATCCCCAGTACCCACTAACAGGCCAGGTTTGCCAGCTATCTGAAGCATGGCAGAGGTGATATGATTTGCTGCTCAGGGGTTGCAGGATTCCGTCTGCATTTACCCAAGGTAATCCTTAAAACCCGGCCTGTTAGCAGTGGCGTAGGGGGGTTGTCAGCGCCTGGGGCCAGCCAAGAATTGTGCGCCCCCCCCAACCTGTGGACACGTTATCGATATTGTCCCAGCCAGCTCACATATGGATATTGCCCCAGCTCACACATGGATATTGCCCCAGCTCTCACATGGATATGCCCCAGCTCACACATGGATATGCCCCAGCTCACACATGGATTTGCCCCAGCTCACACATGGATATGCCCCAGCTCACACATGGATATGCCCCAGCTCACACATGGATTTGCCCCAGCTCACACATGGATTTGCCCCAGCTCACAAATGGATATACTGCCCCAGCTCATGGATATACTGCCCCAGCTCATGGATACTGCCCCAGCTCATAGATATTGCCCCAGCTCATGGATATACAGCCCCAGCTCATGGATACTGCCCCAGCTCATGGATAATGCCCCAGCTCATGCATATATGCCCCAGCTCATGGAGATACTGCCCCAGCTCATGGATATATGCCCCAGCTCATTGAGATACTGCCCCAGCTCATGGATATACTGCCCCAGCTCATGGATATACTGCCCCAGCAGCTCATGGATATACTGCCCCAGCTCATAGATACTGCCCCAGCTCATGGATATACTGCCCCAGCTCATGGAGATACTGCCCCAGCTCATGGAGATACTGCCCCAGCTCATGCATATATTGCCCCAGCTCATGGATATATGCCCCAGCTCATGGATATACTGCCCCAGCTCATGGATATATGCCCCAGCTCATGGAGATACTGCCCCAGCTCATGGATATACTGCCCCAGCTCATGGAGATACTGCCCCAGCTCATGGAGATACTGCCCCAGCTCATGGAGATACTGCCCCAGCTCATGGCGATACTGCCCCAGCTCATGGATATACTGCCCCAGCTCATGGATATTGCCCCAGCTCATGGATACTGCCCCCAAGCTCTCATGGATATGCCCCAGCTCAGACCCCAGACCAGACATGGGGCGGCTGTTCGAATGCTCTATCGGCATTCGGACAGCCGCTCCTGGAGCTCCATCTCCGGCATACTTACCTGCCTGAGCGGCGCAGGGAAAGTTTCCTCACTTCCGCTCGTTGAAGGACCCAAGCCGCGGTCAAGTGGGAGTCCCACGTGACCGCGGCTTGGGTCCTTCAAAGAGCTGAAGTGAGGAAACTTTCCCTGCGCCGCTCAGGCAGGTAAGTATGCCAGAGACGGAGCTCCAGGGGCAGCTGTCCGAATGCCGATAGAGCATTCGAACAGCTGCCCAAGCCCGGGCCTCAACATTTAGGGGCGCAAATTTCTTTTAAAATGATGCGCCCCTAAGAAAACTGTGCCCGGGGCCACGGCCCCCCAGCCCCCCACGCTACGCCACTGCCTGTTAGTAGGTCCTGAGGACCAGAGTTGGGTAACACTGCTGTAGAGCATAAACAATGAAAAAGTGCCATGCTCAATATCAATGTATATAGTAAAAATTGCCAAAAGAACGACTGCAAGCAGAGCCATTGTCCATGGTGCCATATGGAGCCATGGCTCCAGGCAGCACTTTGCCAAGGGCAGCATTTTGGGGCTCAACTAGGCACACCACACATTACTATGAGGTTTACTGCTGTGGAGCTCTGTGATACGCTCAAATACTGTGCATTTTATTGCTGTGGGGCTCTGATACACTCACATGGCACTTTTTTTTTTTTTTTAGGTGGGGCAGCATTTTATCCTTGGAACCAGTCAGCACAGTGTCTTGGGCCGGCCCTGACTGCAAGGATCGGCAGAACAGGGTGGTCTGATTACGCAACACTTTATGGCAGATTTGGGATGCACAAGTTTTGGTACTTTGGTACTTTTTTGGTAAAGGACTGTGGCAACTGAGAGCAGTCCATAAACAAGCCAGCGGTCATGGGCAGGCAGCATGATTTCAGGAACAATATAAAAAAAGCTTGAAATAAAATATAACAATACTGAAGTACAAAGTTCATATCATGGAGTGGATTACCACCTGGTACATACCACCCACCTGCGATGTCACCAACAGACGTCTGGGACATGCAGCCTATAATATCCCAGACCCACCATGCATGTGCGTGTTGGAGGAGTGTGTAACACAACCTCAACCTGCCCAGCTGTATCAGGTGTGGGCAGGCCAGCCATCAGAAATTTTACTGACTCTCAGAATGGGGCCCCCCGATCCCCTCTTTACATAGGAAATTCAATATTTAGCGTGAATCGTGTTCGCATTACAGAGCGGTTGTCCCAGTATCTTAAAATCACACATATTGTTCACACAACAGCACATTTAACATAAACAGTATCTCTCTGGTTCAAATAATTTCAGATAGTATGAAATTGTGATTAAAAAATATGAATCGAGATCGTATTTCAGAGAGTTGCTCCCAAAACCTTAAAATCACATAAAATGTGTATTAGTAAAACAATGTAGCATAAAAGTATAAGATTATTCCATTGGTTAAGCATATCAGAGCACCACAGCAATATAACTCTCACGGTAAAGGCAGTGAGTATGAACGTACACAGGATCCACAGCAATATACCTCTAATGATAAAGACAGGGAGTATGAACGTACACAGGAATACTTGACACCAAGCATTAGCAGCATGCTCTGGCCACGGTCCAGCTTTCTTACCCCCTGCCTTTTTCATGACCGCTGCCAAACGTTTAGAGATGCACAATATTATTTTATCAAAGCAGCAATTCAGCATCTTTAAACGCATCTGCCGAGGGATCAAAAGCACTCTCACTCATTTCTTTTTTTATATGAATTCAGGCTGTTCACATCACCTGACTGAATTTGTTCAATCCAGTTAGGACAGACGTTTTTTAGTCTTTTTTTCCATTCCTGCTATGGTGTTTATGTTTGATACACAGCGCTCAGCCTCACACACATAAATAGATACTATCCCTCCATTTATTAAATCTAGTTCTAGAAGTCCACCCACAATATCATCTGGTATTAAGCCCACATGGAGACTGTTTTATTTATACCATTTTATGACAGACTTTTAATCATGTACATTATATGCCCTAGAAGGTTATGAAGAATTTTAAACATGGTAACCAGTACCCAATAGCACCTTTATTAACCCCCCTAAATAGATCAGATGTCTGAGCTCACAGAGCAGAGCGCTCGCAGCGTGTACTCCCCTTCTTTAAGTTTACAACTGACATATAGTTCCCTCTCTGAGAGTCCGTCAAGGCAGGGTGAGGTGCTCCTTCACGTCGCATGGCACAGCTCGCCTCGTTTTGATGCTCCTTTCCGTGTGCCGGAATGATGTCTGCGGCTGCGCGCTACATCGGCGGAGGAGGAGCTGAAGCTGGACTGCACGAAACAGGGGCATGTGTGCTCTGCGTGGAAAGATTGATGACTGTCGGAGGTGGAGCCCACATCTCGCACAGCCTGCGCTGTGTGTAAAAGGCTGCGCAAGATGTTTCTATCGGCTGCAGCCTCCACCACTGAGGTTGACGTGTGACCCCTGGCTGAATCCGCCCATGCCTCTGACATCATCAGAGGGGGCCCGTCGGCTGCTGGCTGCCATCTTGGAGTCCCTGCTCGGTGGCTGGGCCCAAGTAGGGTGCAGGACCTCCTCTGAGGCCTGCGGCCTAAAGTAAACATAGCTGCCGATGGCGGGTCCCCCCGGGCCCCTTACGACAGCATGGGGCCTAATGCCCTGATGGTGGCCCTGGGTGTGGGTATATGGTTCCACAGCTGTCTCTGGCTCATAACAGGCAAGTAAGCCTGACGCCACTCCAGCACCACAAAACAGATCCCAGAGGTCTGCAACTTTGAAGTCTGCTATAACAGGGGACCTGATGGATGGATAATTGGCTGCAAAATCCTGACAACAACATTATGTCACGAGAAAAGCTATTGGTATATCCTCAGGATTAAGAGACCAGAGAACAAAACCGGAACAGCAGGACAGGTGGCTGAAATCTGGAAAAATGTAATGAGATTGCAAAGTTCACATTTAGATGCTTATAAACACTGGCCCCTCTAGATTGGCATATTTAAATGAATGACACTTTTTGTTAAAAGCATATTAAGAAGGGCATACACTGTAGTCCAGGTTGCAATTTAAATAAACACATTTTTTTTCCAATTTGAATATCCGCCAGACATTCTGTGCAGTTGAATGCAAATGAAAATACTCACGGTGTCACCGTTTACTTGTTTCTATCAACTTCAGTCTGTATCCAACTGCTCTCTCAATTTAATTCCTGCTTCTACAATCTCAAAAGCGTCTTATTTTGAAATTGTTTTGCAATTCATAATACATTTGTACTTTAGCAATTTTATTTGCTAACAAGAGAATTTTAAGGAGAAAAGTGAGACTAAATTAAGGGAAAAATAGGTCAAAATAATTTTGAATATCTATATTGGTAAAAGTCAATGACAACTTATGCCTTGTAGGTTTGCATCAAATTATAGTAGATTGTGTTGCTTATTCATAGGGAACAAAAAGTTTAAGCACACTGGTTATCTCTCTCCCTAGCAAGAAAACCACTCGGGGGTTATAGGTACTGAAGCTCCCTATAGGGTACAATTTCAATTTGTTACTCTAATTTGAATGCACAGGTTTTACTACAGATATTATTTTTATATCCTCTTAGTGTTTTTTGGAAGCTGCATTTCTAAGTTTCTCATTATGGTCATTACAAATAGCCATAAGCAGGATATGTGACCGTTATTATTATCCATTTAATCACTTTTACTGTAGACGAAGGTCTTTTCTGCCTGTATGCAGATAATGAAGACCCCATCTGAATTTGTGAAAGGGAAAGGACACTATCTAGAGTTCAGAACCTTTTGTCCTGGAAATCACTATGTAAAGGAAAAAAGGAAAAACAAATACATGAAAAAATAAAAGTGTGCAAGTTTACATTATTTGCCCTTTTAACTGTCTCACAGGAACAACACGTGGTACCACATAAAAATTTACAGATCTGTTATTTAGGTGTGGCATACATCTGGAAGTAAACAAACTGAACAAAATGCTTGCTCCACAGCACTAACAGAGAATACTTCAGATGTTGGGTGGTGAGCCCAATTGCCAACTGCAAGCTTCAAAGAAAAGAAAAACCGTTAAGCTTCACAAACCCTAGGACCCCTAGAAATCTACCAGGAACAGTTTCCTCTCACCGCGTGTGGTTGTGTGCCCCTGAATCCCTGTATGGGAACTCCTAGTAGCCCCTTCTGATTACATGCAGATGAGGGCTACTAAGGTGATGCAGAATCCCTGGTCTGGATCTCACATCTATTGGGCTGCATGAAAATTGTGGTGTGAAGCACTGGCCGACACTACACTCCAAGTGCTTCACCTCAGGAACCCAGAATATATCACACCTCCCTTTTGTGACTCCACCAAAACATTCTCCCTAGGGACGACCACGCACTGCAGCCCCGATGGGGGAACATAAACAACCCCCAGGACCATGGCTTGTCTTCTGTCACACAACCTTAATGCAATTTTTGAAACTACAACTAAGAGTAAACTATGTATCCCATGTCTCAAATAAGTCTACTCGGATTCCCCCCCCCCAACAACAGGCTCTTGGTACTTAAAATAATAGCAAAAGTAATAAACAGTGCTTTGAACACTTTCGGCAGTATTACAAAGTTGGTGTTAACTTAACCAGAGCTGTTGTAAACTTACCAGAGCCATTATAGGACTACATTACGTTCCTGGTACTAAAACGGGGACGCTTGGGAGAAAAATGCTGTGCCCGCAGTTTTCTCGCTAGAGCCCCCATTTTAGCACGGGATTACAATGCAGGTGCTTAAAAAGCACAGTGTGCCCCACTGTGTATAACTATACCAGACCCACTACAATATCTGACGGCTGTATGCTGCTGAATCTTCCCAATTGTGTGTGTGCGTATATATATATATATATATATATATCTACCCCACTGTATATCTATATCTCCACATCTATATTCCTATATCATTAAATGTCGTTGTCATTGTCTGTCTGGTTGTCAGTGATGCAATGGCTTCATCGGTGTGTTTGTCACTTGTTACGCAAGTGCAATGCATAAATATCAATATCTCAGAATCCATTTATTGTGTCCAAAGTAGAGCCATATGTAGCTGTGTCCGATATTTATAGTTCCTAGAGTTACCGCTGGCAGAATGTAATTTCTAAAGATGTCATTGACACATGGCGAATACCATCTTAAAACTTGGAAAATGCTCAGTGACATCCAAAGTGTGGTGCCAGAGTTGCAGGGAGTGAGTCATTGCTGATGCATTGTAGTGTTGACTATATTTTCAACAAGGTACATATGGGCTGTGCTGATATGTGGGTGGGGCTTGTATGTGGGCAGGCAAAATGAACGGCACCATGATCTCCTTTTGCCAACAGGCCCCAAGAGATGTCAATTTAATGCACATTACAATAAAAATGGGCTGGATTGAAGTGGTCATAGTGGACCTGGAAAAAAAATGGGACACTGTCTGGAGTCGAAACTGTGGACCTGGAGGGGTCCAGTGCATAGGGATGACGGGGGGGGATATGTTTTTGCCAAGACTAGGGGCGGGGGCTTTCATGGATTCCCCCACCTGGGCCCTAAGGTTTCTAGTTACACCTCTGAGACGTCCCATAATAGGTGAAGTGCAAATGCAATGAAGAATGATGGTTCTAAAGAATCTTCACAAAATGTATATGTGTGTAATCCTAGTAGACGATTAAGCCTGTTTAAGTGATGGACACAAAGAATGTATTAGCTGCACTTTTCCATCTGTTGTATTGCTTTTACCATGGATTAATAAAGGCTTTTTTCGCTGTATTTATCTGGGATTAATGTCAAACAGAGTTACAACCAGTATGTTTATTTTGAAGAACTTTCTGACATTAGTCTTCAGTGTCTTTTTTTTTTCTGCTCAACTGAATAAGCCCCTAAAACATTTCATGCATAACATATTTTATAAAGTAAACAAAAAAAAATTAATTATAATATTCACAAGAGTATATCTTAATACACAGGGAATGTTTGTAGGGATCTTTTTGACTTTTTTCTTTTATACCGATTATTAAACCACATAATTCTCTTTATTTTAACCTCCCTGGTGTTCCCATTCTGACATATTTAATATGTCAGAATCGTTACAATTTATTCGGCCCCCTAGCGGTATTCGAGTGTAGCTCGGGGTTAATTTCACTGCTGAAAGTGGTAACCCCGAGCCACACTCGGGCTGCCGCACAATACATTACCTGTCTCTGCACTCCCTCGTTGTCCCCCGCATTCTCCTCCAGCGATCGCGACGTCCTACTTCCTAGTTCCCTTCTTGCAAGAAGGAAACCAGGAAGCAGAATGCCGCAATCGCTGGAGGAGAATGCAATTGCAGAGGTCAGCCAGGGGTTACCGCTTTCGGCAATGAAAGTTAACCCCGAGCCACACTCGGGAAAACTGCCAGGGAGATGTCACACCTGGGGGGTCTCGGAGGGGTCTCGGGTGCACGGTGCCGCTGGCTGGCCGAGTGCCAGGAGCTCCGGCGGTGCAAGGCATGCTCGCGGCTGATCAGGGGATGGGGCGCAGCGTGATGACACGTAGCCGCCAGCCTTAAATGCAGGGCACGCGAGACAGCTCATCGCCCTAACGTGGAGCTAGTTCCCGCATCGCCTGGTGTATTCTCTTGTGTTTCACAGCTTACTTGATTCCGTTGCCGATTTGCTTTGTATGAGGACCCTGACTGTTGCTGACCCAGACTGCCTTCTTGACTATTCTCCTTCTGACTCCGTTTGTATAAGTATTGTGCCTAAAGCAGACGCTGAGCGTATGTTTCTGTTGACCATGCTGTCTCAGAATATATGTCTATCCTGCATAGCTCTGACTCTGAAAATCCATCGATTTGCCCTGTTGACAAACGAGATTGTATGAGAACCCTGCATATTGTTAAACCAAACTGTGTATGTGACCACTCTTATTCTGACTCCTGCTGTATGAATATACTTAAGAAGCCCTACTCAGGCTGCTCTTCATTTGTGGACAAGATTAACCCTTTGCTATTGTAAAACCTGCTGTTACTGGGCTATACTCCTTATTGCTGGTGTGCCTGTTCTCCCTGGCTGGGAGTAATAGGGTTAGTGGTCCCGACCATTCTAAGGATCGGAGGGTTAGAAGTCTGTCCAAGAGGATCCTCGGCACGGTTGTCAAGGGTGAGCGGGATAGCGAACGTGACAGGAGGTCAAGCAGTATAACTATAAATATTCACTAAATGAAGGATTCCTCAGGGACCAAAACCATGGGACCAATTCCATTGTGGACGTTAAGCTAAGCACTTGTGCATACAATAAAATGGTTAAAGTGCTTAGTTTAAAATCAACATGTCTTATTCCATCTTGCGACATCGCGTCTCCTACCATACATTACCATTGCCTATATTTTATATGGGAAACATTACTGTGGAGGATGCAGATGAAGAGCAAGTTATTCCAGCATTGCTCGTTCTTCATCTGCGCCTGACATTATTCAGAACTGAATAACAACTTTTAAAGGCCGGTTAAGCGCGCGTTGGCACAGCCTCTATTTTGACATTTTTTCTATAAATTGTTCATCTGTAAATTCAAATGTAATTTCAACTGTAATCTCCATCTTTATCATTTACTGCACCCACACATATTATATACAGTTTTTTTTAAACGACAGAGAAGGCTTTACATGACATATACACTTTTTCATTTATTTTGAAAATATATGCAAAAAAGAAATTAAGCAAAAATAAGGTTTGTGAGGGATGACGTCCTTGGCAATCAACACTGGCCGCCCTTTCTGGATGATTGCAGTCTGATTTGCATATGGAGCAGTTGTCCCTGTAATGGCACAATCAAGCTAAAACCTTGTGAGACCTGAGCAGGCCCCACTATAGAGCAGGCCACTAGTACCGTTGTTCGTTCCCAGGACCCTCACAAACCCCTTTTCTCTCACTATAAGTTTACAGGTTAATCCATACATGAACTCCTTGCTCGAGGTGCCTAGAGGGATGTCAGCTATACCCTCCTGACGAGGCCTAACAAACCTGAAACAACCGTCGGGGGTTGCTGCATCTCTTGTGCATGGATGACGTCCTTGGCCATTAGTACTGGTCACCCTTTCTGGGTGATTGCAGTCTGATTTGCATATGGAGCAGTTGTCCCTGTAATGGCACAATCGAGCTAAAGCCTTGTGAGTCCTGAGCAGGCCCCACCATAGAGCAGGCCACTTATTCTCCATAAGACCCTTTTTGCTCAAAAAAGAAAGTAACCCTCTTCCACACAGAGGTAGTTTGGGTTGTTCCACAGCACAGTGATCACTGTGACTGATTGTCATAGTGAGGACCTCTGCAGGGATTTGCTGCATCTGCATCAGATACAGGAACATCCAGCAACAGCATTAATCTGCTGGTCACTGCTCCCGCTTCTGCACATGATGTTTTAAGATATATGACGAAATTATTAGACCCAGGGTCCTTAACTGTAACACATCGAGGATGCAGCAGTAAGTGGTTAAAGCACAAACCAAAAATCAGCAAAAGAGAAGGTATGAATTTATTATCACAATCTAAGATAATGTCCACTATAAACTCACCAGGACTAAATATGCCATCCCCCTCTTCCCAGCCAATAAATTCGATCATTTTCTTCAAGACGGCTTCCTCAATGAGAATAAATACAGGTGATACTTCATAAGTGTATCTAGAAGAACAAAATATACATATATTAAAAATATTTTTAATTTACAAGTTCTCTATCCATTTCAATCCGGCTTCCCCATCTCTCCACTCTGTAGGTCTATTTTTATGTCACCATCTGTCTATACACCACCTGTCCCTGTGTATATTTACTTTCTCTATGTATCTTTATAGCATATCTCAGATAATCTATTTTTAAATCTGTTGTTTGCGCTGCCAAGCTAATTACCAGATTTTGCAACTATCTGCTGGTTTATATTTATATTGCTCTGTTTGTCCTTCTTTTTATCTGTCTGTCATAGAAGGCTGATATTATCCATGTTTTCAATGTTTCCTGCCTGGGCATCTCTCTGACAGTCTGTTTCACTATCTAAAGTAATGACATTTGCAAGTTGATATATCTAGCTCTCTGTCTGTTTATTGTCTTTTTATTATTAGAGTACGCATGTAATATTGTTGTGTTTAAAACATATAAGTGCTTTTAAACCATAGCAATCGAGATCAATCATTAAAGAATAAAACAAATAGAATAATTGTTATTATGATGTCTCCAAAGCATTGCACAGTAGGGGTCACATTCAGGGGGTGTGTAATGAAACACTTCTGTAATTTAACAGGAAAGAAAAACTTAAATATAGCATTTTTCATACATGGTATACAAAAGTGGTTCTCAATTGCGGTCCTAAAGTACCCCTAACAGGCCAGGTTTTAAGGATCACCTTGGGGAAATGCAGGCTGAATCCTGCAATCACTGAGCAGTAAATCATATCACCTGTGCTGTGCTTCAGATATCTGGAAAACCCGTCCTGTTAGGGGTACTTGAGGACCGCGTTTGGGAACCACTGGTACAGTGTTGATTAGGAACTAGCAAATAAATTATTAATTGAAATAGCGTATTCTTTTTTACAGTTACAAGTATTTATAAAGCGCTAACAGGTTCCGTACAGTTGTACAATGGATGAGACAGAATAAGCAATATAGAGTATCTCACAGAAGTGAGTACACCCCTCACATTTTTGTAAATATTTTATTATATCTTGTCATGTGACAACACTGAAGAAATGACCCAATTAGCAATTTCCCTCCCCAGTGTGATGTGACTTGTTAGTGTTACAAGGTCTCAGGTGTGAATGGGGAGCAGGTGTGTTAAATTTGGTGTTATCGCTCTCACTCTCTCATACTGGTCACTGGAAGTTCAACATGACACCTCATGGCAAAGAACTCTGAGGATCTGAAAAAAAGAATTGTTGCTCTACTTAAAGATGGCCTAGGCCAGAGGTCAGCAACCTTGGCTCCCTGATGTTTTGGGAACTACATTTCCCATGTGGCTCAGTCAGCCTAATGGGTGACTGAGAATCTTGGGAGATGTAGTTCCCAAAACATCATGAAGCCAAGGTTGCTGACCCCTGGCCTAGGCTATAAGAAGATTGCCAAGACTCTGAAGCTGAGCTGCAGCACGGTGGCCAAGACCATACAGCAGTTTAACAGGACAGGTTCCAATCAGAACAGGCCTTGCCATGGTCGACCAAAGAAGTTGAGTGCACGTGCTCTGCGTCATATCCAGAGGTGGTCTTTGGGAAATAGACCTATGAGTGCTGCCAGCATTGCTGCAGAGGTTGAAGGGGTAGTGGGTCAGCCTGTCAGTGCTCAGACCATACGCGGCACACTGCATCAAACTGGTCGTCCCAGAAGGAACTCTCTTCTAAAGATAATGCACGATTAAGCCCACAAACAGTTTGCTGAAAGCAAGCAGACTAAGGACATGGATTACTGGAACCATGTCCTGTGGTCTGATGAGACCAAGGTAAACTTATTTGATTCAGATGGGTGAAGTGTGTGTGGCGGCAACCAGGTGAGGAGTACAAAGACAAGTGTGTCTTGCCTACAGTCAAGCATGGTGGTGGGAGTGTCATGGTCTGGGGCTGCATGAGTGCTGCCGGCACCGGGGAACTACAGTTCATTGAGAGAACCATGAATGTGAACATATACTGTGACATACTGAAGCAGAGCATGATCCCCTTCCTTCGGAGACTGGGCCGCAGGGCAGTATTCTAACATGATAATGACCCCAAACACACCTCCAAGACGAAAACTGCCTTGCTAAAGAGGCTGAGGGTAAAGGTGATGGACTGGCCAAGCATGTCTCCAGACCTAAACCCTATTGAGCATCTGTGAGGCATCCTCAAACAGAAGGTGGAGGAGCACAAGGCACAGAGAATAGTCAGATGGGATAGCCAAAGCTCGGTACACAGAGAATCCACACAGGGGGAGGAAGGGTTAAAGAAAGGGATAAGGCAAGGAAGGGAAAGCATAACATAACACAGGCTGAAGTAAAAGAGAAAAAAATAAAAACCAGAGAACAAGGCAAGGATGTGTTAAAAGGAACACAAGACAAAGAGAGCAGGGAACCAAAAATAAACAGGACTAGGGAAAGAGTGAAGAGCAAACAAACAGCCAGACCAGCAGAGTAACACACAGCAGTAGTTTCAATGATAGAGCACTCCTTTTGGGAGTCACACCCTTAAATAGCTTGCTGAACATATGTGTTTATAAACGTAGTTATGTATTATTAGGATGTTACTGATTATATGTAAATTTGCATTTTTAGTAATAATTCAGATCTGCTTCACAGACACCAATGCAGTAGCTTAGACATATTGTTCAAGCATTTGCTAATTCATTCCCTCATAATGAATTTGCAGCAGTTCGTCTTTTTGTGCTTTGCGCCACTTATAACAGAGCAGTGAATTAATTGACTACTGTGGTCAACCTTCTCACCCCACAGTTTTGAGTGCTGCATTTCCCATCATGCTTGGCCGGTACTGGTCTGCATTATCACCAAGCCTTATAGAAACAGTTAAAGGCAGTGAAGGCATCTCTTAAGTTTGCAGTGTTCACCTCCGCTTTTCATGTTTATTTCTTCTTGCAAGCCAACAAATCACTGTAAATCTTTCAGCCAGGAAAAAAAGGTAATCGAGGGCTGTGATTGTCTGGAAGGGACAAATTACTGCTGTGATAGCCATCCCTTAGGAAGAGACGGTTATGTGTTCTGCAGCCCTGTTTTTATATGCAAGCTGTTTAGTTGCTGCTTTGTGATTCTCCGCATATCGTGGGAATGAGAGAGACTGCAAATTTCCTTAGGGTATAGTGATTGGATTGAACAACCGAAAGATAGAGGCTGCAAGCACTGAAACTTATCTGTGATGATGGCATCCAAAGGAAACAAAAAGAAACACTTTGAATATGGATAAATTTAAATAATGAACAAATAAAGTAGATGTATGAAATTTTTCTTTTCATTATTGGAATTTACAAATGATAGATTTTTTTTTTACTTAAAGCTAAGCAGTGGAATTTTTTTATGCCTTACAGACAGTATTATACACCATTTAAATGCCTCTCTAAAACAAAAAGTAACCCCTTCCTGCTATAAAAGTTATCTATTTTACATAAATTATTTAATCATCTTACTTTATTATTTTCTGAAGGCAAAGAGTTTGTATAGGCCGGTGTCGAGTCTAGCAGGAACACATGGGAACGCAGTTCTTCCACTATTTTCTCAGAGGGAACTGCGTTCCGGTTTGGCCCACACAAAGAGATGCTTTTATTAGGTTCCAACCAAAAATATTCCATATTAAGGGCATCATTACATTGATCCCGTTAAAACAGGAATGGAAAGGAGAAAAACCTGCACCTGCAGGTTTCGCCTTTGCGTCCCCGTTTTAGCGCGATATTACAATGCAGGCGCTAAAAAGCTGCCTGTTTGTTATCGGGCGCTAAGCCCCGGTATGCACGCGTCCATAGGACTCCATTGAGGAAGATGGCGCCAGTCACATGACCTTCCGTATCTCGCCTCGTGAGATCTGGCAGGTCGGCGTAGTGATCCGCAGGGGGAGACTGGGGGACTTTTTCCCCCGGTCTCTCCCTGCTCCCAGTGGACAGAGGAGGCAGTTGGAGCCACGGTCCTTGCCACGGGAACGAAGGTGAGTATCTGATTTTATTGGGGGGGGGCTTTCTGCTGGTGCTGACGTATTCTGCAGCAGTGGAATCCGTTAGCACCAAGTCCAGGCTGTGGTTAACTTTTCAGTAACCGCAGCCGGACGGTAATTAGTGTTAGTATATTGTAATCCTAATGCTAATTAACACCGCGCTCCCCATGATAAGCATAGGGAGTGCAAAGTACAGTAACCTCGTGCTGAAAAGCGCAAGATTCCAATCGCTAACGTTTTTTTTTTACCCGTTAGCGTTTGGATTGTAATATGGCAGGGCCACCAGGGGTACCGTTAACACTCACTCAGGTTACCACTAATGTTAGCACCAAGAATGTAATGGTGCCCTAAATCATCAGAAATATGTGATATTTATTATCATTATCATAAGGATTCCCTAAAACCCAGCCCATTGTTATGTGTAAAAATTGATAAAAAATTTGTATGGAAAGTGGTGGGTTAAGTGTGACAAGTCAATGGTTAATTAAGGAGCAGAAAACCCGCAGAGTTCCTGCACTTAATTTTTTAGGGCTAGACCCCTGAGTATAGGGGTGCACAGAGGTTGTCTGGATGGAAAAAGAAAAAAAACAAAAACACAAAAAACAGTGAAGGCTGAAAGAGACATGAAAGAAAAAAAGAAAAAGAAACCAAGAAGAAACTAAGCATCAGCCAGAATTTTGAATGTTATGTGACATTATGATAATGGGTTAAAAACCCAGAATCCACATTGAGTCCAGCATTTTTAGTGTTAAAATATGTGATCATTTTCATTTCATATGTTTTGCGTTCATGGTGGTCTTTAAAATGTCCTTTGAGGAGATATATATATACCAGAAATGTGCATATTTATGTTCAATTTGACCATTCAGAGTTCATATCTGACTGTGCTACAAAATTGTTATTTGTAATTGGGGTGATTTTGAATCCTATGTGATTTTTTTTTCCAATTCCGTGGCAAATTTAGATCTTAGACAGTCATTATACATTGTCATTTTCAGTTTGCTGGATAGCTCTTGTTTATCACAGTTTGAATGCTCACATCAAACTTATGTTTTTTTTAAAGGGTGTTTAATACTTACACACTGGGGTTCATTGCCTCAGTGATAAAACGTGCTGCTAAAGAGTAATGATCCATGCCTGCATACAACTGATTGAAGAATCTTGGATGACCTATAATAAAATAAAGATCTATAATCAGCTTTATAGCACAAATACTGTTATAGCCTGTTAATGGAAGCATTATATCCTGCAGTTTTCTCCTGAATGCTAAAATGAAAACAGAGTTGATACATGTCCTATCAATACAAAGAGCAAGTCATCATTCTAGTCATCATTACTAAAAGGTGCTATATTGAAGCTGTGCTTAATCCAGCCTTAACCAAGCACTTTTTGTTAAGATAAATGTATTATAACATAAATTTGAAGCATTATATGAGTATGTAACGTAAATGTATGGTAAATATCAATTCTGCAAAACGATTGTTATTCTGAGATGATTAATATAATGTTTATTTGCTCATTCTTAAATTTTTCATATATTCATATATCAGATACAGGATGCTGCATTTTTAATAATCTCGTTATGATCACTCTTAATCCCAATAAGCATGATATCTGACCATCTGTATTAGTCATCTTTAACCCCTTCACTACCGAGATAGATGGGCTTCAAAGGCACCATCCGGTGCTCTGATATTGAGATATCTTGATCTGCTGATCAGAAGGTTCACCCAAAGTTTTAGCCTTGTGGGCATAATGCTCAAAGAGCTAAAACTGTAAAATAGGATGATGAATGCTCTGAAATAGCGGGCTTTCAGCAGACGATGCAGGGGGAGAGGAAAAAAAAACAACGAGCTACAGCTGCGATGGCTGTACCTCAATTTGGCAGTAGATGGCGCCATCTACTGGCCAAATAGGTCATTTACAGTAAGAACTATTTCTTACAATATCATTTAAAATGATTTTACAAAAAAACACTGGTTGCTTACAATGTTTTTTTTTTAAAATCACTTGGTAGTGAAGGGGTTAATCACATTTACTGTATTTGACAAAAAAAAGTTGTTTCTGCCTGTATGCTTATAATGCAGAATTTATTTGAAATTGTGCAAGATAATGGACACCATCTAGAGTTTAGACCATTTCAGTTGATCAATATTTTTGTAAAGGGCAAACAAATGCATGAGAAAATAAAAATGAGCAAATTTGCTTTAAATTAATTAATTGCAACTTTACAACACCTTTAATTGTTAACTAACTATCCCATGGTTCAAATAAATTTTGTGATAATATTCTTCAACAAAAAGCACTTGGCAGTGAAAGGGTTAAGTGTCATAATTTTAATGAATATTCACATTAATATCTAGAAAACAAAAGCATATGGACATTGTCTATTGTTGCAAAAACCTTTTTTGGTTTTAACATATGAATAGGGATATTTCTACAGATGGTGGTCTAAAATAAAAGATCATTTGTGAGGAATGTTCAAGTGGTGTGTCTTGAGGGGTTATTCAGAGAGCACCGAAATGTCGCACTCTCGTTCCCAGCACTCAAATTCCCCAACCCTGCAGTGAATTCAGTGTTTACCGCAGGGTCCCCGAAGTGCAGGGTACGGATCCAAAAATCCGCTGAAAAATCACCGAAAATCTGCCAAAAACCCCACCAATAAGCTGCTGATACGATGTGAAAAATTGGATAGGTCTGAAACGCCGCAGAAAACCCACCGAACGTACCCGACGAACTGCCGCAAACCCGCCAAAAAAAATCGAAAAAAGCCGACGATGTGCCAAACACAGTGCTGACCACCTGCCGGAAAAAGTCGACAAGCCAACAAACAGGTGAAACAAATGATTGAAAGTTTCAAAATTGTAAACGCTGTTCGCAAAAAAAACTACTGGATGAAATTATCTGGAATTAACATATAAGGTCCTATGAATAATTATAAAAAGGTCTGTAAAGGTCTATAAAAAAACGCTATTTGCTGAAAAAAAGAATTTGCTGAAAAATTACAAAAAAAAACAAAAAAAAAAACAAATAGACCTTTTACTGCAAATTAAAATAATAAACTGTTTAATAGATATTGAATACAAATGGGATTATTTTTAACATTGGAACCTAAGGGATTCGCCTGACTAAACCTGCCAAATGAAACCACCAAACATCAGGGCATTTCACTGACATTTCTCTGCTGTTTGATGTTCTCTGAATAGGTAAACATCAGCAGCCTCAACTCATACCACCATAAAGCCCTACTGGCCAACAAGGACCATCCCAAACCATGTGGGCTGCAACAACTCATATCCACCCTGATCCTCCAAAGCCCCCATGAAGGCAACCTGACAAAATATCAAATAAAGGCCCTAATTAACGATTCCAGGGAAAACTATATCAGAGAATGGAGACATGATATAGCAAACTCCAAGAAACTCACCATTTACCAATCCTTACAGAGGGAATACAAACTGGCCCCATACCTGGAGGTACTACAAGACCCCAAGGACAGACAGATCCTGAGCCGGTACAGACTGAGCGCCCACAGCCTGGAAATTGAATTGGGGCGGCATAGACAGACCTACAAGCCCAGGGAGAATAGACTGTGCCAGCATTGTGACCAGGGGGCCGTAGAAGATGAGGTCCACTTCCTCCTACAGTGCCCCAAGTACTCAGCACTGAGGGAAAATCACTTCCAGAGACTCTCCGCTCTCATCCCGGACTTCACCTCTATAGAAGAGACGAGGAAATTCCACATCATACTGGGAGAAGAGGAACCGGCGGTGAAAATATCTGCCCAATACGTCACAGAATGTCACAGACTGAGAGGAACATGAGAGATCCCGGACTTATAAATCCCCAACACGGACTCGCCCCCATCCCCCTTCACATTATCCCTTACTCCCTTACCCCATATAATGTCCATGGACTTGCCCATTCCCCCCCATATATATGTCCCACTACCCCCCCTCCTCCCCATATGCTTTGGCAATGCTAAAATGTATTTGGTCCTGCCAATAAAGCTTATTTTGATTTGATTTGATTTGATCTTGGTTAACCATTGCTTCTCTATGAGGATTTCACTGCTGTGGAACAGGCACCATATTTTGCTGGCAATTCGCCAAAATTTGGTGAACTGCCTGCTTTCTGAATACTCGAATGGCCCCAAAATTGCACCGTATGGGGGAATTCATCGTTCGGTGCGATTTCACGGCCAATTCTGCTGTCTCTGAATAACCCTGTTGATGTGTTTTTTTTTCTCTTTTTCAAGAGTTTTTTGTGTGATGTGTCTGTCTTAGTGAATGCAGGGGATTGCTTGGCAGTAATGCCCATTAGGAGTTGACTCACATATTAGGACAATGAAATTCATAGCGAGAGTCATTGAAGAGTTTCCTCACATTATGGAGGGCTCAGATGGTACCCATAATAATCCATAGTCAATCTCTGCCATTGAAATCTGTTTCAGGTGGCTCTTGCTAGGTTAGCCATTTTTTGCTGGATTACATAAACATCACTGTTTGTTTACCTGACTCTTCCAACATATGACACATTTACAATATAACCTTTCAAATAGTATAGGGTAGGATAGCAGATATGTTCTTCAGAGATGGGCAAGCTTTCAAATTATTGTCATAGCACTTTATAGAAAGTAGTTTGCCAGGTATAATCTGAACTCAAGCATCAAGGAAATAAATCAAAAAATTGCTGGCTTAAATGTCCAAAAGAAATCCCCATGATGCTTTTCATCGTTTTCTAATTGATCTTTACAGCTTGGGTGCCTGAACTAGTAAACATGTAAACATTTCTGTCACATTTCTAATTAACCTTATCACTTAAATCCCTTTCCATCCAGCTTAGCTCTCATCTAAATCACAGTTCTGCAAAAGTGTTTTAGTTGCTGACCAAGAAGGCAGAGCCATGCAATCAAATGGGATTGATGTTATTATGTGTCAATTCATAATCATGTTAAATGTATTCCTTGTACTGCTGTGAGTACATAAAATATGATATATATATATATATATATAACACATAAATATAGTTTTGAAAATTCAAAAAACTGTTATTATTATATATTGTTTATATAGATACTGTATACAGTCATTGCCGGAATTGTTGGCACCCCAGAAACGTTTCCAGAAAATCAAGTATTTCTCACAGAAAAGTATTGCAGTAACACATGTTTTGCTATACACATGTTTATTCCCTTTGTGTGTATTGGAACAAAACAAAAAAAGGGAGGAAAAAAAGGAAATTGAACATAATGTCACACAAAACTCCAAAAATAGGCTGGACAAAATTCTTGGCACCCTTTCAAAATTGTGGATAAATAAGATTGTTTCAAGCATGTGATGCTCCTGTAAACTCACCTGGGGCAAGTAACAGGTGTGGGCAATATAAAAATCACACCTCAAAGCAGATTAAAAGGAGAGAAGTTCACTTAGTCTTTGCATTGTGTGTCTGTGTGTGCCACACTAAGCATGGACAACAGAAAGTGGAGAAGAGAACTGTCTGAGGACTTGAGAACCAAAATTGTGGAAAAATATCAACAATATAAAGGTTACAAGTCCATCTCCAGAGATCTAGATTTGCCTTTGTCCACAGTGCGCAACATTATCAAGAAGTTTGCAACCTATGGCACTGTAGCTAATCTCTCTGTGGGTGGACGGAAGAGAAAAATTGATGAAAGGTTGCAATGCAGGATAGTCCGGATGGTGGATAAGCAGTCCCAAACAAGTTCCAAAGAAATTAAAGCTGTCCTGCAGGCTCAGGGAGCATCAGTGTCAGCGCAAACTATCCGTCGACATTTAAATGAAATGAAACGATATAGCAGGAGACCCAGGAGGACCCCACTGCTGACACAGAGACATAAAAAAGCAAGACTACAGTTTGCCAAAATGTACTGGAGTAAGCCAAAATCCTTCTGGAAAAAAGTCTTGTGGACAGATGAGACCAAGATAGAGCTTTTTGGTAAAGCACATCATTCTACTGTTTACCGAAAACAGAATGAGGCCTACAAAGAAAAGAACACAGTACCTACAGTGAAATATGGTGGAGGTTCAATGATGTTTTGGGGTTGTTTTTCTGCCTCTGGCACTGGGTGCCTTGAATGTGTGCAAGGCATCATGAAATCTGAGGATTACCAAAGGATTTTGGGTCGCACTGTAGAGCCCAGTGTCAGAAAGTTGGGTTTGCGTCTGAGATCTTGGGTCTTCCAGTAGGACAATGACCCCAAACATACGTCAAAAAGCACCCAGAAATGGATGGCAACAAAGCGCTGGAGAGTTCTGAAGTGGCCAGCAATGAGTCCAGATCTAAATCCCATTGAACACCTGTGGAGAGATCTTAAAACTGCTGTTGGAAAAAGGCAACCTTCCAATAAGAGACACCTGGAGCAGTTTGCAAAGGAAGAGTGGTCCAAAATTCCAGGTGAGAGGTATAAGAAGCTTATTGATGGTTATAGGAAGCGACTGATTTCAGTTATTTTTTCCAAAGGGTGTGCAACCAAGAGTTAAGGGTGCCAAGAATTTTGTCCAGCCCATTTTTGGAGTTTTGTGTGACATTATGTCCAATTTGCTTTTTTTCCTCCCTTTTTTAGTTTTGTTCCAATACACACAAAGGGAATAAACATGTGTATAGCAAAACATGTGTTACTGCAATACTTTTCTGTGAGAAATACTTAATTTTCTGGAAACATTTCTGGGGTGCCAACAATTTCGGCCATGACTGTATATATTGTGATATAGCCACTGGAGTCAGGGATCAGTGCTTCCACTTTTCTTTATTATGCAGCCATGGAACGTGCAGGGTAAAGCATAAACAGGAAAATCAAACAAATGTAAATCAAACGCCTACTCCTTTATTCGGAGGCTAAATAAACATTCAGTATTCCTGTCTGAAATATTGGGCAGCTAAGTCGCTTACCAATAAGCAAAACAAAATAAAATGTGCTTTCCTTTTAAGTTCAAAACGTAGCTTCTTTCATTGCTGCCCCCAGCACCAAGATTGCCTTCTTAGAGGGAAACACATCTCCTATAAGGGCAGGGCATTCTTAATCAGGCATCGGCTGTGCGTTAACCCTATAACGAAAAAGGAGTTCTCCATTCGCCTGCTGATAAACCTGTAGTCTACCGCCCTAATCACACTATCACTATATATATAAATATATACAGAAAAAAGCAAAATGTGGGCGCACTCTGGGCCTTTTTTTAAAAAAGGTAAAGTTTATTGGATAAACATTAAAAAAACTGACGTTTCGGCTCCTCGGAGCCTTTATCAAGGTATGAGAACAAGCATAAAAGAACAAACCTAAATACAAATATATATATGTATATATACTCTTTGCAAGACTAAGCCTTAGGCTTTAAAATTAGTGTTTAATCAATTACTGTGCTGTTAAGTGCCATGATAATATTAAAGCAAGTGGTAAATCTGCAAGTCTCCACTTGGCTACTAATGACTTCTTGAAGAAGAGTTAATTGGCTCATTTAATTAAATTAATGCACGTGGATTTTTTTTCACATTGAGTAAGCTGGTTACATGTTCACTGCTCAAGGAGTTCAACGAGGTAGGAAAACATAAAATATGTGAAAGAAAGTGTTTGATGGTAATTCTATGCCTTTATACAGTTCTTTAGAGTGATTCTTTATGAATCTAATGACTTTTTCTGCGATATAAGACTTTTGCGCATGTTAAGATAAAATGAAGTGCACTAACATTCATCTAGTAGGGGATAAGTATGTTGTCAGCCCTTGCTTCTCTCATCATGCAAAGGTAATGGAATGGGTTATTGTATTATTATAATGGACTAATTTTCAAAGTATCCAAGAAATATGAGCTCAGTTCATCATCAATACTAATGAGCCAGTGTGCTTTATGCCCTGACAAGTTATTTAATTTTTGATTTCTTTAAAAAGGACTTCAATTACTCAGATAAGGTTCCTTGACATATACGTTTCTTTGTTGGCAGAAGAGGTAAATGAGAGAAAGATTAGGTCCCTTTTAGAGAAAAAAAACCCAGTTTCTTATATAAAAGATATATTGCAATGCTTTTTTTGTGCCACTTTCATTGTAACTATAATTATAAAATTATAAATAAAATTATGAACAACTTACATAGAAAGTGCAACCTGATACATACAAGGGGATATTCAAAGTGAGCCGACTAGGCTCTGAAATTGCACCGGACGGCGAATTTCCCCAGACGGTGTAATTTCATGGCCATTCGGCTATTCAAAAACCTGGTAGTTCGCCAAATATTGGCTTAATTGCCAGCGAAATATGGTGATCTTCGACGGTAGTGAACTCCCCATAGAGAAGTCATGGTTAATCTATTCAGAGAACACCGAACAGTAGAGAAATGTCAGTGAAATACCTTGATTTTCGGTGCTTTCATTTGACAGGTTTAATCAGGCGAATCCCATATGTTTCAATGTAAAAACTATTCCCTGTTTTTAATAAATATTTATTAAACCGTTTTATTATTTTTATTTGCAACAAAAAATCTCGTAGGATTTTCCAGGCATTTTTCAGGATTTTTTGGCTGTTTGTTTTTCTGTAATAGACCTTTGTAATATTTTTCATAAGTCCTTATATATTCCAGGCATTTTCATGCATTCGTTTTTTTTGCACACAGCTTTTAAAAGTTGTAGTGGTTTTTTTTTTTTTACCCGTTCGTCAACATGTTGGTTTTTTCGGTGGCTGGTTGGCGCCCTGTTCGGTGGGTCGTCCTCTTTATCTAGATGCAATCGGTGGTTTCCGACGGGTTGCTGAGTGCGTTCGGTTTTTCGACAGCTTATCGGAAAGATCCAATGTTTTTTCGATGATTTTGCTGATCGGTTTTTCGGATTCATTCAGTATCCTTGCTGTATCCTTGCACTTTGGGGACCC
Source organism: Leptobrachium leishanense (assembly GCA_009667805.1). Lineage (NCBI taxonomy): Eukaryota > Metazoa > Chordata > Amphibia > Anura > Megophryidae > Leptobrachium > Leptobrachium leishanense. The sequence goes on from CM019067.1 coordinate 256,384,498, forward strand.
AGCGATAAAATCTAAATTCACCACAGGGTCGGCGAATTGGACTGGCCAAACTGCGGGGAACAAAAGTCTGTTGGAATTCCGGTGCTCTTTGAATAACCCTGATAATGAAATAGAATGCCCTCAAAGGTGTGCTAATGGATAATGAGATGCAATGTCCATGTTGTATTGAGGAAATAACTAGTTGTATACAATGTGCTGAAGCTGAATTGTGATGCACATCAACAAAGCAATATAGAAACCTGTCACTCTGGATTAAATTATTGACCAGTTCATCTCTTTGTATGTAACTATCAACTTTGAGTTATACTGAAGACTCCACTGACCCTAATCTTAAAGAGACACACAAATCACCATGAACAGATGAACTTATTTGTTGTGTGCTAGGTGAGCCTCTTGGTTACCTCTGCAGAAATTGATTACCTTCCAATGAGGAGGGCTTCCCTTCATCCAGATGATTGATCAGCCAGTGCTTTTCAGTGTACTTGTAGGCTGCCTAAATGCACAGCACAGAGTGGATCCAGACACAAGGTTTGAGAGGAGCACTCTACCAATTTTGAGCTGGAGAGCTGGTGTTCACTGCATAACAGCAGTGGTATTGGTCACTTTAAAAGTGAAAAGCAGACAACATCACTGCCTTAGAAAAATAAAAATAAAATCTACCCTTTTCTTTCTTTTTCTTTTTCATGTACAATTTACATGGTCAAAGTTTGTATAATTGGAAAGGTCAGACCATGACCTGTCCAATAACCTTCACTTGACCTTGTGGGGTATATGGAATGGAGATAAAGGGGGTTGGAGTACACCTTACTTGACTATATGGTTTAAGGAACCAGAGTTGCAGGGGTCCAAAGGACCCTGTATCTTTTTTAATGGGATTGCAGCTCAGAAGGATACATGAACTCCCCATCCAGACCAGCCAAAGACACAAAAATAACTACAGCTTCTCTCTTTATTCTGCTTAATCCGGTTACTTCCTCCTTCATCCATGTTTTTAAATTAAAGCATCCTTGTTACAATATTCAACCCAGCATATCCCCTATCCCATAAAAAGGAAGCTTTTTAGTATTACATAGAGCAGGGATCTCAAACTCTGGCCCCCCTGATGTTTCTGAACTACAGCTCCCATGATTCCCTAGCCATCTAATGCATTCAAAGAATTCTGGGACTTGTAGGCAAAAACATCTGGGGGGCCGTGAGTTTGAGATCCCTGACATAGAGGCTTTGACATGTCATGCAACAAGCTGGTTACACGCTGCAACTTCAAATGAACATTATTGTGAAGTGCATCACTTTGAACTTGGGGTACATGGGCCTAGACATGCATTTGGGAGGTGCGAGCCTCATGTTCTATATTATTTCCCTGCCCTCTCTTCTGTTGAAGACACCCTGCACCCTACAGGCACTGGGTGACTTCAAAATAAGAGAGTTCAAGGATTGCTGCTCTAAGAAAACTCCCAGATATACTGCATCGCCTTATTTCTCGTGGATGCTAGCAAGGCTCTTTCCGTGTACCCGTCTTTAAGCTTCATCTAAGGAGTGGAGAAAGACACAAAAGCTTGCTGTTGAGAGAACCGGGGTCTGGAAAGGAAGCCGTATTAACAGATGTGACCCAGTCAGGGTTAGTGAAATCTGTTACAATGAGTATTTATTGTTAACAACAGTGCTTTGCACGCTGTCACTGAACCAGCTTTCAATCTAAGAACAAGTATTTTCAGCTAATCCGATCTCCTTTAGTTTGAGCAGGAGCCACGTTTGTGGAATTGTGTCAAACACTTTAGCAAAATGTAAATAGATCACATCTGATGGAACTTCTTGATTTATAATTTTACTTACAACTTCACAGAATTTGATAAAGTTAATCAGACAAAATCTTTCACAAAACACATTGACTACTACTGGGTTGACCTGCATACTGTATATATTAATGCACTCATTATTTCTTTCATGATGAGCTTCAGTATAACTATAAAAAGCATGTTATTGTGGCTGTATAAATCAAGGTCTTGGTTTGGATGATTGTTTATTCCTTGCACTATTTTCAGAAACTCATTATCACGTTCCACATTTCTAGCCCTGTCTCCCTGCCCTCTGTATGTGTATATTCCTGTGTTTTGTCCATTATTCTATGCTGCCATTCCTGTGTTGCAGCTCCGGGGTTAATTGATTTTCTGTTCTCTCTGCTCACTTGTTGAATACATGAAAAGAAGCAAAGAAAAACAGATACTAGTGCAGTATGTCATATACTATGGAGATTGTAAGATGGTGTGCAATATTCCACTCACAAACGAGGAGCCCTAACACTGGCTCTGAGTGGATCTGCGTGTATGGGTAGTTTTATAGTTTCTTTTTCAGGTAACCCACACCTTTCTGGAATGGTTTTTCCCTTCGCCACAGGATATAAATATAGAAACTATAAAAGAAACTATAAAACTACGCATATGTGCAGATCCACTCAGAGCCAGTGTTAGGGCTCTTCATTTGTGAGTGGAATATTGCACACCACCTTAAAATCTCCATAGTATATGACATACTGCACCATTATATGTTTTTATTTGCTTCTTTCATGCATTCCTATATATGGGTTGCTAATCGATAGGGATGTGCGTGGCTGAAAAATTTATTTTGTTTAGTTTTGTTTCGTTACGTTTTTAAATAATTTTGTTTTCGGAATTTCATAACTAATTTTGTTTCGTATTTCGTTTAGTTTCGGATTGATTTGAAATTTCAAATCGATTCGATAGTTGTTGATATCCATTTGATAGTTCATTTCAAATTCGATAGTTGATGATATCCATTTGATAGTTCATTTCAAATTCGATAGTTGTTGATAAAATACTTTGCAGATAAAAAAATAAATAAATTTGATAGTTCATTTCAAATTCGATAGTTGATGATATCCATTTGATGGTTCATTTCAAATTCGATAGTTGTTGATATCCATTTGATAGTTCATTTCAAATTCGATAGTTGATGATATCCATTTGATAGTTCATTTCAAATTCGATAGTTGATGATATCCATTTGATAGTTCATTTCAAATTTGATAGTCGTTGATAAAATACTTTGCAGATAAAAAAATAAATAAATTTGATATTTCATTTCAAATTCGATAGTTGTTGATATCCATTTGATATTTCATTTCAAATTCGATAGTTGTTGATATCCATTTGATAGTTCATTTCAAATTCGATAGTTGATGATATCCATTTGATAGTTCATTTCAAATTCGATAGTTGATGATATCCATTTGATAGTTCATTTCAAATTCGATAGTTCATCTCAAATTCGATAGTTGATATCAATTATTCAAATTCATCTTTTATGATGATGACACAGTGTAAAACAAAATAAATTTGTTATATACCGTTTCGTTTCGAATTCGTATCGTATCGATTCGTTATTCGGAAGTACTTCCGAAATACGAATTATCAAATTTTGTTCCAAATTCCGAATTTTTCCAAAACGAATGCACATCTCTACTAATCGATGAGGGACACCTGGACCCCGAAGGCAATTCAATTTGCGCTGATCAGATACGTAAAATAAATTTGTATTATTGGTATATGGCAGTGTCTCCCAAGCCTGTCCTCAGGACCCTCCACCTCGCCAGGTTTGACAGATATCTGAAGCTCAGCACAGGTGATATGATTTTCTGCTCAGTGATTGCAGGATTCAGTCTTCTTTTCCCCCAAGGTGATCTGCAAAATTTGGCCTGGTTGAGGGTCCCAAGGAGAGGTTAGGGAAACACTGGTATAGGGGAAATCACTATTCTTCTGATCTAGCATTGTAGTTCTGGTGGTGGCATGTGTTGTGTGGCCCTTACTATCCATTCACTATAATTTCTTAAATAATTATCCCACCTCCAAATTAATAATTAAAACTGGACGGGAAATATATTTAAGTCATTACACCAAATAGGTCATAATAAGACAGGTATTAAAGGGCTGTTGGAAAAGGCTCAAAGTAAAGAGCAGCAGAAACCAGTCTCAGTGCAATTCTGTAAGGATTTATTAGGTTTTTAGAAATGCACCGCAGATCAGCTCTTTAGTTAGCCCTGATAAAAAGATAGCAGGGAGAAGGGGTTTGGATGACATCTCTTCAAGGGAGGATTTTTAAATCTGGATTTCATGCTCTAAAACAGGCTAGAAGGGAAAAGGTTCAGGTAAAAGAAATTAATAGCAATTGCTAATAGAGTTGGGGATCAAAATATTAATTCTTCAATAAACCGGCGGATGTATGCAAGAGAGAGAGTTTATAACAATAATTTATGTAACAACTTTTATAAGAGATGTGTTGTTTGCACTGTCAATTTTTAAAGGGATACTCTATTCAAAATAGAGTTCCTTTTTTGCCCTTGAATAACTGGGCAGAGGCTCGGTAGGGTGTAGGAAGCTCCTGTACTTCACCCTGAAATTTCACCATTTCAGGGGAGTTGGGAAGGGGGAGGGGTGGGAGAAAGGGGGCACTCCTCACATCCTGAACACTTTCAAAAGATAGTGGTCAGAATGAGTAGTGTCCCTTTAAATTCGTTGCAGTTGTTTTAAAAATAATAGTAATAATAACAATATGTTATTTATGGACAATTAGAGATGTGGTCTGTCCATTTCCAAATGAAAATACATGTTTTTGTTTGGTATTATGGAGGAGAGTTTATGGTAAGCTAATGAATGTATCCGTGTGCTTGGTTTGGGGGGTTCTGCGATACTTGGACATGTGTGGTCTTCTCTTATGTATTCCTCTGATGGGGACAACAACTCAATCCACATATACAGTTTGGAGGGTATAGCAAAACGCATTTTCACCACAAATCCTTTCTGTCCTGCTTAAAATCTAGAGGATGCCTAGCTCTGTTATTTTTTTTTTCTATACCCATTATGTGCAACTCAGTGTAATGGATAATCCCCCCATGATAAAGCATTAATTTAGTTGCCCAGTATGTTATAGGACAATGTTTGAAAGCTATATATGTTACTCATGAGATCAGTGCATGAATATGTAATGTTCATAGCACATGTTGGAAACCTTATGGGAAAATATATAATGTTCTGGAACCAATTTAAAAAAAAACCTGCTGATATTGCATCTATTCAAGCATGTAGAAAAAAAATTCCTAACACAGCACATACCCATTGTTTTACGTACAGAAGCCTATATTGAAAATGAACATAGAATAAAGCTAAAGTAGGTCATTAATTTACGCACGGTGTTTTCTTGGTTGTGTATACGGATAGTTTCCTACTCAGCATTCTAGAATTTTTTCTTGTGGAGACAATTAAATTAATTTTGGATGATATCAGTGCTATGGTAATGAGGTGAAAATCTCGTTAGTTCAGAGATGACCAATTGGAATGCTCAAAGGCAGTTGATGTTCACACCTGGGAGCTTGTTAAATGTACTCTGAGAAGGAAAATATTAACCAGTGATAGTGCAACTATCCTGTAACCCTCACGTTGTAAGCTTTGTGTTTTTATTCTTGTAGAGTGCTTTTTTTAGCCAACCAAGCAGCAAATATATATTTAGAAGGTTAAGCTTAAATCATAAAGTTACATAATACGCTAAGGCCTTAGATTCTGTGTCAGATCCAGATCAACGTTGCCCAGCATGGGTCCTTTTCCATAGCTGTTGATAAGATAAGTACAAGAGACATTACACGTACCATCTTCTGTAGTTATCTTATCGACAGGATTTGCTATTAGGCTTGTGCACCGATTTTTTTTTCGGTTCGATTCGGTTCGATTTTTCGGATTTTTAAGCTTTTCGATTCGGCTCGTTTCGACCGATTTCTGTTTCGATTCGGTTCGGCTCGACTCGTTTTTCGTGTACATATTTTTTTCGGAATATCGACCATTTTTCGTATTTTCGGGTCACTTTGCTCTTTTTTGTATCGACTTTTCGTAATTTCGAAAATTTTCGTTTTTCGGAATTGTACATGTTTTCGGAATATCGACCGTTTTTCGTATTTTCGTGTCACTTTGCTCGTTTTTTGTATCGACTTTTCGTAACTTCGGAAATTTTCGTTTTTTTGGAACGTCTGTTCTCCTCGTTTCAAAGCAATAAATTTCGATTTGACACATTTCAAGTCCATTCGAAAATTCCGAAAATATTTTGTTTCGGCTCGGAAAACTTTTCGGATCTGCCATTTTCGGATCTAAAAATTTTCGGAAATTCAGCCGCATCCGAAAACACGAATCGGGAAATTTCGTGAAAATTCCAAAATTCCGAAACCCGAAACGCACATCCCTATTTGCTATTCCATTCTTGCTGGAAACTGTGCTTGCGGCACAAATGTAGCGTTTCCACGAGGTTACTGTAAATTAATGTTTCCTATACTTAAAGGGTTATTCAGAGAGAGACGTTCTGGCCCCGAAATTGCACCGAACAGTGAATTTCCCCATATGGTGCCATTTCATAACCATTCGGCTATTCAGTAAGCAGACAGTTCGCCAACTTTTTGTGAATTGCCAGCAAAATACAGTGCCTGTTCGAAGGCAGAGAAATCCCCATAGAGAAGCAATGGTTAATCTATTCAGAGAAAAACGAACAGCAGAGATATGTCTGTGAAATGCCCTGCTGTTCGGTGGTTTCATTCGGCAGGTTTAATCAGACAAATCCTATAGGTTTCAATGTCAAAAATATTCTCATTTTTATTCAATATCTATTAAACCATTTATTCGCAGCAAAAAGTCTCATAATTTTTTTTAGGGATTTATCTGGCATTTTACAGTTTTTTTCTGTAAAAAAGCTTTTTTACGGATTTTTAAATAGCGTTTTTTTTTCTGTAACAGATCTTTTTATTATTTATTCATAGGAATTTATATGTTAATTCCAGGTATTTTCATCCAGTAGTTTTTTTGCAAACAGCGTTTCAAATTTGGCATCAATCGTTTTTTGTTTTTTTTACCCCACTCTTCAGCTTATCGGCTTTTTCTGGCAGCTGGTTGGCGCTGTGTTTGGCGAGTCGTCTGCCTTTCTGCACGCGTTTGGAGGGTTTGCGGCAGCTTATTGGATCACATCGGAAAAAACCTGTAAATTGCTAAAATGATCAGATTCGATAATTTTTGCTGTTTTACATTTTTTTTTTTTTTTAAATCTGCAGAAATTAATTTCGTACCTCCAAATGGATGGAATTGCAATCTATTCCGGGGTAGCTTGTGCATCCATCTAGGAGAAATACTATCTCCTCAAAGCTGGTGTTAGGTGATTTTGCATGTACGGTAAAATGGAAATTAAGGAAAATCTGCAAGTGGAGATTTTCTTGCTTACGATCTTCATTATACTGGCAACAGTGGAATAGGTTCCCATATCATTAAGACTGTTAACTCTATGGATGACACAGGCACGTGGAGTGTCTGCAATTTTAATGAAGATATATTGAAAATGTTTTCAAATAGCACTACCTAGGATATTGTATATTTTAAATACCCAATTCTAGAATTTAATTCAAACCCTGTTTTTTTTTTTTCTGTGACAGACCTTTTTATTATTATTCATAGGACCTTATATGTAATTTTCAGGCATTTTCGTGCAGTCGTTTTTGCAAACAGCTTTTAAAAGTTGCAGTGTTTTGTTTTGGTTTTTACCCCGTTTGTTGGCTTGTCGGCTTTTTCCGGCGGCTGGTCGGAGCTCTGTTCTGCGGATCGTCGGCTTTTTTGGATGCATTCAGCTTTATTTTGGCGGTTTTGCGGCGAATTGTCGGGAGTGTTCGGCTTTTTTTCAGCTTTTTTTCCGTTTGATGCGATGGTTTTTCGTATGCATTCGGTGGATTTTCCCTGCACTTCAGGCACCCTGCGGTGAATGCTAAATTCACCACAGGGTCGGGGAATTCTATTCCTCGAAGTGCAGGGAACGAAAGAGTACTGAAATTCCACCGGAATAACCCATATACTGTCCCCCTCACCTGTGGTTTTGAGGGGTTATACAGCTAGCATCGCTCGTGCACTCTAAAGTATTTACACATTTTTGTTGTTGTTTGGAGATATTTGTGGAGTGTGTGTTTGTGAGTTTGTTTTTATCTGCCCATCATAGTGGGCTTGTTGTGTCCAATATTGTGGCAGATTTTCACGAGCGTTTTCAGAAATAATTAGTATCTAAGTATAGATTTTATAAGAGTAACAATAACGTTTTTATGTTATGGAATGATTAGTGTTACGATTTGGATACATTATATTTCACCAGCTGTTGTAGTTTCTAGGAGGATTATCCGACTAAGGGGCTTGTTTGTTAACAAAGAGTTTGTTTTGGGTTACCCCCTTTTTTTCAGTGGTGACACAAACTGGTGATTAGACACAGGTCCAATCCTCCTTCCTTGTGTATCTATTGTTAATTTATCTCATACTATTTATTTATTTTATTTATAAAGGATTTTACTAGGAAGAATACATCATTGAGATTTCTATCTTTTTCCCGTATGTCCTGGGTTCAAGAACATTGAATTGTTACAGTAACTACGATTCTTTCTGTTGTTTCCCTCTTGAAGACCTCCAGTGTCGGTGTTTATTATTATTATTATGAATTAGCTGAGCATCTATAAATACGCCGCGTTATAATCCGAATCCTGTTAAGTTTTTTCATACATAAGAGGCTTATATAGAGCGCTCAGATGTTTTTGTTTTCACAACTGCGTTAATCTGTGTATGCAGCTGATTGACATTCTCTCTCCTGGGCTATACCCCATGTAACTTACAACACTAAGGCCCCTATTACACGCTTCGCGCAAATGCGTTCGCGCAGCGCAAATTTTTTTGCGCACGGAAAAAAACATTATCGCGCGAAAATTAACGCGCCATTCCGATCTGAGCGCATTTTTTCAGCCTTCATGTTTTTTTGTGCGCAAATCCGACGTGCAAATTCCTGTGCAAATGAACGTTTCCTGCAGGAATCGGTTGGCAGACTGTTTTTTTCATGGGATTCAGCCAATCAGAATAAAGAACCACCATTTCCTAAAGTTAGGTTGTTGCGCCTGTCAAAGTCAATCTGTGCATATGTGCTGAAGCAAAAAAAAACATCGCTGGTACGACTTTGCGCGAAGATTGTAATACCATCCGCACTAACGCATTTGCGCTCACAATGTTAAGTATAGGATGTGCGCAAGAACTTGAGCTCGTGCTGGGTTCGCGCAGGGTCAATCGCCGCAAACGATTACGCGCATTGTTTGCGCGAACGTCGAAATACGACGTTCTGCACAAATGGTTTTGTCCTCGCGCAAATGCGCATTTGCGCACACGCAAATACGCTGCGCGAAGCGTGTAATAGGGGCCTAAGAAATTTGGGTGTTTGCGCTCACACTTCAATACTAGACATCATTAGCTTAAATATATATCAAACTTTATTTTCCTGTAATTTTAGCATCTGAATATGATGTCTATTCTATACATGAATAACTAACGCAATGTATTATTGTAAATAAAGGTCATAGAAGTCACAGACGCATATCATCTCTTCTATGTGAAAACACATTTAGCACGACTCGGAATGTTCAGAGAAGCAGCGAAGTTTTAATCATAGCAACCTTCTATTACAGTATTTCATTTTAGAAAAAACATTTCTATAGCAACCATGCCCTGACAGCATTAGATGTACTGTATCTATGCTTCTAGATAATTTAGTTGCACTCTGTCTTCTTGTCATCTATCAGGAATTAAAAACAATAAAAATTGCATCAGTGCTTCCAGCACCTCAAGTAACATCAACAAAATAAAATGTCACCTCATTGTTCTCAGCTTTAAAGTTCAATATTAAAATAAGCAATTACGTTCTTTCTATAATTATCAGCAAAAACTGTAGTAACTGCAGTACCTTAAAATATTAACCACGTCAGAAATAAATTAAGTAGTGTTTCAGACTGCTGTTTATCACTTTACTGCATTATTCAGACAACGGATTAAAAATAAAAGCAGATGAGAAAAAAATAACATAGAAAATATTCTGTTGGAGTATTGTTATTATTCTATAGACCTTTTTACAACGGGGGATTATGGGAATTTCAGTGAAAGCTCTAATGCCCGTGACAGTTCTTGATTTATCATTGAGTGGTAATGTAAATTAATACTGTTTTAAATCTGAAAAAAAATAAAACATGCAGGGTTATTCAAAGAGATCCGAACGGCTGCCGAAAGATAACCGAATGCTGAAATTCAGCGTTAGGTTAACTTTCATGGCCATTTGGCTATCCAGAGAGCAGGTAGTTCGCCAAATGTTACATGCGGTGCCTGTTCGAGGGCAGTGAAATCCCCATAGCTTCGTCTATTCAGAGAACAAAAACCAGCAGTGAAAAGTTGCCGAAATGCCTTGCTATTTGGTTGCTTCATTCGACAGATTTATTCAGGTGAATCCCATAGGCTTCAATGTTAAAAATATTCCCGTTTTAATCCAATATCTAATAAACCGTTGATTATAATATTCTGCAGTAAAAAGTCTCTTTATAGATTTTTTAGGATCTTTTAAGCATTGTTTGGTATTTTTTTGCAAAAAAAATTCCTATATCTATTTTTTTTTTTTTTAAACGTTGCTTCTTTTTTCTGTAACAGCCCTTTTTATTATCATTCATTGGATCTCATATGTAAATTTCAGACATTTTTGCTCAGTAGATTGTTTGCAAACAGCGTTTCATTTTTCAAAATTCAAGCAAACCGTTTTTTTTTTCACTCCATTCGTCTACGGTGTTGGGTTTTTCCGGCGGCTGCTCTGCGCTCTGATCGGCTCCTGCTCGGGTTTCTCCGGCGTCTTCGGCAGGGTTAATCCAGATGTTCTTGCGAGTTTCGATGTGCATTCGCCTGGGTTTTGCAGTTAGTTTTCGGCGGCTTTTCGGCTGCTTTTCCCTGCACTACGACGGCCCTGTGATGCTTGCTGAATACACTGCAGGGTCGCTGAAATGGGATCGCCAAATCGCACCGAATTGAAGAGAACGAAAAGTCACCGAACGTACGGTAGCTTTTCGATTCTCTTTGAATAATCCTGATGGTCTTCAAATATAAGTAAAAACCTGATTTTTAAAAATGCCTGATATGCACATTGATATGTATATTGTTTTTCATGCATATTTAGGTTTTGCTAACTGAATGTTACCTACATAGCTGCACAATCCAAAATCTTAACTGGAAAGTGTTCCAACTTTTAGACATGTGCATGGCCAAAACATCTGGCCAGGTCAATTCGGTCAAATGCTTTTTTTCGAATGAACGGAATTTAATTCCCACCGCATTTTGTAAAGTCAGAACTCCTTCACTACCAAGTGATTTTACAAAAATCCACTGTCAGGAAGCAGTGGATTTTTTTGAAAATAATTTTGAATTAATTATACCGTAAGAAATATTTGGAATATTCCCAATGTATTCCTTACTGTAATAAACGATTTGGTAGACAAACGTCTCCATCTACTGGACAAAAGGGAGTTACTACAGTTAAAACTGCAGCATGTAGCTCTGTGCCTTTTTAGGCCGGGTACGTCTGATAAAGGATACTGCCTAGCTGATTTTAATCAGTTTTAACGCCTTGGGAATTATACCCACAGGGCTAAAACTTTGAAGGCACCATCTAGAGCAGTGGTTTCCAACCGCGGTCCTCAAGTGCCCCTACAAGTCGGGTTTTGCAGATATCTAAAGCACAGCACAGGTGATTTAATTTGCTGCTCAGTGATTGTAGGATTCAGTCTGCTTTTCTCCAAGGTAATCCTTAAAATCTGGCCTGTTAGGAGCACTTGAGGACCGGGGTTGGGAACCACTAATTTGCCTGAAACCAAACAAAATTAGCTTGCAACAAACAAATTTCATTTGCAATCATACAGTATAGCCCCAGTCGTAGTAACACGATCTAAGGCTGCTGTGATTGCTAGTGCTAATCGCTGATAGTAATTGTATTTATGCACAAATCTATCGAATGAATACATAAAATATAATTATATTACATTGTATTATAATGCAATTTCTTAATATATGATGCAGTAAATTTACATTTAGCATTATGGCTAATGAATGAATTGAACGGTTAATGTGATAATATATTATTTTTATGATATTTTATTAAACTAAATTAAAATTACTGCTGGGGCTAAAAATATATATTACATTAAAAAAATAACACATTCTCATGTATGTATAGTGTCCCACCTTTCTTTGGCCTCAATTGTTCAGTTTTCTAATTTTTCAAATACCGTAGATACTCGAATATAGCGCGACCGGACTGGAAGACTGGAAATTAGCAAATGTTGTGCCCATTTACAAGAAGGGTAGTAGGGAGGAATCGGGGAACTATAGGCCAGTTAGTCTTATGTCAGTAGTAGGGAAATTAATGGAATCCATGTTAAAGGAAAGGATTGTTGAACATCTAAAAACACATAGATTACAGGATCAGAAACAACATGGGTTTACCTCAGGGAGATCATGCCAAACTAATCTTATTGATTTTTTTGATTGGGTAACAAAAATAATAGACACAGGTGGTGCAGTAGACATTGCTTATTTAGATTTCAGTAAGGCTTTTGATACTGTTCCGCATAGAAGGCTTATCAATAAATTGCAATCTTTGAGCTTGGATTCCAATATTGTTGAATGGATTAGGCAGTGGCTGAGTGACAGGCAACAGAGGGATCAGCCAAATGACAAATGATTTAGGTAAACTAAAACAATGGTCGGAGCTGTGGCAATTGAGTTTTAATGTGGATAAGTGCAAGATAATGCACCTGGGATGTAAAAACCCAAGGGCTGAATATAGAATATTTGATACAGTCCTAACCTCAACATCTGAGGAAAGGGATTTAGGGGTTATTATTTCAGAGGATCTAAAGGTAAGTAGTCAATGTAATAGAGCAGCAGGAAATGCTAGCAGAATGCTTGGTTGTGTAGGGAGAGGTATTAGCAGTAGGAAAAGGGAAGTGCTCATGCCACTGTACAGAGCACTGGTGAGACCTCACTTGGAGTACTGTGTGCAGTACTGGAGACCGTATCTCCAGAAGGATATAGACATCTTAGAGAGAGTTCAGAGAAGGGCTACTAAAATGGTGTACGGCTTGAAGGAGAAAAGTTACCAGGAAAGGCTTAATGATCTTAACATGTACAGCTTGAAAAAAGACGAGACAGAGGTGATATGATAGAAACATTTAAATACGTAAAGGGAATCCACAAGGTAGAGGAAGGGAGTATATTTAAGAGGAAACAAAATAGCAAAACAAGAGGACATAGTCTTAGATTAGAGGGGCAAAGGTTTAAAAGTAACATCAGGAAGCATTATTTTACGGAGAGGGTGGTGGATACATGGAACAGTCTTCCAGTAGAAGTGGTAGAGGCCAAAACAGTAATTGAATTTAAGCAGGCATGGGATAGGCATAAGGCTATCCTAAACAAAAGATAAATCCAGGTAAAGTATCCATGTAATTGGGCAGACTAGATGGGCCGAAAGGTTCTTATCTGCCGACATTTTTCTATGTTTCTATGTTTCTATGAGCTGACTATAACACGATGGATAGAGATTTATTATGGAAATGAGAGAATACTCAAGACAAGAATATAACGCGAAAAACTAAATTTGACTGTACCGGTAAACAATTAAAATGTTTCCAGAGTCTCTTAACACAGGCTACCCCTCAGGCCAGGGCGTTCTGGTCTAGAGTGATTGCAGTTGTTACTAAGTATGAAACCACCGACCACGTGTCTTCTTTACTAGCATTTAGATGGCTGGTGGAGGCGAGTGAGGTGAATGATTGGCTTAAACCGAGCGTGCCCTCTGGCCATGATGGATCCCACCTCTCCCGAATCCGGGAGTTCCTGAAGTGTTTGCAAGCATCAGGGAGCCCACATTCACTTCAGCGAGACTAATGGAACTTACGGGAGACTTGGGATCCAGAGCAAGGCAAGTTTTTTTTACACGCGATGCAGATGTCTCAAATATAACGCGACCCCTCCAATTTTAAGGTAAATTTTTGTTACCAAAATCTAGCGGTATACTCGAGTATCTACTGTAATCAAAATTTACTGGCTGTCCCCTAAACATTAATCATCTGTTTTCTACTTGATTATTGGTGTTTGGATAAATGGCACCTCACTGAACAGACATCATTGCAAAGTAAGGTGCTGATCAAGCAAAGAAATTGAGAAAGTCATCCTTCCCCATTTTGACACCAAGATCAAAGGAACGAAAACAAACCGATGGGCAAAAAATTGTTCATCATGCTGTTCCTTTTTCATGTTTTGATGATGTGACAGTTAATTTTTTTGTGATTCATACGAAACGCCAAAACATCCAAAAATTCGATGAACTACAGTTCATCGGGAAACAAATGCAAAAGTTTAATAATATTAAGAAATTTGTCAGGACTAGAGAATGAGGTCATTGTTAATTTTCATGAAGGAACTTAATGATTTTATACACAATGAATTCTGCAAGGATATGTTTTCTTTGTCACAACTGCTTTTGTTGTTATTTATTTACACTCTATATGCATAATTTGATGACTCTTTATAAATAATAGGAACAGACATATTCTATATCATTTATGAGTATTGCCTACTTGTTTTAACGCTGTATTTTATGGCATTTCGGCAAATTTGCAGTAATTTCTGATGTGTTTCTCCATTTTCTCTTAAATTAAGATCCAACAGCTTCTTGAGTTGTTCAGGGTCCTGCCACTCACAAACCTAAAACAATAATAGAATTAACGTAAACAAGAGGACATGATCAATAAACAGTACGTACATACTGTACATTTATAGTTGTGGAGTTTATGATAAACCAGGTTTTAGTCGGGCCACAATTCTCATTGGGTAGGATTCACTATCCAGCAATAATGTGTCAATTTGCAAAGATAGTACATCTGTAGACCACCATTATTTCCTGTGAGTAGACTGCTGCTCGAAAAATCCTATACTTAATAAGATAGGATATTAAATAATCATATAATTCCCTGTATCTATCTATCTATATATATATATATATATATATATATATGTGTGTGATTCAAATACATATCTTAGTTGTCTTGTTGTCAGGTCTTGTGGAGCTCAACTATGGCAGAAGCCAAGGTTTTCTGCCAGGAATGCCCTGTAGTTATATACTCGGATCACGGTGCATAGTGAGTGTTCATAGTGGTATTCCTTTCAGATCAGGACACATTGAAACTATATAGGTATATACTGAATGTGGACCACTGTCATGAACCAGTATCTTACTGAAGGCATCCATTTGAAATGAATTTTTTGGTTATGCATTGGCATAGCTTTTATTTCTTTATTTAATTGTCCTGGCAATTGGGTAAAGAGCTGAAGAGGATGCAAGTTGTTTCTTTGAAAGGGGAGTATAAAATATGTAGTTACTGAATCAGTTGTCCCAACAATGGATTATATTGCAATGCAGATAGAAAAGATTCATAGGAAATTACATTAATGTGTAAAGTAATCAAAAGTTCAGTTTACCAGAGTCTTTAACCCCTTCACTACCAAGATCGAGATATCTCTGGCTTGAAAGGCACCATCCAGTGCTTGTTATCGAGATAACTCGATCAGAAGCTCTGCTATTCAAAAGCAAGTGAAATTTGTTTGCTGACAAAATTTTTATTTGCTTTTGGGCCGCAGAAGGTGCCCCCAAAGTTTTAGCCCGGTGGGCATAATGCCCATAAAGCTAAGACTGTGAAAAATCTATTAACTAGATGTCCTGACATTGGACATTCAGCTGTTAATGCGGGGAACACGAGCTCAGGGGCGGACTGACAATTAATGGGGCCCCCGGGCAATAGGAAATCATGGGGCCCCACCCACAGGAAGCCAGACCCATAAAAAATTCTACCCCCTACAATAGCACAACAATGTACATGTGGGTGTTGCAAAGAAATTATTTCTGAACTCATTAAAATAACCTTTTTGAAATTTGTGTGAAGAAAATCCACTTGGACCCAGCAGCGAATTGGGGAAGCCATTGCGCCCCCTCCAGACTTACATATGGCCTCCACTCTGCTGCAGCAGCCATCACCAACTCACTGCAGCTAAGGCTGCGTCACGGCACAGAAAGTCCCTGTGGCAAATATGAGAAACTGCCTATCACATTAAAAGATACTGCACATTACAGAGCTCCACAGCAATAAAACTCACAGTAATGTGTGGTATGTGTGTGAGCATATCACAGAATCCACAGCAATAAAACTCACAGTAATCTGCACTGTGTATGAGTGTATCACAGAGCTCCACAGCAATAAACCTCACGCTCGTATACAATGCACAATACTGTGAGTCTTATTGCTGTGAAGCTCTGTGATGTGCGGCGTGTATGAGTGTATCACAGAGCTCCACTGCAGTAAAACTCACAGTAATGTGCAGTGTGTATGAGAGTATCACAGAGCTCCACAGCAATAAAACTCATAGTAATGTGCAGTGTGAATGAGCGTATCAGAGCGCCACAGCAATAAAACTCACAGTAATGTGCAGTGTGTATGAGCGTATCACAGTGCCCCACAGCAATAAAACTCACAGTAATGTACGGTGTATGTGAGTTTTATTGCTGTGGAGCTCTGTGATTCGCTCATACATACAGCACACATTACTGTGAGTTTCGTTGCACCGGCTTGATTTCATATGTATCACACGGCAGCATTTGGGAAGTGCAGTCAGACATTAAATATGCCAGCTAGCTATTTACCTTTATACAGCTCAAATATAACATTGCAACTTTGGAAGTGGTGCATAACGGTAAGCCGTAATGATGGCAGCTCTCGTGTGAAGGGCTGGCTCAAACCACTGTAAGACCCCCTACCACCTTTTGCTTTGTCCACTATAACCTGAGCTAGACACATAGTATTTATGATTCCTTTGATAATCCACACTGCTATTTAAATAAATTAAGCCGTCTAAAATGTCCATATAAAATACATTACACAGACCTACGGATAATAAATCCATAGCTCATTAACGTTCCCAACCAGAATAATACTCTATATTAGACATGTGCATTCGTTTTAGTACTAAAACGATTTAGTCCGAATTTTGAGATAATTTAGTTTTAGTGTGACTCATGAGATACGAAACTGCTCAGTACAAAAAACGAAAGAAACTAAAATAAAATGCACTACATTTTAGTTTCAGTCCTTTTTGTGATATTACATTGATGAGTGAAAGAGACCAGTAAAGAAGAGTGCAACATCGCAAAGCTACAGAAAAGGTTTGTATGCGTAATCCTTCCCGACCCCTACCCAGAAATCTGACAGTGATAGAGCTCCAGAATACTCACTCGCAGCACAGCCAGCCAGCACAGGAGAGGAAACCTTTACTTAACCCTTGCATGTCTATGAGACAGACGAGATGATAAAAGCAGCTAGAGAAGGAAAACATTCAAATAAATTACACTGAAAGCTAATGACAGAGGAAGGCTGGATAGTAAAAACCCCTTTATAACAAGCAGCGCTGGGAGAAGAGAGGGACTTTATAAAACGTGTGTTATCTCCCCTCCCACTCTGCATAATAGGGGCTTAGGTCTGAAACATTTTATATTATCCAGGAGCACTATCTCCCATTCCTCATCTATAATACACGTTTTATATAAAGTCCCTCTCCTGTCCCAGTGCTGCTTGTTATAAAAAAAAATTCCGCCTGATACATTTATTATCCAGCTCTCACAGTTACTCTGTCTTTATGAGCCTTCAGTGTGATTTATTTGAATGTTTTCCCTGGATTTAAAGTGCTTTATTTTATTATATAAATAAATTTGTACCAGTCATCTCTTCTCTGAGCTTTCAGACCGATTTACATTAATATTTTCCCTCTCCCCTGCTTTTATATTCCTGTGTCTCCCCCACAGAGATACAAAGTTTAAGTAAAAGTTCCCTCTCCTGTGCTGGATAAGCATTGCATTCCGAAGTTCTGCACCCTCCACATGCCAATGCAGTAGGATGTTCTATACAGAGAGGGGCATTAATTAATGCAGGTGGATGTTGTATACATTATACAGAGAGGGGTATTAATTAATGCAGGAGGATGTTCTATACATTATACAGAGAGGAGCCTTTTTTTATCCCTTTAAATCCAGTGGCTGTGAGCGCGGAGATCGGCTACTTGTTATATTATCTCTCAGTACAATGTATCAGGCTCAGCTGTTACAGTAACTGACTGTAACAGCGCTCAGAGTTTCAGTAAAACAAGGAAATAATATTGTTCTAACCTTATATATAAAAATATTATTTACTAGTTTTACTGAAACTCTGAGCACTGTGATGAGCAGCAGTCAGTTACTGTAACAGCTTTGCCTGACACATTGTGCTGAAAGTGAGAGATACTGTAACA
The DNA here is from genome assembly GCA_009667805.1 of Leptobrachium leishanense. Classification (NCBI taxonomy): domain Eukaryota; kingdom Metazoa; phylum Chordata; class Amphibia; order Anura; family Megophryidae; genus Leptobrachium; species Leptobrachium leishanense. The sequence continues at coordinate 256,402,752 of CM019067.1, forward strand.
AGCAGCGATCTCAGCCCTCTGAGGAGCCACTACAATAGTAATTGTATCCATTGTTTTCGGATGAATGAAATTAGTTTTCATACTAAAGAACTGAAAACGAATTTCTTTAGCAACTAAATAAATTGCATTTTAGGACTAATCCATTAGTTCAAAACAAAATTTTGTGCTGTGCACATGTCTACTCTATATCCAAATGAGGACTTGCGCCTTTAAGCCCAGGGGAAAAGGGGTAGCATGGAATGGCCCATGTAAAGCAAATACACTGCATCTCCTATATTTATTCAAATGAACTATGACAACCTGGGACTCTGCCTCAAAAACAGTCTCTGGGGATTATTCACTAAGTGAAGTTAGAATAAGTGATGAAACCATGTTAAACTTTGTGATTTGGATAGGAAAAAAAATGACCCAGGAATCTTCAATGAAACCTCATCTGCTTTTCTTTAATTTCCATACTGGGATTATGAAGGTTTGAAGTGGTTGCAAACATTCGAACAACATTTAGTGAATAATCCCCCGTTTGATCTAAAATCACATACAGGGTTATTCAGAGAGCGTGAAAAGCAGGAGAATGACTGGAGAATGACTGGAGAAAGAAAAATTCTAGGTCAAAATAGCCGATTTGGAAAGTGAGATGAAAGGGAGAATTTTTCTGGTTTGGCTATTTTGACCTAGAATTTTTCATTCTCCAGTCATTCTCCTGCTTTTCACGCTCTCTGAATAACCCTGTATATGTTGAATAGAGGTCCTATAGAAATGTTTACCAACTACCTGTGAAGATAAGAAGAAATAAATGATTGTTGCAGTCCACAAGAGGGGCTGATTTTATTTTCTTATATACGGAGGCCCAAACATTCAAAACCTCTTTACAATTTTTCCCTTTAAATTCCTAACATTTGTCTGTAACCCCTGCACCTCACCCACCCAGGATAGTTACAGACTCTCACACCCAGCATGCTGTGACTGGCCTGGCAGGGTCTGAAGAGTTGCCTGCAGGGTAAATGATTGCTGGGAGCTGCTTCCACTCCAGCAATCACTGAAAACAATGACAGATCAGGGCCTGAAACCTCTGAAGAGTGTTGGAGCCAGGACACTGGCTAGCTCACATGTTGCTGCCCCCAGCCCTGAAATCTCAAGGGACCCCACCATCCCAGCTTTCCCCTGACTCACCTCACTCTCTCTGTCTCCAGCAGAACCTGAAGCATGCTGAGGAGAGGCCAGCCCTGGAGTGAGCAGGCCGGCATTACACTGTATGGGCTGCCCCTGCACCATGCCCACAGCAGGAAGCTGCCTGCACTGGTCACCGGAACAGCAGCTCAGCTCTCCGAATTGTCAGGGAGCCGGCTGCTTTCTGGGAGGCCTGGCACCCAAAGCTCCAGTTAAATCTCCAGCCTCCCTTGGAACAGTGCACTACACATACCTCTGGTTCTAGAGAGGTGCTGCCGTGGGGAAGCTGCACACTAGGCCTATGGGGAGGATAGCTCTGCACACTGCATCCCACATTCCCAACTGGAGCAGGCACGTTGCTTTGGCTCTGCCCCCTCACGTGATGCATCCAATGCATCCCCAATGCAACGTGCCTGCTGTGAATGCGGGATGCAGTGCGTGCGCCGCTGGGACATTGCTGCCTTTCAAATGATCGTCCGGTTCCGGAGCAGAGGGGAACAGGCGGGGCCCACTGTGCCTGGTCAAACCGGGCCCCTACCGACCCGCGGGCCCTCGGGCACTGCCCGATTGCCCAATGGGTCAGTCCACCCCTGCACGAGCTGCAACTGTAACAGCTGTATCTAAATTTGGCAGTAGATGGCACCTTCTACTGGCCAAATATGTTATTACCGTAAGAAATACATCGGGAATATGCCCACATATTTCTTACTGTATAATTATTTAAAAATGATTTTTCAGAAAACCACTGGTTCCTGACAATTTGTTTTTGTAAAATCACTTGGTAGTGAAGGAGTGGTTGTCAAACTCCGGCCCTCCAGATGTTCCTGAACTACAACTCCAATGATTTCCTGGCCAACTATCACATTTAGGGAATTCTGGGAATTGTAGGCATCAGCATCTGGCAGACTGTGTGTTGACAGCCCTGCTTTAAACCTTCCATTACATGTCTTCTTTAATGTAAGAAGAAAAAAATTATAGTAAAGTTGATATTCTATAGATTGTAATCTGTTTCATTTGCAATTTTCTTAGTTTAATTCCTCATTTATTTTTGTAAATTGCTGCAGAAAATGCTGACTCAGTATAAACAAGATCAATAATATTATAAAACATAACAGATTAAATCCCGAGTAAGTAAAATGGCCAGTAGCTCAATGACATCAATAAACTTGACATGTCACATAACTAAAAAAACTACACCTGAAAATGTATAACACTTTTTTCTTAAATATATAAAAGTAAAAATTATATAATTACCTTCTCAGATGAATCTGTTGCTTTTTGTACAACCTCATTCATCAGAATCCTGCATACCTCCTCCACAAACTTTTCCCCAGCACAGCTATCAATTATTGGTCCATTCAATACAACTCCATCCACAAGCACCGCATTTCTTTTCATGTTCTTTGTTTCCTGATTGATTGAATCAACTGAAAAATGAAATTACCCCAATTAGAATTGTTATGCTTCTGGGGCCCGTGTTAAAACATAGTATAAATTAGTTTTTGCTCAAGTAATGGCAGCATTATGGCAGCATTATGTTTTTTAATGGTTCAATAGGGATGCTACATATTCGCATATTCGTTTGAAATTATGTTTATACTTTCAATGAGAATGTACAGCTTTTATGTCTGGGTATAAAAATATACAAGAAATCCAAGAAATAATAGAAAAGCATCAAGAAAATAGCCAACATGCATAGCAATGTTTAAAATATGATTTAGAATTCTATCAAGAAATTAATGTTACATTTAACTCTGAAAGGAATCACAACAATATTTAATAATATTGTAAAACATAGGTAGAATGATAGATATACTTATTTTTTTTTTCCTCTTCTGCTATTCACTACATTTAGGACTATGCAAATCAATACATTTTACTAAGCCTGGTAGTAAGTTTCCTAAAATGCTATACATTTGCCAATCATTTATATATATATATATATATATATATATATATAGTCACCAGTGAATGGCAGTATGTAGAGATACCTTTTTATTGGACTAACGGTACATTTAAAAGACAGGTTTTCAAGAGTATAATTCGCTTCTTCAGGTCTGGAGGCTATACTGAGCAAAATCATAGATGGAATGATAAAGAGCAGATCAGAAGGGTAGGGGATGGGTAGTCGTAAAAACTGAATAGTGGAATAGTATGATCCAGAAATGTAAGGATCATAGGCTCATAAAATAACAAAGATAAGCATCTTGATGAACATCTAATAATTGAGCGTGAAGAGAAAGACATCAATGACACAACTTTAAAAAAAAATCATATAAACCAGGTACAATGCTGAATGTTACATGACATTGTGGTAGTGAGTTAAAAAGCCAGAGTCTCCATTGAGTCTCTCCTTTATAGTGTATATATATTTTATTAACTATTATATAATATCATTCTGGTAAGTATTTTTACTACAATATATGGTATCCTATAGTGATATAGTGATATTCCTGCAATAAACTACATGCTCTCTTTCAATAACACATATTGGGCTAGATTCCAAGGGCACGATTGCGTGGAAACTTTGAGGTTTTATGGAGTTGGTATGGTAAAAAGTGTTCTGGATAAATTTACATCCAACTCAGAATCTAGCCCATCCCATCATTTTTATTTATGTTAAAGCAGTCATAACCTTCAAGAGAGAGCTGGGTGAGTTGGTTGGCACATATACCACATTTTTGTCTATAACAAAGGCACCTACATACATTGTTATATCCCATTTGATAACACTTGTTAGATTTTACTTTTTCTTCAAAAATAAGCATTAGTATCTGACTAATGTCAACAAACAGTTTTTTGTTTTCTTTGGACTATATAAGAAGAAGAGTGATGCTGATGTTTATTTATTTTTATTTTTATTTATAAAGGATTTTGCCAGGAAGGATACATTGAGATTTCTCTCATTTTCAAGTATGTCCTGGGTTCAAGAACATTGTTACAGAAATACAAAGTAGTAAAATGCAAGATATTAACACAAAACAAATATACAGATTAACAGAAAAAAAATATGTAGGAAATATAGTCACTATGTTACATGTTTACAGGTGCATTCCTTATTGAGGTATGTTAATAGGGAGCTCTTAAGGAACTTTAGACTGGGGGAAGATTTGATGGCGTCTGGGAGGTTATTCCATAACTGTGGTGCTCTGTAGGAAAATGAGGATCGAGCCACTTTCTTTTTGTATTGTGGTATTGCAAGTAAGGTTATAGGTGAGGGAACTGCTGAGGGAAGCAGCCTATTCAGGTAGGGTGGTAGCTTCCCAGAAAATCTCTTAAACACCAGGTTGGAAAGGTGAAGAGTGCGTCTAGATTCCAGCGATGGCCACTTTAGTTCTTTTAACATGTCACAATGGTGGGTCATGTAGTTACATTGTAGCACAAATGACAGAATGAGTTGCGAGGCCACTGCATACACTGCATCTCCATATTCAATAGCCAGCATAAGCATTTGTTGTACAATCTGCTTTCTTACCGCGGGCGCAGGCAGGATTTGTTTCTGTACAGGGCACCTAGTTTGGGGTAAGTGACTGTGGTCAACGTGCCATTTGATTTTGTCTTGACACATAGATGGGGATTTTGCAATTTGTGTAGTTTAGGTGCTGTTCCAAAGAGCATTGTAACAGTTTTGACAGCATTTTGAAAAAGTTTGTTATCTTTGATCCACTTTTCTACCTCTGTGAATTGGTCTTGCAGCACGGCCTCCAGCTGTGGGAGATCTGGTTTGCTGGCATAGATTACAGTGTCGTCTGCGTACATGTGTACAGTTGAGGCTTTGCAGACATTAAACAGATCATTTATGAATATTGTGAATAGCAGGGGGCCGAGTATCGAGCTTTGAGGTACACCGCACGTGACTGGGAGGGAAGTGCTGTCAGAAATGGACACATATTGCGACCAACCAGACACATATGATTGAAACCAGGTTAGCGTGCGATCACCAATACCAGAGTTTTTAAGTTTTTGTAATAAGATGCCATGGTCTACTGTGTCAAAGACCTTGGCAAAATCAAGGAAGATGGCTCCAGTTAGGTTTCCTTGTTCCATACCAGCCTGGATATCTGTCATGCCCCATGGCAGCAACCATCCTGACACCCCCCTGGTGGTACATTTCCTGCCCTGTAACCTGCATCCTACATCCAGCAACCAGCAGTTAAACAGTTTACACCAAAGCACGTCACACCACACACACGAAATAAAGTACTCCGCCCCACACTGACCAATTGCTGGTTCATTACAGCTCTTGAATGCTTAGAGTGAAGTTCTGTTACCAGTTGCTCTGCAAAAACCTATTCCTTTTCTTTTCCTGGTTCCTGCAATTGTTTCCACCACGCTTCCCACCATCCTGCAGAATTCATCCGGTCAGTTTCCATATTTCATCCCCTAACAAACCTTACCCACGCGGTCATCTGTGCAGGAAACTGCATACTGGGTTCATATCCCCCACATCCCAGTGTCACCCCCGTACCCGGGCATGACAGAATGAACCAGCCCGAATTAAATGAACCCGCGGTCCTGCACTTTGTGGTGGAGTTGTTTAAAAGGACTTACCAGGACCTGTTTAACCAACTGATGGACTTTGTATTAAAGCTGCTGCAAAATATTAGGGGCACCTCGCCTAAAGAGCATGTACCACCGACCAGCAGACACAGAGGCCCCCTGTCTCCCGAGGAACGGGCCAGGAGACAGACCACCGATCTGTGTCTCTATTGTGGGGACCCCACCCATTGGCTCGTGGACTGCCCACTAAGACCCCTGAAATCTACTGTGGTTTCTAAGCCTGCTACTACCTCCTAGCAGGCTCCAGTGCTTAGAACTCTGCAGCGACCACGAGCTCCCAGGCCTACTGCTGTCTCCAAGCAAGTCCCTGATGTGGAGTCAGCTTCAAAGAGACCTGCAGCGCCTAAGCCGGTACCCTTGCCCAAACCGGCCCCCAGGGGGTCTGCTGCACAAGAGGGTGCACCCAGAAAATCACCTGTACCCAAGAGGTCCCCAAAACCTCCACCTCCCCCCAAACCTGTACCCAGGAAGCCACCCGCATCCAGGAGATCTCCTGTACCCAGACCTACTCCTAGGAGAGCTGTGCCCTGAACCGCGGCGCCGCCGACGTCCAGCTCTGAAGAGGAGTCTGACATTCCCATGGATGTAGAGGCCTCCATACCCTTGCCCAGGGAGCCTGAACCTGTCCATCCTATGGATGTGGAAGCTGCTTCGGTGGAACCAGAGCCGATGGAGATTCTGTGCACACAGGTTCCAAACGTAACAACCACTCCCATCACTCCCAGCCTGCAAGATCCGGCGATCCTTGAGTCTGAAGGTATGGGTTATGACCCCCTCTATAATTTTACGCCGCTCGGTTATATACCTTCTGACGACTCAGATCCAGAGGTTTCGTTGAGGGAAACTGCCCGGGACAGCGCACTCACCAGTCAGGATGCGGTAGAGGTTGCCACCACCTCACCCTGTATGAAAGCATGGCGAAACATCTGCTCTTCCAGTGAGGAGTCTGCTCACGAGTGGAAAACCGGTGAAGAGGACTACGTGCCTACATGTGTGCCCACCGATACAAGGTATGACATGCCCAGCAGACCAATATTCGCTGCGACTGTAAAACCTGCAATCCATGAAAAGTCAGACGATTACTGGGAGATAGATGACTCGGAAGCTAAAAGCCTGCCACAAACCGCACGGCGCAGCAAAGGGCCACCTGGTCAACGACGTGATTATGTGGGCACCATCGAGGTGACCGATCCTGTTGTCCTCAGCACCCAGACGGATGAGACCTGTACGAGGAAATCTAAATCTAGGGCACGGAGACAACAAAGGAAGAACCGTCTCCAGGTCGGTGTGGCAGGATCCACCATTGGAATGATCCAGGACGTCCCACGGGTTACATCTACCCCGATGCCATCTGCCTATGTGGGCACGAAGTTCCCTGGTAACCCTGCCTCCTACCTGTGTCACTCTGTATCCAGGAGTCTACATGACCGTGACACTCCTACTCGTCCAGATCCCTCACTGGAGGAACCGGATCCCTATACCATACAAGGAACTTTTGTTATACCTGCCCGGGACCCTGTATCAGGAGAATGGACACTGCAACCTGTCCGCTGATACCGGCTGCTACCAGTCTTTATCGCACGGAGTGCGATCGTTAGGAGGGGAGTAGTGTCATGCCCCATGGCAGCAACCATCGTGACACCCCCCTGGTGGTACATTTCCTGCCCTGTAACCTGCATCCTACATCCAGCAAACAGCAGTTAAACAGTTAACACCAAAGCACACGTCACACCACACACGCAAAATAAAGTACTCCGCCTCATTACAGCTCTTGAATGCTTAGAGTGAAGTTCTGTTACCAGTTGCTCTGCAAAAACCTATTCCTTTTGTTTTCCTGGTTCCTGCATTTGTTTCTACCACGTTTCCCACCATCCTGCAGAATTCATCCGGTCAGTTTCCATATTTCATCCCCTTCCAAACCCTACCCACCCGGTCATCTGTGCAGGAAACTGCATACTGGGTTCATATCCCCCACATCCCGGTGCCACCCCGGTACCCGGGCATGACAATATCATTGGAAACTTTTAAAAGGGCAGTTGTGGTTGAATGAATTGGACGGAAGCCGGATTGATCTGGGGTTAAATACTTCAAATACTGATAGGAAGCCATTGATGGCGAAACACGTCCTGGTAGATATGATTTGTCTATTTTAAACAAATAAATGTTTTTATTTTAATTCAACTGCTGTTTGCCTTTATGACCCTGTAAAGAAGGTTTGGGGAACACCTGTATGATTTCCTGCGCGTATTGTGACGGAGCCAATAGAGGCTCAACCGTTTGTAAGTTTGAATTTGGCTCTCTTTTCTAAACCACAAAATTATTTGTGATTTACTGCACCAAGAGATGCCTCTATGGTCTTTGTCATTTCCTCTGCAGTATTTTCCCCTCTGCAAACCCTGGAGAAGTGGATCGAAGGGTCTATGGGCACCTGATATAAGTCCCTGTCCGCTATATTCCTGAGAGCCGGTTGTAGGCTCCCCAGAATGTGAGTTAAATAAGAATATAAGATACTCCCATCGGGTGCTCTTGTACTGCGCAATTTTGGTCCTCTCTGTGTTTTCTCCTGCAGTGTACACCTCATCATTTGCATTTTTAAGAAGATTTACTCCTGAAGATAAGGACTACTGTCTATGGACATATAGTGTGCCTACCCCACTTTCTTGTGGACCCAGGTCTTTAAGCGCTGTGTTGTATTCCTTATTGACTGATAGTAATCGCGTAATTGAGTGTAAACACATTTTTCCAGAATTTTTGACATTACAGGAAGCAATGATATTGGATGGTAGTTGGATACCAAAGTATTGTCTCCACTTTTATGGATAGGTACCACTCTCGCAGTCTTCCAGAGTTTGGGTATATATCCAGTTGCCAGTGATTCATTGATTAGGGTTGCGACAGGTTTTGCAATTGCCGGCACGCTGATTTTCAACAGCATTGCTGGGATTTGGTCAGGTCCTGACTGGTGTTTCATTGTTTGGTTACAGAGAAGTTTAGTAATGGCACTGACAGGCACCGGTCTAAAACTGAATTTCCCTTTGATACAGGGTTTTTGCACATTTGGAAGGATCTGACTTGTGTGCTGCCTTTCTGAATGTGTTTCAATTGCTAGTTTAGCAATCAGGGTGTTGGCGCATCCAACAAAATAGTTATTAAAGGCATTTGCTACATCTAGGGGGTGTTGTAGGGTTTGGTTGTTTACTTTTACAGCAGCTGGTTGGAAGTGGACAGGGGGCGATTGTATGTTGTTTATGATTTTCCAAAAATTTCTCAGGTTTGATATGTTATTGTTTAGCTTTTCATTGAAGTATTGGGCTTTGGCCATTTTTGTTTGCTTTGTGCATGCATTCCACCATTTTCGGTATTCACAGTGATCGTTCATGGATCCAGTACTCTTGAAATTTGACCAGAGTGAATCTCTAAGCTGGTACATGTGTGCGAGGTCAGCTGTAACCCAGGGGAGATGTGCCCCTTTGACTCGCACTTTACGCAGCGGGGCATGGGCATTCCAGACTTGCAGGAGCTCTGACTGAAAGTATTCAATTGCACAGTCCAGGTCTGGGATTAGGTTTAGCCTTTACCACGTGAGCTGTTTGAGATCATTTAGGAAGGATTCAAGATTAAATTTCTTGAAGGACCTGGTGATTATTACCTTTGGGGGGAGATTTTGTGGCCTTTATTTTGCTCACACAGTACACTAGACAGTGATCACTGAAGCTATTAGCGAGAACGCTTGCCTCCTGTATTCTATCAGGACATGAGGAGAGAATCCAGTCCAGCAAGGTATGGTTAAGGCTTTTCATATTAATGCGAGTGGGGGAGGAGATTAATTGTGTTAACGGGAAAGCCTTAAACTGTGCTTTTTGTTTTTAGGATTCAGCCAATCAACATTAAAATCGCCGAGGACCAGCAGTTCACTTTTTTTTTTGAGCTACCAAATTACTTAGGATTTGGGTTATGTCAGAAAGGGAGTGCACTGGGGAGCTCGGTGGGCGATAGAATCCAGCAACAATAATTGGTTTACTGAAAGGGATCTCAATAATATCAGAAAGGAAATCAAAAGTGGCTGGGGTGCTAGAGTTTTGCAGAGGGGTGAACTTTGTGGACCGTCAACATAAATAACAATTCCTCCCCCTCTCTTTGCTCTGTCCTTTCTATAACATGAATACCCTTGTATTGATGTGGCAGAGTCTGGGACTTTAAGGGTTAGCCATGATTCTGTCAGCACAATGACTTTAGGTTTGTAATGGAGGCACCAAGCTTTAAGCTCGTCCAGTTTAGGGAGTAAGCTGCGTATGTTACAGTGCACAAAGGAGAGGCCTTTTTTAGTGGGGAGACTAAATGTGGTGTCATCTGTTGGACCAGGGTTGGATTCAACATCATTTGCCAGGGCAAGCAGCAGAATAAATAGGAATTTGGACACAGTTTTCTTTTTGGATAATTGTGATTGGAGAGTCTTAAAACTCTGTGTGGGGGTGGTAGGGCTGCATTTTAACACTCTCCACCAGCACTCAGCTAATAAGTTAAAAGAGCTGAGTAGGCTATGGTGTATTTGGGTTTCTTTTTCTGCTTGGTGTAATTTGTAGGGTGTATAGGGAGGGAGGCAAAGGCGTAACTAGAAACCTCAGGGCCCAGGTGCAGGAACCATGACGGGCCCCCTCACCCTAGGCAAAAACATATTTTGTCCCCCTCCCGTCAACATGCATTGGTCCCCCTCCAGGTCCACAATCTTGTCTCCAGACAATCAGTTTCCCATTTTTTCCAGGTCCACTATGACCTCTTCAGTCCATCCCATTTTAATGTAATGTGCACTACGTGTATCTCACAGAGCTCCACAGCAATAAACCTCACAGTAATGTGCGCTGTGTATGAGCGTATCACAGAGCTCCACAGCAATGTGCAGTGTGTATGAGCGTATAACAGTGCTAGACAGCAATAAAACGTCAAAGTAATATATGGTGTGTCTGAGTGTATCACAGAGCTCCAAAGTAAAACTTAAACATAAGTATATTATATTTTCAGACCCAGGCAGGCGAGTGTGGGCCCCCCAAACGCAAGGGCCCGAGTGCGGTGGCACCCTCTGCACCCTGGTAGTTACGCCACTGGATGGAGGGTATATTTAGAGAGCAGGGTGGTAGAAGAAAGAAGCAGTAAGAGAGGGAAAAACATTTCTAGAAAATGGTGGAGGGGAGAAGAGGAAGGGAAAAAAACCAAAAAAACAAAACAGAAGGCAGGCAGGGAATCGATAAGGTGAGCAGAAGATGGAAGGGAGTCTGGTAAGTGAAGTTCTAGAGTGGTGCAGGATGTGAGGGCAGCTAGAGAGTAAACCGTGATTTCAAGGTCACTTGTTATTGTCACTGAAGTTAAGTGATGTTACATCAGCTAAACCACTTAAAACGCAAAAGGAGGAACCAATGTGTCCTCTTCCCAAGAACTGAAAGGACAATGAGAACAAATAGTTCTCCAACAACGTCCTTTCTTTGTCCCTACACATTCTAGTTAGATTATCCACATGCGATTTTGCACAGTTCTCGAGCTCTTGTTCATGGATCCTACGCACTCCAGGAAAGGTGCAAATTGAATTGCGAAGTACAGCTGCGTGTGTCCGTTAGTAACTCCCACAAATTATAAAATGAGTCGCTAATATAGCTCATACTAGAGCTGATAAAAGTGTGAATGCTGATGCATAGTAAGGCACACTGTGAAGCATTAAATTTGACTTTTCTCATTAACATCATTGCTTTCACATATCATTAACTCTTTTATCACCTTTGTAACAGCATTGTGGTTTCTTACACACAGCATTAACTTTTCTTCTTTTTTTGGACTGATAGAGTTTCAATTCAATATCTATAGATGTAAAAGGAAGAAAAAGTGTTTGTTTTTTTGCTTGTGTGCATTTGGATTCCTTGTAGTTTGATTATGTGATTTAAATTCAACATGATCATCAGTCAAGTGTTGAGGTGATACAGCTGTTTGATTTATTTTGTGATTATTTAACAAGTAAAGAAACTTCTTGAATGGGAATATATGAAACAATACATCCCACAGTGAATATTTGATTATATAATTCAGGATTATGAATGCTGATGCGTTATCAAAAAGAAATGAAAGAAAGTCTAAACCACGGATTAAGGATTAAATAACAAGGTGAGTTCAGAGATTTAACGGCATGCTTTAATACTGAAAAGGTTACTATTCAAGAAGAACACATTAATGATGTGTGCTTTTATGCTAAGGATTAGTGATGAGCCGAACACCCCCGTGTTCGGTTCGCATTCGAACTCGAACAATTTCAAAAGTTCGAGTTCGAACGCAAACACGAACCGAACTCAATGCAAGTCAATGGGACTCGAAAGTTCGATTTTTAGAGTGCCCTCCAAGAGGGCATATATGCAAGATATTTGCCATAAAAGGTGTATGGGGGTCTGGGTAGTGCCCTGGGGAATAGGAAACAAGGACAAAAAGTTTAAAAAAAGTTTTTAAAGGAACAGTGAGTTTTCCATGAAATAAAGGTTGAGAATAAAAACAAAAAATTCCTTCAAATATCGTGCCTAGGAGGTCCCCATAACCTGCCCGTGAAGTGGCGGATTTGTAGGATGTATAGAAACATTTAAAAACAAAAAGTGACATTTCAAATGACGGTAAATGGTTTTCCTTTAATCTATTCATAAACAACTGCTTGGGGCGGCAGTCTGTATGAAAAGAGGAGAAATTTTAGGACACGCAGAACAAGTTTAGTGATTTTTTGGCTAAATTATGGTGAAACTTATGCAGGCTTTGGATGAAAGTAACAATAGGTGCTTTAAAATTGGGCCTTTAGAGTCGGCAACAGTGCCGTCACACCGTAACCCCTCTGTGGTATTGTGGAAGAGTGCAGGGTTGGACCCTGTGGTCAAATATTAAAATGATATGAATCTGGTATAGGCATCAGTGGCAGTGCACCCAAATATTGTGCCTTTGGTGGCAGCAAGTGCCTTCACACCGTAAGTAACCCGTCTGTGGTATTGTGGAAGAGTGCAGTGGTGGAGGTTTTGGTAATGCAGAAGAGATCCTCGATCTGTTCAGTTACATCAGCAGCTATAACAAAACCGGGTCAGCAATGTTTAGGCACTTGTAATGCGCTACTGTATATGGTGAGAATTGGCGCACACCAGTAGCAACAGGAAGCAAACAGAACAGGCAGGGAATACACAGAGAGAATAGTCAAATGGCAGGCAAAGTCGGCAACAGATCGGGTCAGCAGAACAAGCAGGGTCAGTAACAAGTATACAAACTGATTCAGTAAGCTAGCGATGTGGGAATAAAGGCTGAGACACACTGAGCGTGTAGCGACGCACAGCGTAGCGAAGCGAAGAGAAGCAAACATTTTGCAGGCTTGACTTCACTCCGCTCCGCTTCGCAGCGTGTCTACACTACATTATGTTTGCTTCTCACCACACTGGACAGGAATCCACTAATTAAATTAAAATGTACACAAAGCACATGTTATATAGGCACAAAAACGTTTCTACTGAATAAAATACATCAAAAATTACTGTTAATTTAATAGGAATAGTATAAAAATATAAAAAAAAGGTAACCCCTGATCATATATATTATAGGGACACGGAGCGCCGTGTAAAGAGTAGGGATGCATTGATACCACACACAGACATATACGTATATATCAACACACAGACCTATATATACGTATATATCAACACGCAGATATATATATACACCCACCCACAGACCTCAGACCATATATACACATACGCACATGGGGGTGGCATGTGGACAATCTCAACTAAATGCGCCCCCCTCTTTTGGCTGATCCCTCCAGAAGAAATGTTGAACCCGACAGAGCAGAGAATATATATATTATTCTCTGCTCTATCGGGTTCAACATTTCTTCTGGAGGGATCAACCAAATGGGGGGGCAATTAGTTGCCAAAATGTGTGTGTAATACAAGTCTGGCTATATATATTTATAAGAATATAGATATATATCTTATCTATATATATATATATATATATCATGCCTGCCCTTACCTTCCCCTATAAATTTGCTAAAATATACACACAAAAAAAACAAACCACTGCCTGAGACCCCGCGCAGCCCACATGCCACCACCCTCTACCTGGCTGAATGTATCTAATATATATAATTAAATACATTCAGCCAGGTAGAGAAAGGAAAAAAAAAAGGATTATTTTATGTTCCCGGGGACATTTAAAAATGTCCTTGGATTTAATTTTTTTTAGAAATGTGTCACCTTACCTTAGCCTGGTGGTCAGTGGGGGCTCCCTGGATCCTGGTTGTGGGGGGGTCTGCCGTGGCCGCAGTTGCAGTGGCTCCTTCCCTGCGCTGCCTGTCTCTGCCACATGCACCCAGGTGGCTAGCCTGCACAGTCGCAGCTCTGTCATCACATGCTCCTCAGGGGGATCCTTGGGAGGCCCCTGCAGGCTGCCCTCTACAGTGCCTGATTAGAGGGCCGTGTCTGCCTGATGTTTTAGTAACAAGAATGTTTTATCCCATTGGCTTCAATGTTAAAAATATTCCCGTTTTAATTCAATATCTAATAAACTGTTGCTTATAATATTCTGCAGTAAAGAGTCTCTTTATTTATAGATTTTTTAGTATTTTTTAAGCATTTTTTATACTTTTTTCCAACAAAAAAAAAAATCGAACTTTTGGCAAACGTCCCAAAAAGTTCAAAGTTCGCGAACTGTCGAATGGCCGATGTTCGATGCGAAGTCCGAACAGATCGAACCGAACAGCTCATCCCTACTAAGGATATATGACAGCACAAGGCGAAGGATTGTGATTATGCTTTAATAACAAGCAAAGATTTAGAAATGATTTCTTATAGCACTACAATTTACAGAACGGATTTATAATAAAATACACCAGCAGTGGAGCCTCCTCCATTGAGCCAGTATACAGGCAGTGCCCCACCAGTGTTTTGTGATCAAAACAATACATATAATTAAATAGCAAAATAAATATATTAATTAATAATATTCATATTTGTCTAAGCTCATGGCTAGTAATATTTCCTGGAGAGCCGTAGATATTACTTCGAAAAAAATATTAAAGGAAGAAACTATTAAGATTGTTGCCTGATTGCATGAACAGCAACTGGGTATGCACAGAGATCTGTTAAAAAGAGGATTTAACTTTTTTCCCATCGATCATAGCACAAACTGAGCATTCTTAGGCATTCTGTGTCTTTGACTTGGATTGTGGGTAATGTATCTTTACGTAATGCCTGGATGTGTATGTCTCTTTAAAAGTGTTTGAATAAAGAAAAAACGTCATCGTAATGCCATCTTGTTCTATGACTGTCATTAGAACACATTCCCAGTCCTGCCTTCTGCTCCTCTGATTGGCTCTTTGACAGGGGAGGAAGGTAAGAGGAGTGACAACGGTACGGAGATTGGTGTCTGGCAAAATGGCTGATGCTTTACACATTGTGCTGGATTCAGATAATTTTTTAAGGAAACTAAAGGATTATAATGTGAGGGGGATAGTGTACAGGGGTAAGGAGAGTTCAATGTTTAACCCCTCTGATTCCCACTTCCTCCTGTTTAACTTTATAGAATTCCTTTAAGGTAAAATAATTCCACTGATTTGCTGGTAGATCTCTTACCAACAGTAAAACCTCCTTAGAAAACATTGGTCTTCCATAAGTGTACATCAAGCTTTTCTGCTGGAATTGGTTGTGATTACAATCCGGGGAAAAGTGGATAACCCATTTTCTGATTCATTGGTCACAGGCACCAATGTATCAGGGCTACTGCCAACGCCTTCCCAGCCTCTGCTGACCGGCAACTCCAGGCTAGAAAGGTTCCTGCTGCTTCTGTAGCCATGCTACACATAGGCAGCATGTATCATTCCAACAGCGCGATTCACTCTTAGCTTCTTTCCATTGACCTGATTCCTTTTGGGCTTCATTGTGGTGATGCAGATTCTATTGAGCGTTTAACAACCACTTCATTTTCGTGCACCGGTTTCCTGTACCACTGGCATTTGACATCACCAACAGATGCCACCCTATAGCAGCAAGAATTAGGGTATTTAGGTCAACCGGTTCATTCCAGCATTGCCCTGTTATGGTTTCACTTACCCCTAGCATGTTATATGGTTCTTTTTGCTTATTTGTACTAACCTCTGGCTATTACTGGGACTATCTGAACCTTTCCTGGATTATATTTTGTACTCCATGTACCTTTGGCTTCTTGACCTCAGCTTGTTTATATGTTATTACTTATCAGTTAAGGCCATTATATTAGTTTAGGGATTGTGTACCTAGTGTACATATGTGTGCTGGTCACATATCTATCTTCATACACTTTCAGGGTTATTCAAAGAAACCCGAATTGGCTCTGAAATTGCACCGAACAGTGAATTTCCCTGTATGGGGCAATTTCTTTGCCATTCGGCTATTCAACAAGCTGGCAGTTTGCCAAATATTTGCGAATTGCCAGCAAAATACAGTGATCATTGACGGCAGTGAACTCTCCATAGGAAAGTAATGGTTAATCTATTCAGAGAACACTGAACAGCACCGAAATGTCAGTGAAATGCCTGATTTTCTGTGATTTCATTTGACAGGTTTAATCAGGTGAATTCCTTACAGGGCTATTCAGAAAGCGGTGAAAACCTTGAGAATGACTGGAGAAGTGAAAATTATAGGTCAAAATAGTTAAACCAGAAAAATTCTCCCATTTATCTCACGTTACAAATCGGCTATTTGGTCTAGATTGTTCATTCTCCTGGCAATTCTCAAGGTTTTTAACTCTCTCTCTCTGAATAGTCCTGTTAGGTGTCAAACTTTCAATGTAAAAAACATTCCCTGATTTTTTAAAATATTTATTCAACTGTTTATTCTTTTCACAAGAAAAAGTCTCCTTATTTATTTTTTAGGGGTTTTTTTAAGCATTTTTTGGGATTATTTTCAGCGAAATTTTTTTATATGGCTTCTTTTTCTACAAAAGACTTTTTTATTATTATTCATAGGACCTTATATGTTATTTCCAGGCATTTTCACGCAGTATTTTTTTTTGCAAACAGTAAACACATGTTAAAAGTTGCAGGGTTTTTTCTTCTTTTCTTTTTTACCTGTTTGTTGGCTTGTCGGCTTTTTCCAGTGGCTGGTCGGTGCTCTGTTCCACAGGTCATTGGCTTTTTTTGGATTGATTTGACGGTTTTGAAGCGGGTTTTCGGATCTTTTCGGCAGTTTTGTGGTACTTTCTCCGATTGATTTGCCGTTTTTGCAGCTGTTTTTCGGATGCATTCAGCAGCTTGTTCCCTGCACTTCGGGTAAATGCTGAATTCACCGCAGGGTCTGTGAATCAGACTAGCCAAAGTGCGGGGAACAGGGGAGCACCGACATGTCAGTGACATTTCAGTGGTCTCTGAATAACCCTGAAAGTGATTTTTTTAAAATTGCTGAATCATAATTTTTCTTATAGCATTTTGGTTGAGTTCTGCTGATTCTGTCCAGGAATTACTTTTGAGATTATGTAATTTGCCTAGATCAATTGTAGATGTCATCATGCTCAGATGTTTCTTGATACTCTTGCTGTCACTGACAACTGTGCCAGGAATAACCTAATGGAGACCATTATCTTCTAACTCTTTCGGGAATGTGAGGCTCCGTTCTGGCTTGTTGCGCCTAGGAATGCCACAACCTGTGCTGTTATGAGTTTGCTTTTTTGAGATTCGCCAACTGTCACGTCCCACGCCGTCCTGGGCTCCCAGTGGCTGTCATCACCTTCCTCACTGCTCGATGACCAGCCGCCGAGTGATATACTGGCTGCTTGTGTTCATGGGTCGAGGATGCCGGTCGGGCACAGTGTGATGTTGCCGCGCCCGCCTGGTTCAAATGCAGACGCTTGAGACATGTTCTTTGCCCTGACGTGGTTTTCACTCCTCACAGTGCTCATTGTTTTATTCACCTGTGTATACCTGTTATCGCTTGTCTGATGTTTCTCTCCTGGCTCTTAATCCTTGGCATTTCTCTGACTACCCAATCTGACACACGACATCTGGCTGATGTTCTATTCTGCAAACCGACCCCTGTGTCTGTGTGTCGAGCAATCCTGTGGGTTTGTGTGTCGAGCAATCCTGGTATCTGTCGCATGAGCATCCCTGGTAGCCCATCTGTGTGTAGAGATCAGACATTATATATAGGAGATACGTGACACCAACCAGATAAAGAGCTGTAATTTTTGAAGAACTAGGACCCTATGATGAAGGGCTGTCTGAAGATCGGGTGCCAACACTGAAAGATCATCCAGGTAACTGAACATAGTAATGCCCTCGGATCTGAAAAGGCCAGTTACTAAAATAAAGTCTTTGGTAAATGCCCTGGGAATCATACACTGACCACATGAAGGGCCTGGAATTGAAGATGTACATTGTTGATTGTGAAGCAAGATATTGAGATTCTCCAACAGTGATAGGGATGTGAACGAATGCATCCTTTAAGCTTATGGACATAAAAGCACCTCTGAAATAAAAGTCCTAAGAGATTCCATCTTGAAGCTTTTCACATTCATAAAATTATTGGAATGTCTGAGGTGCATCTGAGATTGATGGATCTGATTTATATCTCCATTTATAATTTATTTTCTTTGTTAGGAATGACTTGGAATTTATTCCTCTGAATCTTTCTCTTTGAGGTACCGGTCTTATAACATCTGCCTTCTCTGGAGGATAGAACCTGGCAAGTCTTTCTTGAAAATATATCTTCATCTCAAGTTTTTTCCCATCCAGATAAGATTAACTATATGCTTTAGCAATGCAAAGAAAAAGTCTGCTCCTGTCTGTTCAGGTATCCAATTTTGTCAGATGCTTCGGCTTTTGTAGATCTTCATATCCTCTATTTGCCACCACTCAAACTTACTAATGTGCTTTTGCTTCCTAAAGTATGAAACAGTCTTGGTTTTAAAGACATGTGCGGGACGTACAAATATAGATAAGGGTAACTTCAGAGATATGGGATATTATTCATTGTCTCGGAAAATAAAGTCATTAGAGCTGCGTCTCTCATCATTGGGACCTATGAAATTAAGATGAAGTTGCCAGGGAATGCCAGTATTGCATTACCAGACAGCCATAGATGCCTTCCAGACAACACTGCTTACATGTTCTGCGCATTGCCTCTCATTTGCTTTCAATAACTTCCTTAACTTTTTTTTTATTCTAACTTGATAATACAGTAAGAATATAGGTTGAGACAACTTAGGACACCTTTGCAATAATTGCGAAGCATGATAAAGCTAGCAAAGACCAGCAGTGACATTCCTCTGTTGACAGTAAATGGCTTTTTCAGCCAGCATAAAGAATGTTATTTATGAAAAAAAAACACCAAATTATGGACATTGCCATTGCCAATAAAATGGACATTGATTAGAAATCTTGCCCAATTTATCACCAAAAGGATTATTCACTCAGTGCTGGTGTCTGTTGGTGTAAATACCAACAAAAATTGGCAGTATTGCATTACAACAAAAGGCAACATTTTGTTAAACTAAAACTCAAAGGGCAACAGGAAAAGCTGCAGTGATTTGCAACACTGGCAAACCCCTGCACTTAGTTAATAGCACTATAAATTAATTCCAAGTAGCAAGGTCTAGTTTCCTTGGGGTATGAGAGAGAGTTTTAACTTTGGTAGTTTCAGTTACTTCGGTTGTCTGTAAAATATCACGGCGTCACATGCAAATGCTTTTTCAAACATAATTATTTGTACGAACTTTTAACTTCAAGTGAATATCCCCCTGCTCTTCTTAGACATAGCATCATAAAAATAATAGCGATCTCTGATCTTCTGTTCAATTCAAAATAGAAAGGATCACCTTGCCTGCTATTCAGTCGGAGCTCTTATTTGTGTTACTGACTCTGTCAGCAAGTTAGACATTACTGTAAGGTCAATTGGGACATTCGGGACTTATGTGTGCCAGGACCCGTCATAGCTTGATTCTAATTCTCAGGGGGGTTCTGTTACAGTCTCGGAGCCTCTAGGCTAAAGGCCAAATTTCACAGTTGTCTGGATTACAGCCTTGCTCCTTTTTCTAAACTGGCAAGACATTGCTGCGCTCAGAGTCTCTCCTTATGACATCATTCGCTGTTAGGGTGATTGTTCTGCCTTTGGAATTCCTGTAGTCTGGAGCCCTTCCAATTCTCTCATATCAACTCATCATATACATTTGAGATCATTATGTTTTGGCCTTCATATTTTGTTATATGAACCTGTCACTTAGACATGTTTACATGTAACATGCCATAATGTACCCTTATAAGGAATATCATTTTCTATTAATGTTTTGATTCCTGTATTGCTAAAAAATCGATGTATGAAAATATATTATAGCACACATTTATTTCCTTTTTCAGCATCTTACCATTTTGCAGATCGCATTATAAAATGAAAGGAATACTCTATTAAAAAATGGTTCAATTTTTTTCTTAAATAATTGGGCAGAGGCTGTTGGCAGCCTCTATCAAATTATTTTGGTTTTTTTCCCCTTCTTAAATTGTTTTTATTCACTTTTTTCCCCCTCGCAGCATGCAGCTCCTCCTCTCCAGCTCAGAGATCTGTTCAAAACCTGGAAGCCTAAAGGACGTAAATTGTGCAGCGCTAACAGGCCTACGTCGTAGCACTTGTGCACAATGCTGGATCATGGCTGCATGTGCAGATCCAATCCATCAGTTTTGCCCCTGACAACCACCAGCTTTGCGAATGGTCTCAGGGAGGATGCGTCAGCACGCTTGAGCATGATGACCTCTCGAGTGACTGATTTAGTGATTGACAGCTGGGAAGCTGATACCTCCCAGCTGCCTGGTCCTGCCGGGGCGGGTGTTGAGGAATCTCTCCACTTCAGTGGTGTCACAAGGGGGGGGGCAGGGGTGCAGCCTGCACCGGGTGACAACACCCCCTAGGGTGACACCCTAATTTTTATTTTCTATTTTTTTTTATTTCTTTTTTTACTCAAAAATATTTTGCCAGGAAGGATACATTTAGAGTTTTCTCATTTTCAAGTATGTCCTGGGTAAGCAAGGCCTAGGCTGGCACTTTCCAGGGGGCAGTCAAAAAAAACACCACTAAGGCTAGGGTCAGACGAACGCATTTTCACGTTGTCTGTGAAAAAGTGCGTTCGAACGAATGGACGCATTTTTTCACGGAGTACGCGATAGCGGTCATACTATGCGCATTTGCGGCCGTGATTTTGTACGGATCATCAATAAAACACTTTGTGCATCTGGACGTTATGTTGGCCGGACATTAGCAGTGTCTGACATCTCCAATTCACGCACACACGCCGCTAGCTGACGCAGCGCACTCTGTACAACCGTACTAGTGGTTTTACGTTCTCGACAAAATGCGTTCGTTTGCCACTTGCGTTGCGCAGCCGGACTTTTGTGCGAGTGTACTTCGTATATTGGCCGTCATTGCCCGGCATTTGCTGCTACTACGGCCGTGATTAAGTGCGCCTGCACGCGCGTTCGCACTGCCTCAGTCTGACCCTAGCCTAAAGGGGATATTCACAGAGCAACGAATGACGCAGACATTTTAGTGTTCTATTCTTCCACGCACTTTGGGGAATCAAATTTCCCCAGTGAATTCACCGCAGGGTCCCTGAAGTGCAGGGAATCAGCCACCGAATGCTGCTGCAAACCCAACGCTCCCAGTTTAAAAAAAAACTACTAAAGGAAAATGTCTGGAATTTACATATAAGGTCCTATGAATGATAGTAAAAAGGTCTGTTACAGAAAAAAGAAAAAACGCTATTAGAAAAAGGGAATTTTTTTTGAAAATGCTTAAAAGATAATAAAAATAAAAAAAAGAGACTTTTTACTACAGATTAAAGGAATAACGGTTTATTAGATATTGGTTAAAAACGGGAATATTTTTACATTGAAACCTATGGTGTTCGTGTGAATAAACCTGCCGAATGAAACCACCGGACATCAGGACATTTCTCTGCTGTTCGGTGTTCTCTGAACAGATTAACCATTACTTCTCTATGGGGACTTTCACTGCCTTTGAACAGGCATCGTATTGCCGGCAGTTCGCCAAAATTTGTGTATGAGCATATTACAGAGCTCCACAGCAATAAACATCACAGTAATGTGCACCGTGTATGAACATTCAGTGTTATATGGAAGTACTGATTTATGAGTGAGAGTAGTTTAAAAAAAAACTCAGGGGGGTGACACTATGAGTTACCGCACCGGGTGATACCAACCCTAGTGACGCCACTGGCTCCAGGCCCATGCCCCAGAATAGGCCCAGAGAAAGGATAGCTATCAGGGTTATTTAAAGAGAATCGAAACGTCACCGCACGTTCGGTGACTTTTAGTTCTCTTCAATTCGGTGCGATTCGACAATCCTATTTCGGCGACCCTGCGGTGTATTCAACAAGCACCACAGGGCCATCGTAGTGCAGGGAAAAGCCGTCGCAAACCCAATGAACATTCACTGCAAAATCCGGCGAACGCTCACCGAGACCTGCAAAAACATCTGGATTAACCCCGCCAAACACGCTGGAGAAACCCGAGCAGCCGCCGATCACAGCGCAGAGCCAGGGCCGGTGCAAGCATTTTTGTCTACTCAGGCGAAGGTGCGTTTTGGTGCCCCCCCATCCCTACCATGCCATGTCAATCAGCATTGAGATGCATAATAATCTCTAAAGCATACCAAGAAAATAACTTGTCATTTGCGCTCACCCCCAGGCATGTACTGGCCATAGGGACTACAGGGAGATTCCCGGTGGGCCGATGGCTCTGTGGGCCAGTGTGAATGCTAGTTCACTGCGTGGCTCGCGCTGCCCTTAATGGGTGAGGTGAGAACTTCCTCACTGCAAAACAGACGCAGTCTCATATTGCGGCCACCGTGCCGGTGAGACCCCCTGCGCATCCGCCTCACCTTAAGGCATGGTGCACACTTGACCTCAGTGCCACTGCGGTGCTTTACCCAATCGCTCTGCAGCAACTCCAGTATCTGTAGAGCGATTGGTTGAGCGATCCAGTTGGATTATATACTATATTTGTGCGTATTTGCATAATTAAATTGGGCCGGTCTGGATGACATCCAGGGCTGATTTTCTGTCCCAGTCCAGCCCTGCTCACCCCTGTAGCTCCATGTTAAACAAAACACAGAGGTTTTGGTTTATTTGAATGGTCATTAAAGTGTAAGCTCTTCTGCCACATCACTACACCTCTGGGTCAGGCTAGTCCTTCCTAATGAAACCAAAAGCTGCTTTCTAAGCAACCACATGTCCTCATGCGGCTTCTCAGCCATTAGAGAAACTGGTGGGTTTTATTTATACCCTCACCAGGAGCAATTCAGGTTTATAAGATACGTCTACCTTATTGATGTACTTATACACACTGCAAATTACAGAGCTCACTTCAATAAACCTTCCAGTAATGTGCAGTGTGTAAAAGCGTATCACAGAGCTCCACAGCAATAAAACTCACAGTAATGTGCGGTGTGTATGAGCGTATCACAGAATCCACAGCAATAAAACTCACAGTAATGTGCAGTGTGAATGAGTGTATAACAGAGCTCCACAGCAATAAAACTCATAGTAATGTGCAGTGTTTATGAGCGTATCACAGAGCTCCACAACAATAAAACTCACAGTAATGTGCAGTGTGTATGAGCGTATCACAGAGCTCCACAACAATAAAACTCATAGTAATGTGCAGTGTGTATCAGCGTATCACAGAATCCACAGCAATAAAACTCACAGTAATGTGCAGTGTGAATGAGTGTATAACAGAGCTCCACAGCAATAAAAAACGGTAATGTACCAATATCAGTTTATTCAAACCCCCTGCATATCATTTTACACCCCCAGACCCCGGTACATGATTTTACACCCCCCAGCATAGCAATCTACACCCCCAGTAAATCAATTTACAGCCCAAGACCCCAGTATATCAATTTACAGCCCCCCAGTATATCTATTTACAGCCCCCAGACCCAGTATATCAATTTACAGCCCCCAGTATATCTATTTACAGCCCCCCAGTATATCAATTTACAGGCCCCAGACCCAGTATATCAATTTACAGCCCCAGACCCAGTATTTCAATTTACAGCCCCCAGACCCAGTATATCAATTTAAAGCCCCCAGACCCAGTACAGCAATTTACAGCCCCCAGACCCAGTATAATCAATTTACAGCCCCCAGACCCAGTATATCAATTTAAAGCCCCCCAGTATATCTATTTACAGCCCCAGACCCAGTATATACATTTACAGCCCCAGACCCAGTATATCAATTTACAGCCCCCCAGTATATCTATTTACAGCCCCAGACCCAGTATATCCATTTACAGCCCCCAGACCCAGTATATCAATTTACAGCCCCCCAGTATATCTATTTACAGCCCCCCAGTATATCAATTTACAGGCCCCAGACCCAGTATATCAATTTACAGCCCCCAGACCCAGTATTTCAATTTACAGCCCCCAGACCCAGTATATCAATTTAAAGCCCCCAGACCCAGTACAGCAATTTACAGCCCCCAGACCCAGTATATCAATTTACAGCCCCCAGACCCAGTATATCAATTTAAAGCCCCCCAGTATATCTATTTACAGCCCCAGACCCAGTATATACATTTACAGCCCCCAGACCCAGTATATCAATTTACAGCCCCCCAGTATATCTATTTACAGCCCCAGACCCAGTATATCCATTTACAGCCCCCAGACCCAGTATATCAATTTACAGCCCCCCAGTATATCTATTTACAGCCCCCAGACCCAGTATATCAATTTACAGCCCCCCAGTATATCTATTTACAGCCCCAGACCCAGTATATCCATTTACAGCCCCAGACCCAGTATATCAATTTACAGCCCCCCAGTATATCTATTTACAGCCCCCAGACCCAGTATATCAATTTAAAGCCCCCAGACCCAGTATATCAATTTACAGGCCCCAGACCCAGTATATCCATTTACAGCCCCCAGACCCAGTATATCAATTTACAGCCCCCCAGTATATCTATTTACAGCCCCCAGACCCAGTATATCAATTTACAGCCCCCAGACCCAGTATATCTATTTACAGCCCCCCCAGTAAATCTATTTACAGCCCCCAGACCCAGTATATCAATTTAAAGCCCCCAGACCCAGTACAGCAATTTACAGCCCCCAGACCCAGTATATACATTTACAGCCCCCAGACCCAGTATATCAATTTACAGCCCCCCCAGTATATCTATTTACAGCCCCCAGACCCAGTATATCAATTTACAGCCCCAAGACCCAGTATATCTATTTACAGCCCCCCCAGTAAATCTATTTACAGCCCCCAGACCCAGTATATCAATTTAAAGCCCCCAGACCCAGTACAGCAATTTACAGCCCCCAGACCCAGTATATACATTTACAGCCCCCAGACCCAGTATATACATTTACAGCCCCCCAGTATATCTATTTACAGCCCCCAGACCCAGTATATACATTTACAGCCCCCAGACCCAGTATATACATTTACAGCCCCCCAGTATATACATTTACAGCCCCCAGACCCAGTATATACATTTACAGCCCCCCAGTATATCTATTTACAGCCCCCAGACCCAGTATATCCATTTACAGCCCCCAGTATATCAATTTACAGCCCCCCAGTATATCTATTTACAGTCCCCAGACCCAGTATATCAATTTACAGCCCCCCCAGTATATCTATTTACAGCCCCCAGACCCAGTATATCCATTTACAGCCCCAGAGACCCAGTATATCAATTTACAGCCCCCCCAGTATATCAATTTACAGCCCCCAGTATATCAATTTACAGCCCCCAGACCCAGTATATCTATTTACAGCCCCCCCCCAGTATATCTATTTACAGCCCCCAGTATATCTATTAACAGCCCCCAGACCCAGTATATCTATTTACAGCCCCCCAGTATATCTATTTACAGCCCCCCCAGTATATCTATTTACAGCTCCCAGACCCAGTATATCAATTTACAGCCCCCCCAGTATAGCAATTTACAGCCCCCAGACCCAGTGCAGCAATTTAAAGCCCCCCCAGTATATTAATCTACACCCCCCTCCCATTAGTTTATTCACACCTGGTAATAAATCTCCTCTCTGCCTCGGTCCTCCTTCGCAGCAGAGTGAAAGCACGCGGGCTGGTGGCTCCTCCTGCAGTTGTTTGCCTGGGCTATGTGGATCACATGTGGGGGCGGCGCCAAATTACACAGTGTGCCTGCTCGTGTTAAGAACGTGGGATGGGACTGAGACAGGCACACTGCAGCGCCGCCGCGGTATGACAGTGCATCGCTGGGCCCATGGGCTGCTGTCAAATGATCAATCCCTCTCCAGTATGTTTAGAAAATCTGATTTTTCCGCCCCTCAAACTGGCAGCAGGCCAGGACAGTAAGGCGGCCGCCTGTGCCACATTACATTAGCGCCGGCCCTGCGCAGAGCAGCCGTCGGAAAAACCCAACCCGAATGGTCTCAGGGAGGATGCGTCAGCACGCTTGAGCATGATGACATCTCGAGTGACTGATCTAGTGACTGACAGCTGGGAAGCTCAAACCTCCCAGCTGCCTGGTCCTGCCGGGGTGGGTGTTGAGGAATCTCTCCAGTTCAGTGGCGTCACAAGGAGGAGGTGAAAAAAACCAAACAAAAAACAGTACGCTTGAAAGTTGGAAAATTGAAACGCTGTTTGCAACAAAACTACTGAGCGAAAATGCCTGGAATTTACATATAAGATCCAATGAATGATAATAAAAAGGGCAGTTACAGTCTAAAGAAAAGATGATTTAAAAAAAAAACATTTTTTTCCAACAAAATCCCAAAAAACTTATCCCAATGATGATCCAAACAGATCCTAAAAAATCTATGGATAAAGAGACTTTTTACTGCAGAATATAATATTAAACAGTTTATTAGATATTGCATTAAAACTGGAATATTTTTAACATTGAAGCCTATGGGAATCGTCTGAATAAATCTGTTGAATGAAACCACCGAACAGCAGGGCATTTCGGCAACTTTTCCCTGCGGTTTGGTGTTCTCTGAATAGACAGATTCTCTATGGGGATTTCACTGCCCTCGAACAGGCACCGAACAGGCACCGTATGTGCAGGCAATTTGCCAAGTTTTGGCGAACTGCCTGCTCTCTGAATAGCCGAATGGCCAGGAAAGGTAAAATGGTGATTTTTGTCCGAATTTGAATTCGGAATTAAACGAATTGCACATCTCTAGTGGTGTCTTGACCAGTGGATCACTTAGTGGCCCCAAGGTTTCTGCTGCACTGCACATTTATGTAGTTTGTATCAAAGCCATATAAATCAAGCCTGGAAAAAATACTCCACTTTGGAAATACCTTGTGCACGCAGCATTCAGCAAGCAAAGCTTGACGTAATTAATTATTATACAAAAATAAATTGCTACCCATACTTGTGTTTATTAATGAGAGATTGTAGACACTATGATAAATTAATTGAATCTAAATGGTCATAATGAGCTTAGTGTCCCTTCTCACTGTGGCAGCCTTCTAAAGCGAAGGGTTTCCCTCATCCGAGAAGATAATCAGACTTCATCAAATGATCATCCGGTTCTCTTAAAGCTATCAGCCCAAAAGAGTGCTGAGAGAGGTGACATTGAGCTACAACTGGTGAATTTTACATTTCTCCAATTTTGTTAACTTCTGTATTGAGTGTAATAGTAAATACATTATTACATCTACCACCCTGTAAGCGTTGTCTGTATCCTGTCATGTCCTATTGTGTATGAACTTTCTCAAGAGAAGGGGTTTCCATGTCGGCATGGTAATGCACTGCAATAAATAGCATCTTATAGACTCCTTAACGTAACCTAATACATTACAAATAAAAGCAGGAAAGGAGTAGGGATGAGCCGAACAGGCCCGTGTTTGGTTCGCATTCGAACTCGAACAATTTCAAAAGTTCGAGTTCGAACGCGAACACGAACCGCACTCAATGCAAGTCAATGGGACTCAAAAGTTCGATTTTTAGAGTGCCCTCCAAGAGGGCATATATGCAAGATATTTGCCATAAAAGGTGTATGGGGGTCCGGGTAGTGCACTGGGGGCCAGGAAACAAGGACAAAAAGTTTAAAAAAAGACATTTTTAAAGGAACAGTGAGTTTTCCATAAAATAAGGATTAAAAATAAAAACGAAAAATTCCTTCAAATATCGTGCCTAGGAGGTCCCCATAACCTGCCCCGTGAAATGGCGGATTTGTAGGATGTATAGAAACATCGCCATCAGAGACCCACACACGACACCTAGCCACCCTTAAGGGGTTAAAATGCACAGGGACTGGCTACTATCCTGTTAGATGAGGGAATGTTTATATGTATAAAGCAAGGTATATATGACAATGGATAGTGAGAGACTCTAGGGACTCAGCTTGTACGCTTTATGATAGACATTTTCACATTGTGTTGTGTTACTAATGCAGAAGAAGCAAGCCCTTCCACCACGCTTGCACCAAAACTATAGATCTAACACAATAATAATTTTATGCTCACATAGGCCCTTAGGGAGAGGTACATGACATACAAATACTGGAATATTACATTTAAATCTAAGGAGTGTGATAAAGATTTTATTAAGTCCTTGATGACAAATGACGTAACATCTACATCATTAATGATTGGCTTTACAGAGCCCTGGTCCTTAAGGGGTTAAACAGCATATCAGAGGAACATGTAGTAGAAATGAACACTTCTTAGAATTCAGAAGCACAGTGTTCATACATGTGCAGCAGCCACACCCAGTCTGCAGGCAATGTATCAAATTCATGAGACCAGACTAATTAGAAGCACATGTTATTTCCAAACACTAATTAACACCTGTTGTTTACACCGTTTGAGAGCCCTGTTGTAAGCACATGTCAATTAGGGGTGAGAATCTTTGCACTTAGACATTAGGCAGACTGTAAAGCATGCTTTCCTTGTAAGCTAGAAAATCCACATCACCCATTGCAGCATTTTAAAGATGAAACACACAGGCGGCGCAAAAAATCCTATGCAAGCAACATGCGTGCCTTCTTGCCCTAGGTAGTTTTTTAATTCATTATCTAATAAACCGTTGCTTATAATATTCTGCAGTAAAGAGTCTCTTTATTTCTAGATTTTTTAGTATTTTTTAAGCATTTTTTATACTTTTTTCAAAATGTTTTTTTTTCTTTCGACCTCGAACCGAACACGCCAAAAAGTTCGAAGTTCGCAAATTTTCTTACTGCCAATGTTCGAGTCGAACTCCGAACTGATCGAACCGAACAGCTCATCCCTAGAAAGGAGTATTGTGGGCAATAATATATTATATAGCTTGGGCTCTATTCTGGCTGGAGCCATTATGGAAAAGAGCTCCAGCCACTATTTCTGACTTTGCAAGAATAGCTCCTCTTGGAGCCTGATGTTAAATGATTTTGCAAAAGCAAAATCACTTAACACTTATATTTAAATAAATGAATAAATTCCATATCACGGCTAATCTCAGGGTAAATGGGCAATGTGATCCACCATGTCCTCTGCACGCATGCATTGGAATACTAGGAACAAATAGCTTTCAGCATCCCTTCGTGACCTCACCAGGACCCTGATTGTACTAGATCATTCAGAGTCGCTTATAGCTACATGTTCCAAAAGGACATTACAGCTTGAGCCACTAATACAGTAACTGAATCAGAATAGAAATGGTAACAAAGAGCAACTAAAGCTAGCACCGGGAAGGTCTTTCCATGGGGCTCGATGGAGCCATGGCTCCAAGCGGCACATTGCTGGGAGGTGGTATTTTTGCTTCCCATTAGGGGCTGTGGTCATCCTGACTCCTCTTCCATTCCACCTGCCCTTCCTATCCCTGCACTGCAGTTTCTGAGGAAAGTGAGGGTAGAAGAAGACATGGAGCTGCAGTAGGATGCAGAGGCCTGCAGCAGCCACGATCACTGGCACTAAATGGTAGGTTGTTATTAGCCTCTGCTGGGGTCAGGGAGCCAGGCTGCTCAGATTCAATGCAGCCGGTTGTGAGTGTTTGGCCCCGCCCCTCCTCTGTTGATTTTTCGCTCACCTGACGATTACTTGCTGGGGGGGAATACACATACAGCTTCTCTATAGGATTTGTGAAAAGGTGCATGTGTGCTGTGTGCTGTGTGATACGCCCATACACATCATGCATTACTGGAGTTTTATTGCTGTGGAAGTCTGTGATAGGCTCATACACACTGTACTTTACTATGAGTTTTATTGCTGTGCAGTTTTGTGAAATGCGTGGGTGTTTGAGTGGGCGTGTCTTTTTTTTTTTGAGGGGGCCAGCATTTCACCCCCTATAGGTCCCCTATATCTTTAAATTTTCTTAAAAAAAATACATGAGAAAGCATTGTTTATTAAAAAATATAGAGAGAAAATTAAAAGATTTATACACTGATTTAGTAATACGTATTAATCCTATAATAAGACTCCTAATTAAAATCATGATCCTGCAGCGTAAATATACGCAGCAAAAACAATATACTTTAGGCCTAGAATAGTGTTGTATAACAGAAAGATTTTGCAGGTATTCAAACCAAGCTTTGTCTACATTGTATTTATTTCTGTGTTTTTTTTTATTATTTTTGTATCCCTGCCAGCATATGAGCCACCTTCCTGAGAACTGATTATTTCTCATCGCCTAGGGGACTGTCAAAATTCCAAGAAGCAAATTCACTTTTATCTGCATTCCGTGAAACAGCAGTGATAATCACGTGATCATTTATAGATTAGGACTTGTACAGGTAGCAATCCATGAATATATCACCTACACCTAACATGATCCTCTAACCATCTGTAAAAAAAAGTAGAAAAACTAAGGTTTTCTTGTTTGGTCCTACTAATACTTTTCAGAACAATCTGCCCAACTATGACAACTGAATTCAACACCGATACAGAGACACTGTTCAATGAGAACATAAGGGTCTATTCACTAAGCACTGAAATTTCAGCAAACGTTTGGTGCATTTCACTTCAGAAATTCAATTTTGCAGACAATTTTTAGCTAATGGTCACCATAGTGTGCCAAAGATGGAGTCGAAAA
This sequence comes from Leptobrachium leishanense, assembly GCA_009667805.1. Classification (NCBI taxonomy): domain Eukaryota; kingdom Metazoa; phylum Chordata; class Amphibia; order Anura; family Megophryidae; genus Leptobrachium; species Leptobrachium leishanense. The sequence continues at coordinate 256,433,543 of CM019067.1, forward strand.
AGTTGGAGAACGTCACCAAAGAACATTGAATAGCACCTAAGTGGTCTTAGCGAATTCCACCAAACTGCAAAAAAAGAATAAAAAAACTCTCGTGTTCTAATAAGGGCTCAAACTAATAAAAATATATCAAAATGTGTCTAAATATTTAAAAAGGTCCTTTAACCCCATCACTACCTATCGTTGATTTTTTTTATCATAACAGTTATTTGAACCTTGAGATGTGAAGTTAACAATTAAATATGGGGTAAAATAGAAGTTTTCCACAGAAATTGTTATTCTGAGTTAGTTAAAAAAATTAAATGATGTTAATTTGCTCATGTTTAATTTTTCATGTATTCGTTTATCCTTTACAGAATTATCGTTGAAATGTAAGATTCTGAGCTCTAGATGGTGTCCTTTATCTTACACTATTTCAAATGGGGTCTGCGTTATTATCATACAGGCAGAAAAGACCTTTGCGCCAGATATAGTAACTGTGATAAAGATAATTAATAAAAATGATCAGATCTCCTGCTTATGGGGATTTGTAGTGATCATAATGAGATTATTAGCAATGCAGCTTCCAGAAAATAACAAAGGAATATAAAATTATCTGTATGTGACATAATGCATATATATGAAGATTACAGTAACACCTTATAAATCTACTGCACAGTGATTTTCAGTCAGTTTAACCCCATGAGTCTTATCCCTGTACAGCACTGAGTGACTACAGAGCAAATATATATGGGCTTAACTGTAACTCGATTTTGGGTGTGAATGGGGCTAATCTGTTACAGATTAACAAAACGCCAAATTAAAAAAAATTTAAAAACAAAAATGTTGTCTAGAAAATACAAAAAATACAAAAAGGTGTTCTAAGAAATAAAAAAGCTTTTTGCTGAAAATGAAAACAAACTTTTTTTAAATATAAAAAAATTATATAATTTTTTTACTTTGACACCTATGGGATTCACCTGTTTAAACCTGTCGATCTGAAAATCAGGGCATTTCGCCGTCACTTTGGTGCAGTTTGGTTTTCTGTGAATAGAAGAATCATTACTTCTCTATGGGACATTTTTGCTGCTGTCGAAGAGCACCAAACTGCAGTGAACTGCAACGCATTTCACCATCAATTTGCCTGTATTTGGCAAATTGACAGTTTGGTGAATATACAAATTGACCCGAAAGTGCACCAAACAATTTGGTGCAATGTGGTGGCAAATTTGGAGGTTAATGAATAACCCCTATTATGATATACGTTTCTAGAGGGGGGAAAAAAGTATTGCAGAATATATTTAAACATTGTTCTCAAAGCTATTTAAAAATAATCTTTAAAAAATATTTGCCGTTAAAAATCCCGAAAAATGCCTAAAAACATCCTAAAAAATAATAGAGTCTTTTTGCGGCAAATTGAAAGAATAAATGGTTTAATAGATATTGAATAAAAACAGGAATATTTTTAACATTGAAACCAATGGGATTCACCTGATTAAACCTGCAGAATGAAACCAGCAAACATTAGGGCGTTTCACTGACATTTCTCTGCTGTTTGGTGATCTCCAAATAGGTTAACCGTTGCTTCTCTATGGGGACTTCCGTGCCATCGAACAGGCACCGTATTTCGCTGCAATTCGCCAATATTTGGCGAATTGCCAGGTTTTGAATAGCCTTGAAATTGCACCGTACGGGGAAATTCACCATTAGGTACAATTTCGGGGCCAGTTTGGCTCTCTCTGAATAACCCTGACTGTCTGACAATTAATCATGTGTTGTTTTTCCTCGGTATTCAGAGATATGGAAAATGCCAGTCTGTTTTTGGTCATCATTGTCTTTAACATAATGACCGAATTTCTAAAAGTGATATATTGCAAAAATAATTAAAAGGAAAAAATCCCATTTGTGTATTTGAAAATATGAACAAACAATATTGTAAATACATAGCTGATAATTAAACAAACCATTTGCCTTATGGCAAGATATTTTTCTTGCATATAATTCAGCTAAATGATTACAAGGCTAGCGAAGCTGGAATACAAACTACGATAATTTGGACTTTAGAGGAAATAATGCTCCTGGGATTTGCTATAATAGAGTTTAAAGGAGGCTGAACAAAATGTTCTAAAAAAAATGAACCTCTGACCTTAATATCAACTGATAATTGTCTAGCAAAAGAAGATATTCAGAAGAAGCTTAAACAAAGGCAAATTAAGCACTTGGCCCTGATAGTATTAATCCATAGCTTTCTAATGAGATCAGCTCAACGGTAGCATGAAAACGCTAATTAAAGCTGAAGGTTTTTCTTTCTACTTGGCAACTATACTTCTCAGAGCTTAACAACCCAGAAAACTATTAAGCTATTTACTAGTGGACAAGGCTACAGAAAATATCTTTTTAGTGCCAGAAATAATTAGTAGCTAAAAATTAATATATAAGACAAGTATGTAATAAAATTATTTGTGTTATTTATTTAATCATTTCTTGAATATGTTGAAACAACATAGAATATATTTATATCACTATAAACCGGAGTAAATGAATAGATGAGGATTTACAAGAAATATATTATCTATAGGCAGTATAACCAGTAAATCATTGCTTACATGATCAATCGACAGTAAAGATAGATATATAGATAAACAGACTAAGAGGGGCACATTCAGAGGCCTTAGCTTCTCAATACTTCGAAGGCTTTATCAATGGATCAATGTTTCAGTCCTCGTAGGAATTTTGCCAAGACATGAGGACTGAAACATTGATCGTTGATCCATCAATACAGCTTTTAAAGTATGGAGAACTGGAGAAATGAAGATTTCTGAGTGCACGCCTCGTATTTATGTTTACACTTTGGCTGTTCTGCACCAAAGCCAAAATTTATTTCTAAAGTATTTTACCAGGAAGGATACATAGAGATTTCTCTCATTTTCAAATATGTCTTCGGTTCAAGAACATTGGGTTTTACAGTAGGGTACAGAAATACAAGGTAATAAAATGCAAGACATTAAAAATAAAAAAAACAAATATTCAGATTAACACAGAACATAAATATGTAAGAAATATACTCACTATGTTACATGTTTGCAGGTGCATTCTGTATTGAGGTATATTAATAGAGATCTCGGAAGAGACTTTAGACTGGGGAAAGATTTGATGGCGTCTGGGAGGTTATTCCATATGTATTCGTGCTCTGTAGGAAAATGAGGATTGAGCCGCTTTCTTTTTGTATTGTGGTATTGTAAGTAAGGTGCAGGTCCTGGATCAGAGATTATAGGAGGAGGGAACTGCTGGGGAAGCAGCCTATTCAGGTAGGGTGGTAGCTTCCCAGAAAAGCTCTTAAACACCCTTCACCAGACTGGAAAGGTGAAGGGTTCGTCTAGATTCCAGCGATGGACAGTGTAGCTCTTTAGCATGTTACAATGGTGGGTCATGTATTTACATTGTAGCACGAAGCAGCAGAATGAGTTATACAATGTAGTAAGTTTATGAAGGTGTGTTTGCAGGGCAGCTGCATATACTACATCTCTGTATTCAATAACTGGCATAAGCATTTGTTGTACAATCTGCTTTCTTACCGCGGGGCTCAGGCAGGGTTTGTTTCTGTACAGGGTACCTAGTTTGGGGTAAAGTTTAGATGAGAGTTTTTCGATGTGGGGGCCAAAGGATAGATTTGGGTCTAACCACATACCTAGATATTTGAGAGAACTGACTGTGGTCAGCCTGCCATTTGATTTTGTCCTCATGTATAGATGGAAAGTTTGTAATTTATGTAGTTTAGGTACTGTTCCAAAGGGCATTGTGACAGTTTTGTCAGTATGTAGAAAATGATTGTTACCTGCAATTCACTTTTCTACCTCTGTGAATTGCAAAGTCATCTCTACAGCCAGTATGAGGGCAAAGTGTGACCATTGATACTGCCCCCTTCTTTGTAAGACAGATCCCTAAATAAAAATAATGATCACAAAGAGAGACAGTGAAAGATGAGGCCCTATCTATGTTTTAAACCGCAGGATTCGAGTGCTTACCATCAGTGCAGCATTGCCAACAAAGTGCCCTAGCTACCTGCCAAGAGACCAATCTACGCTCTAGCACATAAGCTGAAAGCTCTCCCAATGGCTTGAGGCACGATTGGCACTTTCAGTCTGTGCCCCATCTCTGGTTGTTCGGGTTGGGGAGCAATGCAGTACGTGTTTCCTTCCAGCACAGACTGCATAATGTGTCTGTAGAAATGGCTATTGGAAGCGGAGAAGCTTTTGGGCAAATAACATGTTCCAAGTCATTAGGCAATCAACAAACCTGTGTGTGTTTGTATGTGATAAAATTAGGGAATTTCCCAAAAAATCAACATAGTAAATAAAAATTAACATATACGTTTAGAAGAGGTAAATATTATATTTTATAATATATATATATATATATATACATATATATATATATATTTAACTAAGAGTTGATTAATGGACAATTACAAGTTTTAGGCTGAATATGGACAAGTTAAAGAAATAACAGATTTGAAAATTATTTATTTAATTCCTTTATTTTAGCTTGAAATGCAAAATTCTGCTGAGATACAACAGTAAATCAGGATAGATGCTAGTTAGCAATATATATCTGTCTTAACAAGTGTCAGACAACAAGCACTTTCATATGTGAGCGTTGTAAGGGAATTCAAGCTATGACAGCAAATGACAGGGTGGTTGCTAAAAGCTAAAAAAGTACAATCTCAAAAATCACCAGCAACTTAATCAGCAGTTCTATCTTTGCATACCAAGAGCTATAAAAATGTACTTGTTGTCACTCACAAGCCAAAGGCTTTCTGGCAGAGGTTACATTTACAATTATAAAGCGCCAACAAACTCTGTAGCGCTGTACAATATGTAGGACAGAACTATAATAAACAAATTAGACACATATAGAACAATGGGAAAAGAGGACCCTGCTCTACAATTTACAATCTACGAGGAATGGGGTGACACACAGAGATGAGGGTAAATAGTAGAGTATGAAAACTAATTGGATGCAATTGGGCTGTGTCAGACATTATTCAAGAAAGATACAATGGGGAATTATGTGTGACCTGATAGACCTTTCTAAAATATTACATTTATAGAGACTTTTTGAAAGACTGGAGGCACGGGGAGAGTTGATTATTATGAGGGAAGGAGTTCCATAGATTGGGGGAAGCTCAGGAAAAGTCCTGCATGCGAGAGTTGGGAGTGCAGGTACGAAGGGATGATAATAGCAGATCAATTACAATCTTCACGCAAATGTTTGCGCCGGCGCAAGAAAACAACGCGAGGGGTAAAACCATTTGCGCCGAATCTCGTATTGCAAAGTCAGCGCAACAACCGCACGCAATCGTCTACCGCAAGTGAACCTGCGTGAACCCTGCGCGAGCTTACTGTACTTTGCGCGTCCAATACTTATCATTGTGAGCGCAAATGCGAATGTGCGCTGGTACGAGTATGGTATTACAATCTATTTCGCAGTAATTACCGTATGGAGATTGCACACATAACTCCTAAAATCTGGTGTTGATGGCAAATCTGAACAACCTGGCCAAACCCAAATACACCAGCCCATAAAAAATAATGCAGCAAAGTATAGTTGCCCATTTAACACATACTAAACCAATAAAATGGAGAAGTTGTGTGTGCATGTATTATTGCTGCAGCATATATGCTCAGATTGACTGTGGCAGGCCACAATTTCTTAACGTGAGATAATTGTGGTTCTCAATTCTGATTGGCTGAATCGTGACAAAAAAACTGTGTGCACACTGATTTCTGCGCACGACGGTACTGCGCGAGCATTTGGGCGCGTCCTGTTTGCGCGCGTTATTGATCGGCGGATGAAAAGACGTGCGAGGATTGTAATACCAGCGGTGATTTGCGCGCAAAACTTTTACGCTTGGGGCAAAGAGTTTTTGCGCGAAGATTGTAATATAGCCCCATTTGTATACAAAAGATTACACATAAGTTTCAATCACCTGGAAGCTAATTGGAAGTCTTTGGAATCAGACAAATGTAATATGTTTTGAAGATCTTCACGTTTGGAGAAGAAAACCCATCATTTTAATCGTAAACGCTCTAAAGATGACCACTAATAGGAATATTCAGTTATAGTTTTGATAATTGTTCACCGTGGTCATTAATGAGGAATACAGGAACATTTTACTGCACCAAGTTTATCCCGTGCTTAACAGAAAATCCAATATCATGGTTTCAATTTTCTAGATGAAAATGGCACCATATAAGAAAAAAAGAATGCATCTCAATTTTGAACAAATTGTATATAAACTCTTATTGGTCCATATTAATCCATACTTTAACCCTTCATTGTCTGATTTGTTCAGTAACATTTAAATGTATCTTTATCTAGCAGACCCAGAGTAGACAGGCCGTTGCAGAGACAAAAGGAAAATACTCAATCAGATGCAAGCTCTGTTGATCAAGTGCTAAGATGGAGCCACGAATTATGCACATTTGCCAACAAACCCCACACATAAATGCCCGAAGCACACTTAAACCTGTCATTTTTACGCCGGAACCCCATCCCCATCAGGGTTGGTTTTCTGCCCGAGGAGAAGAGGGGAAGGTCAGGAAAGCCAGAAAGTTCAGTTGGTTTAAACAACTTTTTCAGCATAATGTTAGAGGTCAGTCTAGGCACTGTGACCACTCAAAGTATGCAGAGTGGTCACAATTACTTGATTGCCATCACCCCTCTACCTCTACTTGGGGGTCTTGAAAGGCTGATCCAGCCCTCCAAAAATGAGGGAATAATCCCACCTAGAACCTGAGATCAGCAAAAACTGGCCTCATGTACCTGAATATCAGGGCTCAGCTCCCAGCAATGGTTGTCAATGTGCTTGGCATTAAGAGCCATTGGAATGGCATGGCTCTTCTTTGAGATTGCAGCCTCACTAGGGTCACTTGTCTGTTGTGGATGACAGGAAGCTGACACCCAGAGGAGAGCCGAAGGTGCCAGGCACTGATTTAAGATTCATTTAAAATCAATTTAAAGGGTTAAAATGAGACTGAGGATGCAAAAGGAGTAAACTAGTCTGTAAAGCCCTGCCCCCCAAATCATATTTTAACCCCAAATATTCGCTTTTTATCTTCTATTTCTGACTTCTAGTGTTATTGTAGGATTTTGTTTATACAATAATCCCATCACAATGCATCTACCAACTACTGTTAGATGCCTTTTTCATGCCTATAAAATAATATGTTTTACAGTGAAATTGTGGACTAGCTAACAAAAGGAGTAATTTTACCTGGACAGAAAATCTAAGAATATTTAAATTAAAAAAAGTCAAGAAAAGCCAGGAGAAATGATGTATCTTGTGCATAGCTTTACATCGCACGTTCATTACATGGAAATACATTATCATATTATATCATAATGCCTTCAGCGCGGCTCACTTGTCAAACACACTGGAACAAGCATTTCAACGAGACATATAAACAAAACGGTTGAACACATCTAATCAATTAGTAATGGCAAAAAAATAGTAGGGTATGGTGTAAAAAAAAAAAATCCCAGTGATGCTATTTCTCTGTTAATGCTTCAGAGACATTTCTATACTTTGACAAATAGATGAGTTGTCAGTGCAGTATTTCATTTTTTAAGGATGAATGAACTGACATACATGATGTGTAAGGAAGGATATAACATCCCCCGCATACTGACATGGGAGAAAATGATGAACAAGTCTCTAAACAGTTTTGACATTGCTGCTATATTGTAAAGCACCATATTTGCTAACGAAAATTGTAGATTTCTAAGAGAACTGGCTATTGGTGACTTGGGGACCTTATCCTAGGTCTATCTGTTATTTTACATATAAACAGGAGTGGCAGTCGAGGTGGCATATTCTAGTTGAGGGTGCAGCAACTCATCATTTTATAACCATTTCTATCTGAGAATAATAGCCTAGAACATCACTGTCCCCTAAAATATAATATTTAAAGTGGAATGATATTAAAACTGTAGAGAGACGCACTGGAAAGCGAAAGAAGCACAATCTGTAACACAAGTTATGTCAGTGAATCCAGCCGGCAGGGTAATTTGTAATCCGACCTGGGTAAGGGAAACCAGCAGACAGTGTAATCCTGTAATCTAGTGCAGGTCAGAAAAGCCAAGTATAAAAGTACCTACAGAGTCAAGTTGGCAGAGTCAAGTCACAAGTCAGTAGCCCAAAACTTAATAAAAAAGTCAGTAGTTACAGTTACAAGCATTTATAAAGCGCCAACAAGTTCCGTAGTGCTGTACAAAGGGAGAGACAGAAAAACAAATATACGTACACGGTACACACACAGAACAGTAGGAGAGAGGACCCTGCTCGAGAGTTTACAATCTAAGAAGAGAGGGGTGATACACTAGGTGAGGGTGAATAGAGTACAAGAAGTAACTGAGTGCGTGTGGGTTGGGTGGAAAAAGGGAGCAAGAAATGAACCATGGGGGATTAGGGAGTGAGCCGAAAGGCTTCTCTAAAGTAATGGGTTTCCAAAGACGTCTTGAGGACTGGAGAGATGGGGAGAGTCTGTTGCGGGGAGGGAGGTCCATAGAAAGGGGGCACAGTCATAGAGACGTATCTCAATGCACTGCACCTGATTATCAGTCAATGAGTTAAATATTTGTCTGTTGAACACATTTACAAGTATCGGGTCCTAGCGCCACTCATGACTTTTTCTGCTATTTACTTGCAGCCGTGAACTTGCAACAAAATGAATGACGTGACTATGATCCAAATTCATGGAATAATATAATATGATTTGCGTGTCCGGTCATGAATTTACTCTATATTATGCAATTGACAAGGTAAGCTCCTGACACCTATGATGACACTCCAATTATCCTAACAGGGCAGAAAACAAACAACCTAACAATGGATTGTGTAGGAGCATAGCATACATGTGACACTTTACCATAGCGTGCTGTCCTGTGTCAAAGCTATGCCACATTTTATGAGCAAAAACATGTTTTATGAGATTGCTAAGAAAAGACAGCAGCTGTAGTGACCTACCCTCCAGTGAGTACTCACTCAGGTCTCATACAGTTTTAGCTTTACAGAGGAAGGTGATACCATAATCAAATCAATCTGCTATTTTCCATAAAGGGCAGCCGGAACAATAAAGAAACAATGAAGACGTGTATGCACGAGAGGAACCTTAACCCCTTCATTGCTGAGCCATTTCACATCTTAATTTTTTTTTTCCTTTTTTTATTATTATTTTTATTATTATTTTCTTTATTTTAAACATGGTCAGGTTTGGTATCATTGGAAAGGCCATGCTCTGGCCTTTCTAATCATACCACACATGACCCTGCTAGCTACCAACAGTCAGGAGATATCAGAGTTCAAAGGAACCCCCTATCTCCACCCCATATTTACTTAGGAGTCAATGAGAACGTTCCCCACACGTCCTCAGCAGTGAAAGGGTTAACCCCTGTCGATCGTTTTGGCCATGTTAGGCCTCATCAGGAGGGAATAGTTGAAGCCGTTCTAGGAACCTCGAGAAAAAGGTCCATATATTGACTACCCTGTACACTAATAGAGGGCAAGAAAAAAGTTTTATGAGATTGTTGAGAACGGGCAGCAGCAATAGTGGCCTGTCCTGTGGGGAGTTCCAGCTCAGGTCCATAAGGGTCTAGATCTATGCTCCATTTGATGAATTATAAGAGAATAAGAGAAACAAGGGAAATAACTCTAGTTTTAGGCAGCTCTTTGTTACAATAACACATGTTCTGTAAAATAATCCTAAATTATAATAAGTACTTTTAGAAATGATAGTAACTTTTAATAGTAAATATTAATTCATTAAATTCTAATGATATCTTATAGAAGGAAATATTCCGATTAGCCTATGAGTATCACTAGTTACACCGGTTATTTAAATAGATCACATAAAGTTATATAACTTTGAAGTGCGATCTCAGAAAGCATTGATAGCATTCCTCAGTATCATGGAACAGGAAACCAACAAGTCTGTCCAGGATATCTTCTCACTTTCAACTATCTAGACAAGCTCTGCAGGACTGTTGTCCAAGTATCCTTATTATTTTAGAGTATTATAAAATGTAAGCTCACAGAATGGATACAGAATGTTTGTGTTTGATATTATTGTTACGAGAGCCCAGGTCTAATACTTTCCCTCGTCGTGACTCGTTTTCCTCCGCTAGTGCCTGGATTTGTCCCTCAGCAGGCAGCACTGAATCAATGTCAGTTCTTAATTTCTCTCAATAAAGTAGACAACACTGATCATATTAGGTTAAACAGACTCCCTGGCCATTTCAGCAGGCCTATTTTTATTTGGTACAGAATTCGATAACAACAGTTAACATCCCTGCCCACTCAGACATCCCGGCACTACAGTTCACCCTGGTCTCTATCAGGTCCTCCTCGCAGATTGTAATCTCTTGAGCAGGGTCTTCTCTCCTACTGTTGTATGTGTTTAACTTGTATGTATATTGGTTATTCTGTCTTTCCCATGTACAGTGCTACAGAACTTGGTGGCACCTTATAAATAACTAACTGCAGTCATATAGAGCAAGGGTACTTGTTTGAGGGGATTTCAGGGGAGCAGCGGAAATCCGGAGGTACAGTTTGATAGCTCGGGCCTCTATGGTGTTACTAGGGACCTGCAAAGCTTCGAAATTCGATTCGAAAACAAATCTTTGGACGTATTCGATTCGAATTCGACTTTGCCAATCGATTCAATTTTTTTTCAAATCGATCGTTTACTTATCAGAAGCTCTGGTCTCGGAGCTTGTCTGGACGTGGTCTGCATCCCCAGCAGTGCAGCATGCCTCCCAGACGCACAGCCCGGCAGGCCTGAGCCAAGTTTGTGATGATGAATATAACTACCCTGTAATTAGTATATTGTGCTTCTTTTACAGGGTGGTGAAGCCAGGTGATGGAATGGATCATCGATTCATCATTACCAGAAGAAGATGGCAGGGGGGCTTAAAAGTAAAAACTGGTCATATTAATTATATGGGGGACCTGCTCTCTTTGTTAAGAGATAATTATAATGGGGGCCTGCTCTGTGTGGGAATAAAATAAATGAAAAGGGGGCCTGCTCTGTGTGGTGAGATAATAAATTATAATGGGGCCTGCTCTGTGTGATAGATAATAAATTATATGGGGGCCTGCTCTGTGTGGGGAGATAATCAATTATTTGGGGGCCTGCTCTGTGTGGGCAGATAATACATTATATGGGGGTATGCTCTGTGTGTGGAGATAATAAATTATAATGGGGTCTGCTCTGTGTGGAGAGATAATAAATTATATAGGGGGTCTGCTCTGTGTGGAGAGATAATAAATTATATAGGGGGTCTGCTCTGTGTGGAGAGATAATAAATTAGATGGGGCCTGCTTTGTGTAGGGAGATAATAAATTATAATGGGGGCCTGTTCTGTGTGGGGAGATAATAAATTATAATGGAGGCCTGCTCTGTGTGGGGAGATAATAAAATTATACTGGGGCCGGCCTGCTCTTTGTGATAGATAATAAATTAAAATGGGAGCCTACTTTAACAGCCGATTCGATTCGTGATTCAATTTGAGTGAAAATTTGTGATTCGCAGGGCCCTAGGTGTCACAGTCCAAAAAGCGCCCAGATCCACAGGCGGGGCCAGAGCGATAGCGTGTGGAAGATACCAAAGGCGATGCCGCATGGCCGCTGTTGCATGAGCCCCTGGGGCCAAGAAAGGCTCAGAAACTCAGTTTCCTGATGGAGCTCCCTCCTGACAATCACCCCAACTGCAGCTCCAATGAGGAAGACCCTAACCTTCAGAGAGCGCCTCGCTCAGGCAAAGGGTATTCAGGGTGTCAGGGTTTCAATTTTCTGCAGAGGTTTCCATTAAAGTGAATGCCGTGCTTTCCTTGAATGGGATTGGTTGGCACTTCTGACTCCTGGATGTTGATTGGCTGGGGTTTCAATCCAGGCTCCTGGATGGTGATTGGCTGCAGTTTCAAAACCAGGCTAGCCCTGGTGTAAGGGAACACAGGGCACATGAGGGACAGGCTTCCAGACATTTGGATTATGTTCTGATGGGGAAAAAGGTGCAAACCAACACTTTTAACATAAAAACTTAAAGAGACCAATAGCGTAAATGAGGTGAATAGCGGAGGAGCAAGGTTTTAGTACAGTCCACAGTCTCTGCGCACGAAGTTCCGTGACAATTATAATGTCATATATCCAATTATATTATACTATTGTGTTTGAAGAAGGCTTGGGATAGGGTTAGAGGTGGAGTGGAGGTGGAGAGGTTTGACGAGAGTTGAAAATAATGTTGGGTTTAGGAATCATATGGTTCAATGCTGACTGAGCCATTATGATTAAACAATGAGCTGTTATGATTATATACAGTATATAACAGCTCTCATCCAATTCAAGCTGATCTGCAAACTTTTCTAATGTCTTCGCTGTTGTACATGCCTGCTGTAAATCAAAGCTTCATATACTATCATTAAAAAAAATAATAACTTAACAATATCAATTAAAACAAAAAAATAATTCCTATACCCCCTCTGGTCCCGCAGTGCAGAGGAGAATGCAATGCGACTTTCTTCACTATAAATTTATGCTCCAGTCCTACAGCTCTGCGCTTTTCCTAGCCAAGCAATCATATTTTACAGCCCTCATACACACCCACTCCTGGAACCCAAAACGCCTGTTCACCACCCACAACTCTCTTCTCCTTCCTGCGGTGGCTGTTCCTCACACTGACCTCAAAGCCGAAGACCTAGCATGCTTTTTCACAGCAAAAATTGAACAGATAAGAACTGAAATCTCTACAATGCCATCTTCGCCCATGCAGGAAGATGCTAACCTTGTCCATCCTCACATGTTTAACTCGTTCCCTTCCGCTACTGAACAAGAGGTCCTTAAACTACTATGATCCTCTCATCCCACTACCTGCCCCCTCGACCCCGTTCCCTCACATCTTGCCAAAACACTTTCTGTTTCCCTTGTACCATCCTTGACCCACACTTTTAATCTGTCTTTAACCTCTGGGATCTTTCCTGCTCCCCTCAAACATGCCACAGTAGTCCCAATCCTAAAAAAAATCTCTGGATCCGACTGCTCCCTCCAACTACCGCCCCGTTTCCCTGCTCCCTTTTGCCTCCAAACTCCTCAAAAAGCTTGCGTATGCCCATCTGATTGACTACCTCAACACCTACTCTCTCCTTGACCCTCTGCAATCTGGCTTTCGCTCACTGCACTCAACAGAAACAGCTCTTGCAAAACTGACCAATGACCTTGCAACTGCTAAATCAAATGGGTGCTACTCACTGCTGATCCTTCTTGACTCTCTCCTGCCTTTGATACAGTTGACCACTCAATCCTCCTTCAAACTCTTAGTGATATAGGCCTTCAAGGTTCTGTTCTTTCATGGTTCGCTTCCTACCTGTCCTAATGATCGTTTAGTGTCTCCTTTGCTGGAAGTACTTCCTCCCTTCAGCCTGTCTCTGTTGGGGTGCCCCAAGGTTCAGTACTGGGCCCTCTACTTTTTTCAGTCTACACTGCCTCTCTAGGAAAACTGATCAGCTCCTTTGGATTCTAGTACCACCTATACGCTGATGACACTCAAATTTACCTCTCCTCCCCTGATCTCTCTCCAGGTCTCCTGGATCGAGTCACTGACTGTCTCTCCGCTGTCTCAAATTGGATGGCTTCCCACTTCCTTAAACTCAATCTTGCCAAAACTGAAATTCTCGTCATTCCTCCCTCCAAGAAGAACCCAATACCACCTATCTCTCTATGAGTAAATGGAACGCCCACCGCAAGCTCGCTGCCTTAGTCTTAGATTAGAGGGGCAAAGGTTTAAAAGTAACATCAGGAAGCATTATTTTACTGAGAGGGTGGTGGATACATGGAACAGCCTTCCAGTTGAAGTGGTAGAGGCCAAAACAGTAATTGAATTTAATCAAGCATGGGATAGGCATAAGGCTGTCCTAAACAAAAGATAAATCCAGGTAAAGTATCCATGTAATTGGGCAGACTAGATGGGCCGAAAGGTTCTTATCTGCCGACATTTTTCTATGTTTCTATGCCTTGGAGTCACTTTTGACTCTGACCTAACATTCTCTTCCCACATCCAGACAGTGACCAAATCCTGTTATTTTCAACTGAAAAACATTGCCCGTGTCTGCCCCTTTCTGACACAAGATACCACAAAAGTGCTGGTTCATGCTCTTGTCATTTCACGACTTGACTACTGCAACTCGCTCCTTATTGGCCTCCCCAACTCCTGTATTGCCCCTTTGCAATCTGTAATGAATGCAGGGGCCAGGCTTATTTTTCTCACCAGACGCACCTCGCGTACTTCCCCCCTCTGCCGGTCTCTTCATTGGCTTCCTGTACGTTTCAGGATATAGTTTAAAATACTGATGCTCGCGTTCAAATCACTCAATAACTCAACCCCTCCCTATATGTCTTCGTTACTCAACAAGCACGTCCCATCTACACAACTCCGATCTGCAGGTGATCTCGACCTGTCATCGGTCTACACGCGCAGAGCCAACTCTCGCCTCCAAGACTTCTCAAGGACAGTACCAGTCTTGTGGAATGACTTGCCTCGCCCTATCAAACTCTCCCCTGACCTTCAGGCCTTCAAGAAATCCCTCAAAACCCATCTCTTCAGATTAGCGTATCACATCACTGAAGCAACTCATCCCTCTGCTCACCTACTCACACATGATTGAAACCGCTTGTATGGCCCCACCATTCCCAAACCACTGGCACTAATGATCCTGCTATCTAGTGCAATTCCTCTTGTCTTCCTCAACCCCAATCCCTCTAGACTGTAAGCTCCTATGAGCAGGGCCCTCTACACCTCTTGTTTCCATCCTACGTCTGTTTATATGTATTTCGTTCCCTTTGGTTAGTGTAAAGCGCTGCGGAAACTGGTGGCGCTTTATAAATGATGACAATAATAATAATAATAACCCATTGCCTCCTCTCGCCATGGACAAGAGGACACTGAAAACAATGGTTCCCAATGTTCTTTTGCTGACAATACTTATATATACCTACACAGGGCTCATGCAACTCACCATGGAGTCCACAGAACTCCAGGAGGGGATACCCCCATCAGCATGGATGGTTTTATCTGTTAGCAGCTCCCACTTATTCTGAGTTAGGCCTCTAACATAGCAACTCACACGTAATAGGTCTGGTAAGAGAGAGCCGCTATCGGTTAATGGCTGCCACCAAAGTTTTCCACTAGATGCTCCCTGTTACTGGCACAGCTGGGATGGCAAAGTAGTTAGTGGGATAAAGTTAGGTTTATTCTGCACTTATGATGTTGTTGTAAATAATAGCCCGAGGGGAAGCTTGTGTGTCTTGGCCGGAAACCACTGGAGAAATTGTAAGTCTGACTGAACATATGGAGCAATTTCTAAGAACAGGAGTATAGCTATTACTTGTCTTAATCCACGGATGGACCCTCTTTTCGTTACATTGAAGCACCAGTAGTAGGGGTCACAATCAGTGAAATTTCAAAATATCCACTACTGGGAAGCTAGTATAAAATATAGATGGTGCAAGTGTGGTCTCCTCACTGTCTGTAGGCCATTAATGCCTACAGTACAGTAATAAAGGAGCTTTTCTACCAGTGGCACCCTGCAGTATATTTCATTAATCAAATCATGATGGGGGTTCCATCATGGTCTGTTTTTGTGTCCAAGGTTTGTTTTTGTATTCATCACCATAACCATTGTTAATGAGCAGTCATGTGGCAAGTAAAAACTCCAGGCGCACTCATTGTTACAAGTAAAGGTGCACTCATTGTTACAGGTAAAGGTGCACTCATTGTTACAAGTAAAGGTACACTCATTGTTACAGGTAAAGGTGCACTCATTGTTACAAGTAAAGGTGCACTCATTGCTACATGTAATATTAATGTTTGTTCTCTCTGTTTAGATTCAAATAATACATCATCCATTATGGAACAAATGTAGGCGTCCTCTGGTTATGCTGACATAAATTAGGCCTGACTAACTGTCCATTTTGACAGAGAAATTCTAGATACAGAAAATAATCACAATTGTGTAGTTGTCTTAATACCTTATATAGTATTCCTATGGTTTTATAACCAATTACCTTAAGGTTATAGGATCACAAAATGGTATTATTTAAAAATATAAATTTTTGGAACGTCCAAGAACAACCAAGACACGTAATAATATGCTGTGTCAATCCATCTAAAATAAAAGTCAAACTAATGAAATTGCTGCAATTTGTCTGCAGCAAGATTTTAGCCCAACAGCCAGTCATCAGATAAACACATGTTATTACGCTCAGTGCACAATAAAAAAATCTGTAAATGGAAAATATCTCAGCCACTGTACAAATAGCACTGTATCAATAAAATGACATCATAGAAACAAATAATGAATGTGATAACATCAATAGACACCCTACAAATCTGTCATTCTTAGTTTCTATGCTTTACAATAAAGTAAGGAATTTTTATCTATATAAATACTATATATTTTATTTAATTAGTTTGCGAGCTTGTTTACTAAACACCAAACTGTTGGGAATTAACAGCAGTTGCAGAAGTTAAAACAGGGATGAGATACCACTTTTGATGTCATTTGTAGAAGGTGAGGGAGCCCTAAAACATATTGCTACTAACTTAGTAGCCCCATTTCATGCTTGATCTCATATGCTTTTCTACAATTTTGGCACAAGCATCGTAGGTCACTCATCAAGTCACTGCTTGCCTAGTACAGATACATCCAACACAGCATAAAATAATTCCGAAAAGGTTACTGGTCAAGCATAATATATTCTTGACAACGTATTTATGTTCTAATAGCTGCTATAACATTTCAGTAACTTGTGATGTCTTTGATCACACATGAACGGTCTTTACTTGTTCAAAAGTAAAACCAACCTCTGGATACATATTACATAATATATATGCAAGCAAAACAAAATCACAGTTATTCTGTTTAAAGTAGCTCTGTCTTCAAGCTATAGAGCTTCATAATGTGTTGACACTACATTCTTGTAATAAAATCTAAACAAATCTCAGATGAAAGCAAGGTCTGAGTAAATATTTTCCTAAGTAACTAAAAATAAAACAACGCATAAAGTATATACTAAGATAGATCTATTCTGCCGAAAGCTGCCTAATAAACTGATCCATGAGGGAAAAAGAGATGCACATTGTTACCCTCCATCTGGTCTGCTGTATGTGAATTCTGGCTTCTCAGTGATGCCTCTGGTTCGCTGAAGGTGACTGCAGTTTCTTCGCCTAAGGGCTACCAAATATCAGTTCCAGATCTCTGGGGAAATTACAGTGAGTGCCCACCGAACAAGTCAGTAAATTTACAGGTGTCTGGTATCACTGTCTACAGTACACTCCGGTTTAGTATGTCCTGTTGCTGCAGCTGCCGGCTTAATGCAAACCAGGGCATCTATTAATACAGATCCAAGCTGGCCCTTATCCAGCCTGTACAGAATGGGAGTGTAGAAAGGCTCAGCTTAGACCAGATGGCCAGGAGGGAGTGACAGCTCTTAAAGCTGTAATATGCACAGGAATGACCCCTGCTTGCTGTTGAAGGTTTGACATTGGAAGTCTTTTATGTGCTCGTCACTCTGTATACTCAAAAAAGTTTTATTTGCTTACATGTCTCAGAGAATAATATGCAAAATTAAAGCTTTTTAAACTGCAAGTTGCTTGGCAAATTAATTAAATTACTAAATTTAGCTTTTTAAATCCTAAAGGCAATAAACTAAGCATGTTTTTTTTCCATACATATTTTAAAAAGCATGTAATTATTTTTGTATTAAAACACAAAATATCTTAATTTTTTTATGAAACTTTTTTTGATAAATTAAACTATTAAATAAACTAAATAAATATATGGCTTATGTAATGAGGGAAGTAAGAATGACAGATATATCATTGATGAGGATATTATGTTGCAGAAGATGTATTGTTATTAACATAAATATCTCTAACACCACTGCCCTTGGTCAGGAGCGAACACTGTTAATATGTGAAAACATACAAAAAAATTATCATCTGTGCTTTGAATCCCAAATATCCACAATAAACAAAAACAGAGAAGTGTTTAATTTACTTAAAATAACTTATACAAGACAACAACATAGCGCCGGCGAACTAAAGGTCCACTGGAAAGCAGGTATGCGTGTACTACAAGTCCATAACAGAGATATCTTTAATCTTCAAAGATAATCCTCTTCTAGAGGGAATATATCAGCAGAGTGTTCTTGAGCCAAACACCTGGCTCTAGGGCGAGAGGCTTTATGGGACTTATGTTGATCTTCAGGTGCCCATCTGACCCCCTTTTCTGGATCCAGTAGATGGTGGACAGGATACTCCTGTAGTAAAGCAGAATATACTGGGGATACCCCTAGTACAATCTTGTATGACAGCAGGTATAATGTAATGAGCTAAGGTATAAGACTCACATGCTTTAGAGCCTCAAATGGCTCCTTAAAAATGCTCAGGGGATTGTAAGGAACCCCAAAACCTTCTTAGACAGAAGGTCCAATAATAGCTACCAGAATGCGTTTCGCCGTATAGGCTTTTTCAGCTGAAGAAGCCTATACGGCGAAACGCATTCTGGTAGCTATTATTGTTATTTTACATATTAATAAATGTTTTTATAACCACTGCTGATTTGCCTTATCTTGTCCAAGAAGGTTTTGGGGGTTCCTTACAATCCCCTGAGCGTGTTTAAGGAGCCATTTGAGGATCTAAAGCTATATGGTCATATTTGACATCATTGGAAAGGCCTGATCATGGCCTTTCAAATGATACCAAACATGACCAGGTTTGGTTTAAAAATAAAATGTAAAAATAATAGTAATAAAAAATAATAATAATAAAATAAAAAAAATGTAGTTTACCATTTTTTCATAATATTTCATATTTATTTTTGACGTAAATTATTCGATATGATGGAAATAATGGTATTTCTATAAAGTCCATATAATGGCGGGAAAAACGGTGTATAATATGTGTGGGATGAATAAACGAGTAAGAGGAAAATGTGACCTAAACATGAACAGCACAGAAGCGTAAAAACAGCAGCGGTCACTAAAGGACGGATTTGTGTAAAACCGCCCGGTCACTAAGGGGTTAAAAGTCACTAACTGCATCACTGCAGGATGTCTGTGCAGAGGCAGCTGACAGGGAGAGCACAGCACAGAACACAATGGAGAAAAATCTTCTTTCTCTGTTTTTATTTCTTCTTCTAACTACACTTGGAGAGAGCCAGACAATCAGTTGTCCTAGAAGTGACTTGGCCCTGTCACCTCACCACCTTTTCATGAGGCAGGAACAATGACAGGAGGCTGTCAAGTGACAGAGCAAGCATTAGCAAATGTCTTACTGTCTCTTCAAATTCTTGTTAAAGTGTAATAACAGAATCCTGCGTTCCTTATAGATTCCACTGCTCTGTCATTTTTCTCTTAATTGGTCACTAACTTCATAACAAAAAACAATAGATGATAAGTAAAAAAAATCTACACCCGCAGGTTTTTCTTACCATCTCTGTTTTAGCACAGCTATTCTGGCGAAGGCGGTTATTAGCGCCTTGCCTCATAGGGTAGCATAGGGCAGTCCGATACCAGCTGAGTCCATAGGACTCCATGGGGCCATGTGTGTACGGCCGTGAGCACACTCTCATGAAATTGCCGATGAATCGCGGAAGGAAGCTAGGAACAATTTATTCCCAGTCTCACTCTTCCGGTGAGAAGAAGTGACGAATCATGCTGTCCTCTCCACTGGAGGTGAATATGGGATTTGTAGGGGGGGGGGTTCACAGCCTGTTAAGTGATTCTACAAATGCTGAATCACTTAACAACACCAGCTGCTAGGAGTATGAGAAATACCATCTTCCAAATGGAGGAGGAAGCACTTTCATTCATAGGCACAAATTAACATCTCCTATGCAAACTGTAGGAGACATTAATTTGCAGTAAGCTGGCGCAAGAAAGTGCTCTGCTCGAGACGTAATGGATAGGGGAGAAAAGACAGATATAATATGAGAACCCACGCTAAAGAATAATCCATCTTCACCCATAGAGGTCTTCACGAAGAATGGCTCTTCAGTGCATAGCACTTTAGAAGTCCTTCCCACACTTAGCATAGAGGCCTGTGATTTGTTGGTTTACTTGTTCTGCCTGGTACAAGAACTCTAGGCAGAACAGAAAGCTCTGATTGGTTGAAATGCTAATATTTTCACCCCAACAGAGCTAGGATAGTAGCAGCTGCTGCAGGTGAGAATGCCTCCCACCCCCATAATTTCCTTTTTTATCATTATTATTATTGTTATACTTTTTATAGTAGTGACTGGCAAGCGCCACACACCGCATACTCAAATGAACTAATAACAAAAAGCTGCCGCATCAGTTTGTAAGTTACTTTTGTTCATGCAGTGATTAGGCATTTCAATTAATTTGATACATCTGTACGCATAAAACCCACAGCACATAGACCAACAGGTAAAAAAAAAACTCTTATGTATAAAATGGTGAGGTTTGAGCAAAACTACCACTTACTGTCTATATTTTGCCATAGTTTATTATGTTGCGTTGCTAGAGTCTTTGTGTTATACGTATTAGAACTAAAGTAACCCCTTCAGGATCAACATGTTTATAAATTATTTGTTCAAGGGATCTAGTCCTAAAAAACTAAGGGCTAGTTATCAATAAGCTAAATACAGGAAACATTAGACATATTGGGCCCTATCACCTGGTGGGAGCTAAAATGCCATCACTAAAGAAAGAATTTAGCGCAAGTCACTAAAACCTAGAGCCTGACGACCTACTAACAGATCATCTTGTCCACGGCAGTCTTTGTACAAGGTTTAGCTCACGCTAGGGAAACGACAAGACCTGGGCTGAGACCCAGCGTTAACGCGGTTGTGTACAGGATAGAAAACTGTGTAAGTATGAAGACATCCAGGGAATAGCGCTCACACCCCTGCATTATTAAAATCCTCCATGGTGGCCATATTATCCATGTTTTGATGCACACATATATTAGTTAAGGGTGATGGGCATTGCATGGTAAATGCCACCTAACAGCATGTAGAATCATTACATTGCATTTAATAAATACAAAAGGAAGGCCAGGTGAGCGACAATAATTTCCCTGCTGCAGCATATACAAATAATACATGTTTCAGGGAAAGACTTAGCCATGTGTCCCTTTAAAAATGATCCTAACGGTCACCCTAATAATCAACTGCTTATATACTATGAATAACCCACAGCAAATCTTTAAAATTAGGCTATATATTATATTAGGGTTATATTAGAATATTAGAATTAGGATATGTGTGGATAAAGGATACGTATACTGTATATCATAATAGAGCCTATTATTATTATTATTCTTTATTTATAAATTGCCAGCATATTCCGCAGCGCTGTACAATAGGCACAGTATAGACAGGGTTACAATACATTGTACAACATTTGACAAACAGTACAGGAGGAGATGAGGGCCCTATTCCCGTAGGAACTCACAATCTAGGAGGGTTGGGGTTGGAAACAGGAGGAGAGGACTGCAAGGTGAGAGTGATTGATGGTTGCGTCAGTGAGTTGGGTGGTAGGCTTCCCTAAATAGGTACGCTTTAAGGGAGCGTTTGAAGGAAGAGAAGTTAGGGGAAAGTCTGACATACGAGGGAGAGTGTTCCAGAGATGTGAGCGTGAGAAGTCCTGCAGTCTATCATGGGAAGAGGTGATGCAGGGAGACCTAGGCGCAGGTCGCTGTTTGACCTTAGGAGCGGACTGGGGTGTATTTGGTGATTAGTGAGGACAGGTAGTGGGGAGCTGAGCTAGTGAGGGTTTTGTAGGTAAGGTAAGTATTTGAACTTAATTCTGCAGTGGATGGGGAGCCAGTGAAGGGACCCGCAGAGGGGAGCGGCAGAGACAGAGCGGCGGGTGAGGTGGATTAGCCTGGCGGAGGCGTTCAGGATGGATTGTAGGGGGGGTGGGAGAGAGGGAGGTCAAATAAGAGATTATTGCAATAGTCAAGTCGGGGGAGATTATCAGGGAGTGTATGAGTTGTTTTGTGGTGACAGCGGTAAGAAATGGCCGAATTCTGGAAATATTACGTAGTTGGTATCGTAGGAGGAGGAAAGAGACTGGATGTGGGTATGAAGGAAAGAGCAGAGTCAAGTGTAACTCCAAGACAGCGAACTTGGTTTGTGGGGAGATGGTGATACCTACCGTGATAGAGAAGTCAGGGGTGGAGGCATTAGAGGGAGGAATTAGTAGGAGCTCAGTCTTAGACATGTGATCTTTAGGTGGTGGGAGGCCATCCAGGAGGAGATGCAAGATAAACAGTCATGACTTTGGAAAGGACAGGGGAGAGGATAGGGTAGAGAGGTAGATCTGAGTGTCATCAGCGTAGAGGTGGTAATTAAAGCCAAAGCTGTTAATGATTGCCAGGGAGGAGGTGTAGATAGAAAAGAGCAGAGGACCAAGGACAGAGCCTTGAGGTACACCAACAGATAGAGGCAATGAAGAGGAGGAGTTACCAGCAAAGGACACAGAGAAGGACCTGTTGGATAAATAGGAGTCAACCAAGCGAGTGCAGTGTCACCGAGACCAAGAGAGTTGAGGTCTGTAAAGGAGGGGGTGGTCAACAGTGTCAAAAGCAGCCGAAGTCAAGCAGGGTGAGAATACAATAGTGGCTGTGTTTTTTAGCAGTTAGGAGGTCGTTGGTGACTTTGGTGAGGGCAGTTTCAGTTGAGTGTAGGGGACGGAAGCCAGATTGCAGGGGGTCAAGTAGGGAATTGGATGACAGGAAGAGGGAGAGGCCGGTTGAAGACTGTTTTTTAAGAGCTTAGATGTGAAGGGAAGCTGGGATACAGGGCGGTAGTTGGATGGAGAGTTGGGATCGAGGGATGGTTTCTTTAGTAAAGGGGTAACTAGCGTGTGTTTGAAGGTGGATGGGATGGAGCCGGCGGAGAGAGATAGGTTGAATATGTGTGTGAGAGCAGGGGTGAGGGAGGAGGAGAGGGGAGGAATTAGATGTGAGGGAATGGGGTCGAGCGGGCACACGGTGAGATGTGAGGAGGACAGTAAGGAATTGACTTCCTCATCAGTGGCTGGGAGGAAGCGGCAGAGGGTGGCAGAGGGGGCTTCTGGGAGTGGAGGTGGCAGATAAATATCTTACTAACCTACTGCAACAGCAGCAATATTGCTGACCAGATCCATTGCTATGGTGTATGGGGCCAAGAGTACATCTGTGCTGCATTCCTTTGAAATGCCTTTTAATTGCCTGTTAATTTTGGGCAAGGATCTGTTTTTCGTGGAGGTTATTTGGAGTTATTAACCAGGGTCGAGCAGTAGGTAAAATTTTGCGATTGACATCACTCCAGAAATTAGCGCAGGCACCAAGTGATCTGTTAGTTACAAAAGCGCTAGAGATCTCTAGCGCCCCCCCCCCCATGTTAAGCATAGGACGCGGAAAGTACAGTAAGCTTGTGTTATGAACTGCTCTTAGTGACGTGCTAAGTGATTTAGCTGAGCTTGCGGCTCAGATGTAGCTGTTTCCCTGCGCGAGGTTACTGTACATTGACGTCTCTTATACTTTACTCATTATGGGAGACATTAGCTGTAACTGCCGCGTGGAAGAGCATGCTATTCCAATGTAGCCTGCCCTTCCACATGGGAGATAGTATCTCAGTGAGAATTGAAATATTGACTCCTAAAAGCTGGTATTAAATGATCTTGCAAATACAAAATCATATAACACTCTCTACGCCCCCACCATTAAGTTCCATATTCATCTCTCATGCTGTGATGAAAAGGACGACTCAGTCTACCGCCGCTTCTCGTCGGGAACAGTGTGCGTCTGGAACATATACAGGGTTATTCAAAGAGATCCGAATTGTGGCCGAAAGATAACTGAACAGTGAAATTCAGCGTACGCTTACCTTTCCTGACCATTTGGCTATCCAGAGAGCAGGCAGTTCACCAAATCTTGACGAATTGCCTGCACATAAGGTACCTGTTCGTTGCCTGTTCAAGGGCATTGAAATCCCCATAGAGAAGCAATGCTTTGTCTATTCAGAGAACAAAAACCAGCAGCGAAAAATTGCCGAATTGCCCTGCTGTTCGGTGGTTTCATTCAACAGGTTTATTCAGGCGAATCCCATAGGCTTCAATGTTAAAAATATTCCCGTTTTAATTCAATATCTAATAAACCGTTGATTATAATATTCTGCAGTAAATAGCCTCTTTAATTTTATTTTTAAATAGTTTTTTCTTTTTTCTGTAACAGACCTTTTTATTATCATTCATTGGATCTTATATGTAAATTTCAGTCTTTTTCGTTCTGTAGTTTCTTTGCAAACAGCGTTTCACTTTTCAAACATTCAAGTGTACTGTTTTTTTTTTGTTCACTCCATTCGTCTGCGGTGTTGGATTTTTCCAGAGGCTGCTCAGCGCTGTGAGCGGCTCCTGCTCTGGTTTCTACGGTGTGTCCGGCAGGGTTAATCCAGATGTTTTTGTGGGTTTCGGTGTGCGTTCGCCTGGTTTTGTTGTGAGTGTTCGTCGGGTCTACGGCAGCTTTTCCTTGCACTACAAGCGATAGAGCCCAGGCACTACTCACAAACAGTGGGCAAGAGGGTGGGAATCCTTGCTCAGCGACTCCAACTTCAAAGACAGCATAAAGAAACTCCAAAAATCCACGTATTAAATCAAAAGTGGATTTATTCCAGGACCAACAAGGACAATGTTTCGACCAGAACTGGTCGTGACAAAGACCAGTTCTGGTCGAAACATCGTCCTTGTTGGCTTTTGGAGTTTCTTTATGCTGTCTTTCCCTGCACTACGACGACCCTGTGGTGCTTGCTAAATACACCGCAGGGTTGCCGAAATGGGATCGCCAAAGCGCACCGAATTGAGGAGAACGAAAAGACACGGAACGTGCGGTGACTTTTCGATTGTCTTTGAATAATCTTAATAGTTCCTAGTCTCCGCATTCACTCCACTGCTCTGCACAATTTCATGAGAGTAATCTTGCGCAGAGCTCGAGGCAGGGACGCGCAAAGCTCCATGGAGTCCTATGGACACCATGAGCTGGTACTTGCAGTGGCACTTCGCCGTTGCTGGTATCTGGCAGTTCTGCGCTTTGTTCCAGGGCCAGTCGCTAAGAAAGCAACTAATTAATATAATGTTAAAATGGAGACGGTAAGGAAAATCTGAAGGCACACATTGACCTGCTTACGGTCTCCATTTTACCGTCAACTATGGAATAGGGCCCTAAATGCGGGAACTCTCCAAGATGTGTCCTTCTCAATTAACCATTGACACATTGCACTTAGCCCACCGCTACACATACAAATTTCATATCATTGATTAAACAAATCTGGGCAATTCTTATGATAACTATAAAAAATATCATATATTTCAGGTCAGGACTTAATAAGGAAATATATGTTTGAGAATTTTGTATGAGGTTCCAATGTGGGGGTGGTCAAACAGGAACTCTGTTCCCTCTGAGAAAACAGTAGGGAAACTGCATACCCACACATTACCTCTTGACTTGACGCCTGATTTCTTTACAATAATGAAATGTAACTGGCTATACAAGCATGACCCGTTCGGTTCATCCTTGTAGTTGCTGAGCAGAGCATCATAGAGCAGAGCAGAGCATCATAGAAAATATAGTTAGCTAGCAACTAGATAGCTCAGCATTATGGGAAATGTGTTTTATAATTATCTGGGATGTTCAATTTAATCATCAATGGAAGACTCTAGGAAACCATACAATGTAGATTATACGTTCCGTAGGGAACAGATTCCTCCAACCCTACTGTATCTTTATCAAGTTATATTCTGTTTAAATGTATTTATGTTGTATTGTATCATCCCTCCGTGTATTTATTATCTTGTACGATGTTGCAGAATCTGCTGGTGCTTTATAAATAAAGTATAGTAATAATAATGATACACATATATGGACCCTCATGTGCACATTAGTTGTAAAAGAAATAATGCTCAGAAGATGGCACCTGCTGTAATGTCTCATTACGATCTAGAGCTAGGCACGGCTTCACTTTCAATTACACAGAAATCAAATTTATCCGTGAATCAACCAAATTCTTGTCTTTAAAATCTAATAACTCTTGTCAGACATCACTGTGAGGTGTGCAACTTTTTCTCCAATATATTTCCAGTGTACAAGAAAAAGAGCTACCCAAGAAAGGAACTCATTTATGTTTACGAGCCATCTTTCTGTTGAACTATAAATAAGGTGTTATTTTCATTGTATTATGTTCTCCTTAAATAAACAACCATAATATTTCATATTTACTTTTTCAAGCTAGCAGATAAAACATTTTCTGAGTTCTGAGACCCAGGTATGGTGTATAAAGTTTAGATGGAGAATATGAAGGCCTACATTATAAATATTTTGAAAATTCATTATACTTGTCCTTGTGGAAGAGTAAAAAATGGAGAAGGCCAGAGTGAGAAGAGGAAATATAGCTGGCATCATGCATTCTGTGCTTTCATAGACGATCTATAGTATTGCATGATAACACTTTGAAGGTCAACTCATATTTAATATTTTTTTAAATTTTCTCCACCCTGAATTCTTTTAAAGAATGAGGGCCCTATCACATTCTTCGCACACAATTGTGCGCGCGGAAAAAACGCATTAACGCAAGGGACAAAACCCTTTGCGCTGAACGTCGTATTACGACGTTCGCACACAAAACGCGCGTTAACGTCTAACGCGAGTGACCCTGCGCGAACCCTTTGCGAGCGCAATTTAGTGCGCGCATCCTATACTTAACATTGTGAGCGCAAATGCGTTCGTGCGCTGGTGCGCTCATGGTATTACAATCTTAGCGCAAAATTTAACGGACAACGTTTGTGCGCATTATTTTAACGTCTTTGAAATGCTGGTGGTAATAACGGCAAATTGTAACAACCTGACCGTACCAAACTGCGGATTCAAGATATTACTTTTGAATACTCTAAGGCAGGTGATTCGCCTGTACTGGTTTTGGCCCATGGAGTCCATAGGGCTTGATGGAGCCAAATGCGACCTTGCGTGAACTTCTGCTGCAGAAGGACATTGGGAGCTATTCGTCCCATGTGTTCCACTGTTTGCAACCAGGGGACATGGTGGATCACACTGCCCTCTGCACCATGGGAACACATTTAATTAAGGAATTTCTTGGTGGGTGTTATTGTCAGTGTTAAGTGAATTGGGAGAAGCAAAACCACTTAACATTAGGCTCTGAGACTCAGTATTTTTTGCAAGAATACTGGATCAAACTGAGAACAGCGAGTTACCATGAAATATTGTTCTCAAGCTGGCCTGTTTTTAATGGCTCCAATGCAAAGTCTTTAACGTCTAGTATGGAGCCACTAATTATGAGGTAATAAGGTTGGAGTAATAATTATTATTATCCTTTATTTATATAGATCCGCAAATTCCGCAGCGCTTTACATGATCAGTAAACAAGGGGTATACGTGGATGAGATGACCTGATTAAGGGGGTCCCTGTTCCCAAGGGAATTTACAGTCTATGAGATGTACAAGTATTTTGTGAGGTAGGCGCATCCATACAGGCATGTACTGGCCATCGGGAGCACTGGGAGAATCCAGAGGGGCCGATGGGTCAGTGGGCCGGCTGAGCCTGGGGTGCTTTTTTTTTAAACTTAGTCTAGCACTTAGTTAACCAGGACTGGATAACACTAGTGTGGAATGTCAGACTTGTTTCAAAGGTCTGAAGGATTTCTGCATTGCAGGAGTGGGTTAGGGGGGCTTCCTTGGACACCCACATATGGATTATGGAGCTGGCTGAGGCTTTATTGTGTGTAAAGGAGTGGAATCCACAGAGACTGCGAGGATTCCGCTCCACATTTTACTTACAGCTTCTCCTTCCAGTGACTGGCGGCTTCAGAGTTTGAAGCAAGCAGCAGTCAGAGCACCATGTTGCCACACAAATCTAATGCCTGTGCTGTGACCAGGAGCCATCCCCAAAATGTGAAAATACGTAAGGTATTGACTAAACATGCCAATTGAGGGTGAATCCCACCCTTATGTCTTATACCTCGGCACTGATGTGTCTCCCCAGAGCAGTTTAGTGGCCAGACTCACAGCCAGGCATGCAGGGAGCCGTAAATCTGACAGATCCTCTGATCTGACAGTCCCTCTCCCCTGCTCCCTTTCTATAGCCTATTAAGCCGGAGCTCAGTGTGGCAGTGCTGTGCTTTCTCTATAGGAGCACTCAAGGGGTTAATTATCACAGGAGTCTGCAGAGCTCAGAAAAGTATTTGCTAATCAGCCATAGCCATGTAGCAGGGAGACATGTCCAAATTCTAGGTCAAATTAGCCAAACCAGAAAAATTCTCCCATTTATCTCTCTTTCCAAATTGGCTATTTGGTCTAGATTGTTCATTCTCCTGGCAATTCTCAAGGTTTTCACCTCTCTCTTAATAACCCTGTATGTCACAGTTCTGAGCCCCTTCTTAGAAGTGTACCCGAATTACATTTTATTAAAGTATATTTTAAAATTTATCATATGACTTATTTTTTATAAAATAATTTAATCAATATTCTAATTTAAATTAAGTATATTTTAATGCATATTTATTTTAATAATCCATAATTATTTTTTAATTCTATTACTGTGGAGCTCTGTGATATGCTCATCTTAAAAACTCTGGTATTGGTGATCACACGCTAACCTGGTTTGAATCTTATGTATCCAACCGATCGCAACATGTGTCCATCTCTGGCAGCTCCTCCCTCCCCCTCCCAGTCACGTGCGGAGTACCCCAAGGCTCAATACTCGGCCCCCTGCTATTCACATTATTCATAAATGATCTGCCCAACGTCTGCAAAGCCTCAACTGTACACATGTATGCAGATGACACTGTAATCTATACCAGCAAACCAGATCTCCCACAGCTGGAGGCAGTGCTGCAAGAACAATTCACAGAGGTAGAAAAGTGGATCACAGTTAACAAACTTTTTCTAAATACTGACAAAACTGTAACAATGCTCTTTGGAACAGCGCCTAAACTACATAAACTGCAAAATCCCCATCTACATGTCAGAACAAAATCAAATGGCACGCTGACCACAGTCACTTCTCTCAAATATCTAGGTATGTGGTTAGACCCAAATCTATCCTTTGGCCCCCACATAGAAAAACTCTCATCCAAACTTTACCCCAAACTAGGTGCCCTGTACAGAAACAAATCCTGCCTGAGCCCAGCGGTAAGAAAGCAGATTGTACAACAAATGCTTATGCCGGCTATTGAATACGGAGATGTAGTGTATGCAACGGCCCCACAAACACACCTTCAGAAACTTACTACATTGTATAACTCATTCTGCCGCTTTGTGCTACAATGTAACTACATGACCCACCATTGTGACATGTTAAGAGAGCTAAACTGGCCGTTGCTGGAATCTAGATGCACCCTTCACCTTTCCAAACTGGTGTTTAAGAGCTTCTCTGGGAAGCTACCACCCTACCTGACTAGGCTGCTTCCCCTAGCAGTTCCCTCATCCTATAACCTCCGATCCAGGACCTGCACCTTACTTGCAATACCACAATACAAAAAGAAAGTGGCTCGATCCTCATTTTCATACAGAGCACCGCAGTTATGGAATAACCTTCCAGACACCATCAAATATTCCCCCAGTCTTAAGTCACTCAAGAGCTCCTTACTAGCATACCTCGGTACAGAATGCACCTGTAAACATGTAACATGGTAACTATATTACTTTCATATTTATTTTCTGTGTTAATCTGTATATTTGTGTTTTGTTCTTAATATCTTGCATTTATTACTTTGTATTTCTGTAACGACTGTAAAATTTCAATGCTCTTGAACCCAGGACATACTTGAAAACGAGAGAAATCTCAATGTATCCTTCCTGGTAAAATCCTTTATAAATAAATAAATATATTGCCCATAAAAGAAAGAGAGGTCTGTGCATGTGTCATATGGTTATAATATATTACATTAATTCTGTTAATGCAGATACAGTCAAGTAAGATAGGACCTGTCAACGATGGGGTACATTGGCGACTGTGACAGGCTTACGCAAGCTATGATCATACTTTGTTAACTGAATCCCCATCATTTTACCTCAGTCAGGTTTTTTGAATTTCTGAAATGTGTTTTTTTCTTGCACAAAATGGTGGATGAAGGTGGTCATTGAAATGGAGTGCTCTTTTTTGGTGTTTTATATATATATATATATATATACAACCCAAATGTTTAATACTACGGTAATGATACCTAAGCGATTCTACTCGCGAAGCATGAATTATCTAGATTAAGACAGTACTGGTTGTAAAGTTTTAATGGAAGAAGATAAAAAAATACAACTTTACACAGTGCTAGTATCAAATAAAAAAGACATACAGAAGATACGAATATGTACAAATACAGTTCTTGAAATAAAATGGGACTTACATAGAAAATCTAATTGGAGTAGATACTTCCATGGGTATTTCCAGATTTCAAAGGTCCCAGAAGATTCTTTTGTATGTTACTCTCTCCAAGTCTTCTATCAAAATACCCTGAGCTTTGGGTGAGTTTGCTATACATAAAGCTTGCCCCTCACCCTCTTTCCCAACCATTTGGATCCCGGATCAAGTTTCCCTTCAACTCCAGAGAGCCAATCAGATAAGAGGGTTGTAAACCAGTGGCCTGGCTTTGCAAACTCCATTGCAAAGCAAGAAAAAAAAAACACACCAATTCTGCATTTAAAATCTTGCATACTGCTTGAAGAAAATGATGCCTGTTTGTGACACCTCCCACCAAAAGATGGACGACGGAGGCCTCAAACAAACATTTGGGCCTAAGTCGGCCTAGTTGAACAGTTCCCCTTGGCGGGAAAGTCCATCCTTCTGACCACGCACCACGCGCCCGGCGCCACGCACAGTCTCAGATGCACATGACACAGGTTGGCACACAGCAGTATCCTGTCCATCCCAGTGTGATCCACACACTTCTCACATGGCACTAAAGACCTGGTTGGTGTAGGCGCAAGCAGACCCTCATTCATCTCTTGCCCTTTCACCTAACCCTGTGGTCCTTTCACACCATCACACGGCAGAGACGGGCCTTGTGCCCTACTCCCCTCAGACTGCCAGCGGGTACCCACTACTACCATGGGCATCGCTGCCTTCCCCGCTGCCCTCACACACATGCAACGACCATGCCGAACACACCGGAAAAAGCTGACGAGCCACTGATCACAGCAAAAACCAGCCTCCAGGAAAAACAGACAAGCTGACGAACGGGGTAAAAAAAACACGCTTGAAAGTGCCAATATTGAATCGCTGTTTGCAAAAAAACTACTGAATGAAAATGCCTAGAATTTACATATAAGGTCCAATGAATGATAATAAAAAAGTCTGTTACAGAAAAATAAAAAACGATTTAAAAAAAAACACAGAAGAAACTTTTGCCAACAAAATCCCAAAAAATTCCTAAAAGATCCTAAAAAATCTATAAATAGAGAGATCTTTTACTGGAGAATAAAATAAACTGTTTATTAGACATTGAATTAAAACGGGAATATTTTTAACATTGAAGCCTATGGAATTCGCCTGAATAAACCATACATGCAGGCAATTCGCCAAAATTTGGCCAACTGCCTGCTCTCTGAATAGCCGGATGGCCCCTAAATGTCAACGTACGGTGAATTTCAGTGTCCGGTTACATTTTGGCAACATTTTGGACCTCTCTTAATAACCCGTAATATATATATTTAAATCCTTATACTATAATATATATCTGTTTGCATTATAGAATTTAAACTGCTCTATTTAAAAGCTGTGAATATTCCATGTACAATGTGATACATTGCTGATGTACTGTGAATATTCCATGTACAATGTGATACATTGCTGATGTAACAAGCTGCTATATGAGTCTTCCTGCATTCAATGTGGGAGGTGGGGAAATCAACACACTAGCAGAGGGTTTGCTATATATACACTGCTCATACATACTTCTGTCCATAAATGACTACACGTGATCACTGATTTGCAACCAAGTTAAAGTTAGAAATCATAACACAAATGTGCTGAGTCACATTAGTCAATATACTGTAAACAGTCAATAAAATATATGAAGGTTAAACAAAGGGCAAAAGGGGCGATGCTTTTGCATCAAATAGACAACATTCATAACAATAGAAAGAGAGATTTTCAGAAAGCACCAATGTTTGCCAAAGTCGCAAACACTGAATCAATCAAAATTGCTGTTGTTGCATTAGTGACAAACGCTGGTGTTTCATTAAGGAAAGATCCAGTGCCATGAGAAGCTTCACAGTAAAGGTTCTCCTGCCACTTTTAATTTTTTTTCTTTTGTCACAGCTCTGATTTTCTCCAGTGTTTTCAACTTCGCCAAACACCATCTGCTTCATAAACAATCTCCGAGGTGTCAGAATGAAGAAAATATCAATTTATAGCATTCACCGCAGGGTGCCCAAAGTGCAGGGAAAAGCCGCCGAACGGATCCAAAAAAAATTGCAGAAAAATCGCTGAAAAATCACCAAAAATCTGTCGATAACCCATCGTTACGATCCAAAAATATAAGATCACTTTGAAACGCCGCAGAAAACCCACCGAACGTACCCAACGATCAGCCGCAAACCCGCTGAAAGCATCCGAAAAAAGCAGCGAATCTACCAAACACAGCACCGACCAGCCGCCAGAAAAAAGCCAACGAGCCAACGAACGGGGTAGAAAAGTAAATAAATAAAAAAGATTGAAACTTTTCAAATTTTAGACGCTGTTTGCCAAAAAAATACTGGACAAAAATGTCTGGAATTAACATATAAGGTCTTATGAATAATAATAATAAAAAGGTCTGTTACAGAAAAAAAAATGCTATTTAATTTTTTTTTAAAAAAAATCTGAAAAACAATTTGCTGAAAAAACCTTGAAATATGACTGAAAAATCCTAAAAGAGTTTATAAAGAGTCAATTTGCTGCAAAGCATAAATGGTTTAATATACATTGAATAAAAGCAGGAATATTTTTAACATTGAAACCTATGTAATTCACCTGATTAAACCCACCGAATGAAAACACCAACCATCAGGGCATTTCACTGACATTTCTCTGCTGTTCAGTGTTCTCTGAATAGATTAACCATTACTTCTCTATGGGGATTTCACTGTCGTCGAACAGGCACAGTAAATTGCAGGTAATTCGCCAAAATTTGGCGAATTGCCAGGTTTTAAATAGCCGAATGGCCCCAAAATTGCACCATACAGGACAATTTCTGGGCCAGTTTGGCTCTTTCTGAATAACCCTGTACTTATTGGGTATTTTGACCTTCTTCAGGTTGGAAAAGTATCACAGGAGCTGTTTCTCACCATTGCTACCAATCGCTTGTTAACTAATGGCCAACCTGATTTAGGGCAGTCCAAGAAAATGTGCAATAAATGACTTGTACCTCAAGAAGTAGTTGTTTATTTCTGTATTCTTTGATTGGGAAGCGTATCACTGAGATCACATGTGTATCACCATGAGGCAGCAAAAGACCCCTCTAGGAACCCTTATACATGACAGGTGACAGAGTGACACAGTGGCGGAGTTGTCGCTTAGATCCTAACATGATTTTTTAGCCTACTGGGGGATTCCCTAGGCATGTGATTGCTGTGGAAACCTTTCACATAATATGTGTGCCTATGATCTTAAGACAGCATGTAAGACACTATGATTGGCATGCGCAGGGTTATTTCTAGATGCCTGTTGAGAGACGTAGTGCCATGTGATCATTCGGAAAGCTGATCACAAAGACTATACCCTTGTCTGACTGGAAAGGTATGCATCAGCAGTGATCACCTTTCAACCATTGCAAAGTCTGTACTCGGGTAGTAGCTGGATGCTTTCCCAGCATGCAGTAACAATTTGACAGTGGGTATGAATACATGCAAATCTTGGCTTTTAACTCCTTCCCCTCTCAGCAATGTAAAATATGTATATCTGGTATGTATACTCGGTTCAAAGTATGAATTATTACATTATGTGAGTGTTTGTGTATTTGTGTTGTTTGGCTCTAGCATTTTGCATAGTTTTGTCTATTATGAAGATAACGCGTCTGAGTGTGACTGGAGTCCATAGCACATGGTTAATTTATTTAAACATGTAAAGAGACAGAAGACATACATGGTTATTCAGAGAGCACCGAAATTTCACCAACATTTCAGTGCACTCTCGTTCCCCACACTTCAGCGAGTTCAATTAGTCAACCCTGCAGTGAATTCAGCATTCACCTCAGGGTCACTGCAGTGTCCCCGAATTGCAGCGAATCGACCCTCCGAACTAATCAAAAAACGACCGCAAAACCGCTGAATCGATCCGAAAATCCGCTGAAAACCTACCAAATGCATTCAGTGATCAGTCGCAAAAACACTGAATTGATCCAAAAAAAGCCGACGACCCGTCGAACAGACCGCTGACCAGCCCCCAGAAAAAGACATCAAGCTGCCGAACGGTTTAAAAAAAAAACAACCTGCAACTGTTAAAAAAAAGAACTTTTTCAAAGGTACTGCAGGAAATGCCTGGGAATAATATATATGGTTCTAAGAATAATAATAAAAATATCTGTTACAGAAAAAAAACACCATTTTAAAAAATCAGGGTAAAAAAAAATTGCCAAAAGATCCTAATAAATAAATAGACTTTTGCTGCAAAAGAAAGAATGAATGGTTGAATAAATATTTAATAAAAACAGGGGCATTTTTTTGTATTGAAAACCTATGGGATTTGCCTGTTTAAACCTGTCAAATGAAACCACCGAAAATCAGAGCATTTCACTGACATTTTGGTGCTGTTCGGTGTTCTCTTAAGAGATTAACCATTACTTCACTATTGGGAGTTCACTGCCGTCGAAGATCACCTTATTTCGTTGGCAATTCGCCAATATTTGGCAAACGACCAGCTTTTTGAATAGCCAAATGGATCCAAAATTGCACTGTATGAGGAAATTCACTGTTTTGTGCAATTTCGGGGCCAATTCGGTTCACTTTGAATAACCCTGATAGTATTTTTCCTCTAGTTGCATAATGACAAAACAGTTTAGGCACAAACATAAATAGATTTACACAATGTATGCACTGATCCCCGATTGTGTTCTGATTCTGTACCTACTGTACTGAATGTGGGAGGACTAGGAGTGCTTGCTATATGTCCAGCTGCTGTAGCTAAAAATATACATTAAAAATGCTTACTGTAAGACACATGCAAATAGATATGACAGGTGTGATAAACATTTTCCTTTCACATCTCATTACTGAATTCCTGTCTCCTAGTAAAATAGAGTAGTAATATTTTTGCTTTGTATTCGATTCTTTCCAATTAATTTTGCAATGAAAAATTCTTCCTGAATAAAAGAGTAAGATTTATTTTAAATATTCATAGTTACCATATAACATTTATAACAACAGCAATTTCATGAGCAGACTACTGTCCGAGGATGCTTTAAAAATTTTAAAAAATATATGCTAATTGGTGTAAATATTGGAATGTATGAATAAACAGGCAGTATACAGAAATGCAAACTTATACTGCAAAGGTGTTTATGCAGTTACTTAGGGTACTTAAAATTTATTTAACATCTCTTTGGGTTATTTCTTTGCTGATATGTTTGATAATTAACATTCTTATGGCAAGCTATATTAACATATTATGCCAAACTAATAAAATACAAATAGGTCACATCATAGTTTGTAATATTTACATTAAACATGTTTTTTAATACAAATGAACAATCGGTTAGCGATTAATTGGCTAATCATGACAATTAAAAAATATATTACATTAAAATCATATGATGGGAGGTTTGACATGTGGAATGGAAGACAATTCAGTTCACTCTATTCATTCCAATTTTTTTTTCCCAGTTTTGATTCAGTCGAAATGTGTTTTTTGACAAATACAGGCCACCATACGATGTTGTCTAATACTATTATGGAGCAAGAAATCCACTAGATCAAAACCTGGCATACTGTAAGCATTAGTGGTGTGCATGGCTGAAAATTCATATAGTTTCAAAGTAATTTCGTTTTCATAATTTTGTTTTGTAATTTCTTTGTTTTGATTCGTTTCGCTTTGTTATTTCGTTTTCATTTGGTATCTCGGATCATAAAAAAAAAAACATTGTAATTTGGGATCGATTCAATATTTGATATCGGATCACTACATAATGCCCCAATATATCAAATGTTGCTTTTAAAAGGCAAGCTAGGGTTAAATATTGAGCTGTATATTGGCCTGTGGTGCTGACAACAGATTCAGCACCTCAGGCCAATTTACAGAGATTGGGTGCTTTGTGAAAAAGTCAAATGAATCTTTCATAATGTCGTTTGCTTTAGTACTGACTTGTATGTCTGTAAATTGGGGGTCTAAATTTCGGATCACTAAATAAAACCCTAATGAATCAAATACTGCTCGGGAATCATTTAATAAATGGTTCTTTTATGAAACAGTATAAAGAATCAAATTAGTTTTAAACCATTATTTTTCATTTTTGATTCAATTCATATCAAATCAATTCATTATTTCGGAAATACTTTCAAAATACGAATTAACAAAATCCATAATGAATTGTGATTCGTTACGAAACTAATGCATACTCCCAGTAAGCATTATATATGTATATATATATATTTTTATGTTTCACATACCATTTCAACCCATTCATTTTTGGATTATTTAACTTAAGTAGTAATTTTGATATAATTTCAGTTAGATGTTTGAAAATAAAGTAAAATAATCAGAGTTGGGGTTTTTTAGGTTAGTAAAAAATGAATGAAAAAATATTAATTTATGTTACAGGTAATTATGAGAAACATCTCATAGACCTAATAAATTTCAGATTCAAATTGTTGCTTTTGGCATACACTAAAAGTCAGCATGCTTAGCTGGAACAGCCAGTCACTAGTGATATTTTGATGCAAAAACCTGAATAACATGGCAATTGACAGATGGAATATGTTTCATCATTACAGGTTTTACATCAGCTGTATGTATTGAGTGATTCAGTGCAAACCACACAGGTCAGTAGGTGTGTAGAACTAGGTAAAGGGTGGAAGACAGATTACAGCAAAATGCACATTACAGAAGGAGTAGGCAAGCAAATATGGGAGGGATATGTTGATAACAAAACAAAAGGATAAGTGAAAACGTACAAGGTTGAAATTTATGTTTACTACAAGTCAATGTGAGATACCTTGAGCCTTAGTGATGATTAAACAAAGCTGAGAGTGCTGTATTAACCCATTCCACAGCATATCATCTTGTCATGTACATTTAAAATGTATAATCAAATTAATAAAGCAATTATAAATAAATGTCCCAACAGTTAACAGTTGTTGATTGGCTGAACTTTGTTCGTTCTTTATTTTAGATCAACACATGAAACACGTGGTCTTATCATATGGATTAAAAGAGACATATCAGCTCAATTATTAATGTGATATTTGGACATATTTGTGTGAGTAGGCTTTGTGCTACAAGGGGGCTGAATGAGTGTGAGAATGGATTTTGAGGGTGTTGTGGATACATCCCTGATTTATTTCCATATGTATTATAAATGTTTTAAGTTATTCCATCTAAAAGCTCTTTTCTCTCATTTTACGAGTATTAATAAATGTTAACCACAAAGTCCATGTTGAGTGCAGGGTGTGATCCACATACTGGCTGTTGTTCTCGATGATGTGGCACCTAATGCCGAGGGAAATGTGGAGGGAGGATCTCAGCCATCAACGTGGCCACACATATCGGAGCATGCAGGGCATACTGTCACAGTGAGAGGCATGTGAGATATATATAATAAGATAAAAAAATAAATCTGCAATTTCTTCTTTTCAGAAATGATCACTTGATTCAAATGAAAGGTGGCCAGTTCACCTCTTCTTGTTGACAGACAATTTAGTATTAGCAAGCGTGCTAACAGCATCAGAGGTAAATCCCAGTCTGTTAGCCCATGCTGGTATGTTGAATGTAGAAGAGAGTACCATGTTTTAAAATTATTTTATTTATATTTAAAAAATTTAAATATAAAAAAATGAAAAACTAACTGATCCAAAAAATTAATTGATTCGAATCATCGAATTGACCTGCAGAGAGGTGCTTCCTCTTAGTGTGCGGATTCATATGCTGCATTAATTATACTGCAGAGAGCTGCTTCCCCGCAGTGTGTGGATTCGTATGCTGCATTAATTATACTGCAGAGAGGTGCTTTCCAGCAGTGTGCGGATTCATATGCTACATTAATTATACTGCAGAGAGGCGCTTCCCAGCAGTGTGTGGATTCCTACGCTGCATTAATTATTCTGCAGAGAGGCGCTTCCCAGCAGTGTGTGGATTCATATGCTGCATTAATTATACTGCAGAGAGGCGCTTCCCAGCAGTGTGTGGATTCCTACGCTGCATTAATTATTCTGCAGAGAGGCGCTTTCCAGCAGTGTGCGGATTCATATGCTGCATTAATTATACTGCAGAGAGGCGCTTCCCAGCTGTGTGTGGATTCCTACGCTGCATTAATTATACTGCAGAGAGGCGCTTCCCAGCAGTGTGTGGATTCATACACTGCATTAATTAAACTGCAGAGAGGCGCTTCCCAGCAGTGTGTGGATTCATACGCTGCATTAATTATACTGCAGAGAGGCGCTTCCCAGCAGTGTGCGGATTCATATGCTGCATTAATTATACTGCAGAGAGGCGCTTCCCAGCAGTGTGTGGATTCATATGCTGCATTAATTATACTGCAGAGAGACGCTTCCCAGCAGTGTGTGGATTCATATGCTGCATTAATTATACTGCAGAGAGGCGCTTCCCAGCTGTGTGTGGATTCCTACGCTGCATTAATTATACTGCAGAGAGGCGCTTCCCAGCAGTGTGTGGATTCACACAACTGATCCAAAAAATTAATCGATCCGAATCACCGAATCGATCTGCAAAGCGATGCTTCCTCTTAGTGTGTGGATTCATATGCTGCATTAATTATACTGCAGAGAGGTGTTTCCCAGCAGTGTCTGGATTCATATGCTGCATTAATTAAACTGCAGAGAGGCGCTTCCCAGCAGTGTGTGGATTCACATGCTGCATTAATTATACTGCAGAGAGGCGCTTCATAGCAGTGTGTGGATTCATATGCTGCATTAATTATACTGCAGAGAGGCGCTTCCCAGCAGTGTGTGGATTCATATGCTGCATTAATTATACTGCAGAGAGGCGCTTCCCAGCAGTGTACGGATTCATATGCTGCATTAATTATACTGCAGAGAGGCGCTTCCCAGCAGTGTGTGGATTCATATGCTGCATTAATTATACTGCAGAGAGACGCTTCCCAGCAGTGTGTGGATTCATATGCTGCATTAATTATACTGCAGAGAGGCGCTTCCCAGCTGTGTGTGGATTCCTACGCTGCATTAATTATACTGCAGAGAGGCGCTTCCCAGCAGTGTGTGGATTCACACAACTGATCCAAAAAATTTATCGATCCGAATCACCGAATCGATCTGCAAAGCGATGCTTCCTCTTAGTGTGTGGATTCATATGCTGCATTAATTATACTGCAGAGAGGTGTTTCCCAGCAGTGTCTGGATTCATATGCTGCATTAATTAAACTGCAGAGAGGCGCTTCCCAGCAGTGTGTGGATTCACATGCTGCATTAATTATACTGTAGAGAGGCGCTTCATAGCAGTGTGTAGATTCATATGCTGCATTAATTATACTGCAGAGAGGCGCTTCCCAGCAGTGTGTGGATTCATATGCTGCATTAATTATACTGCAGAGAGGCGCTTCCCAGCAGTGTGTGGATTCATATGCTGCATTAATTATACTGTAGAGAGGCGCTTCCCAGCTGTGTGTGGATTCCTACGCTGCATTAATTATACTGCAGAGAGGCGCTTCCCAGCAGTGTGTGGATTCACACAACTGATCCAAAAAATTAATCGATCCGAATCACCGAATCGATCTGCAAAGCGATGCTTCCTCTTAGGCTAGGGTCAGACAAACGCATTTCTGACGTCCAGCGTCAAAACGTACGTTGGTGCGTGCGAACGCATTTTTTCACGGAATACGCGAAAGCGGTCAGACGATGCGCAATTCTGGACGTATTTCATGACGGAGCTGTAAAAAAAGAGAAAAAAACGATGAATCCAATTAATTGATGAATGAAAAAATAAGGGGTAGGGTTATAAAAATCCATTTTGGGTATGGTGGCGTTTTTCAAAGATGGATCCAGTACAAGTCTTTGTGTTTGCTGCAATGGGGTACCTGTACCTTAAGAGGAAGAGAAAGCGGCGAACCTGGGTTCATCAAATTAACGCTGCCAGACCCACGCATGGACACTTTGTGACGCTGTACAGGCCACTGCTAGAGAGGGACCCCGTGAAGTTTTTCAACTACATGCGGATGTCCATCCCCTCCTTTGATGAACTGTTGTCGCAGGTACGCGAGCCGCTGACCAAGAGGGACACCAACATGAGGGCCGCCATACCACCGGAGGAGATGCTGGTCATCACTTTGCGGTACGTACTGTCAAACACCTGCATACATGACATCGCTGCCAGTCACCTGACATGAGTGCATCATGTCTGTAGTCACATGCCCACTGTCACATGCATACACACAGGCATCACATCACACGTACATAATCATAAATGACT
This sequence comes from Leptobrachium leishanense, assembly GCA_009667805.1. Classification (NCBI taxonomy): domain Eukaryota; kingdom Metazoa; phylum Chordata; class Amphibia; order Anura; family Megophryidae; genus Leptobrachium; species Leptobrachium leishanense. Next base: position 256,474,214 of record CM019067.1, read on the forward strand.
CCGACAACAATGTAGACCAAAATAATAATATATATGAAACATTAAATAAAATAACAGTAATATATTCTCGACATATATTATACCTTGTTAACTGTAGGTCATGATATATTAAACATGAAACCAAATAACACATGGCAAACAAAACTAACACATATTCATGACATGTATCACAGATCATGATACCGCCGAGCATCTGGGTCATGAGGGCCGGTGGTGTGGCTAGAGCAGTACTCCGACTCTGTGTGTGGCCTGGCTCCAGGGGGCATGGCTGGGTGGGTGGACAGCACCTCACTGGGGAGGGAAGATCCACTGGCATTGGTGGATTGTGGCACAGCATTGTAACCGGCTGCGTGATGGGGACGGGAAAGGATGTCGTCCAATATAGCCAGAGATCTGCGCCGGTACTCCACCTTCTCAGCCTCGCTCATCTTGTTGAGGAGGATCATACAGGAATTGAAGAATGACATGTCCATGGAGTCCGCAAGCATGCAGCGTTGGTGTGGATGGTTGGTTTGAGCCTCCATGAAGGTAACCATGGCCTGCTCCAGGTCTGTAGCTGGTGCCCTTCTCCTCTGTGCAGGTCTGGTGCTGACCGTTGTTGCGGTACCTGCCACCTGTCCTGTCTCCACATCCTCCTCCAGGTGCGACTCTGCACCACCCCGGTTCACCTCCTCCTGGCAGCTGGCAGAACCTCCTGGCACCATGTGTTGGACCTGTGAGCCGGAGGTCGATGGCTGGTCGATGCTGCTGATGCTACTGCGCGGCTCCTGGGTCCTTCGGAGGAATGACAGTTGCTCCGTGTAGATATATCCACGGACCTTTTTGGAACCAGCTCCAGAGCGCGCAGCCATGGCTTGCTTCTTCTGCACCCGCGTATAATTGTCGCGTACTGTGCGCCATTTGTTCATCGCCTCTTGTGCTGCAAAACATGATGAGTGTGACATTAGCTTGTGTTCATGGTATGTGATCATATTCAAACAGTTTTGTTTTGTCTTCTAGGTATCTCGCTAGTGGATGCAGTTTGAAGGATCTGCATTATAACTTCCGCGTTGGCAGATCAACAGCTGGTGAGATCGTCCACAAGGTGTGCCAAACCATATGGGAAACCATGAAGGACCAATGTTTGCCAAAACCGACACACAAGGCATGTCTAGAAATTGCAGCAGGATTCTGGGAGAGAGCCAACTTTCCAAACTGCCTGGGAGCCGTGGATGGCAAACATGTCCGCATAGTGAAGCCACCGCACAGTGGCTCACTGTATCAGAATTATAAACATTACTTTTCCATTGGCCTACTGGCGGTGTCAGATGCCAACTATAGTTTTGTGTATGTGGATGTCGGTTCATACGGCAAGGACTCTGACTCCACACTGTTCAGGAACTCCACACTGTGGAATGAAATTGAGAGTGGGACCCTGAACATCCCCAGACCCGCACCATTGCCTGGCAGTGACGTGGCCGTCCCCTATGCCTTCGTGGGTGATGAAGCATTCGGACTATCCACACACCTCCTAAGGCCCTACTCAGGGACACACCTGACTGTGAAGAAGCGGGTTTTTAATTATAGGCTGTCGCGGGCGAGACAGTATGTGGAGTGTAGCTTTGGCATACTGACCAACAAGTGGAGGATTTTACATAGACCGCTGGATGTACAGGTTGATTTCTGTGTGGATATAGTCAAATGCTGTTGACCACTTTGCTACCTGGCTCTCTCACTTTCTGTCTTCTAATCTTCCATGCCTAGTTCTCGGGGACTTCAACAGTCCCATTGACGATCCTTCCGCCCCTGCTGCCTCCAAACTTCTTTCACTCACGTCCTCCCTTGGACTCACACAATCCTCCCTCCTCCCTACCCACCGCGATGGTCACGCTATTGACCTTGTCTTTTCCAACCTCTGCTCCATTTCTGAGTTCAACTGTCGCCCTTTCCCCATCTCTGACCACCACCTTCTCTCTTTCAACCTATCTGGACTTCCTAAACACCCTGCTCCCCCACCCCGCACACACACTCGCAGAAATCTACAGGCTGTGGACCCCCATCAATTCTCCAACCTACTTCACCACCTCCCTCATACCTCATCCTTCACCTGCCCTGATGCTGCCACTAATCACTACAACACTACGCTTATCTCTGCTCTAGACACTCTTGCTCCTCTTCGACTCTGTAAGGCCCCACGCCGCCAGCTTCAGCCCTGGCACACCCTCCAGACTCGCTACCTGCAAAGATGCTCCCGCACCGCAGAGCGTGCCTGGAGGAAATCCCGCTCTGAAGCTGATTTTGTTCACTTCAAGTTTATTCTCCGGTCATACACCTCTGCCCTCCACTTGGCCAAACAATCCTTCTTCTCATCTCTTATATCTACGCTGTCCTCCAACCCTAAACGGCTCTGGTCCACCTTCAACACCCTCCTCTACCCACCTGCACCTCCCCCCTCAGCTGCCTTCAGCGCTCAAGACCTGGCAGACTACTTCCTCAGTAAAACTCTAACTATCAGAAGCAACATCCCAACACAAGATAGTTATCTGCCACCTCCACCCCCACAGGTCCCATCTGCCACCCTCTGCCGCTTCCTCCCAGCCACTGAGGAGGAAGTCAATTCCTTATTGTCCTCCTCACATCTCACCACGTGCCCGCTCGACCCCATTCCCTCACATCTAATTCCTCCCCTCTCCTCCTCCCTCACCCCTGCTCTCACACACATCTTCAACCTATCTCTCTCCACTGGCTCCTTTCCATCCGCCTTCAAACACGCGCTAGTTACCCCTTTACTAAAGAAACCATCCCTAGATCCCAACTCTCCATCCAACTACCGTCCTGTATCCCTGCTTCCCTTTACCTCTAAGCTCTTAGAAAAACTAGTCTCAACCGCCTCTCCATCTTCCTGTCCTCCAATTCCCTACTTGACCCCCTGCAATCTGGCTTCCGTCCCCTACACTCAACTGAAACTGCCCTCACCAAAGTCACCAACGACCTCCTAACGGCTAAAAAACACGGCCACTATTCTATTCTCATCCTGCTTGACCTCTCGGCTGCTTTTGACACTGTTGACCATCCCCTCCTTCTACTGACCCTCAACTCTCTGGGTCTCGGTGACACTGCACTTGCTTGGATTGACTCCTATTTATCCAACAGGTCCTTCTGTGTGTCCTTTGCTGGTAACTCCTCCTCCTCATTGCCTCTATCTGTTGGTGTACCTCAAGGCTCTGTCCTTGGTCCTCTGCTCTTTTCCATCTACACCTCCTCCCTGGGCAAAATCATCAACAGCTTTGGCTTTAATTACCACCTCTACGCTGATGACACTCAGATCTACCTCTCTACCCCTGATCTCTCTCCCCCTGTCCTTTCCAAAGTCAGTGACTGTTTATCTGGCATCTCCTCCTGGATGGCCTCCCACCACCTAAAGATCAACATGTCAAAGACTGAGCTCCTACTTATTCCTCCCTCTAATGCCGCCCCACCTCCTGACTTCTCGATCACGGTGGAGGGTATCACCATCTCCCCATCAAACCAAGTTCGCTGTCTTGGAGTTACACTTGACTCTGCTCTTTCCTTCATCCCCCACATCAAGTCTCTTTCCTCCTCCTGCCGATACCAACTGCGTAATATTTACAGAATTCGGCCATTTCTTACCGCTGTCGCCACAAAACAACTCATACACGCCCTGGTAATCTCCCGACTCGACTATTGCAATAATCTCTTATCTGGCCTCCCTCTGTCCCACCTCTCCCCCCTACAATCCATCCTGAACGCCTCCGCCAGGCTAATTCACCTCACCCGCCGCTCTGTCTCTGCCGCTCCCCTCTGCGAGTCCCTTCACTGGCTCCCCATCCACTGCAGAATTAAGTTCAAAATCCTTATCCTTACCTACAAAAGCCTCACTAACTCAGCTCCCCACTACCTGTCCTCACTAATCACCAAATACACCCCAGCCCGCTCCTAAGGTCAAACAGTGACCTGCGCCTACCTTCTCCCCGCATCACCTCTTCCCATGATAGACTGCAGGATTTCTCACGCGCAGCCCCCACTCTCTGGAACGCTCTCCCTCGTACTGTCAGACTTTCCCCTAACTTCTCTTCCTTCAAACGCTCCCTTAAAACATTCCTATTTAGGGAAGCCTACCACCCAACTCACTGATGCAACCATCAATCACTCTCACCTTACAGTCCTCTCCTCCTGTTTCCAACCCCAACCCTCCCAGATTGTGAGTTCCTACGGGAATAGGGCCCTCATCTCCTCCTGTACTGTTTGTCAAATGTTGTTCAATGTATTGTAACCCTGTCTATACTGTGCTTATTGTACAGCGCTGCGGAATATGCTGGCGCTTTATAAATAAAGAATAATAATAATAATAATAATAATCCTACATAATTATGTGCGTGCCAGGGATGGTTTTAATTTTGATGATACCCTCACAGTTGTCGGTCTTGAAGATGATGTGAACGATGACATCATAGATGTGAATAGATACAGCAACAGGTTTCGCGATGCTCTGTCTAATTATTTTACGAGTGATGCAGGGCAGGTGCCCTGGCAGCTGGGGAGCATTTGAGATTTCACCTCAATGATTACATATTTGTTTTTGTTATTATTATTGTGATTTACATGTATGGGATTATGAATAAAATAATCAAATACTCACTCTGTATATGCTGCTCTTTCTCGGACCACGTATCATAATCAGGGTACACGACATGGGACACCACGACCCATGCGCTGGCCTTCTTCCCTTGTCTTATACCTGTCGCAGGCCGTGTCCCATATCTCAGGATGCTCCCCACAGCGCTGATCAGCCTCTCCACGTCGATCTCTGGTCCAGCAGACATTTTCGACAGTCGCAGGTACGCTCCAACAAAACCTGGAAACTTTGGCTGTTTGGACGTTTTGTAGGCCGCACAATAGCAGCGTCTGACGTCTCCTAATCACGCACACACGCTGCTATGCGGCCGCAGCGCACTCTGTACGTCTGTACTAGCGGTATCACGTTGTACGAAAAATGCGTTCATTTGCCGGTTGCGTGGCGTGGACGCACTTTTGTACGCCCGTACTGCGTATATTGGCCGTCATTGCCCGTCATGTGCTGCTACTACGGCCGTGATTTAGTGCGCCTGCACGCGCGTTCGCACTGCCCCAGTCTGACCCTAGCCTTAGTGTGTGGATTCATATGCTGCATTAATTATACTGCAGAGAGGTGTTTCCCAGCAGTGTCTGGATTCATATGCTGCATTAATTAAACTGCAGAGAGGCGCTTCCCAGCAGTGTGTGGATTCACATGCTGCATTAATTATACTGCAGAGAGGCGCTTCCCAGCAGTGTGTGGATTCACATGCTGCATTAATTATACTGCAGAGAGGCGCTTCCCAGCAGTGTGTGGATTCATATGCTGCATTAATTATACTGCAGAGAGGCGCTTCCCAGCAGTGTGTGGATTCATATGCTGCATTAATTATACTGCAGAGAGGCGCTTCCCAGCAGTGTGTGGATTCATATGCTGCATTAATTATACTGCAGAGAGGCGCTTCCCAGCAGTGTGTGGATTCATATGCTGCATTAATTATACTGCAGAGAGGCGCTTCCCAGCAGTGTGTGGATTCATATGCTGCATTAATTATACTGCAGAGAGGCGCTTTCCAGCAGTGTGCGGATTCATATGCTGCATTAATTATACTGCAGAGAGGCGCTTCCCAGCTGTGTGTGGATTCCTACGCTGCATTAATTATACTGCAGAGAGGCGCTTCCCAGCAGTGTGTGGATTCACACAACTGATCCAAAAAATTAATCGATCCGAATCACCGAATCGATCTGCAAAGAGATGCTTCCTCTTAGGCTAGAGTCAAACGAAAGCATTTTTACACGCGAACGTAAAAAAGTGCATCCGAACGCACTGACGTATTTTTTCACGGAATACGCGACAACGGTCATACGATGCGCATTTTCATGTGTGATTTTTTACGTATCCAAACCAGGAAACTTTGGGTGTCTGGACGTTATGTTGGCCGGACACGAGCAGGGTTTGACGTCTCCAAATCACACACACACACCGCTAGCGGGCGCAGCGCACTCTGTACGTCCGTACTAGAGGTTCTGCGTTCTCGAAAAAATGCGTTCATTTTCCACTTGCGTTGCGCGGCCGGACTTTTGTGCGACCGTACTTCGTATATTGGCCGTCATTGCCCGTCATTTGCTGCTAGTGCGGCTGTAATTAAGTGCGCTAGAACGCACGTTAAAAGTGCGCTGGTCTGACCCCAGCCTTAGTGTGTGGATTCATATGCTGCATTAATTATACTGCAGAGAGGTGTTTCCCAGCAGTGTCTGGATTCATATGCTGCATTAATTAAACTGCAGAGAGGCGCTTCCCAGCAGTGTGTGGATTCACATGCTGCATTAATTATTCTGCAGAGAGGCGCTTTCCAGCAGTGTGCGGATTCATATGCTGCATTAATTATACTGCAGAGAGGCGCTTCCCAGCAGTGTGTGGATTCCTACGCTGCATTAATTATACTGCAGAGAGGCGCTTCCCAGCAGTGTGTGGATTCATATGCTGCATTAATTATACTGCAGAGAGGCGCTTCCCAGCTGTGTGTGGATTCCTACGCTGCATTAATTATACTGCAGAGAGGCGCTTCCCAGCAGTGTGTGGATTCCTACGCTGCATTAATTATACTGCAGAGAGGTGCTTCCCAGCAGTGTGTGGATTCCTACGCTGCATTAATTATACTGCAGAGAGGTGCTTCCCAGCAGTGTGTGGATTCACACAACTGATCCAAAAAATTAATCAATCCGAATCACCGAATCGATCTGGAAAGAGATGCTTCCTCTTAGGCTAAGGTCAGACGAACGCATTTTTATGTTGTCTGTGAAAAAGTGCGTTCGAACGAATGGACGCATTTTTTCACAGAATACGTGATAGTGGTCATACTATGCGCATTTTCGTCCGTGATTTTGTACGGATCGTCAATAAAACACTTTGTGCATCTGGACGTTATATAGGCTGGACATTAGCAGCGTCTGACGTCTCCTAATCACGCAAACACGCCGCTAGCAGACGCAGCGCACTCTGTACGTCAGTACCTGCGGTTTCACGTTCTCGAAAAAATGCGTTCATTTTCCACTTGCGTTGCGCAGCCGGACTTTTGTGCGACCGTACTTCGTATATTGGCCGTCATTGCCCGGCATCTGCTGCTAGTGCGGCCGTGATTAAGTGCGGCTGCACGCGCGTTCGCACTGCCTCAGTCTGACCCTAGCCTTAGTGTGCGGATTCATATACTGCATTATTTATATACTGCAGAGAGGTGTTTCCCAGCAGTGTCTGGATTCATATGCTGCATTAATTAAACTGCAGAGAGGCGCTTCCCAGCAGTGTGTGGATTCACATGCTGCATTAATTATACTGCAGAGAGGCGCTTCCCAGCAGTGTGTGGATTCATATACTGCATTATTTATATACTGCAGAGAGGTGCTTCCCAGCAGTGTGTGGATTCACATGCTGCATTAATTATACTGCAGAGAGGTGCTTCCCAGCAGTGTGTGGAATCATATGCTGCATTGAAAACCTATGGGTTTAAAAGCCTTGTTTCTGTAAGAAACGTTAGGTAACCTAAGATTTCACCCAAAAATATGCATATCCCTAGTTTGTATCAACCTAGTGCGAACTTGAGATAAAGGGAGGTGAAAAAGGATCGAACTCCACAGTTGCATAATTTTTTGTTTTGACATCAGACAGAACCGTATTTTACTCACCCATAAGAATTAAGAAAAGAGTACTATTAAATAAGTGTTATGTAATAGACTATTATATAACATATTATACTATTGCTATTGTAACATATTATACTAATTAGAATATGATGTAATATATATTATACTAATATATAAGTATTATTAAACAATTGGTGACTTTGATTGTTACTTATTGCTATTTGTGCATTTGCAATATTTTTTGTAAGGGAAGTTTAATGAGTTTCTAGCACAAATATTATGCGTTGTTGAAGGAACACTACCACTTACATAAGCTGTAATTAGATTACTTGTTCATTGCAAATAAAACCACTTTATAAAACATATTCTGTTGTTGTTGTTTTTTTCTTTATTTTACTTTATTGCATGTAAAAAGGAAAAACTAAAATTAGTTTTTTTTATCCCCTGTTTCCATTTTGGGGATTTTCCCATTATACAAATGTTACCAAAATCTTTGTAAAAATTTTACTTTACTGCTGTGCTTTATCTAATCTAATGTATGTACCATTTAATGAGATTGAGGAGGGAATGTTTAGATAAAATGGTAGAAGGTCTGTTGTGATCTAGGATACATGAGATAAGAGATGGCAGTTGAATGAGATAAGACAGGGAGTTTAAAAGACTTCTAATCTTCCCCCCTGGTGATGTCCTTTGAAAACATCCCTCACTATACAATGATTTGAGTAGGTAATCGACCCATATACTCCATTCTATGGCCAAAGCCACACAGTGAGGAGCAAGTGATGTAAAGATACTGTGGGGGGTGGCAGTTTTCAACACAATAGAACACACAATGGTCGCACCCAGTGACACATATACAGTAAACTATTTTCTTAGCTAAACATACAAGAGAAAAACAAATTGCATGTAAGATACAAGCAACATAAAACAAACACAGAAACCACTGTGGTACTCTGCAGAAGTGGCCCAAATAGTGAGGAACAAAAAGACAGCATTCAATAATTATAAAAAAACTCAGAGTGAAGAAGATAGGCAAACCTATAAGATTAGGCAGAAAGAGGCAAAGCAATTTATAAGAGCTTCCAAAGCACACGCAGAAGAGAAAATAGCTCAGTCAGTAAAAAAAGGGGGACAAAACATTTTTTAGATACATAAACGAGAAAAGAAAAGTAAAACAAGGATTAGTTAGATTAAAAACAAAGGAAGGAAGGTATGTAGAAGAGGATAAAAGTCTCGCTGACTGCCTCAATGAATATTTTTGTTCAGTCTTTGCAGAAGAAAAGGAAGGAAAGGGACCTCAGTTAGGAGGAAACACTAACGAGACATTTACATATCAGTTTACAGAGGAGGAGGTTCTACAGCAGCTGTCTAAAGTAAAAACAAATAAGTCAATGGGGCCTGATGGGATCCACCCTAAATTATTAAAAGAGCTCAGTGATGTAATAGCAAAACCGTTAACAGACTTATTTAACCAATCCTTGTTAACGGGAGTCGTCCCAGAAGACTGGAAATTAGCAAATGTTGTGCCCATTTACAAGAAGGGTAGTAGGGAGGAATCGGGGAACTATAGGCCAGTTAGTCTTACGTCGGTAGTGGGGAAATTAATGGAAACCATGTTAAAGGAAAGGATTGTTGAACATCTAAAAACACATAGATTACAGGATCAGAAACAACATGGGTTTACCTCAGGGAGATCATGCCAAACTAATCTTATTGATTTTTTTGATTGGGTAACAAAAATAATAGACACAGGTGGTGCAGTAGACATTGCTTATTTAGATTTCAGTAAGGCTTTTGATACTGTTCCGCATAGAAGGCTTATCAATAAATTGCAATCTTTGAGCTTGGATTCCAATATTGTTGAATGGATTAGGCAGTGGCTGAGTGACAGACAACAGAGGGTTGTGGTAAATGGAGTTTATTCGGCGCAAGGTCTTGTTACCAGTGGGGTACCTCAGGGGTCAGTACTTGGACCCATTCTCTTTAATATTTTTATTAGTGATATTGCAGAAGGTATTAATGGAAAAGTATGTCTTTTTGCTGATGACACAAAAATTTGCAACAGGGTTGACGTTCCTGGAGGGATCAGCCAAATGACAAATGATTTAGGTAAACTAAAAAAATGGTCGGAGTTGTGGCAATTGAGTTTTAATGTGGATAAGTGCAAGATAATGCACCTGAGACGTAAAAACCCAAGGGCTGAATATAGAATATTTGATACAGTCCTAACCTCAACATCTGAGGAAAGTGATTTAGGGGTCATTATTTCAGAGGATCTAAGGGTAAGTAGTCAATGTAATAGAGCAGCAGGAAATGCTGGCAGAATGCTTGGTTGTGTAGGGAGAGGTATTAGCAGTAGGAAAAGGGAAGTGCTCACGCCACTGTACAGAGCACTGGTGAGACCTCACTTGGAGTACTGTGTGCAGTACTGGAGACCGTATCTCCAGAAGGATATAGACATCTTAGAGAGAGTTCAGAGAATGGCTACTAAAATGGTGTACGGCTTGAAGGAGAAAAGTTACCAGGAAAGGCTTAATGATCTTAACATGTACAGCTTGGAAAAAAGACGAGACAGAGGAGATATGATAGAAACATTTAAATACGTAAAGGGAATCCACAAGGTAGAGGAAGGGAGTATATTTAAACGGAAACAAAGTAGCAAAACAAGATGACATAGTCTTAGATTAGAGGGGCAAAGGTTTAAAAGTAACATCAGGAAGCATTATTTTACTGAGAGGGTGGTGGATACATGGAACAGCCTTCCAGTTGAAGTGGTAGAGGCCAAAACAGTAATTGAATTTAAGCAAGCATGAGATAGGCATAAGGCTATGCTAAACAAAAGATAAATCCAGGTTAAGTATCCATGTAATTGGGCAGACTAGATGGGCCGAAAGGTTCTTATCTGCCGACATTTTTCTATGTTTCTATGTTTCTAAAAATATTTCTTGTCCTGGTGGCAGTTAGCTGTGTTGCAAGCATAGAAAAGGGAAGATTTTTTATTATTATTTAGTAATTGCAGTTTAAAGTACAGTATATAAAATAGAAAAGACAAAAAAAGGTATCAAATGCTTCACAATTTACTTGACATACACATTCCACTTCTGAGTTTCTTATTCTATCTAATTCTCAGCCAAATGGCATTTAGAAAATAGCTTATTTTAGTTTATGTCATCTGAATTCATGAGACGAGGTCCCTCCACACCAAATTAAGCTATTTCGCTCAGTAAGGTCTTATGAAAATATTTATATCCGTCTCATCGTATGCTAAAAAAAATAGCTATTAATTTTCATGTAATGCATATTTATAATTATTTATTTTCAAAACATGCTGCTGCAGCAAGTTTTTATTATGTCAAAAAAATTGTGGATGAGTTTAATATCACATGGTAGCTAGCCAGCACAAATAAAATATTCGAAGGGATGGCATCGTCTCCTTAAATGGATAAGTCAGCTTGATATATTATTGGTTCTATAGGTGTTTTAAAAGAAATTAAGTCACAATTTCTTTGGGCTGTATTTTGAGTTGCTCTAGGCCAGCCACGAGCATTTTAAGAATAAGAAGTACACGACCATACGGGTTCGTGCAAGAAGGTCCTATGGGGTCCCCCCAATATACTAATGTACATTATTATCATATAAATAGAACTAGATAGTGCTCATAAATAAACATCGGTCGTATTCCTATTCATATTTGTACATCCCTTGGCTCTACCTGGACTCACACAGTTTGAATAATTTCATGTTATCAATCTCCAGGCTTTTTTGCTCCCTGAGAGTATGACTCTCATCACTATACAAATAAATGGCTCATTATGACTTTTGAACATAACAAATAATCTAAATCATTTGGCTCTGACACATACAGTATACAGAACATTGTAAATATTATATTTTATGCATGTAAAGAAGCATTTTGTTTGCATTTTCCAGGACCGTTGTGCACTGATCTTGTAAAGCACTGCGGAATATGTTGCGCTATATAAATAAAGGATAATAATAATAATAATACCCCAGATAAATTAAATGCATAAAGAATAATATGGTGTAGTGCTTCTTGAATGGAAGAAAAGAAAGTCCCATTGAAATCTAATCTACATCCACTATTATTAGTAGACATGACACAGCCAATGACACCTGACTGTTCTGCCTAGTGTTCTGTTCACATGAAGAACAGGCAAACAAACAAATTAGTGACGGTGTGTGGTATGCTGGATGACAGCATCAAGGGCCTCTTAGTACAAGCAGACAACAGAGAGGTTCTGGAGCTGGCAAATAGTGGGGATTTCTGGAACAGACAGGTAGGCTTCAGACTACACCACCAACAGAGAGCAGTGAAGAAGCCATGAGGACTCCCTTATAAAAGAACATGAATTGGAAAAGAATGAATAGGAAAGAAAGGACACCATGGTTCCAGGAAAGCAGTAGCTGAATTTATCGGAATGCAGTGCAAAATTCATTTCCTGCAGGAACCTTTGTCATGCTTGTCTCAGCAGTGGACCTATCATAATATGTGTACAGTATAAATAATTTCAACATACCAAATCTAGTTTATTTTCCATGCCACATTGCAAGTAATATTTTTTATGTCTGAAGTTAAAAAACTAGTTGTACTTTTCATAATGCCATGAGACGTGTAATGCAGAGCAGAACTAAAAGTTAGTCGAGAAAAGAAGAATAATTTCTACATGAGCAATAGTGTAACTGTGCATGACATGGCTACATAATTCATTTAACTTTCTCTAGTATATTCTTGTATCAAATGGGAATAAAGGAATTAGATGAAAATGTTCTAAGAAACATGAAATATGGTAATTTTTTATTTGTACTCCAGACAGCTAATTATAACCCTATATCTGAGTGTTGTTAACACATTTTTAGCTGATCACATTTTTCAGTAACCGGCATTGTTGGGAATATATTCTTATTAATAAATTGCTTGTAAGGTATTATTTCTTTTTTATGAGTCCCTCATTAACATTCAAATTAAAGAAATTAAAGAAAAGATATGTTTATTCTTTTTCATTTTGCTGTTATTGCTTTCACTGTTAATAAAATGAGGAATAAAGATACATATCCCCAATACACAAAAAGCCAGCTTCCATTACACATAGCACACCAACAACATTTAAGGATAATTTATTACATTTAACACATTTTCCCTTTATTTTCAGCCACTTCTCGAAATATTTTTTTTAAATTGTCATTTAAACACTTTTATACCTATAGACAAACTAGAATAGATCAATAAAAGTTTAAAAAATGTGTAAAAATTTTTTTTGCTTTAAACTCTGTCATTTCATCTTTTTCAGCGACACCCCTCAGCTAGGGGTGTTTTTTCAACTTCTACTTCCTGCATATTCCCCGCCTCCTCCCACCCACTACTCCTTCCACTATTCCACCCATCAAAGCACACATGAACTACATTTCTTGCTCCATCTTGCCCACAGCCCCCATGCACCCCACTATTTCACATACTCAGCTATTAGCTTCACCTAGTGTGTCACCCCTCTCCTCTTAGATTATGAGCTCTTGGGGAGGGTCCTCTCTCCTACTGTTCTGTGTGTGTTTAACATGTATGGATATTTGTTATTCTGTGTCTCTCATTGTACAGCGCTATGGAACTTGCTAGGGCTTTATAAATACCTGTGACTGTATGAACTAACACAAGCTGTGCAGCTCAGGACCTCAGACTGGAGAAACCGAGAAACTGAATATAGCATCTCTGCAACTGTGAAAGCAAAACACACTCACCCGCTGACTCGCTCACACACTCAGGCTCTCACCCACTGGCACAATCACTTGTGCTCTTTCATGGTTTACATACTCCCTGTCTCACTCAAACTCCCTCACACAGTCACTCCCTCTCTCACTCTTTCTTGTGCTGTCTGTCTCTTGTGCGCGCTCTCTCTCACTGCACCTTTTCTTGTGCTTTCTCTGCTTTATCTTGCTGTCTTTCACTAACGTTTCTTGCTCTGTCTCGCTGTGTTTTTCTTTGCTGTCCCTCTCTCTCTGCTGTCTCTTTTTCTCTCTGTGTGTATGGATTTCTTTCCTTCCATGTTTCTGCAGTAGCTGGGGGTGTAAGATCAGCCCCGCCCTCCCCTCAGCTCACAGGAGGGAGGAGGAGCAACTCAGATGCACATGCTCAGTGCGTTTTTATATATACCTAGGTATACACACTGATTGATTAGCTTAAAGTGCCTCCTGAGGTGGGTGTGGAAAACACCAAGAAAGAAAAGCAGGTAAATATGAAAAAATTTCATATTTACTTGCTTTTTATATCTGCTGAATGAAACTACTGACTCATTCAAAAGGCATAGCATGTTTTTAAAAGCACACAAGCAAAGCATGAAAGTCCCTTTAATAATATGTCATTTGTCAGTATTACAGATAGGCATGAAAACACAAATCTATAACAACTGTACTCCTTAAGATGAATTTTGAGGTCATAGCCATACATAGCCATGAATACCTGAAGCCAACATCACATTTGAAAGATATGTTTTCCAGAGTTCTTTAAAGTATATACAGTACTTTTTTTTCATTATTATTTATTATTATCACTGTTAACAGTGAAGCTGCGAGAATTGAAGTGGAGATGGATTCTGCAATAGTTTTTAGAAGTTAGCAGGACTGGATGAGGAACCAAATTAAAGGAGTCAAAATTTGGTTGGTGTGGATCCTTACACCAATGTACCCAATGGTGCGCTCAGCCAAATTCATTAGGTTGTACACCCATGGAATATTTATTAATTGCATATCTATGCTTGGATAATTTTGCGCAGAACAGTTACTTTTAGTTGGGAATTACCAATGTTTATTCAGCAATACAGTCATACTTGAAAACGAGAGAAATCTCAATGTATCCTTCCTGGTAAAATACTTTATAAATAAATAAATAAATATGCATGTAATTTATCATGAACCTGCTAATGAACATCCAAAATATCTATGTCAGGGGTCAAAGATGAACCCTTTACTCAACATTAGGTTGTGCCTGGGACATGAATATACCTGTAATGTTGAAGACAGCTTAGCATCTTAAAAATTGTGTGTTAAACATGTGCTGGCCCACAAAAGCTGTACTATGGTATTTTAAAGATTGTTTACATGGAAATGACAACAATATTCCTCATGACCATGATCATGTATACCTGCTGCCACCTGATTCCCCACAGCACTTTTCATTACTCACTACTTCAGACCGGGTTTTCACAGTCTACTCCTGGATTTCCTTACCTCCACAAAGTTCAGTTGCAGAAAGTCAGATGATTATCATCTGCTATTGACAGATATGCCCTTTCCTCTGGGCTTCTGCATCACATGTTCTTTGGAGTGCACAACTTCGAATGCGCTCCCTGAAGCCTCTATGCCTACCCTTCATAGACCTCTAGTCTCCCTGCTCCTAGTACCACAGATCCTGCTACTACAAGATCCTGCTTCTACCACAGATTCTGCTACTACCACAAGACCTTGCTACTACTACAAGACCCTGCTACTACAGCAAGACCTTGTTGCTATTACAGACCCTGCATCATCAGGGACACTATAATATCCAAGACCCCCATTATACACTACTACTAAACCCAGTTATTTACAGTGATCCTTGCCCCCAGCTTTATCATTGCTTTGTGTCTGGTCAGCCGTCTTCCTGCATCTCCCTGCCTGGAAGTCTTGAATATGTTCTGTGTATCCTGTTATATTCCCTTTCCAGCCCTGTCTACAGCCTGTGTCCAGCTCCTTTCCTTCCCTTTCTACAGTCTGTGTCCATGCCCTTTTCTGCCCTGACAACCGCCTATGCTTAGTCCTGTGTTTATACCTGGTTCACAATAAAGCCAGTTGCACTATCATTCTGGTCTTCTTGCCAAAGTATCGCTGCATCCTGAGCTCAAATCCCACACGTGACAAGACACAGGTGAGCCCAGAAGCAAACAAAATTAATTTGCAGCAAACTAATTTCATTTGCTTTCATCCTGATCGGCTGCAGATCACGATAACTCAAAATCAGGCACCTGATAGTGTTTTTGAAGACCCACATTCTCGATTTCTGTAGTGAAGGAGTTAAAGTTCACATGTGCTGTCCCGGTGCACTTTTGCTCTTATATCCCATCGGGGATAAATATCACATTAGTCTGAAACAGCAATGCGATATCTCATTCCTTAATGAGATATCACAGTTTAGACTCCCGATGACCCAGCGCTGGACGTCATGTTTCATTCTCTAGGGGTGGGCCTAACTGGGCGTCGTCATGCAGAGATTGGCCTTCAGCTGAGATTTCAATGTGCTGACCGTCATTTAGATGGACCATGCAAAGGGCCTTCCTGTAGAACAACAATCTGCTCTGAGCTCTCTCTACCCTGTACATCTGAGACAGCAAAACTTTAAAAGTGATCAACTCCCTTTTGTCAATTATATATGTCAGCAAAAAAAAATGCTAACATATGTAGGGAGTGATTACCTTTCAAATGAGCCCAACTTCTCTCAGCCAAGAGATGGACTTTATGCTCTCCTTTGCATAGGTGTATGAAGAGGGAGTGGCAGCTGGATGAAGTGGTCCTGCTAGTCCACCTTTTAGTTCTCCATCTAGACTTTGTTGGATGTTTCATATTTGGTTCACGTTGAAAAGCATGAAACTGGACTTCACTGTAATTATTCACACCTACTAAGTAATAAATGTTCTATTTTGCACACACTAAAATATGGACTGTGATTTATGCTTCTTTATAATAAGTTAAGGTCATTTGAATGGCTGACAATGGTTTAACCTTGCAATTGTTAGAGCAGAAATTGTGAAACTGCTCTACTCTTAATTATTGGCATATTTTTTAGCCAGATAGGTGGCACTGCTCACTAAAAAGCATTTTGCTATAATAAAACCTATATTATATGCTATGTATTAGCTCTTAACGTTATTTTAATTATATACAGTTTCCAGATTTTTGTTATCTATTTAATTGTTTACCAATATGTTTTTTTTCCGTGATTCATTAATAGATCGACCATCCGCAAGATCAAATTATCATTCTGCTATCAGAAAGTTGTCCTCCAAATTTCCATTCAAGTCATTAATTATGTAGCCAATGGACTGCTTGTCTATCATTCTCATCTTTGCTCTCCATCAATCTTTTTATTTTGCCATTCCCTTGTTTCTTCTCTTGTCTTTTCACAGTTGTCTCTCTAGTAAGGTTTTCTTCCTGTCCATATTAATGTCTGTTTTAATTTGCCTTTATTGACTCCTTTATTTATTGTCTAGACCCTTTGGGCTCTATTAAATTCATTGATCGCGCAAATTGCACGCGCAGCGCTATTTTTTTGCGCGCAGCGTTAAACGTTAACGCGTGAAAAATAACGGTGGTATTAAAGTCCGAGCGCATTTTTGCATCCGTCAGAAAATAACGTGTGTAAAAAAGACGCGCAAAAACACGCGCGCATTAATGCTGCACGCAAAAATCAGCGTGCGGACTGTTTTTTCACGTGATTCAGCCAATCGGAATTAAGAACCACAATTGTCTCACGTTCAGTTTTTGTGCCTGTCAAAATCAATCTACGTATATATGCTCCAGCAATAATAAAAACACGCACAACTTCTCCATTTTATTGTTTGGGTATCTGTAGAATGTGTAACTATACTTTGCTGTATTTTTTTTTTGGCTGGTGTATTTGGTTTCGTCCAGGACGTTCAGATTTGGCGTTACCACCAGCTTTTCAAAGACGTTAAAATTATGCGCGCAAACGTTGTCCATTAAAATTTGCACATAGATTGTAATACCATACGCGTACCAGCGCACAAATGCATTTGCGCTCGCAATGTTAAGTATAGGATGCGCAACGTACATTACGCTCGCAAAGGGTTCACGCAGGTTCACCCGCGGTAGATGTTAATGCGCATTTTTTTTCGCGGACATTGTAATACCACGTTCTGCGCAAAGGGTTTTTTCCCTTGCGATAATGCGTATTTGCGCAAGCGTTAACGTTTGCGCAAAGTAGTTAATAGAGCCCTTATTCTGGTTAAGCCAGTAATAGGGAGGCAGACATGTACACATACAAACCTTTTGGTTTAGTTCAGTTTGGAATATCTACGGTATGAATCCCAAATTTTGGATATGGAAAGAATCGCAATCAGCCGATTCAGAATTTTGGAAATTTCTGATATTTCTGTATTGGACCAACTCAAAAATATTGGAAGTGACCAATATATTTAGCTGTTTCTGATATTGTGATATACACAAAATGTACACTGCACAAAATAAAAAATAAATCACACTCAGTGGATGAAATAAAAAATACAAAAAGTGCAGGGGTAGCACTTTTCGGCTGGGGTCAGACGAGCGCATTTTTAACGTGCGTTCTGGCGCACTTAATCACGGCCGCACTAGCAGCAAATGACGGGCAATGGCAGCCAATATACGAAGTACGGTCTCACGAAAGTCCGGCCGCGCAACGCAAGTGGAAAATGAACGCATTTTTTCGAGAACGCAGAACCCCTAGTACGGACGTACAGAGTGCGCTGCGCCCGTAGCGGTGTGTGTGTGTGATTTGGAGACGTCAGACCCTGCTCATGTCGGCCAACATAACGTCCAGACGCAAAAAGTTTCCTGGTTTGGATTCGTAAAACATACGCACGAAAATGCGCATCGTATGACCGTTTTCGTATATTCCGTGAAAAAATACATCAATGCGTTCGGACGCACTTTTTTACGTTCGCGTGTAAAAATGCTTTTGTTTGACCCTAGCCTTCAGGTATTGCACAATTGTACATCGTGCAAATCTTTAAAAAAAAATTGGTTAGAGTTCCTGTTAGGTTTAGGGTAGCAATTTTTGTCTGTTTAATGATTAGTTTTAGGCTAGGGTCAGACGAGCGTGATTTCTACGGACTGTACGTCCGTGCACTACGGACATCGTCAGTACGGATGACGCAGTAGTGGCCACACAGTCCGTTTTTTCACTGAAGTTATTTTTGATGGATGTAGGAGGGAAAAATAAATTACAATGAAAAAACATTCTGTCCGTCAAAAATGCTGGACGTATAAATGCAGTCTGACCATGCTCCATCACTCACACACAAAGCTATGCAGACGTTGTGGACGTGGCGCACTCCGCACGTCCGTTCTAGCAGTATTACGTTCTTGCCTAACCTGCGTCCGTTTGCAGCGTCCGTCATGCGTCCGCAGTTCAGTGCGGACGTACTTCATGTGTCAGGCTCCAATGGACTTTCTTTCATGCTATCACGGACGTACTTTTAGGCGCAATCACGGACGTGAACACTACGCTCGTCTGACCCCAGCCTTAGCATTACCATTTCTGCTTATTTTATGATAACAGTTACCATTACTGGTAGGACTAGGGATTCCGACGGTGATGTATTAAAATATAAAAGAAAACTACAATGCGCAAAATTAAAAGAAATATTACACTCAGTATATGAAGTAACACAAGTGATTGCTAGAAATCACATAATCGATACGACAGAGCAGGTTAAGGGATACCAGAAAACAGTAAAGTTGAGACAAGCCAAGACTGGATGCTAGGATATAATACCATAGTATAAAAGAGCACAACAGAGCAAATGTGCCATAGGCAAGTACCACTTTATATAGTGTTAAGGAACTTGCATCAAAATTGTGATGCTGATGCAAAATGCTATACAATTCAGAAAGGCTCAAGTGCCCTAAAAAAATGAATGCCAAAATAACATGAGAGAGGACACAAGCAAGATGACACAAGTCCAGGGGAAAGGTGATGTAGCATTGGAACAGTAAGGGATCAGCATTGAAATGGGTACTTGAACAAACAGATGAGATGAAGGACAGAGTTATCAGCACAACAACATATTTATTTGGCATTAGCCAAACCTTCAGGAGATATTTAACACCTCACATTTTGAGTAGTTAATTGTATGACTTGACCATTCTCAAAAAAAATAAAAATCAGAGATTCCAGGGATAGGAGGTTGGCCGTAACAACTGCACATGCACACGGGAGCTCATAATCAGCCAAACTGTACAACACCCCCTAGATGTAGCAAATGCTTGTAATA
Source organism: Leptobrachium leishanense (assembly GCA_009667805.1). Lineage (NCBI taxonomy): Eukaryota > Metazoa > Chordata > Amphibia > Anura > Megophryidae > Leptobrachium > Leptobrachium leishanense. Next base: position 256,493,944 of record CM019067.1, read on the forward strand.
ATTATTTTGTTGGATTGCTAAACTAGGAACTGACAAGCAATCAGAAAGGCCGCACACAGGTCAGGCCCCACCAACTGTGCAAAGACTCTGTAACACAGAGAAATTCAGTTTTAGACCAGTGCCTGTCAGTGTCATCACTAAACTTCTCCGTAACCAAAAAATGAAATACCGGTCCAGACCTGATCAAATCCCTCAATGCTGCTGAAAATCAGTGCGCCAGCAATTGCAAAACCTGTCGCAACCCTAATCAATGAATCACTGGCGACTGGATACATGCCCAAACTCTGGAAGACTACATGGGGTGGTACCTATCCATAAAAGTGGAGACAATACTTTGGTATCCAACTACCGCCCGATATCACTGCTCCCTGTAATGTCAAAAATTCAGGGGAAATGTGTCTACACTCAATTACGTGATTATTATCAGTATCGGAACTATTTAATCCCAGATCAATCAGGCTTTCGTCCAAATCATTCAACTAGAATTGCCCTTTTAAAAGTTTGTAATGATATCCAAGCTGGCATGGAACAAAGAAACCTAACTGGAGCAATCTTCCTTGATTTAGCCAAGGCCTTTGACACAGTAGACCATGGCATCCTATTACAAAAACTTAAAAACTCCAGTATTGGTGATAGCACGCTAACCTGGATCCAATCATATGTGTCTGATCGGTCGTAATATGTGTCCATTTCTGACAGCACTTCCCTTCCACTCCTAGTCACGTGCGGTGTACCCCAAGACTCAATACTCGGCCCCCTTCTATTCACGATATTCATAAATGATCTGCCCAATGTCTGCAAAGCCTCAACTGTACACATGTACGCAGACGACACTGTAATCTATACCAGCAAACCAAATCTCCCGCAGCTGGAGGCAGTGCTGCAAGAACAATTCACAGGGGGTAGAAAAGTGGATTGCAGATAACAAACTTTTTCTAAATACTGACAAAACTGTTACAATGCTCTTTGGAACAGCACCTAAACTACACAAATTGCAAACACCCCATCTATGTGTCAGGACAAAATCAAATGGCACGCTGACTAGTCACTTTTCTCAAATATCTAGGTATGTGGTTAGACCCAAATCTATTCTTTGGCCCCCACATCGAAAAACTCTCATCTAAACTCTACCCCAAACTAGGTGCCCTGTACAGAAACAAATCCTGCCTGAGCCCCGCGGTAAGAAAGCAGATTGTACAACAAATGCTTATGCCAGACATTGAATATGGAGATGTAGTGTATGCAGCTGCCTCTCAAACACACCTCCAGAAACGTAATACATTGTATAACTCATTCTGCCGCTTTGTGCTACAATGTAACTACATTACACACCATTGTGACATGTTAAAAGAACTAAACTGGCCATCACTGGACTCTAGACTCACCCTTCACCTTTCCAACCAGGTGTTTAACAGCTTTTCTGGGAAGCTACCACCCTACCTGAATAGGCTGATTGCCCCAGCAGTTCCCTCATCCTATATCCTCAGATCCAGGACCAGCACCTTACTTCCAATACCGCAATACAAAAAGAAAGTGGCTCGATCCTCATTTTCCTACAGAGCACCGCAAATATGGAATAACCTCCCAGATGCCATCAAATCTTCCCCCAGTCTAAAGTCACTTAAGAGTTCCCTATTAACATACCTCAATACGGAATGAACCCGTAAACATGTAACATAATGACTTTATTTCCTACATATTTATTTTTCTGTTAATCTGTATATTTGTTTTTGTGTTAATGTCTTGCATTTTACTATTTTGTATTTCTGTAACCACTTAATGCTCTTGAACCCAGGACATACTTGAAAACGAGAGAAATCTAAATGTATCCTTCCTGGTAAAATCCTTTATAAATAAATAAATAGCCCAAAGATGACCTCGAAGTTGCTGGGAGCCAAAATCAGCATGGTTTCTACAGCATATGGCAGATGGACCACGCACTATGAGTAACTTTGAGTTGATGAATTGGTATTAAGTGCATTTTGTATTTTTGGAAAATAGCGATTGCGGTCCATATTGAATTTTGCATTTAAATTGCATAATTTAAATAGAGAGCTTAGTTAATATTCTCCTGCTTACTCCATCTGTCTGTCTTTCTGTCTAGCCATCTTGCCTTCTTGCCCATTTTTCTTTTCTTTCTTGGTTTTCTTTGTCATCCTCATCTGGCACTATTTTTTCCTTTAGAGTGCAACTATAAGCCTAAGGTGTTTTTTAGTATTTCAGGCAGTTTACCATGCTGCTTTGTGTGTTTTGATTATACTGTGTCAAACACATTACGGGCTTTAAATCATGATTCATTCTTGGTTTTTAGCCCAGAATCCTGAGTCATATTATGAGCAATCGGTTAGAGATATGTTGGGGCATATAAATCATGTCAAAAAGTGTACATCTACCTTTTTTTAAAACGTAATATTACATTCATCTTTACAAGATTTTATTCAAAGATAAGACACAATAAATAAGATGCTTTTATTATAAATCACCATCCTATCTAAGCAGACTAAGGTCTTGCATACATAAGCAAAAACTAGGTGACAGGTTTTACAGTCAGCGGCTTCTGAAATGCTACTCTTCCACAAAAATCTCCTGTGAGAAGCAGTGTCTAAAAACAATTTATAATGTTACCACAAATCCAGTTTTTCTAAGGATTAACCTTCAGGTTTAGTCAATAACAGGCTGGGAAATAAACAACAGAGGGATGGAGACAGTACCAAGGAACACCACTGGAAATTATAAAATGGACTTGATTCCAATGATGCAGCTAATATTTACGAACGAGTCTTTATCTATCATGGCTCCACTTGCAAAATGTCACTTGCTCCTCTGCTAACTTCAATTGGAGCTTGTCAAGGATGCAAATAAAATAATGTCTGTGTATTATTTAAATAGTCTCTGAATGATGTGACTATCGCAATGTTGATGCTGACCAATGGGAGATACTGGGTGATAGTTATTACGGTTACTGTAGCAAACATATGGAAGGTTCTATAAACAGCCTATACTGTATGTATGTAGACCAGGGTGGAGTTAATCACTATGGTGATTGCAATAGCAAACCTAAACAGAAAGTCGAAAGCTCACAGATGCTGCTCAGCAGTGGCATCACTAGGGTTGGTGTCACCAGGTGCGGTAACTCATGGTGTCACCCCTCCCCTGAGTTTTACGGGTTTTTTTTTTTTTTTACTACTCTTACTCATAAATCAGTACTTCCATATAACACTGAATGCTCATAATACACGGCGCACATTACTGTGAGGTTTATTGCTGTGTTGCTCTCTCATATACTTACACACAAATTTTGGTGAACTGCCAGCAAGTACGGTGCCTGTTCGACGGCAGTGAAAGTCCCCATAGAGAAGTTATGGTAAATCTGTTCAGAGACATCGAACAGCAGAGAAATGCCCTGATGTTCAGTGGTTTCATTAGACAGGTTTATTCAGGCGAACACCATCAGGGCTATTCAGAGAGAGGTGAAAACCTTGAGAATTGCCAGGAGAATGAACAATCTAGACCAATTTGGAAAGTGAGATAAATGGGAGAATTTTTCTGGTTTGACTATTTTGCCCTAGAATTTTCAATTCTACAGTCATTCTCAAGGTTTTCACCTCTCTCTGAATAACCCTGCATAGGTTTCAATGTTAAAAATATTCCCGTTTTTACCCAATATCTAATAAAATGTTTATTCCATTAATCTGTAGTAAAAAGTCTCTTTACTTGTTGATTTATTTTTCTTAGTATTTAATAGGCATTTTAAAAAAAATCTATGTTTTTTTCTTTCTAATAGTGTTTTTTTCTGTAACAGCCCTTTTTATTATCATTCAGAGGATCTTATATGTTAATTCCAGACATTTTTGTTCAGTAGTTTTTTTTAAAACAGCGGGTGACGGGTTCAGGGTGGCATTCGGTGGCTGATTCCCTGCACTTCAGGGACCCTGCGGTGAATTCACCGGGAAAATTTAATTCCCCAAAGTGCCTGCGTCATTTCGGTGCTCTGTGAATATCCCCTTTAGTGGTGATTTTTTTTGCTGGCCCCTGGAAAGTGCCAGCCTAGGCCTTGCCTACCCAGGACATACTTGAAAATGAGAGAATTCTCAATGTATCCTTTCAAGTAAAATAGTTTTGTGTAAAAAAAATATATATCTTTTTTTTTAGGGTGTCACCCTAGGGGGTGGTGCCACCCGGGGCGGGCCGCACCCCGCCCGCCCCCCCTAGCGACGCTAGTGCTGCTCAGTTATATTGCTGATTAATCTTAATTCAGTGGGAAAAAAACAAGACAAGGATTGCAAATAAATTAGGCTGGGGTCAGACGAGCGTAGTGTTCACGTCCGTGATTGCGCCTAAAAGTACGTCCGTGATAGCATGACAGAAAGCCCATCGGAGCCTGACACACGAAGTACGACCGCACTGAACTGCGGACGCACAACGGCCGCGGCCCACGGACGCAAGGCAGGGAAGAACGTACAACTCCTAGAACGGCCGCACAAAGTGCGCTGCGTCCGCAACGTCTGCATAGCTTTGTGTGTGAGTGATGGAACGTGGTCAGACGGACTGCATTTATACGTCCAGCATTTTTCAAGGACAAAATGGTTTTGCTTTTTAATTTATTTTTCCTCCTACATCCGTCAAAAAATAAACGTCAGTGAAAAAAACGGACTGTGTGACCACTACTGTGTCTTCCGTACTGACGTACGTCCGTGTGCACGGACGTACAGTCCGTAGAAATCACACTCGTCTGACCCTAGCCTTAGGCTAGGGACAGATGAGCGCATTTTCTGCGGCCACCGTCAAAATGTACGTCGATGCGTGCGCACGCATTTTTTCACGGAATACGCTTAAGTGGTCAGACGACCACAGTCGCACAGTCGCAGGTACTCACCAACGCAATTCTAGGGAAATCCGGCTGTTTGAACGTTATGTAGGCCGCACACTAGCAGCGTCTGACGTCTCCTAATCACGCACACACACTGCCATGCGGCCGCAGCGCACTCTGTACGTCTGTAGCAGCGGTTTCACGTTCTGAGAAAAATGCGTTCATTTGCCGGTTGCGTGGTGTCGGCGCACTTTTGTACGCACGTACTGCGTATATTGGCCGTCATTGGCCGTTATGTGCTGCTACTGCCGCCGTGATTTAGTGCGCCTGCACGCGCGTTCCGACTGCCCCACTCTGACCCTAGCCTTAATGAGAACAAAAATGTGCCTGTCCATATGAGTCTACCTATATGACTGTAACATACTGCAGTTACATAAAGATGCATATATTGGAGGGCCTATCCTACCTTATTGTATGACTGTACTTTGTATGTCTCTGTAACATATATTTATTTTGCTAAAATAATGTTTTAATTTCATCTTATTATCCCCAGTGTGATTATTTTAAGTTGACAAATGTACATAATAAGTATGGTGTGTTTTGGAATTGTTATTGCTTTTTGTTATTATGGTTCTTTTCATTAAAGAGGTTACTTACAGAGTGGTGAGCTTGCCACCGAATGGCAAATTTCCCTGTATAGTGCAATTCCGTGGCAATTCGTCTGTTCACTAAACTGTCAATTCGCCAAATACTAGTGAATTGACAGCGGAATATGATGCAGATCGACACAGATCAGCGATCTTCAGCAATCTTCAGTGATAGAGAAGTTGTCCCATAGAGAATTAATGGTTAATTTATTCACAGAATGCCAAACTGCACTGAAGTTTCAGGGAAATGCCCTGATTTCCAGTTATTCGGTTCAACAGGTTTAAACAGGCGAATCCCATCGGATTCAATGTATAATATAATTTTTTTTTTATTATTTTTTTTAAATCTAAAAGTTTTTTTTGAGGTTCTCACATAATATAATATTTGACAGTAACATAAGGTACAGACAAAATAGGAGTCTCGCCGGACCCTACGAGAAATGGCATGTCATGCAATGTAAATATAGAGTGGATCACTAAAAGTTGCGCGAACCTCGTTTTCAATTTTTAAAGAAAAATAAATAAATAAATAAATCCACGTACAGCAACTAAAATCTACAAACACAAACAAATTAAAAATAAGAAAAGATTGCTCAGCAAGGTACTCGTGATAGTACAGATCAGTTCAATTTAAGTTAAAGTAAATTCCCAGAGGAGACAAAAGATTTCCAACCCTCCCACACATCTTGAAAGCGAGAGGCTGAGAGGGAGCCTGCAGCTCTGTGAAACATTTCCTCATAGTGGTATACATTTTCCAAAGATAACATGACTTCCCTCATAGAAGGGCAGAGCACTGAGCGCCAATGTCGGGTGAGAGTAGATTTGGCCACACTAAGTACAATGGAGATTATAGCCCTATGCCTTACTTGAATAGTAGTAGGTAACATATTTAACAAGTATTGCTTTGGACAAAAGGGAAAAACCAGGCCCGTGCAATGAGAGATCAATCTATACACTTTATTCCAGTAGCCAATAACCAGCAGGCATTGCCAAAAGATATAAAGGAGGGAACCAGAACCTGATCCGCATTGCCAGCACAGTCCAGACTGTCCGGGTATATGAGCTAATCTGTTCGGAGTTAAATACCATCTATACAAAAGCTTGAGATGTGATTCCCTAAAGTTAGTGCTCCTAGTATATTTGTAATCCATTTCAGTCGCGTAACACCAGTCATCTCTGGGGATAGTCAAAGACAAGTCTATTTCCCACCTGGACATATAGGGTAATTTCCTACTGGATTGTGTTGAAAGCAAGAATTCGTAGCACAAAGACAGGTGTTTCCTCCTCACTTTCCCTCCCATGCAGAGTTTGTGAAAAGTCGTTAAGTCCGCCGTCTTAAAGGAAAGTAAGCCTTGACTGGAAAGCGCATGCTTCACGCTAAGATACGTGAAACACTCGCTAGCCGGGATAGCGAATTCTAACATCAGGTCAGGAAAGGTTTTCATCGAAGTGGGTGTAAAAAGCTGATTAATATGGGTAAGACCCCTTTGCGACCAGTGGTCAAGGTTCAGGTCTCGGACAGTACGACACAAAAATCGCAAAGGGGCTAGACTCAGCAGAGAGAAAGGACGAATAAGCGGTCTACCCCACTGACGCCACGACATGATAGAGAGTGAGGAAGAGGGGAGAATGCCCATAATTTTACTGCTTGGCATCGTCGGTGTCACAGTCCACTGGGGGTACCCATATTGCTCAGCCTGGTCCCGACTGCCTTTTGTCCTGGAATGCTTCTGTATTGGGCTCCAATCCGGGTTTACTTCAGCCCAGTGCCATGTCCAGGCTCCCGGAGATCCAGCCTGGGTTTTCCTGTCAAGCCTAGGAATTACAGCTGAGGCCCATCTGCTATCAAGCCTCCTTAAATAGCAGAGAGACCCAACTAGCAGTGGGTCTGCATTATTGTTATCCTTGACTGAGGTCATCTGGATGTGTGCTTACCTGTTCCAGCTTATCCTGTGTCCATCCATCTGCCCTGTTATTCCTGGATACATCTGTCTGTGCAAGGGACTCTCAGCGATCTCTACCTGTGGATCATCAGTTAATCTCTGTCTCTGACCAAGGTACCGCTGTCCAGACTTCTCCTTGGTGGGCCCTGTCTGCAGTCTGGGACTGCATAGCCACAAAAACCTCAGACCCTCCAGTCTAGAACTCTCCCAGGACTTTATATATTTCCTTTGTTCGTTCAAGTACCTGCAGTTAAGGACTATTTATGTTTCATTAAAGTATCTTCATTGTATGATTTCTGTCTGGCCTCCCCTCTGTGTCGCCGCCTGCTCGGCTCATACCAGAACCGCACACGCCTCGTGACAGCCGGGTACCACATTAAATTGTGGATGCGAAAAGGAGCGATATAGGCATTTTCCAGACGTAGCCAAAGTGGGACATCCTGTTGGGACATAGAAGATAATAGTTGTGCTAACAACGCCGCCTTATAGTATGCTGTAATATTTAAAAAACCCAGGTGCCGAGGCGCGGTGATAGTAGACGCCAAAATGCATGGCGGTCTCCCCTTCCAGATATGTGCATAGAGGATTTTTTGTAAGCGAATCAACATATGGGTCGGGATAAAAACTGGTATATTTCTAAAATTATACAAAATTTGGGTAGGATGCACATTTTGAGTGTTGCCATGCGCCCCATTCAAGAAGTCTCCAACGCATGCCAGGACATCAACTGGGAATGAATAGAAGCGAAGAGGGGGTGGTAGTTTAGCTTAAGGACAGACCCTCTAGATTTGGCTAGAGAGATTCCCAGATACTTAAATGTTGTTCTCCAGTCAAAGGGGTACAAAGCTTGTAGGGAAGAAAGAGAAGAAGCAGGGATATGCATAGGCAAAGCTTGCGTCTTACTCACATTATTTTTATAATAAGATACTAAGCCATAGGAGTCAAGCAAGCGGAGTAAAGCAGGCCAAGGAGGTGTCAGGGGAAGTATAAAAAAACAAAATGTCATCTGCAAATAATGCCAATTTGTGTTCTCCGTCAGGGGTCGATATTCCAGATATATTAGGATCTCGTCTAATGCGTGAAGCCAGGGGCTCTAAAGCCAAAACAAATATCAGGGGGGACAGGGGGCATCCCTGTCTGGTACCATTAGTAATTGAAAAGGGAAGTGAGAGGAACCCAGACGCTAAGACCTTCGTGGATGGGAGAGAGTAGAGACTCATAATGCTATTGATAAAAGGGGGGGAAGCCAAACAAATCTAATGCCATACGCATATCCCAATGAGGACGGTCAAATGCTTTTTCCGCATCTAGGGCTAATAGGAGTCCACTTGTGTTAGTCCTATTAGCAATATCAATTATGTCCGAGAATTGTCGAGTATTATCACACGTTTGTCTGCCAGGGATAAAACCAGTCTGTTCCGCTGAGATCAAAGAGGGGAGCAACGGAGCTATCCTAGTTGCCAACAATTTAGCGTACAATTTAGCATCCACATTCAATAACGATATCGGGCGGAAATTAGCGCATCGTGTCATTGGTTTACCAGGCTTGGGTAAAGTAACAATAGTGGCTTGAAGCATTTCTGGGGGCATCGTCCCCATACTCTTAACATGATTAAAAAATCGAGTGAGAATTGGGATCAGGGTACAGGCAAAAGTCTGATAATATAAATTAGAAAAACCATCTGGGCCGGGAGCTTTATTCTTAGGGATAGCTTTAATGGCAATTCGAACTTCATCCTCCAGTAAATGGAGTAAGTAACTACACCGCCTGAGATTGGGAAAGGGAGGGGAGGGTAGCTCCTTGAAGAAATCGGCGGATCTCGTCTGGATCCGGGGAATGGACCATAGGGTCCGATCCCAGGTTGTACAATGATGCATAATACTTAGCAAATTCCTCCGTAATTTTTACCGGATTATAAATCCGTTCGTCCTCCGGCCCCAGAAGGAAAGGTATTTTAGATTGGAGACGTTTAGATTTTAATTTGGATGCCAGCAGGCGACCAGCCTTGTTACCTTGCGTGTAATGAGAATAGTTCAATCGGTGAATGGCTCGTTCAGATGAACACAAATTAATACTGTATGCTCTAGGTCCCGACGTAGAGCCGTCAGCCGTGTCAGGATCTCAGGGGTGGGGCTGGCTTTATGTTGGGATTCTAAAGAGGATATTTGAAGATGCAAGTTAGAAAGTTGGGCTTCCATTTCCTTCTTACGTCTAGCCCCTCTTTGGATCAAGTGGCCCCGTATTACCACCTTATCTGCTAACCAGATCGAAGAGGTAGCCACCTCCTCCGAGACATTAAGGTCAAAGTACTCTTCCATCACTTTTAAGGTATCAAGCACATCTTCCTCATTCACAATAAGGGAATCATTCAAATGCCAAGCACCCATTCCCCTAGCGGGATAATCAGCCTCGAAGCTAAAAAACAAAGGAGCATGGTCCGACCACGTGATAGAACCAATATTAGCCTCCAGGAGGCGGGGGATGGTAGTGCCATGTATCAAGCAGAGGTCTATCCTACTATAAGAAGAGTGAACCGGAGAGAAGTAAGTGTAGTCTCTAGTGGAATGGTTGCATAACCGCCACGTGTCATAGAGGTCAGTAGCCTGTAAGAAGTCACGAAGTTGGCGGCTGGAGGGGTTTGATACTCGGGAAGAGGTACGGGCCCTTCCCGGTTGGGTATCTACTAAGGGGTCTGGTGCACAATTAAAATCACTGCATAGTATGAGGGTCCCTTGCAACATGGCCTTGACTTTGCATGCTTTCTTAAATGTTATTGGTCTATCGTTAGGCAAATACACATTAGCAACAGTAATCGGCAGCTCATTCATGGTGCCCACAAAAATCAGAAGGCGACCCGTAGGGTCAGCATATTGTGTAAGACACGTAAAAGCCCAATCCCTATGAAACAAGATTGAGACGCCCTTAGATTTTGTCTGGGAAGTGGAATGATATGAGATAGGATACATAGCTGATTTCAAAAACGGCGCGTGTTGTGCTTGTAAATGCGTTTCCTGTAAACATGCAATTGCCGGGCGAACCTAATGAAGATCACAAAATAAAACATGACGTTTATATGGTACATGCAGTCCCCTGACATTTAGCGAAAAAACATGGAATTGCGGTTTACTCATGGAGTATCATCAGTGGCCCCAGCGGTTCAAGGCGAGCACGGGAGGGAGATAAAGGGAACAGTGGTACATGTAATTAAAGACCTTTAGAGCAACATACCAGACAACATAGAAATAAAACAAAAAACTAATCAAAAAACATAAACAATGCTGCATCACAAAAATGCAGCGGAGTAGAGTCATTCCGTCTTGGCCAGAAAAAAGAAAACTCTAACAAAAATTCAAGAAAAAACTCCTGAGAGGGTGGTGGTGGAACGTAGTTCTACTCACAGCGTAGCGTGCAACAACATACGCTACAGCGAGATCGCAGAAGGTCCCAAGGCAATCAAAAATATAAAAAAATCTAAAAATATAAATCCAAAATGGAAAAAGAGAAAAGCTAGGTAATCAAAAAAAAACAGAGGCAGATATCACCCATGTTCTGGAGCTGAGCCGGTAATCGAAGTCAGCCATAGCCATCCAGGAAGGTAAAACAGAAAGGATCCCCCACGAAGTAAGGGGGAAGAGGGATTAATGGTAATGCAGGGAAACAGCCCTGGATTTCACTTCGGACGAACTCGATGCCACTCCGGAGACACCTTGATTGGAGAGGAAGAAGGCAGGTGAGGAGGTGTAAAGTCGGCCACAATATTCCATTCCTTCAAAAATTGTAGTCCAGTAATGACATCAGGAATGACATGAAGAACTCTGTCTCGCCAAACGAGGATCTTTGTGGGGAATCCCCATCGATAGGCTAGCTTATGGTTACGAAGAAGCTTAGTCAAAGATGAAAATTCACGACGTTTAGACATGGTTGACGCCGAAAGATCAGCGAAAAAGGAGATGTCGGCATACAGTGAAGGTAGAGGCATAACTTTTCTAGAAGCAGTCATCAGTGCTTCCTTGATATGGTAGAAATGTACCCGCACTATAACATCACGAGCCACTGAAGAGGGGAGATTTTTCGCTCGTGGAAGATGATGTGCGTGGTCCAGTAAGAGATCAAGTGAGGTAGTGGAGGCAGCAAAATTTGGAAAAGTTCCTGGAGGTACGGTGGTAAATCTGCAAGGGCAACAGCCTCTGATATGCCACGAATCCGAATGTTATTTCGGCGTGAGCAGTCTTCAATATCGGCCATCTTAAGTGCCAAAGAATCATGAGCCATTTGTAAGGCCTGGTATCTGTCAGCTAAGGCTAGGGTCAGACTAACGCATTTTTTGCGTTGTCCGTGAAAAAGTGTGTTTGAACGAATGGACGCATTTTTTCACGGAATACGCGATAGCAGTCATTCCATGCGCATTTTTCGTCCGTGATTTTGTACGGATCATCAATAAAACCCTTTTTGTGTCTGGACGTTATGTTGGCCGGACATTAGCAGCGTCTGATGTCTCCTAATCACGCACACATGCCGCTAGTGGACGCAGCACGCTCTGTATGTCAGTACTAGCGGTTTCACATTCTCAAAAAAATGCGTTCGTTTGCCACTTGCGTTGCGCAGCCGCACTTTTGTGCGGCCGTTCTTCGTATGCTGCCTGGCATTGGACGTCATTTGCTGCTAGCACGGCCGTGATTTAGTGCTGCTAAACGCACGTTGATACTGCGTTAGTCTGACCCTAGCCTAAGTCATTGTGGGCTAGGCACAGATCATCTATTTTAGTTTCTAATGCCTCCGTTCGCTCACCCAAATCTTGAACTTCGCGGTTCAGCTCCTGCAGCGTCCCTTTAATATCCTCCTGGATGTTAACCTCAGGTCCTGCAACATGGCATGCAGTCTGCTCTCCGATGGTGGTAAGGAGTCAGACATGCAGTGTGACTCTTGAGTTGCCGGGTCTGGGTCAGGCACTGTTACATGCCGCGGGGATCCGCCATCTTGGGCCTCACATCCTCGATCTTTTTTGACGGATTTTGAAGGTTCCAGCGCTCGTTGGGCTTTGGGAGGCGCCATATGTATAGCGGTATGGTTCCCCTACCAGATTATGGCGACAGGTTGCCCCGGGATCCTCTAAGTAGCAGCAGGTTTGAGAAATCAGCGCCGGCCGCGGGAGCTACTCCGCCATGCGACCGCGCGCTGCAATGTCCAGACACTTTTTTTTTTTTTAACTTTTATTCTTTTCATTTTCAGCAAAAAGTATTTTTATTTATATAATTTTTAGAACACCTGTATGTATTTTTGTATGTTTTAGACAAAATTTTTGATTCCCAATTTTTTTTAAAATGCTTTTTTTATTCTGTAACAGACCTTTCTTTTATTTTTTAAAGGACCTTTTTTATTATTAAAACACATTTTAAGACATTTTTGTTGGTTTAAACATCTATTAGGACAATAGGAGAGTTCAGTTTTTTTTCGCTGAAGTTCGGCGGTGTTCGGCAGCCAGTTTGGTGGTCTTTGGCGATTGCATCTTCAGTGCACCACAGTGACCCTGCGATAAAGTATTAATTTACCGAAGGGTTGGCGAAATGGAATCACCAATGTGCACAGCACCAAAATTTATTGAGCAATAACGCCTTAAAAGTTTTTATTTTATCACTGGAAATCTCATGGTTTGTTCCCATTCCTGTTGTGCTTTCAATGTGTGTCACGCTTGATACTCTTGACTTCTACTTATGTCCAGTTTTCTAGATCACACCGATAGCACAATGAGCTACACAGCTAAATGCTTGCAATCCCTATCTGCTATGTATATGCTCTTGATGTGTGCTATATGGATGTCCTTATTGTCAGTCTTATGACTGGAGGAAGCATATGTTAAAAACATTACTGTAGATGATACTGCTGCAATTTTTTAACATATGTTTGAGCAGAGCTAACCTTATCCCTTCTCGGCAACTGTTTTGTCAATATTATAAATGATGAAAATGTTGCAAATATTGCAACACTGGCTGTCTTACAGTTACAGTATGTCCTTGTAGATGTAGAGAGTACTTCAAACTAAAGCGGAAACCTGAGTTATATAAAATGAACCACATTAAAACACATTAAGAAAATTGTACATTAAAATTCCAATATTTTTCTCTCGAGGTTGTAAGACCCAAAGTTAAGGATAAAAAGGGTTCCGTGTCAGGAGAAGTGTGGAAGAGCAATGCCACAGATTTAGAGACATTGATTTTATACCCTGAAACAATTGAATAAAAATCCAAAAGAGTGAGGAGACGAGGAACCGACTCCTCAGGTTTAGTCAAGGACAATAATACATCGTCTGCAAATGCTGAAAGTTTAAACGTGTCACTCCCCACTCTAATTCGGTGTATCCCATCATCAGATCTGATGGAAGCCAAGAGTGGCTCTAGCACCAAAGCAAACAAAAGTGGGGAGAGGGGACAGCCCTACCTTGTACCATTGGAGAGAGGAAAGGAAATGGGGGTAGCCCCTGGAACAATAATCCTATCTGAGGGTTTAGTATAGAGGGCTGACAGTGCTGAAAGAAATTTTTTCGGGAAAACGCTGTCGAGCCAACAAACGAAACAGAAAAAGCCACTCGACTCGGTCAAATGCCTTTTCCGCATCTAAAGAAAGGAGCAGGGAAGGTACTCCTCGAGCCTTCGCCAGCCATGCTAAATCGCAGGCCCGCTTAGTGTTTTCACAAGCGTGACACCCAGAAATAAAACCAGCTGGTCAGAGTGTATTAGCCCAGTTAGCGCGGGGTTAAGCCTATTGGCCAAGACCCTAGCAAAAATTTTGATGTCAGAGTTTAACAATGAAATTGGGCGATAACTTCCCACTAATAATGCATCCTTTCCTGGTTTTTGAATAAGCACAATATCAGCCAGGGAAGAATCTGGAGAGAAACCCTCTCCTTCCATCGAGTTGTTACACATTTTTACTAGGTGTGGAAGTAGAATGGGGAGAAATTCTTTATATTATTGGATGGGCATTCTCTCAAGAGAATCTCTACAATACCTAGGTATCCAGATTACGGCAACTCCGGAAGCAGTCTATGACAGCAATTATACATTTTTGCCGAACAGACTTAAGAGGGATATAGAAGAGTGGGGTAAGACCTTTACATCATGGTTGGGGAGGGTTCATTGTATTAAAATGAATGTTCTCCCGCAGCTGCTCTAGTTTTTTCAAGCCCTCCCAATTGCTATTAATGCAGATGATTTTCATCTTTTGCAAGCTATCATTGACAAATTTGTCAGGGGGATGATAAAAGACATAGGGCTCTATTACGATCTTCGTGTTAAAACGCGGGCGAAAGGGAGGAAAAACTGCGCCTGCAGTTTTCCCCTTTGCGCCCGCGTTTTAACGCCAGATCACAATGCAGGCGCAAAAAATGCTGCCTGCATTGTTTGCGGGTGGTAAAAGCCGGGATGCTCGCGGCAGCGCTGAGCGCAGCCGCGAGCATCCACTCGCTGGAGTCCATAGGACTCCATTGAGTTTTCCCCTGCCGGTCACATGACCAGCCATATCTTGCCTCACGAGATCCGGCTGGTTGGCGTAGTGATACGCAGGGAGAGACTGAGGGACTTTTTCCCCCAGTCTTTCCCTGCTCCCGCCGGCTGGAGGAGGCGAATAGAGCCGCTGTCCTCACCGCGGGACAGAGGGTGAGTATACGATTCTATTTATCCTTTTTTTTGCTGGTGTTAACGGATTCTGCAGAAGCGGAATCCGTTAACACCAGGTTCTGGTTCTGGTTAACTTTTCGCTAACCAGAGCCAGACGTTAATCAGCGCTGGGACTTTGTAATCCAGCGCTGATTAACACTTTGTGCTCCCTATGTTTAACATGGGGAGCGCAAAGTACAGTAACCTTGCGCTGAAAAGCACAAGGTACCAAACTCAAACGGGTTTCTTAACCCGTTTGCATTTGAATAGTAATATGCGGTAAATACCACGGCAAACGCTAATGCTCACGCAAGTGAGCATTAACGTTTGCGTTAAGAATGTAATAGGGCCCATAAAGTTGCAAAAAGAACATCTGGAATGCTTTAGTGCTTAAATGGGACTTAACTAGTTACCCCACCCCCTTACTCCCTCGCTTCGTAACATTGAATTCACCCCGGGAATGCAGCCATCTACCTTTTTGGCCCGCTGGAAGAGGCCAGGCTTAAGCGACTTTGTAATCTTTTTGAAGGACCATTATG
Organism: Leptobrachium leishanense; assembly: GCA_009667805.1. Lineage (NCBI taxonomy): Eukaryota > Metazoa > Chordata > Amphibia > Anura > Megophryidae > Leptobrachium > Leptobrachium leishanense. Next base: position 256,509,536 of record CM019067.1, read on the forward strand.
TGTTTCTTTTTGAAGCTTTGAGTAAGCGCACAAGCTTACATACTAGGGATTTTTTTTCGCTTTATTCAGGCTCGGAGCTTTGTACTTAAGCCACACATTAAGAGTGCTGCCTTATCTAAACATACGTGGTTCGAACAATTGTACTACCTAGCACTCTTCCGTACAGGGTTAATTTCCCGGATTTATTCTGGGATCTCTCCCCTTCTAGATTGGCAAGAAATATTATATGTCAAGGCCTGGTCATCAGACATTAGGGAACCCCTGACACTTGAGGACTGGACTGACATCTGGGAAAAGGCTAAAAATGTTTCGATTTGCACCCAATTCCAAGAGCAATCCCTTCAGTTAATTTTACGGTGGTACACTACCCCAGTCCAATGGAACAAGATGGGAGCCTCAACGTCAGACTTGTGCTGGCGGCAGTGCGGAGAAAAGGGCACTTACTACCATATGTGGTGGTCCTGCCCTGTTATAGAGCGGTTTTGGAGTCAAGTCCAGTGTTTTCTGAAATTCTTCAGTATCAGCTCCCCCTCACTCCTTATCTGTTTTTACTGTCCAAGTCAATAGTGGACACGTCCCAGGGGCACAATAAGCTGCTGAATAAGCTCCTATCTGCAGCCTGAAGAGCAGTGACTGAGAAATGGCGAACCACGGAATCTCCAGACATGGAGAGAATGCTACACAAAATTAGGGACTCTAAACTCATGGATGCTCTTACTGCGAAAATCTATCACACTACAGCTGCTCATGAAAAATTATGGGCTCCATGGATTAAATTATGATGTTTCATAGGTTATGGTATTTCTATCTCCTTTTTTTCTCTCTCTTTATTTGTCTTTATTGTGTGAATGGGTTGTGTTTTCTGTTTTGCTTTTGAACTTTTTAAAAATTTGATGATAATGAAAAATTCCAATATTTTTTAATGTTATTTATACTTTGCCTTTTTATCATTTGACTGTAGTCAGATTTTTTAAATATAACTACAAATAGGGGTGTTAGTGTGAGGTACTTTGTTGCAACGGAGTTTAAACAATGTTTTGTTTTATTAGTTATTGCAATGTACTCACCAATACATTTCATCCAATCATAAATCTGTCATTAAGTCACTGTGACTCTGGCCACCTATAATCGCTATAAGGAACAGGAGGAGCCAGCCAGATACACTGTTGAATAAACATTTAGACTAGCTGAGTGCAACTTTAATTGCTTTTAAAACTTCAGATGACCTTCTCTATGAAACGATCAGGGTGTCTCTGGAAGGGAATTCTATCCTTACAAATGTTAGAGTATGTCACAAATGAAGATTTACAAAGCTCACAAACAAAAGCTGCATTAGTGCTCAGTTACAAGATACAGCCCATTTACGATGATATAGGGTATTGGTTCCCGAGCCTGCCCTCTGGGAGCGCTAACAGGCCAGGTTTGCAAGTTATCTAAAGCACAGCACATGCAATATAATTTGCTGCTCAGTGTTTGCAGTTTGTCTGCATTTTCCCTAGGTATCCTTGAAATCTGGCCTGTTAGTGCTTTCCTTGGACAGGTTTGTGACACACTGATGTAGGGAATGAGTAAAAAGTAAAGAGCATTGCGTCCTAGTAAGGAACTATGTGATACAAGGTTTTTGATACTAGGGAATATTGGCGTCTAGAGAATATATAGGCCAATAAACCCAAGTAGAGGAATGAAGAGTCACTGCAGGCATTGTTTTATTTATTCTGTATGTATAGCTTGCATGAAGCCAAGGTTAGAGTGTCTTTCCTTTTCACTGGTTTTAGTTTTTGGGTTATACTTCATGCCAGAATGACACATAATTCTGTTAGCATTAACAGCAATTTTTGTTATGTGTGTGGTAATGGGACATAAACCAACCAGAAACAGTCTGTTTCACCCCTGGTCAACCACCATTAATTTGGCATCCTGGAAGAGGGTCAGGACAACTTCTGGGCACCACAACTTACCAAAGTCATTATGATTTATTTAAGGCTTCAAAGTAGACCTTTAAATGAATCATACAGCAGGGCTCAATATTTCCACTCGCTTACTCGCATTTGGCGAGTGGAAATTAAGTGAGGGCGAGTGGAAATGCACATGCAGGCAGCACAATAAATTATTTTGTGCTGCGTATCAGGGATCCCTGCCACTGTGCAGCCCCCCCTTCCCCAGGCTGCACGGTGGCAGGGATCAGCTGCCTAACCTGCTAACCTGACCCAGCTCGTCTCTGTCACTGGCAGGGGGGGTGGAGAGGAGCTTCCCTGCCTCCTCGCTCTGCTCACACTGGGGTCTGATGACTGGGTATACATGTATCTGGGTCTGATGTCTGGGTATTAATGTTATTTTTGTAACTTTATTTTAAAACCCTTTACAGTGTAATTTCATAAAATAATTTAAGGGGTGTGTTTTAGGGGCAGGGTTAAAGGCTGGGTTGGGGTTAGGTGGAGCAACTGGTGGCGAGTAACTCTTATGGCCTGGTTAGTAGTTTGGGACTTGAAATTTTGAGCCCTGTCATACAGTATACTGGATCTCAAACCTGTGGTTTTGGCTCCCACAGAATGTCTTCCATAAGTGGGTCAGGAACTGGGAGCTCCAAAAGGTTTAATCCCTTACTGCCGGGTGGGTTGTGCCTGAAGGGGGTGCTCCAGCAAGGCATACTAGTACACCGCGCTGACCAGCTGCTGCGGTGGGCCCCTCCGCCGGCCCACCTACACAGCTGAAAAGCAGTTCATGGCATTGGCTGCAGGAGGACGGCCTGAGCTCACCGTGCAATGCACCAACTGGTGAGTGGGAGCACAGAGGCTCATTGAAGCCAGCAGGGCAAGCTATGCCGTGTCAGCATTGGGAGATGCAAAGTGTACAGGTATCTTCGATGGGGCCACCTCGGCCCCTCTCACAGCCTGGCGCATCATTGGCTGCACGGGGACGGTGTCCTGTCCCCACTCCACGTACTCCCGGAGTCTATGCAGAGCTTAACAGGCAGCTAAACCTTTCCTACGAGTCAAATAAATGAGGCTGGTTTGCAGTCTTTATGTTTATTAACTCGTTGTAGGAACACAACTGCATGTGCATGTGTGATGCGTGAGTGCACGATGCGTGATGCGTAGGTGTGGGATGTTGAGCGGTAAAACTGTGGAAAAGTGGAACAGTACAGTGTAAAAATACAGAATATACACAGACTTGTATAGCAGTAACACATAACATTACAGAAACAGGGTGTGTCAATATAAAACACTAGGCCATCCTGCAACCATATGAAACAGGTGGCTGCAATGTAGAAGGAAACAAATATACAGTATATATATGGCGCTTCTAAAGGTAGGGACTGTGAATTAGCTAGGGGAACGTTATGCTGAAGTCCTTACCGACGATGCTTCTCATAAAGAAGAGAAATGGTTGCCAGATGTGTCTTTCAGCTCCTGTGGTAAGGAAATGAGGTTCTTCCTCCCAAAATCCCTTGCTGAAGAAAGGAAGCATGTGACAAGCCAGCCCACAAGATCTGGTTAGGGCTGGCTGAATACCAGGGTGCTATAAAAGAACTGCCACTAGATGGCGCTCTAACACAACATTTATATGTAAACATTCTGCTGAAGGCAGCATCCCTGCCTGTTGTCATTAGATACCACCATCAGAGTCTTCTGAAGAAACAACAAATGAGTTCAGTCACTGGTCTGAGAAATAACTTTGTCTCATTCTGCTTGTGTATCTTGACTTCAGCTTTGCAGACTTTCCCGTCATTACTCAGGAGTGCTTTCGCAACAAGACCTAAAGGCCACTCGTTTCTGTGCGGCTGGTGGTCTTTCATAAGCACGGCATCGCCAGGTTTGAGTTTAGGTTTTATGGTGTGCCATTTTTTCCTTGGTTGTAAGGTAGAGAACTTGTTGAACCGGAGGGATCCAAGTGGGTTGCTTAAAGTCACTGTATATAGTGTAGACACCTGAGGGCGGACTTCTTTGTCTGTATCTGCACTTATCAGTTCAAATGTATGTCAGTAGTGTTATGATGAGATTTATATAAGAATGCAGGGCCTGTAAACCATGTTGAGTCGTTTAGATGGTTAGTGGCAACAGATCTGGTTGCATAGTCTCCAGGATTATGGTCAGTAGGTACAAAATGCCATTGTTTTGGGCAGGTGGATCTTCTGATTCTCTGTACTCTGTTACTGACGTAAACATAAAAACGTCTTGATTCATTGCAAATGGAACCGAAGACTACTTCTTTGATGTCTGTGTAGAACTCAGTGTGTTTGATCTCTATGTTCATTTCTGTGGTGATCAGTTCAGATAGTTCCACTGCTAGGACAGCAGCGCAGAGTTCCAGTCTAGGTACTGTATGTTCTGGGAGTGGTGCAAGTTTTGCTTTGCCCATGACAAATCCTATATGACATTGTCCTTTCGTGTCTACGGTCTTTAAATAAGCTACTGCAGCAATTGCTTTGACGGATGCGTCAGAGAAAACACAGAGGTTTTGTGTTTGGACTTCTGAAGATTAGGCTTGTGCACCGATTTTTTTTTCGGTTCGATTCGGTTCGATTTTTCAGATTTTTAAACTTTTCGATTCGGCTCGTTTCAACCGATTTCGGTTTCGATTTGATTCAGTTCGGCCCGTTTTTCGAGTACATTTTTTTTCGGAATTTCGACCATTTTTCGTATTTTCGTGTCACTGTGCTCGTTTTTTGTATCAACTTTTCGTGTTTTCGGAAAATTTTTGTTTTTCAGAAAATTTTCGTTTTTAGAAAATTTTCGTTTTTCGGAAAATTTTCGTTTTTCGGAACATCTGTTCTCCTCTTTTGACACATTTCAAGTCCATTCGAAAAATCCGAAAATATTTCGTTTCGACTCGGAAAACATTTCGGATCTGACATTTTCGGATCTAAAAATTTTCGGAAATTCGGCCGCATCCGAAAACACAAATCGGGAAATTTCGTGAAAATTCCGAAATTCCGAAACCCGAAACGTACATCCCTACTGAAGATGGCACGTGGGCATATGGACGTGCAATGTGTACTCTAGTTAATGCTGTCAGAGAATCTTTCCTCTCCATCCACAAATCTCTTTTCTCCGAAGGGAGCGGGTCATCCCAGTCTTTTGTCTCCCAGGTAAGATCTCTGAGTATTGCTTTACCTTGAATAGTGATGGGAGCTGCAAATCCTAAGGGATCATAAAGGCTATTTATGACAGACAGGGTACCCCTGCGGGTGTAAGGTTTTTCTTCTAGACTGACTTGAAAGGTAAAAGTGTTACTATTTAAGTCTGTTATTTAGGTTGGGACCTGACAGTAAGTCATTGTTTAAGGAAACACCCTTGTGTTGTGCACTAGAGTCAAACACTACTCTAATCTGACCTGGTTTCTTTGGATGGTATATTCCAAATATGGGTAGGTACCAGCATTCTTCACTGTCTGTTAAGGTAAGTGCTACTTCTGCGTGACCATTTTTAAATATTTTCTCCATAAAGGTGAAAAAGTGGTTTCTCATTTCTGGCTTTCTTTGGAAACTGCGCCTAAGAGACACAAAACGTTTATAAACTTGTTCTCTGTTGTTAGGTAGACGTTTTCTTTGGGGTTAAAGGGCAGAGGCGCGACCCAACTGTTGGAGTCATCCTTAGCTATTCGCTGATCCATGATCTTACATAGTTACATAGTTACATAGTTACATAGTTATATAGGCTGAAAAAAGACATGCGTCCATCGGGTTCAGCCTCTCCCACATAACCTACTGCTGTTGATCCAAAAGAAGGCAAAAAACCCAGTCTGAATGCTTGCCAATATGCAACATACTGGGAAAAAATTCCTTCTTGACCCCAGAATGGCAGTCAGATTTCTCCTTGGATCAAGAAGCTTTTACCCACATATTAAATATTATAACCCTTAATATTCTGTGTCTGCAGGAAGTCATCCAGTCGTTTTTTAAAAGTCTGTACAGACTCTGACCCAACCACCTCAACAGGCAGAGAATTCCACAGCTTTATTGTTCTCACCGTAAAATAACCCTTCCTATGCTTTAACCTAAATTTTCTTTCTTCCAGTCTAAATGGATGACCCCTTGTCCTATGTATAGTCCTGTTAATGAATAGGTTATCAGACAATGGTTGATAATGGCCCCGTATATATTTATATAAGGTTATCAGATCCCCTCTAAGGCGCCTTTTCTCTAAACTAAACAGGTTTAAGCTTGTTAGTCTTTCCTCATAACTTAACCCTTCCATCCCCCTTATTAATTTAGTTGCCCGTCTCTGCACTTTTTCTAGCGATATAATATCTTTTTTTAAGACAGGTGCCCAAAATTGCACGGCATATTCAAGGTGCGGCCTGACCATTGATTTATACAGCGGCAAAATTATGTTTTCATCCCGTGAGTGAACTCCCCTTTTAATGCATGCCAGTACTTTGCTGGCCTTGGCGGCTGCTGTTTGACATTGCACATTGTTACTTAGTTTGAAGTCTATGATTATTCCCAAATCCTTCTCCTGCTTGGATTTCCCTAACTCCGTACCATTTAGGGTATAAATTGCTTGTGTGTTCTTCACTCCAAAGTGCATAACTTTACATTTATCTAGATTAAATTTCATCTGCCATTTAAGTGCCCAGTCCCCCAATCTATCTAAATCCCTCTGCAGCGAAGTAACATCCTGCTCACATTGTATTACTTTTCCTAGCTTTGTGTCATCTGCAAACACTGATACATGACTTTCAATGCCTATCTCAAGGTCATTTATAAATAAATTGAATAGTATTGGTCCTATAACAGACCCCTGAGGGACACCACTTACCACTGGTGTCCATCTTGAAAATGTACCATTTATGACCACTCTCTGTACCCTATCTTTTAGCCAGTTTTCTATCCAAGAACAAGTATTTTCATCTAGACCATTTTTTCTTAATTTAAATAGTAACCTGTAAGAACAACCTATGTTCAAAGGACATAGCTACCTGGTAATCTGTTTTGGTGTTGTGAAATACTGAGGACCTTAGGTGGTCTTGGTCACTGTCACAGGGAGAATCTACAGTCGGTACAGGCAGGTAAGTGCTATGTGGTAGCTCTTTTACAAAGAATCGGTTTTGGCAAGGTTGGAAAAGGGAGGGGTGTCTGTTTTCTAGAGTCTTAGTGAGCATGTTGCTGACTAAGGTAGGTTTGGGCACGCCTGTCACAGTACTCAAATTTGTTTACGTTCTATACAAAAACACATCTCTAAATTCACATTCAGTAATAAAAGTACATTTAAAACTAAAGCTAAGCAATTTACACTAAACTAATTTAAAATAAAACCAAGCAATTTACAATACATTTAAAATCAAACCACAAAATATAACTGAACATAAAGGGCCATATTACATAGTTGGTGCTAACTTAACCAGAGCTGTTGTAAACTTCCCAGAGCCATTATAGCCTATGGGCCATATTACATACTTGGTGCTAACTTAACCAGAGCAGTTGTAAACTTGAAGCCTCCATAGGCTATAATGGCTCTGGGAAGTTTACAACAGCTCTGGTTAAGTTAGCACCAACTATGTAATATGGCCCAAAGTCTCTTGGGGTTTGAAGCGTGGAGCGCTCCGTCAGTTCCATGACAGTGCCTCCCAAGCAAATGTCTCCTATAATAACCCATCCTAAGTCGAGTATTTGGGCGTAGGGAGCGTCGTGAGGGCCATTTATCTGATCTCTAACTTTGTGAACTCGTAAGATAACCCTCCTGAGGAGCAGGACTATCTGAGCTTCAGGGTCTAGTACTGGAATGAGGTGAGCTATGCGTTTCAGATGAGAGTGATGTGCTGCAGCATCGGGTTGGGGATTTCAGCAATATAATCTGATTACATTCTATTATGGTTGGTAGCGGTAAGCGTGTCTGGCCATTAGGGATGATCCGAACACTCCCGTGTTCGGTTCGCATTCGAACTCGAACAATTTCAAAAGTTCGAGTTCGAACACGAACCAAACTCAATGCAAGTAAATGGGACTCAAAAGTTCGATTTTTAGAGTGCCCTGCAAGAGGGCATATATGCAAGATATTTGCCATAAAAGGTGTATGGGGGTCCGGGTAGTGCCCTGGGGGACAGGAAACAAGGAAAAAAAGTTTAAAAAAAATAAGTTTTTAAAGGAACAGTGAGGTTTCCATGAAATAAGGGTTAAAAATAAAAACCAAAAATTCATTCAAATATCGTGCCTAGGAGGTCCCCATAACCTGCTCGTGAAGTGGCGGATTTGTAGGATGTATAGAAACATTTAAAAACAAAAAAATGACGTTTCAAATGACGGTAAATGGTTTTCCTTTAATCTATTCATAAACAACTGCTTGGGGTGGCAGTGGGTTTTAAAAAAGGAGACATTTTAGGACACGCAGAACAAGTTTAGTGATTTTTTGGCTAAATTATGGTGAAACTTATGCAGGCTTTGGATGAAAGTAACAATAGGTGCTTTAAAATTGGGCCTTTAGTGTCGGCAACAGTGCCGTCACACTGTAACCCCTCTGTGGTATTGTGGAAGAGTGCAGGGTTGGACCCTGCGGTCCAAAAAATTTAAATGATATGAATCTGGTAATATAGGCGTCAGTACAAGGTAAAAGGAACGGTATCTGTAAAATAAATTACAACACCAATAGTGCAGATAGCAGAAAAAATGTTAGCATTCAAGCCCCTGCTTAAATAGAACTCACAAGATGTGAATGAATACTGGGCATGTAACAAGACTTTAAATGTTACCCCTCCTGGTCGGAATGGAAGATATGCAGTCTCCTGGGCTTAGTCAGCAAGAGTTGGCACCATGGACTCCTTCCAGAAAACGCACCGCCAGGGGCATCCAAAATTAGAGAGACTCTAATTGAATGAAAGTTCTTGCAGGTTCTTGGTAAAATGGAATTTATTGTTGTGACGGGACGGCCGCCACTACGCTGTAGCGCAGTACAACAGTTCAAGTGTTTATTTATTTGTGTGTTATAAAAATAAGGGCTAACAAACTTTTAATAAGTACCTCAATATGATTTTCCCTGTTTTATAGCTATGCCAGTTAACTAAAGATTTCTGATGTCTGTGTGTTATTCCCTGTATAGTGTAGATCTCTGTATTAGTACCTGCTATTGTGTAAATTTTCTCAGTAAGAAATTCCTTTTGTTTATGTGCTTTCTCCTTCCCCCATTCTCCATTGTTTGAAGGCCCTGGGTAGTTATCTGATCTGTGATGTTGTCTGTTTGATTGTATGCAAATGTGATGGTCCTTGACTCTATCTGTCCTCTCTGTGAATAAACAGTCAGTTCTATTCTGACCAAGCTTGAAGTCACAACTCATGTTTTGGGGAACCAGGAATCTTCTGCCCACTGTGCCAAGGAAAGGCTCCAGGTCTACAGCTTCGGCTTATTCCTGGGGTGCTAGTCAGGCTCTCTACAGGCACCGGGCCTTGAGCTGCAGCTAAGGTACAAGAGAAAGGTGTGAGAGTCACGAGGAGAAACTGGGTGTCCAGCGAGGAAGCAGCATTGGCAGATGTGACCCTGTCCGGGCACAGAGATCTGTTACATTGGTGGCAGCGCGTGGGATGCTTCCTACAGTCCAAGGACATCCAAATCATCACCGGGATTCGATATCCAGACGGTGCGGCAGATGCAGAAGATGGCCACAGTCACAGAGACAGACTTCAGACGTAGGTTACGAGAATGGCAGAACCAGCATAGGGGACCGATGACAGAACAGGTCCTGCTGGAAGAGAGTGCAAAGATCCGCCTGATGATGTGGTGGGAAGCTCTTGATGCCGAGCGAATGTACAATGGCAAAATGATCCCCTTGGGCTACGTGAGGTACGAGATAATATTGGAGAGTCGTATGGTGGGCCTGGGAGAAGAGCCACCAGAAGAGGATGTGCAGGAGCTCCACAGACTGATTCTGAAGGAAATGGCACTAGAGGAAAGATACAGAGCCCTCCGATGGTATGCAGCAAAAGTGTACCCCTGGCTAGCGGATGACAGCCCGATGGAAGGCTATGGCTACGGCGGCCTTGGACTGTTACATGAGAAGCTAGTGGAGGATCCAGATTTCGGGAGTGAATCGGAGTGGCATCTGGAGGATATCTTGGAGTGCCGAGAGAGAGAGATTGAGCTCTCTGGTGAAGTTTTGTTCCAGAAGGATGTGGAATTCCTTGGTGTCCAGGAATGGGAGCTGGAAATAGCCTACAAGAAGTTGTTAGAGTCCAATCAACTGCTAGGCTTGGCTCCATTTGGCTGGGTCGACCTAGAAAGACCAGCAGACACACAGACCAGGGGGCAGAGCGCCAGTAGTTTCTGTCCAGCAAGTGCGGCAGTGTTGGAACGTCGAGGGGAGGAAGAAGGTCAGAGGCCCCAGATGGTGGACACAGAGAAAAAGGATCTTACCGACAGTTCCGTCGAGGAGGAACAGCTACAAGGGGACTGCCAAGCAATGCTAGATTATGGTCAGCAACTTGGCTCAGAGTTTATGCCCCTAGAGCAGCAAATTTCCCTAGAAGAAGAGGCTGCGGTCCTTCCCACGAAGCCCGGAAGATGTGGGGCAGTTGGCCCAGATTCAACGCTTGTATCGGCAGGCACTCCAGGGCTTATGGATTATCATTTATGTACGGGGGAGCGGTACCCCAACCCAGCGAAAAAGCTGGCATTGCAACAGAGGACATCTCTGGAAGAGAGTGCTGTTTGTACCTCTCCCCAACTGCAGGTAATAATCCCAGGAAGGGAGACAGCTGGTCTCACTCCTCAGCAGATCGAGCCCCAGCGTGAGGATGGGGGTGCCCCCTTTTTCCAGTCAAAGTGTACTGCTGACCCCCTCCCCCAGGATGTGGGAGACATTTACTGTGGGAGTATAGAGGAGACTATGGTTTCCAAGTGTGTGCCCTCTGAGTGCTGGGCAGTTGGTGCAGATCCCCAGCCATCTCCTGATGAGACACCAGCCACCCCCCATTGTCTCCAGCAGCTGATCGCAATACCAAGAGATGGGGCAGCTGTAATCTCTACTGAGTGGACAGCGCAATCTAGGGGAGGCTGCAGAAGCAGTTTTGCTCCCCAGTGCCCGAATCAAACTTTCCGGCGGGATGTTTTTCTGGGGTGGGAGTTTGCGACTAACGCGGGTCTAGACCTGTGGGAGGTTGAAGACCTGGTTAGTCTGTTTTGGAAGGGGGAGATATGTGATAGAACACAATGTCGTTGTGCTACTTGGAGGGGGCTGCACGCTAGCCTCCTGCCTACAGACTATGGCCCGTGAAAGAGACTATTGGGGAACTGGTGGACCTTTTAAAGATATTTGGTGGGGTTCGTGGACATCCCCAAGTGGACCCGCAGAGGGTCTCACCGGGTCTGCCAACTGGTAACTTGGGGCAGATATGTCACGGGACGGCCGCCACTACGCTGTAGCGCAGTACAACAGTTCAAGTGTTTATTTATTTGTGTGTTATAAAAATAAGGGCTAACAAACTTTTAATAAGTACCTCAATATGATTTTCCCTGTTTTATAGATATGCCAGTTAACTAAAGATTTCTGATGTCTGTGTGTTATTCCCTGTATAGTGTAGATCTCTGTATTAGTACCTGCTATTGTGTAAATTCTCTCAGTAAGAAATTCCTTTTGTTTATGTGCTTTCTCCTTCCCCCATTCTCCATTGTTTGAAGGCCCTGGGTAGTTATCTGATCTGTGATGTTGTCTGTTTGATTGTATGCAAATGTGATGGTCCTTGACTCTATCTGTCCTCTCTGTGAATAAACAGTCAGTTCTATTCTGACCAAGCTTGAAGTCACAACTCATGTTTTGGGGAACCAGGAATCTTCTGCCCACTGTGCCAAGGAAAGGCTCCAGGTCTACAGCTTCGGCTAATTCCTGGGGTGCTAGTCAGGCTCTCTACAGGCACCGGGCCTTGAGCTGCAGCTAAGGTACAAGAGAAAGGTGTGAGAGTCACGAGGAGAAACTGGGTGTCCAGCGAGGAAGCAGCATTGGCAGATGTGACCCTGTCCGGGCACAGAGATCTGTTACAATTGTAATAACAAAATAAAATACATTCCAACGCGTTTCATCTCTAAAAACAGAGACTTCATCAGGGAAATATGTATGAAGAAACAAAAAACAAGTCACACTTTATAAAAATATACAGCATTAAGACCCGCCTATAGTCAACAGATAAATCATAAACAGCTGGAATCAATCAGAGTAGGGGGGCGGTACACCTTCAATGACTACTTAAATATTCCTCCTCCTCCTCATCCTCCTCCTTTCTGAGGAGGACCCGCTGGAATGCTGTCTGTGAAAAAGACTGGGGCCTTCAGAGCTAGGGAAGGCCTCCTCTTCCTCCTGCTGCTCTGCCTCTAGAGCCACATCTATAATTCCCCGCAGAGTGTGCTCCAGCAGGAACACTAAAGGAATTGTGTCACTGATGCATGCACTGTCCCTGCTCACCATCCTCGTTGCCTCCTCAAATGGTGACAGTACAGTGCATGCATCCTTGATCATCAGTCACTGCGGGGGGGGAAAAAACAAGTTAACCTGAACCTGTCCTTGTGCCATACTCACAAAGGTACTCGTTGATGGCCCTCTGCTGCTTGTGCAGACGCTGCAGCATTGCTAATGTCGAATTCCACCTGGTGGGCATGTCATAGGTCAGACGGTTTGTGGGAAGGTGAAATTCTCTTTGAATTTCTGCAAGGCGAACACTTTCTGGGATTGACCGTCTGAAGTGGTTGCAGGCTTTTCTGGCCTGGCTGAGAAGCTGTGCCAGCCTGGGTACTTGGTTAGGAAACGCTGTACCACCAGATTTAGGACGTGTGCTAGGCATGGTACATGCGTCAACTTACCCTGGCGTAGGGCCGGGAGAAGGTTGCTGCCATTATCACAGACGACCATTCACAGTTGAAGCTGGCATGGTGTTAACCATCTCTGCACCTGCTCCTACAGAGCTGACAGAATTTCTGGCCCGAGGTGGCTCCTGTCCCCTAAACAAACCAGCTCAAGCACAGTATGGCATCTTTTTGCTTGAGCCATTGCATAGCCCCTGTCACATGTCGGTTTAACTGCCACTTCGCCAGAGACAGAGAAGGAGGAGGAAGAGGGAGAGGTGGTGCTGGAGCAGACAGACCTCATACAAGCAGCTTTCTGGAGGCGTGGTGGATGAACAAGCTCCAGCACAGAGCCCCGTCTTGGATCCTTCCCAGCTGCAATCAGAGTTACCCAGTGTGCCGTGAAGGAAATGTAATGACCCTGTCCATGCTTGCTGGACCACGTGTCTAAAGTCACATGCACCTTGTTGCTGACTGCCTTTCCCAATGACTGGATAACATTGTCTTCCACGTGCTGGTGTAGTGCTGGAATGGCCTTGCGTGAAAAGTAATGGCGTTTTGGAACCTGCCACTGTGGTACAGCACATTCAGCAAATTCATGGAAGGGAGCAGAGTCCACCAGCTGGAAAGGCAGCAGCTGCAATGCGAGTAATTTTGCTAAGCTGGCATTTAGACGCTGTGCTTGGGGATGGTTGCGACTATATTTTTTCTTACGCTGCAGCAGCTGGGGCAACGTAATCTGACTGCGTAAATCTTCATCTGATGGGATGCTGTCACATTGTGCGGAAGGACCTGGTACATCCATTACTTTAGCATCATCCCTGTCAGTGGAGGTTGGAGTCAATGACATGGCAGGACATATAGTGGGGGTAGAGTCAGTTGAGGAGGACCTACGCAAAGTTTTGCACCAAAGGGATGTGTGGCAGGTGGTCATATGTCGCCTTAAGCATGTGGTACCCAAGCGTCCGGTGTCTTTCCCACGCTTGAGCCTCATCTATCATAGATTACAAATAGCAATGGTGTGGTCTGCTGCACATTTCTTAAAGAACTCCCAGACAGCAGAGTTCCTGGACATGTGCTTTGAGACAACATCACTCTGCACCTGAGCAGCTCTGACATCTGATGCCTTGGACTGACTAGTGCTACGGTTGGTCATAGAGGACGTTGTGCCTCGTGTTCGTTGTGCCTCCTCCTCCACACTTGACTCCTCTGTTCGATCAGGCACCCAGGTGGAGTCAGTAACCTCATCATCATTGTCATCACCCCCTATCTCCTCATCACTGGAGCCAACTTGGCAGTATGCTGCAGCTGCTGGGGCAACATGAGTGCCAGTTATTTGTGTGTCACTAGCACCCCCTTCCTCTAGGTTGATTATACTCCCTTCCTCAACCTCAGAGATTGAATCAGAGCACTGTAGTTGCTGCGCATCCTCAAGCAGCATGTCACTGTCATTGTAGACTAACAATTCAGCTGACTCCTCCGTGTGTTATAGTGAGGCTACGGCAGGAGTAGCTGTGGACATGGAGGCTGCATTAGATGCTTTGGCAGCTGAGGTGGACTGTAAAGCACTACAAGCCTGACTGGCAGAGGACTCGGAGGATGAGGATGGCCTCGTTAGCCAATCCACCAAATCCTCTGTATGTTGCTGCTGCTTAAGACGGCCAGCACCACTTAGAAAGGACAAGCGTGCCCCTGCAGAGGATGCACCACGCCCACGACGACCAGAGGCACAGCCTCCCGACACAGAGGCTGCTTGCCCTCTTATCTGTGTCTGGGAGCGTCTGCTTGTCCTTTTTGGTCTTTCTGACATGGTGAGTGATATATAGATTAACCTCCCTGGCGGTCTAATTTTTTCAAAATTTCGTGTCTAAAAGCGTCTCAATTTTTTTTTAAAGGAAACGTGTTTTTGTACATAGTTAGCCTGTAATAATTAGGAATCACGCACTGAAATCCATGCAATCAAGAGTCCTTACTGGTACAATCCTTTATAAATAAGTTAATAAATAAATAAAAAATAAATAGTAAATACACTGAGTCCGATAAAGTTTGAAACACGACATAATAATTTATTATCCCAAAAATAATTATACAAAATAATGCAAATAAATGATATTTGATAAAATACAACAAAACCACTGAAATCTGTCTGCAAACAAGGGTGAGACGATGTATGGTCTATTTCTTATCCTGTACTGCCACACAGTGGCCGTTCATAAACATTACACTGTATAATCCAAAAATGTAAACTGTAAAAAATATTCCTTTTATGCTAGCCCCGCCCCCTGCATCGTGTGACTCGCAGGGAGCCTTCCAGGAAGCAGCTCACCGCGATCACACTGCGGGGGACAGCCAGGGAGCCAGGAGGAGGTGAGTAAACATCCAGCCCGAGCGTGGCTCGGGGTTACCGTTCGCAGTAGCGAAATTTAACCCCGAGTCACACTCGCGAATACCGCCAGGGAGGTTAAAGATATACAGAACTCTGATTCCATACTGTTATAAAAATTGGAGATATGCTGCAGAACTCTGATTCAACTCTGGTATAAAGAATAAAGATTTCCAGAACTCTGGTATAACTCAGTGAGACACCCTGATAGCTGGCAGCCAGTGACCCCCTGATGGTGGTAGTGACAATACACAAATTACAATTCCCAGAAGCCACCTACAAGTCAGTGATCCCCCTGATAGCTGGCAACAGTGACAAGACACAGATTACAATTCGCAGAAATCTGCTAATGTGGGACCCCCTGACAGCTGGCAGTGAGAAGACACAGATTACATTTCCCAGAAACCTCCTATAAGTCAGTGAGACCTCCTAATGGTGGCAGTGACAATACACAAATTACAATTCCCAGAAGCCACCTACAAGTCAGTGAGACCCCCTGATGGGTGGCAGTGAGAACACACAGATGTCAACAATTCCCAGATATTTTGTAGAAATGACTGACCCCAAAATTGCTGGTGGCAGTGAGAACACAAAGATTAGAACAATTCCCAGATATTTTGTAGAAATGAGACCCCCACAATTGCTGGTGGCAGCGAGAACACAAAGATTACAACAATTCCCCCATATTTTGTATAAATGACTGACCCCCAAAATAGTTGGTGGCAGTGAGAACACAGATTACAACAATTCCCAGATATTTTGTATAAATCACTGACCCCCAAAATTGCTGGTGGCAGTGAGAACACAAAGATTAGAACAATTCCCAGATATGTTGTAGAAATGAGACCCCCAATATAGTTGGTGGCAGTGAGAACACACAGATTACCACAATTCCCAGATATTTTATAGAAGTGAGACCCCCACAATTGCTGCTGGCAGTGAGAACACAAAGATTAGAACAATTCCCAAATATTTTGTAGAAATGAGACTCCCACAATTGTTGGTGTCAGTGAGAACACAAAGATTAGAACAATTCCCAGATATTTTGTATAAATGACTGACCCCCAAAATAGTTGATGGCAGTGAGAACACAAAGATTAGAACAATTTCCAGATATTTTGTAGAAATGAGACTCCCACAATTCCTGGTAGCAGTGAGAACACAAAGATTAGAACAATTCCCAGATATTTTGTAGAAATGAGACCCCCCAAAATAGTTGGTGGCAGTGAGAATACAAAGATTAGAACAATTCACGCAGTGAGAACACACACTAACAATCTCCTCTCAAAAAATACGTGCTGGGGCTGCAAGGGACGCCTTATATAGTGTACTGCGGGACTTAGCTCTGTGAGCCCATCATTGGGCAAAATTTGCCCAATCAGGACTCTGAGCCGTGATTGGCATAGTCTTGCACCTGTCTTGCACCTAAACTGTGGTCAGGTGCAGGCTGTAGCCAATTACAAGCTTCAGGCCAGTGGAAAAGTGCATTGTGGTCCATTGTGGTGCATTGTGGGCGAACATGCTGCGAATACGCAGAAATGTTCGAAGTTCGCGAACATACGAACTGGCGATGTTCGAATCGAACTCCGAACACATCGAACCGAACAGCTCATCTCTACTGGCCATCAATAGACTCAACTTGGAAGCCTGTACCTCTCCTCTCCACCGTCTCAACTGTACCTGCACAAGTCTTTAAGGAGTAAGGAGAGTTGGGGCTTTTAATGTTTAAGATGTCAAAGAAAGTGGATCTCGACAGGGATTTATTACTTTGATCATCTAAGATAGTGTAGGCTCGTACAGCTTTTTCTTTGCAGCCTGATGGGTAGACTTTGACTAGACAGATTTTGGAACTGGACCTAGCACCCATGACCTCTTTGCCAGGGGCGGATCCAGAGCCTAGTCTCGGGAGGGGCAATGACAGAAAATAAGGTGTTGCTTACAGAACTGAAAATTTTTATTTAACGTATCATACAGTCCTAACCTTGCGAGACATTTATCATTACAGATATCATATTGATGTGGATATGTTGGTTCTAATTGGAGTCTGTGCTTGTCACATGCACTCCTTATCATTACTTTGTATATTTATTCATCTCTCTTGTGTTTTATGACTGCACTTATGTGATTTATTAATAAAGAAATATACATTACATTTAAAGAAATATACATTACATACAATGCATTTTTATTTTGGACTTTGCATCCAGTTATATTATTTGAGAACTACATTTCCCATGTGGCTCAGTATTCTTCCTAATGGGTGACTGAGCCACATGGGATGGGAAATGTAGTTCCCAAAACATCAGGGAGCCAACCATGAGAAGAAGATCTATACAAAACAAGTTCCTGCTGGGTTCATTCAGTGACCCCCCACCCCCCAGCCAGCCAGGTACCATAACCGTGACGCAGGGCCAGGGCCCAGGTGGAGGTACCTTGATACAGAATAGATCAGATGGAACTTGGGGGCAAAGCTGGGCCACCAGGGGGACCTTGAGCTGGATGATGGGCTTAGTGTGTCCGGATCTGGACACTCAGCGCCAGTGGGTCACTCGGCTGAGCTCGGCCCAAATCCCGATCAACAGATGAGGACCTCACCCTCACCGTGGGCGATGATCAGGCGGCTGGTGTGGCTGTGGCACTAGGCAGTGGCACTCACTGGGCATGAGATGAGGGCAGCCAGGCAGGCACAATCACATCACTCACTGTCTCACTCTCTGACAGACTGTGTGTCATCAGTGAGTCAGTGTCCTGTCACTCTCAAGTCTCACTCGAGTGCGACTGTGCCCCCCCTGGATCCGCCCCTGGTCAGTGCGTGCGTACACAGCAGGCCAGCGGAATTTTTCTAGCCACAGCACGTCTCACACTGACTGGCAGGCACAGGCTGCTGCACTGTGTGCAGCAGTGCAGCAGAGAGTCTGAGACAGTGTGGCGCCTCCTGCTTACTAGCTTTCCCACCCATGTGACACTCACCACCAGACCAGTCCAGCGCCCGCCCCCGCCCCGGGCCCGGATTGACACGTGACTTCACTTGAGTCGCTCACTTCCTGCTCGCCTCGCTGCTCGCTCGCATTGAGTGCGGTGGCAACAAGCCTGGCCCTGGCCCAGCGTAAGTGAGTGGCGGCCAGGCGTTCATTTCATCCAGGAGACGGTTTACATTATTTTTTTTACCGAGATGATAATGATCCTCATCATCATCCTCCTAGTCAGGCAGGCAGCGCGCGCCGCGCGCTGCTTCAGTTTGGCTGGCCCTGCAATAAATTAATTTTCTCAGAATCTTGGTGAGGGGGGGCAATTGCCCCGTTGCCCCCCCTGGATCCGCCCCTGCTCTTTGCAGACTTTGGTACATTGTGCGGTAACTGCTGGTGTACCTATTTCAGTGTTCGGTCCTTCTTCACTATGTTCTTGGATACTGTCAGCATAGGTTAAAGTCTGTGGAGGTGGCCCAGGGTGTATGGCTGTGTTATGACTTGTGCTGTCACATTCTGTGCATTTTACACTGACCTTACAGTCTCGGGCGAAATGAGATGTTGAAGAGTAGCAGATATTGTTCTCCCTGAAGAAAGCTTTGCGGTCTTCTATGGGTTTCTCCCTGAAGCCTCTGCATTTCAGGACAGGATGTGGCCTCCTGTGTGGGGGACAATGTCGGCTAGGATCTTTGACTTTGTCCTTCAGATGGGGAGAGGTTGTTGGCCTGTAGAAAGAATCTGCAGAGGAAACATTAGTTTTATGGACTGTCACTGGTGTTTTATGGTACTGAGACTGGAGGGAGCAGCATGAGACAGTATAAAATCAAAGCTAGGATCATTCCTAATTCTTGCTTGTTGATTTACAAAGTCCACAAACACATTGAAGGGGGGGAAA
The DNA here is from genome assembly GCA_009667805.1 of Leptobrachium leishanense. Classification (NCBI taxonomy): domain Eukaryota; kingdom Metazoa; phylum Chordata; class Amphibia; order Anura; family Megophryidae; genus Leptobrachium; species Leptobrachium leishanense. Next base: position 256,528,541 of record CM019067.1, read on the forward strand.
TGGTACCTTGTGAATTTGTTTGTACTTGGAGCCCTGTGTGACCCAATGCTCCTGGAGGTTGTAGGGAAGTTTTCGGACTATAGCGTTAACACCTCTAGCTGTGTCAAGGAATGTAAGTCCGGGCAAATCTCCTTCTGCTTTTGCTACCAGCAGTTCCATTAGCAGGTCACTTAATTCTCTAAGCTTCTGGTAGCCTTGACCATTTGTTCTGGGGAAGTCATCAATTCTTTTAAATAGGGTATTTTCTATTGCCTCTATTGAGCCGTAGCACTCTTCAAGTCTTTCTCAGATCATTCTAAGGCCTATCTCTGGGTAGTTTATGTTCATTGTTCTTATACGTTTGGCGTGTTCTGCAGACTCATTTCCGAGCCTGTTAACTAGGAGATCTAACTCTTCGCTGTATGACAAGTCTAACAGGGTTATTCAAAGAGCTCCGAATTGCTTGAGAAAGGTAACCGAACGCTGAAAATCAGCGAATTGCCTGAACATACGGTGCCTGTTCGGTGCCTGTTCGAGGGCAGTGAAATCCCCATGAAAAAGCACTGCTTCGGCTATTCAGAGAACTCAAACCAGCAGTGAAAGGTTCCCGAAATGCCCTGCCATTTGGTGGTTTAATTCGGCAAGTTTATTCAGGAGAATCCAATAGGCTTCAATGTTAAAAATATTCCCATTTTAATTCAATATCTAATAAACCGTTCATTATAAAATTCTGCAGTAAAGAGTCTCTTTATTTATAGATTTTTTAGGATATTTTAAGCATTTTTCTTAATTTTTTTCTTTTAAAAGTCCGATTTTTTTTTTGATTTTTTTTAAGTTTACTTATTTTTTCTGTAACAGCCCTTTTTATTATCATTCCCTGGACCTCATATGTAAATTTCAGACATTTTTGCTAAGTAGTTTCTTTGCAAACAGCGTTTCACTTTCAAACATTCACACAAACTGTTTTGCTAATTTATTCACTGCCTCGTCTGCTGTCTCAGCTGCTTCTCTACGGGTGATCGTCTCCTGCTCGGGTTTTTCGACGGGTTAATCCAAATGCTTTTGCGGGTTTTCTTCGTGCATTCGGTGGGTTTTGCGGTTAGTTTTCATCAGGTTTGCGGCAGCTATTCCTTGCAATTCGGGGACCCTGTGGTACTTGCTGAATACACCGCAGGGTCACCGAAATGGGATCGGCAAAAGGATCCGAATTGAAGAGAACGAAAAGTCACCGAATGTGCGGTGACTTTTCGAATCTCTTTGAATTACCCTGTCAGTCTCTGATCACGTTCTGAAAAGTAGACCGCCAGGCTCTGTAGTTTTCTCCACGATCACTGAATTTTACAAGTCCTTTGGTAATTAGCTCACGGCGTGAGAGGAACCTTGCATAGTCCATAGTAGCTTGGTTATTACTAGTATAGGGTTGCAGTGCATTGTTAGGAGTGTGGGGTGTGTAGCCATACCTTTTTAGGAGTCTCTGATTCGAGCAGGTTAGCATCATACCGTTTCGGCGGGAAGGATATCCCCGCGCGCTGGAATGGAGGTTGGTTTCTTTGTTGCGTAGAGAAGTCGCCACAGGCAGTGCCACTCTGTTCTGCATTCTCCTGTCTGAAGTGCTGGACTTCGGGGTTGGCTGTTTGCTGCTTTATTTGTGGTGCTTGGCTTGTCAGTCTGAAGACATTGGTTGTAGGGATGAGCTGTTCGGTTTGATCGGTTCAGAGTTCGCATCGAACATAGCCTGTTCGCATGTTCGCGAACTACGAACATTTCCGGGTGTTCGCCGCGTGTTCGCCCACAATGCACCACAACGGACCACAATGCACTTTTCCACTGGCCTGAAGCTCGGAATTGGCTACAGCCTAGCACCTGACCACAGGTCTAGTGCAAGACAGGTTCAACACTATGCCAATCACAGCTCAGAGTCCTGATTGGGCAAATTTTGCCCAATCATGGGCTCACAGAGCTAAGTCCCGCAGCACACTATATAAGGTTTCCACGCAGCGCTTCTGCACGCATTTGAGAGGAGATTTCATAGGAGATTGTTGTTGTGTGTTCTTACTGCCGGTCTGCCACGCTACTGGGGGGGGTCTCATTTCTACCAAATATCTGGGAATTGTTGTAATCTTTGTGCTCAGTCCCAGCAAGTATTTTGGGGGTCACTAATTTCTACAAAACATTTGTGAATTGAGGTGATCTGTGTCTTGTCACTGCCAGCAAGTATTTTGGGGGTCACAAATTTCTACAAAATATCTGGGAATTGAGGTGATCTGTGTCTTGTCACACAGCCAGTACCACACAGCACTTTGGGGGTCACTAATTTCTACAAAATATCTGGGAATTGAGGTGATCTGTGTCTTGTCACTGCCAGCAAGTATTTTGGGGGTCACAAATTTCTATAAAATATTTGGGAATTGAGGTGATCTGTGTCTTGTCACACAGCCAATACCACGCAGTATTTTGGGGGTCACAAATTTCTACAAAACATTTGGGAATTGAGGTGATCTGTGTCTTGTCACTGCCAGCAAGTATTTTGGGGGTCACAAATATCTACAAAATATTTTGGAATTGAGGTGATCTGTGTCTTGTCACACAGCCAGTGCCACGCAGTATTTATGCGAATTGTAATCTGTGGCTTCTCACTGCCACCCATCAGGGGGTCACACTGATTTATAGGAGGTTTCTGCCACTTGTAATCTGTGTCTTCTCACTGCCACCCATCAAGGGGTCACACTGATTTATAGGAGGTTTCTGACACTTGTAATGTGTGTCTTCTCACTGCCACCCATCAGGGGGTCACACTGATTTATAGGAGGTCTCTGACACTTGTAATCTGTGTCTTCTCACTGCCACCCATCAGGGGGTCACACTGATTTATAGGAGGTTTCTGGTAATTGTAATCTGTGTCTTGTCACTGGCTGCCAGCTATCAGGGTGTCTCACTGAGTTATACCAGAGTTCGGTAAATCTTTAATCTTTATACCAGAGTTGAATCAGAGTTCTGTATATATCTCTATATATCACTCACCATGTCTGATAGAACAAAAAGGACAGGACAGCGTCTAAATGCCAGTTTAGCAAATTTACTCGCATTGCAGCTGCTGCCTTTCTAGCTGGTGGACACTGCTCCCTTCCGTGAATTTGCTGAATGAGCTGTACCACAGTGGCAGGATCCAAAACGCCATTACTTTTCACGCAAGGCCATTCCAGCACTATACCAGCACGTGGAAGACAATGTTATCCAGTCATTGGGAAAGGCAGTCAGCAACAAGGTGCATGTGACTTTAGACACGTGGTCCAGCAAGCATGGACAGGGTCGTTACATTTCCTTCACGGCACACTGGGTAACTCTGATTGCAGCTGGGAGGGATCCAAGACGGGGCTCTGTGCTGGAGCTTGTTCATCCACCACGCCTCCAGAAAGCTGCTTGTATGAGGTCTGTCTGCTCCAGCACCACCTCTCCCTCTTCCTCCTTCTCCTTCTCTGTCTCTGGCGAAGTGGCAGTTAAACCGACGCCTGACAGGGTCTACACAATGGCTCAAGCAAAAAGAAGCCATACTGTGCTTGAGTTGGTTTGTTTAGGGGACAGGAGGCACACCGGGCCAGAAATTCTGTAAGCTCTGCAGGGCCAGGTGCAGAGATGGTTAACACCATGCCAGCTTCAGCTGGGAATGATCGTCTGTGATAATGGCAGCAACCTTCTCTCCGCCCTACGCAAGGGTAAATTGACGCATGTACCATGCCTAGCACACGTCCTAAATCTGGTGGTACAGCGTTTCCTAACAAAGTACCCAGGGCTGGCAGAGCTTCTCGGCCAGGCCAGAAAAGTCTGCAGCCACTTCAGACGGTCATTCCCAGCAAGCGTTCGCCTGGCAGAAATTCAAAGAGCATTCCACCTTCCCACAAACCATCTGATCTGTGACATGCCCACCAGGTGGAACTCGACATTAGCAATGCTGCAGCATCTGCACAAGCAGCAGAGGGCCATCAATGAGTACCTGTGTGAGTATGGCACAAGGACAGGTTCAGGTCAACTTGTTTTTTTTCTCCCGCAGTGGCTGATGATCAAGGATGCATGCACTGTACTGTCACCATTTGAGGAGGAAATGAGGATGGTGAGCAGGGACAGTGCATGCATCAGTGACACAATTCCTTTAGTGTTCCTGCTGGAGCACACTCTGCGGGGAATTATAGATGTGGCTCTAGAGGCAGAGCAGCGGGAGGAAGAGGAGGCCTTCCCTAGCTCTGAAGGTCCCAGTCTTTCCGCAGACAGCATTCCAGTGGGTCCTACTCAGATCAGACAGGAGGAGGATGAGGAGGAAGAGGAGGAGGAGGAATATTTAAGTAGTGGGGGCATTGAAGGTGAGGATTCCTCAAGGGAGGGTTTCATGTGCCAAGAAACACAAGGGCTAGTGCGTGGCTGGGAGGAGGAAGTGCACGATGGGGTTATCCTCATTGACCAGGAAGACTCGGAAGCTAATGCCACCTCCAACCTACGCTGCATGGGCTCCCTTATAATGCAAAGCCTGCTAAAGGACCCCAGGATTTGTGCTATCAAGGAGAGGGATCATTACTGGTTGGCAACCCTTCTTGATCCACGATACAAGGGTAAAGTTGCAGAGCTCATCCTGCCCGCACAGAGGGAGCACAGGATGAAAAAACATGGACGCTCTAAAGCGACACTTTTGTAACACCTTTCCAGGCACTGGTAGGTTGCCAAGTGATGACACACGTGCTTCTGAGGCTGCGGATGATCAGAGGAATAGTGGTGAAGGCCAGGGCCGCTTGACTGATGCATTTTTAAATTTTTTTAGTCCACGACGCCCAGGGACATCAAATGTAGGCACCCATTGCCATCGTCTTCACCATATGGTGCAGGACTACCTAGGGGCAAGGGCAGACCTGGATACGTTTCCAGCAGATGATCCACTGGCCAATCTGCTGGAAAAAATACTTATACAAATAGAAATTTGTGATCCCCAAAATACTTGCTGGCAGTCAGTGACAAGACACAGATCACCTCAATTCTCAATTCCCAAAAACCTCCTATAAATCAGTGAGACCCCTTGATGGGTGGCAGTGAGAAGCCACAGATTACAAGTCTCAGAAACCTCCTATAAATCAGTGTGACCCCTTGATGGGTGGCAGTGAGAAGCCACAGATTACAAGTCTCAGAAACCTCCTATAAATCAGTGAGACCCCCTGATGGGTGGCAGCCAGTGAGAACACATATTATTATAACAATTCCCAAATATTTTGTAGAAATTTGTGACCCCCAAAATACTTGCTGGCAGTGACAAGACACAGATCACCTCAATTCCCAAATGTTTTGTAGAAATTTGTGACCCCCAAAATACTGCGTGGTGCTGGCTGTTTGACAAGACACAGATCACCTCAATTCCCAAATGTTTTGTAGAAATTTGTGACCCCCAAAATACTTGCTGGCAGTGACAAGACACAGATCACCTCAATTCCCAAATGTTTTGTAGAAATTTGTGACCCCCAAAATACTGCGTGGTGCTGGCTGTGTGACAAGACACAGATCACCTCAATTCCCAAATGTTTTGTAGAAATTTGTGACCCCCAAAATACTTGCTGGCAGTGACAAGACACAGAAAATCACCTCAATTGCCAAATGTTTTGTAGAAATTTGTGATCCCCAAAATACTTGCTGGCAGTCAGTGACACGACACAGATCACCTCAATTCCCAAACGTTTTGTAGAAATTTGTGACCCCCAAAATACTTGCTGGCAGTGACAAGAGACAGATCACCTCAATTCCCAGATATTTAGTAAAAATTAGTGACCCCCCAAAATACTGCGTGGTACTGGCTGTGTGACAAGACACAGATCACCTCAATTCCCAAATGTTTTGTAGAAATTTGTGATCCCCAAAATACTTGCTGGCAGCCAGTGACAAGACACAGATCACCTCAATTCCCAAAAGTTTTGTAGTAATTTGTGATCCCCAAAATACTTGCTGGCAGCCACTGACAAGACACAGATCACCTCAATTCCCAAATGTTTTGTGGAAATTTGTGAGACCCCCAAAATACTTGCTGACACCAGTGACAAGACACACATCACCTCAATTCCCAGATATTTGGTAGAAATTAGACCCCCCAGACCCCCCAGTAGCGTGGCAGACCGGCAGTAAGAACACACAACAACAATCTCCTATGAAATCTCCTCTCAAATGCATGCTGAAGCGGTCTGTGGAAACCTTATATAGTGTGCTGCGGGACTTAGCTCTGTGAGCCCATGATTGGGCAAAATTTGCCCAATCAGGAGTCTGAGTTGTGATTGGCATACTGTTGAACCTGTCTTGCACCACACCTGTGGTCAGGTGCAAGGCTGTAGCCAATTACGAGCTTCAGGCCAGTGTAAAAGTGTGCATTGTCCATTGTGGTGCATTGTGGTCGAACATGCGGCGAACACCCGGAAATGTTCGGAGTTCGCGAGCAGACCGAACAGGCTAAGTTCGGTCCGAACTCCGAACCATCCGAACCGAACAGCTCATCCCTAGTCTGAACCCTGATCTGCTTCCTATCTGCACGATGTTTGACTTTTTGCGCGTCTTCTCAGCGCCTCGGTTACTTTTTGTGCGTCTTGTACGCTCGTCGTTTTACTGTCTTGTCCCCACTCCACATACTCCCGGAGTCTATGCAGAGCTTAACAGGCAGCTAAACCTTTCCTACGAGTTGAATAAATTAGTCTGGTTTGCAGTCTTTATGTTTATTAACTCGTTGTAGGAACACAACTGCATATGCATGCGTGATGCATGAGTGCACGATGCATGATGCATAAGTGTGATGTTGAGCGGTAAAACTGTGGAAAAGCGGAACAGTACAGTGTAAAAATACAGAATATACACAGACTTGCATAGCAGTAACACATACAGTGGGAAGAAAAAGTATGTGAACCCTTTGGGATTATGTGGAGTTTTGCATGAATTGGTCATAAAATGTGCTCTGATCTTCATCTAAATCACAACAATTTGAAAAACACAGTCTGCTTAAAATAATACAACACAAACATTATATGTTTTCATGTTTTTATTGAACAGAACATGTAAACATTCACAGTGCAGGGTGGAAAAAGTATGTGAACCTTTGGACTTAATAACTGGTTGACCCTCCTTTGGCAGCAATAACCTCAACCAAACGTTTCCTGTAGTTGCAGATCCGACCTGCACAACGATCTGGAGTAATTTTGGACCACTCCTCTTCATCACAAAACTGTTTCAGTGTAGCAATATTCTTGGGATGTCTGATGTGAATCGCTTTCTTAAGGTCATGTTACAGCATTTCAATCGGATTGAGGTCAGGACTCTGACTGGGCCACTCCAGAAGGCGTATTTTGTTTTGTTGAAGCCATTCTTTTGTTGAATTACTTGTATGCTTTGGGTCATTGTCCTGTTGCATCACCCATCCTCTGCGGAGCTTCAATTGGCGGACAGATGGTCTTACGTTTTCCTGCAAAATGTCTTGATAAACTCTGGAATTCATTTTTCCATCAATGACAACAATCCGTCCAGGCCCTGCGGCAGCAAAGCAGCCCCAAACCATGATGCTCCCTCCGCCATGTTTTACAGTGGGGATGAGGTTTTGATGTTGGTGTGCTGTGCCTTTTTTTCTCCACACATAGTGTTGTGTTTTTTCCAAACAACTCAATTTTGGTTTCATCTGTCCACAGAATATTTTGCCAGCAGTGCTGTGGAACATCCAGGTGCTCTTTTGCAAACTTCAAATGTGCTGCAATATTCTTTTTGGACAGCAATGGCTTCCTCCGTGGTGTCCTCCCATGTACTCCATTCTTGTTTAATGTTTTCCTTATTGTAGATCTGTCAACAAAAATTTTAGCATGTGCCAGAGATTTCTGTATGTCTTTAGCTGACGCTCTAGGATTCTTCTTTACCTCATTAAGCATTCTGCGCTGTGCTCTTGCAGTCATCTTTACAGGACAACCACGCCTAGGGAGAGTAGCAACAGTGCTGAACTTTCTCCATTTGTAGACAGTCTGTCTTAATGTGGACACATGAACATCAAGGCTTTTGGAGATACTTTTGTAACCCTTTCCAGCTTCATGCAAGTCAACAATTCTTGATCGTAGGTCTTCTGAGAGCTCTTTTCTGCGAGGCATGGTTCACATCAGGCAGTGCTTCTTGAAACCAGTAAACCCAAAACTGGTGTGTGTTTTTAAAGGGCAGTACAGCTTTCAGCAACACATCCAATAATATCACACTGATTGGACTCAAGGTTGGCTCACTCCTGGCTCCAATTAGCTCTTGGAGAAGTCATTAGGCTAGGGGTTCACATACTTTTTCCACCCTGCACTGTGAATGTTTACATGTTATGTTCAATAAACACATGAAAACATATACAGGGTTATTCAAAGAGATCCGAATTGCTTGAGAAAGGTAACCGAACGCTGAAAATCAGTATTCGGTTACCTTTCTTGGCCATTCGGCTATTCAGAGAGCAGGCAATTCGCCAAATCCTGGCGAATTGCCTGCACATACGGTGCCTGTTCGAGGGCAGTGAAAACCCCATAAAAAAGCACTGCTTCGGCTATTCAGAGAACAAAAACCAGCAGTGAAAGGTTCCCGAAATGCCCTGCCATTCGGTGGTCTAATTCGGCAAGTTTATTCAGGAGAATCCCATAGGCTTCAATGTTAAAAATATTCCCGTTTTAATTCAATATCTAATAAACCGTTCAGTATAAAATTCTGCAGTAAGGAGTCTCTTTATTTATAGATTTTTTAGGATATTTTAAGCATTTTTCTGAAATGTTTTTTTTTTTAAAAGTCCGTTTTTTTTTTTTATGTTTACTTATTTTTTCTGTAACAGCCCTTTTTATTATCATTCCCTGGACCTCATATGTAAATTTCAGACATTTTCGCTCAGTAGTTTCTTTGCAAACAGTGTTTCACTTCTCAATCATTCATACAAACTGTTTTCCTAGTTTATTCACTGCCTCTTCTGCTGTGTGGAAGGCTGCGATCGGCTCCTGTTCGGGTTTTTCTGTGGTTTTCGGCAGGTTAATCCAGATGTTTTTGAGGGTTTTCGGCGTGCATTCGCTTAGTTTTGCAGTTAGTTTTCATCAGGTTTTCGGCAGCTTTTCCCTGCAATTCGGGGACCCTGTGGTGCTTGCTGAATACACCCCAGGATCACCGAAATGGGATCGGCAAAACAAACCGAATTGAAGAGAACGAAAAGTCACAGAACGTGCGGTGACTTTTCGAATCTCTTTGAATAACCCTGATAATGTATTATTTTAAGCTGACTGTGCTTTTCAAATTGTTGTGACTTAGATGAAGATCAGAGCACATTTTATGACCAATTCATGCAAAACTCCACGTAATCCCAAAGGGTTCACATACTTTTTCTTGCCACTGTAACATTACAGAAACAGGGTGTGTCAATATAAAACACTAGGCCATGCTGCAACCATATGAAAAGCAAATGGCTGCAATGTAGAAGGAAACAAATATACAGTATATATAGCGCTTCTAAAGCTGGTAGGGACTGTGAAATAGCTAGGGGAACGTTGTGCTGAAGTCTTTACTGACGATGCTTCTCATAGAGGAGAGAGATGGTTGCCAGATGTGTCTTTCAGCTCCTGTGGTAAGGAAATGAGGTTCTTCCTCCCACAATCCCTTGCTGGAGCAAGGAAGCATGTGACAAGCCAGTTCACAAGATCCTGTTAGGGCTGGCTGAATACCAGGGTGCTATAAAAATAAACTGCCACTAGATGGCGCTCTAACACAACATTTCTATGTAAACATTCTGATGAAGGCAGCACAGACAGCCTGATCTCAGGCCATCCCCCTACAGCCAATGACACTTGCCACGCATTGACTGCAGGCCGGCCCACAATCTGTGCCTTGTGACGGCACCTGTCGGCGAGGTGTACCTGTACCTGCCGGCGTTAATCCACCCTCAACTGGTGACGCCCACCCTTTTGTTAAGGGGTTAAAGATACTTAGAATATGATGTAAACAAGTTACTAATAAACCAACTAAGTTATTCCTCTTAATTCACTTTTAATTCAATGTGGGAAGTTTAGAGTGAACGTCAGATGGATTTCATTTGAGAATCGTCAGGTAGGATGATTTCATTGTCTACTTCATTATATATAGACTAGGTGGAAAGCCTGCCCAGAGGGCAGTCTATTGTTAAGTGAAGCAGCTCACATGGATATATATTTTGCCCCCAGCTCACATGGGTATATTTGCCCCAGCTCACATGGGTATATTTGCCCCAGCTCACATGGGTATAATTACCCCAAGCAAACATGGGTATATTTGCCCCAGCAAACATGGGTATTAATGCCCCCAGCTCACATGGGTATAAGTTCCCCCAGCTCACATGGGTATAATTGCCCCAGCTCACATGGGTAAAATTGACCCCAGCTCACATGGGTAAAATTGGCCCCAGCTCACATGGGTATTATTGGCCCCAGCTCAAATGGGTATATTTGCCCCAGCTCACATGGGTATATTTGCCTCAGCTCACATGAGTATATTTAGAAACATAGAAAAATGTCGTCAGATAAGAACCTTTCAGCCCATCTAGTCTGCTCAATTACATGGATACTTAACCTGGATTTATCTTTTGTTTAGGATAGCCTTATGCCTATCCCATGCTTGCTTAAATTCAATTACTGTTTTGGCCTCTACCACTTCAACTGGAAGGCTGTTCCATGTATCCACCACCCTCTCAGTAAAAAAATGCTTCCTGATGTTACTTTTAAACCTTTGCCCCTCTAATCTAAGACTATGTCTTCTTGTTTTGCTACTTTGTTTCCGTTTAAATATACTCCCTTCCTCTACCTTGTGGATTCCCTTTACGTATTTAAATGTTTCTATCATATCTTCTCTGTCTCGTCTTTTTTACAAGCATGTTAAGATCATTAAGCCTTTCCTGGTAACTTTTCTCCTTCAAGCCGTACACCATTTTAGTAGCCCTTCTCTGAACTCTCTCTAAGATGTCTATATCCTTCTGGAGATACGGTCTCCAGTACTGCACACAGTACTCCAAGTGAGGTCTCACCAGTGCTCTGTACAGTGGCATGAGCACTTCCCTTTTCCTACTGCTAATACCTCTCCCTACACAACCAAGCATTTTGCTAGCATTTCCTGCTGCTCTATTACATTGACTACTTACCCTTAGATCCTCTGAAATAATAACCCCTAAATCCCTTTCCTCAGAAAACATGGGTATATTTGCCCCCAGCAAACATGGGTATATTTGCCGCCAGCAAACATGGGTATATTTGCCCCAGCAAACATGGGTATATTTGCCCCCAGCAAACATGGGTATAAGTGCCCCCAGCTCACATGGGTATTATTGGCCCCAGCTCAAATGGGTATATTTCCCCCCAGCTCACATGGGTATATTTGCCCCAGCTCACATGAGTATATTTGCCCCCAGCAAACATGGGTATATTTCCCCCCTAGCAAACATGGGTATATTTGCCCCCAGCAAACTTGGGTATAAGTGCCCCCAGCTCACAGGGGTATAAGTGCCCCCAGCTCACATGGGTATAATTGCCCCCAGCTCACATGGGAGAAATTGACCCCAGCTCACATGGGTATTATTGGCCCCAGCTCACATGGGTATATTTGCCCCCAGCTCACATGGGTATATTTGCCCCCAGCAAACATGTGTATATTTGCCCCCAGCAAACATGGGTATAAGTGCCCCCAGCTCACAAGAGTATAATTGCCCCCAGCTCACATGGGTATAATTGCCCCAGCTCACATGGGTAAAATTGACCCCAGCTCACATGGGTAAAATTGACCCCAGCTCACATGGGTATAAGTGCCCCCAGGTCCCATGGGTATAAGTATCCCCCAGCTCAGACACTGGATGCGCGCACGGCCTCTACCTGACGGCTGCACACGCATCTAGGAGAACAGGAAGCGCACGCAGCAGCCGGGTAGAGGCTGCTGTGGTAAATCGTGTGGTAAATCGTCGCTGAGCCCTTGAAAATATAGATGTTGGTGTACCACTCCTCCAACCCAAATATATATATTGCACATGACAGGTCCGTCCACTATATTAAGCATTTATTAGGAATTACACATAGCGCACTAAATCACATATAACACATATATACACGATTTACAAAGCAGCCAATATGAACAATAACAAATAGGCCTAGAGGACCAGAAGCCCATAGTGTATACTTATCAACCAGGAGAGCAGGGAGACTGTGTCCACTCCACAGGACAGGAAGAGAGAGAGAGAACTGCAGAGAGTTCATGTATATATTGGAGTAGGTGTGTCTTTACAAAGGAAGGGCATAGTGTAATTAAATCCAAAGAGTCTAGTGATCTGTAAATGAAGGCTTTAGAGCAGAGAGACCTGGCTAATTCAACATACAGGAGAGGGATGTGTCCAGGGCTCGAGTCGAGCGGGAACGCGCAGGAATGGTGTTCCCGCACTTCTCCCACAGCGGGAACGCTGCGGGAACGCAGCGTTCCTGCTGTGGCCCGAGCCCGAACGCCGCTGCCGCACATTGCCGGCGGCCGCGTGCTTCCTGTTACAACGGCCGGTGACAGGAGGTGGAGCCGCTCGCCTGGCTGTTTCATAGATCCCAGGCGAGCGGCTGCACTTCCTGTCAGCGGCCGCTGAAGCAGGAAGCACGCAGCCGCCGGCAATGTGCGGCAGGAGCAGGAGCAGCAGAGGAGCAGCAAAGGTGAGCTGGGCTGGGGGCAGTATACATGAGACCTGGGGGGGCATATCCATGAGACCTGGGGGGAGCATATCCATGAGACCTGGGGGGGGCATATCCATGAGACCTGGGGGGCAATATCCATGAGACCTGGGGGCATATCCATGAGACCTGGGGGGGCATATCCATGAGACCTGGGGCATATCCATGAGACCTGGGGGGCAATATCCATGAGACCTGGGGGGCAATATCCATGAGACCTGGGGCATATCCATGAGACTGGGGGGGCATATCCATGAGACCTGGGGCATATCCATGAGACCTGGGGGGGCAATATCCATGAGACCTGGGGGGGGCAATATCCATGAGACCTGGGGGGGGCATATCCATGAGACCTGGGGGGGCAATATCCATGAGACCTGGAGGGGGGCATATCCATGAGACCTGGGGCATATCCGTGAGACCTGGGGGGCATATCCATGAGACCTGGGGCATATCCATGAGACCTGGGGGGCAATATCCATGAGACCTGGGGGCAATATCCATGAGACTGGGGGGGCATATCCATGAGACCTGGGGAATATCCATGAAACCTGGGGGGCAATATCCATGAGACCTGGGGCATATCCATGAGACCTGGGGCATATCCATGAGACCTGGGGGGGCAATATCCATGAGACCTGGGGCATATCCATGAGTCCTGGGGGGGCAATATCCATGAGAGCTGGGGCATATCCATGAGACCTGGGGGGGCAGTATCCATGAGACCTGGGGGGCAATATCCATGAGACCTGGGGGGCAATATCCATGAGACCTGGGGCATATCCATGAGACCTGGGGGCAGTATCCATGAGACCTGGGGGGCAATATCCATGAGACCTGGGGGGCAATATCCATGAGACCTGGGGGGGCATTATCCATGAGACCTGGGGGCATTATCCATGAGAGCTGGGGCATATCCATGAGAGCTGGGGCATATCCATGAGACCAGGGGGCAATATCCATGAGACCTGGGGCATATCCATGAGACCTGGGGGCAATATCCATGAGACCTGGGGCATATCCATGAGACCTGGGGGCAGTATCCATGAGATCTGGGGGCAGTATCCATGAGACCGGGGGCAATATCCATGAGACCTGGGGGCAATATCCATGAGACCTGGGGCATATCCATGAGACCTGGGGGCAGTATCCATGAGACCTGGGGGCAGTATCCATGAGACCTGGGGCATATTCATGAGACCTGGGGGCAGTATCCATGAGACCTGGGGGCAGTATCCATGAGACCGGGGGCAATATCCATGAGACCTGGGGGCAATATCCATGAGACCTGGGGCATATCCATGAGAGCTGGGGGCATTATCCATGAGACCTGGGGGCAATATCCATGAGACCTGGGGGTAATATCCATGAGACCTGGGGGCAGTATCCATGAGACCTGGGGGCAGTATCCATGAGACCTGGGGCATATCCATGAGACCTGGGGGCAATATCCATGAGACCTGGGGGCAATATCCATGAGACCTGGGGCATATCCATGAGACCTGGGGGCAGTATCCATGAGACCTGGGGGCAATATCCATGAGACCTGGGGGCAGTATCCATGAGACCTGGGGGCAGTATCCATGAGACCTGGGGCATATCCATGAGACCTGGGGGCAGTATCCATGAGACCTGGGGGCAGTATCCATGAGACCTGGGGGCAGTATCCATGAGACCTGGGGCATATCCATGAGAGCTGGGGGCATTATCCATGAGACCTGGGGCATATCCATGAGAGCTGGGGGCATTATCCATGAGACCTGGGGGCATATCCATGAGACCTGGGGGCATTATCCATGAGAGCTGGGGGGCATTATCCATGAGAGCTGGGGCAATATATACCCATATGAGCTGGGGCAATTATATCCATGTGAACTGGGGAAAATATATCCATATAACCAGTGCTGTGTATATTATTCTTGGGGTTCAGTGCTGTGTATGTTATTCTGGGAGTTCAGTGTTGTGTATATTATTCTGGGGGCTCAGCGCTGTGTATATTATTCTGGGGGCTCAGTGCTGTGTATATTATTCTGGGGGCACAGTGTTGTGTATATTATTCTGGGGGTCTGTGCCTGGATATATATATATATATATTATATATAAAATGCGTTAGTCCAGTTGCCACAATCACGAGTATACCTGTACGTAGTGATACCTTTCACTGATCAGTATAGTTTCCAGTTTACACTCTTGAAAGCTTGTCTTTTAAATGTAATGTTAACCCAATAAAAATGGTATCACCGGCACGCACTGCTATACTCGTGATATATATATATATTTTCTTCAGGTAATGGGGGTTGTGGAATTCGTGGGTGAGTTCCCTCACTTTTTTTCCCAGGACTTGACCCCTGGATGTGTCTAATGTCCCCACAGTTGCGCGCGCATCCTGTAGAGCCTGATGCGCTCACAGCAGACGGCGATAGGCTGCGCGGGCATCCAGGTCTACTGGATGTGCGCGCAGCCCATAGCCGTCTGCTGCGAGCGCATCCGGCTCTACAGGATGCGCGTGCAGCCTCTACCTGGCTGCTGCGTGCGCATCATGTAACCGCCGCGGCACACGCACAGCCGGCGCGTGCCGCGGCGGTTGCATGCGTGCACAGCCAACCGCCGCTGGTTGCGCACGCATGCGCTGTACAGGCTTGGCGATGGACATGCCAAGCCTTTCTGCTTTTTGTTATAGATGTGTATATATATATTTTTATATATATATGTATATATACGTGTATTATTCCAGAAGCCATTTGCACATCACAGTAATTCAAAGAACTGCATCTTTGAATTGCTGTGATGTGCAAATGGCTTCTGCAATAATACACTTAATTAATTATTGCGTGGAGGCTTTTTCCTCTCACTTTTTGTCCTTCACCACAACCCTTGTAAGCACTATATATATATATATATATATAATATATATTACAAAAGGAGAGCAGTACTCAACCTTTACTAAGAATAACAGATGCAAGTAACAAGCATAACAACAGTTGCAAGTCTTTATCATTTACATGTTTTAAAACATTCCAAAACATTGCGCTAATAATACCTTCTAGATATTCTGCTACATAATGTATAGAAAATTAACAAACGCAAACTTTAAATGTGTATCATTTTCAATCACTGTGATAGAGCTCATTAGGTGTGAATAACAAACAAAAACAAAATATTTACTTGAATCACAAGGCACAAGGTCACATGCAGTAAAGCTAATTCTCTTACTTACTCAATGATTGAATTGCTAAAAGAGAGATTTTTCATATATTATTCATTTGCTAACAATTTTGCTAGAGTACTTTATATCTAAATTTGAAAATCTTGCAACACAGAACAATATATATCACATGTTTGCCGGATGACAAAGTCCCCTTAATTACCGTTATTTGCCCTTTGAAATTATGTTCCCTTGCACAGCATGTACTGTGTCACAAAATTATATCTGGAGTGTCACCAAATTAAATTTGGAGTGAGTTATATCACTGGTATGTTTTATAGCAATAAAATAGGATATATCAAATTTTGCAAGGCTGTCTTTGGTTTTTATAATATGTGCCAAAAAACCCTGCCAAATCTGACTATGCACAAATGTTTCAGGCTAGTAATATGGTTTAAATGAAGGTACAGAAGGTAAAATGAGTTTATATTGCATTTAATTGTAACCATTAGAAGCTAAAGATAGCATGTAAAAATCTGAATTTAAAGAAACGAAACATCAGATACTAATTTCTGCTTAAAAACGTTGTATGACAGAGACAAATTATCTTATTTCATTTTGTTAACTTTAAAATATTTCTGCCTTGCATCCTTGGACATCTTCCTCAGCTGGGTCTGAATTCTATCAAAAAGTTACCTAACTGGTAGTTTTCCCCATAATCTGTTAATGTTTAACAACATAATGATCTTACCATTGTCTGTCCGAAAGTATCTACTGCTGTTTTCACATTTCTGCGCTGTTTGTAATTAGCTCTAATTTTCCTCTTACTCGTTTATGCAACTGACACATATTATATACCTTTTTCTCGCCATTAAATGGACTTTCTAAAGATACCATTATTTTAATCATATTTTATAATTTACTGTAAAAACAATTATGAAATATGATGAAAAAATGGAAAAAAACACACTTTTATGAAATTTAATCCCCAAAATCTACAGCTGCCAAAAAAGACCCCAGCTAAACAGTTTCAAAATTTTGTCCTGAGATTATAAATGCCCGATTTTTACATGTTTTTGCTTCTTAATCTCTTCACTGCTGAGCCAATACACCTCTGTGTGTTGAGCTCATTTTGACTGTTTCTTGCTCATCATGTTTAAAAGTTATTTGAAGTCCTATTTTATTATACCTCCAGACAATTTTTTTTTAAATAACACAATTTTTTATTTATTTTTCATTTTATTTTTTTAATTAATTTTTAATTTTTTATTTGTACAACAAACCTGGTCATTATCTGCTATCATTGGAAAGGTCATAATCAGGCCTTTACAATGATAACAAACATGACCCTCTATCTACCACGGATCGTGAGATATGGAGGTCTAAATGACGCCCCCTAGCTCCACTTGGCAGCTAGGGGGTTAACTGGCCAACTGACATCCTTGCGCATATGGCGACGACGTCAGTGGGTGGGAGTGACCAGAGGCTTGGCTGACATCCAAGATGTCAGAAACCTCTGGGAGCAAATCGCGATTCAGCACTTAAGGGGTTAAAGAGAGGCCAGACTGATGTGGGACCCCGGCCAGAGAGGAGACACACACCATTATGGCAGATGTTATCAGTTCAATTTTTTCATGGCCTATTCCAACCTTGCCATTAAAAAAGACATTCTTGCTTTAGTGTCTTTCTGCTTTTGATCATATAGTGTACTTGGCGTCTCTTATACTTAACATGGGACAAGCAAGTCGTTAAAGAATGCAAGAATAGCGACATATTCCTAGGGCATGAATAAACTTAACATTTAGGTGCGAACCCACGACATTTAACAACCCCTAAAAGCTAGCGTTAACCTCATAATGACACATGAACCCTGGTGTTAACGTCCCTCGGCGGTTGACATCTGTGGAGTTGTTAAGGCTCTGGTTACGTTTACATCAGGGATGAAACACAGACACAGGTGTTTAGCTAGCATTTGCATTTAACTAGCTTTCAGTAGCATCAGCCGTTAATATCATTGCTCCACGCACTTTTTAACATCTCGCTAAGAAATTTTAATGTCTACAGCCAACGTTAGCATGTTGACATTAGAGGACAGCTAAAAAAACTTGTTTTGTGTCGGCCAAAAAAACTTCATCCAAAACGGAATCGTTCAATTCCTGTTTCATTACGGAATTTCGGATTGATTCGGATTGCTAACAAAATCAATAAATACTGCTTAATTAGTGTTAGATTAGGGTTAGATGAGGGTTAAAAGATAAGGTTAATAATTAGTGTAGCGAGCACTTCAACAATTTGTACATAGGAATTATTAATTTCAATAGTCCTCTATGGGACAATTTCGGTGCGAAGTGCGCTGAACAGCACTGTATTTCGCTATCAATTGGCTTGTGGTGCTGAATCCAGTAGATTTAACCAGAACAGAATTCAGAACATTCACCCTGAGACCCTGAGACTATGAACAAACATCCTGAGATTCTGAACATTCATCCAGTCTCAGAGTCTGACGGTGAATGTTCAGAATCTCAAGGTCTCAGGGTGTGTGTTCGGTGCTGCCTGATTGGCTAATGGTGAAACAGCCTCCCATTGGCTTGAGGTTGTTTTCAGTTGCGGTTCAGGCATTGACTCTTTGACTTTTTTTCTTGTGGATTTTTTTCTTATAGGTAACCCATTTTCCCAGGCTGAAGTTGAGAACCATTGGCTTCAATCAAGGACAATCGTGGATTTCTTTACTTAGAAACATAGAAAAATGTCGGCAGATAAGAACCTTTCGGCCCATCTAGTCTGCCCAATTACATGGATACTTTACCTGGATTTATCTTTTGTTTAGGATAGCCTTATGCCTATCCCATGCCTGCTTAAATTCAATTACTGTTTTGGCCTCTACCACTTCTACTGGAAGACTGTTCCATGTATCCACCACCCTCTCAGTAAAATAATGCTTCCTGATGTTACTTTTAAACCTTTGCCCCTCTAATCTAAGACTAGATTAGTGGAGGGTTTTTTTTCTACCTGGATTTATCCTTGATTGCTGAGACTCTGGGTGAATGTTCAGAGTCTCAGGGTCTCAGGGTGAGGCATCATAACAAATCGATTCGTTAGATATCGTTTAATTTTGCTTCCAATGTGTTTCGGATGAAATTGTTTCGTTATTTCTGAACTACTTCCGAAATATGAAATCGGCAGAATTTCAGACGAATTGTGATTCGTAACTAAAGGAAACGCACACCTCTAGCTGACATGCTTCTTGATTAGAATACAGATGTTAAAAGTGAGATGCTATTGGTTAATGCATGGCACACAATTTTTCCTTTAGCGTCTGACTTTTAATGAAAAACATGGAATAGGGCTCTTAAAGTGCACCTGTCATGCCCACTGGAAGGTGGGCTTATTTGACAAGTAATTACTCAAAAAAATGTCTTTCTCTCTTTGTCTTTTTCTCCCTCTCTCTCTTTCCGCTTGGTACTGCTAAAACATAGCAGAAGCTTGGCGACCATTAGTAAGGTATTACTCTTACAAATGTATTCCTCCTAATATTATATGGGCATTTTCCATTCTGTTAATCTGTATATTTGTGTTGGTTTTTTTTTAATATCTTGCATTGTATTACTTTGTATTTCTGTAACTGTAACACTTCAATGTTCTTGAACCCAGGACATACTTGAAAACAAGAGAAATCTCAATGTATCATTCCTGGTAAAATCCTTTATAAATAAATAAATAAATAAAGATACAAAGGACCCACTTCAAACAAAGGTCGCACAGCTTTTATTTACAGGAGAAGAAGCAAATCAAAAATTATACCAAAGCTCAACTTGAAAATTGGACGGATGAAAGTATTTCTGCACATGACATTAAATGAACCAATGCTTTCTCTGGATTTTTATTCGTAGCACAAAACACACATCACTTCCTATCTCACCATAGCAGAAAGCCTGTAATTACTGTAGATATTCTGCAGGAAAATTAATACAGTCCGGGTAATTGGCATTCCGTCGTTCATTTCCACCGCTGCTCTGTTGTGTGATTTATTATTGCCCATTTGTTGTAATGAACCTAATAACATCATATATTTTGCTGCTTCCTTTGATGGGTCGGTGAACAATGACATAATTAGGGCCAGGAATACAGAGAGGACACCATTTCCAAATTGATCGTGGCAGGCACAGCATTTATTTGAATAATGAAACGGTCTGAGGATTTGGGAGCCAAATGGAATCAATTCTTAGAATGAGATATTTTGCATTTTAAAAGATATATGACTTTTTGAGATGTTTACTGAAGATTTTGCTAAACTATTCTATTAAACAATACTTTAGTAACTTGCATTGTTTGGTTTCTGACTGGATACTCATCATACCACCACACTGCAAAATTATTAAAATGTGGACATACTTATTTTCTGCAAGGTTCTATCCTATACACAACCGCATTAGTGGTGGGTCTCAGCCCAGGTCTTAGCGTTTCCCTAGCATGTGATAAATGACCTTGTACACAGACTCCCGTTGACATGGTGATCTGTTAGTAGGTCATCAGGCGCTGTGTTTTAGCAACTCGCACTAAATTTTTTATTTAGCGATGGTGTTTTAGCTCACACCAGGTGATAGGGCCCTAGAAGTGCAACAACATTTGTTTACAAATGGACCCCGGAATGTGCCCCAAAGTATTAGCACCTCAAGCATGACAACTGAGGTGCTAAAAGAGTTGGAAGTTCTGTATCTTCCATTCTGTTTTTTTAAGAAGAAATGTAGATCATCTATGACATGGAGATGTAGTAGCACCTTTGGGCCAGCGGATGGTGCCACCTGCTCGTCAATTAGCACATGCAGCTTGAAAAATTATTTTTGAGATTTCCAAGCACATTGGCTACTGCAGAGTTGTTTTCTATAAATCCTCTAAGTCCTCGCAGTGGTTTTATGGAAGCAACATTGTTGTGAAAGGGATAATATGGTTGTTGTAGACCGCTCCCAATGTGATTTGGAGTTCACGCCCAGCTTTGACGTTCACAGAAAGCACATCAAAGTTAAGAGAGGCTCCACAATTGACTTTGAATCTAGCAATTTACTTAATATGCTGCTCTGGTGATGAACATATTGCAAAATATAGTGGTGGTAAGGATTCAAAGATGGTGTTCCTCACTTTTTATCAATTGGAATTTTGCTCTTTTCTGACTTTCATTCATTAAACACTCACAGGGTTATTCAGAGAGAGGTGAAAACCAGGGGAATGACTGAGAACTGAGAATTCTAGGTCCCTGAGCCTATGCAGTTTAAGTAGCTGAATGCTACACTAATCGCGTAAACTCAAGCTGGCAAAGAGATTGAGATGTCTGCAGCGGGTGTCTGGCGCTGCCTACTTTCTGAACCTATGCTGTTCAGTGCATCAGAGAGGCACTGAGAGCAATGGAATAGCTTGGACCAATGGGAAAGCACCATTGGTCCAAACGATTCAAAATAGGCCTCCCATGCATTTATTGACGCAAGACAGTCATGTGACTGTCGTCATCTCGCACAGTCAGTGGGCGCGGAGCTATGCACAGTGTGTGGCCTCAGTGTGACTGTTCATTAGGGATGTGCATGGCTGAAAAATTTGTTTTGTTTCGTTTCGTTACGTTTTTAAATTCGTTTTTTGGAATTTTGTAACTAATTTCGTTTCGCATTTCGTTTCGTTTTGTTTTTCGTATCGATTTCGTATCGATTCGAATTTCATATATCAATTCGATAGTTAGTATCAATTTGAATTTTGAATCACTAAATAAAACCCCAATTTATCAAATTTTGCTGTTAAAAGAAAAGCTACGGTTACATTTTAAGCAGTGTCACAGATTTACAGGGTTATTCAGAGAGCGTGAAAAGCAGGAGAATGACTGGAGAATGAAAAATTCTAGGTCAAAATAGCCAAACCAGAAAAATTCTCCCTTTCATCTCACTTTCCAAATCGGCTATTTTGACCTAGAATTTTTCATTCTCCAGTCATTCTCCAGTTATTCTCCTGCTTTTCACAATCTCTGAATAACCCTGTATGTATTTGAGTCAAATTAAACAGTGAAACAAAATTAATTTGTTTAACAAAGTCCTTTGCTGACTATTACTTGTATTTTAAGTTAAGATCAATTCGATAGTTGATATCAATTTGATAGTTCATTTCAAATTCGATAGTTGATATGTATTTGATAGTTCATTTCAAATTCGATAGTTGATATTAATTCGATAGTTCATTTCAAATTCGATAGTTGATATGTATTTGATAGTTCATTTCAAATTCGGTAGTTGATATGTATTTGATAGTTCAATTCAAATTCGATAGTTGATATCAATTTGATAGTTCATTTCAAATTCGATAGTTGATATTAGGGTTGTACAATTCGTTCCGTACAGATTCGCAGCATATGAATCTTCACACGGTCGGGCAGCACCTCTACAGTAGTGATGGGCGGAACACCTCCGTGCTCGGCTCACATTCGAACTCGAACTTTTAAAAAAGTTCGAATTCGAACGAGAACACGATTCGAACTCAATGCAAGTCTATGGGGCTCAAAAGTTCAAATTTTAAAGTGCCCTCCGAGAGGGCATATATGCAAGATATTGCCCATAAAAGGTGTATGGGGGTCCGGGTATTGCCCTGGGGGATAGGAAACAATGAAATAAAGTTAAAAAAACAACTTTTTTTTAGGGCTGGGGTAATGATTAAAATTTTTCTGTTCGATTAATCAAATTTTTTTAAATCGATTAATTGATTAATTTAGATTAATTATAGCACACACACAGTTCAGAAAAGAAAAACTTAAAAAAAGGATATAACATCGCTCCACAGTAATAAAACTCAATGTGCGGTGTGTATGAGCGTATCACAGAATCCACAGCAATAAAACTCATTGATATATATATATGATGGATATATTGCCCCAGGTCACAAGGATATATTGCCCCAGCTCACATGGACATATTGCCCCAGCTCACATGGACATATTGCCCCCAGCTCACATGGATATATTGATTTGCCCCCCGCTCACATGGATATACTGCCCCAGCTCATGGATATACTGCCCCAGCACATGGATATACTGCCCCAGCACATGGATACTGCCCCAGCACATGGATATACTGCCCCAGCACATGGATATACAGCCCCAGCTCATGGATATACTGCCCCAGCACATGGATACTGCCCCAGCACATGGATACTGCCCCAGCACATGGATATACTGCCCCAGCTAATGGATATACTGCCCCAGCTCACCTCCTGGCGCCGCGTGTTCAGCTCCCTGTGAGCATCCGGCGGCAGGGAGCTTGGGCTCTCGCCTGGGGGAACCATGTGATGAGCCGTGATATCACGAGAATGCGGATGTTCACATGGTTCCCCCAGGCGAGTGCCCAAAGTGCTTTGCGCCGCTGGTCGATTAAAAATATTTTAATTGACCAAAACAATTAACGATTAATCGATGGATTAATCGTTAATTTCCGCAGCCCTAGTTTTTTTAAAAAAAAAATAAAGAAATGTGCACCGATTTGGATATCGACTAACTATCAAATTTGAAATGAACTATCAAATGGATATCCATTTGTTGATTCATTTCAAATGTTAAAAAAGATGTGGGAAATGTTTTACCCTATAGGCTTCAATGTTAAAAAAGGTGTGGAAAATGTTGCATCCCATAGGCTTCAATGTTAAAAAATGTGTGGGAAATGCTCTAGCCCATAGGCTTCAATGTTAAAAAAAGGTATGGGAAATGTTTTACCCCATAGACTTCAATGTTAAAATGGTGTGGAAAATGCTTTACCCCATAGGCTTCAATGTTAAAAATATTCCCGTTTTAATTAAATATCTAATAAACCGTTGCTTATAATATTCTGCAGTAAAGAATCTCTTTATTTTTAGATTTTTTAGGATATTTTGAGCATTTAAAAACAAATCAAATTATTTTTATCAATTCGAAACGATCCGAAAATTCAAATCGATCCGAAAATTCGAATCGATCTTAAATTTCGAATCGATCCGAAATTTCAAATTGAATCGAAACGAAAACGGTCCGAAATGCCCCGAAACAAAAAAATAACACCTGGAAAGAAAAACTAAACGAAACGAAATTTTTAGCGGTACACATCTCTAGTTGATATCAATTATTAAAATTTTTCTTTTATGATGATGACAGTTTAAAACAAAATAAATTCGTTATATACCATTTTGTTTTCGAATTTGTATCGTTTCGATTCGTTATTCGGAAGTACTTCCGAACTACAAATTATCAAATTTCGTTACAAATTCCGAATTTTTCCAAAACGAATGTACATCTCTATTGTTCACTGTGGCAGCACCTGCCTGCAAGTGGAGGGAACAGTGCACGGCTGACACTTGGCTGCCTGGAGTGGATGACACAGATCCTGGGGAGCACTGAGATCAGCCAGATCCTGGGGAGCACTGATATCAGCCAGATCCTTGGGAGCACTGAACCTGAACCTACGTAACTGTGTATATCTGTCTCTGATGCTAGTCAGGGTCTCACCAGCCACTCACCGCACATCTCTGGTATGCAGGGAGGCCGGGATCAGGAAGCAGAATCAAATACTGCTTCCGAAAATTCTCAGTGTACATTCTAGTTTTATACAGGGATTAAAACATCAGCAGGAAGGCAGGAAAGGAAGAGTGAGAGATTTATAGAGCAAAGGGGAGAGCGTGATAGAGGGAGAAAGGAGAGAGATGAGAAGAAATAGAGAAATGGAGAGGAAGACATACATACAAGAACAGATGGAAAAATACACAGAAGGTCACACAGATATAGATTGACAGAATAACAGATATTCAGAAAGAAGGATGCATAAATAGGTAAAAGGGCAGATTAACAAAAGGACAAACAGAAAGGGAAAAACACAATCAAATATACATAGGGAGTCCGCCCTTAGCAAACAGCCTTTTGCTTCAATGAGATGTGCATTGTGCACAGTGGCTCCTGGTGTCGGCAGCCAGTAGTAGAATGCTCTGGACACATGGCAGTCCCTATTGGGAGAACAGAGCTGCTGCCAGTCACTGAGTCCCACCCCACACCTTCCTATTACAGATCCCCCTCCCACCTTGCCATTACAGAGTATCTTACCTGATGAGGCAGGCTCCAGGTGGTGCGTGGTGGCTCCACCTATAGCTGAGGGGGCGGGGCTATCCTTGCTTCCCTCACTAGCAACTGCACACCTGAACTTCCTTCAAGCAGAACTTCCTTCAAGAACTGCCTCATGAGGGAGGCAGAGGTAGCCACACTGCCTGGAACCCGCTGCTGCAGGCAAGATGCATCAGCAGGTCCCAGGCATTAGAGAGGCCATGGGGCACTTGCCTTATGACCCAGTCCACCCCTAGTTGCGACCCACTTTTGGGTCGCGACCCACTACTTGAGAAACAATGGTCTAGATTGCTCTTCTGACAATTCTCCTGGTTTTCACCTTTCTCAGAATAACCCTATATGTTTCCTTAAGTTAATTTTAAAAAAAATATAAAAAATAAAATCTAATGGATATACTAACTTTACTTGAGGCCACATAATCCCTGAGGTCAAATGGAAGCCAAAATACTATCAGGGTTAGTCAGAGAGAGGTGAAAACAAGGAGAATTGGCAGGAGAAGAGAACAATCTAGACCAAATATCTGATTGGAAAGTGAGATAAATTGGAGAATTTTTTTGGTTTGGCTATTTTGACCAATAATTTTTACTTCTCCAGTCATTCTCTTGGTTTTCACCTCTCTCTGAATAACCCTGTGTATTTTTTAAATTTATTCAGCTTAGGGAATTAAGGCAATTTTTCCTATACAACTCAATTTATTTTGTGTTATCTGAAGTAACTTAAAAATAATTTTCCTGTTTGTCAAGTTAATGCGTTTTAGAAAGAACTGAGACCTATGTAAGAGATCATAGATTGTGATACTGCAAAACAACATTAATAATCAAGATATGGAATGACAGGGGCCATTAATATAAAGGCATCCTTATGAATTGTCTTGTATGAGGATGACAACAACATATCTGTATTGAAAATAAAAGGAGAAATTGACAGGTGTGGAGAAATACTCTGCATACGTAGGAATAATTTTAATAAGAAATATGTGGGTTTTTTTATTAATACAAATAAGAATTATCTGGATTATTTCTATTTCACCATTAGATACATTTTCAATGATAATTTCACAAACAATAAAATTAAAATACTTATAGATAAAACATTAAGACAGGGTCCCTGAAGTGCAGTGAACAAGCCACTGAACGCATCCGCAAAACCGCCGCAAAACCGCCAAATTGATTGGAAAAACACCACAAAAAAGTCAAATCGATCCGGAAAACCACTGAAAAAAACACTGAATCGACCCAAAAACCAACCGATAACCCGTTGAATGCATCCGATGATCCACTGCAAAGCAGCCGAATCGATCCGAAAAAAGCCAACGACCCGCCGAACAGAGCACCAATCAACCACCAGAAATAACCGACAAGTTGAACAGGTAAAAAACCTGCAACTTTTAAAAAGTGTTTGCAAAAAAAACTGCTGCACGGAAATGCCTGAAAATAACATGAATAATAATAAAAGGTCTGTTAGTGAAAAACAGAAGCCATTTTTAAAAAATCGGGGAAAAAAAGCCACTGAAAAAATCCCAAAAAATGCTTAAAAAATCCTAAAACATAAATAAAGACACTTTTTGTTGCAAGTGAAAAGAATAAACATCTGAATAAATATTTAATAAAACCAGAGATTTTTTTTTACATTGATTCTTATGGGATTCGCTTTATTAAACCTGTTGAATGAAATTACCGAAAATCTGGTCATTTCAATAAAATTTCGGTGCTGTTCAGTTTTCTCTGAACAGAATAAGCATTGCTTCTCTATGGGGAGTTCAATGCCGTCGAAGAACACTGTATTTTGCTGGCAATTCGCCAATATTTGGTGAACTGCCAGCTTTTTGAATAGCCAAATGGCTACGAAATTTCACCGTACAGGGAAATTCACAGTTCGGTTCAATTTCGGCACAAAATTTGGGTCTCTATGAATAACCTTGTTTGTCTCTGTATGCCTTCTCCAAGAGCTCTTTAATCTTATCAGTCCAACATTTCACAAGAAATATCTTTCTTGTATGGCACATTAGGTACAACAGCTAAAGACTGAAAGGGATGAAGATTATTAGTATGAAAAAAGGTAGAAGAATTATCTTGTATGCAGAAGACAGCAATCAGAGTTAAATTCGCAAAACCACCATAAAGCTTGCCTTAAAAGGATGCTGCAAAATAATTACCATTAAACACTTGAAATACTTCTAATCTCAAAATGTATTGTTGCCATGACTTTCAATGCACACCGGTATTATACGTTTCTGCAAAACGTATGATAACACGTTGAATAAATATGTTAATTGGCTCTTCTACATTTAAAAGGTAATAGCTTGTTGTGCGTGGTACACTGGCAACTCATCGGAGAAAAAATATGATTCCAGATCTTAGAAGAATAATAGCTACTCAGAAGAATTAAATTGCATTATCATTGAATACACTATTACATGACTTATACTTATTCAGAGACAGCTTTTGAACGCACTAACCTGGCCCTTGCTAAATCATGCTGCAATTCATTTTAGCCCATTTTTCATCAGGTACACTTGAGTTTCTCATGTGCTGAAATAAACAGGGTTATTCAGAGAAAGGTGAAACTCTGGAGAACGTTCGGAGAAGTGAAAATTCTAGCAGGGTTATCCAAAGAGATTTGAAAAGTCACTGCACGTTCTTTGACTGTTCATTCTCCGCACTTCAGGGCCATTCGGCGATAGTGTTCACTGACCCTGCGTTGTATTCAGCAAGCACCGCAGGGCCCCTGTAGTGCAGGGAAAACCCACCGCAAACACGCCGAACACTCACCGCCAAACCTGCTGAACACTCACCGAAGCCCGCAGAAACAGCTTAACAGGTTTAACCGCACAAGCCAGAAAAATCCGAGTAACCTTCGATCACAACGCAGAGCAGCTGCCAGAAAAAACCGACACGCAGACGAACGAGGTGGAACAAAAAAAAGTACGCTTGAAAGTTTGAAAATTGAAACGCTGTTTGCAAAAAACTACTGAGTGAAAATGTCTGAAATTTACATATAAAATCCTATGAATGATAATAAAAAGGTCTGTTACAGAAAAAATAAAAAACGATTTAAAAAAAAACCAGAAAAAAAATTTGCCAAAAATTGAGAAAGTGAGATTAATGGGAGAATTTTTCTGGTTTGGAAATTTTGACCTAGAATTTTCACTTCTCCAAAAGTTCTCCACAGTTCCACCTTTCTCTGATTAACCCTGTAAGTATTGTATTTACCTTCACGCCGTCTATGAATTATATATTGCTATAATTTTTTGGGGGGTTCCAGCTGCTGCTAACGTATTCCGCAGAAGCGGAATCAGTAAGCTACAGCATAGAGCTGTGGCTAACATTTCAGTTAGCCAGAGTGGTGCATAATTCGCATTGGAACTTTGTGATCCTAATGCTAATTACTCCTTACTTACACTTTGGTCATCATGTTAAGCATAGGGAGCACAAAGTACAGTAAATACTGATGTGCTAATGGATTTTTTAACCCATTAGCGAATGGGAGGTGATCTGGCTGTAACGCTATCACCTCAATTAACCTAGCGCTAATTATATTGTAAATTAGGTACAGCGCACGCAATCAGATCACCAGATAACACATACACTTTGGTGTCCTTATTCGTGTATTCCTCATGTCTCCATAGATCATGTAAGGCAAAACATAGGGAAAAAAA
The DNA here is from genome assembly GCA_009667805.1 of Leptobrachium leishanense. NCBI lineage: Eukaryota > Metazoa > Chordata > Amphibia > Anura > Megophryidae > Leptobrachium > Leptobrachium leishanense. The sequence goes on from CM019067.1 coordinate 256,557,145, forward strand.
AACAATTGTGCCTTTATTTTTCAATTTATATACTGTAAATGTCAGCTGCACACTCACTGTAGGGGTGACACCTGTGCATTGATACCTGCCATAGGGATGGAGACTACTGAAAGACAAGGACCCTGGCTGATGGTCAACCCCTGGGTGCAAATAGTTGCACGTGACAGGATCCTGGGAGAAGAAAACCAGTCAGTTTATTGGGTTTATTGAGGTGATAGGGCCCTATGTGCAGAAGATCTGTCCACTCACATGCACCTTTAATGAAAACCCCCAGGACAGGATACCATCAGTATCTATTTTTGGCTCCCTAATAATACATGATGAGCCACTAACATAGTGGCTCGCATATAACAATGGTAGTAGGGAGCTGCAAATGGATAAAAGGTTCATCTAAAGTTTTGACATTAGTCTCTCTCTATTATTGGTTCAGATGGAACTGCTATATAAGTAAAACTATATTTATGACCAGTTTTACGTTTTCTATTTGTCACATGCTATTTTGGTCTGCTCCTATTTACTTTCAGAACAGGGATGGATATAGAATACACTTGCTGAAATGAGCATAGAAATATTTAAAACATAACTTTTTCTAAATACAAATAGATAAAACCATATAATATATAATTGAAGAGCACAAAAAACACAAAGTGTAAGTAATAAAAAATCGTACCAAATATCGCAGGGTCATACAAACCGTATGGTCTTCAATCATATATTATACTAGCTTTTGCCCGCGGCTTTGCTCGCGTGGATGTTTGGATTTGATAATATTGTTTTTAAAAGAAACATGAGGTTTTTTGTTTAAACCCCTCTTTTTCACCCCCCCAATTCGGGATTTTTGGAAAATGGTAAAACACGTGTTTTTATTATTTTTCAAGAAGATTGTAAGTGCCAAATTTAACACCTGTAACATCTTTGGTTTTTATAATAAATATATATAAATATAGGTATAATGATAAAAGTATTAAATCCCACCTTTTTGACCCCCCCACTCAATTTTTGTAAAATGGTAAAACAAGTTGTTTTTTTATTTTCAAGAAAATTGTAAATACCAAACTTCACACCTGTAACATATTTGTTTTTTGAAATATAGGTATACTGATAAAAGTATTCACACCCCTTTCCCCCGACCACCCTTAATTGGATTTTTGGAAAATGGTAAAACACATGTTTGCCTTTTTTTTCACGAAGCTTGTAAATACCAAATTTCACACCTGTAACATCTTCGTTTATTGAAATATAGATATACTGATAAAAGTATTCAACCCCCCTTTTTGCCCCCCCACTGAATTTTCAGAAAATGGTAAATTACATGTTTTTTTATTTTTCAAGACGAATCTAAATACCAATTTTCAGGCCTGTAACATCTTGATTTTTGAGATATATGTATCCTGTTTAAAATATTCAAACCCCTTTTTTTGCCCCAGTTGGATTTGTGAAAACCAAAATACGGGTTTTTTGTTTTTCAAGCCGAATCTAAATAACGATTTTCACATCTGTAACATCTTGTTTTTGTGTTTATAGGTATCCTGTTTAAAATATTCAACCCCCTTTTTCACCCCTTAGGGGCGGAGTTTCCAAAAATACTCCCTTAGTGGGTGCCTACGTCATAAATACAGTGTACCTTCAAAATTTCACGTTCCTAGGCTAAACGGTTTCAGCTGGGCATTGATGAGTCAGTCAATCAGTCAGTCAGGACTTTTGTGTTTATATATATAGATAGGTATCCTGTTTCAAAGTATTCATCCCCCTTTTTTTCACCCTCCACCCGGGATTTTTGGAAAATGGTAAACCACCTTTTTTTTATGTTTCAAGAATATAGTAAGTACCAAATTTCACATCTGCAACATCTTTGGTTTTTGAAATATAGGTATACTGCTAAAAGTATTCACACTCCATTCCCCTGACCCCCCTTAATTGGATTTGTGGAAAACAGTAAAAGCACATGTTTGGTTTTTTCACGAACATTGTAAATACCAAATTTCACACCCGTAACATCTTCGGTTTTTGAAATATAGGTATACTGTTAAAAGTATTCAATCCCCCTTTTTACCCCCAAGGAATTTACAGAAAATGGTAAAATACATGTTTTTTTATTTTTCAAGACGAATCTAAATACCAATTTTCAGGCCTGTAACATCTTCTGTTTTTGAGATATCAGTATTGTGTCTAAAATATTAAAAATATTCAACCCCCATTTTTGCCCCCCACTTGGATTTTTGAAAAACGGTAAAATAGGTGGTTTTTTATTTTTCAAGACGAATCTAAATACCGATTTTCACGTCTGTAACATCTTCTGTTTTTAAGCTATAGGCATCCTGTTTAAAATATTCAACCCCCTTTTTCACTCCCGTAAAGGAGGAGTTTCCAAAAATCCTTCCTTAGTGGGTGCCTAAATCATAAAAACAGTGTACCTTCAAAATTTCACGTTTCCAGGTTAAACGGTTTCAGCTGGGCTTTGATGAGTCAGTCAGTCAGGACTTTCGGGTCTATAATAAAACTATTAAACCCCCCTTTTTGCCCCCCCCAAGGAATTTTCGGAAAATGGTAAAATACGTGTTTTTTATTTTTCAAGACGAATCTAAATACCAATTTTCAGGCCTGTAACATCTTCTGTTTTTGAGATATAGGTATCGTGTTTAAAATATTAAAAATATTCAACCCCCATTTTTGGCCCCCCCCACTTGGATTTTTGAAAAACATGTGTTTTTTATTTTTCAAGACGAATCTAAATACCGATTTTCACGTCTATAACATCTTCTGGTTTTGAGCTATAGGTATCCTGTTTAAAATATTCAATCCCCTTTTTCACCCCCTTAGGGGCAGAGTTTCCAAAAATCCTTCCTTAGTGGGTGCCTACGTCATAAAAACAGTGTACCTTCAAAATTTCACGTTCCTAGGTTAAACGGTTTCAGCTGGGCGTTGATGAGTCAGTCAGTCAGTCAGGACTTTTGCGTTTATATATATATAGATGATTTTAGCTATGTGTGTTTAGTAAAAGTTAAGTTTTAACTATTACAGTGCTCATTTTAACAAGCCTATTCTTGCAATATCAAGGGTTACCCACATTTTCTGAGCATTTACTTTGTTTAGTCACCTGTTTGCAACAATATTTCATTATAGTGTTTTATACCTCTTTTCTTTAAATTGGATAAACTGGAAGATGAGGCAGAGCTGAGGACAACAAGGGTATCTGAGTGTATACCAAATGTAAATAATTATTCTGAATACAGTGAATAAAAAAGAAAATCCTTAGATCAGATGGTATTAAAAAATTTAAAGTGAATTTTGGCATATCGGAAGTAAAAGAAAACAGGGCTAGCAAATCGTTTAACCCTTTCCAACCCTAAACGATCTAGGGCTACATTATATTGTTGGTGATAACGTTAGCGCTCACCTGAGTGAGCGTTAACGTTAGCCCTGGTAGCCACCGCATATTACAATCCAAACGCTAACGGGTTAAAAAATCCTTTACCGTTTTGTACCTTGCACTTTTCAGCGCGAGGTTACTGTACTTTGCACTCCCTATGCTTAACATGGGGATCGCAAAGTGTTAATCAGCTTTAGGATTACAAACTGCTAACGCTGATTAACGCCTGGCTGCGGTTACCGAAAAGTTAATCACAGCCTGGACTTGGTGCTAACGGATTCCGCTGGTGCAGAATCCGTTAGCACCAGCCAGAAACCCCCCAAAAATATTTAGATACTCACCTATTATCCCGTGGTGAGGACCGCGGCTCCGTCCACCTCCTCCATCCGGTGGGAGCAGAAAGAGACAGGCAGAAAAAGTCCCCCAGTCTCCCCCTGTGGATCATTACGAATCTCTCGAGGTGAGATCCGGCAGGTCATGTGACCGGCAGAGGAGAAACTCAATGGAGTCCTATGGACTTCATCGAGTGGATGCTTGAGGCGGCGCTTAGCGCTTAGCGCCCGGTAACAATGCAGGCAGCTTTTTAAGCGCCAGCATTGTAATATCACGGTAAAACGGGGGGCGCAAAGGAGAAATCTGCAGGCACAGGTTTTTCTCCTTTGCGTCCATGTTTTACCGCGGTACTGTATTGTATCCCCTAGTGTCTAGAACTTTTTTTCACAACAATTTTTCTGTAAAACAAAAAGAATGTTAAAATTCATACATTTGCAATATTTTAATATTTTTACTATCTCAGAATAACAATTTGTAGAGAAAATTGTTTTTATCCTATATTTCCATATTAACTGTGTTTCAAATCAATGTTATGCTACTACAACAAACGCAACTCAAAAAAAATACTTTGTAAAGAAATGCAATCATCACATACACTGAGAGAGCCATTGAAAAAGCCTTTTGTAATCCAAGGAAAGTCAGGGAAAGAAAACTATCAATCAGGTTGCATATAAATGTGCCCTCTTAATTTGCTCACAGTCAAATGCTACTTAAGAGATTGGAAATAAAGGCTCGATCAATAGCTGTCTGTAACTGTTTCTGAATGGAATCAGACATAACTGTTTCTAGCTATAGCCATAATCTTTATTTCTATTGAGCTGCCTTTTTCGATATATTGTGTTTTTGGCCATATTTCTTCATTGAAATTGATTTAGTCTGTTAATGCATTGATTAGTAAATAGCGGAAATTTATTTCAAATCTGTGTGTGATCTCTAACTAGTTCTTTGTTTACTGCATGAATGTTAGTTCTTGCTTATATCATAAATATAATTTTTTTGAGAAAGGATTTTACCAGGAAGGATACATTAAGATTTCTCTTGTTTTCAAGTATGTTTTCTTTGTATCTCAAAATTAAATTCTATAACCCTTTCACTACCATAAATATGTCTACATCATTCTGCGATGTAATAAAATGAAAAACAAACCTTAGAGTATCAAACCTTTTTCTATACTTTTTCGAAGCAATATTAATATACCCCTCAGTTGAGAAATGAAAGCTAGAAGAAGATGTGATGTGTGTCACTTTGTACTTGGGGTACATGGGCCTAGAGATGTATTTAGGAGGTGCAGGCCTGATGTTCTGTTCTATACTGTTTCCCAACCATCTCCTAAATTGACGTTACCCTGTATCTGTAGGGTGCAGACAGGGTGTTTGTTTAATCTGTTTTATGTATGAATACTGTTATTGTCTATTGTTGTCTATGTATATCTGTTAATATCTTCTGATAGGATAACTGTGTGGGTCACCTTAGTCTTTTCCAAATCGCCCTATCTGGAATGTGTTTGTATCTGTTAAAGGTTATTGTTCTGTCTTGTTTGCCAAATGTTGAGTAATGCTAATCCCATTATCTGTCCCTGGTTTAATTATGTCCCAGGCTCTGAGAGGCAGAGCAGACAACTTCAGAGTGGTAAGAGTAGAATTCTAGGGGAGGAATTAATGATGAAGTGCAGTAGAAGCCAGAGTGTCATTTCTCATTGGCTGCCAGACTCCGCCTGGCACTGTATTTTATTATGGGCTCAGTCCCTGTTCCTGTCTGTTCTATCTCAAGACCTGCCTGCTAACTTATTTCTGGGGAATGCCATCACCATGCTTTGCATGTACTTGAGGGGTCTGAGTATTTCTGATTTTTACAGATTTTGGAATCTGGTAGAATCCAAAGTCAGATGTGAGAAGAAACACAGCAGTATAAATGGTGGGAGAAGTTGCATTGGGTTCTGCAAGGGACATGCTGTACAGAGCTATCATGCCTCTCACTGACTCTGGGCAGCCTGTCACTGGTACCGCATAGTGTTTTGCAGTGTGTTCCTCGTGGTGCTGCAGCCCCTACAGTTGCAATGGACTACAGGAGGAGTCGTCTGGAACATGAGGGAGGTAACTCTAAATGAAATCCGAAAGATTCAAAAGGTTCTGTATTTTGGATTCTTCTGGACTTCAGAATTCTGGTTAAAGGGTGCTCGATTTCTACCATGCATAATAAATCATAAGGGGTTTATAGTTTGATAAGGACAAGCAGTCCATTGATGAGAAGTCCTTACCTGTCCTAATTCTCTGTAATCAGTATTTAAGCATGGTGATGCCAAAGATAAACAATCGGCTTTATAGATACATCCCAATAGACTAAGTATGGATTCTTGAATATAACATAGCAAGGAATGTGTACCGAATAATATAACTCTACCATGATTTCCATTTCTTCTCTTATACCCCCAAATAATCTCCATAGCTATATTAAACTATATTCCAAATGGTGGACTTATAAAAAAATTATAATAGCTCCCATGATATACAAATGTATTAGTACAGACAGAAAGTGGAGTTTAAATACTTTATTTTTGGTTGTTTAAAATCTAGATATCAATAAAGATTGAACTTTTATCTCAGTACCCGGTGCCCTCTTATCTATAGATGTGTTTTTAGATCCTGTGGGTCTGGTGTACAGTATTTAGATTGATTATTATATTTACAAAAGTAAGACAAGTAGTATTGGTTTAAATTTACACTGAAGTATTAAATAGACCAAATTAAAAAGCCCAGATTTGCATTGTGGGAATAGCACTGCTGAGCCTATTTAATTCATATGGAGTGGAAATATGCAACGGATTTTATTATCAGCTGTAGTTGTATCACATTTGAACTCAGAATTTATGAAGCACAGTAAAAAAAAGTCTCTCTCACAAAGAGATCAAAATCATTACTCGTCTGTGGATTGAGCTATCGTTTTATAAAATCAATGCTGCAGTAGATAAGAAGCCACTAAAATAATATTGGTATAAAAACTTTAATACCTTTTTTAATATGATACTGATATGTTTTAAATCCAAATTAAATTGAGTCTTATATGGCTGTAGATTTAATGTATTTTTAGACAATTTCAAAGTTAGAAAATTGAAATACTGAGACATGAAACAAGTCAGTCATAAAAGTAAAACGGCTGCAGAACCACCGAAACGTCGCCTGTGCCAAATTAAAGGGCCACTACCACCAAACAATGAAATGTTCTTAATTTGTTTATTTTATGTTGCTGATATCATATATGTACTGTGTTTTTCCCATGGTTAGTTAAGAAAATATTTTACCCTATACAGAGAGGGAAAAAAATATTTGATCTCCTGCTGATTTTGTACGTTTGACCACTGACAAAGAAATGATCAGTCTATAATTTTAATGGTAGGTTTATTTTAACAGTTAGAGACAAACTAAAAAAATCCAGAAAAACACATTTCAAAAAATTTATAAATTGATTTGGATTTTAATGCGTGAAATAAGTATTTGACCCCATCGCAAAAGATGGTTTAATAGTTGTTGGCAAAACCCTTGTTGGTAATCACAGAGGTCAGAAGTGTCTTGTAGTTGGCCAACAGGTTTGCACACATCTCAGGGGGGATTTTGTCCCACTCTTCTTTGCAGATTCTCTCCAAGTCGTTAGTGTTTCGAGGCTGATGTTCGGCAACTCGAACCTTCAGCTCCCTCCACAGATTTTCAATGGGATTAAGATCTGGAGACTGGCTAGTCCACTCCAGGACCTTCAAGTGCTTCTTCTTGAGCCACTCCTTTGTTGCCTTGGCCATGTGTTTTGGTTCAATGTCATGCTGGAATACCCATCCACGACCCATTTTCAATGCACAGGCTCAGGGAAAGAGGTTCTCACCCAAGATTTGACACTACATGGCCTGTCCATCATCCCTTAGATGTGGTGAAGTTGTCCTGCCCCTTAGCAGCAAAACACCCCCAAAGCATAATGTTTCCACCCCATGTTTAACGATGGGAATGGAGTTCTTGGGGTCATCGGCAGCATTCCTCCTCCTCCAAACACAGCGAGTTGAGTTGATGCCAAAGAGCTTGATTTTGGTCTCATCTGACCACAACAATTTCACCCAGTTCTCCATTGAATCATTCAGATGATCATTGCAAACTTTAGACGGGCTTCCTGTACATTTGCTTTTTTGAGCAGAATCCTTGCAGGATTTCAGCCCTTTGCAGCACAGTGTGTTACCAATTGTTTTCTTGGTGACTATGGTTCCAGCTGCCTTGAGATCATTGACAAGATCCTCCCGCGTAGTCCTGGGCTGATACCTCACTGTTCTCATGGTCATTGAAACTCCACGAGGTGAGATCTTGCATGCAACTCCAGAACGTGGAAGATTGACAGTTATTTTGCGTTTCTTCTATTTGCGAATGGTGCAAGGCTGGAATGGACTCTGTGCCTGCCACGTAATCTACAGGTTAAATGGGGATGCTAAGGGGAGATTAGCCAATGCTAATTTTTCCCCTTAGCGTCCCAGTTTTAGCTATAGGAAAGTGATAGGGTCCTTAGAGTCTTCTGTCATAGATTTCCTAGCAGCATCAATGCTGGATTGAGCATCAGAATGAGAACCTTGCCTGGCAAATATAATGCAGTTAGTCTAAATGCCTGGTAATAACAATTATGGAGAAGAAGAAGATTTATGTGTATGTATGTGTAACCTGATTATAGGGTTATGGGGTAGTTTAAAATATTTTATTAAGATCAAAGAAAAAGCCTAAGAACTTTGTTTACAGCCATGGGTTTTATGAAAAAATCACTTAGTAGTGAAAGGGTTGAATAGTCAAAATAGTTTTAAGTTGAAATAAATAGAATGACATAATTGTATATCGTCTGTATTTTTTAAAGCCATCCAGTGCATCTTTGGTAATCTTCAACTCATAGGTTTCTTTTAAGACTCACATACTGTATATCCATATATCTTTAAAATCCTGATTGTGACCAGGTTACGTTAGGAGAACTTTTAATATATATGTCTATTATTTCTATCATCCAACTTACAGACAATCTTATAGTAACATAATGGTTACAAGTCATGTAATATATTTTTAAAACCCAGTTTTACTACAAACACAGAGCACCAAAGGGCAAAGGAATGGTGAAAAAAATGTTAAAAATGCAGGACCAGACCCAGCTCAGCTTTTTCTTTCAAGTCATAGTCCAGCCATAACCTTATATTATGTTGACACAGTGCTGTTCCATGGCAAGAATAATCAAATAAATATGTCAGCAAAATGTCATATAAAGCCAAGAAAAGATAAAAAGCTGTAGTACTTGTGTATATCTGCTAAAAAGAGATCACAGTATAACACTGTCCCTGTCACAATGGATAGATTGTCATATGGAAATGGATTTTCTAATGTACCAAACAAATGCAATTTTAGTTTTGCAAATATTGTGAAGGGCATTAACATTACTTCTGTACCGGAGTGAAAAATAATCTTTTAACAGCTATATTGCTGTGCTATATCTTGGCTGAAAAGGACGTTCTTTTATATTATTATTTCGGAAATCAAAGCCTAAAAATACAGGCAGCGTTGAAATGTTTATCTTATTCTAAGCTTAATTCTTGTTTTCAAATGCTATGTTGGCAACGCTGTTCTGCACCCACTGACAGCAAAGGGAAGGATGCCAAGCGGAATAGATTTCTGACAATGACTGCAAGAAAAACTAAGGTTTGACCTACAAAGTACAAAAGAACATGACTCTGATTTTAATGAATGCTAAGGATGACAGAGCACAGCCAATAAGAACACAAAGTAACAAAGCTATCCCAGCTCTTGAGGTAAGATTCCACTCCAATATTCAGTTGCTACATCCTTTTATTTCAGATTAATATCCTAAGGGAGCTCAGGGCTATCTCATTTCACATTTTTTTTGTAGAGATAGAAGAGCTTTTGCACTGATTTGGATTTTTGGACTGTTTGGAAAGGCAAACCAAAATGGCACACACATAATTCTGCAAGCAACAACATAAAATACCATAAATTAATTAATCAAATCTGATCAGCTATCCAACAAAGGTAATAAACATACATAAAAATTATATAATCTTCGGTAGTTGTACATGGATGCTACAAAATGCAGTTATTTATAATATGGGGAATGTAGTACAGGAGCTCTGTGATGCCGTTCTTTGAATTGCTGTGATGTGCAAATGGCTTCTGCAATAATAAACCGTATTAATTATTGCGTGGAGGCTTTTGATCAAATATTTTGCCCTCCACCACAACCCAAATAAGTACTCATTTACCCTACGGGTCCAAGCATCCAACTGCAACTGGTCATGCCTAGCTTCTGCTGATGAGGTTCCAATAAAACCATAACAGCGCTGTCCAGGAGTGTCTTTGACCAGTTGCATAAACCTGATCTCTGCTTAAAAAAACATCTAGTATGGCTTGGCGTTGATTGAAGGGTTCTGTGTGAAAAAAGTCCCAGGATGCAAAAAAGTGAGACAGATATAATTTGAATTTCTTATCCAGAGTTCCTTGCTGCATATGGGGAATGTAGCACAGGAGCTCTGTGATGCAGTTCTTTGAATTGCTGGGATGTGTAAATGGCTTCTGCAATAATAAACATACAGTTGTGTTCAAAATTATTCAACCATCACTGAAATTGAGTGTTTTGGCCAGTTTGACATTGATTTTGATCATTCAGTCATCTTGCTTACAATTAAATCAAAGAGGCACGTGTAGGTCAGACAAATATAACATAACATTTATAATGAAATAACCACAAATGTCTTTTCTGTGCTCACATCATTATCAGTTTTATTCAACCCCCAAGTGACATTCAATCTTAGTACTTAGTACAACATCCTTTTACAGTTATAACAGCTTTTAAACGTGAAGCATAGCTTGACACAAGTGTCTTGCAGCGATCTACGGGTATCTTCGCCCATTCGTCATGGGCAAAAGCCTCCAGATCAGTCACATTCTTAGGCTTGCGCACTGCAACTGCTTTCTTTAAGTCCCACCAGAGGTTCTCAATCGGATTTAAGTCAGGTGACTGCGATGGCCACTCCAAAATGTTCCAGCCTTTAAGCTGCAACCATGCTCTAGTGGACTTGGAGGTATGCTTGGGATCATTGTCCTGTTGAAAGGTCCAACGTCTCCCAAGCCTCAGGTTTGTGACGGACTGCATCACATTGTCATCCAATATCTCCTGGTACTGAAGAGAATTCATGGTACCTTGCACATGCTGAAGCTTCCCTGTACCTGCAGAAGCAAAACAGCCCCAAAGCATGATTGACCCCCCGCCATGCTTCACAGTAGGCAAGGTGTTCTTTTCTTCATAGGACTTGTTCTTCCTCCTCCAAACATAGCGTTGATCCATGGGCCCAAACAGTTCTAATTTTGTTTCATCAGTCCACAGAACACTATCCCAAAGCTTCTGTGGTTTGTCCACATGACGTTTGGCATACTGCAGTCGACTCTTCTTATTCTTTGGAGACAGCAAGGGGGTGCGCCTGGGAGTTCTGGCATGGAGGCCTTCATTACGCAGTGTGCGACATATTGTCTGAGCTGAAACTTCAGTACCCACATCTGACAAATCTTTTCTCAGTTCCTCAGCAGTCACACGGGGACTTTTCTCCACTCTACGCTTCAGGTAGCGCACAGCAGTCGAAGTCAGCATCTTCTTTCTGCCACGACCAAGTAGCGTTTCAACAGTGCCCTTTGCCTTGAATTTGCGAATGATGCTTCCTATGGTCTCTCTTGGTATGTTTAACATCTTTGCAATCTTCTTATAGCCATTGCCCTTCCTGTGAAGAGTAATCACCTCTTCTCTTGTCTTCCTGGACCATTCTCTTGACTTCACCAAGTTTGTAACCACACCAGTAAATGTCTAGAAGGAGCTGAGTATCACAGTCATTTTAAAGCTGCCTAATTGGTGCTTATTATGCTTTATTGCTGCTCCGTGACATCCACAGGTGTTTTCTGTTCTTCAGAGTGGTAGTCTTTAAGGGGTTGAGTAATTGTGTCAATGAAGAATTCACAAAAGAAACATTTACTACTGTATTACAAAACCAATTGATGTCATTTTAGTTGCATATGTTTCTTTAAAAAAGTCCTTGTAGGATTTCATTCTGAATACAATTACAAATGTACACTAAATTCCCTAAAACCCTTTACAGCATTGGGGGTTGAATAATTTTGAACACATCTGTATATATATATATCAGACCAAGATCTCCACACTCTGTCCCTGCCAAGTCTTTCTACTCTGGTGCCAGGAACAGGTTGCCACAGTATACCATTCCAATATCCTGTTAGACAGATACTTCGCTCATAGGTAGAGAAAAATTAATTTTGATTAATCAACATTTCAGTCCACGCAGGGACTTTTATCAAGATACAAAACACATACACAGTGATCATTTATATATACACCTACCACCATTGATTTAATTCCATATCAACCACATGATCCAACCCAGCTGCTTCTAATCAGTATCAGGACAAAAGAGATGGCTCCTGCCGTTATCAAGGCAACATGTACACACTTGTCACATCCGAGCCTTACTGGGCATCTTAGGCTGTTAAACTTATTTAGGTTCAATGGTGATACAGAACATACAGGGTTATTCAAAGAGAGCTGCTCTGGCCCTGAAAGGTAACCGAACACTGAAATTCAGCGTACGATTACCTTTCCTGGCCATTTGGCTATTCTGAGAGCAGGCAGTTCACCAAATGTTGGCGAATTGCCTGCACATGCAGTGCCTGTTCGGTGCCTGTTCGAGGGCAGTGAAATCCCCATAGAGAAGCAATGCTTCGTCTATTCAGAGAACACAAAACAGCAGTGAAAGGTTGCCGAAATGCCCCGCTGTTCAGTGGTTTCATTCGACAGGTTTATTCAGGCGATTCCCATAGGCTTAAATGTTAAAAATATTCCCGATTTAATACAATATCTAATAAACTGTTTATTATTATATTCTGCAGTAAAAAAGTCTCTCTATTTATAGATTTGTTTGGGATTTGTTTGCAAAAATTTGTTTCCGTTTTTTTTTTAAATCGTTTTTTCTTTTTTCTGTAACAGACCTTTTTATTATCATTCATTGGATCTTAAATGTAAATTTCAGACATTTTCGTTCAGTAGTTTTTCTGAAAACAGCATTTCAATGTTCAAACTTTCAAGCGTACTGTTTTTTTTTTTTAACTCATTCGTCTGCGTGTTGGCTTTTTACGGCGGCTACTCTGCGCTGTGATTGGTGGCTAGTCGGGTTTCTCCGGCGTGTTTGGCGTGTTTAATCCAGCTGTTTCTGTGGGTTTCGGTGAGTGTTCGGTGAGTGTTCGACAGGTTTTGCGGTGAGTGTTCGACGGGTTTGCGTTGGGTTTTCCCTGCACTACGGGGACCCTGCGGTGCTTGCTGAATACACCTCTGGGTCAGCGAGCTTGGATCGCCGAATTGCCCTGAATGCTGGGAACGAAAAGTCACCGAACGTGCGGTGACTTTTCGAATCTCTTTGAATAACTCTGTTAGTATAACAAAATAATAAAACCATCTTAGAAAAATACATCCCAGTGAAATGATTAACATGTGCTAACCATTACAAAAATGGAGAAAATGCACCCATGTCAGATACAGCCTTACACATAATTCTAATATTCAAGTAAACAAAAGCCACAAAAAAAGGATTGATCTTATGTAATTGAACACATCATTTCATCCATAATTTCATCTTCACACATGATTTTGTCTAATAGGCAAAAAACACAAATAAAATTTTTCTTCATTTAACCTCCTAGGCGCTAGAGAGTATAACTAAGGCTAGGGTGAAACGAATGCATTATTCGCAGCGACCGTCAAAAAGGGCGTCCGAACGCATTGATGTATTTTTTCACGGAATGCGCGAAAACGGTCATACGATGCGCATTTTCGTGCGTGATTTTTTACGGATCGTCAATAAAACACTTTTTGCGCCTGGACGTTATGTAGGCTGGACATTAGCAGCGTCTGACATCTCCTAATCACGCAAACACGCCGCTAGCGGACGCAGCGCACTCTCTACGTCAGTACTAGCGGTTCTGCGTTCTTTCGTGCGGCCGTACTTCGTATATTGGCCGTCATTGCGCGCCATTTGCTGCTACTGCGGCCATGATTAAGTGCGCCTAAACGCACGTTAAAAATGCGCTAGTCTGACCCCAGCCTTATGAATCCTAAAAAGTTGTTTTGCTCGATCACTCCCTCTAGGCAAAGGAGGGACATGGTCAATACTGACGACAGGGGATGCCGTTTTTTTTAAATATTTGCGCCACTGGTTGTGGACTCTCCCTCCCATCTAGTGCTGCTCTAATTGCTGCTCTGTGATTCGCCATACGCTCCCTAAAGTAATTTATGGTTTTACCAATATAAATAATAACACTTACATAATAGCCCATAAGGTGATCATATGAGCGGGCAGCTCTCACAAATTATGAGTGTATTAAATCACCATTCCACACTCATTTACTCTATCAGGTCTATTCAAAGAAAGGAGAAACTCAGGAGAATGACTGGAGTAGTGAACATTCTATGTCAAAATAGCCAAACCAGATAAATTCTCCCATTATCTCACTTTCCAAATTGGGTATTTGGTCTAGATTGTTCTCTTCTCCTGCCAGTTCTCCTGGTTTTCACCTTTCTCTTAATAACCCTGTATGTGTATTTGTTATTTTGCCATGTACACTTAGGCTAGGGTCAGACTGAGGCAGTGCGAACGCGCGTTCTGGCGCACTTAATCACGGCCGTGCTAGCAGCAGATGCCGGGCAATGACGGCCAATATACGAAGTACGGTCGCACAAAAGTCCGGCTGCGCAACGCAAGTGGAAAATGAACACATTTTTTCGAGAACGTTAAACCACTAGTACTGACGTACAGAGTGCGCTGCGTCCGCTAGCGGCGTGTTTGCGTGAATTGGAGACATCAGACGCTGCTAATGTCCGGCCAACATAACGTCCAGATGCAAGAAGTGTTATTGATGATCCGTACAAAATCACGGATGAAACTGCGCATCGTATGACCGCTATTGCGTATTCCGTGAAAAAATACGTCCATTCTTCGAACGCACATTTTCACGGACAACGTGAAAAATGCGTCAGTCTGACCCTAGCCTAAGTCTCTTTTTTTGAGGGTTATCCCCAACTGTGATAAAACATTAGTGGTTCTATTACATTCTTCGCGCAAACGTTAACGCGTGCACAAAAACGCATTAACGCAAGGGGAAAAACCCTTTGCGCAGAACGCCGTATTACAATGTCCACGCAAAAAAATGCGCGTTAACGTCGACCGCTGGTGAACCCGCGCGAACCCTTTGCGAGCGTAATGTATTTTGCGCGTCCTATACTTAACATTGTGAGCGCAAATGCGTTTGTGCGCTGGTATGTGGATGGTATTACAATCGATGCGCAAATTTTAATGGGCAACGTTTGCGTGCATAATATTAACGTCTTTTAAAAGCTGGTGTTAATGGCAAATCTGAACGTTCTGGCCGAAACCAAATACACCAGTCCAAAAAAAATACGGCAAAGCATAATTACACATTCTACGCATATCCAAACAATAAAATTGAGAGGTTGTGTGTGTTTTTTTTATTGCTGCAGCATATATACTCAGATTGATTTTGACACGTGCAAAAACTTAACGGGAGACAATTGTGGTTCTTAATTCTGATTGGCTGAATCGCGTGAAAAAACAGTCCGCCCACCGATTTCTGCACGCAGAGCTAATGTGCGCTCATTTTTGCGCGTCTTTTTTTTACGCGCAATATTTTTTGACGGATGAAATTGGATTGTAATACCATCGTTAATTTACGCGCGCTAACGTTTATCGTTGTGCCCAAAAAAAATAGCGCTGCGCGTGCGCTTTTGCACGAAGAATGTAATAGAGCCCTACAAGTCTTCCAATTCCATATCTGGAATTGTCCACATCATCTTCATTTGATGTAAGTCTTCATTGTTTTTCACAGTATACTAACTATCTAAACACCTCTCTACTGGTGTTGTGGAAGTGCTGTCCCCACTCTCTTTTCGTTGAATCCTTCACCTCCCTGGCGGTGTTCCCGAATGTGTCTCTGGGTTAAATTTCACCAATGAGAGCGGTAACCCCGAGACACTCTCAGGTTGTATACATTACCTCTCCCTGCGCTCCCTCGCTGATCTCTGCAGCTTTCCCCGGAGATCGCAGCATTTTACTTCCTGGATTCCTTCTCGCGAGGAGGAAACCAGGAAGTAATGAGGTCGCCGGCCGCCAGGGGAGGCAGCTGGGGACATCGAGGGAGCGCAGGGAGATGTAATGTATCCAGTGGCATCCCGAGTGTTGCTCGTAGTTACCACTTCCAACACAGGAATTTAACCCCGAGCCACACTCGGGATGCCGCTAGGGGGGACAATTAAATAAAAAAATTAGACCGTTTTCAGCACAGAATTTGCTGAAGAAATAGACCGCCAGGGAGGTTAAGTGTTAGAGGGTGAAGGGAAGATCACTCGTTTGAGGCTATGAGCGGTTCCTTCTTTGAGGGCGCCACAGAAAAAATTCTTCTCATTTAAGAATTGTTTAATCCTTCAAATATTCTTCTTTGAGAAGTGCATGTATTCAAATGAAAATGTTGGTTTAGCCTGTTGGCACCATGGACAGGGACATGAACATTCAGTCTGTTGCACCGTAGTGATACACAGTCTCATTTTTTGGTACTTAATATATTTTGTAGGACGTGAAATGCCCCAGGACAATTAATCTCAGTAGACAGCTCTCTGTCTCAGCTTCAGTGGCAGTGATTTCGACAAGTAGCACTTCTGAGTGCTGTCTGAGTTTTATTCTAGTATTTGGGAAGTAAAGGAGAATATATTGCAATGGCATGACACAAATAATTTGGAAGCGGTTTACTATGCTGAGCTTATTTGTTTCGAAGAATGAGAGTAAAACTACTTTGTGAAAGAGGAGGGTCTGCTAAAAAAGGTATCATTTCATGGGTATCTGAAAGATAAATGGCTGAAATTAATGAATAAATACAGCTAAAACCTATGGCTTAGAAATGGATCAGCAGTGAAGGGGTTAAGAATCCAAGCAAGTCTGGCATTTTTACTTTGTATGTGTTAAATCACAATTTCCATCTGCTGCATCCACACATAATATATACTTTTTAAAGGATACAGATGGCTTTACTTTTCTGTGAAATACATAGTAAATACAGTCCTTATATTGCAATTTATTAAAAAAAGTGTGTGGGGGGGGAAACCACAACTACCAACATCAAGGGGAACTCTTTAGATGGGAACCTAATGCCATTACACAACATCCTGCCTTTTTTTCAGCTCATAGGCATAATGGATGGTTTATTTATTCCGTGCGCCAAGCAATCACTGTTTTAGGGCAGGAAAACATGGCAGGCACTGCAGAAAATATGGGGGACATAGAGAGACTGGAAATGCATTAACCCTTTCACTACCAAGTGATTTTCCAAAAACACACTGTCAGAAACCAGTGGTTTTTGGAAAATCATTTTAAATAAATTTTAAAGACATATTTGAGGTTCTACCGTTTGTATGTCTTACTGTAAATAACCTATTTTGGCCAGTAGATGGTGCCATCTACTGCCAAATTGAGTTAGAGGTTTGAGCTGGTCTATTTTCTTGTATTTCTCCCTGCATCAGCTGCTGACAGCTTCTGAAAGCTTGATATTTCAGAGCTTTGAGCAGCTGATTTTACAGTTTTAGCTCTTTAAGCCCATAGGGCATTATGCCCATAGGGCTGTAACTTTGGTGGCACCTTCTGAAGTCCAAAAGCAAATGAAATTCATTTGCAGCAAACAAATTTAATTTACTTTTGGGCTGCAGATCAGCATACCAAGATATCTTGATATTGGGGCACCAGATGGAGCCTTTGAAGCCCAAGATATCTCTTTCGGTAGTGAAGGGGTTAATAACATTTCATCCCCGCCCCATCACTCATAAAACAGGAAGCAGTTATATGCAATGTTGCTGCACTGGGACCTAGCTGTTCTCTGTTCAGTTGTTGAAACATTAAGAGTAGATGAAGGGTAGTTGTGGAGGTTATTCGGCTTTTTTTCATTACTAGACTAACTAGGATTCTTTTTATTGTAATGTTTTCCTAAATAGGTATACAAAACGCATTTTGCACATATTTTGTGATTGCATGCACAGTAAGGTTTGGACAAATTGCCACCTGCTATTCTGAAAATCAATAGAGCACTGAAAGTACTAGAATAAACAAAAACAACATTAGTACAACATAGCAGTAAAATGTAGAAATTCCACAATGGAATATATAAAAAGAAACAAATAGAAAAGAGCTTATTGGAATACAATGACATCTTCCTGATGTGGAAGGTCAGTATGGAAGGTCAGTATGCCAATCATCATAGGATGTCCATCAAATAATAGAAAAGAATACTCCCAAAATTAACATAGAATCGGTATGAGAACATGTATTGATAATAAAATAATATAATAATTAAAATGGGATAAAATGAGATAAACTGTGAATAGCTACAGCTTTTCATCCAATATTCACTTCCGGCAGGACTTCATTAAGAAAGATGTTAGTAGATGTCATCCCTTTATATTCCTGTGTCACTTTCATGACAAACTGTTGTGGTCACATCCTCTTTCAACTGATTTTTCTGCCGATTAAATCCATTGCGTGTAATTGTGCATCCATCATCTTTTCCTGTCTGTGTATAGCAAATTTTGTTGTCTCCACCAATTTAGTCCAGTGCATTCCACACATCATTTCATCAAGTTTTTTAACCTTTTTTACTGGTGGTGAAATGCAAATAACACGAGTCCTAGCTGTTCATGATAAAGAAAAGCGCAATTCTGCAAGTTAATTCCATATGTAAATATATAACAAAAAGGAGAAGAATGAATACAAGAATACCGTAAAAGAACAACTAGCATGGCAAATTACAAATGATTTATGTTGTTGAATATCACATACGCAATAGTTCTGATTAAATAAAAATGAAAATATAAAAATATGGATGTACTGTAGAATAAAAAAATAAAACTCAAGAATGAAAATAAAAATAAATTAAGAAGAAAAGAAAATTAACATCAAATTGTGAAATAATCATATCTATTATTTATATATTAAAGAAGGTTATATACTATGTTTTAAAATGATATTCTTGTAAAGGATACCATAAGGTAATAAAGTGAAATATATTCAATTAGAAAATACATATGTATAAAGTGTATGTTTAAAATTATAGTTTATTATAATAATGATAAAATAATCAATATGTGTGATGTTTAATTTGTGAAAATAAAAAATGTGGTAAATATATGTAATAGATAGGCAAATGCATAACATGAGGAAATGTATGTAAGCATCAACAAACAAATGGCATTTAGTATGCATTACAGATATTTTGGCAGATCACTTCATAAAAGAAATATGCAGAAACATTTTATATGAATGAAGCTGGTTCTATTAATAGCAGATGTGTTGGTTTGTTTGTTTTTTGGCAAATACAGAATCAAAAATGAAATAAACAATATGAATTTTAATAACTGGCTTTACATTATTGAAGGCAATATTATTATTCTTGGTCCATTTCTTATTATTTGGTATTCTTACAAGTGTTTTATCTTACTTAAATGAAATTCATATACAATAACACTGCAGGGAACAAACCCTTTTATTTAGATTATTATTTTACATCTTACTTGTTAAACAAAAACCTACCGTCCAGTCTGCTGAAACGTATTTCCGTCTTATTGAAGCTTTGTTTGCGGAATCAAAGATAGTGACAATATTATGACGGAAGGTTTCGGAATGTATCCTCTTGTTAACATTCTTCCTAACCTCAATTATAGTTGAACATAACATTGTTGTTATTATTATACATTTTTATAAAGAGTCAACTGATTTCTTAGCGCTACACAAGATCAGTAGACAGGGGGAATAATAAAATGGAACATAAACGTCAAAAAACTCAGTAATAATAATAATAATAATAATATTAACCCCTTCACTGTTGAGCCATTTCACGTCTGTGTGCTGAGCTCATTATAAAATGTTTTTGCTTATTATGTTTAAACACGATTTGAAGCTGATGAAGTCAGAGAGGGTGTGCTGGATGTCTGCTGCCCATGCCTGCCTTGTCCTAGAGATTTTCATCTGGTCCCTTGCTCTGCTCACACTGGGGTCTGATGGGGTCTAGGTATACATGTACAGTTGTGTTCAAAATTATTCAACCCCCACTGAAATTGAGTGTTTTGGCCAGTTTGACATTGATTTTGATCATTCAGTCATCTTGCTTACAATTAAATCAAAGAGGCACGTGTAGGTCAGACAAATATAACATAACATTTATAATGAAATAACCACAAATGTCTTTTCTGTGCTCACATCATTATCAGTTTTATTCAACCCCCAAGTGACATTCAATCTTAGTACTTAGTACAACATCCTTTTACAGTTATAACAGCTTTTAAACGTGAAGCATAGCTTGACACAAGTGTCTTGCAGCGATCTACGGGTATCTTCGCCCATTCGTCATGGGCAAAAGCCTCCAGTTCAGTCACATTCTTAGGCTTGCGCACTGCAACTGCTTTCTTTAAGTCCCACCAGAGGTTCTCAATCGGATTTAAGTCAGGTGACTGCGATGGCCACTCCAAAATGTTCCAGCCTTTAAGCTGCAACCATGCTCTAGTGGACTTGGAGGTATGCTTGGGATCATTGTCCTGTTGAAAGGTCCAACGTCTCCCAAGCCTCAGGTTTGTGACGGACTGCATCACATTGTCATCCAATATCTCCTGGTACTGAAGAGAATTCATGGTACCTTGCACACGCTGAAGCTTCCCTGTACCTGCAGAAGCAAAACAGCCCCAAAGCATGATTGACCCCCCGCCATGCTTCACAGTAGGCAAGGTGTTCTTTTCTTCATAGGCCTTGTTCTTCCTCCTCCAAACATAGCGTTGATCCATGGGCCCAAACAGTTCTAATTTTGTTTCATCAGTCCACAGAACACTATCCCAAAACTTCTGTGGTTTGTCCACATGACTTTTGGCATACTGCAGTCGACTCTTCTTATTCTTTGGAGACAGCAAGGGGGTGCGCCTGGGAGTTCTGGCATGGAGGCCTTCATTACGCAGTGTGCGCCGTGTTGTCTGAGCTGAAACTTCAGTACCCACATCTGACAAATCTTTTCTCAGTTCCTCAGCAGTCACACGGGGACTTTTCTCCACTCTACGCTTCAGGTAGCGCACAGCAGTCGAAGTCAGCATCTTCTTTCTGCCACGACCAGGTAGTGTTTCAACAGTGCCCTTTGCCTTGAATTTGCGAATGATGCTTCCTATGGTCTCTCTTGGTATGTTTAACATCTTTGCAATCTTCTTATAGCCATTGCCCTTCCTGTGAAGAGTAATCACCTCTTCTCTTGTCTTCCTGGACCATTCTCTTGACTTCACCATGTTTGTAACCACACCAGTAAATGTCTAGAAGGAGCTGAGTATCACAGTCATTTTAAAGCTGCCTAATTGGTGCTTATTATGCTTTATTGCTGCTCCGTGACATCCACAGGTGTTTTCAATACCTGATTGAAAACACTTGAATGAACCTCTGTTCTTCAGAGTGGTAGTCTTTAAGGGGTTGAATAATTGTGTCAATGAAGAATTCACAAAAGAAACTTTTACTACTGTATCACAAAACCAATTGATGTCATTTTAGTTGCATATGGTTCTTTAAAAAGTCCTTGTAGGATTTCATTCTGAATACAATTACAAATGTACACTAAATTCCCTAAAACCCTTTACAGCATTGGGGGTTGAATAATTTTGAACACAACTGTATCTGGGGTCTGATGGTGTCAGTGGCGGAACTACCGCCATAGCGACCCATGTGGGTGCTATGGGCAGGGCAGCCATCAGAAATGATGGGGCCCCTTACTAAACCTCACGATGGGGCCCCCCCGGGCCCCCCCTGGCACTCCCTCAACCTCTAACAGCTTTTCTCCCCTTCAAAAAAAAAAAAAAGGACATAACATAGCACCACAGCAATAAAACTCCCAGTAATGTGCAGTGTGTATTAGCGTATCACAGTATCCACAGCAATAAAACTCACAGTAATGAGCAGTGTATATGAACGTATCACAGAATCCACAGCAATAAATCTCACAGAAACGGGCTGTGTATGATGGCCTTTGGGTCTGGTCCCTGGGCCTTGGGGTCTGGTCTGGGCCCTGGGGTCTGTGTTCTGGGCCTTTGGGTCGGGGCTGGGCCTGGTCCCTGGGCCTTGGGGTCTGGGCTGGGCCCTGGGTCTGGTCCTTAGGGTCTAGTCCCTGAGGTCTGGGCCCTGGGTCTAGGCTGGGCCTGGTCCTTGGGTCTGGCCTGGGGTGTGGTCCCTGGGTCTGGGCCTTGGGGCCTGGGGTCTGGTCCCTGGGGTCTGGTCCCTGGGTCTAGGCTTGGGGTCTGGGCCCTGAGTCTGGGCTGGGGTCTGGTCCCTGGGGCCTGGTCCCTGGGGTCTGGGACCTGGTCTCTGGGTCTGGT
This sequence comes from Leptobrachium leishanense, assembly GCA_009667805.1. Classification (NCBI taxonomy): domain Eukaryota; kingdom Metazoa; phylum Chordata; class Amphibia; order Anura; family Megophryidae; genus Leptobrachium; species Leptobrachium leishanense. The sequence continues at coordinate 256,579,361 of CM019067.1, forward strand.
CCCTGGGCCTTGGGGTCTGGGTTTGGGCCTAGGGGTCTGGGCCCAAGGGTCTAGGCCCTGGGGTCTAGGCCCTGGTCCCTGAGTCTGGCCTGGGGTCTTGTCCCTGGGTCTGTGCTTTGGGTCTTGGGGACTGGTCCCTGGGGTCTGGCCTGGGCCCTGGGGTCTGGTCCCTGGGTCTTGGGGCCTGGTCCCTGGGGTCTGGCCTGGGCCCTGGTCTCTGGGTCTGGTCCCTGGGGTCTGGGCCCTGGATCTGGGCCCTGGGCCTTGGGGACTGGGCCCTGTGCCTGGGTTTGGGCCTAGGGGTCTGGGCCTTGGGGTCTGGGTCCTGCGTTTGGGCCTAAGGGTCTGGGCCCTGGGTCTAGGCCTTGGGTCTGGGCCCTGAGTCTGGCCTGGGGTCTGGTCCCTGGGTCTGGTCCCTGGTCCCTGGGTCTGGTCCCTGGGTATGGGCCTTAGGGTCTGGGCCCTGGGTTTGGGCCTTGGTCTGGGCCCTGGGCCTTGGTATTGGCCCTGGGGTCTGGGCCATGGGGTCTGGGCCCTGGGTTTGGGCCTAAGGGTCTGGGCCCTGGGGTCTGGGACCTGGTCTCTGGGTCTGGTCCCTGGGCCTTGGGGTCTGGGTTTGGGCCTAGGGGTCTGGGTTTGGGCTAGGGGTCTGGGCCCAAGGGTCTAGGCCCTGGGGTCTAGGCCCTGGTCCCTGAGTCTGGCCTGGGGTCTTGGGGACTGGTCCCTGGGGTCTGGCCTGGGCCCTGGGTCTAGGCCTTGGGTCTGGGCCTGAGTCTGGCCTGGGGTCTGGTCCCTGGGTCTTGGGGCCTGGTCCCTGGGGTCTGGCCTGGCCCTGGTCTCTGGGTCTGGTCCCTGGGTCTGGGCCCTGGGTTTGGGCCTTGGTCTGGGCCCTGGGCCTTGGTATTGGCCCTGGGGTCTGGGCCCTGGGGTCTGGGCCCTGGGGTCTGGTCCCTGGGGTCTGGGCCATGGGGTCTGGGCCCTGAGTCTGGCCTGGGGTCTGGTCCCTGGGGCCTGGTCCCTGGGGTCTGGGACCTGGTCTCTGGGTCTGGTCCCTGGGCCTTGGGGTCTGGGTTTGGGCCTAGGGGTCTGGGTTTGGGCCTAAGGGTCTGGGCCCTGGGGTCTAGGCCCTGGTCCCTGAGTCTGGCCTGGGGTCTTGTCCCTGGGTCTGTGCTTTGGGTCTTGGGGACTGGTCCCTGGGGTCTGGCCTGGGCCCTGGGGTCTGGTCCCTGGGTCTTGGGGCCTGGTCCCTGGGGTCTGGCCTGGGCCCTGGTCTCTGGGTCTGGTCCCTGGGGTCTGGGCCCTGGATCTGGGCCCTGGGCCTTGGGGACTGGGCCCTGTGCCTGGGTTTGGGCCTAGGGGTCTGGGCCTTGGGTCTGGGTCCTGCGTTTGGGCCTAAGGGTCTGGGCCCTGGGTCTAGGCCTTGGGTCTGGGCCCTGAGTCTGGCCTGGGGTCTGGTCCCTGGGTCTGGTCCCTGGTCCCTGGGTCTGGTCCCTGGGTATGGGCCTTAGGGTCTGGGCCCTGGGTTTGGGCCTTGGTCTGGGCCCTGGGCCTTGGTATTGGCCCTGGGGTCTGGGCCATGGGGTCTGGGCCCTGGGTTTGGGCCTAAGGGTCTGGGCCCTGGGGTCTGGGACCTGGTCTCTGGGTCTGGTCCCTGGGCCTTGGGGTCTGGGTTTGGGCCTAGGGGTCTGGGTTTGGGCCTAGGGGTCTGGGCCCAAGGGTCTAGGCCCTGGGGTCTAGGCCCTGGTCCCTGAGTCTGGCCTGGGGTCTTGGGGACTGGTCCCTGGGGTCTGGCCTGGGCCCTGGGGTCTGGTCCCTGAGTCTGGCCTGGGGTCTGGTCCCTGGGTCTTGGGGCCTGGTCCCTGGGGTCTGGCCTGGGCCCTGGTCTCTGGGTCTGGTCCCTGGGGTCTGGGCCCTGGATCTGGGCCCTGGGCCTTGGGGACTGGGCCCTGTGCCTGGGTTTGGGCCTAGGGGTCTGGGCCTTGGGGTCTGGGTCCTGCATTTGGGCCTAAGGGTCTGGGCCCTGGGTCTAGGCCTTGGGTCTGGGCCCTGAGTCTGGCCTGGGGTCTGGTCCCTGGGTCTGGGCTCTGGTCCCTGGGTCTGGTCCCTGGGTATGGGCCTTAGGGTCTGGGCCCTGGGTTTGGGCCTTGGTCTGGGCCCTGGGCCTTGGTATTGGCCCTGGGGTCTGGGCCATGGGGTCTGGGCCCTGGGTTTGGGCCTAAGGGTCTGGGCCCTGGGTTTGGGCCTAGGGGTCTGGGCCCTGGGTATGGGCCTAGGGTTCTGGGCCCTGGGGTCTGGACCCCGGGGTGGGCCTGGGCTGGACCCCTGGATGGGGCTGGACCTGGACTGGACCCCGGGCCTGGTCTGGACCCTGGGATGGGCCTGGGCTGGACCCCGGGATGGGCCTGGGCCCCGGGATGGGCCTGGGCTGGACCCCGGGCCCGGTCTCGACCACGGGATGGGCCTGGGCTGGACCCCGGGATGGACCTGGGATGGGCCCGGGCCCTGGTTGGCTTGGGGCCTGCCTGGGCCCCGGGATGGGCCTGGGCTGGACCCTGGGCCTGGTCTGGACCCAGGGATGGGCCCGGTCTGGACCCCTGGATGGGCCCGGGCCCGGTCTGGACCCCGGGATGGGCCTGGGCCCGGTCTGGGGGAATGTGCCCGGGTTAGCTTGGGGTCTGGGCCCGGGTCCATACTCACCCGTTACACAGTCTTCTGTCCTGGACTGGTCCTCTCTCCTTCTTCTCTTCTTCTTCTGCTGCTGCATTCTCTGCTTCTTCTTAGTTCTCCCCGACAGCTTGGTTTTGACGCCGCGCGTCACGTGTGCGCTGTCACACACGTGACTGGGGGCGGTGCCAAAGCAGCGTGCTTTGGCAGTACGCGCACGCTGCTTGGCCCGCCCGGCCAGGGGAATAAGAGCGCCAGCGGCCGCCATCATTAGCACAGCGGAAGGGCTCCGGCGGCCCGGGCCCCCCCGGGCACCGGGCCCCTTACTGCTGTATGGGGCGTAATGCCCTGATGGCGGCCCTGGCTATGGGGCCCGCAGCCGTGTGGGGCCTGGCATTGGCATAAACCCCCCTCCTGGTTGTTACACCACTGCTCCCCAGTGCCAGCGGTGTCCCGTGCCCAGCCAGTGGCTCGCAGAGACGGCAGAGTGTGAGCCTGGCAGAGCCGAGCTCCTTCCCCTCTGACACCGCCCCCAAGGTCTGAAAGTCGTCAGACCCCCGCTGATTAGGTCCCGCGCCGTGCCATGTGACTTCATCAGAGGGGGTCGATGGCCAGTGTTCTGGCTCCAGCACCTGCCTGTGACCGGACATCTCTCTACTGGCTCCTGCAACTCATGAGGTATGTGGGGGTATGAATTGATATTTCGGGGGGATTAATTGATATGGGGGATTCATTGATATGGGGTAATTGATATTGGGGGATTAATGGATATTGGGGGAGAAATTAATTGATATGGGGTATTAATTAAATTGATTTGGGGGGAATTTATTTGAGGGGGAATATATTTGGGGGAATTGATATTGGGGGAATTAATATGGGGAAATTAATTGATATTGGGGGATTGATATGCTGGGGGGGAGAAATTAATTGACATGCTGGGGAGAAATTAATTAAATGGTATGCCGGGGGATTAATTAATTCATTGGTATGCTGGGGGGAGAAATTAATTGGTATGCTGGGGGAGATATTAATTATGCTGGGGAGATATTAATTATACTGGGGGGAGAAATTAATTATGCTGGAGAGAAATTAATGAATTAATTGGTATGCTGGGGAGAACTCAATGGATTGGTTTGCTGGGGGAGAACTGAATGAATTGGTAGGCTGGGGAGGAATGAATGAATGAATTGGTAGGCTGGGGAGGAATGATTGAATGAATTGGTATGCTGGGGAGGAATGAATGAATTGATATGCTGGGGGAGTAATGAATTGATATGCTGGGGAGGAATGAAGGAATGAATTGATATGCTGGGGAGGAATGAATGAATGAATTGACATGCTGGGGAGGAATGAATGAATTTACATGCTGGGGAGGAATGAATGAATGAATTGATATGCTGGGGAGGAATGAATGAATGAATTGACATGCTGGGGAGGAATGAATGAATGAATTGATATGCTGGGGAGGAATGAATGAATGAATTGACATGCTGGGGGAGGAATGAATGAATGAATTGAAATGCTGGGGAGGAATGAATGAATGAATTGACATGCTGGGGAGGAATGAATGAATAAATTGAAATGCTGGGGAGGAATGAATGAATGAATGAATTGCTATGCTGGGGAGGAATGAATGAATGAATTGATATGCTGGGGAGGAATGAATGAATTAATTGATATGCTGGGGGAGGAATGAATTAATTAATTGATATTGGTACTGTGCCACATGAGTGTAGTAATGTGTTGTTCAATGGCATTAGTTAATTTTTTTGTGTGTGGGGGTAGGCTGCGGGGGGTGTTAGCTTGCAGGCAGGGGGGGACATACAACATTTTGCTATGGGGCCCTGTGATTTCTAGTTATGCCCCTAGATGGGACCTAGGTATACATGTATCTGGGGTCTGATGTGTCTCGGGATACATGTATCTGGAGGTCTGATGTGTCTGAGCATACATGTATCTGGAGGTCTGATGTGTCTGAGTATACATGTATCCGGAGGTCTGATATGTCTGAGCATACATGTATCTGGGGTCTGATGTGTCTCGTATTCATGTATCTGGAGTGATTGTGGAGATGAAAAAATGCACTAAGCATATTAAGAGTTGAGTAGTTACACTTAGATATTTTGTTTGCATCCCCATTGATGTAAAGCACTTATTTTCCTTTAAGAGGGTGTGTTTGGTGGCAGAGTTAATGGCAGGGTAGGGGTTAGGTGGGGCAACTTGTGTCACGTAACTCTTATAACGATGATTAAAGTTCAAGAAGTGACGGTCTACCGGTTTGTCTGACCGTTTATCCCGGTATGCAATACAGATATTAGAACGGTGGTTCCTTTTGCGCTCATATGTGCCCGATGTAGGCAAGTCCACATGGGCATGTTATTTTATAGACTACATAGTCTGTTTTACACGAGATATTATGTCTGATGTTGTACGTCTTCCCTGTGTGTGGATGGGAAAATACTTTCGAAGGTATCGTGTGGCTGCAAGTAACGCACCTTCTGCTCCCTACATTTACAAATTTACTAGCCTCCTATGTGTAGCTAGAGACCGGATCCGTTTGTACCAGCAGATCTCGCAGATTCCTTCCACTTCTGTAACAAACCATTGGCTTCTGTTTAAATATCTCTGGGAGTGTAGGATCGTGTCTTGAAATATGCCAGTTTCTATTGATGACCTTTGCCAATTCACTCCAGGCTGTATTGAATTGTGTTGAAAGCCAAAGTCTTTTATTCCGTCTTGTTCTTTTCTCACACAGTTCTGTTATTTTATTCATTGCTGAATCCAAAAGTTTTACCGAATATACACTTTCCCAAGATTTTTTATACATTTTTTTCATCTGTTCTTGTCGGATGTTTTCATCAGAGTTATTTCTGGAAATTGTGCATATGGGAGCGATCTGTGGACGTGTTCTGGGTGTGCACTCGAGGCGTGTAAAATGGTGTTCCTGTCAGTTGGTTTAGAGTATAATGAGTGTTGTAGATGACTGCCATCCTTAAAACTTTCTACATCCAAGAACTGTACTCTGGACATATCTGCTTGCAAGGTGAATTTATATATATATATATATATATATATAACAGATTTACCAGACCCAGGATGCATACAAGTGAGACAGATGACATTTGCATATCCTACCCAGAATTCCTTGCTGCATATGGGGAATGTGGCACAGGAGCTCTGGGATGCAATTCATGGTTTTCAGGTGGCTTCTGCAATAATAAACACACTTATTATAGTGTGGAGGCTTTTTGATTCACTTTTGTCCTCCATCCACCACAACCCTTGTAGATACTGACTTGCTCTACGGGTCCCAAGCATCCACTGCAACTGGTCATCATGCCTAGCTCCTAGCTGATGAGGGTCCAACAAACCCGAAACAGCGCTGTCCTAGGAGTGGCTTTGACCAGTTGCATAAACCTTTTCTCTGCTAGAAAGTCACCGTGTGGCATAGCATTGATTTTAGGGCTCTGTGTAATAACAGACCCAGGATGCATAAATGTAAGACAGATGTCATTTGCATATCCTACCCAGAATTCCTTGCTGCATATGGGGAATGTGGCACAGGAGCTCTGGGATGCAATTCATCGAATTGCTGTGATGTGCAGGTGGCTTCTGCAATAATAAACATATATATATATATATATATCAGCATTTCACATAGGAGAAAATTGGAAATCTTGAATTCAAGAATATTCTCTTTGACTAAATATCCAAAATATTTTGCCATATTTTATCCTGAAGAATATGTAATCCAGTGACACCTTAACTGTCACAACTATTCATTGTATTATACAGTAAAGATAATCCAACATACTTTTTTAATAGACTGAATTACATTATAATTGTCAACTGAAAAAGATTTGTCAAAACTTTAATGGTACTATTGCCAAAGGGTCAGTACCCTGATTCCTTCTAGTTGTTTGTCTATCAATAATGAATTCAAGGATTCGAATTGTTGTCTCAGTCAGAGTTGAAGAACTATGACCTCACTACCTGCATGCATTTAGAGAAGAAGAAAAAAACCTTTCAAGGACAGAACTGTATTCATTGCTAGTCAGTATGGATATTCCCCCCCTAAGGGATGCTTCATTACTCTTAAGAAAAGTTTTAATGTTCCAATTATAAGTAACTCATTCTTAATGGAGTTCCCACTCATCATTAAATGTGTTAAAGACTCTTATTATGAATGATCATACTATTCCATCATATTTTACCTTAAAAGTACTACTGGTTTAAGATAGTTAAGAGTCATTTTTATTTTACAGTTTTTCAATTCTTTAAGATGTGATCAAGGTTAAAGAGTCGATTCCTTACTTAATCCTTTCTGTGTGTCAGGTTAAAGCAAATGTCAAAAAGGCTAATAGCTTACAATTTATCTTCCTGTCCATGTGCATTGTAAGGCTCCCATTCAATATCTTTTCATTTCTCCTCTATGTACTTTTTCTTGTGACATTACTTTTTTCTTATTTTTAGAAGATTATTTTTTTCTTTTTAGGTTGACTAGTTTCCTTCTTAAATGGAAATTATAGAAGCCGAGATTGCTGTCAACCTCTTGACATCTCCTTGCATTGATGTTGACTTCTGATGTAAGAATTTTTCTAGCATAATGTAGGTCACAAAACACATATGATTTCAAAGTAGTCCACAACATGATCGTTTTTCTGGGTAATAACACATTGCATAGCACATTTGATTATCACAAATCAATTAAGCAGACATGCTCTAGTATGTATATATATATATAGTATATTATAGATATGCTTTCACATGTATAATATGTTTAAAATACAGTTTAATTTGGGCAAATTGTCTAAATCGGTGCCTTTCACAGCCGCATTTTGATTGTTTTTTGGTTTAGAAGATCGGCTCGCACTCATTTTTTCCCAATAAAAATATAAGATGAAATATCGGCTATTACGCTATACTTTTTAATGAAAATATCAGCTGTATCGATTCCATTTGGATTTATTAGAATACCAGTTTTTTAAAAAAAATTACAATTCCTGAAAAGTGTTGATAGAGGGAATTAGACTGAAATCCTTTTTAAGCATCAAATTGTTCTAATAGTCATGTTTAAAAGCAAAAATCTGTATGATGCTGGTCGAAATAAGCTCTTCTGTCGTGTTTTACCAGCTTGTTCTTTTTGGACCAGCACAATTTTTCAAATTTCGGCTCAGCCTGAATTTTTTCAGTTGTGTCAGAATACTATACTCATGTATTATAATGCAACTATTATTGTTTATGTGACTTATGAGCTATATACTGTTTAGACTGTATCAGCTATAAAGAATTTTCCAATAAGTTGAATAAGTCGATATTTCAAAAAAGGGTTTTGACTGAATGCAGGCAACATTTTTTCCAAAAACAAATTGACTGATAGAATTCAGTCAAGCCTATGGCTGGATGTCAGATGTCTGTAAAAAGTAAAAAAAAGATTTTCAAAGACATTTTGAAGAGACATCTTGAAGCGTTGCAGCGGCCGCAGCAGAGGCAGCCTGTTGGTTGAATAACATTTCTTCAGTCTCCCACCAAGCAAGGTGATTCGTCAAAAATCTGCAATTTCAGCCCTGGAATTACCTGTTGGCGATTATCTTGGAAGGAGGTCACGATGATATCCCTTGATGATGGACTCCAGGAGATGACCAACTCCCAGGAAGGAGGTCACAGTGATATCCCTTGATGATGGACTCCAGGAGATGACCAACTCCCATTCCAACCAGGAGGGGTAACAAAGTACCTGCTATGTGCCTACTTTGTATTCACTTCTTGTGAGTGTTATTCTAGCGGGGCTCGATTGCTATACACTTTTATCTGCTATCTGCACTATGGTTGTGTAATTTATTTTACAGATACCGTTCCTACTTGACTATTTATCTTGAGAAAGAGCTGAAAAATGCAGAATAGGCTCTTAAACATGGTAGTGAAGTAAAATAGATAATAGGAATAGGCATGAATCTAAGATAAAGACATGGTTCAATTTAATTAGAGTGGCAGTTTTTTTTTACAAAAACATAAGCTAGTTTTCAGATATCAGCTGATTCCTTCGAACACACTCAGCCTCAACCGAAATCTGAAATATGTGCCTGTTTCAGTCAAAAACTTTAGTTATTACTGAGTTATTTAGCATAGAATATCAATATAATTATTAGTTAATTGCTTCAGTAGAAAGCAGGGCAGCTTATGTAAATGCCCAGCTATCCAGTGCAGACATTATTATTATTATTTATTAAGTGCCAAAACATTCTGCAGTGCTGCACAAAAGGTACAATGGGTAAATACAAAAGGGATCCAAAATCTAACCGGACGTTCTGTGAGTCTCTCTCAAGTGAATGCGGGCTCATTGACACCGACAAACACTTCTGGTGCTCCCAGATTTTCATTCGGGAGAGGTTTGATCCATCGGAGGCCAAGCTCAGTTTAAGCCAATCATTCAATGATTGGCTTAAAATGGAGCATGCTCCCTCGCTACGCGGTGCAGCAGACCGGGAGGTGTAGTTCTCACCTAGGCTCCACTGGAGCAGGCTCCTCCACCACTTCCACCGATAATACAGCCAGCCCCCTGTAACAGACTCCCCCCTGTCATTGCGGACAGGTGATGTCAGTCTCTAACAGACACGTGATCTCCTCGCACTCTGCGTCATCACCGCTCGCTTCATTTCCTTATTTCTCCAGCATCTTCTCATAATAACTTGGCGGCTGGAAAACTTACTAACAGTTCTGACTGCAATTATCATTCTAGTGACATAGTGCTAGAGAGCAGAGCTGAGCACCCAGGCGGTATCTTGTGTTATACAGAGAGAGAGCCACAGAGGGGTATTATATCCTGACTTTGCTATACAGAGAGAGAGAGCCTCAGAGGGGGTAGCCTGACTGTTTCTAATTATTTTCATTTTTATTTGAAAATAAAAATGAACAGTGAAAAAAACTCACCATCTAACGGGGGGGGGAGGGGGTAGGGTGAGTAGGCTGTCACTCTCCCTGAAATGGGTTTTGCAAGTTGGGATGTCTGAGACAATACAATACAATACATCAACATGTCTCGATTCTGCTGGTCTGTGTTCTCTTTAATTATCCCCTGGACACCAAAGGGCTCCTGGTGTCCAGGGCCGAGACATGCTGATGACTGTCTGGGATGATTGGCATATAAACGAGTTCCAGTCTTTAAAGGGAGAAGTGATAAACACACATACTAATTTTTAAAATTAGGGTTTCAGTGTGGTTTTCCCTTTTTCCCTGCCCGAACAGCCATTTTCCACCCCTTTCAGTTTTTGATATATTTTTTGCAGGAATTGAAATGCCAGGATACCCTTAATTAAATCTGAAGTTCTGAAAATTGAACGAATTTAAGCCAAAAAAACCCCAAGTACATCTCGGTGCCAAAGCTGAATCTAATCGAGCACCAAGCTTGAAATTTAGAATGGGGAGAGGCATTTGGCGGCGGGATGCCACATGAATGATTGCAATCTCAAAAGCTCATGTAGCGCTCACTCCCGGAGGAGCCGCTGAATTTAAACCTTGGGTCAGTCTCCCCGCACTAGGGAATAAATATACACCAGCACTGTTGTGGATTTTATAAGTTATATAGTTTACTGAATAAACTGGCATATAAAGAGCAACACGGTATACGTATATATATATATATATTTACAGTAGTTCGTAATGCGAGAAACGCGCAGCGGAAAAGAAAAAGGAATTTTAACTCCTTCGTGTTTGGAGTGTGAGTCCCGTACAGGTTGTGTCCCAAGAAAGTGTACGTGTATGCGTGTATTGGTACCTGGGTACAATATTCAACTGGCCAGTGAATGATTTCAGGTGTGTCTTCGACTAGTCACGTTGGGGCCCTGTAGGTTTTGACAAATCTGCAGCGTGCTTTATTATTTTTACTGTGGCCGGGAAGGCCTCTCACCCATCCGTCAGATACTCTGCGCTCTGCTTGACCCAGGACGTCTCTCCGCTCGATTTAACTGGGACTCTGTGTCACCGGATCCGCTGTCTTGCTTGTCTTTTTCTGCCACAAGATGCTCAGCTCACCGCCTGCACTCCCATTAGATCATCTGCTGTCTCCTTACTCGGGGTCCTTCGGCATACTCTGTATCTGTGTAAAGTTATCAGCGGTGGATCACTAGGTCTTTGGCAAGTAAAGGGAAACCGATCTCCAGCTCCGCTAGGCCGCACCTGTGCTCCGGCCTGGTCACAATCGTTATCTCTCTCACGTGCATCTTGCTCCCCTCACTTCTCTGCGCGCTCTGGCGGTTCTCTCCACGAGGCTGCGGATGTAAGTCTCTCTTTCCCACCCACTTCCTGTTCCCGCCCGCAAAGCATGCTGGAAAACGTAGTCCCAATGTCCAGTGTCTTACATTGCGCTTGTCTCCCTCTGGTGGCCAAAAATAAGTACTACAACAACAGTGTTTTAAAACCAGCGCTACACTCATTTTTGAAATGGATAAATACGATCAGAACCAAATGGTCTGTTTTTGATTTTTGGTAGAATTATACATATTAGGATAAAGTCATCAAACATAATTGTTCTTTTCACATGCTCTTTGTCTTTACTTTAGACCACGAAGGTCCGAGTGACCTTTGAATGGTTGGGCAACTTTGATGCTACTAGGCATGTTTCCCAGCTACATTATCTTTATCACTGCTATTACATTATTGATATTTAGAAATTATTTTACTCTAGGGGTTATTTAAAGAGCACTGAAAATTCACTGAATATCAGTGCTCTTTCTTTTGGTGCACTTCGGTGCAATGTGGCTAGTTCAATTCGCCGACCCTGCAGTGAATTCAGCATTCACTGCAGGGTCCCCTAAGTATACCGAATGAATCCACCGAATGCATCCGATAACCTGCGGAACGCAGCCGCAAACCGCAGAATGCAGCCTACGATAAGCCGAATACACCACCAAATGCCTCTGATCGGCTGCGAAGAACGTTGCCAGAAAAAGCCGACCAGTTGACGAACAGGGGTAAAGAAAACAAAAAAATATTTTTAAAAAGCCTTTTAAACAAAAATAATGCATGAAAATGCATGGAAATTATACAGGGTGTCCATAAAGTCTCTTTACCACACATTCATCTAAAGCAGAGGATCACTACTGTCATTGCCACCATTGATGAGGGTATGCTACAGCGAACATGGCAGATAAGAAATGAAATCTCCACAATACTATCTTCACCCATGCAGGAAGATGCTAACCATGTCTATCCTCACATGTTTAACTCGTTCCCTTCAGCTACTGAACAAGAGGTCCTTAAACTACTATGATCCTCTCATCCCACTACCTGCCCCCTTGACCCCGTTCCCTCACATCTTGCCAAAATACTCTCTGTTTCTCTTGTACCGTCCTCTTGTACCGTCCTTGACCAACAGTTTTATTCTGTCTTTAACCTCTGTGGTCTTTCCTGCTCCCCTCAAACATGCCACAGTAGTCCCAATCCTAAAAAACCCGTCTCTGGATCCAACTGCTCCCTCCAACTACCGCCCCATTTCCCTGCTCCCTTTTGCCTCCAAACTCCCTGAAAAGCTTGTGTATGCCTATCTGATTGACTACCTCAACACCCACTCTCTCCTTGACCCTCTGCAATCTGGCTTTCGCTCACTGCACTCAACAGAAACGGCTCTTGCGAAACTGACCAATGACCTTGCAACTGCAAATCCTATGGGTGCTACTCACTGCTGATCCTTCTTGACCACTCTTCTTGCCACCTTTGATACAGTTGACCACTCAATCCTCCTTCAAACTCTTAGTGATATAGGCCTTCAAAGTACTGTACTTTCATGGTTCGCTTCCTACCTGTCCCAACGATCACTTAGTGTCTCAGTTGCAGGAAGTACCTCCTCCCTGCAGCCTGTCTCTGTTGGGGTTCCCCAAGGTTCACTACTGGGCCCTCTACTTTTTACAGTCTACACTGCCTCTCTAGCAAACTGATCAGCTCCTTTGGATTCCAGTACCACCTATACGCTGATGACACTCAAATTTACCTCTCCTCCACTGATCTCTCTCCAGCTCTCCTGGATTGAGTCACTGACTGTCTCTCTGCGGTCTCAAATTGGATGGCTTCCCGCTTCTTTAAACTCAATCTTGCCAAAACTGAAATTCTCATCATTCTTCCCTCCAAGAAGATCCAATACCAGCTATCTCTCTAAGAGTAAATGGAACGCCCATTAGCCCAGCATCCCAAGCTCGCTGCCTTGGTGTCACTTTTGACTCTGACCTAACATTCTCATCCCACATCCAGACAGTGACAAAATCCTGTTACTTTCAACTTAAAAACATTGCCCGTGTCCGCGCCTTTCTGACACAAGATACCGCAAAAGTGCTGGTTCATGCTCTTGTCATTTTACGACTTGACTACTGCAACTCGCTCCATTGGCCTCCCAACTCCCATATTGCCCCTTTACAATCTGTAATGAATGCAGGGACCAGGCTTATTTTTCTCACCATATGCACCTCTCATACCTCCCCACTCTGCCAGTCTCTCCATTGGCTTCCTGTACATTTCAGGATACAGTTTAAAATACTGATGCTCACGTTCAAATCGTTCAATAACTCAACTCCTCCCTACATGTCTTCGTTACTCTGCAAGCACGTCTCGTCTAGACTCCGTTCAGCATGTGATCTCCACCTGTCATCGTTCTACATGCGCACTGCCAACTCTCACCTCCAAAACTTCTCAAGGGCAGCACCGGTCCTGTGGAATGACTTGCCTAGCCCTATCAAACTCTCCCCCGACCTTCGGGCCTTCAAGAAATCCCTCAAAACCCATCTCTTCAGATTAGCGTACCACATCACTGATGCAACTCCTCCCTCTGCTCACCTACTCACACATGATTGAAGCTGCTTCTATGGCCCCACCGTTCCCAAACCACTGGCACCAATGACCCTGCTATCTAGTAAAATTCCTCTGGTCTTCCTCAACCCCAATCCCTCTAGACTGTAATCTCCTATGAGCAGGGCCCTCTATGCCTCTTGTTTCCATCATATGTCTGTTTAGATGTATCTCGTTCCCTTTGGTTATTGTAAAGCGCTGCGGAAACTGTTGGCGCTATATAAATGATGAAAATAATAATAATGGCAAGAAATCGAGTACCATCTTAATGGTGCCCATAGAGAGGTGTATTAAATAAATGAGGAAAAAAAAACTTAAATATATACGTCTCATTTTGTAATAATTTTCACTTATCTGTCTTTTCATTTGCCTTTGTAATAAATTTTTGAAATTGTAAAGAGACTTTATGGACACCCTGTATATAAGATCCTATGAATAAAAATAAAAGGTCTGAAATAGGAAAAAAAACACAATTTAAAAAATATCGTAATCAAAAATTTCACCGATAAAAATTCCAGAAAATGCCTAATAAAATTCTTTCAAAAATTAATAAAAAATACTTTTGCTGCAAATGAAAAGAAAGAAGTGTTGAATAAAAAATTAATAAAAACAGGGATTTTGTTTACATTGAAACCTTAGGGATTCGCCTGTTACATCTGTTGTAAGAAAGCAGAGAAAATCTGGGCATTTCGCCAACTTTTCGGAGCTGTTCAGCATTCTCTGAATAGATTAACCATTACCTCTCAATAGGGAATTTTACTGCCGCCGAAGTTTGACAAATTGCATAGTTTTTCACTGGCAATTTGCCAATATTTGCCAGATTGCCAGCTTTTTCAATAGCCCAATTGCCACGAAATTGCACCGTACAGGGAAATTCACCGTCTGGTGCAATTCGGTGGCAAATTCGATTCTCTTTGAATAACCCCTTCTATATTTTAGCCATCATTTATGTGTTTCAGTACCCATTGATGAAAATCTGTACAAATCTCTACAATGATAATGAGGGGGCCTATTCACTATGTTTGGAACTATGGAAGCTGATATTGAAATAACATATTTTAAGACTATTTGTAGATTTCCATTTTATTTAATTTGGATTAAATGTGAAATTTATTTCTCAATTTTCCAAAAGTCACAATCACTGAATAAAAATGTGTTAATAAAAATTAATGGCACTCACCACAATTCAATTTTGTAGAGCATATGTTTATATTTTTTATCCTATTATCATAACCACACATGTAATATACATTTAATAAATAAGCCCATAAATCACTATGCACAGTGACTTATTTCAATATTTTGCAGTTTGATATTTCCATACATAGACTTGAATTCATTCAATTTTATTTTATTGTTCTTAAACCCTGAGTAAAAATAAATAAAAGTACCTTCCAGGATTTATGGAACCACTGAGGTTAAAATAGATTTTTATATTGTTGGAAAAAGTTTCTTAAAAGGTGTATTGAAGTTATCTAAGTTTATTTCCAGAACATTTCAGTGAACATTGTAAACAAAACACAGGTTGCTTTTAATGGGTACAAAACCATATATAATATTACTCATGGGACACGGAGAAAATAATACACACTATGAGAAAGCTATCAGTCTATTCAGTAGAGAGACTTTGAAAGCATCGGCTGCATTTCTAGGTAGTGATTCTAGAAGTCAAAGGCCAAAGAACACACCACTAACTGCTTGTCTAGCAAAGAACTCAGTGATAATGGTACAGATCTGACTGGTGGGAGGAAAGGGTGAAGTGCAGCCTGCAGAGGGTCAACGTGATATTTCTGTATTTCTGAACAACATGAACAACAGCTAACTTTTACAGTTTTTAAACAACATTGTTTTGAGAAAAATATTATTTAGCATATATGTATACAAGCATTTCACAATTCACAAGGATGCACACAAGGATGGATTCGCTAGTTCCCCAATTAGGTGACCTTCCCACCACCTTATCAATACAAAAGACCAACATCCGAAAGTGGGGACAGCGCTTCCAAAACACCAATATGTTGGTGTCTTTAGAGAAATAATGTAACAGGCAAAGGAGCTTACATAAAAAATGAAACTGGTATTGATAAAGCATCAATCATTTACTAGGGAATCCTCAAAAGAGAAACATAAAACACATGACACAATATCGTCTGTACATAAAATTAGGTATGTTTAAAGTGGTGAACAAATATGCCCTTCGATGTCATAGGGGAAAAGGGCAATGAATCCAAAAATAGATTAAATAAAAGGTGATCTATTAATAAAATAAATAAAGAACATTAGACTCAAAAAAACATTAACAACAATAAAACCAGACAGAGGTCAGAGGTCTGTGACGATCGCTGAGATACGACGTTCCCCTGGATGCAAGCAAATTCAATTCACGCTGTACTGTATTGAAAACACATTAGATGTTTCATTTGTGACTTTAATGTATTTTTGAAAAAGTGCACTCATTTCAAATCTGATGGCTGCGACACACTAAACAAAAGTTGTGACAGTCGACTGTTTACCACAATGTAACATTATCTTTTCTTTTAATGGCACTTATTAGGTGTCTGGTAGCTGAAGGCACCTGTTAAATTTAGCAAGTGACATTTGCCCCCATTCATCCATTATGCATGTCTTCAGCTGCGCAACTGTATGAGGCCTTTGTTGCCTTATTTTGCACTTCGTAATGCGCCACACATTCTCAGTTGGAGACAGGTCTCTGCTTATGCAACCATGCACTTTTAATCTGGGCAGAATGTGGTTTGGCGTTGTCTTGCTGGAAGATGCACGGATGTCCCTGGAAAAGACAACATCTGGATGGCAGCGTATGTTGCTCCAAAATGTGTGCATATCTTTCTACATTAAAAGTGCCCTCACAGATGTGGATGTTACTCATGCCATGGGCACTGACGCACCACCATGCCATGACAGATGCTGGCTTTGGACCTGACGCTGATAACAGTTTGGATGGTCTTTTCTTCGTTGGACCGGAGAACAAGATGGCTGTTTTGTCCAAAAGCTATTTGAAATGTTGACTCATCGTACCACAGAACACAATTCCACTGTACTACTGTCCATCTCAGATGAGAATGAGCTCAGAGATGTTGTGTTGATGTATGGCTTTTGTGTTGCATATTAAAGCCTAAACTTACATCTGTGGATGCAATGGCGAATAGTGTTAGAAACATAGAAACATAGAAAATGTCGGCAGATAAGAACCTTTCGGCCCATCTGGTCTGCCCAATTACATGGATACTTTACCTGGATTTATCTTTTATTTAGGATAGCCTTATGCCTATCCCATGCCTGCTTAAATTCACTGTTTTGGTCTCTACCACTTCTACTGGAAGACTGTTCCATGTATCCACCACCCTCTCAGTAAAATAATGCTTCCTGATGTTACTTTTAAACCTTTGCCCCTCTAATCTAAGACTATGTCCTCTTGTTTTGCTACTTTGTTTCCTTTTAAATATACTCCCTTCCTCTACCTTGTGGATTCCCTTTACGTATTTAAATGTTTCTATCATATCTCCTCTGTCTCGTCTTTTTTCCAAGCTATACATGTTAAGATCATTAAGCCTTTCCTGGTAACTTTTCTCCTTCAAGCCGTACACCATTTTAGTAGCCCTTCTCTGAACTCTCTCTAAGGTGTCTACATCCTTCTGGAGATAAGGTCTCCAGTACTGCACACAGTACTCCAAGTGAGGTCTCACCAGTGCTCTGTACAGTGGCATGAGCACTTCCCAGGGTTGACTGACAAAGGAATCCAGAGCCCATGTCAGGAAATCCTTTACAGACTCATGACGGTTTATGAGACAATGAAATCTGAGGGATTGGAGATCACTCACATCAGAAGTGGGTTTTGACCTTGACCTTTATGCACCAAAATTTGACTGGATTACTTGAATCACTTTTGCTATATTGTGCATTATACAAGGTGAAATGCCCAAATTCCTACAGATTTGTCTTTGGGGAGTGTTGTTCTCAATGTGTTGAATTATTTGCTGACTCATCTGTTGGCAGATTGGTGAGTTTTGACCCATCCTAGCTCTTGATGAACTAGGCAATTGCCTCACCTTTTTCACATCACTTTCTTATTTCAATTTGTCACATCCCTTTTATTGCTTCAGTTCCAACTTTTATTGAGTGTGTTAAGTCATCAGATTTGAAATTAGCATATGTTTCCAAAAATACATTACACTCACAAAGTAAAACATCAAATAATGTGTTAATAGTGTGTTTGCAATAAAGTACAGGGTGAATTGAATTTTCAAATTTTGTTTGTTTTTTGTTTGCATTTTCCATAATGTCACCACTTTTTCGGAATTGTGTTTGTAGTTCCCTGTGTACTTCTACTGTCTCTGCATGATCCCTCTCATACAAGTGTTTGAAGAGCTTGTGCAGACCTCACAGCAAGGTCAGGCTTGGCTTCTATAGACTACAAGAGCTGATACCCGCAGCAGCAAGAAGCACTGATGTCAGCAAGTGTTTGCTGGTCCCAACTATTCCAACGCAAGCCGCTAATAGACCTGCTGAGTCAGAACAGACCTGGTAACTGGGAACGACTAAGGGAACCACTAAAGGTAAATATCAGTGCAAGTTGATAACGCTTAGTATCTCCTTTTTACTACCTGATTACGACTGAGCCACTGTATAAGCAGCTAGAATCATAACTGCAGGGAGCCACCAAATGATATGGCAGCACTGCCCCGTGTTCAGCGATTATTGGCTCCCAGAGTCCGAGCTTTCAGGTTGTTTGGAATACAGCCGAGCAGTGGCGTCACTATGGTTGGTGTCACCCGGTGCGGTAACTTATGGTGTCACCCCCCTGAGTTTTACAGATTTTTAACTACTCTTACTCATTAATCAGTACTCCCATATAACACTGAATGCTCATACACACAGCGCACATTACTGTGAGGTTTATTGCTGTGGAGCTCTCTCATATGCTCACACAAATTTTTGCCAACTGCCAGTAAGTACGGTGCATGTTTCGAAGGCAGTGAAAGCACACATGGATATATATTGCCCCCAGCAGCTCTGGATATATTGCCCCCAGCAGCTCACCCATGGATATATATTGTCCCAGCTCACATATGGATATATTGCGCCTCAACTCACAAATGGATATATTGCCCCAGACCAGCTCACACATGGATATATTGCCCCCAGACCAGCTCACACATGGATATTGCCCCAGCTCTCATGGATATGCCCCAGCACACATGGATACTGCCCCAAGCACACATGGATACTGCCCCCAGCACACATGGATACTGCCCCAGCACACATGAATACTGCCCCAGCTCTCATGGAAATGCCCCAGGAGCTCTCATGGATATGCCCCAGGAGCTCTCATGGATATGCCCCAGCAGCTCTCATGGATATACTGCCCCAGCAGCTCTCATGGATATACTGCCCCAGCTCATGGATATACTGCCCCAGCTCATGGATAATGCCCCAGCTCATGGATATGCCCCAGCTCATGGATAATGCCCCAGCTCATGGATACTGCCCCAGCTCATGGATAATGCCCCAGCACATGGATAATGCCCCCAGCTCATGGATAATGCCCCAGCTCATGGATAATGCCCCAGCTCATGGATATGCCCCAGCTCATGGATAATGCCCCAGCTCATGGATAATGCCCCAGCTCATGGATATGCCCCCAGCTCATGGATAATGCCCCAGCTCATGGATATGCCCCCAGCTCATGGATAATGCCCCAGCTCATGGATACTGCCCCATCTCATGGATACTGCCCCAGCTTATGGATATTGCCCCAGCTCATGGATATGCCCCCAGCTCATGGATATGCCCCAGCTCATGGATAATGCCCCAGCTCATGGATAATGCCCCAGCACATGGATACTGCCCCAGCTCATGGATATGCCCCAGCTCATGGATAATGCCCCAGCTCGTGGATATGCCCCATCTCATGGATAATGCCCCAGCTCATGGATAATGCCCCAGCTAATGGATAATGCCCCCAGCTCATGGATAATGCCCCAGCTCATGGATATGCCCCAGCTCATGGATAATGCCCCAGCTCATGGATATGCCCCAGCTCATGGATAATGCCCCGAGCTCATGGATATGCCCCATCTCATGGATATATGCCCCAGCTCATGGATATGCCCCCAGCTCATGGATTTTCCCCAGCTCATGGATTTGCCCCAGCTCATGGATATTGCCCCAGCTCATGGATAATGCCCCAGCTCATGGATATGCCCCATCTCATGGATATATGCCCCAGCTCATGGATATGCCCCCCAGCTCATGGATTTTCCCCAGCTCATGGATTTGCCCCAGCTCATGGATATTGCCCCAGCTCATGGATAATGCCCCAGCTCATGGATAATGCCCCCAGCTCATGGATACTGCCCCAGCTCATGGATATGACCCCAGCTCATGGATTTTCCCCATCTCATGGATTTGCCCCATCTCATGGATATGCCCCAGCTCATAGATAATGTCCCCAGCTCACCTCCTGCACCGCGTGTTCTGCTCCCTCTGAGCATCTGGCGGCATGGAGCTTGGGCGCTCGCCTGGGGGAGCCACGTGACCAGCCGCAATCTCGCGAGAACTCGGCTGGTGACGTGTTTCCCCAGGCGAGCGCCAAAGCTGCATAGCTTCGGATGCTCACAGGGAGCGAACACGCGGTGCAGGGTGAGACACCAGCCCTTAGGGTGACGGTGTCACCCTAAGGGCGGGTGTCACCTGGTGCGGGCCACACCCCCGCCCCCACATTACGACGCCCCTGCAGCCGAGCCATTTAGTTAATTTCTGGAGCTATTAACTGTAACGGCCCCACTTAATGGCCCGGTTGGACTATGGGTCCAGTGTTGAGCCATTCTATAAGATAGTGAAGCAATCACATTTTAATGGGTTACAGCAGGGATGTCAAAGTACAGCTCCCCCCAGATGTTTCTGAACTCCCATGATTCTTGGGTCATCTATTGCATTCAAAGATTTCTGGGAATTGTAGATCATCAACATCAGGAAGCTGCAGTTTGGCGTCTCTGGGTTACAGAGTTCAGCAGTATTTATGAAAAAACATTAAAAAATATATGGATCAAAACAGCTAAACAATGCCTAATTTGATACATTTAGGGAACCTTTATAGCAGATGAAATTATGGCAATCCTTGTAAAAATTATATCATAGAAATCGAAAATGCTTAACGCTGCTAACTACATCAAAACTTTCATTTAATAAATCATCATATGTCCTAATTTATGCCACAGTTAATTAAATCATCTGTGCTAAGAAAAAAGATATTCATAAATGTTATCATAAAAAAGATTACTCAGACCTAGCAAACGCTGAATTATTAACAGTAATATAAGTTCATATTTGAAATAGTAAATCAAAATAATTTAATGCAGTAAATTCTCTGGCAATTCTGTAGCATTATGCAAAAGATTACAATAAAGTTTGAAAAATAAACTTCATCTTTAATTATATTTGAATTGTGCTGTATCTGGAACACTTGAGCTTTATTTTGCAAATTAAATAAGTTTCCATTTTTTATAGTTTAATATTATTCAACGTCTTTGTCATATATCCATTTTGATAATGTATATTGCAAACAGGTCTAGTAAATACATTGCAAAACAATTGGCTTCTGGGCTGTGAGCCCTGCATGATCTCGCTCTAGTAATATCGTGCATCACCATGGAGTGATCGTGGAGGGAGATTGGGAGCTATTTGCTCGCAGTCTCACGCTGCTCGCATCCAGAAGGAGCGAAGGATCGTGCCACCATTTTCGCTGTGGGATGAGAGGTGAGTATCAGATTTATTGGGGGGGTTTAGGGGGTGTTAAATGATTTTGCAAATGCGGAATCATTTAGCACCAACTTTTATGAGTAGCTAATATTTTGGCTTGCGCATCCTGACAGTAATTAGCGCTAGGACTTCGTAATACCTTACTTATCTTAATGCTAATTAATGATTGCGCTCCCCATGTTAAGTACAGGATGCGCAAAGTACAGTAAGCTTGCGGAAGCTAGTGCAACAACCGATGCGCTCATTTGGGTTTACAGTCAGGAAAGTCCCTTATCCTAGCAATAACGCTTACACATCCGAACGCTAACGTTAGCGTGCACTATGGATTAGTGCCCAATATCTTTTATAGTGCAGGTACAGTGCATTTATACACTGTATGCAGGGGTTTTTTTCAGGGGGTACTTGCCGGTACTCAGTATCGGCACCTCACCACTCAGTACAGGAGCATGATGCTCCTCCCTCCTCCTGCAGTGGCACCTGGTTCTGATTTTTCCACCATGTGGGGGTGTTCTTAAGGTCAAACACCCTCTAATTGGAGTCCCCCAATATTATTCAAACAGTACTTGGTGGATAGCAGAGTTTTAATGTTGTGGAGCTCATACACACTGTGCATTACTGTGATTTTCATTGCTGTGGAGCACATTCACACTGCGCATTACTGTGATTTTCATTGCTGTGGAGCTCATACACACTGCGTATTAATGTGAATTTCATTGCTGTGGAGCTCATAGATACTCAGCAAAACTGTGAGTTTCATTGCTGTGGTGCTCACAAATGCTAGGGGATTATCCACTCAGTGTCAGCGTTGCAACCCCCCCATAAAAAACCAGCTAACTGTACTGCAATACAGACTTTTCTCGCAACAGAGGTACTTAGTGGATAACCCCCACAGGGTTACAACAATAGTTGTAGTTCATTTAAAGGTACACAGTATTAAAAAATATGGTTCCCTTTTATAGTGTCTTCCTTTAAGTGAGCTGCAACTATTGTTTATTAGGAGATGAAAATAGTCATAATAATCAGTTTTTCCCCAGATGTGAGAGTACCCCCACCTATTTTTCTAGAAAAAAGCACTGACTGTATGTATTGCTTGACAACTGTCAGGGGGCTTACTCTGCAGTTCAATCACAGTAATACAGCTGGTTCAACTCTCTAAGGGAAACTCAAAAGTCCCAGCACTTCCAGTACATCAGCTGTCATGTCCATTGTACTGGAACTTTAGGGACATAGTCTGGAGACCATTTGTAAATTAAATTTGTTTGCACTCCTCCAAAATATATTGAGGGTTATTCACAAAGCACCAAAATTGAGTTAAATTTCGGTGCTTTTAATTTCGGTGCATTATGGCACACTTCAGCGATTCCAATTTCTTGAAAATACAATGCATTCAATATATTCCCTGAATGTACACTGAATTGTGCCGAAAATGGATCACCGAAGCAGTTATTGGACGTTGGAGAAAAGCGCTGAAAAGTGGCGAATTGGCCTTGGCGTCTTCGACCGAACAAAAAAAAGAAAAGAAATACGAAGTCTCCTATTTTTCAAATAGGAAGTTAAATCGATCAAAATGTAGTATAA
The DNA here is from genome assembly GCA_009667805.1 of Leptobrachium leishanense. NCBI lineage: Eukaryota > Metazoa > Chordata > Amphibia > Anura > Megophryidae > Leptobrachium > Leptobrachium leishanense. The sequence continues at coordinate 256,602,215 of CM019067.1, forward strand.
AATTTTAATAATAATAAAAACGGTCCTTCAAAAAATAATAAAAAGGTCTTTTAAAAAATAGTAAAACATTTTTTAAAAAAAGGTCTTTTAAAAAATGAAAAAAAATACAAAAATATCTTTTAAAAAATAAAGTTTTTGTTAAAAATAAAAATAATAAATGGTCTCTAAACTTTTTTAAAAATATATTACAATAAAACCTACTAGATTCACCTGTTTAAACTTGTTGAATTGATATCACTGATATCAGGTCATTTTGTTGCAATTTCGGTGCAATTCGACTTTCTGTGAATAGACAAATCATTAGTTCAGAAAAAAATGGATCAAGTTGCATTCTTTTAGAGCCTCGGAGAAAACATCATTGAAGTCTGTTCATTCAACATTTTTTTCCCCACACTTTAGAAAAACACTGCAAAATAAAGACAAAATTCAAAGTTTTTTTTGGGGGGGGATATCACCTATTCAGAAAGGCTAAAGCAGAGCTGGCCAAATTCACGGCAATAGATGACCAGAGAATCATGAAAGGTGTATTTCAGAAATGTATGGGGGGCCGGGGTTAACAGGTCTGGGCTAGAGATTCATACATAAAATATGTCAATTTGCTATTAGTATTGCATATTTCTTCTCAAGTGACTTGATCTGGTTTCATAATGAATAGACCCATTACTCTCAGAACACTTTGCAATTTATAAAGCGATCTACCTTTTAGCGCTATACAAATCATGCTTGTAACATATTTTACAGATGAGAAATCATACAGGGTTATTCAAAGAGAGTCAGATTGGAACCGAAATCGCACCGAACGGTTAATTTCCCCATATGGTGCAATTTCGTGGTCATTCAGCTATTCAAAAAGCAGGCAGTTTGCAAATATTAGCGAATTTCCAGCGAAATACAGTGCTGTTCGGTAGCAGTGAACCCTCCATAGAGAAGCAATAATTAATCTATTCAGAGAACAATGAACGGCACCAAAATGTCAGTGAAATGCCCTGATTTTCAGTGCTTTCTTTCAGCAGGTTTAATCAGGCGACTCCTGTAGGTTTCAATGTAAAAAAAAAATCCCGTTTTTATTGAATATTTATTCAACCACTTATTTTTTTAATTTGCAGCAAAAAGTCTATTTATTTACTAAGATTTTTTAGTCATTTTTTGGGATTTCTTTGGCAATTTTTTTTTCCTATTTTTTTTTTAAATGGTGTTTTTTTCTGCAACAGACCTTTTTATTATTATCAATAGAACCTGATCTATTATTTCCAGTCATTTTCATGCAGTAGATTTTTTGGTAAACAGCTTTTAAAAGTTGCAGTGTTTTTTACCCCGTCTGTCGGCTTGTTGGCTTTTTCCTCTGGCTGGTCGGCACTTTGTTCGGTGGACTGTCGGCTTCTTTTGGATGTATTCGGCGGTTTTGCGGTGGATCTTCGGGTGCGTTTGGCTTTGTTTCAGAGGCTTAGCTGATAGATCCGATGCTTTTAAGCGAATTTGCAATGGTTTTTCTGGTTGATTCAGCGGTTTTGCAGCGTTTTTTTAGATGCGTTCGTCGGCTTTTCCCTGCACTTTGGGGACCCCGCGGTCAATGCTGAATTGGCCACAGGGTCGGGCAGGCATGTACTGGCCATAGGGACTACAGGTAGATTCCCGGTGGGCCGATGGCCCAGTGGGCCAGTGTGAATGCTGGTTTACCACGCTGCCCCTATGGGGTGAGGTGAGAACTTTCTCACCATCTGTAAAACAGACACAGTCTGCCACGTCTCATATTGGGGCCACTGTGCCGGTGAGACCCGCTGTGCATCCGCCTCACCTTAAGACATGGTGCGCATCCAACCTCATTGCCGCTGCATTGCTTTAATCATTCGCTGTGCAGCAACTTCGGTATCTGTAGAGCGATTGATTGAGCGTTCTGGTTGGTTTATATACTATTTTTGTGCGTGTTTGCATAATTAAAGTGGGCTGGTCTGGATGAAGTCCAGGGCTGAATTTTTGTCCCAGTCCAGCCCTGAGGTTGGGGAATTTGATTCCCCCGAAGTGCAAGGAACAGAAGAGCACTCTTTGAATAACCCGGATAGTATGCTTATTGCAGAAATATGCTTTCTAAATGGAGCGAGGGTGAGTAAGCTGTAGTCGTAGGTGCTGAAAATTAATGTTGGGATCCATTCAAATGAAATATATAGACATGCAGAGATGATATTTTAGGGTGTGCACTAGGCTTGTGCACCGATTTTTTTTTCGGTTCGATTTTTCGGATTTTTAAACTTTTCGATTCGGCTCGTTTCGACCGATTTCGGTTTCGATTCGATTCGGTTCGACCTGTTTTCCGGGTACATTTTTTTTTCGGAATTTCGACCATTTTTCGTATTTTCGTGTCACTGTGTTCGTTTTTTGTATTGACTTTTCGTTTTTTCTAAAAATTTTCGTTTTTCAGAAAATTTTCGTTTTTACAAAAGTTTCGTTTTTACAAAATTTTCGTTTTTCGGAATTGCACATTTTTCGGCATATCGACAATTTTTCGTATTTTTCGTGTCATTTTGCCCGTTTTTTGTATCGACTTTTCGTTTTTTCGAAAACTTTTCGTTTTTCAGAAAATGTTCGTTTTTCGGAAAATTTTCGTTTTTCGGAAAATTTTCGTTTTTCGGAAAATTTTCGTTTTTCGGAAAATTTTCGTTTTTCGGAACATCTGTTCTCCTCGTTTGCCACATTTCAAGCCCATTCGAAAAATCCGAAAATATTTCGTTTCGGCTCGGAAAACATTTCGGATCTGAACTTTTCAGATCTAAAATTTTTCAGAAATTCGGCCGCATCCGAAAACACGAATCGGGAAATTTCGTGAAAATTCCGAAATTCCGAAACCCGAAACGCACATCCCTAGTGTGCACAGGTGTTACATTTTTTTGCCTACAAACTGCCTGTAAAGACATGTATGTTGCATGTTAGTATCTTGTTTCCATCTAATAATGGTGAATTCTAAAATCTCTGATTATTGGTCCTTGATGATGTTCTTTTAACTGTTCAGCTTGTTGATCTCTACAGTTGTGCATTAGCTAGAACTAGCCTACTTATTTTACTATTTTTAAAAGTAATCTATATTTATAAATATGTTTGTTTATCTCCACATGGTATATCATAGCACAAAGAAAACCTGAACTACTAAGACATTAATTTTCTCATTTGTATGTTGATGATTTCAGAAATGTTGATATGGATACATATAATTTTCAAGTAATAATGTATTTCATATCGGTGATGTTGTGTGACCTGCAGTATAAGTTAATTAAGAAGCAAAAATATAATTTTGACACATTTGCTAATGAATTCAAAAAATAATCTGTGGAAGCACGAGATGTGAATAATGAATCATATTATGTATAGAAACAGTAACCATTTTTATTATTATTTTATAGAAAAAGAGTGGTTGGGTTTAAAATATAATAACTGTAAATTAAAATATTTAATTACAATTGCGTTATTACAAATACTGAAATATGTACAAAAATTCTAGCATTTTAAAACAGAATGCATCTAGGTTGAAAGCAACAATATTCAGCTGTGATCCCAAAATCTAACTTGTCTATGGCTTGTCAACTCTGTTTCTCTCATTTCATTCTCTGCAGGACAATTCTTATTTTACTGTACTGTGTTTCAATCAGCGATTGTAAAATATTTTTGATAACCAATGAATAAAAGATGATATATGAAATATTGTTATATATTTCTGTGGAATGCCTTACCGTTTCAAATCATGAGCTGAATTTACTGCTCTCTTTATGTCCAGTCAGGAGCTATTGTGTCTGTAAATTTTATGGCTGCTTACTAAACTAGTAAAAACTGTTTGTCAGTCAAACCATAAATACTAAAGGAACCACATTATGTGATCCATGCATTTCAATCAGAAAAAAATATGAGCAATAATAGAAAAGTGCATTAGTTTGAATCGAGAAAATGTTTATAAACATTAATCACAGTTTCGGCATCATATCAAAAAGTGCTTGACTTATATTGCATTAGTTAGAATCAATTAGAATCTTTAAATGGAATGCATTTTTTTAATAAAGTTTATTGACTGAAAACTGTCGGTGCATACACAAAAGAACATAAAAGCCAATATAATAATTAACAAAGTACAGTTTGCACAAAATATACGTATGACACATCATATTTCAGTTTATGTTAAACCTCTCCCCTGCCATAAATATAAAGCACTTTAAGGAAAATGTTTTCTGTAGTCTATACAAAAAACAGGCTAATATATGGACATCATGTAAATTAAACACTAAAGGCTCTATTCCATAGATGTCGTTTAGATAACTACAGGAGAGGTTACAAATAATGTCTCATGTAGTTATCTAATCACCAGAATTGCTATTCCGTGCTCGACGCAAACTGGGCTTGCGGCACAAGTGTTGCGATTCCCTGCGTGAGGTTACTGTAAATTAACGTCTCCTATACTTAGTATAGGAGATGTTAATTTACAGCTCCATAGGAAAGCGCAAGCTTGGGTGTAGCCTGCGCTTACACCCAAGAAACAGTATTTCACTGAGAAATACCATCTCCTCAAAGCTCAAAGCTGGTGTTAAGTGATTTTGCATTTGCAAAATCACTTAACACACTATCCTAAATCCCCTAAAAATCCCATACTCACCGCTCCTCCTGCAGTGGAGAGGGTGGCACAATCCGCCACTTTCTCTCGCCGGCAGCAGCAGAGTAAGACTGGAAACAAATTATCCCAAATTGCCCAAAATATAGGCAGAGTTTGCATGTAGTACACATTTGACTTCTGTGCTATATTTTAAAGCTATCTGCACTGCTGAAGGCAATCCTTATAATTATTTTGTATTACTGCATCATATATATATATACTGTATATATATATATATATATATATCTGTCTGTGTGTAATATACCAGGAGGGCAGCACTCAACCTTTACTAAGCATAGAGGGCATGTTCAAGAAAAAAATAACAACAAATCAGGAGGAGAGCACACCAAATAACACATTCAAAGACTTCATCAGCAGCTCATACATTTAAACATTCAAAGATTTTACCAAATTTTAACCCTTTAAAGATTCTAACAACTATTAACCCTTTCAGGATTTCAACAGTTTTTAACCCCTTCAATATTTATACAAGCTTTTTAAACCTAAGCTCTGTTAAAACATGATGGGAATTTATTTCACAAATACATGGCCATAACTTGCTTAAGCCTGTCAACACCGTCAATGTATCCCATCTGCGACAGGTCCTACTGTACCTCACTTAATGACTGCCATTATGGGATCAACTTACTTACTGAGGACTGAATCCTTTCTGGTGCTCCCTACGATTCAAGGTTCCATAAAACCTGCAAATGGAACATCTGTGACAGGGAGGGGTGCTTGTCGAGGGTTGTCAGCGCTTTTCTTACAAAATACAAGAGGAGGGCAGCACGCAACCTTTGCTAAGCATAGAGGGTGGGTGCTTCTCAAGACAAAAATTATAACAAACCAGGAGGAGAGCACTCCAACTAACAAATTCAAAGACTTGTATTCAGAAACACAGACTGAACTGCTCCTTACCCTCTGCGCCCCTAACCAAGCATCAAGCACACACACAGACTGAACTGCTTCTTACCCTCTGCACCCTTAACCAAGCATCAAGCACAGACACAGACTGAACTGCTTTTTACCATCTGCGCCCCTAACCAAGTATCAAGCACACACACAGACTGAACTGCTCCTTACCCTCTGCACCCCTAACCAAGCATCAAGGTATCCAGGATCCAACATGCCAGCCTCTATTTTTGCCCTGTTTTCCTGACTGCCATATTTTTTCAATAGTATTTTATGTTTGCCTTTATTTTAAATCTCTCTCCATTTCTGTTAGAAAAAAACCTCTGTTCCCCCCACATACATGGTAACACAATGTGCTTTTTCACATAAATTTACTCTCTCTTCACAGCACACACACAGACTGATCTGCTCCTTACCCTCTGCTGTCCCACCCAGGGCCATTCCCTAATTTCAAGTCTCCTTTCCAGCCGTCTCCACTTCTCTTTCTAATTACTCTCACTAAGCCAGGCATCTGGTTCTTCCCATGCTGCCCTGCTCCCATCTGTCTCACCTACCCCAGTCCCTTAGATTGTAAACTCATGGGATGTCTGACTGAGCACTTGGTTAAGTGCTGTACTATCCTATGGGGAGGGTCATCTTGTCATCATGTATCATGTACGTCTCCTGTTTGTGCTCCCCTATTGTAGTTGCGCTGCAGAATATGCTGGCACTGTATAAATGCCTGTAACTTCAATAGCAGCTTATATAATTAAACAGTTGCTGAAATCTTGAAAGGGTTAAGAGTTGTTAGTACCTGCAAATGTTTAAAATGTGTTAAAACCTTAAAATATGTGAGTTTCTGTTAAAATCTTTACATGTATGAATTGGAGTGCTCACCTTCTGGATTGTTACATATATATATATATATTTATATATACACAGTATAAATATCTACTACATATATGCAGAATATACATATTTACCGTTTTGTTCATCAAGCATAGCAAAATAGACTACAGTATGTTGCAGGTACTGTATCTCATATCTCCCATTGACGGATCCCTCTAATTTAATAATATAATGACTGATTATTACATTTGTAGATAATATAAACATGCAAGAGAAATAATTAAAACTATTCAACAAGATGCAAGTCTTGTGATAATAATGTATTGTTCCTGTACTTAAAGCTGCCACTTTACATATAATGCTTAATAACACAAATGATCTAATATTACAACCAGGCAATGCATCCGGCAAAAGAACCCCACCCATGGGTAGGCTTGTGCACCGATTTTTTTTCCGGTTCGATTCGGTTCGATTCGTTCGGATGTTTAAACTTTTCGATTCGGCTCGTTTCAGACGATTTCTGTTTCGATTCGGTTCGGCTCGACTCGTTTTTCGTGTACATTTTTTTTTCGGAATATCGACCATTTTTCGTATTTTCGAGTCACTTTGCTCGTTTTTTGTATCGACTTTTCGTGATTTCGGGACTTTTCGGTTTTTCGGACCGTCTGTTCTCCTCGACCATTTTTCGTATTTTCGTGTCACTTTGCTCGTTTTTTGTATCGACTTTTCGTGATTTCGGAAATTTTCGTTTTTTCGGAACGTCTGTTCTCGTTTCAAAGCTGTCTAACTCTATTCGTTTTGATGTAAACTACTATGGTTTACTTTTTTATACTTTATATATTTTTTTATAATAAATTTTTGGTTTGTTTTTCGGATCCGATAATTCATTCTGTCGATACGATAATTCTGGCGATTCTATCGTGTTTTTTTAAATTAAATAAAGATCCTTTTTTTCTTATGAATATACATTTCACAACTTTATTTAATCACATTAAAAAATGGTATGAAAGCCAAGGAACAAAAAAAAATGAACAAAACGATTTAAAAAACGCTAAACTGACCCGAATGGTCTGACTTTAAAAATAAAAACCAGAACAAAAAGGTTTTAAAACAGAAAAATAGTTGATCAAAATGATCTGAAATGAAAAATAAATAAATATTTAAAACAGACAAAAAAATAATTAACCCTTTCGCTGCTGAGGCATTTCACGGCTTCCCTTCACGCCTGTGTGCGGCACTGTGGTCTGCTGCTGAGCTAATTTTTAACAGTTTCGCTCCTCTTGTTTAAACGTGTTTTTTTGAAGCCTTATTTTATAATATGACCCAGACATGTTATATATCGTTCTTTCCAGCAGACTCGGCAGATGATTCATAATATATCATTATCATATGTATGCGTCATGTCCTGTCTGTATATTATAACAAAAAATGCAATAAAATTAGAATTTTCAATGTTTGTTTTACAAGGTGTAAAGTTTTTTTTCACATTTTAACATGTGAGTGTTTGCGGTTATATTTTATGAGTTGCGTTTGTTAAAAAAAAATGAAAAGGGGACTTGTTATATTTTTTTGGGTGAAAATTACACTATTTTTAACAAACGCACCCCATACAAAAATCCTTAGTGCAGCATCATTGTTCACATTATAATTGAAATGGCAACAATATTGCTGCATTAACAAAACAAAACACCTGTTTATTTTTTTTTTATATTTTAATTTTTTATAATTTTTAACATTGTCATGTTTGGTATTGTTGGAAAGGCCTGCTCGCGCGTCTTGAGGTCGGACCAGCGTTTTCGGAGATGGTCCTTCGTCCGGTCTTTCCCAAATAATTCCGCGATGGTGGTGCGTAGTTTATCTAGGATACGGTTCTTGCGCGCGTTATTCTTTCTGCCGTAAGGGCCCTTACGGCAGTCGTAATCTTTAAGATCAAAGATGCGGACCAGCTCCAGCATCTCCTCAAATGCCATGTTGCTGGCCCCCTTCTTCCTGGGTGTCTCTGGGGTGGAAGCAGATGAGGAGGTGTCCGAATGGGACTCTCTGTCTCTTCCTTCAGCCATCATAAATAATTTCTATATTTTTTGGCAATTGTTAAAACTCTCTATAAAAATGGCTCAATAAAGTTACAACATCCGCCGGCGCACGCGCGACCCGCGGACGATCGGATCCGACCCGATTACGACTTTTCGTATCGACAGAATTATCGGATCATTGGAAACAAAAAAAACAAGTGATATAACCGGTAATAGTTAAATATACGATGTCCAGAATTACCGAAATGGAACCGAAATCACGAATGGAACCGAAATCAGGAATAGAGCGAAAATAAATTTCGATTTGACACATTTCAAGTCCATTCGAAAATTCCGAAAATATTTCGTTTCAGCTCGGAAAACTTTTCGGATCTGCCGTTTTCGGATCTAAAAATTTTCGGAAAATCGGCCGCATCCGAAAACACGAATCGGGAAATTTCGTGAAAATTCCGAAATTCCGAAACCCGAAACGCACATCCCTAGCCATGGGTAAAACTAAAGCTTAAGAACGATGGTGCTAGATGAAATCATAGTAGAACTTGCATGTCAAGCTATTAAACTATTATTATTCCTCTATTTTTCTTACACTTCTGGAAGAAATTACCCTGCTGTTCCATTTCTTGTCAAATTTCCCATTCATTATAAAATCTCTATGGTACCTAGTTATAAAAGAATATGTAATTGGTGATGTATTTGTGTACGCTGCAAAATGCTTGGAGAGTTTTCCGGTCAAGAGAACATCAAACACTTAAAACATGCTTTAATGTTTCCATCCTTACATTTAACACATTTGTTTGATGTTTTCTATTTACTTTTTCTTCTACTTTTGGGAAAAGAAACAGTGATGAGTTGAGTTTCCTGGGTCAGTGTTTCTTTAGTTTAATGATATGATTTGCCCGAGAGGAATACTCCAAATTATATTTTTCTCACTGCCAGTTCAATGAAAAAAGGAATGCGTGAACTTAGAAACTAGGTTTCTTTGATGCTAGCATTTGACACTCATGAATGGTTTGTCTGCGTTTAGGCATTTCAGATGCATTTTATTGAAGAAAAACGGTGTATGAAATTATTTTCTTTTGATAAAACAAGTAATGGAAAGGATTTGGAAAGGGTACAAATAAACTCTTAGAAGGTGAAATAAAAAAATGAGATAGTTTAGTTGAGCTACCTTTAGAGAATAATGTTTTAAACAATTCTATCATACCTTCAGAAATTAAATAATTTGAACAAGAATGTAATCATGTTTGATAAAATGATCAACGTCCCAGCAAATTAATCAAACTAAGTGCAAAAAGTTACCTATAGTTTTGCGGGATGCTCAACAAGTAATATAGGCACTCTTATTATTATTGTTTAGCATAGATTCCATATGACGTTTGAGAGAAATTCATTAATGGATATGTTTCTCAAACTTGAGTTAGAAAATATTGCAAAACATCACTTGTTTTATAAAGTCCTATTTTGTTTTCAATCCAACATCTACATCACTTAAAAAGTGTATGAAGAAGGTGGGAATCTGCACTGTAGCAGTATGATACCAATGCACATGGCAACTCACATAAAGTGCTCAGGTCCCGTTGTGGTATGCAATTTCCTGCTCCTATGTTACGCAACTTGTGTAGGAGTGCAAATTGCATTAGAAAGCTACATGGAGTCCCTGAGCTGAAGGGAAGAAGCATTGTGCAGCTAGAGAGAAAAAACAAGGGAAAAAAATAATTGGGCCAGAGGCTGTCAGCAACTGACTCTGTCCTGGGTCCTATTCTCTTTTCCATCTATACCTTCTCACTGGGTAAACTCATCATGAGCTACAGCTTCAAATTTCACATACACACAGATGACACCCAAATCTACCTCTCCACTCGAGATCCCTTTCCCTATGTTCTCACTCATGGCAGTGAATTTTGTCTGAATCTCTTCCTCTATGGTCTCTCGCCACCTGAAGATCAATATGACAGAGCTGCTTCTAATCGTTCTCTAACTCTACTCAGATTTATGACTTTTCTATTACTGTCAGTGGTATTACTATCCTTCTTTCAGGATACCTGCTACCTCAGAGTGATTCTCGATTCCACTCTTCCATTCAGCCCCCACATCCAATCACTCTTTTCATCTTGCCCCAATCACCTCCATAATATTGCCAAAATTCTTCCATTTCTGTATGCTGAAACTACTAAGATGTCAGCCACTTATGGTAGTGAATCGAGATTCGGCACCTACGGGGTTAAAGAGAGGCATCGCTGAAAAGGGAAGACTCTGCCCTCTACAGTGGTGCCTCTCTTTTTTTTCTAGGTTTCTCCTTTTTGGGTGTAGCAGTCTGATTTTGCATATGGAGCAGGTGTCTGTAATGGCACAATCAAGCTAAAACCTTGTGAGACCTGAGTGGGCCCCACTGTAGAGCAGGCCACTAGTGCTGTTGCTCATCCTCAGGACCCTCACAAACCTCTCTTTTTCTCACTATTTTTTTCTAGGTGCCACCGATCGAGGAGAGAAGAGTGGTCTGGTATCCTCCATTATCATCAGTTCACATGCTAGTCTGCAGGACTTTTCCCGTGCGTCGCCAACCCTATGGAATGCGCTTCCACGCAATATCATACTCTCCCTCAATCTGGCTTCTTCTAAACACTCCCTAAAGTCACTTCTGTTTAGGGAAGTCTACCACCTGACTCCATAACAAATAACTCAACCTACCCATAACCCTCCTGATTCCTCTCTCTGCATTAACATCATACTCATCATTGTAGTCCTCTCCTTTTTTCTCACCCCGCAATCGATCTAGATTGCAAATTCCCATGGGAATAGGGCCATCAATTCCTACTGAATCTGTTGTTGAAATATCGACTTGCCTTTTTGGTCTATTGTAAAACTGTCTTGTCTTTACCCATTGTATCGTTTTGTACAGCGCTGCAAAATGTGTTGGCGCTTAATAAATAAAAATAATAATTATATTAATAATTCCATATGTAAGAAGAATAGCTTGAAAAATGAATTTTCAGGAGTATTTGGAGCTTCCCTGATATCTCTTTTTTTCTTACTTTACACATGCATTTCATATATTGCCAAGGCAATTCCGAAACATGTTTTGTGAGTTGAACTTTTAAATGATTAAAATAGATATGTCTCAAAACAGAGTTAAAGTGTAACTTCTTCTGTCACAATACATCAATGATATTGTTAAAACAAACGTGCAGTGTGACTTATGTGTTATTCACTAGATATAAGATCAAATTGTTCTGCAAAGTTCTTTTACTAGATATAATGTAAGAACAAGATATCTCCTTAATTTTGCATGAGAATCTGTCTGTGCCATGTCACCTGGGAGCACTTATTTTTGTCTAGACCAGGTAGTGTTTGGAATGCATGTAAAGGTACATCCTCAAGAGACATATTGGCCTGTAAAACTACAGATAGGAAAAAAGTGCCAAAACCTTTTCTTTTAAAATTTCTGGTGTAATTTTACTTAACACCCAATTTAAATCATAGAATTCTATGGTATGTTATTATGCATTCAATAAAATATATTTAAATCAATTGAAGGTTAAATAAAGTGAATGTAGTTTTTCAGAAATAAATAATAGAACAACGAGGTGTGATTTCAATGTTCTTGAACCCAGGACATACTTGAAAACTAGAGAAATCTCAATGTATCCTTCCTGGTAAAATACTTTATAAATAAATAATAAATAAATTTCACCCTAATACAGGTTATTATTATTATTCATTATTTATAAAGCGCCAGCATATTCCGCAGCGCTGTACAATAAACACAGTATAGACAGGGTTACATTACATTGAACAACATTTGAAAAACAGTACAGGAGGAGATGAGGGCCCTATTCCCGTAGGAACTCACAATCTAGGAGGGTTGGGGTTGGAAACAGGAGGAGAGGACTGTAAGGTGAGAGTGATTGATGGTTGTGTCAGTGAATTGAGTGGTAGGCTTCCCTAAATAGGAACGTTTTAAGGGAGCGTTTGAAGGAAGAGAAGTTAGGGGAAAGTCTGACAGTACGAGGGAGAGCGTTCCAGAGAGTGGGGGCTGCGTGTGAGAAATCCTGCAGTCTATCATGGGAAGAGGTGATGCGGGGAGAAGCTAGGTGCAGGTCACTGTTTGACCTTAGGGAGCGGGCTGGGGTGTATTTGGTGATTAGTGAGGACAGGTAGTGGGGAGCTGAGTTAGTGAGGGTTTTGTAGGTAAGGATAAGGATTTTGAACTTAATTCTGCAGTGGATGGGGAGCCAGTGAAGGGACTCGCAGAGGGGAGCGGCAGAGACAGAGCGGCGGGTGAGGTGAATTAGCCTGGCGGAGGCGTTCAGGATGGATTGTAGGGGGGAGAGGCGGGACACATAAAATGTGAATAATTTTGGGGCTCTTTCATACGATGCACTTCAGCAAGCTCAACTCGCTGACCCTGCGGTGAACTCAGCATGCACCACATGGTCCCCAAAGTGCATCTAATGCCCCTGATAATCTGCTGAAAAAACAAGGAACGCATCTGATATGTCAAATGTCTCTGATCAGCCGCCAAACACCGCTGAAAAAAAAAGCCGACCAGCCTCCGAATGCCACCAAAAAAAGCCGACCAGCCGCTGAACAGGAGTAAAAAAAAACCCCCTTGCAATTTTTAAAAGACATTTTAAACAAAAATAACGCATGTAAATAATATATAAGGTCACGTGAATAACAATAAAAAGATCTGTTAAAGAATAACCAAAAAAACACCATTTAACAAAATCGGAATCAAAACTTTTGCCCAAAAAAAATCAAGAATAATGCTAAAAGAAAAATAAAAAAAATTAATAAAATACTTTTTGCTGAAAATGAAAAGCCTAAACAGTTGAATAAAAATTTAATAAAAATTGTTTTTTTTTTACATTGAAACCTGTAGGATTCGCCTGTTTAACCTGTCGAACGAAACCACAGAAAATCTGGGCATTTTGTCAACTTTTCGGGGCTATTTTGCATTCTCTGAATAGATTAATCATTACTTTTTCTATGGGGAATTTCACTACCACCCAATCGCACCGTATTGCGCCTGCAATTCACCAATATTCGGCGAATTGTCAGCTTTTTGAACAGCTGAATTACAACGAAATCGCACAGTATGGGGAAAATCATTGTTAGGTGCAATTCGGTGGCAAGTTCGGCTCTCTTTGAATAACCCCTTTAAATTGTTTGTGGCTAGTAGAAAGGAGGACTCATTTTTGGGCTGGCTCTGTGGAGGTTTAAACCCTGGATTAATATCCTATGCCTGACTTTTTCTCATGCCGTATATGTAAGACCACAACTGTTGTCTCCTAGTTGTGACTTTGTGACTGGCTCACAGTTTACGATGGACCACCCCATTCAAGAGTGTTGCCTGATATTTCTTGGCTCTTGCATATTGGTTTCTAGTTTGCACTTGGCCTCATTTTTATGTCTGTCTGAATACCATAATTATTTAATTTGCAATAATATACCTTTATAATGAATTGTATAACACTGACTATCCTTTACAATATGTGTAAAAGAATCACTGCTTATATATTTATTATGCACATAACAAAGTGTTCTTTCTGTTTCTCTTTCTTGAGATGTACAGCTATTACACAGATGAATTGCAACCTAAATTATTTGACGCTTGATGGATGAGGACAGTATAAATAGGGGGACATTGTTGTTGAAAATATAACGACTGAGGTATACATAGTAAATATAAGCATCTTGGTTATTTAATAGTATATTGCAGCTTATTATTATATTCAAAACTTATAGAATTCTTGTTTCTGATTAGAATGGGTGAGGGGACCTTAAACGAAAATTCTGGAGAGAGTCACATTTAGCCAGTGGATATACAGGCTTTTGAGTAAATGTATGTTTTATTTATCATTTCTGTGGACTGTGGGCCCATATAGACCCAATGTCCTCTAAATTGAGCCATTTGTAGAAGAGGCTCATTATAACGTGAGTGACCTACTGTATATATATGTATCTACATCTATCTATTTACGCTCAGTTACTTTGTCTACTATTTTTAAATTTATATTGGATGCTAATTGACAGGAAACTGGATTCAACATTGTATATTTTTTACACAGAGAATATTGTGAACAAGATAAAAGGTCAAGTAATATAACACTGGTCATCATTATTAGTTGCTTGTGGTCATTCGCATTTGACAACAACAAATTAAGATATTTTATCAATGTTTTATGCCAGCAGCAATGAGTTTCAGTAAAATAAAACCAACCAGAATAAGGCATTGAATAGGCTATATTGGAATTATTTTTGATCATGAGCTACTGTATATAATCTGCTTTTAAAATATTTTTTGGGTTCTGAATTTGAAAATCACAAAAGTCAGATTGCCCAAATTATTTTCACAATTTTAGTGTTTTGTTATCAATTACTGAATTAAGGTATTTTGAGTGTCTATTAGAAGACAATTACCCATTTCTTTCTCTTTGTAGGATTCTGAAAGACGAGACTCTTGTTGTGCTCTGAGTGCTGTAGCCAGTTGTGAAACATGCATAGGTGTGCACACCGGGTGTGCCCAGGCAAACCCTAATGTTGGGTGAAGAGTTCATCTTTGACCCTCTGCATTGATATTTTGGATGTTCCTTATGGGGATCATTATATAAAGCCTGAACATTGACTGTATCTGTCACGAGCGCCCCAGGCTGACGCCAAGGAGGGACCTTTATACCGAGTGTCTTTAAGTCCTTCAGGCAGGTTTGTGGTTTGCTGTATGATCAGGGTTGTCGCTACGTGGGGGCGGGGGGTGTGGCCCGCACCAGGTGACACCCGCCTTTAGGGTGACACCGTCACCCTAAGGGCAGGTGTCTCACCCTCCGCCGTGTGTTCGCTACCTGCAAGCGTCCGAAGCCTGCAGCTTCGGCGCTCGCCCGGGGGAAACAGGTGACCAGCCGATCGCGGCTGGTCATGTGGCTCCCCCAGGCGAGTGCCCAAGCTGCACGCCGCCGGATGCTCAGAGGGAGCGAACACGCGGCAGAGGAGGTGAGCTGGGGGGGCATTAATATCCATGAGCTGCTGGGGGCATATCCATGAGCTGCTGGGGGCATATCAATGAGCTGGGGGCAGTATCAATGAGCTGGGGGCAGTATCAATGAGCTGGGGCAGTATCAATGAGCTGGGGGCGGCATCAATGAGCTGGGGGCGGCAGTATATCCATGGGTGAGCTGGGGCGCAATATATATCCATGTGTGCTTTCACTGCCTTCGAACAGGCATCGTACTTGCTGGCAGTTGGCAAAAATTTGTGTGAGCATATGAGAGAGCTGCACAGCAATAAACCTCACAGTAATGTGCGCTGTGTGTATGAGCATTCAGTGTTATATGGGAGTACTGATTTAGGAGTAAGAGTAGTTAAAAAAATCCGTAAAACTCAGGGGGGGGTGACACCATAAGTTACCGCACCGGGTGACACCAACCCTAGTGACGCCACTGTGCATGATGCAGAACCCAGCAGACAGTATGCACAGAACCTGAACAAGAGATGATAGGACAGGATACAGACACGAGGGGGCCCTACACTGGGTGAAGATCCTTGAATGGTCTTCTGAATCTATACAGAGTACGGGGTAGGGAATAAACACCAGACCAATAACAGAGTAAGCAAGTAATAACAAACAATATGCCCCGTGGCAAAACAGAACCCTGAACTATAAATGAGGTCCTTACAGTTGGCCTCTATCACAGACTACACTATGCTGCTCAGCAAAGACAACATAGACAAGGAAACAAGATATACAGAACATGAACTGGAATATATCAAGAATGATCAGGGAAAGCAAGGTATAGACACCAGAGAGAAATGTCATACAAGCCGAAGTCAGTGCACAGAAATATCCCAGTATACAGATTACAGGGAGCAGGCAAGAGAATAGTCAAGAAGCATAAGCCAAAAGTCATACACACAAATACCTAAACAAATCACAAAAGCAGGCACTCAATAAGTATTGAACTTATCCTGGAGCAAGGATCTGATGTACTGCTGACCATATATATAGGGCAGGACAGGTCATGTGACAACAGGCCAAATCAGCCACAGAGAATCCAGGGGTGGAGAGCCTGAACTAAATTAACCCATACACCCACAAGGCTGCAAAGGATCGCTCTCACCACCAGGGGGCCTGGCTGCAATGTGGAAACATGACAGTATCAATTCATAAACATTGGTTATTCCTAACTAAAAAACAACTGTTCCGTACAAAATGTCCAAGCATCGATATGTAATTAATAAATGTTCCATAGGTGCAAACCCTAATGAAACGAGCTGTGTACAACAGTCCAGAAAACCAGCCGGTATATTTCCTATACATAAATATATTGAAAACTCGCAGCAGAATTTTCATGTGGTAAACTATTTTCATTCAGTCGCATAATCAAAAACAAAACCGTCAACGCCAGTTGTGTGTGATGGAGCACATCTGATTTTTCAGTTCAGCACCCCAAATTCATATACTCCTGCCATAAATTTAGGGGGGGGAAACATTCATGGCCCTCAAATTCACAGGCCTCCGATTTAACAATCAATGAATCCATGCACTATTAAGTAAATTTAAAATAAAAAGACCTGTCAGTGAACAGTGTGTTTGTTGTTTTTTTTTTTAAATAATGTTTAATTAATTGCACAGTAAGAAATATTTGGGAATATTCCCAATGTAATCCTTATTGTAATAACCCATTTGGCAGGCAGATGTCACCATCTACTGGCCAATGGCATTACAGCACTTCTAAATTCTATTCTGGATCAGCTGGGGGGTTGTCAGTCTAACATATTCTCACTTTGAAACAGAGTTGGCAGCTCAGACATCATGCCCGCAGTACTAAAACTTTAGGGGCATATTCTGGAGTCCAAATGTAAGCAGAACTTCACTGGAACAAACAAATTTAATTTGCAATGATGTAGCATAGCTCCAGATTATGTTAGCACTAGGGATGAGCCGAACACTCCCCGAGTTCGGTTCGAGTCCGAACCCGAACTTTCCATTTGTTCGGGACCGGACCCGAACCCGAACCCCCATGCAAGTCAATGGGGCTGAAAATTCGTTTTTTTGGAGTGCCCTCCAAGAGGGCATATATGCTACATATTTGCCATAAAAGGTGTATGGGGGTCCGGGTAGTGCCCTGGGGGACAGGAAACAAGGGCAAAAAGTTTTAAAAAAAACGTTTTTAAAGGGACAGTGAGTTTTCCATGAAATAAGGGTTAAAAATAAAAATGAAAAATTCCTTCAAATATCGTGCCTAGGAGGTCCCCATAACCTGCCCGTGAAGTGGCGGATTTCTAGGATGTATAGAAATATGTAAAAACCAAAAAATGACATTTCAAATGACGGTAAATGCTTTTCCTTTAATCTATCCATAAACAAGCTTGGGGCGGCAGTCTGTATGAAAAGAGGAGACATTTTCGGACACGCAGAAAAAGTTTACTGATTTTTTTGGCGGTGAAAAGCAGGAGAATGGAAACTTCTAGACCAAAAAGCCGATTTGGAAAGTGAGATAAATGGCAGAATTTTTCTGGTTCGGCTATTTTGACCTAGAATTTTCCATTCTCCAGTCATTCTCCTGAGTTTCACCTTTCTCTGAATAACCCTGTCAGGGGAAGAAGAGCAGGAGAATGACTGGAGAATGGAAAATTCTAGGTCAAAATAGCCAAACCAGAAAAATTCTTCCATTTAGGCTAGGGTCAGACTAGCGAATTTTTAACGTGCGTTTAGGCGCACTTAATCACGGCCGCACTAGCAGCAAATGACGGGCAACGATGGCCAATATATGAAGTACGGTCGCACAAAAGTCCGGCTGCGCAACGCAAGTGGAAAATGAACGCATTTTTTCGAGAACGCAGAACCGCTAGTACGGACTACAGAGTGCGCTGCGTCCACTAGCGGCGTGTGTGCGTGATTTGGAGACGTCAGACCCTGCTCATGTCCGGCCAACATAACGTCCAGACACCCAAAGTTTCCTGGTTTGGATCCGTAAAAAATCATGCACAAAAATGCGCATCGTATCAATCCGTGAAAAAATACGGCAATGCGTTCGGACGCACTTTTTGACGGTCGCTGCGAAAAATGCATTAGTCTGACCCTAGCCTTATCTCGCTTTCCAAATCGGCTATTTGGTCCAGATTGTTCTCTTTTCCTGCCATTCTCCTGGTTTTCACCTTTCTCTGAACAACCCTGAGAGAGAGGTGAAAGCCAGGAGAACTGGCAAGAGAAGAGAACAATCTAGACCAAATAGCCGATTTGGAAAGTGAGATAAATGGGAGAATTTTTCTGGTTTGGCTATTTTGACCTAGAATTTTCACTTCTCCAGTTATTCTCCTGCTTTTCACCGCTCTCTGAATAACCCTGTGAATGTTTAATCCCGAGGTGAAAAATAACATTGCTTTAGATTTTTTTCAAACACCAGTTAAATGCAGCATATTAGGATGTTTTAGGGAAATTAATCCTCAAATATTAATCAGCAGCAGACACCACCCCACCCTCAGTATATTGTACAATGTATCAAATTGATTACCAGACTAAAAGCACCTGGTGTTATGCCCGTTTGTGAACAGAGGTCATTTAGAGTTGATAATCTTTCCACGTACACATTAGTTTTTGATTCAATATCTAATAAACCGTTGCTTATAATATTCTGCAGTAAAGAGTCTCTTTATTTCTAGATTTTTTAGTATTTTTATAAGCATTTTCTATACTTTTTTCCAAATTTCTTTTTTTTTTCGAACCCGAACCGAACACGCCCAAAAAGTTCGAAATTCGTGAACTTTCGAACTGCCAAAGTATGGGTCGAACTCCGAACCGTCTGAACCCGAACAGCTCATCCCTAGTTAGCACTATCTTGGGTTGCTGTGTCTGCTGCTGCCGATCATGTAAACGTGATTACAGGTGGTGAAGAAGAGGTTAATAATCAATAAAATATGAATAAAAAATGTGTGCCTTAATAAGGAAGAGATTTGAAA
Source organism: Leptobrachium leishanense (assembly GCA_009667805.1). Lineage (NCBI taxonomy): Eukaryota > Metazoa > Chordata > Amphibia > Anura > Megophryidae > Leptobrachium > Leptobrachium leishanense. The sequence goes on from CM019067.1 coordinate 256,621,571, forward strand.
ATAAGAGCAGATATTGAGTTATAGAATTGATAAGATTTTTTTCTTAAACAATACATTGAATTTATAGTTATTTTAAGTTTCACAGGATGAGAGCAGTGTACGTGAGTTAAGTAGCAAGCATTATCAATAATATGAACAACTGATTTCAGAGATACAAGTCAACGTTCTACATTCTTTTCAATCTGTATATTATTAAATTTAAATGGCACAGAAAGCAATTCTAAGTTGTGAAAACAAGTATAAGGTAAGATAAATATGGAATGCATTCAGTACAAAAGTAATATGGAATGGATTATGGTGCAAGATCCAATGTCCCTTTCTCAACACGTCAGAGTATTTTAGAACGGTTTCAAAGTGAAGAAAGGGCTGCTGATAAAATCATGTATACTCTTTGAAAGAAGCAATGGAAATTATTTTGTCTTACACTTTTCTGAAACACAGACGCTCCATATGCACGTCTATGATCTGATCTGACATTGTAACTGCTGAATTATAAATCCTATATAAATTTCATAAACAATACTTTGTAGGCATATTCTTAGCCACTGTGGGTGAAATACTTTGTTGATTGAGTTCTTGCAGGAAAATCTGGACCTCTGGAAGAGAGAAGAAAATGCCTGCTTTTCATTATTTCATTCATTCATTATACATTATCATTATAATGCAGGTCATATGGGGTTACCTGCATCCTGCGAGATAGCTAACATTATATAAAATATAATTCACAAATAGCTGTAGTGAAAAACTTTCACTCGTTCAGTAATTCTAAAAGGGTCTTGCTCCTTAATCAGCTCTACGGCATTTTTAAAGATTTATAACTAAAACGTCGGTCTAGTTTTAAGCGAATTACACTGACACAGAATGCTTTTATTCTCAGTGCATCATGGGTGTTTTTCTTGATACACCTTCTTTCCACCATTCCACTAAATAATTTCCATTATTCACTGTCAGCTTTAGTTTTGAATTTCATTGGCTGAGATTACTCATTTTGGTATTGTTTGATTTATGTTTCATTTGTTATCTCAACACACACATATTGAAAACGTGGCCCGATGTTATATCAGGGTCACCTTGGCTATCTCCCAACATTCAGTTCAAATCCATTTACTCTGTATCATGCTCAAGATATCTCATCTGCATCGCATTTCCATTTGCCATCTGTCAGCCCATCGACACAAGTTCTAAATTGTCTTCTGTTTTCTTTTGCTATTTGTTCTGTCTTGTTAACTTTCAATCTGATTGTGTGTCAATAGCAGATCTGACATCTTTTAAAACTTAATCTGGGAGGAATAAACCCATGCTATCTTGCTATAAAAATGGAATTTTGTACTCTTTTTTTTATTTGATTTCCATGAGATTTCACACCAGGAGTCCAGGCATGACCCCAAGGGACCTTCAATCTATCTTCAACCTCTGGTAGACGACTTGCAGTGTTACGTGGGGAGTCTCTTTATTATCCGTATTTTTCATGGTGTGAATTTAATCTCTTTCCTTATCTGATATTGAACTGTGCCATGATATATTCCGCTGGAGGCTATCTGCAAATGTACATAATCTTTCTTCTTTGTGCTCCTGTTTCAGCTTTAACAAGTCCCTGACAAACTCCCCAGACAAACTGCAACATATTAGTGGATTGATTTTGTGTAGTGATGTGGATTGCGCCTTGTATCTTTTATTGAAATTTAATAAACGCAGCGATTGTTAAGGACAAACAATGGGAGCAAGATACTATATATATATGATTTACTTTTATCTAGAGGACAAAGAAATAAAACACTCAGAATCATGGTCACCAAAACTCTGGTAACTGTACTGATCTGCCCTGATTTACTATTATATGAGTGCCAGTTTAGCAATTAGAAATTAGATTAGAGCAGGAAAATAGTTTATTTTTGTGTATTTCTTTTTCTCGCAACAGAAAACAATTAGTGGAAACTATTTATTTAAGAAATGTCTTCAATAAACTGTCATCTAAATAAATCTGTAATTTTTCAGACTAGGCTACTTTGATAATTAAATGTTGCAATTCACCACTGTGCTTGATTAGCTTTTCTCACATAACTTTTAGGGCTAACGTGCCGGCCCGAGTATCCCCTCCTATGGACTCCAAGGAGGCTTGTGCTGCCGGGTCAACTGATCTGCAGGATCTTGCCTCTTGTGAGATCCTGCAGGTCTGCAGAGGGATCGCAGTGGGAGCCTGGGGACTTTTTTTTCCCAGTCTCACTCTGCTCCCGGAAGCAAGAAGCAGCGGATCTCGGCCACCGTCCTCACTGTGGTATGAGAGGTAAGTATTTGATTTTTTTGTGGGGGGTTACAGCTGGTGCTAAATGATTCCTCAGAAATAGATTCGGTTAGCACCAGCTTCTAGCTGTGGTTAACTCTTCACTTAGTAGGGGTAATTAGAATTAGGACTTTGTAATCCTAACGCTAATTACTCTTTGCGATCCCCATGTTGAGTATAGGGAGCGTAAAGCACAGTAAGTTTGAGCTAGAAAACTTGTTTATTAACCCGTTAGGGTTTGGATTGTAATATGGGCGGGCCATGCTAGGGCCACTTAACCTAACGTTAACGCTCACATAGCTAAGCACTAACGTTAAGATTGTAATATTGCCCTTAGTAAGTCTAAAAGGTTGACAACCTGATCATGGTTTCTTGTAGTGAGGGGACATGGACATTTAATACTGGATTACAGGTTTTTTTAGCATTCTGCACTTTAGCTTCTAGTTCAGTGTCTACAATGGGTGACAATGAGAAACTGTTTCCATGAACTCTGAAAAGCCCAGCTAATACTTTCTGAATTTGTAGACACTGTTCAAAGCCAGGGCTGTATTCCCACCCTGGTGTAAACTTAACCAGAGCTTTTGAAAACCTCCCAGAGCCATTAAAGGACACTTTTCCATTGTTGACGGTAAAATGGAGACAATAAAAAGAAAAATCTGCCCCTGCGGATTTTCCTTACAGCCTCCATTTTACCGTCCTTATACTGGAATAGGCACTTTATTAAAGCCTAACCCTGGAACAAAGAGAGAGCAAGGCTGCCCAATACCAGCAGCGGCGCAGCACTCAGCCATGAGTATCAGCTGGCGAAGTCCATAGGACTCCATGGAGCATTGTGCAGCCTGACCGAGAGCTCTGTGTGAACTCGATCTCACCTACAATGGAATAGTTTGAACTTCCACGCAAAGGTGAACATTAACGTCTTTGTGAAGGTAAATGCTACATTCAAGATGCAAGGTTCAGAAAAAGCACAGTCAATGGTACGTTCAGTGTTGGCACCAGAGAGGACTCCCTTATGTTTGTGTTCCACAACGTATAAAGCATGCACAGTCAATCCAGCAAGTTGCAGGGCAGGCATACAATATGAGGTAGTACAACATGCAATATATATATATATGCTTCGAATCAGACAGTTGCCATGCGGGTTTGATTGATACCACAACCTGCAGGGCAGACCGACAATCAGAGACCTCCTGTGCCTAATCCCCTCACCATCTAGATTGTAAATTCCCACAGGAATAGGGTCCTCATATCCTCATGTATCTGCTGGCAGGAAAACTGACCTGTCTCCTGTATGTATTGTAGAATTGTCCTGTCTTTACCCATTACACCTTGTACAGCGCTGCGGAATGTGTTGGCGCTTAATAAATAATAATAATAATATACTTTGTGCATGTGCTCAGTACCCGGCGGCTAACATGAGGGTTTAAGGGATTCAGCACCCTGCAGGGCAGACCCACAATCAGAGACCATGCAGCAATGATCAGCACATCCACTTTAGCCAAAGCAGATTAAGACAAACAACAATAAAGGGCAAGAGCGTGAGAATAGTCGATAACAGTCCGGGTTCGATGCACAATCAGGGTCCTCGTACAAACAGATATTCGGCAACTAAATAGACTGAGACACTAAATGATAAGCAGGTGATGCAGGAATAACTCCACGTCAGGGCGACGAGCAGATACTCGCGCCCTGCTTTTAAAACTGGCGGCTCCGCGTGACCACGCAAGGCCCTGCCCCAAGACGCCAATCCGCCAGTCTGAATTCCTAGCACCTGCCAGCCAACGATGCCGTCGGGCGCCCAGGCCCCCCAAGCGCTGCGGGGGCTGAAGACGTCACGAATAGTAATTCCATCGTTACAATGACATGTAACACATATAGTGATGTAACAATATACAGTAATAAAACATAACTTATTATAAGTGATGCATGGAGTAATCCAATGTATCCGTAACACAATTATAATTAAAGTCAGTGATAATACTTGGTGGTATAGTTGGGAGCAAGTAAACCGTTATCTCGTGCACGTATGAAATGTCCACGTCTGAGTATATTAGGAATCCGTTTACCTCAAAGAGGAAAAAAACAGAAAAAATATTGTGCAATATTGCCCAGATCTTTAGTAATAATTTTAACGAGTGAGTTGAAAGTAATCATATGGTATCTCACTCACAAAGATGGAACCCTTCTATTGGCTCTATAGGTGGCGCAGTGTGTCAACTTAATAAGGAGGGACACAGTCCTCTGTTCTAGGTGATCTATTCCAATGTCCCTCAGGAAGGAAGGGTGACACAAACATTCTCATAGTGTAGTATGTTAACCACTTGGCTGCTAAGGACGCGCTCAGCGCGTCCTGTCAAGTGCACCTCCTGTGCTACGGACATGTTGAGCGCGTCCTAGCACAGGATTCCCCCCCATCTAGCATGTCAGCCCGGCACTCCGGGACCCCAGGGGGGACATTAGATGTCATGGAGGCGGCGCAATGACATCTAATTTAGGCCCCCCCGCGAGTGCGGAGGAGGCGCCTGAAAGGGAGGGGGAGGTCCTTCGGACTTCTATCCCTCCCGATCGCCGGGGGCCACAGGGTTAAAGCAGGCACCATTTGGAAGGGCACAGCCTGACGCGAGTCGTGGAGTTAATCCCTAGCTGCCAGCAATGGTGGAGATAGGGGGTTCCAATGAAAGTATTTACAGGAGTAATAAAACAAAATTTTAATTAAGTTTGCCAGTTTCAACGGGAAATAAGCAACACATGTACATTTCCAAGCCGTTGTCATCTCATAAAAAGAAAGCCTGGTTTGACTTAACCAGGCTTTCTTTTTATGAGATGACAACGGCTTGGAAATGTACATGTGTTGCTTATTTCCCGTTGCAGCTTTATCCAATAATTTGAGGTTGTCTTCGTCTTTAAAGTTGATAGTCAAATTCACAGTGCAAAGCCTGGTTCAGTTCCTGTGCAGTACGGTAGATAACCAATAATTATCCCTGTGAACATCTGAAGATGTCCCCAAGGGCCATGATTTTCTTAACAAGAAGATAGCAATGTACTTTCTACTGCTTTCCAAAAGTAATGATTTGAATCATTTTGGCAGGTGGATGATCATGGGGTCAATCTGTCATCAACAAAAAAATACAATGAACACCACCAGATGTTGTGTTTATGTTGCAATTTAACTAATCGTGTGGTTGCCATATGCCTATTAGACTTAATCCTTAAAAATAACGCACACGCAAACATGCACACAACACACCAATACTACGGTTCCCGTTTATACAGCTGGAGCAACAGATGCTGTCCTCATGATAAAGTTCTATAATGTTTACAGTTTTCTTCAACAAATAGGAGGTTTGTTCTTTCAACCTGTTGAGTATGTTTTTGGGAATGAGGGCTCATCTTGTCTTGTTGATTTTAGAATTACCAAAATCTCCCTATTCCCTCAGGAGTTGCATTAGGTGTCAGAACAAGTTCAGTGGTTGGCTAATGAGGAAAAGGAGGTCATCAGAGTATGCTGCCTCGGCATGCACCCTCCTCTGCTTGGCATGCAATGGATAGAGCAGTGTTTCCAAACCATTTTTAAAAGCAGTCCCAATGATAGACAAACTGATTTCCATCAACAGTAATTACGTCTTTAATTGTGCAAGGCAACTATTAAGGCTGGGGTCAGACTAGCGCACTTTTAACGTGCGTTTAGGCGCACTTAATCACGGCCGTACTAGCAGCAAATGATGCGCAATGACAGCCAATATACGAAGTACGGCCGCACGAAAGTCCGGCCGCGCAACGCAAGTGGAAAATGAATGCATTTTTTCGAGAAAGCAGAACCGCTAGTACGGACGTACAGAGTGCGCTGTGTCTGCTAGCGGCGTGTGTGCGTGATTTGGAGACATCAGATGCTGCTCATGTCCAGCCAACATAATGTCCAGACACCCAAAGTTTCCTGGTTTGGATCCGTAAAAAATCACGCACATAAATGTGCATCGTTTGACCGTTTCGCGCATTCCGTGAAAAAATACGGCAATGCGTTCGGACGCACTTTTTGACGGTCTAGCTTTACCCTAGCCTTACTCTTTATAGCTCACATGTTAGTGAATAACATTCTTAGGGCAGTATTACAAAGTTGGTGTTATCTTAACCAGAGATGTTGTAAATTTACCAGAGCCATTATAGTCTATGGAGTTGTTAAGATTACAAAAGCTCTGGTTAAGTTATTATCAATTTTGGAATATTGCCCACTGTTTTCATAAATTATTAGCAACTATGTATATTTATTTTCTTTTTCCTGTTTTAAGATTACCTAAATATTTTGCCTTTTTGGGACATAACACCAAATCTTATTTGTTTGAAAAATAGCTGATATATATGACCTGAAAGCAACTTTAAATATTGCAAATTTCTCTGGCCTCTTTAAGATTGGTTATCAGAGAAGTGTTGGCATAGTTTACAACAACTGACTATTTCTCTAGGTCTACTACAACATTTTATTTCATATTTGACTCTTTGACCCCTTTACTCCCGAAATCAAGTTAACTCGATTTAGCACTGAATTGAATTGAAAGATAATCATTAGCATATCAAGACTCCATTTGCATATGTTTTTAAAGCAAGATTAGTGTTCCCCCTGTGGATAAACAAAATCCGCTTTCCAATCGCCCTCCTTTTCAGCCTAACTTACTGTAAAAAAGCTACAAGGAGCACTTCTCGCAACAATTGTAGTACAAAGTTCAGAAACATTGCTGTTGCATTACAACAGCCAGAAGGAGGGCAGAATTCAAGAAGAGATCTGGGGTCACTCAATATTGTACACTGATAAGATTCAGGGGGTTGCAATGCCTGAACTACACAGTACAGATAAAAGGTGTTACTGTAATTTTCATAAATAGGCATTATGCCACTAATAGATATTATTTTTACATTATATTGGTATTTTTTAATTATCTCTATTAATTATCACTACAAATCCCCATAAACAGAATTTCAGAACATTGTTATTCTCTTTTTTTTATCACAGTTACTATATTTGACACAAAGGCCTTATCTGCCTGCATGCTAAAAATGCAGACCTTGTGTGAAATTGTGTAAGACAGGGGACACATCTAGAGTTGAGAATGTTTCCTTCCAACAATATTTCTGTAAGGATAAATGAATACATGAAAACTATCCCAGAACTAAAATTTCTGTGCAAAATGCCTATTTTACCCTATAGAGGGTTAAATTACAATCTTCACGCAAACCATTAACGCGAGGGGTAAAACCATTTGCGCCTAATCCTGTATTACATAGTCAGCGCAACAACCGCACGCAAACGTCTACCGCGGGTGAACCTGCGCGAACCCTGCGTGAGCTTACTGTACTTCGTGCGTCCTATACTTAACATTGTGAGCGCAAAAGCGAATGTGCGCTGGTACAAGGATAGTATTAAAATCTATTTGCGGTAATTACCGTATAGTCTTTGCGCGCATAATTTTAGCAACTCCTGAAAGCTGGTGGTAACGGCATATCTGAACAACCTGGCCGAACCCAAAAAAAAACCCAGCCCAGACAAAGTAATGCCGCAACAATATAATGGATGATGGCAGGTGTGTGTGTATTATTACTGTAGCATATGTGCTCATTTTGCATCATAGACGCAGAACCCATCTCTGATGCCTTAGGTGTGTTTCTTCATTTTGATTGGCTGAATGGGTGCAAAAAACTGCAAGCCCAAAGATTTTTGCACGAGACGGCACTGCGCATGCATTTGTGTGCTTACTCTTTGCGCACACAATTGATCGGTGGAAGAAAAAAGCCTCGAGGATTGTAATTCCAGCGGTGATTTGCGCTTGGCATAAACATTTTCGCTTTGCGCAAAGGTTTTTGCACGAAGATTGTAATATAGCCAAGAGTATTTAATTGTTTTTGCATCCCATACTTCAAATAAATGTTATGATAGATTTTTTTTCCAAAATAAAGTGCTTGGTAGTGAAGGGGTTAAGGGTATTGTGGCAGCCATAGTCATATATGAATGAAGATCTCACAGCATTGCAAAATAACCATACAAAATAGACTTGTGCGCACTCAAAAATTATTTGCTTTTAAAAATTATTTTGGCCAAACCGAATTTTCTATCTCAACAAATTCCTTTTGATTTGTTTCATTATTAAATTTTGTTTGCATTTGGAAGTCCCTAATCACTATGTTGTGGCGTTTCAACTATTAAGTATTGTTTTTTCTCTATTCTGTTGCAACATGCACAGAAAGGTTATTTTTCACTAAGGCTAGGGTCAGACGAGCGCAGTGCGAACGCGCGTGCAGGCGCACTTAATCACGGCCGTAGTAGCAGCAAGTGCCAGGCAATGACGGCCAATATACGAAGTACGGTCGCACAAAAGTCCGGCTGCGCAACGCAAGTGGAAAACGAACGCATTTTGTCGAGAACGTAAAACCTCTAGTACGGTTGAACAGAGTGCGCTGCGTCCGCTAGCGGCGTGTGTGCGTGAATTGGAGATGTCAGACACTGCTAATGTCCGGCCAACATAACGTCCAGATGCACAAAGGGTTTTATTGATGATCCGTACAAAATCACTGCCGCAAATGCGCATAGTATGACCGCTATCGCGTACTCCGTGAAAAAATGAGTCCATTCGTTCGAACGCACTTTTTCACAGACAACGCGAAAATGCGTTCGTCTGACCCTAGCCTAAACCACAACTTTGTTTAGTAAATCAACAATTTTATGTTCCAGCTTCAAAAGTTTTATTTTCCTCTGCCTTTCCACAATAGAAACATATCTACTAAATATAATAAACAATATTTATATTATTATATATTTATACACACATGTTTATACAGATATAAGTGTGCCAAAGACCTACCACAGTATATAATAATATTAGATACATAATAGATTATTTAAAATATGCATAATAATACATCTTATATAATATATGTACGTATGTATAATATACTTTATACATTATATACTGTATATGTAAAATTACAAAATGCTGTGGAGACTATTGGACTTGGAGCTCTATAATCGATGATAATAATAAATGAAGTGGATTGATGTTGTTGGATAATACATAGATTTTGTCATAACATTAGAAAAATCAATTATTAAGAAGACTGGTAAGTTTATAGAATAGAACATGACTGATTTTTGATAAGCAATTATTTCATACTAGCAATTGTTTTGAAGTACAAAGTACTAGCTTTCAAATCATTTACCTTTCCATTTGTGGCATCAATGATTTTTATTCTGCAGATAATAGCATTTCCTACATGCTACATTCTGTCATTATTTTAATTCTTAGAAATTTAGTAAGCTTATAGGTTTGAGCTGCCATTGTACATCAATTGTAGAGTATGTAGTATAGCACAGATGTTTTGTCGATTGCTCATTGTGTGAAAATTTAATTATTATTAATTGTGTTTTTAAGACGATGCATCATCAAAAGTCTCATGAAGTTTTCAACAAACAATTATTGGCTTGGTATTTTTTTTTTTTTTCATATATTTCTATTTGATTAGAAGAGGTTAAGAAAAGCAACACAGCATGGCCTGGCTGCTGACCGCGATGGCCGCTTAACTTGAGAGCTCCGCACCCACCAAAGCGATCCAGCCCCATCCCGGCACTACAGTAACTCTGATGGGGAAAATAACAAAAAACCCCGCCTCTAAGAAGCCCAGGAGGGTCTCCGGGGCACCGGCGCATCGTGCCTCCGCTCTTTCCTCCTCCTGACGGAGACGCACATGGAGGCCGCAACCAAGCCGGGGCCTATAGTAGATCCGCTCGTGGATCTCCCCGGCATGCAGGCGCTTCGGAACACCACATTGCCGCCAAACTCCCCAGCCAGGTCTGTGACCGAGGACCCAGCATTGTGGGGGGAGCTGCTGAGAGCTCTACCTACGAGGACCAACATTGTAACGCTCCAGACCTCCATAAATGGCGGAGCTCCGTCACCTCAGGAAGGATGTCCAGGGCCTCCGCGACAGAGTGGATTTGGTAGAGGCTGCCTGTGACAAGACAAGACAGGCCCAGATTACCACATCTGACACACTAGATCTGCGCTCGGCCCAAATGAGAAGTATGGCACAGCACATTATGGATCTGGACAACAGAGGACGCCGTAATAACCTTAGGCTTCGAGGCCTACCCGAATCAGAGGAATCCCCAACAGAACTCAGGTCAGCTTTAACTACAATTTTAATTCCCTTCTGGAACGTCCTGCGGACTCACAAATTGACTTTGTGCGTGCTCAAAGAGCCCTCAGAACGCGAGGTCCGACGGGGGGCCCTCCCTACGACGTAATATGCTGTCTTAACAATTTTGGCCTTAAGTAGGACATTTTGCGCCACTTGTGGAATTTCACCCAGATTTCATACGAAGGGACACCCCTCCAGCTTTTCCCGGATCTCTCCCCGGCGACCTTAGCCTATTGGTGGGCCTTGAAGCCCCTCACTAGTCAACTGATGGCTCAAAAGATTTGCTATCGTTGGAACATCCCTATTGGCCTGGTTGTGACGACTCCCGCTGGCTTGTACCTAGTGGCCTCTGAGGCGAACATCTCTCCACTTCTGGACAACCTCCAACTCCCACCCATACAACTACACTGGCCAGATCCGCTGGCTCTGTATTCCTTGCCTCGTGGACATCCTCCTCCACCTGGACTCCCTCAGAGGCCCCCGAGGATTGGCTCCCAGGCTATGAGAAGGTCCGGAGCAGTTGGTTGATTTTCCTCAATTTTCCGGAACATACGTGACTCATACTACCCCCCACACGCTTTCCTTGTCTGATGGAGGTGCTGACCCTATTACTGCCTCGGACCATTCTGGACTTTGTAAAGCTCTCCCTTTTTGGTGTGCTTTACGAGCCGTACTTGACCTTATCTTCTCATTTCTTTTGTTAACGTCTATTTTTTGGACTGTTGCCTCTAGTTATGCTGGACCCTCCTGAACACCTCCCCTATGAGTGTCTTGGCTTCCACTGCCCGCCCCGTCCACACCTAATGTCTGACACGTGGTACTGGAGATGACCCACGCATCGCCTTATTATCTCCCCGAACGCCACTAATACTGAGGTGAGATACACCTCAAGCTATTCCACAGCCTGTCATGGGTTGTTACGGAGCGGAAGAGAGGGATAATTGCTACACTGCCTTGCAGATGAACTTTCAGCTAGGGATGTGCGTTTCGGAATTTTGGAATTTTCACGAAATTTCCCGATTCGTGTCTTCGGATTCAGCCGATTTTCCGAATCGGATCGGACCCGAAAACCGACAGATCCGAAAAGTTTTCCGAGCCGAAACAATTTTTTTTCGGAGTTTTCTAATGGACTTGAAATGTGTCAAATCGAAATTTATTTTTGCTCTATTCATGATTTCGGTTCCATTCGTGATTTCGGTTCCATTTCGGTAATTCTGGACATTGTATATTTAACTATTATCGGTTATATCGCTGATTCTGTAAATTTTGTATTTGTAAATGCGTATCACTTGTTTCTTGTTTCCAATGATCCGATAATTCTGACGATATGATAATTCTGTCGTAATCGGGTCGGATCCGATTCGTCCGCGGGTCGCGCATGCGCGCGCGCGGATGTCGTAACTTTATTGAGCCAGTTTTGACAATTTTTTGACAGGCCAAAAAAATTGAAATTATTTATAATTTAACATGGCTGAAAGATGAGACAGAGAGTCCCATTTGGACACCTCCTCGTCCTCATCTGCTTCCACCCCAGAGACACCACCCAGGAAGAAGCGGGCCAGCAACATGGCATTTGAGGAGATGTTGGAGCTGGTCCGCATCTTTGACAAAAAAGATTACGACTGCCGTAAGGGCCCTTACGGCAGAAAGAATAACACGAGCAAGGACCATATCCTTGACAAGCTCCGAACCACCATCCTGGAGTTGTTTGGGAAAGACCGACAAAGGACCAGCTCCGAAAACGCTGGTCCAATCTGAAGGCACGCGAGCAGGAGCAGCTGAGGCACATCCGTCGCGTCATAGCCAAACGTAAGTGTCATGTTATATTGTAAAGCGCTGCGCAAACTGTTGGCGCTATATAAATCCTGTATAATAATAATAATGTGCTTGCATGTGCTAATGTGCACAGAAATACGTTGATTTATCTAGTCCTTTTTTCATGCAATGTGATTGTGTATAGCTTTGCGTTTTCACAACTCGTCATACATGCATTTTTGCCATAGCTCTTTTTTTTCATTTTACGTATTCGTGAAAATTGTGATATTTGATGTATGTAGATGAAATTACAATGCTGGATTACTTTTGGCACTGTGTACTGTAGTGTGCTGGGGGGAGGTTGTTGTGATTGAGTGATGCATACGAGAAGACCCGCAGCTTGCCCAATATTGGCTCCCACCTCCGCATCAACAAAAATCTCTGCGTCTCTGCTAAGTGGTAGGATGGGAAATGTAGTTCTTCTGAAAGTGCATCCAAACAGAGCCGCGTTCAATACGTCCTCAGCAGCTGCTGAATTGTTGCAGCGCAACAATTCAGTTTGCTGCAGCAGTGTCATTGAACGCTTTAGATGCAAATTTCAAAACAAAATGGCGGGTTTCTGTTGTTTCTGCAATATCCACAGTTTTATTCGCAGAAACTGAAAGTGAAACTGAGGCTGAGGCCATCTATAAAATAACTAAAAGCAGTCAGCACAATGTGTTTTGTACGCACACAACACAAATAATAGTTTTTATTGAATAAACGTAATGTTTACTTCTGAAAAAAATATATAATTGAACGGTAATATATGTCTATGTGCAGGGGAAATAAATAAATATTTTGTGACTTTAGAACTATGAGATGGGAGTAGTGGTGGGTCAAGCTGGTAGTGCTAGTGGGTAGTGGAGGGGTGTCGCAATACTTTCGGCAATATATTGTATAGATATACCATTTTTTCCATTCTGCATTATTTACGTGTTATTTTTTGGATTTGGCAGAAGACAGGAAGGCAAAGGCAGCATCTGCCCCGGCGGGCACCAGTGCCCCAGTGGAGGAGGAGGGGGAGCCACGGGCGACCACCAGCGCTGCTATATACTGTTTTATTTTGCAACGACTTTTGGTCAAAAACAGAAACATTTTTTGTTTACTGTATTTTCATTTAATTTTTTTATATATAGCACAAGAGGAGCAGGAGGAGGAAGAGGAGGAGCAGGGCGATGATGGAGAGAGGGAGCCGGAGCCGCAGCAGGAGGCCATGAGTCCAGGTTTTTTTTTAACTGTTGTATTTTGCATCGACTTTGTTCAAAAATAAATCAGTTTTGTTGTTTACGGTATTTTTTATTTCTTTAATTTCTTAGATATAGCACCGGAAGAGATGCTGATGGTGGTGGTGGAGGAGGAGGAGTCGGAGGAGTCAGAGCCTCAGGAGGCCGCCAGCACTGGTATATACTACTGTTATATTTTTTCAAGACTTTCAGTCAAAAATAGAAACCTGCTTTACTTACTGTATTTTCCTTCTTTCATTTATTGGATATAGAAGGAGAAGCCAGACCGGACACTGACAGGTCCAGCGTCAGGATGGCGATCGGCGAGCTACGCCTGGCTGGCGCCAACTTCGAAGCCATCCAGGAGTTGCTCCAGGAATTCAGGCAGCATATTAACAACGCCGTTGAAATCCTGGAGCGGCAGTAGAGAGAGACCAGCCTCCTCCTCCCCTATGTTTGTGCCCTTGTTGGGCAGTTTGCCAATGCCATGTGGCATGTTGTAAATAAATTTTATATTTTTTCTATATTTTCCTGTTTGTGTGCGTTGCTTTTCCTTACTTAATAAGTTAATATGTATTGCTTGGTTTCTTTTCCACACTGTTAAAATTATATGTACATAAATTTATTGACATTTCTATGGACCCTTTGTCATAAATTTGTCAACATATTTGTGGCCATGAATGTGAATGTGCACATTCTACACTTCCTGTCTGGCCAAAAAATGTCACACACTAACACAACCTTGTTGTACTGCCTTGAGATTTGATTACCGTGGCATGGTTTTGTTAAGCTTAGGCGATGTTACAACAACAAGGATTTTTATCCACATTCACATTCATTGTATAACCAAGAATTTATCAAAAAATATTGATGGCAGCACTGCGTGAAGTCTTCTCCAACACAACCCAAAGATCCTCAGTGCGGCTCACGTCTAGTTTATTTGTCCCTGTTTGCAGCTTCACACAACACCTCCTCCCAGCTATGAGCTCTCTCTCTCCCAACGCTGCCCGCTAAGACGCTAAGACGCTGCCCGCCAACATGGTCACGTCTTTGCAGGAAGACAACAGCATGGGGGAACGGCAGCTGCCAACAGTCCCAAGACCTCGTCACAATGACGTCAGTTCTGGAGTTAACCCCTAACTGCGACCAATGGTGGAGATATGGGGTTCCAATGAACCCCCTATCTCCCGATCCGCGGCAGCTATCGGTTAATGTTTGGTATCTTTGGATCGACCAGAGCATGGCCTTTCCAACAATACCAAACATGACAATGTTAAAAATTATAAAAAATTTAAATATAATAAAATATAAAAAAAATAAACAGGTTTTTTGTTTTGTTTTGTTAATGCAGCAATATTGTTGCCATTTCAATTATAATGTGAACAATGATGCTGCACTAAGGATTTTTGTATGGGGTGCGTTTGTTAAAAATAGTGTAATTTTCACCCAAAAAAATATAACAAGTCCCCATTTCAATTTTTTTTAACAAACGCAACTCATAAAATATAACCGCAAACACTCGCATGTTAAAATGTGAAAAAATGGTCGATATTCCGAAAAAAAATGTACATGAAAAACGAGCCGAACCGAAACAGAAATCGGTCGAAACGAGCCGAATCGAAAATTTTAAACATTCGAACGAATCGAACCGAAAAAAAAATCGGTGCACAAGCCTACTTTCGGCTTCTTGTGGACACGCCTGATCCCCTGCCCTCACAACATATGGGCACGTGGCGGTGGTGATATCCTTTATTGGTTTCATTAATGTGCCTTATATTGAATTCTATTATTTCGTTTAACCCCTTAGTGACCGGGCGGTTTTACACAAATCCGTCCGTTCGTGACCGCAGCTGTTTTTACGTTTCTGCGCTCTTAGTGTTTACGTCAAATTTTCCTCTTACTCGTTTATGTAACCCACACATATTTTACACTGTTTTTCTCGTCACTAAATGGACTTTATAAAGATACCATTTTTTTCATCATTTCATATAATTTACTATAAAAAATATTGTGAAATATGACACAAAAATTGAAAAAACACCACTTTTTCGAACTTTGACCCCCAAAATTTCTTATGTATCAACAACCGTCAAAAATTTTTTATTCCTTAGTAGTTTCTAAATTTAGTACTGAGTTTAGCAATACCCAATGTTTACATATTCCTCGCTTTTTTCCTTATTTTATGCAACAATAAGTGCAAGTAGCACTTTGCCATTTCCAAAGAGTTTATTTTCAAAACTAGTGATAGTGACATTGTAACACTGATATCTGTCACTAATTCCTGAATAACCCTCCACATATACATATTTTTTTAAAGTACACAAATCAAGGTATTAAACTTGGGGTATTTTGACTCTTTCCATGCAAACCATTTTACCACAAATCTATGCCAAAGTTTGAAAAAAATTTTTGAACGCAATTTAAGAATACATGTACTGTGAACTTTAAGGTTTACTGCCAAAAAGCACCCCAAAATATGTTCAGCAACATCTTCTGAGTAAATTGATACCACCCATGTATAGGTATGTCGGGTCATTTGGGGGCTAAAAGGCCTTATTTGGGGGGTGCGCATTTCAGTTTTCCAACTTGGAATTTTCACATTTCGTCATCATGCACCCATGTCCTATTTGGGACATTTTTGAAGCCGGCCAAAGTAATTTACCCCCATCAAACCATATATTTTTAGAAAGGGCACACCCTAGGGTGCTTCAAAGAGTTGTATTTTAACACTTTCCATGCACTAGCTCTTTGTCAATCTTTCAGGTAGTCACTTTTTGTGTTATTTTTTCACACACATTGTACTTTAGGCATGAATTGTCAAATCCAGTTATGGGTTACTGCCAAAAAACACCCCAAAATATGTTCAGCAACATCTTCTGAGTAAATTGATACCACCCATGTATAGGTATGTCGGGTCATTTGGGGGCTAAAAGGCCTTATTTGGGGGGTGCGCATTTCAGTTTTCCAACTTGGAATTTTCACATTTCGTCATCATGCACCCATGTCCTATTTGGGACATTTTTGAAGCCGGCCAAAGTAATTTACCCCCATCAAACCATATATTTTTAGAAAGGGCACACCCTAGGGTGCTTCAAAGAGTTGTATTTTAACACTTTCCATGCACTAGCTCTTTGTCAAACTTTCAGGTAGTCACTTTTTGTGTTATTTTTTCACACACATTGTACTTTAGGCATGAATTGTCAAATCCAGTTATGGGTTACTGCCAAAAAACACCCCAAAATATGTTCAGCAACATCTTCTGAGTAAATTGATACCACCCATATATAGATTTGTTCTGTTGTTTTTGGGGTGCTACGCCAATCTTTGACATGTGCTTGTCAATTTTCTAATTTGACATACAGTATCTTCTTTGCTTATCTTCTTTTTAGGGGCCTTTTTACATACCCCAGTTTATGAACGTGCATATATTTGGTAAGCTAACACCCCAAAGTATTGTAAATGGAGTGTTTTTATGCTATGGATGCATCCGTTTGCTCCAAACAAATTAGATACTGTTTGGTGGTCATTTTTCATTTTCACACCCACATCAGTTTTGGACTGTGATTTAGGAGACACTGTTGTTTTTTACTGCATGAAAACTCTCCAGGTTGTTTTCTGCAAGGTCTCCTGAGTACACCCATGCCCCCCATGCATAGGTTTGCCAGGATTTTGGGAAGGTTCAAATACAATTTTTATGACTTTGTCATTGGAGTTGAAATTGAGATTATTTCTTCAGCTAGGCCTAGCTTTGGTTTTGGGTCTACCGCATACCCCAGTTTGAATTATTGCCAGAAAATTGTTTATATTTGTTATGTTGACACCCCAAGGTATTGCATATGGAGTGCTTTGATGCCATGGATGCAACGGTTTTAGCCCAAAACATTTGAGAAGGTGTGTGGCGGTAATTTTTCAATTTTCAGATTTTTACGCCCACAGTAGTTTTGGACTGTGATTTAGCAGACACTGTTGTTTGTTACTGCATGAAAACTCTCCAGGTTGTTTTCTGCAAGATCTCCTGAGTACACCCATGCCCCCCATGCCTAGGTTTGCCAGGATTTTGGGAAGGTTCAAATACAATTTTTATGACTTTGTCATTAGAGTTGAAATTGAGATTATTTCTTCAGCTAGGCCTATCTTTGGTTTTGGGTCTACCGCATACCCCAGTTTGAATTATTGCCAGAAAATTGTTTATATTTGTTATGTTGACACCCCAAGGTATTGCATATGGAGTGCTTTGATGCCATGGATGCAACGGTTTTAGCCCAAAACATTTGGCAACAAGGTGTGTGGCGGTAATTTTTCAAATTTCAGATTTTTACGCCCACAGTAGTTTTGGACTGTGATTTAGGCTAGGGTCAGACGAGCGTAGTGTTCACGTCCGTGATCGCGCCTAAAAGTACGTCCGTGATAGCATGACATAAAGTCCAATGGAGCCCGACACACGAAGTACGTCCGCACTGAACTGCGGACGCACAACGGCCGCGGCCCACGGACGCAAGGCAGGCAAGAACGTAGAACCGCTAGAACGGCCGCACAAAGTGCGCTGCGTCCGCAACGTCTGCATAGCTATGTGTGTGAGTGATGGAACGTGGTCAGACGGACTGCATTTATACGTCCTGCATTTTTCATGGACAAAATGGTTTTGCAATTGAATTTATTGTCCCTCCTACATCTGTCAAAAAATAAATGTCAGTGAAAAAACGGACTGTGTGACCACTACTGCGTCTTCCGTACTGACGATGTCCGTACTGCACGGACGTACAGTCCGTAGAAATCACGCTCGTCTGACCCTAGCCTTAGCAGACACTGTTGTTTGTTACTGCATGAAAACTCTCCAGGTTGTTTTCTGCAAGATCTCCTGAGTACACCCATGCCCCCCATGCATAGGTGTGCAAAGATTTTGGCAAAATACAGCACCAATTGTAGAACATAAAAATGTACGAATAAAATGTAAAAGTCTGGTGCCTGTCAAACTGGGGATGCTCTCTAGGGGAGCACAGGCTGTTGTCACTGAAGTGCATGAAACGCAAAATGTTTTCATACCTTCTACGTGACATTGATTGGAGGTAAATGGGGGTAGAGCAGATGGGGCTACTGCTCCAGCAGGAGCGAATTGAGGGCTTCTTTATGATGCCTCAGCATAGTAAGTGCCCAGAATTTCAGAAATTCTGGCACATCTAGCGGGGTCCATTGCTGCCTTGCCAAGTAGGAGTCTGGCTTCGCAGCACAATGCTGATGGGCATACAGATTTGATTGGGCCACGATGTGGCCCAACAAATCATCCCCCATAAACACCTGCAAAAACTGTGTGGCGGTAAATCCTGCAACATCAATATTGATGCCAGGATTTGCCGTGAAAGGAGGGATATCTGGCCTCTGGCGATGAGGCACTACCCACTCCTCAGCTGGAGCTGTGCGTCTCCTGCTGGCAGGTGGTGACCCAGGATCTGCATCAGAAACATCACTAGATACATCAGCCAGCATAGATAATGTATCTAGCGACGCCTCTGAGCAGTTAGCGGGGTCGAAATTAGGGTCTGAGTCTGACGCAGATGCCTCAGATTCTGACGCCAGGATGGCATATGCCTCCTCGGCGCTGTACACCCTCTCAGACATTATATATAATAGATTATAAAATTTTATAATTATTATATATATATAAGCGGATTGTTGGTTCTTAGAAGAACCGTTGGGTTTCACAAGAAAATACAAATAAACACCTAAATCTCTCTAAATCCCTCTAAACCTGCCTCAATTCTTCTAAATCTCCCTAAAATCTCTCTAAATCTGCCTCAATTTTTCTAATCTCACTAAATCTCACTAAAATCTCTAACCTGTCAAATCTGATCTCTCTCTCTCGCTCACCAAAACACAAGTGAGGAGAGGGAGGGAGAATCACAGAGGTCAGAGCCAATATTTACAAAATATTGGCCTGACCTGACAAATTAGAAATTTTATTTTGATTTTTTCTAACTTCTGATTGGATGTTGCTAGCCTGCCTCTCTGATGAGGCAGGCTAGGAACATCCCACTCAGCCCCAAGATGACCCTGCCCTTAGAACCCTAACCCTACCCCTGACCCTGCCCTTAGAACCCTAACCCTACCCCTACCCCTAACCCTAACCCTACCCCTAACCCTAACCCTAACCCTACCCCTAACCCTACCCCTACCCCTACCCCTAACCCTAACCCTACCCCTAACCCTACCCCTACCCCTAACCCTAACCCTAACCCTAACCCTAACCCTACCCCTAACCCTAACCCTACCCCTAACTGTCAGTTTATTTTATTTATTTTTCTTTTTTTACACTTTTTTTACACACTTTTTTTTACTTTTTTTTTTACTTTTTTTTACACTTTTTTTTCACTTTTTTTTACTCTGCTGGGTGCCTTGATCCCTCGAGGCACCCAGCAGAGCACCTGATCACTGAAGTGATCGATTTTGTACTGAGTGCCACGATACCTCGTGGCACTCAGTACTTCCTGCCGCTACCGGAAGTGATCGCTCGGGGGGAGCGATCACGGACGGACCGGCGGCAGGTAAGTATATTACAAGGATGCCTCGATGTCGAGGCATCCTTGTAATATGCTCAGAGCAGCTGGAAGCGATCCGATCGCTTCCAGCGCTCTGTAGAAGTGCGGGCACCTCTCCGGTGCAACCGGATGTAGATCGCTCCCGGGGAGCGATCACATGGTGCCCCGGCACTTCTAACGGCCATTGCACGGATGCCTGGACTCCCAGGCATCCTGCAATGGCGTTTGAGCTGCTGGAAGCGATCCGATCGCTTCCAGCAGCTCAAAAACGGCAGGACGTACCATGTATGTCAGCGGGTCTAAGAGAGACCCGCTGCAATGACGTACATGGTACGTCCGCGGTCGGGAAGGGGTTAATGCTGGTTTGGTTTAATATTACTATGTTTACTCAATTGGGTCGGTGCGCAGCCCTCCATTTATTGTTTTAAGACCACACCACTGCAGAACGGTTCCTCTGATGAACTGTCCGGACTGTTTACCGGTCCCGTGGTTTGGCCGCCGAGCCGCCACCTCCCTTCCCGAGGTTGAGTGTTCCTCCTTTCCCCCCTTTCCCTCCGGGTGAGCGCTACCTTCATTTGTACCAGTAGCTCCTATGAAAGGATAGCCGCCCCCCTACACTGGTACCTCTTGCCTGTAAATAGTTGTTGTTGCCCCCCCTGTGAGGCCGCGTACTTCATGACTCTCTTAGCTTTATACCCCTGACTCCACCCCCCCCCTCAGTTATCCCCCCCATGACGTTCAAACAGGCTTCGTTGGTGTTTTATTCCATCAATGACAGGGGCCTAAATATCCTAGAAAAACGCTCCACCGCCTTAACTGATTTTCGCAAGCACAAAGCTTCTGTTGTATTTGTGCAAGAGACCCATTTCCGCAGCGGATGCAGACCCAGATTTCCTGACTCTAACTATCCGACTGGACTGTTTAGTGACACCCCGGGCTCTAAATCTAGGGGGATGGCCATCCTTTTTCATAAATCGGTCCCCTTTCAAGAGACTGCCACGCTAACGGACGAAGGTGGTAGATATGTATTCGCGAAAGGGCAGATTGCTGGCCAGATGTTTACACCTTTGCCAACGTTTACGTTCCCAACAAGGCGCAACACAGATTTCTGGCCAAAGTGCTATGGAAACTGCAAGCCTTCTCGGAAGGCACACTGATCCTGGGGGCGACTTTAATGTTCCAATACACTCATCGGTGGACACCTCAACGGGGCTCTCCTCCCTACCATCCCACATTCTCCCCTCTATTTCACACTCTCCCGCCTGGTGGACTGTGGGAGGGCGCTTCACCCGTCTGACAAAGACTTTTCCTTCTACGCACACACTACTGCCTCTTACTCCCGCATTGACTATATATTCCTTCCCTTTTACCATCTTCACCTCCTCCTTTCCGCAACTATTGGAAATATCAAATGGTCCGACCATGCCCCTGTCATCGCCATTTTCCTGTCTCCCACTTTTCACCCCACTACTTTGAACTGGCGTTTGAATGACACTCATCTAGCAGACCCTACGCTGCTGGCGGACAGTAGGCTAGTTTTGGAACGCTTTTTTGAAGAAAATGTGGAACCGGAGATTTCCCCGGCCATGGTGTGGGAGGCTTATAAATCCGTAATGAAGGGGCATTATATCAGTGTGGGCACAGCAATTAAAAAGCATAGGGAAGCTGAGATCTTAGACGTTCTTTCTAAAATTGATGCTTTGGAGCTCCAACACAAATGCACAGGGGAGTTAGCACTACTCTCCTCATTGATGGACCTCCGACATTCACTGGCTGGCATAATGCACACAAAACACCATAGGGCTCTAAGGCGCTCCCAGGCGTATTTTCATGTCCATGGCAATAAAGGCGGGCACCTTCTGGCCAGGAAACTGACTAGGAGGCGAACTGCTACCTACATCCCTAGTATTAGGAACAGGAAGGGAGACCTGCAACACCTTCCCCAACATATTATGCAGTCCATAACGGAATATTATAAGTCCTTATATGCCGTCCCTGGCTCCCCTTCAGAAGCTGCCCGTGCACAGCTCTGATTAGATATCGACCGTTACCTCACCCACTTCCTTAAGGCCCTGCCGGATTTCCGACCCATTACTATAAACAATTTGTTGACGTCCTCTCCCCTCACGTCCTTCGGGCATATAACTCCCTTTCGGACACGGAACTACTGACCCCACAATCCCTGATTGCCAACATAGTCCTGATACCTAAAGGAAAGGTAAGGACAAGGAATACTGCGCAAATTATAGACCGATATCCCTTCTTAACTGCAATTTTAAATTGTTTGCAAAAATGTTAGCGACGTGCCTTAACTCGTATATCCCATCTCTGATACATCTGGATCAGGTGGGATTTGTACCGCATAGGGAGGCCAGGGACAATACGATCCGCACTTTACATCTCATGCAAGTCGCTCCTAAGGTCCCGGGAGGACTGTTGCTCCTATCCACAGATGCAGAAAAGGCGTTCGATAGGGTGGGGTGGGATTTTCTTTTCGCTATGCTCCGTCACCTCGGGTTGGGCCCCTCCCTATGCACATGGATCCAAGCGCTGTATAATGGCCCTTCAGCTAGGGTGTGTGTCAATGGTGTTTATACTCAGTTTCCCCATTTGTAACGGTACACGGCAGGGCTGTCCCCTCTCACCATTGCTCCTTGTATTGTCCCTTGAACCGTTTTTGGAAGCTTTCTGCCAGCATCCGGACATATCAGGTGTCTCGCTGGGATGTGACTCCCACAAGGTTGTCACGTACGCGAATGACCTCTTATTTTTCTCTCTAACCCACTGATTTCCTTACCTAACATTATAGCGGCATTTGCCGAATACCACGCGTTAGCCAACCTTAAGATAAATTTTTCAAAGTCCTCCATACTGAATGTCTCAGTCCCTTCCCACCAAGTGATTTCCATGTGCACTACCCTCCCCGTCCTCTGGGCAGGTTCCCGGCTGAAATATCTGGGGGTTTGGTTGACAGCGGATAGCACACGCTTATATGACTTAAATTTCTCACCACTGCTCTCCGCTGTCCGCCAAGACCTCAGGACATGGGACTTCCCACACATTTCCTGGTTGGGGAGGGTCTCCGTTATTAAAATGAATATCTTGCCCCGCTTCCTAGATCTGTTTCAGACGCTCCCCATTGCTATACCCCGCTCTTTCTTTACTTCTCTCCTCTCTCTGCTGTCCTCCTATATCTGGAGACGTGCACGACCTCGCATCCAATTCGACACACTGACACGTTCCAGGACCCAGGGGGGATTGGGGGTCCCAGACTTCTTCTGATATTACACCTCATGCCACCTATTGCGGGCTGCGGAATGGACGAAGGACGGGGTGGTGAAGAGGTGGAAGTCAGTGGAACAGGCACTGTTGGAGGTTCCACTGGCGAGCTTGCCCTGGGTGCCCAGACTATTGGGCCTCCGTTTGACTCGGTCTTCTCCCTACACATGGGTTACCTTGCAATGTTGGCATCAGGAAGCGACTCATTCTAGCCTCACGACGTATCCCTCTTCAATGATGCCAATCACGTACGGCGACGAGTTTCTCTCCCACATGGGCCCAAGGGCGTTAGTGTCACTGACTACCACTCCAGTTCCTAGGGTCCACCACTTCCTGACCAGTACGGGCATGGTACCTCTGAGCGCCCTCATAGAGGATAAGCCACTGACTTTTTTGCACCACTTTAAACACCGTCAGGTCTCTGAGTGCCTTCGGACCGCGCAGCGATTGCACTTGCACCGACGCCCATTCACTCACCTGGAACGCCGCTGCGCCTCGCCCACCCCCTTGACTAATGGTGTGTCATTCATGTACTCTCTACTTAGGGATGCGGCCTCTGTTGTCCCGCCTTCATTTATGGGTAAATGGGAAATGATGTTGAACTGTACTTTTACTGGCGAGCAATGGATAGATATATGTTACCTGACTCACCGCTGTTCCATAGCCAGTAGGACCCAAGAAACGGCGTATAAATTGTTATCACTTTGGTATTACACCCCTCTCCGCCTACGTGCTATCTCTCCTGATACCTCCCCAGATTGCTGGCGCTGTTTTTGTGCCCCAGGTTCTGTTCTTCATTTATGGTGGGACTGTCCTCTGATCCGCCCGTACTGGTCGAGCCTATACTCAAATCGCTAGTGACCTCCTTAGCTACCCCCCCTTTCACTCCTGCCTCTATGTTACTACACCATACCTCACTGTCAGTGTCGACCTATAGGAAATCTCTATTACCCCGCATCCTTAATGTTGCTAAGGGTCTAATTCCCCTTTATTGGAGACAAACTACCCCCCCTCCAAATGTGGTTTAAGAGAATGGAAGAGCTCAGAGCATTGGAACATCTTCACCTGTCCTCCACGGATCAACTGCCCCGGTATAGAAACATAGAAAATGTCAGCAGATAAGAACCTTTCGGCCCATCTAGTCTGCCCAATTATATGGATACTTTACCTGGATTTATCTTTTGTTTAGGATAGCCTTATGCCATTCCCATGCCTGCTTAAATTCAATTACTGTTTTGTCCTCTACCACTTCTACTGGAAGGCTGTTCCATGTATCCACCACCCTCTCAGTAAAATAATGCTTACTGATGTTATCTGTTGGTATGGTCCCAGTGGGATAAAGTCACAACTTCTTCTGCCTTGCTCGCCCGCCTAGGCCCTGCCCCATCCCCGATAGAACCCCTCAATGCCCTTCCCTGAATAGATCCTTTACCCCCACCCTCCCTCTTTTCATAATGGCCAGGGAAATGTGCGACCCGTTTTCGTTACTTTTGAGTCTGTTTCCTTTCATTATTACCAAATGCTATGTCAATGAGTGTTTCCTTTATGTGATTATATACTTTTATTATTTGGTCCTGCGCGACCACCTGTCTTTTGTTGTGCCTTTTGAAAATTTAATAAAATGATATTTACAAAAAAAAAAGAAAAGCAACACTAGTACTCAATAGTGATCTATTCTAAACCTTTATTTCTTGCATGGAATACAGACATGGTAGTCTACTAGTCAATAGTATAGAGTGTGCCTTTTTATTTGTTATGCTCGATCAATTGAGGTTCCCACCTAGCCACATATTCTTCCTTTCCTTCCAAAAGGTCTGTTGATAACTGTATATGGTTTAGTAAGAGACACAGGATTATATATTGAAGCAGCAACAGTGACAATAAACAACTGATATAATGGAATAAAGATATATTTCTAAAAGGGAGCAGTTTCTTATGATTCCACTTCGGAAACATACAGTCCTATGGACTCCAGGAAGTGATACTCGCGGCGGCGCTGAAGCGCTACCGTGACTATACCAGTGGTTGAAACTACATTTCGGGGCAAAGTTTTGATATTATGGAATATCACGTTAAAATGGGGATGCTACAAGAAAACCTGCAGGTGCAGATTTTTTGCTGATAGCATTTCCATTTTAGTGCTAAGAAGCGAATAGGGACCCTAGTGTCTTACATATAATGTTGCAAGAAAAAGTATATGAAACCTTAAGAAATTACTGCATGGATTTATAAATTTGTCTTAAATTATGGTTTGAGGTTCATCAAAGTAAGCCCAATGTGTTTAACTAATAGCACATAAAATATTTTAATGTTGTACATATGGAATATATCATTCAAATAATCACAATAAAAGTTGGAAACCATATGTGAAACCCAAGACTAATTACTTTAACTAAACCTAATTAGAGTTGGAAATTGGGAAACCTGGTACCCATTAAAATGAAACAAGATTGAAGGTTTGGGTTTGAGACGCTTTGACTATAAAAAATACTCAACAAATTTGATTTTTCTGCGTGCTCACAAGAAGCATCTGTTGATGTGAACCCTGCCATACAAAAAAGAGCTCTCAGAAGAGTGAGATTAGAGAACTGACTTAACTAAAGTTGAATTGTTTGGGAAGAACAAGCAGCTCTATGTATGGATAACAAAGGCATTGCATATCAACACGACAACACTATCCCAATGGTTAAGTGCAGTGGGGGATATTGATCTGGAGCTGCTTTGCTGCTTCATGGTCTGAACCACTTGGCAACGAGGGAAAAATGAATTCCCAAGTTTATCAAGATATCCTATAGGACAATATCAGGATGGCTGTGTGCCACAAGAAGATCAGTACAACTTGGGTAATGCAGCAAAAGCAATGATCCTAAATATCGTTGCCTAAAACTGATTTTTGTTGAATGAATCCAATAACTAACATGGACATTGCAATGGGAACACTACCAAATAATACTTAAAGGGATACTACCATCCAAAAATGAAATGATGTTATTGTGTTTATTTTATGTTGTGGTTATGTTTATCTCTCATGTGCTTTGTATTTCTCTTGTATGCTTAGTAATGAAGATATTTTACTCTATATGTGTCACTGGGAGTATGCATTTTGTGATTTTTTTTGTGTTGTAAACTGTAACCCCCCCCCCCCCAGTATCTTTCCAGCAATTGCTCCTCACTGTTTGGCCTTGGCCATAGAATGGAGTGAATAGGTCAATCATAAACTCAATTCATTGTATTGTGTATTCAAAGAACATCACCAGGGGGTAGATTAGACGTCTTTTAAGATTCCTGTCATATTTTATTCTGCTGCCATCTCCTATCTCAGTTAGTCTGGATAAAAATACCTTCCTGCTGCCTTACCTAGATAATCCCTCATCCACCTCATTAACTGTTCAAAATTGTAGATTAAATAAACAAGCATGTGTTTTAACCCTTTCACTGCTGAGGCATTTCACCGCTGTGTGCTGAGCTAATTTTTACCGCTTTCGCTCATCATGTTTAAACGCGATTTGAAGCCACATTTTATTATACGACCCAGACATGTTATATATCGTTCTTTCCGGCAAACTCGGCAGATTCATAATATATCATTTTTATATATATATATATATATATATATATACACGTCATTTCCTGCCTGTATATTATAAGAAGAAATGCAATACAATTTGAATTTTTAATCATCTGCAGCGTGTAAAGTGTTTTTTTTCATCTTTTATCACATGAACATTTGTGGTTATATGTTCTATGGAGTGTGCTTGTACAAAAATTAGAAATGGGGACTTATTACATTTTTTGGGGGGAATTACGTGATTTTTAGCAAATGCACCCCATAGAAAAAATCATTAGTGGAGCAGCATTGTTCACATTATAATTGAAATGTGAACAATATTGCTGCATTAATAAAAACACACAAAAAATACGTTTTTTATTTTATTTATTATAATTTTTTTATTATTATTATTTTTTTATTATTTTTTTACTTTATACCTGGTCATGTTGGGTATCATTCGAAAGGCCATGCTCAGGCCTTTCGAATGACACCCTCAATGACCCCCTACCCCAGTTCTGGAGATATCGGGGTTCAAACAAACCCCCTATCTCCACCAGGGGATTTCCTTGGGAATGGATCCCCCCTCCCTTCCAGGCGATCTCCTGGCATTGCCGGGGTGTCACGTGGAAATGACGACATCGCGCATGGCGCGATGACGTCATTGACGTTGGGCGGGTCTTAACTTCAGCGTTTGAGGACGCTGAAGTCAGACTGCCACGGGACCCCAGACAGAGAGAGGAGTATCTCCGCCGGGGGTCCCGCAAAGCTGATGACGTGTGGGACACGTCCTCAGCATACAGCAGGAGTAACTGAGGACGTGTCCCACACGTCGTCAGCAGTGAAGGGGTTAATGTGGTTTTATTTTTGATGTAAACAATCTAGTTCCAGCTTATGTTAGTGGTTGTGTCCCTTTAAGATATCACTAGGCATTGATATTGTCTATGAGACCTACTGGTGTGAACTCTTCAGTAGTTTTTGTCTCGTACAATGTATGGAAACTGTCACATTACATATACCTTTTTCATTTTCTTTTTTGTTTTAAAGATGACTAGCAGTGAAAATGCATTTTCTGGGAAATAACAGATGCTGCACATGTGCATAACCTGTGCTTGCAGATGAATTTTAATCTGTGTGCCATATGAGCTACAAAAACACCTAAGGGAAAACATTTCCAATTAAGCCAATACAGTACAGGTGCTTAATCTAAGAATTTTCTACATCTCAGCAACATTAAAGCTATAGAATTTGAAACCTCTGCATGTAAGTGCCGTGTGAAACATTCTTATAAAAACGTATAAAGGCTACTGTTATTAATATCATTTATTCATGCAGCAGCATCTCATATTGTTTGTAGGTATTTAGAAGACTTTTGACGATTATCATATATTGAAATACACTATGAGGACCCCCATGACTGTTGTTAATATTCCACCATTAGTAATTTTAAAAAAAAGAGATGAAATTACTGAATAATTTATTATTTTATCTATAGCCACATGCAACATATTGGATCAAAAAGGCAGATAACTGCATGTAGAGAAAACAATAGATGCATAGCTTGTTTTCTAATGAACTGAGAGGCAAAGAAAGAGATACTATTTATCATTATGTTATTCAATTCATATGTCAATATTGCACAATATAGATTTTATGTTGCCTTCTTTCTTTAGTTCTGAGTAATGGTATTTGTCACTTCGAGTCTGTGAATTAACTAACTGCAAACAGTTGCATGTATTCACTCCTGATGTAGGTAGATCCCGATTGTTTGTATGAGGAAAGCTTTTCTGATGTTTTTACTATTTTCTTGTTGCATTGCATGAAAGATATGTGTATTTTAAGTTTTATTTATTCAGTTAATAACTTTTCTGATTCAAAATATGAGTCGTGCAATCAGGGGCTGACTGACAAGACTCAGGGCCCCCAGACCAAATAAAGCGAGACCCCCCACCAGATTCCACGCATGGAGCCTTTCACGTCCTGGCCGCGAGCTCTGTGCTTAGCTCATGAATCGCAGAGGGAGTCTAGCAGCGTCCTCTATTCTCCTCTCCAAAAGTTCTCTCACTATTTTAGCAGGAGTAACATAGTTCCCTTTTGGCTGATATACTAGGAAGCTGCGATATCTTACTAGAGACACAATTTTATAAAACCATCTTTTATTTAATTAGCTTTGAGGAGACGTGTAATAAGTAAGGGAGATTTTAATGTACAGTACCCTCGCACAGGGAAACGTTACATTTGAGCCACAAGCTCCACTTGAGGCTCAAATGGAATGGTGATTCCTGTCGATAAAATAACTACAGGAGACATTATCTGTAATCTGCTTGTTGACAACTATGGAATATAGCCCCAAATTGGCTCCTCCAAGCTCACCTTAACTTTGTGCATGGCTGACTGGAGCTGGTCTTGCTGGCAGGCGCAGGTCTTGCTGCCACTGGTGTACTGGTCTGGTTGGGTTTGCTGGCACTGGTGTACTGGCAGCAGTGGCGACTCTAGGAATAATATTTAGGGGTGGCACATACGATACCACAGTCAAAACTGGGGGGAGAGCACTAATAGTATTCTCCACTAAATCATATCACTAAAAAAACTAAAACAGTGTGGTGTACCTTCCAAGGGAGAGCTCTGTCAGGCTAGTAGAAAAAGCCCTGGTGCAAACGTCAGCGAGGTCCGCCCAAACCTCAAAGAACATCCATAGATCCACAAAAAACGTGCAGCACAGGTCTCTTCATCGAAAAGTTTTATTGACTGAATGCAACAGGTAGAAATGCGACGTATCGGTCCTATAGGACTAAAAAAACTAACAGGGTTATTCAGAGAGAGGTGAAAAACAGGAGAATGAGTGAAAATTCGAGGTTAAAATAGTCAAACCAGAAAAATTCTCCCATTTATCTCACTTTCCAAATTGTCTATTTTGACCTAGAATTTTCAGTTCTCCAGTCATTCTCCTGTTTTTCACCTCTCTCTGAATAATCCTGTTAGTATACAGTATATAATTAAGATTTTCCTTTCTTTCTCAAGTATGGCCACTGGTCTTGGAGAGGGACTCAGCCTTGTAATTTGCAATGTGTTTAGGCCCCCATGGTGTGAGACCATGACCTGGAGTGGGAGAATAGAGCCCAGAGCTGGGTTTGATGTCCATGGGGCAGACAGACTAAGCCTTCAAAACAGGAAGTGAAACTGGCTCCTGGAGAAGCTATGAAGTGGGGTCTGACACCTTTATAGTGTATGGGACCAAAGGGAAATCATTTCCCTCTGCAAAATTAGTTTAGGAACTCTGTTCCCACATGTTCCTCCTGGACTTGACCCCTGTGGGAAACTAATGATAATGTGTTGACGTCAGCCGCTTTCAGCCTTAAAGATAAAATGGTGAGTTTATTTATCACAGCACTAGTGTTCATTTTATAATGCGTTTATAATGTTAGTATTCTTTAAATGGATAAAGATCCCGAGGATAAAAATAATAAATAAAATTGACAAAGCACTGTTTAGAAAAATAGATTGAAAAATACATTTTGATGTAGAAATAGATGAATACTAATATGAATTTTCTTATATAAAATGTTTGTAAAATGAAAACTATAATTGGTTAGTAAAACACATACCTGAAAAGGACCTGCCTGTCTCTTTCACAATGCAGAAAAGTGTCTATTTCTGGTCCAAATGCTCTTGCTGTGTGGGTCTATTGCAGAACCCTCCAGACATAAAATATGGTGTTCATACTGCAAAATAATTTAAACTCAAAAATGCTCCGTCAGCTGAACACAAACAATGGCTTCTTGTCCTCAAATACCCCATGTGGATAATGCACTGTGGCTTGTTGAAAGCTGCTACGGAATGAAAACAGCTGGTATTAAGGAAAGTTGATTCATTACCAGAGCGTAGCTACTTCAAAATTTTAATGATCGTCTAAAATCCTAAAATCACATCCACCAATTTGAGCTGTAGAAACATGAAACAAATATATTACTATGTAAAGGTATCTTTTTCAAGCGAGAAATAAACAGGCGTGTAGGATATTATTCCCTGCATTTTCATTTATCTCATTCTATTTCTATATTAAAGATAATTATGTATAAGAAATGTCAATATTTAGGAAACCATTTTACAACCAACCTCATAAAAGTTCTGACAAAAAGTATGACTACATGATGAATCAATGTTTGTCAAATATTCCATGAGGTTTACAACAACTTTTGACAAGAAACCCAATGGGCTATATTACATACCGAGCGCTAACTGTAGCATTCGAGCGAGTAAGCGTTAACGTCAGGATAGGTGAATTTAATGCATGCCTCCCCATATTACCTTCCTAACACTAAACACGGATAAAATCCATTAGCTCATCACTGATTGCGCGAGCTTACTGTACTTTGCGCATCCTTTGTAATACCTTACTTATCCTAACGCTAATTACCGTACTGATGGGTTAAACTTTTTTCTGTGTGCTAGCAGCTGGTGCTAAATGATTCTGCTTTTTCAGAATCATTTAGCACCAGCTAAAATTCCCCCCAAATAAATTAGATACTCGCCTTCCAACCCTCGGCAAGAACAGTGGCCCAATTCGCTGCTTCTGGACAGTTGGAGCAGAATGAGACCGGGGACAAATAGTCCCCAATGTCCCTCCTCCATAACTACCAGCACTCCAGGAGTTGATACTCGTGGCAGCATGGAAATGCTAGTATTAGCGAGGGCAAGGTCCTGAATTAGCGCCTGCCCTCTAATATCATGCTAAAATGGGGACACTACGGGGAAACCTGCAGGCACGGGTTCTCCCAATTAGAATCCCCATCTAAACGTTAGCAATGTAATATTGCCCAATGTTTTTTATAAACAGATTACAAAGTGGCATCAAAGAAGGACGTGTAGATGATATCAATAAAAAAAATTGATGCACATAGAAAAATGTAATGAAAAATTATGCGAGTCTTGGTCACATCAAAATACAAGGTGAAAAGTGACACGAGCGTCATAGGGTCCTATTCCAACCTAACGATTAATGGCATTTTAAAAAAAAAAAAATGGATGACTTGAGTGGCTTGCTATTAATGGCTCTATCCCGATTGTCAGGGTATTTTGGAGTAGTTGCAATCAAAATTTTTTCATCCCCATTGCAAATCAGTTTTATTGTCAAAATTTACAGATGTTCAGTTGTTTCCAATAAACAAATCAAACAATAGCAATTGAAATAGATGAACACAACAAAAGCTTAAAGTGTTTTCCTCAAATTCAACTGAAAATGCAACTTTTAATAAATTCTGTAGTCTCAAATCTATTCAACCCCCTGAATAGAATCCCTCACAACAGCACAAATGTAAAAACCAGGTGTTGTCTCAAGCACACATGATGCAACTATTGGGCTTCATTATTTGAACCAGATGTGCTTGAGCTAGAACACATGATATACCGGAACTGGCTAGGGGTTCGTTGAGTGTCATGTTTGATTGCATGTTAGAATTATTGCAAAAGAATGGTCTAAAAAGTTAAGAGAAAAGATCATTGCCCTTCACAAACATGGAACAGGGTAGAAATAGATGGTGAAGGCACTGAATGTTCCGAGAGTCACCATTGGAAGCATATTTCGCAATTTCAAAGTTAATGGAACAGTGGTTACACTACATAGACAGGACAGAAAAAGGAAGCTATCAATGGCTGCAAACATATTTCTGAGAAGGCAGGATGGGAAAACCCCTCGATTGACTGCAAAATACCTGCAGCAAGATTTGGTGGCATCAGGCACTGAGGTTTCAGTTTACATGGTAAGTCATATCCTCAAAGCAGGAGCTTTCCATGCCAGAACTCCTGGATGTACACCACTTTTGACCCACAATAACAAGAAAAGTTAGCTCCAATAAGCTCAAAACCATATACAGTAAATAATCCACATAGGTTTTAGCATTCTGTTTTGTGGAGGAAGGGAACAAAACAGGAATTTTTCAGCCTGTTGGATCAGCAGTATCTGGAGAAAAAGATTGAAGCAAATGCTGAAAAGAGCACTGACTACAGTTACGCGTGGTGGTGGCACAGTGATGTTCTGGGGCTGCTTTGCAACCTCTGGAAATCGACATTGCATCACAGCAAGATGAGTTCATTGAAGTATCAGGAAATCCTAGGTAAAAACATCATGCTGTCTGTGAGGAAGCTGAACTTGAGCGTCATTGGACCATTCAACAGGACAATGATCCTAAGTATACCTCAAATTCCACCAAGGCTTGTTTGCAGAAGAAGTCCTGGAAAATTATACAGTAGCCCTCACAGCCACTTGACTTGAACCCCATTGGAAATCTGAGGTGGGATTTGAAGAAGGCAATTGCAGTACAAAAAATTATTTTAAATATACATTAAGAAATATTTGGGAATATTCCCAACGTATTCCTTACTGTAATTACTTATTTGGCAGGCAGATGTTGCAATCTACTGACCAAATGTAGTTACTTCAGTTAGAGCTGCTCCTCATGGTTCCTGGCATCTGCAGCTGATAGTCCGATAAGGACATTCTATTAGCCAATTTTGGACAGTTGTAGCACCTTAGGCATTATGTCCACAGGACTAAAACGTTGGAGGCACCTTCTGCAGCCCAAAAGCAAATGAAATGAAATGGAGCAAACAAATTTCATTTGGTTTTCTCCTGCACAGCTGCAGATTGAGATAACGTGATAATATTGGGCATGTGATGGTGCTTTTGAAGACCCAAGTTATCTCGATCTCGATAGTGAAGGGTTTAAAAAAAACAACGGGGTCTATTATGACTTATGACTAGGGAGGAGCTGTTCGGTTCGATCAGTTCGGAGTTCGATTCAAACATCGGCAGTTCTAAAGTTCGCGAACTTCGAACTTTTTGGCATCTTCGGTTCGAGTTGGAATTTTTTTTTTAAAAAAAAAGTATAAAAAATGCTTAAAAAAAAATACTAAAAAAATAAATAAATAAATAAATCGAGAAATAAAGAGACTCTTTACTGCAGAATATTATAAGCAATGGTTTATTAGATATTGAATTAAAAACTAATGTCTAGGTGCAAAGATTCTCACCTCTAAATGACCTGTACTCTCAAACGGCGTAAACAGGTGTTTAATTAGTGTTTGGAAATAACATGTGCTTCTAATTAGTCCGGTCTCATGAATTTGATACATTGTATGCAGAGTGGGAGTGCTAGGTGTCATGTGTAGGTCTGTGATGGCGATGTTTCCATTCATCCTACAAATCCACCACTTCACGGGCAGGTTATGGGGACCTCCTAGACACGATATTTGAAGGAATTTTTTGTTTTTATTTTTAACCCTTATTTTATGGAACACTCACTGTTCCTTTAACCCTTTCACTGCTGAGGCATTTCACCGCTGTGTGCTGAGCTAATTTTTACTGCTTTCGCTCATCATGTTTAAACGCGATTTGAAGCCACATTTTATTATACGACCCAGACACATTATATATCATTCTTTTCGGCAGACTCATAATATATCATTTTTATATGTATACGTCATATTCTGCCTGTATATTAGAACAAAAAATGCAATAAAACTTGAATTTTTAATCATCTGCAGCGTGTAAACTGTTTTTTTTTTCACCTTTTATCACATGAACATTTGCGGTTATATTTTCTATGGGGTGTGCTTGTATAAAAATTAGAAATGAGGACTTCTTACATTTTTAGGGGGGAATTATATGATTGTTAGCAAACGCACACCATAGAAAAAAATCATTAGTGCAGCATCAATGTTCATATTATAATTGAATTGTGAACAATATTGCTGCATTAATAAAAATACCACACAAAAAAAAATACATTTTTTTTTACTTTATACCTGGTCATGTTGGGTATCATTCGAAAGGCCATGCTCAGGCCTTTCGATTGACACCCTCCATGACCCCCTAGCTGCTTCTGCTTCATGACTCCATAGCTGCGGTTCTGGAGATATCAGGGTTCACCAGGGGATTCCGGGCAGCTAGGGGTTCCCCGGCTATCTGATGTCATCACGCTATGCGTAAGGATGTCAGGCAGTGAGGGGGGACCCGGGGGTGGAGCCGCCATCCAATATGGCCACCCCCATTGGTGCTAGGCCGCACTTCGGCGCCGCAAGGTGCCAAAGTGCGACCCGGTGCCTAAGGGGTTAAAGCCAGGCACTGCTTAAAAGGGGAGACTCTCCCCTTTTAAGTGATGCCTGGCTTTTTTTTGTGGGACCTCCCGATCAGGAGGGAGAGGGATCCGAACGGATCCCCCCTCCCTTCCAGGCGATCTCCCGGCATTGCCGGGGGTCGCCTGGAAATGACATTGCG
Source organism: Leptobrachium leishanense (assembly GCA_009667805.1). Lineage (NCBI taxonomy): Eukaryota > Metazoa > Chordata > Amphibia > Anura > Megophryidae > Leptobrachium > Leptobrachium leishanense. The sequence continues at coordinate 256,656,687 of CM019067.1, forward strand.
CATGGCGCGATGACGTCATTTACGTCTGGAGGAGCTTGACTTCAGCATCTGAGGATCCCTCAAAGCTGTTGACATGTGGGACACGTCCTCCTCAGCATACAGTGGGAGTAACTGAGGACGTGTCCCACACGTCATCAGCAGTGAAGGGGTTAAAAACGTCTTTTTTTTTTAAACTTTTCGTCCTTGTTTCCTGTCCCCCAGGGCACTACCCGCACCCGGACATTGGTTTTAAATGTTTCTATACATCCTAAAAATCCGCCACTTCACGGGCAGGTTATGAGGACCTCCTAGGCACGATATTTGAAGGAATTTTTTGTTTTTATTTTTAACCCTTATTTCATGGAAAACTCACTGTCCCTTTAAAAACGTTTTTTTTTAAACTTTTTGTCCTTGTTTCCTGTCCCCCAGTGCACTACCCGGACCCCCATACACCTTTTATGGCAAATATCTAGCATATATGCCCTCTTGGAGGGCACTCTAAAAATCGAACTTTGAGTCCCATTGACTTGTACTGAGTTTGTGTTCGTGTTTGAGTTTGAATTCGAACTTTTGAAAAGTTCGAATTCGAATGCGAACTGAACTCGGGGGTGTTCGGCTCATCCCTACTTATGACCATTATTGGCTTCCCAGTGAAGTGTTAGCTATTCTCTTCAGCTCACGCCCTTGGCTTTAGCCAGTATTTTGCACAGAATTTTGTGCAAAGGCAACCGGCTCCCAAACTCTGGTGTTAAAAAATATTGCATTAGACCTGAAAAGCTTAAACAATCTTCTACTTATCTTTGATTCGATGGTTAGTGGGTGGAATGATTCCCTGCCTCCTCCGACCATATACAGTGGAACACTGGGAGCAAATAGTTCTTTAGACTCACATTAAAGTGAAGATACACACAAACATTCTATTAAAATTATAGAGAAAACACGTTTCCTTCCTCTTCTCTTTAAGAAACAGAAATTCCATAGAAAAATAATGTTATAATTTAAGTAACATTCCTTTTTAAAGTTACCCCTAAATAGGTCAGAACAAAAAAACATAACACATGTAATGCATTTTCAACATTTATAAGCACATACATTCAAAAGTTCACATACATTGTAACATATTCGTTGTTTTTATTCTTTATACCACACAAGATATTATTATTTTATTATGCTTACTGTATTTAATAATAATATATATTATTATTTGACTAGTATATAACAGTCAACTAATAAACAGTTCTTTTTTTTACTTATAGGTAGCTCATATCTAATTGGATAGTATTTAAACTCTCACTTTTTATTGACAATAAACACATTATTATTATTAGTATTAGTATTATTATATTTAATAAATATATTTAAAACTTAATAAACAATTGTCTAAATACTTATTTTATTCAAAAAATTCATTTATAAAGACTTTCATTACACACTCGATATATATTTAAATTTACCATTTAATATTATTAAAAAACATTGGGGACTATTCCCTAGCGAATGCTAACTGTAGCTTTTGAATGAGTAAGCGTTAATGTCAGTATAAGCGACTTTAACTCATGCCACCCATATTACATCCCTAATGCTAAACCTCACAAAAATACTTTAGCTTATCACTAGCTTGCGTGAGCTTACTGTATTTTGTGCACCCTGTAGATAACATGTGGCACGCAATCAGAGCAGAGTGAGACTGGGGACAAATAGTCCCCAGTGTCCCTTCGTGTTCACTCCATGATGCTGTGTTTTTGGCCAGGCAGCGCAACCCTCCATGAAGTCCTAAGGGCGCCAGGAGGTGATACTTGTGGTGGAGCGGAAGAGCCAAGGCACGTATCACCGGGGGGTAGAGCATCATTCCGGGGCAAGATGCTGAAGTAGCGCCTGCCCTGGAATACCACGCTAAAAAGGGGATGCTACAGGAAATCCTGCAGGCACAGGTTTCCTTGCTATCATCCCTATTTTAGCGTGAGGAAGGGAATAGTGCCCATGGTGTATAAAAGAATTACTCAAATCAAGGTGCTCAAAGCTTGTCTTGATATACCCCAGAAGTCTTTAGGCTGCAATCCCTGCCAGAGGTGCTTCATCTAAGTGATTTGTTAAGGGTCTGAATATTTATGCCACTATGATATTTCATATTTATTAACCACTTCACTGCGGAGGACGCGCTCAGCGCGTCCACCCGCAGTATCGTTCCTTGCGGAGGACGCACTGAGCGCGACCTCCCTTTGGGGCCAGCGTTTGGCCGGGTTCCGGCCGATCGCTGGCCCCACCTAATTCAGGTGCCCCCCGCATGTGCAGAGGAGGCTCCTGAAAGGGAGGGGGGAGATCCTTCGGACCTCTCTCCCTCCCGATCGGCGGCGTGCAGGGGGTTAACCCAGGCACCGTTTGAAAGGGCACAGCCTGCCCTTCCAAATGGTACCTGGCATTAACCCCATGGGGGCCGGATCACGAATCGGCGCCGGTTCGTGATCCTTTCCCGGAGCTTCCGGGAATGCCCCCTGAGGCCTGGCGTCATCGTGCATAGCACGATGACGCCAGTCCCGGAGTCAACCCCTAACTGCCACCAATGGTGGAGATAGGGGGTTCCAATGAACCCCCTATCTCCCGATCCGTGGCAGTTAGGGGTTAATGTTTGGTATTGTTGGATCGGCCAGAGCATGGCCGTTCCAACAATACCAAACATGAGTATGAATTTTTTTTAAAAAAAAAAAAATAATAAAAATAAACAAGTTTTTCTTTCTTTTTTTGGTTCGTTAATGCAGCAATATTGTTCCCATTTCAATTATAATGTGAACAATAATGCTGCACTAACGATTTTTGTATGCGGTGCGTTTGTTAAAAATCGTGTAATTTTCCACCAAAAAAATGTAACGAGACCCCATCTCTAATTTTTTAACAAGCGCACCCCATACAAAATATAACCGCAATTGCTCGCATGTTAAAATGTGAAAAAAAAACACTTTACACGTTGTAAATTATTGAAAATTCATATTTTATTGCATTTTTTGTTATAATATACAGACAGGTCATGACGTATACTTATAATAATGACATATTATGCATCTGCCGAGTCTGACGGAAAGAACGATATATAATATGTCTGGGTAATATACTAAAATAAGCCTTCAAAACGCGTTTAAACATGATGAGCAAAACCGGTAAAAATGACCTCCGCACAGAGGCAGGAAATGCCTCAGCAGCGAAAGGGTTAAATAAATTTACAATTATGTCAAAAATCTATTTTTTGCCTTTTCCTTTTGGGGCAGCGAGTGTAGATTGATGCAAGAATATAACGTAAACAATTCTAGCATAAGGCTGCAACATAAAAAAATACTAATGAAGGGGGTGTGAATAATTTCTTAATGCACTGCAGAGATATTGCCTCGGGGGGGGGGGGGGGTGCAATTCAACAGTCAATTTTCAACTTTGCTGTCTCACAACATGATTTTTTTTCCTTCGCATAAAGCATTCCCTTCATTGATGTCGAGCCTTTCTATATAGATAATGCATTAAACAATATGAAAATATTCTTTAAATTACTATGCACATCCTATGAAGCCTTCATTGTTACTGCCGGGGGTTTCACTAATCATGAAATCACTCATCTGATCTTTGAACATTTCTTCGAATGGCAGATGTTAATGGAATTTGAAATGCAGCCTTAACAGCAGTAATGCTGATCATCATGCCGGATGAGTGGAATTGATCCGTAACTTTAACATTGACAACAGTGAGAGCGAGAGCAGATTTGCTCTGTCAGAAAGCTAGGTAACCAGCTGTGCACTTGCAAGGCTCTATGTTGCAAGTATTTCAAGATCTGTTTGCAAACATTTAAAAGCAAATGAAAGAACTGCTGACAGCATTTGTCCAATTATTTTTTTTACATTTTCTTTAGGTGAAAATACTCACCTTGTCTTGATTGGAAAATGCTGCTCTAGTCTTGAACTCAGGGCTTCTGAAAAACAGCTTCTCATGCAATTTGCGTAGCGCATGCAAATTGTGTATCATGCGAAACACCAATTGCGTAAAGCTAGGAACTTACAGGGTTATTCAAAGAGCTCCGAAATTCCACTGGAATTTCAGTGCTCTTTCATTCCCCCACATTTCGCCGAGTTCGATTCGCTGACCCAGTGGTGAATTCAGCATCCACTGCTGGGTCCCTGAAGTGCAGGGAACAAGCCACCAAAAGCATCAAAAAAACACTTCAAAAACGCTTAATCGAGCTGAAAAACCACTGCGAAACTACTGAATCGATTGGCAAAACCGTGAAAAAAAATCAGATCGATCCAATAAGCCACCGAAAAATGCACCCAACGATCTCCCGTAAAACCACGGAACGCATAGAAAAAAAAAAAAAAGGTGATGACCCGCCGAACAGAGCATCGACCTAGGAAGAAAAACAGAAGTGGGACCCTGGCCAGAGAGGTGAGTATAGGGAGGGAGGGGTGTTAAAGGACCATGACATACATAGTACGTCCGACTCCTTGGTCCTTAAGGGGAATTTTCCCCAGGACGTACTATGTACATCAGTGGTCCTTATGGGGGTTGAAAAAAAAAAAATCTGCCTAAAAAAATCTTAAATAATAAAAGAGACTTTTTGCTGCAGAATAAACGAATAAACAGTTTAATAAATATTTAATAAAAACTGGGAATATTTTTTACATTGAAAACTGAGAAACTGGGATTCGCCTGATAAAACCTGTTGAGTGAATGCACCGAAAATCGGGGTGCTTCCAAACATTGCGGTGCTGTTCAGTGTTCTCTGAATAAATTAACCATGACTGGCATTGAAGATCACCGTATTTCACTGGCAATTCGCCAATATTTGGCAAACTGACAGCTTTTTGAATAGCCTAATGGCCCCGAAATTGCACCACATGGGGAAATTCGGTGCAATTTTGGAGCCAATTCGTCTCTCTTTGAATAATAATGCTCACTACTGCGATTGTTCGGAGACTGGATGATACAGATTTGATGACAGGCAGTCAGGATATTCAAATCCCATCTGCCTCCATAAGACTGTGTGGATGGAGGAAACTTCTATGCTTCACATAGATTTTAAAGCTATGATGAATGTTTGACTTTTATATTTCCATATGGGTACTGCACTAAGGTGTTTTGTGTATTTTAACCCCTTCACTGCTGGACCATTTCACCTCTGTGTGCTGAGCTCAGTTTTACTGTTTTTGCTCATCATGTTTGAATGAGATTTGAAGGCACGTTTTATTATATGACCCAGATAAATTATATATCCTTTTTTGGCAGATTCATAATATATCATTTTTATATGTATACGTCATACCCTGCCAGAATGTTGTGACAAAAAATGTAAACAAATATGAATTTCCAATCATCTACAGCGTGTAAAATTATTTTTTTCACATTTTATCATCCGGGCCTTTGCGGTTATATATTCTATGAGGTATGCTTAGTTATTTAAAAAAATTGAAATGGGAACCCGTTAAGTTATTTTTCTGAGAAATTATGGAATTTTAGCTAAAACTGAAAACAAATCGTTAGTGCAGCATCATTGTTCACATTATAATTGAAATGTGAACAATAGTGCTGCATTAACCCCTTCCCGACCGCTGACGTACCCTGTACGTCCTGTGTTCGGGTCTCCCTTAGACCCGATGACGTACAGGGTACGTCAGCGGCGCCAAATCCCCTCCCGCCCGATACTCACCTCCCTCGTCGGATCCCACGGCGATCTGACAGGGAGGAAGCCTGCCCATGTGATTTACATGGGCAGGCGAGGCTGATGACGTCGCCACGCTGCGTGGTGACGTCATCAGAAGGTGCCCCCATGTGTTTCAATGGAGGGGAGGGGGGGCTCCTTCGAGCCCTCTATCTCCCCAACCATTGAAGCTAGGGAGATGCCGTTTGCACCGCTGGAGAGGGGAGAGACTCCCCTTCCAGCGGTGTATGGCATTAACCATTTCGCCACCGGATCACGTTGCGGCGCCAATTGGCGCCAAAACGTGATTCAAACCTGGAGGGGGGCTGACATCTTGGATGTCAGCCAAGCCTCCAGGTCCCCCCCACCCACTGACAACCTCACCATATGTGTGAGGATGTCAGTGGGCCAGTTAACCCTCTAGCTGCCAATGTAGAGATAAGGGGATCCTAAGGATCCCTTTATCTCCCGATCCATGGCAGCTAGATGGTCATATTTGCCATCATTTGAAAGGCCTGATTATGGCCTTTCAAATGATACCAAACATGACCAGGTTTGGTTTTAAAAAAAAATGTAAAAAAAAAATTAAATAAAAAAAAATAATAAAAAAATAAATAAAATAAAAAATGTTTTTTTTTTTTAAAGTTTTTTTTGTCTGGGGGGAGTTTAATTAAATAGGACCTAGGCTGTCATCTAAAAATAATTAGCACAAAATGGTCAGAATGAGCGCAGCGCACATAGGTGAACTGGCTCAGCAGTGAAAGGGTTAAAAGGTAAAAACATGTAAAAATTGGGTATTTCTATTCTCGGGATAAAATTTGGAAACTATTTAGCCGGGGTCTTTATTGGTGGTTATAGCTTTAGGGGATTAAATTACGAAAAAGTGTGTTTTTACCATTTTTTTCATCATATTTCATATTTTTTTTATATTAAATTATTGGATATGATGGAAATAATGGTATTTCTAGAAAGTCCATTTAATGGCGGGAAAAAGGGTGTATAATATGTGTGGGTTGAATAAACGAGTAAGAGGAAAATTTGATCTAAACACGAGCAGCGCAGAAACGTAAAAAACAGCAGCGGTCACTAAAGGACGGATTTGTGTAAAACCGCCCGGTCACTAAGGGGTTAATAATAAAAAAAAAAAATGACATTTGTGGCATCAGTGGCACTCTTTGTATGGAGTATGCCACACTTTGGGGGCATCACAAGTACTCCTTGAACCGTGTATGGGGTATCCACACACACACAGCTTCTTCCGGGATAGGCACTTCATCGTCACTGGAATCCGGGACTATGAAGTCCAACCACGGTTTATAGCCCGGTATAGAGGTGGTAGTTTTGTCAGTGCTGGGGTCTGATTCAGAAGTCCCCAAACTGGTTATAGACGTGATCTTTTTACTATGGGGGATAGGAAAGTCCACTTTAGACACTCCAGGGACACTCTTGGGAGTGATGGCTTCAGATCGGTAGGTAGCTGAATCAACGGTTGGCATATAGTCTATCCGCTGCGATGCCTGGTTCTGCCGAAATCCCTCCATCGCTTGAGCAAAGGACTTCACCTGTTGTTGGAGGGTGGCAATGGTGTGGGCAGTCGCTGCAGATACTGTAGACTGGCTTGTGATGTCATCTGTTTGAACCACAGTCTCCATGGTAAGTGGCGCCTCTGTTTTGGTAGTGGGCACCCAAAGGTCTCCTTGCTCAACCTCCTTCGTTTCTGTGGAGGGAGCTGAGTCCGAAGTGTCCTGGTCAGCAGTGACAATCAGACCCAGAGAACCCTGAGGGCTTTTGGATACCAACACAACTTGAGCGGCACCGCCAGTGATTTGGTTTGGCACCGGGGTCACAGCAGAGGCACAGATAGGCATGATTTCCATCGGCTCCGGTACAGGCTCCATAGGTTCTAGCTCCATAGGCCCAGCAGACTCTGTGCCAAAGGATTCAGCAGACTCTACCTCCATGGGCTCAATCTGTTCTTCCTCAGACCCGGTCCCTCTTGGATTCTTGAAGGGAGCAACGGCAGTGGGTAAGGGTCTGATAGACAAGGGGTCTTTTAACTTGGTAGCGGGAGCTTGGGGAACAAAACACTTCTGGGTTCAGATGGTGACAACTTCTTGGGAGCCTTCTTAGGAATAGGAGACAGGCTTAGGGACAGGAACAGACTTGGTTGCAGGTGCACTTCTGGTGACAGATTTTGGAACCTGGGTTGGTTGTTTTGGTGGTCTTAATGGGTAAAGTGGGATCCAATGGCAGTAGATACAAAGGCCAGCCGCCTGCCTCCTGGCATGCTCTGCCGGGGATAGAGGACCACGGGCTACCTTTGCAGCAGGAACTCACTCATTAATAGAGGACTAGACAGTCTCTGCAGTAATTCACTCAGGAAAACAACCAGGTTCTTGAGAGCTTCCTGAAAGGCTTTCTCAATTAACCCCATCAGTGCTTGCATCACCATGGGCTCGTTTGGTTTGGGCTTCTGCATTTTGTCAGGTACCAGCATGCAGGGCAAGGTTACGAACCCAAAATGCAGTGATGCCACGGAAACAAGATGTGGGAAAACAGGGGTTTATTGTCAGGTTCAGGCTAAATGGTAGCAATAAGTCCAGATTACTGTATGCAAGGTGATGGGAAGAACTTAAATGAGGGTGACCAGAGGAATATGCAAGGCTGGGGACACAAAGGGATGCAGGAAACACGATACAGGGAGACAGAGGGCAGATACACGTAGGAGACTTACTGGGGATACGAGACAGGACAGGAAAAGGGCTGAATGGATTCTTGATTGTAGAGTTGAAATCAGGAGGCTGAGGATCAATGGGAACTGGAAACCAGGATGCTGGGGACTTGGATACAGTCTCTGGATGGCACAGGATACTGGATGGCAGAGGGTACACACAGGATACAGTCTCTGGATGGCAGAGGATTCACTCAGGATACTGGATCACAGTCTGCTTGGCTTGCTGGCTAAAAAAAACGAATGCAGAAGCACTGCATTCTGGGTGCTCCACCCTTAAGTAGGTGAGCACAGTCTAGTAATTATAAGCACCTGTTGGACCTGCGGTGCTGTAAGCAAAGGCTGGACACTGGTAGAGCAGTTCATGAAAGTGCTGCCCTGCAGTCAGGACAAAGCAGTACCAGGTTTACCCTTCCTGCCACGGCTACGGCGGGCTTTACATGGGGTGTTGGGGGCTCCAGACAGGGTTCCTGACAGTGTGATGACGTCAGTGGGCAAGGAGAGGCCTCGGAGGCTTGGCTGATATCCAAGGTTCATGGACCGGCACCTCAGGGGTTAAAGAGAGGCAGCACTGGAAAGGTTACATTGCCCCCCCCACTCCTTTCAGGTGCTCTTCTGGCATTACTGGGGGCACCTGAAACTGACATCATTGTGTCTATCACGATGACATCAGTGTGCCAGGAGGGGGTATAAAAGCGGGGTCTGACTTCAAAGAAGTCAGACCACCGGTGTACCCTGAGGGGAGGTGTGAGTATAACGAGGGAGAACACTCTTAATGGGTGACATGTGGGGAACTTCCTCTGCTTATAGTGGGGAATGCCGATGACGTTCCCCACACATCTTCCCCATCCAAGGGTTAACGCTATGATGACAAACATTTTAGCAGATCATCCATCATATAATAGGTTAATTGTATTTTGTTTTTAGATCATATAACATTGTTACCTATGGACTATAAATTTGCAAATTCCAAAATTTACACAAGGGGTTAATCGAAAAGCACATGATATTCAATTAGCCAATAGAATCCCACCTGTAAGTTAACCTCCTCTGGATTGATCCAGGGAAAGACTGGAAGCGAAGATTTTGGATGACCTGCTGAAGGGACACACTCAGCTGTGCAAGCTGTTGTGTCCTGCATATATGGATGGGTAAATGACTGCTGCTTCTTAATCCCTCTTGCATTTAAAAATCACCTATGCAAGTCTTTATTTTCTTGGGGTCCAGAATTCAGTGTAACGGTGTTATATTAACTAATGTTTTCATTTTCTTATGGTAATCTCTGGGGAGAGCCATGATTAGTATCCAACTCCGGACCATGAGGTTATTTCAGCATTATCTCTAGGGAGAGTCTTTGAATAGCTAAATATTAATAGTATAATATGTGTCTGCTCTGGACCAGACGATTATATTGCTTTATTAATTACCTTTTACTTTTACTAAATTAAATTCATTAACCATCCATCTGTGTGTCTCTTTCCTTGCTATATTACGCCCCCATGTTATCGGCTGATATACTTTTTAAAATTACAGATGGTGTAGACAGAGTTAGGCAAATATCATTGCTGCAGAGGCTTAGCAACTAAACTTTGTTGTAGAGGTTCTGAGTGACCAGATATAATTCTGCCAGAATACCAGGAATTGCATATGTTTTTGAATGCTATTAAGCGCATTTTAGGCTCTGAACAATTTGTGCTTATGTTACTTACTCAACAGAAACCGCATGGATGGTGGACATCTTGGTGATCACTAATCCACATGGCCGGTGGCCATTTTCTTGGTGGTCACTGAGCACAAGGCTGGCGGCAATCTTAAGACTCAATGAGTCACATGATCTGCGCCATTTTCGAGGTGTCACAGCCATAATTGTACAACCTTCTGCGCAAATATTTAATCCAAAGCAACTCAATCTAAAATAAAAGGCATATCTAACAGGATTATCACCTGAAGCAAAATCGAACCAAAACCCTGGGGTAAAAATAAACACAAAACCAGCAGTTTTTAAAAGGTGTGTTTTAAACAAAAGTAATGCATGAAAATGTATGGTAATAATATATAAGGTCTTATGAATAACAATAAAAAAGTAATAACAGAATAAAAAAAGACACCATTTTAAAAAATCTGAATAACAAAATTATTATGTTATAATATGTTATAATATGTTGTTTTATATCCGGTTAAAGATTATTTTGTACTGCCAGCCTACAAAATGTGAGAAGTTAAATATAGTCTGGCTGGAGAAACATCATAATATACTTGCTGACATTTAATAGTCGATGCAATCTGACTACCTCATATATCCTATTGCTCTCTGACCTTTTATTAGTGTATTATAGTTTGACACATTTGAACTTTAAGTGCTCATTAAAGTGCATCTTTCATTCCAAGATTCTTTCTAGACATAGACAATTGATAATCTATATCTATGTATGTTCCTTGTGAAATATTAGATAAAGGTATACATTCTGACTATATAAACCTGTCATCCAATATTTTAATTATTTCTTTCCACCAACAATAATATGTGTTCTTACATCAACTGTTCTACAATGTTTGACTATCTTTCTATCTGTATATTTTGTGAATATTCATGTATTAGCTATTCAATCCCTGGTCCAAATGATAATATTTTTTGATAGAAAAACGTGCTTGGTTTTTAGGGATTCGTGGTGCAGTTTAATTTCCTTTGGCAGAAGATAAGGATACGGCAATACATCCAGATGAGTAAACTAAGTGCTTTTACTCTCCTGGGCACTATGCCGTCATAGTGGCAATAAATGATAGGTACAAAATATACAAAGCTGCTATTTATGCAGTATCATTCATCTTAAAAATAACTTTTCTTTTGCAGTGCATATATCTATCACAACATATACATCGTGGAACAGAAAAGTCGGAGTGTTTAACCTTGATTTGTAGAACTATACAACTCCTACTTTCGTAAAAAATACAGGGTGCTAGAAATCAGAGAATACATTGGCAGGTGCTGACAGAGATGCTCAACTCATTTTTGGGATGTTATCCAAATTAGAGCTCGGCACACTGGAGACTGAACCTTCATTTCTTAAGTGTTTCAGAACAGAAGCTTCTTATTTTATGTGTTGATTGACAATGTGCCTTGTCCAATGTGCTGAAACTTTATGACCATGTTCTGGAGCTCATTTACAAATGAATTTTGTATGCAATATGCAAATTCCTTTCCTTTGCTCCAGTATAAGGCCAGATCAAGCATATTCGATCTCTTGGTGCCAGCAGGTACTTTTGAACAGTAACTAAAATTGATCATGGTAGTGACGGGGATAATTAGGTTCTATTATAGATTATCTACAGGGTTATTCAGAGAGCGGTGAAAACCAGGAGAATGACTGGAGAAGTGAAAATTCTAGGTCAAAATAGCCGATTTGGAAAGTGAGATAAATGGGAGAATATTTCTGGTTTGGCTATTTTGACCTAGAATTTTCACTTCTCCAGCCATTCTCCTGGTTTTCACCTCTCTCTGAATAACCCTGATACTTGCCTTTGGATCCTCTATAAGTAATTATCAATGATAGCTCTATATTCAAATGAAAATTAAGAATGAAAGTAAAAATTTTAATATAAATAGCATCATGATAAGGAGCAGTTTTGTCTGAAATTATCAAGAGAATGTCTGATGCTGGATATTGAGTTAATGACTGCATATCATTAATAGAAATAAAGCTCCACTCAAATTACTAAACACTTAGGTACATGCCTATACTGAACATGTTTGCCTTTGTATGTAACCTGCAACAATAAGGTACTCTATTCAATGTGATAAAAGTCCCTTTACATGTTTACCTTCTATCAATTGCCACCTTTTGCTTTCTGAAGTTCTCGAGATCCTGGAAAAGTATTTAGAGTAGGGTTTTCAATCTCTTCCTACAATTTCCATAACTCTTTAAATGCATTAGATGGTAAAGTAATCATGGGAGATGTAGATCAGCACACATCGGTGGGGCCAAAGTTTGCCTCTGATTTAAAGTGTTTGAACTTTGTAGTTCCTGTAAACAGAAGAATGTTAGGAGTCTTTTTAGAAATCCATTGCTTTGCCTGGTAAAGGCACTGGAACACAGCGGAAAAGGGTGAGTCAGGCCAAATTTTATTTTGTAGCGGCTTGTATGCTTGTAATGTTATTGAAAATGCATCGTGTATAGATGGGACTGGTTGAGGAATTAATTTAACTGAAATGTCAAATAATTTTGATTAACAAAGCAGTTATTTTAAGGTGTACAAGTACTCTTTCAGTCTTTACAACTTTATGCATATGCAATTAACTAAATGTGAGAAAGAGACACAATTGTGTTGTAAACTTAATTTGTAAATCTGAAGCTATTAACAATTTAACTTGCACAGAAAGAATTTATTTGTTGCCTACACAGAGCAGATGTGTTCTCCCTCAAGGAAGAATGTTGTTCTTCTTTCATTTAATAAATGAACTGATTTAGACAAAGCTTCATAGGTCACAGTGCCCAGAGGTGCACATGTTTCTGCAATGTAAATTAAATTATATTACATTAAGTTCAATTTCCTTTTTATTTCCTAGCAGTGGAAAACTCATGATAATTGGTATTGACCAAACATGAGCAGTATACACTTTTAGATTTCACATCGCAATGGGAATCCTGTATTATCTGTTCAGCTGAAAATTCATAAACAGAATACTTTAAAATTCCAAAGCAGATAATTTTAATTTATATTGGAACCTTTTTGAGTTTTGGTGGTGTATAGATCTTAATAAACAAAACTAAAACACATATGAAAGTTATACTCTATTAAAAATAGAGTTCCATTTTTTTTGCCCTTTAATAATTGGGCAGATGCTGCAGACAGCCTATTATTTTTTAAAGTATCTTTTTTGTTTTTGATTATTTTACTCACCTTTTGTCCCACACCGCGTGCAGTTCCCTCTTTGCAGCTCAGCAGCTTTTACCCAGAAGTCCTGAAGCTTTACTACGCAATTTGCGTGCCTATGCAACTTGCATAGGTTTGGAACCGCAAATTGCACACCGTTACAGGCTTGCACACTTTATGTACTCTCTGTGTGCTGATGTCACTAGTGACTGATCTGGTAACCGGCAGGTGGGAGATTCAAACTCCCGGCTCCTAGTAACGCTGGATGGGGTGGAGGAAACTCTTTCACTTCACCCAGAAAATTCTCCAGATTGGGGCAGATGGTGGCGGGACCTCCTCAAAGTGGTTAGGATGAGTAGAGGTTTTGTTTAATATTTTCAGATGTATTACATGTAAGTGGGGAATTTATTTATTTATTTACATAGGATTATACCAGGAAGGATACATTGAGATTTCTCTCATTTTCAAGTACGTCCAATGTATTTCACTAACGTGAAAGGTGTACATCATTTTCGGATAAACACTTGGTAACAGTTTTCTAAATGTAATTAATCAATAGAACATGGTGCCAAAGCAAGCATTTTCATCACGTTAACTGAATGATGTTTTCATTTAAGAAATTATAAAGCCATATGCTCTCAAGAAACAAGACAGAAAAAAGTGTACTTGGTTTGCTTCACCATTGCCAATTTTCTTCTGGGCCAGATTTCCTTTTGCTCTGTGTCTGTGTAAAACTGTTTCTAATACAAAAAATATAGTAAATTATTATTTAAATAAAAACAAAGATGAAGTTTATTTAAATTGACAAGCATTATCAACTCCTCCATAGTCAAGTTTAGAATATTTTTTTATTGTAGCAGATTTAACACGTCATCGGTCTAAACAAGAAATTCCAGTCTTTTTAGAAATTAGGGTTAGAAGGTAGGTTTAGAAATTAGGATTAGAATTTCTATAATAGGTTTCAGCACCATGGACAGCAGCTCCGAGGGACCAATGTCCATACTTCTGAATAGTTATCAGCATCATGGACAGCCCCCCGCTGAACGCAGCCAGACTGAAGGAAAGAAAAAAAACCTTCGGCAAAGAAAAACGCCTCATTTTGAAATAGATTAGGAATCAAAAATTGTCACCAAAAAAATCCTGAAAAATGCCTAGAAGATACTAAAAAAAAAAAGTAGATTTTTTTTTTTTATAACACAATTTTATTGATTTTATAAATAATACAAGAAACTGCTACAAGGCACCAAATGAAGCACAGAAAACAAGCCAGTACTTCGGGAAGTAATACAAAATATCAATATACAAGCTAAGCTAAATCAGCATTCTAACCACGAAGCAAAGCAGTGGTTTAAAAAGAAATAAGTAACATTTGCAAAAGTCAAAAAAGAAAAAGAAAAAAATCAAGGTCTCCTGGTCAAATAAATAATGCATAAATCATGGACCCGGTTGTGTCGCAAGCCACGGTTCCCATATCTTAGTACACTGCGGAACAGTATCGTGTAGTTGCACTGTCAAGAGTTCCATCTTATAGATATACCACACTTTCGACACCACCTCTGCTACGGAGGGAAGGGTCACTTTCCATGATCGCGCTATGCAAATGCATGAAGCCGTGCAAACTCGATGGACCAATTTAAGGGAATAACGAGACAGCCCGTATCGATGGGACGGACTATTGAGTAAAGCCAGCAATGGCTCAGGGAGTATCTGTAGACCAATAGCGCGTGAAAGTAGCATAAAAACGGAGGACCACAAAACGGTAACATGCCCACATTCCCACCACATATGGTAAAACGTTCCGCGATGGCCACAACCTCTAGTACAGAGGCCAGACAAACCCGGGTAGATTCTTTGTAGTCTAACAGGGTCCAGGTACCATCTGGAAAGAAGTTTGTAGCAGTTCTCTTTCACCAAGGTACAGGTGGTTATCCCCATGGAGGACTCCATCAACGCCTCCCACTCCTCCCGAGGAATAGGGCGACCAACGTCCCTCTCCCACAGCTGTTGATATGAGCATGGTTTATCAAGTGATGGGGAAAGGAGCAGTGCATAAAGTAGAGAGATCACCCCAGCCATACTCGGACTCCTCATCGCCAGGCTTTCAAACGGTGTGGAGGTAGGGATACCTGAAGTAAAACGATTGTGAATAAAGTGACGTAATTGAATGTAACGGTGAAATTCCCTCAACGGAATATCATGAGATTCTCTATAATACTCCCAAGAGGGGAATTTCCCTTGAAAGAGCACTGAGCCCAGGGTAGTGAATCCCTTATTCTGCCACCACTGAAACGCTCGTCCTGCTCTCCCAGACCATGGTGGAAAAAGGGGGTTATCCCTCAAAGGGATCATCCCAGAGCCCAGTGTAGTAAGAGACGCCCGAAATTTAACCTTGGACCACAAATTAAGTGAGTGAATAGAAGTAGGCAATAATCGCTTCCGTTCGGTCGAGGAGATCTGTCTCCAGGGCAGCTGTGATAAGCAAGCCGGAAAGACAGACCTGGTCTCAATATCTACCCAACAAACACTGCCTTGTCCCGAGGACCATTGAAGGAGCTGAGTTAGTTGCGTCGCCTCATAGTATAGTGTAAGATCCGGGACTGCCAGGCCCCCGCACTGTTTTGGTCGGCGCAAAATGGTCCTGGAGACTCTTGGTTTCTTCCCCTGCCAAACATAGTGATAGAAAGCCAATTTGGAGGTCAGGTAACATGGTCGGTAAAAGGGGCACGGGTAGGATCTGAAAGAGGTATAGAAGCTTTGGGAGAGCTGTCATCTTAAGAGCGTATATGCGTCCCATCCAAGAGATAGAATAAAAGGACCACTGACGGAGTAAAGATTTAATATGTTTAATCATGTCGGGATAATTGGCTGCATACAATTGGTTAAGGTGGGAAGTAAGATAGACGCCCAAATACTGAATGCGGTGAGAACACCAACTAAAGGCAAATGTGTTTTTAAGAAGTTGTGTCATATCTTGAGATAGCGAAACATTAAGTGCTTCCGATTTAGAAATATTTATTTTATAGCCAGAGTAGATTTTATTTTTTACATTAAAAATGATGGGATTATTATGTACGGCTGGTATTTTTATTGTAGCACCAGCTGTAATTTTTTTGGTACCGGCTGTATTTTATTTTTATTTTATCACTGGCTGTTATTTTCATTGTAGTACCGGCTGGTATTTTCTTTTAGAAATGGCTTGTATTTTTAATGTAGTACTGGCTGGTATTTTATTACTGGCTGCTATTTTCATTGTAGTACCGGCTGTATTTTATTTTAGCATTTTCATTTTATTGTAGTACCGGGTGGCTGCTGTCCTTGGTGCCGAAATATTTTTGCCCAAAATGAAACGAAAAGAAAAAAGCAGAACGAAATGATCTGAAACAAAACAATTTTTTTTGCCGTGCAAATGTCTAGTGATTGAACGCTAACCTGGTTTTGATCATATGTATCGGATCGATCGCAATATGTGTCCATTTCTGACAGCACTTCCCTCCCCCTCCCAGTCACTTGTGGTGTACCCCAAGGCTTGATACTCGCCCCACTGCTATTCACACTATTCATAAATGATCTGCCTAACATCTGCAAAGCCTCAACTGTACACATGTATGCAGATAGCACAGTAATCTTTACCAGCAAACCAAATCTCCTGCAGCTGGAGGCCGTGCTGCAAGAACAATTCTCAGAGGTACAAAAGAGGATCGCAGATAACAAACTTTTTCTAAATACTGACAAAACTGTCACAATGCTCTTTGGAACAGCACCTAAACTACATGAATTCCAACCTTCCCACCTATGCATAAGGACAAAATCAAATGGGAGGCTGACCACAGTCACTTCTCTCAAATATCTAGGTATGTGGTTAGACCCAAATCTATCCTTTGGCCCCCACATCGAAAAACTGTCACCTAAAATTTACCCCAAACTAGGTGCCCTGTACAGAAACAAATCCTGTCCGAGCCCCCGCGGTAAGAAAGCAGATTGTACAACAAATGCTTATGCCGATCATTGAATACGGAGATGTAGTGTATGCAGCCGCCCCACAAACACAACTTCATAAACGTAATACATTACTCCTGTTTCTAATCCCCTCACCCATCTAGATTGTAAATTCCCATGGGAATAGGGCCCTCATAGCCTCCTGTATGTGCTGGCAGGAATACTGACCAGCCTCCTGTATGTATTGTAGAATTGTCCTGTCTTTACCCATTGCACCTTGTACAGCGCTGCAGAATGTGTTGGCGCTTAATAAATAATAATAATAATACATTGTATAACTCATTCTGCAGCTTCGTGCTAGAATGTAACTACATGACCCACCATTGTGACATGTTAAAAGAGCTAAACTGGCTGTCCCTGGAATCTAGACGCACCCTTCACCTTTCCAACATGGTGTTTTAGAGGTTTTCTGGGAATCTACCACCCTGCCTGAACAGACTGCTTCCCCCAGCAGGTCCCTCATTCTATAACCTCCGTTCCAGGACCTGCACTTTACTTGCAGTGCCACAATACAAAAAGAAAGTGGCTCTATCTTAATTTTCCTCCAGAGCACCACAATTATGGAATAACCTCCCAGACGCCATCAAATCTTCCCCCAGTCTAAAGTCACTTAAGAAATCTCTATTGATATACCTTGTTACAGTATGAACCTATAAGCATGTAACATAGTGAGTATATTTCCTACATATTTATTTTCTGTGTTAATCTGTATATTTGTGTGTTTTTGTTTAAATTGTGCATTTACTACTTTGAATTTCTGCACTCTACTGTAACATTTTAATGTTCTTGAACCCAGGACATACTTGAAAACAAGAGAAATATCAATGTATCCTTCCTGGTAAAATAATATATTTATCTATATATTTATAAAGTAACCGTTATTCTCTGGGGATTTCACTGCTGCCGCTGAATTGCACTGTATTTCGCAAGTAATTTGGCAATATTTGGCGAATTGCTAGCTTTTTGAATACCCGAATTGCCACAAAATTGTACCGTACAGGGAAATTCACCATTCGGTGCCATTCGGTCGCCAATTCGGTTCTCTTTGAATAACCCCTTATAGTTCTGGGCTTAAACAAATCAACCTGTTGGTCACAGAGGATGTTGTAGTCACTATCTGGTTGTCACCAGATAGTGAATTCATTTTACATCAATAAAAGTTAACTTTGTATGAATCAAACATTCAAACAAAAAGACTTTAACATCTGTGCGTGCAAAAGTAAATGCCAATGTAATAACACATAAATGAGAAAAATGAAGTCAAATAAGTAATAGTTTGGTTAAAAAGACATTTTGCAAACAAATAGTAGATGATAAACAAGTAATTACTGCTCTGAAACATTATGTGCTTTGCCTCCAGTTTCTCCATTAAGGTGTGCACTTTAGAATCATAAACTCTCCATGTGTTACTGCTAATGCATTTAGGTTATATATATTTGTACCATATGCAGAAAAATATCATAATCATAAGAGTTTTAAAGTGCCCTTTTAAAAGAGGGACTGAATAAAAGATCCATTAGTAATGAAGGAAGAGTAACAGATTGCCAGGGGAAGCTTCAAGACAGGTAAGGACTGAAATACAATTAACGTGCTATTCTGCGGCAAAAACAGATGGCTTGAGCATTTTTCATTTTTGGAACTTTTGCAACGTGCCAGTAAAACGAAGAAACATACATGTCACATGCCTCAAATGAAATACTTGAATATCCTCAGTACCTTTTTGTATTATAGTCTTTTTACCTCAAAGTGCCCAATTTCACCCCAGGCATTAACGGCTAGAGTTTTTGGACAAAACAGCTCCAGCCATTAGCTTAAAAGCTACTGTAGCTATTAGAACTGAGCTTCAAGCTTTGCTTTGTTTGTTGCTTTGAGGTTGCGGCAGCTTACAGTAAATTACCGGTTTCTATACTTTATATAGTAGATGAAACAATAGAGGATAGGGCACCCATGGCACCCAAGGTAAGATCCATTTATTGAGATATTAGATAGTCACTACATTTTGGTTTACCAAGGAAGTGACATGATAAAAGTTTCTTAGTGGAACTTAAACGTAGGTCGTAATGTCTCGATAAATGGCTCCTACTTTTTACCTCTGCCTGGGTGACCAGTACACGATGGGTGCTCAGGTCTGTGTGGCACCTTGCAGTGCGGTGTTATGAGGAGGAAGAGTTAACACTATATACCTTTCTTGTTCTTTATATAGCAGCTGTTAATTTGTGACTCTCTAGAGGAGAACATATTACTTCAACGTAGTTTGTTCTCCTCCAAACACCTCAATAGTACCTCAACAAACAATGTTTTACTTCAAGTCTTGTGTTTTAGAGAGTGGCAGAATCTGACATTACTGACATTTCGATGCTCTGTCATTCCCTGCGCATCGTGGAATCAAATTCCCTCACACTGCGGTGAATTCAGCATTCACCACAGGGCCCCTGAAATGCAGGGAAAATCTACCTCAAAACCGCCGAATTGAAAAAAAAATGGCCTTAAAATTGCCAAAATTATCTGATCCGATCCGATGAGCACATTGGATTTGATCCGATAATCCCCCGATAACCTGCTGAAAAGCTGATGATCCACCGAAGTCAGCGCCGACCAGCCGCTGGAAAAAGCCGACGTACAGGGTAGAAAGAAAAAGGATTGATACTTTCAAAATTTTAACCGCTGTTTGCAAAAAAACTACTGGACGAAGATCTCTAGACTTAACATATAAGGTCCTATGAACAATAATAAAAAGGTCTGTTACAGAAAAAAAACTTCCCGAAAAATGCCTAAAAAATCGTAAGAAAAAAATACAGAGACTTTTTGCTGCAAATTAAAAGAATAAATGATTTAATAGACATTGCTAAAAACAAGAATATTTTTAACATTGAAACCTATGGGATTCCCTGATTATACCTGCCGAATGAAACTGCTGTACATCAGGGCATTTCACTGACATTTCTCTGCTGTTTGGTGTTCTCTAGGTTAACCATTGCTTATCTATGGGGATTTCACTGCCGTAGAACAGGCACCGTATTTCGCTGGCAATTCGCCAATATTTGGCGAATTGCTAGGTTTTGAATAGTTGAATGGCCCCGAAATTACACCATACGCGGAAATGCACCGTTCCGTACAATTTCAGGGCCAGTTTGACTTTCTCTGAATAACCCTGTTACATTTTTTTATTGGATGTTGGAACATACATTTTTACTTTTATAATCATTTAAAATTCATCTGCAAAAAGTTTGAGCACAGAATAAGAAATTCAGTGTTTGAAGTACTCAAGTATTCTTGCTACATAAGTGAGCTTTAGAAAATCCACTAAGGAGATTGTATCCAGAGAACAAGGATTTTTATTATCAAAGAACAAGTACATAAAACCAAACATGAGTGTTGAAGCACAAACAGTTCCTTACAAACGAAGAAGAGCTGCAATTGCTAGAAGCATGAATGGGTTATTCATGACATAAAATTTGAACACAAAAAAGCACCATTCTACATTATATACAGTGGGCCCAAAAAATGGATACACACTTCATCTTGCAAAAATATATGCATAAATAATGTTATTACTAGATTTATATAAACATCAAAGCGCAGCTGCAAGTCATGTTTGAATTATACAATCACAGTAGGTGTTCAAAGTGGTCACAATTAGCATCCAGACACTTTTGATTTCGGTGCTCTACTGCATGAACAACATTGACTAGAGTGTCCACAGGGATTGCTCTGCATGATATTTAAATTCCTTCCCATAGGTCAGCCTAGCATAGGTGTTTTTTTACGGTATATCAGATTATTTAGGGTTAAATCAAGGGGTGTTAAGTCCAGAGAACATGGAGGGAATTCAACAGTACCTCTGCGTCCTACCCAACTTCCTGGTATAGAATGTCATAGGCCAGGGGTTAAAATTTGCACTCGCCCCCTCGCAATTTGCGAGTTGAAATTGTGGGAGGGCGAGTAGAAATTGTGCTGTAATTGGAATGCCAGCGTCGGCATGGAGCCGTCACTGACATTCCCTTTCATGTGATCCTGTCTGCTCGTAGCGAGGAAGGAGGGGGGCGGCGCCGCAAGCAGGGACGGACCGAACGCTGGGAGAGATGTACTTTCACATCTTCCCAGCGTCTGCACTCTGCCAGCTTCCGGGTGGTCTGTGTCACGTGTGCTGACACAGAGCCTTGAAGCGTTTGTGCATGAGCCGAGTGAGGAGTGATCTGATTCCCTCCCTCTCCCTCTAAGCGGAGGGGAACTGCTGCCTGGGAGGTAGGTAATTACAAGGCTGCAGGGGTTGCAGGGGATAAAAAAAGACTGAGAATGGAAGAGAGGGGATGAAAAAAGGGGTTAAAAAAAGACTGAGAATGGAAGAGAGGGGATAAAAAAGGGGTTAAAAAAAGACTGAGAATGGAAGAGAGGGGGTGAAAAAAAGAAAGAGGGATAAAAAAAGACTGAGAATGGAAGAGAGGGATAAAAAAAGAAGGGATAAAAAAAGACTGAGAATGGAAGAGAGGATGAAAAAAGAGGGAAAAAAAAACAGAATGGAAGAGAGGGAATGAAAAAAAAGAAAGAGGGATAAAAAAAGACAGAGAATGGAAGAGAGGGGATGAAAAAAGACTGAGAATGGAAAAGGGTGGATGAAAAAAGGGGATAAAAAAAGACTGAGAATGGAAGAGAGGGGATGAAAAAACGAAAGAGGGGATAAAAAAAGACTGAGAATGGAAGAGAGGGGATGAAAAAAGAGAGAGGGATAAAAAAAGACTGAGAATGGAAGAGAGGGAAAAAAAAACAGAATGGAAGAGAGGGGATGAAAAAACGAAAGAGGGGATAAAAAAAGACAGAGAATGGAAGAGAGGGATGAAAAAAGACTGAGAATGGAGAGAGGGGATGAAAAAAGACTGAGAATGGAAGAGAGGGGGTGAAAAAAAGAAAGAGAGAGAGGGGGTATATAAAAGGCTTTGGAGCTCTGATACGCTCCTTCACACCACACATTATTGTGAGTTTTATTGCTGTGGAGCTCTGATACAGTAATGCGTAGTGTGTATGAGTGTATCAGAGCACCACAGCAATAAAACTCAGTAAGGTGTGGTGTGTATGAGCATATCACAGAGCTGCACAGCAATAAAACTCACGCTCATACACACTGCACATTACTATGAGGTTTATTGCTGTGGAGCTCTGTGATACGTTCATACATACTGCACATTACTATGAGGTTTATTGCTGTGGAGCTCTGTGATACACTCCTACACACTGCACATTTTGATTTATGTTTACAATGCTTCGTTATATTATTAATGATAATTAAACAATAATTTTAGAGGATGTGTTTAGGGGCAGAGATAACGGTAAGGGTTGGGTGGCGAGTAACTCTTAAGGCCTGGCTAGTAGCTTGGGACCTGAAATTTTGAGCCCTGTCATAGGCTATTACGACTCAGTGGTAGTGTGGTAGTGCGCCATCTTGCTGGAAGTAAAATTGCACATCCGCAAAAAGTGCACAAATGGCCATAAAAATGGATGTGTGAAGCATATCGAGGTACACTGGGCCAGTGACCATGCCTTCAAAAAAGAATGGTCTAATTAAACTCTTGGATGACAGTTCACACCAGACATTGAGCCCCAGTATATGGCCTGTTTTGTCTACATGAAACTGAGGATTTTTTGGTGCCCAATAAATACAATTATGATGGTTTCCCCTCCGGCTGGGCACAGGTTCCTGGCAGCTCATCGGATCGTAACCGATAATTTCAGCGATTTTGCTGCGTTTCTTTTTTTCGATTCGGGGGTTTTGCAGCGGATTTTCCCTGCACTTCGGGGGACCCTGTGTTGAATGCTGAATTCACTGCTGGGTCAGGGAATTTGATTCTGCGAAGTAAGGGGAACGAGAGCACCGAAATGTTAGTTCTCAGAACAGTGAATGTTTATCTGGCATCTCCTCCTGGATGGCCTCTCACCATCTAAAGATTAACATGTCCAAGACTGAGCTTCTGCTAATTCCTCCCCACCTCCTGACTTCTCTGTCACGGCTGAGGGTATCACTATCTCCCCATCAAGCCAGGTTATCTGCCTCAGAGTTACTCTTGACTCTGCTCTTTTTTTCATCCCCCACATCCAGTCTCTTTCCTCCTCCTGCCGCTACCAGTTGCGTAATATTTCCAGAATTCAGCCATTTCTTACCACTGACACCACAAAGCAACTCACCCATGCCCTTATAATCTCCTGACTCGACTATTGTAATAATCTTCTAGTTAGCCTCCCTCTCTCCAGCCTCGCCTCCCTACAGTCTATTCTGAATGCCTCTGCCAGGCTCGTCCACGTCACCCACCGCTCTGTTTCTACCGCTCCTCTCTGAGTCCCTTCACTGGCTCCCCATCCAATGCAGTATTAAATTCAAAATCCTTACCCTGACCTACAAAGCTCTCACTAACTCAGCTCCCCACTACCTGTCCCCAATAATCACCAAATACACCCCAGCCTACTCCCTAAGATCAAACAGTGACCTGTGCCTAGCTTCTCCCCGCATCACCTCTTCCCATGATAGACTGCAGGAATTCTCACGTGCAGCTCCCATCCTCTGGAACACTCTTCCTCGTATGGTCAGACTTTCTCTTAGTTCCCTTCCTTCAAACTTTCCCTTAAGACTTTTCTATTTCGAGAAGCCTACCACCCGGCTCACTGATAAACCTCACTACCCCAACTCAGTATATTGTAACCCTGTCTATATCGAGCCCATTGTTCAGCGCTGTGGAATATGCTGGCACTATATATAAATGAAGCATAATAATAAAGTATAATAATAACCCCTTAAATTGAATAAATAAAACATATCAATGCTGTCAGTACAGGGAGCAATTAAAATGGAAATAACCCTTACAGGACGTTGAGCAAAGCGATGATAATTTCCTTCCAATTCGTGTGTCTCAATCCCATTCTGGAAGTTGGAGACCAAATGGAGGAGTCTACCATATTTATGAATTTTATATCCTTAACGTGTCCACCTCTAAGTGGAAGAACAAGAGCATACGTTACCAGTAAATTATCTATAACAAAATTACTCCGATATCAAACCTTCCTCTGACCATCTTTTCTGAATTAAATTTTAATGCAGGGCACCTGCAAATTGCACTGGCAGAAACAGAAATATCCCACAACAGAAATACATCCCTGTACAATTTGTGTTTCGATTCATTTGTCATTGTCCTTTTGTTGATTTGGACTTCGGATGAATTTCCTAAAATTTAGGTGAGTCTCAATTCATTTGAAAACGAAAAACAATTTTCTACTTGAAAGCAGGTAACTGTCACATTTCCACATTCCAGCCCTGCCCCCTGGCGGTGAGAGATATCCAGGCCAGCCTTATCTGCCTTTATAAAGCAGCCTCCTTTTTTGCCAGGTGCTCTTACATTGGTCTCGTTCCTTCTGGTCTCTGTTCCTGTGTCAGGCTTCAGTGCTGGTGGAGTACCAGTCTGGATGGTATGAGCCCAATATGCAGAGGATTCACCGGGGCAGACTGACAGGAGGGACCAGGAAGTTTTGGAAAACACTGGGACTGTACCTTGGGGAGGCAAACAGGACACAAGGGGGAACTCCAGGTGAGGTACAGTGGTGTGTTTCAATAGAGTGGTCAAGACGGTCCCTTGGTCATAGGCTGGTACAAGGCGGGTAAACGTTGATCAAGCAGGGGGTCTGGTACACGGGTATTCAGTATATATATATATTTTCAGGGGGCTTCAGGAGGCACTCTGTTTCACACAAGCCAAACAGGATTAATGCAGAAGCATTGGTGAAGGGGTGGAACTGGACTTTATGCAAGGCAGGCGTGTGGTGTGAGTGTGTGTGTGTGTCAGGTGATTAACTGGTTGTGTGCCTGATGGAAGTGCTGAACATAAGGGCAGCACTTTTCATGGAGCTGCCTGAGCAGCAATTGTGCGCACAGCAGCATATATCTTTTCCATAGCGATGTTAATAGCGACATCAGCAGGATAGCATGACACCGGAGCAGCGTGGGCATTACATCCTGAGAGTCTTGCTCCTGAGGGTTATTGCTTCCTGTGATGTATGTCCTGGTATTTCTTGTTTATCATCTTGGCCTGGTTCTGACAATTCTTTTGTGAATCCCTATATGATATTATTGATATTCTGGTTAACGAACTGTGCTGGTCTGACTTCTCTCTCTGGCATCTGATTCCTGACTTGTCTGACTTACTCTCTTGGCTCTTTACCCTTTGGCTCCAGTTATGACTATTCTATTGTATTATTCCTGTGCTCTGTATTCCTGTTCTGTGTATCACCCATCAGCATTATATTCTTTATTATAGAAGGCCATTGCAAGGACCTTACCCCTGAGTTAGGGTTTCCCTGTGTGTGCTGCTGGGTGTGAGTATCTTGTTTAACCCTCGCCCTTCTTGTTCTCCTGTTCTGTGTATTCTTGTGAGGTTCCCTTCCCTCGATAGAAGGCCATTGCAAGGACCTTATTCCAGAGCTAGGGTTCCCTTTAGTTTTCTGTTTTCTCCTTGTTGTCCTGCCCTTCATGTTGTTCCAGTACTGTAATTCTCTTTTCTTGTATCTGTGCTGTGGTCTGTATCTATGCAGCTAGCAGCCGACAAGCCTCGATGGCTGAACATTCAGTACAGAGGGCCCACCTTGGCTCACGCCAGGTGCCCCTGTGACAGTAACCAGTTTGAACTGTATGATCTGTTAAGTTAGACTCCATCAAACCCGCAAATGCTGGGGTGCATGTAACATCCTTGCATTACCCCGCTCACTACTATATTTGCGTATACTCATACCCAATGCTCAAAAGGTCCTGCAGAAGCCCAACATTGAGTAAGCTCAATCTAGCTGTATCCTGTAAAGGAATTTAATTTACTGCAAAAGACTTTAATTTGCAAATGAGCTCCAGGTTGTGCCCCCTAATTTACATGTCATCAAAGGTGACTGAACAGCTTGGAGAGTCTTTTTCTTTTACAGAAACAGAGCTCCAGCTGTATTATTGAACATGTAGTAACACACGTTGGCCAGCAGGGCCTGTCAAAAAAAGTTTACTGTCTCCTAAATGAAGTTTATGAATAGGTTGACCATATCAGCCATGTTTAGGCTAGGGTCAGACTAACGCATTTTTTGCGTTGTCCGTGAAAAAGTGCGTTTGAACGAATGGACGCATTTTTTCACGGAATACGCGATAGCGGTCATACGATGCGCATTTTCATCCGTGATTTTGTACAGATCATCAATAAAACACTTTTTGTGTCTGGACGTTATGTTAGCCGGACATTAGCAGCGTCTGACGTCTCCAAAATCACGCACATATGCCACTAGAGGACGCAGCGCACTCTGTACCTCAGTACTAGCGGTATCACGTTCTCGAAAAAATGCGTTCGTTTGCCACTTGCGTTGCGCAGCCACACTTTTGTGCGGCCTTTCTTCGTATGCTGCCCGGCATTGGACGTCATTTGCTGCTAGCACGGCCGTGATTTAGTGCTGCTAAATGCACGTTAACACTGCGTTAGTCTGACCCTAGCCTTAAAGGGACACATATTGCTATGCATGCAGAGGGGAGCACAGGGAAAGTGATGCCCTGCAACATGTATAATTCATATGCTGCAGGAAGGAAATCAAGGCAGGTCACCTGGGAATCCTCTTTGATTTCTTACCAGCAGTATGTAGATTCTGCATGCTGCGGGGTCACATTCTTCATGCACTGTCCATCAGCATGAATAAATTATGTGTCCTTTAAAACATGCCCAATATGGTCACCCTATTCATGAAGGGTACATACAATTCTACACTGTCAGAAATGTAAAGACATTTTCCATAATACCACTGGGTCCTGGCAGTATTTTTATGAAAATGACTTGGTACTTAAAGAGTTAATATTCAGTTATAAATAGGATTTGGTATTGTTCCCTGCATCATATTTGTCTAAATATGTCAAAAGAAAGTTAAAATAAATATTCACGGCCTATCTGCACCATATGTGTAAATAGAGCTGTAATTTAGAACAAAGTATCTTATTTACACCAGATAATTTATAAAAAAAAATATTTCATACAGCTTATAGAATCATTGCTGGGAGTTTTATTGCTTGGCATATGCATATCTCATATACTGTATATCAGACCTCTAAAAGAAGGTTGTTAGAACGCGTTGAGGTAGTGAGTTTTTCCCTTAACTACCCTTTCTCTCACTTAGAAAACATTTCAAACAAACATTCCTTTTCAATCTGCTGCCCAGAATATGCCCCTCAGAGTACAAATAAATAAATAAAAATAAGATTTTTATCTTTAAAGTGTCTGTCCATGCACAAGATCGCTGTTTAAGTTGAACGTGTCATCAATCATTGCATAATGAGATAATGTAAAATCAGTACCACCCACACTCCCACTTAGCATGCAAATTGTCCTGCTTGGGAACAGATCTTGTACTCTGTCAGTCAAGACACATGCATGAGCTATGTCTCTAGTTCGTGACACCTATTTTTGGCTGGCACAAATTATAAATAAAATTGGTACCAAGAACAGCTCCTTTTATGCTAGGAAAAGTGGCTACGTACCTAAACCACCAAAAAAGGATAAAATGGAATAAAGGTGAACAAATGAGGAAGCTCTCAGTCAAAAATAACATAAATAATACAATAAAAATATAAAATATATACAACACTGTCCAAATATAGTAAATGGAAAATCAATGCAGGTTGAGTATTCCTTATACAGAATGTCAAAATCTGAAATATTCCAAACTCAATAATATTCGTCATGGGCAAAAGCCTCCAATTCAGTCACATTCTTAGGCTTGCGCACTGCAACTGCTTTCTTTAAGTCCCACCAGAGGTTCTCAATCGGATTTAAGTCAGGTGACTGCGATGGCCACTCCAAAATGTTCCAGCCTTTAATCTGCAACCATGCTCTAGTGGACTTGCTCTATCAGCTGTTCCTGAAACCTTGCTGGCTTCTCCTTTTCCGTGACTACAAATTGATTCTGCAGCATCGTGTTCTACCTATCCTCTATGGTTCCAAACCTCTATGGTTCTATGGTTCCTGTTGCCAAACCAGAGTGTATGAGAACCCTGCCTGTTGCCAATCCGGACTGTGTATATGACCAAGCTTATTCTGATCCCTGGTATGAAATTACTAAAAAAACGTTACTCAGGTTGCTCACCAGCTGTTGGTGAGGTTAACCCTTTGAGCCCTAGTACACACTCTGTCTTGAAACCTGTTGTTACTAGGTTATACTCTTTGTTGCTGGTGTGTCTGTTCTCCCTGGCTGGGAGAGATAGGGTTAGCGTTCCCAACCATTCAAGGATCGGAGGGCTTAGAGGTCTGTCCAAAAGGATCCCCACCACGGTTGTCAAGGGTGAGCGGGATAGCGAATGTGACACCTGTCCTCAGGACCCCCAACCAGGCCAGATTTTGCAGATCACCTTGGGGAAATGCAGACTGAATCCTGCAATCACTGAGCAGCAAATCATATCACCTGTGCTGTGCTTCAGATATCTGCAAAATCTGGCCTGGTTGGGGGTCCCAAGGACGGGTTTCAGAACCACTGGTCTAGAGTGCTCCTAGATCACACAGTTAGCCTAGGCTGGGAATCTAGTCTTCAGAATTCAAATGATGTTGAGAGGTGCGATTTCCCATAAAGCACAACAATATGTCTCCAATACACTTGCAAGCAAACACACAAAATGTTAAAAGTGCTGAAAAACATGCAGTACCCCCAAAGAATGGCCAAATCACCAAATCCAAAGTGCCAAGCCTTGATCACGAAGCAAAGGAACACTATTGAGATTACTGATACAATTCCAACTTTGACTGCGTGAAAATCATGGAAAATCCATGAGTTCCCTATGTTCCCATCAGTGAAGTAGAAGTAACATCAATTCCGCATCCACAAATATAAATGAGACTACCTGAGCAACAGAAATAGATGCAAGTAAAACTGATAGATTTGTCCTGATGAAGCTAAAAGCGGTGCAAATGTCCCTTATCTAAAAGGAAGTTACCACAAACACAAAACTAACTTTCTATAAGAACATACAAGTGAATTTAACAAATATAACATGATTACTAAACTTTTCCTGGCCGTGAAATCATGCACACATGATCAAAACGCTCTCAGTGAGTATCGGGCTACGTTTTAACTTGCGGCTACAACCGACGGCACTTTTCCTAGCAGTTCCCCTTTTAACAATCACAATACAACATTCACAATATTTGACCATAAATGACTGACAGGCTAAACACTAAGCTGCATAAATCTGGAAAAACTGCCAATATCTTCCAGTAGTTTGAAGAGTATGCAAGTCCCAGGGAGCAGCAAGCATTAAGAAATGCATCAATAGCTACTAGAATGCAAGCTGAATGTCAAGTGGAATAATCCTAATTTAATTTTAAAAGCTCACAAAATTTACATAATAGATATGCAGATGATGATGCTAAATACAACACATTATGAAATTCGAATTCTAGATTAGGAGAATGGCTCGGTTGTAAATGTTAGTAAAAACATAAAGCAGGACCAGGTTTGAGATAAGCAAATTGTCATGGTGCTCGCTCACCGTCAGCGCCGCAAAAAGCACAAATAGGCGCCATTCCCCGCTCTAAGAAGATTCTGGCCCGGGTTTTCCTCTGTTCCAGATCCAGTTGTCCAGGTATCAGTCCACATTTCGCAGTGATTTCCAACCTCAGGTGTGGGCTGAACCTCCTATATAATGGCACTCCCCCAAAGATGGAATACTTCTACATTTCTCATGCTCCCCCTGAAGCACTCAGTTCCTATGATCCTGTGTGCTCTGCACAACCCTTACCTGACCAGCATCTTGAACCCGCTAACTACCCACACCCCTCTATTGGATTCCCTTGTGTATGACCCTTTCTCTTTGGACTAACAGATACTCCTTTCGCTTGCTGCCCGCCTCGATCTATGCCTGGACTTTGACCTTGTTATTGGAATATCCTTTGGATACTGCACCTGGAGAACTCCCTTTATTCAAGAACCCTGCCTTTTCTTTTGTTCCTGGAACCCTGCCTTGTCTTTTGTTCCTGGAACCCTGCCTTGGATTATAAATCACTAAACTCTCATCACCTACAGCCATACCTGCATCTTTGATTTAAACCCTGTTTCTGAAAAGGGTAAGGGTCCTAGTGGCGCAGTGGGTGCTTCCAAATATGGAGCAATCTAGTATTTCTAAATGCTGATATTATGGCTCAACTCTATTTATCAGGTGGTGATAGATAAAAGTACTCAAGTGAGTCAATGTTACACTAGTATTGTGCAAACAGCAATTCTGTGCAAATGAACAACCTTGTGCAAAATAAGCAACAACAATGGTGATAAATCCTTAAGTCATGCGTACAAATCTGCTCCTATAGCGCAAAGTGTATAATAATCCACATGTGCAAAATGCATAAATGCAATGCCTTTCAGCTTCTGTCTCCAGCTCTGTATTACCATACAGATGGGGATGAAAAAGGGAGGGAGGGAGGGGGGAAAAGAAAAATTCCTCTGCTTTCACCTTTAAAATATTTTCCTCACTCTAAAGGGATAAAATAGTAAGGGGGTATCCCATAACAGAGTAAAACCAGAGAATCTCAGAGAATCAGAGAATTTTTCTCTTCCCCCCTCCCTCCCTCCCTTTTTCATCCCCATCTGTATGGTAATACAGAGCTGGAGACAGAAGCTGAAAGGCATTGCAGGAGAGAGGGGTAAGGTACTCACCTTATTAAGCAGTACCATTTGCCTTTAAGCTGAGCCTGAGAAAACCGAGGCTCCAACATCGGTGAGTTGAACAAAAAATTGCAATTACTCAGAATATATGTACTGTCTCACGCTATGGGAGCGCTGTCTCTCTGTATGTGTTTTATTTGAGGATAACTGGAAGACCCAGGAAAAGGGGGAACGTCACCCTGTATTTGACGTGAGGCATTCCAACCTAGAGCCAGGACTTATTAGGCTCTATAATTTGTGAGTGATTTTCATATATATATATTCACTTCACAAATTACAACAGTCTGCACTATTGTCTCTCTCTTTTTGTCTTCCTCATATATGCTACGGAATCTACCAACTGAGGAGAGGAAGCATAACGTTGGAACATTTTGTCTGAAGTGTGACCTACATACTGTATGGTGACTAGGAGTCACGGACCTTGATCATTTTGAGATTTGCACTTTTTCACGTGCACTTTATACAGTCATAGGCCATCCAGAGACTATCAGATAACCTAATAAAAGGACTGTCTTATGACTTTTTTGATGTCACATCAACACAAATTTTGTGTCTGCACTTTACGAATGGAATAGGATATATGAGCACATGCACTTTATATGTACTTTATATGCATTTTGCACATGTGGATTATTATACACTTTGCGCTATAGGAGCAGATTTGTACGCATGACTTAAGGATTTATCACCAGTGTTGTTGCTTATTTTGCACAAGGTTGTTCATTTGCACAGAATTGCTGTTTGCACAATACTAGTGTAACATTGACTCACTTGAGTACTTTTATCTATCACCACCTGATAAATAGAGTTGAGCCATAATATCAGCATTTAGAAATACTAGATTGCTCCATATTTGGAAGCACCCACTGCGCCACTAGGACCCTTACCCTTTTCTACACATTTATTTGCACATTTAGGTTGAGATTTATGTGCAACCCCTTGTAGGCAGCACCCCCCCTTTTTTAAGGAACCACAGTTACCTAGTAAGCGCCTCCACAGACACCCACTATTGTAAACCCTGTTTCTGTTTTCTCCTGTCTGCTGTTAGAGTTATCTTAGTTAACCCCTCTTTTGCCTCCGTAGTCAGTACTGTTTCTGTAGTGTCCCTCTGTGTCTTAGTTCTGTGTTCTATACTTCAGTCAGCTCTCTTTATACCCTGCCCCTCTGTGCCTGCATAAGTATTCTTTGTAATCAGTGTTCAACCCAGTTCATGTCCTGTCAACCTCTCTTGTCCTGTCTGATTAGTCAGCCCTGTTGTATGTATTTATCTGACCTATTCATGTATTATCAAGTTACCTGTTATTAGTTATTCATCGTCCAGTGTTCCTTTTTTTGTTTTATTCATCCTGCTGTGATTCCCCTGTGTTTAATAAACGTTTCTCTGTTTAAAACCATGAATATCTGCCTCTCTCCACATCTGTCACTGCACCTGGGCTCGACCCCCCCCCCAAAAAAAAACAGTACACCCCCAGTCGTGACACAAATTAAGTGCAGCAAGCTATGCAATGTATAGTTCACAGGCAAAGAGCACTGGGCACTCATTTCTCCAACAACTGCAACTTTATTGGAGGAACAAGTGGCAATGTTTTGGTCCTACATGAGCCTTTCTCAAGCCTGAAGATTGAGTAAGGCTCATGTAGGACCAAAACGTTGATAAGTCATATGTCTAATAGATCTGCGGTTATTGGAAGATTGACTGCCCACTCGTCTTTTGTTCATGGATTTGGTTTTTAAATGTTGACATTTTGCGTCCGTTGGGCACCACATGTCTGTATAGTTTTTATGGGTTGCTTTTGAGAAAAAGAAGACAAAAAAAGAAACAAAACAATATACAGTGTATATATATATGCATAGTACCCTAGGAAATTCTATTTGGTTATGTGTGTATATATATATATATATTAAAATACTCCCCTGTATGTCTTTATAAAAACAACAACATAGTTGTGCATGAACATTTTGAAGAGAAAGAGAATGGAATTATAGTTTAACAAGGTCATAAGTAGTTGTAACAATTATAAAATTGTGCTAAACATTAACAAAACATAAAACCTGAAATGTGATGACGTTAAATAAAGGCACATTCAGCCATCTAGCTCTTTCATTGTTTATCGTTTGGTTCATTGAACGTATCTTGTTATCTCTTTGCCTTATTTTCCCTTTTGTAAATGCCGAATAACAATGCGGATTTCATTCTGCAGATCCATCTTTCTGAGGTCCACCTTTTCTTTAAATGAAAAACAACAAATTACAAACACCAGCACAACACAATGCACCCTGCAATAAAACAAGCTCAAACCACATCACTTTCTCATTATTAACCCCAGTTATAGCTTTTTTCATGGAATCGCTTGCCATTATAGCCTGAACAGATTGAGTATGTGTACGTAAACAGTTTCTAAAAGATTAATTTTCTCCCAGGGAACTTCCTTGTATGATCAAATTCTACCATTATTTTACGAGCGCATCATGACTATTTACTGCATTGTGCTGTTATAATGGAGAAGATGATTGTACTGTAATTATAGAGTGATTAATGTCCAGTGATCAATGCTAAAACTCTGTCATTTGAATAGGCGATTTGTTTTGTTCTTTGGTACATTTCAAGATAAATACAGGAGGGAATTGATTTGCAGGGTTATTCAGAGAGAGCCGATCTGGCCCCGAAATGGCACCGAACAGTGAATTTCTCTGTACGGTGCCATTTCGTAGTCATTCGGCTATTCAGAGAGCAGGCAGTTCACCAAATTTTGGTGAACTGCCAGCAAGTACGTTGCCTGTTCAGTGGCAGTGAAATTCCCCATAGAGAAGCAATGGTTAATCCATTCACAGAGCACTGAACAGCAGTGAAATGTCAGAGAAAAGCCCTGATGTTCAGTGGTTTCATTCGGCAGGTTTATTCAGGCGAATCTCATAGGCTTCAATGTTAAAAATATTCCTGTTTTAATCCAATATCTAATGAACCATTTAGTCATTTAATCTGCAGTAAAAAGTCTATTATTTTTTTTTAGAATCTTTTAGGCATTTTTCGTGATTTTATCATGAACCTTTTTTTCCGTTTTCTTTAATAGAGTTTTCTCTTTTTTCTGTAACAGACATGTTTATTATCATTCATAGGACCTTATATGTTAATTCCAGACATTTCCGTTCAGTAGTTTATTTGCAAACAATGTTTCAATTTCGACACTTTCAATCGTATTGGTTTTTTTTTTTTACCCATCCGGCGGCTTGTCGGCTTTCTTCTGTGGCTGGTCAGCGCTGTGTGCGGCGTCTCGCGGCTGCATTTGGCGGCTCTCTGGAGGGTTTGCGGTGGTTGTCTGGCAGGTTGGCAGCAACGGATGATGTCTTTGTGGCAGTTTACAGGATCGGATCTGATCCAAGACAATGTATCGGATCGGATCAGCTCCAATAGATGCTGTCTGATTTTTAAAAAAATGTCACAAAACTGCTGAAATTATAATTTTCGATAATTTTAGCGGTTTTGCTGCTTTTCTTTTGACGGCTTTGCGGCGTCTTTTCCCTGCACTCCGGGGACCTTGCAATGAATGCAGAATTCACTGCAGAGTGGGGAAGTTTGATTCCCCGAAGTGCGAGGAACAACAGAGCACCGAAATGTCGGCGACATTTCGGTGCCCTTTGAATAACCCTGTGTAGTTTTCTATGAGACATTTTAGGACAAAAATTCATAATTTCACATTGCAAAAAAAAGAAGAACCAGAGTAGATATATACAAAAAACTAAAAAAGTTCCTACATGATGGAATAGCCAATGTAAATTTCATAGATGCATCTCTCATGCAAGTGTTGAGTGTCCCTACAGTGCTAATTAGATATATAGGGAATGAATAGTTTGCATGGGATGTATGTAAGATAGGTATGTCGGCACTCCATGTCTTCTTTATATATGTAGCTTTTATTTCTCCAATCAAAATGTCACAT
This sequence comes from Leptobrachium leishanense, assembly GCA_009667805.1. NCBI lineage: Eukaryota > Metazoa > Chordata > Amphibia > Anura > Megophryidae > Leptobrachium > Leptobrachium leishanense. Next base: position 256,691,572 of record CM019067.1, read on the forward strand.
GTCAATGTTTCAAATCTAGCTCATAACTTTCCTTACGGCAAACACTCAAACATATATTGAATACACTATTTAAAGTGCACTTTTAATGACAAGGTCCATGAATTAATATCAACAGAGGATAAATATTCTATTGGCCCTGAAGATCAATGTGATTTCTTATCCTTTGATGATATATTGCAGCCTGTACCTATCTGTTCCACAGCCAGTCACTGTCATGATTTCCTCAATGTGGGCACAAGTTGACGAGGGTTACTGCACAACGCTGCGTGACTGGCCCTCAGCGGTGATGTTGGTGCAATGCCTTGACAGTCTGCACTCCTACTGTCAGTCGGGTGCATCAAATGAACTGAGGGCTGTACAGTAGGATGGTTCCCTGCTGAGAGCTATCCATCCCCTTCATGGCGTTCCGCACGGAAGTGAGAAATGGCTAAACTGGATAATTGCTCCATTTTTGTTTGAAAAAAAACACACATATTTGGAGTAATTCATTGTCAAATGAGAGCGCCTTTCGGTGGGTATGACAGGTGCAATTTGTGTCTCTTAATTCACAGTGTGCACCTTAGATTACCCTGAACCCAGTGATGTAACGTGTACTGTGTTCACCATGGAAACGTGTGATAGATGAAAGTCTTAATCCTGAACCTAAAATACTGTTTGTGTCAATAAAGTGCCACGTAATTAAGACATCTTATTTTCAGAAATATTGCATTAGTTTGGAATGCGTCATATAATCAACTTAACCCCTTCACTACCAAATGATTTTCCAAAAAATCCTTGTCAGAAACCAGTGTTATTTTGTAAAATCATTTTTAATTAAATATAAAGTAAGAAATATTTGAGCTTATACATATTGTATTTCTTACTGTAAATAACCTTATTTTGGCCAGTAGATGGCGCCATCTACTGCCAAATTGAGTTACAGAGGTTTGAGTGGCCGGTCTATTTTCTTCTTTTTTTTCTCCTGCATCGGCTGCTGAAAACATGATATTTCAGAGCTTTCTGCAGCTGATTTTACAGTTTTAGCTGTTTGGGCATTATGCCCACCGGGAAAAAAACGTTAGGGGCATCTTCTGCAGCCCAAAAGCAAACAAAGTTTATTTGCAGCAACCAAATTTCATTTGCTTTTGTGCTGCAGGTCAGCATACCGCCTTTGAAGCCCGAGATATCTTGCTCTCGGTAGTGAAGGGGTTAAGCAAGATGCTCCATGAACTATGCTGCATACTAATGCTACAAAGTGCTCTGAATAGTATTCTTAAAGCCACCTGAATAAAGTGCCAAATGGAATACTTGGGTGATATGCCAGGGGATGTGTCATCTAAAGTGTAACATGTAAATCAATCAGAACTATTAACCATAACACTAACTCTCAAAGTAACCCTAACCCCAAAACAAGCAGAAATATTATCCCTAACCTCTTAACCTAAAATAAGCATAAACCTAAAAGCAACCCTAATTTTCTGAACATATCTTTTATCAGATTGGTCAAGATTTTTCAGATTAATATTGAATAACAGATTGATGAATCTGAAATTTCAGAACTTGATCCAAACTGAACATTTTGACAATGTACATGTCTAATTGTCATTTCTGTGATAAAATAAATCTTTTTTATATAGTTGTTACATTATGATAGCCTGAAACAACATCATTATACTCCAATTACTTCGGATATCATTACATCATTATCAGGTCTATTCAAAGAAAGGTGAAACTCAGGAGAATGACCAGAGAATTGAAAATTCTAGGTCAAAATAGCCAAACCAGAAAAATTCTCCCATTTATCTCACTTTCCAAATCGGTTATTTGATCTAGATTGTTCTCTTCTCCTGCCAGTTTTCCTGTTTTTCACCTTTCTCTGAATAACCCTGTGTATGTTTTTGCGCTCTTGTGTTATATTATTGTTAAATCATTATGATGTGTTGAGAAATGTATCCTATGTGACCCCAGGTGGTGTTTCAAAGATGTAAATTACTATTGGAAGAAACTTCTGTCATATCTGTAGATTAATAAAACCAGAACCAGCCCTTTTATATTTGGAATCGTTTAGATATATTTGTGCTTTTTGATTTATTTCTTGCTACTTGTGAGATCTGTTCTACAGTTGGCAGTGTATGATGAGTATTACGTTTTAATTGCCACTGGCATGGCGTCATGAACTCTTTCTAAGTTTGGTCTTACACTTTCTGCCTGATCTAGAAAGTATCCTACCCTGTGATAGCAATGCACGTACAGTGTATGCCAGCATACTAAGGGGTTAATAATATCATCCAACCTCAACACTAAAAAGAGAAGCAAAATATCCTTTTCTCATGGAAATAGATCTCTAGCACAATGAGAGTGCGTGATATTTTTGAAATATTTATAATAAAATATAAATTGTTTTTCGATTCATATGTTAATTTTTTAAAGCTTGTTCAATAACTCTTAAAGATAATTTAATATTAAGAGGCTTAATCAAATCACCTTGAAGATGACAGTGGTTTAGTATCTTATTGCTTTTAAGATATCTCAGAATTAATACGGAGCTATGGGATGTTAGTACAAAGCTTAAAAAATTACAATGGCCGACGTCCAATAAGAACATTTTTTGCTGACCAACTGTCGCTTAGTAAAAGGGATAAGAGAAGAAGTTTCTGAAAATGCCAATAGCAAACTATTTGAAACATTTTCTGGCTGGCATTTTCAGGGCTGGCGTTTCCCTAAGCAGATCAGATGGCTGTGTTAGGGCACCCATTCAAGGAGGCATAACCTTGACAGTGGCGTCAGCATGCTCTTCATGCTGCATTTGTCTTAGAGTCACATAAATCAGCAGTATGTCTGGCTCTGGGATCTGCTCCTTACCAGATGAACTACCAAGGTCAGCAATGTGATGTAATGTGATTCAGAGAAAGGTGAAAACAATTTTGACCTGAAATTTTCACTTTTTTTGCCAATAGTGATGAGCCGAACACCCCTGTGTTCGGTTCGTATCCGAACGGTCGAAATGTTCCAATACGAACTCGAACACAATGTTAATCAATGGGGGCTGAACACGCAAAATGTGTTCACAGTTCTCCTAAATGTACCGGCGGCTGCCGGTACATTTAGGAGACCTGTGGCTGCGGCCCCCGGCCCCCATAACTCACCTGTCCTGCAGCTGTACCGGCCTCCTGTTCCCCTGTCCAACAGCTCCTCCGGTCCATCTTGCCGCGGCTCCTCTGCCCCACGTCTTCATGCTGAATGATCTGATTGGGCAAAGTCCTGCGCCTGACCTGGACTTTGCCCAATCAGGGCTCTAATTCAATATTGAGCCCTGATTGGGAAAAGTCCAGGTCAGGTGCAGGACTTTGCCAAATCAGAGCTCAGCATGAAGATGAGGCGTGGGGCAGAGATTTAAACAAGCTCTGATTGGTTAAAGTCGGCGCAAGACTTTAACCAACCAGAGCTTGGTTAAAGCTCATCTTCATCCTGAGCTCTGATTGGGTAAAGTCCTGCACCTGACCTGGACTTTGCCCAATCAGGGCTCAATATTGAATTAGAGCCCTGATTGGGCAAAGTCCAGGTCAGGCACAGGACTTTGCCCAATCAGATCATTCAGCATGAAGATGTGGGGCAGAGGAGCCACGGCCAGACGGACCGGAGGAGCTGATGGACCGGGGAACAGGAGGCCGGGACAGCTGCAGGACAGGTGAGTTATGGGGGCCGGGGGCCGCAGCCACAGGTCTCCTAAATGTACCGGCAGCCGCCGGTACATTTAGGAGACCTGTGGACGCATTTTTTATTATGGAATGGCCGCGGTCAAACAAACCGCAAACATCCCATAATGTTCGGCGTTCGCCGAACACCCGAACGGCCGATGTTCGATTCAAACTCACGTTCAAATCGAACCGAACGCCCATCCCTACCTGCCAATTCTCCTGACTTTCACCTTCCTTTTCAATAGACCTGTGAGTGTTAACCCCACATGCTGCATGTGACAACCCTTCTGCAGTGAGGTGCTCCAGCAATGCAGGACCTGTATGAGAATTAAAAGATGCAATACACCTCTGTTTCACTAGCAAAATTGAGTTAACTCGGTTTTGCATAGCAATACATTGCAAAGCAATAATTTAGCATACAAAAAAATCATACCTTTTAAAGGCAATATTAGAGTGTCCCTGTGAAGAAACAAAGTTCTTTGTTTGACCTCTCTCCAGTCACCCTATGTTATTGTAAATAAACTACACACAGCAGCCACAAACCTCCCCTTAGCAAAAAGCTCAACATCTTTGCTGCTGCGTTACAATAGCCAGGGAGAGGGCAGAGTGCAGGAAAGCACTGGGGTAACTCACTACTGCACAGTGATAAGATTCAGGGGGTTATAACTTCGGAAAATCCCTGTACAGCACAGATACAATGTGGTATTATTATTTCCATTCACAGGCATTGTGCCACATATTTTTTCCATATGCTATTGGTAATTTTTGGAAGCTGCAATGCTAATAATCTCATTATGATCACTACAGATCCCTCCCTATAAGCAAGAGATCTGATCATTTTTATTACCTATCTTTATCACATTAAGGCTGGGGTCAGACGAGCGTCATTGGAGAGCGGAAGGAACGTCCGTGAGAGTGGACGTTCCTTCCACTCGATGCCCGTCTTGCCACCTTGCTGAGCGCAGTTAGTGTGCTCTGCGCTGCAAGGGCCGATCCTCCTATGGAGGATCACACTTTGTAGCTCCGTCAATGCGCATCCTAGCGATTTGACGGAGAGGCTTTCTAGATGTCCGCAGCACGGCCGCTGTTGCACACGCAATTAATGCGCGCAGAAGCATGTGGCCGGCCCCGTCGCAGCATCACAACGCTGCGACGGACACCGCATGCCACGTCAGTACAGGTGCACCTTGTGCACTCGTCTGACACCAGCCTTACTGTATTTGGAAAAAAGGACATTTCTGCCTGTATGTTAATACTGCAGACCCTGTGTGAAATTGTTTACGATGAAGGGCACCGCCTACAGTTCCAAACCAACATATTTCTGTAAAGGATAAACAAATACTTTAAAAATGAGCACGTTTTACATTATTTCAAATTTTTGTCTCAGAATAAAAGTCTACATCCAGAATAACTATTTTAACCTATATTTCAATGTTAACTACATACACCCCATGTATGAAATATGAATAATTAGTTTAGACAAAATGTGCTTGGCAGTGAAGGGGTTAAGAACTCCTCACAATTCGCATATCCAGCGGCCTTTCTCTTGCGTAGCACCTACCACACTCAGGCAGCTCCACTGCATTAACTCATTATTTACCATACATAGCATGCGCACACTCACAGCACCTACCACTCTCATCCAGCCCCCAAGGCACTCTCACAACTTTTACTGCACTCAACCAGCCTCCGTGCATTTTTACAACATCTTTACTTTGTGGAAATGTATGGTTAAATGCACGTGTGGAATTGTGCAGGTAGCTGTCTAGTCTTTCTAACACTGTCACTCCCATCTCATTTAGCCAATCACATACTCCCACGTTACTCTCACGTTACACGTTACTCTCACGTTACACGTTACTCCCACGTTACTACCTCTGTCCCTCAACCATGAATGCACATGCTCACTTCCATCATATTCAGTCAACTACATACACGAAATTCCACTCACGCTCTTCCATTTCACTGTGTCAACCTTATGCGTACTCCTTTCGTGCTGGCACACAATTCTCATAACACATATTCAGCTGCTGTAAACACAACACATCTCTCGTCACAAACCAGCAGTTTATGGTGAGTGTGGTTATATTGAGGCAGGTAGGGAGTGCCAAAATGGACCTTCATCTATGTGCCTAAAAAACCTCGCACCGGCATGCTATATGCATTGTGTAATATCAATAATACAGTACGTAACGATTAAAAATGTACTGTTTAATGTGATTTTCAAAGAATACATTTTTCAGAATATTCGGAGACCTGGGTTCTAATATTAACAGCCTTTATAGTACTAATTACTTGACCTGTAAGAGATCAGAGCTTGAGTTGACCTTGCAGAGAATTGAACCTGCACCTCTGAGATACTTTAACTGTGCAATCTCCATTTAACAAAGAAGCTGCTTCTCATAAATATTGATGTTATACTATATAAGCAATTGATTAAAATTTCTCCTTAGAGATCTCTGCACGGAGAAACTTTGTACAGACTCAATAAATTTTCCGTCCTTATAAAAATCAGATTCATGCAATGAAATTCATTTCTACTTGTTTTCCGGCTCTATTTTTTTTATTAGTTTCGACTAGAAATCATGTTATTATTATCATTGACATATTTTACAAAGCGGTTATTTGCCAGTGTGCTCTATACTGGTAATATATTATAAGGTATTATGCCATTTTATAAAATCAATGCACATGCTGGTATAAAATGGGTTAAAAATCCCCAATTTTGACACTTTCAATCATATTGTTTGTTTGTTTTCTCCCCGCTCGTCAGTTTGTCCGATATTTCCGGCGGCTGGTCTGTGTTGTGTTCAGCAGCTCATCGTCATTTTCCGACATGTTTGGCGTGTTTTTTGCAGAGGTTCTGGTGGGTTTTGGCAGACATATGGCGGGTTTGCGTTAGGTTTGCAGCGGGTTTTCCCTACACTCCAGGGACCCTGCGGTGAAAGCTGAATTCATCTCAAGGTGGGGAAATTTGATTCCCCGAAGTGCGGGGAACGAGTCGGCGACATTTCAGTGCTCTCTGAATAACCCCCTATGTCATCTTTTTTAGAATGAAAAGCACCTGTCTAATTATGCTAGTAGTAACAAAGTAATATTTTATGATTTTGGACTGAATCAACCGTCAATGAATTATACCCAAGATGGCTAGTTAACATAGCTGGAAGCCATTCAGTCACAACGAATAAAGGTACTGATCTTAATTGAGGGCCACACCATGTACAAGTTTTAAATCCTAATTTAAAAAGCATATCAAGTACATTTTGCAGAAACATTTTGGCGGTTTGTAGTTATCACACTGTCCTCAAAATCTTAATTTATTTCATAGCTGATGTATAACTAACTATTCCTTTTAAATGATCTGTATAACATTTTAAAAAGGGTATTAATAAGGGCATACTCAAATCACTTTAATGACACTCCTGGCATGTTGTTGCCCTGCTTGGATCAATGAAAAACTGTATAGCTGCTATATTTTTTACATACAGGGTTATTCAAAGAGAATCAAAAAGTCACCGCACGTTCGGTAACTTTTCATTCTCTTTAATTCAGTGCGCTTTGGCGATCCCATTTCGGCGACCCTGCGGTGTATTCAGCAAGCAACACAGGGCCGTCGTAGTGCAGGGAAAAGCCGCCGTAAACCCGACGAACACCCACCGCAAAACCCGGCGAACGCACACCGAAACCCACAAAAACATCTGGATTAATTGGCCGAATACCCGAAGAAACCCGAACAGCCGCCTATCACAGCGCAGAGCAGCCGCCAGAAAAAGCCAACACCGCAGACAAATGGAGTGAAAAAAAAAACAGTACGCTTGATTGTTTGAAAAGTGAAACTCTGTTTGTAAAGAAACTACATAACGAAAATGTCTGGAACTTACATATAAGGTCTAATGAATGATAATAAAAAGGGCTGTTACAGAAAAAAGAAATAATGATTAAAAAAAAAAAGAAACGAGAAAAATTTTTTTGCAAAAAAATCCCGAAAAATGCCTAAAAGATCCTAAAAAAACTATAAATGAAGAGACTTTTCACTGCAGAATATTATAATCAACGGTTTATTAGATACTGGATTAAAATGAGAATATTTTTAACATTGAAGCCTATGGGATTCGCCTGAATAAACCTGTCGAATGAAACCACCGAACAGCAGGGAAATTCGGCAACTTTTCACTGCTGGTTCGTGTTCTCTGAATAGACGAAGCATTGCTTCTCTATGGGGATTTCACTGCCCTCGAACAGGCACCAAACAGGCACCGTATGTGCAGGCAATTCGCCAACATTTGGCAAACTGCCTGCTCTCTGGATAGCTGAACGGCCAGGAAAAGTAACCGTATGCTGAATTTCACTGTTCGGTTACCTTTCGGCCACAATTCGAATCTCTTTGAATAACCCTGTAAATCTAAGCATTTCCTTTCAACGATTTTTACCCATAACAAGAGTGAATTTGTTTGGTGTAGAAGGGGAGATAGTTACTGTATTGATTTTACAAAAATCAAAACATATATATCTATAAATAAAGCACTAAATATTCAATTATGTTATCAATTTGTTTAACTGTTCTAGTCATTAAATATTTTGTATTTATAACTCAATCTTCATACTTAATACGTGATTTGTTGATAGAAGAAAAAAATCCCAAATAACTGGTGACATAAACTATAATATTGTATATTAGCAGAATTTGTTCGTCATCAAGGCATTTTGTGTAAATGCTACTATTTTCTTTATACGAAATTTGACAGTTCATGCATCCAGAGCATAAAATGCCTTGAATGCACTGATCTTATATATACATTATATATTCTATTTTTATCTTTGTGTTGTTCTCTTGATTCGATTTAAGAGCTTTTGAGAGGTCGTTGGTCAATTATTGTAAAATATCATTGTCCCAGATCTGTTGTGCAATGTCTAGTGTAGCTACTTCTATTTTCAAGGTCACTGACATTTTCTAGGATAGATTGCATGGGTTTTTATTTGAAACTAATATCTCTCAAGATTAAATACAATTTCTTTAGTCACCAGTACACTGATGTTATTGTTTTCTTTCATTCTTTCTGTCATTTGATATGGAACTTACATAAACATGGATTCTATGACTGATAAAAAAACATGAATAAAATGAAATATTTTTTTGCTCAAATATGAGAATATAATGGAGTTATACTGCTATGTTTTTCAAAATCCTGCCTAAGCCAGTTAAAAATTATTGTGTATAACCATTCCTTTTAGTGGATTTGGGTTGTTTTAATTTCCCACTATTTCTCCCCCTCTTTTTGTATTTATTACAGACTAGGGGCCAAATTACATACTTGTTGCTAACGTTAGTGCTGACGTGCGTGGGCGTTAACGTTAGCCAAGTATTTTCCGCATATTACAATCCAAACGCTAACGGGTTAAGTAACCCATTAGCGTTTGGTATCTTGCGCTTTTCAGCGCGAAGTTATTGTACTTTGCGCTCCCTATTCTTAAAATTGGGAGCGCAAAGTGTTAATCAGCGTTAGGATTACAAAGCTCTAACGCTGATTAACGTCTGGCTGTGGTTAACAAAAAGTTAACCAGATCCAGGACTTGGTGCTAACTGATTCCGCTTCTGCAGAATCCGTTAGCACCAGCCAAAAAAAGAAAAAAAAGAATCATATACTCACCTCCTGTCCCGCGGCGAGGACCACGGCTCTGTCCGCCTCCTCAGTCCGACAGGAGCAGAGAAAGACTGGGGGAAAAAGTCCCCCCCAGGCTCCCCCTGTGTATCACTACGCTGACCGGCCGGATCTTGCAAGACTCCATTTGGTGCAATTCGGTGGCAAGTTCGGCACTTCTTGAATAACACTTTGCGTGTCTGACAGTGTGCACCTGGAGTCCATAGGACTCCATTGAAGCAGACGCTGGCGGTCACATGACCAGCCGGATCTCGCCTTGCGGTCAGTGTAGTGATACACAGGGGGAGACTGGGGGGACTTTTTCCCCCAGTCTCTCCCTGCTCCCGCTGGACTGAGGAGGCGGACAGAGCCGCAGTCCTCGCCGTGGGACAGGAGTAGGGATGGGCGTTCGGTTCGATATGAACATGAGTTCGATTCGAACATCGGCCGCTCCGCGAACTTCAAACATTTCAGGCCGTTCGCAAGAAGTTCTAAAAAAAAAAATATTTTGATTTTTTTTTAAAAAAAATGCTAAAAAAATGCTAAAAAATCTAGAAATAAAGAGACTCTTTACTGCAGAATATTATAAGCAATGGTTTATTAGATATTGAATTAAAATGGAAATATTTTTAACATTGAAGCCTATGGGATAAAACAATCTTGTTGCTAAAACATCAGGCAGACGAGGCCCTCTAATCAGGCACTGTAGAGTAGGGATGAGCTATTCGGTTTGATCTGTTCGGAGTTCGCATCGAACATCGGCCGTTCGACAGTTCGCGAACTTTGAACTTTTTGGGACGTTCGCCAAATGTTGGAATTTTTTTAGTTTTTTTTAAATTGTATGAAAAATGCTTAAAAAATCTAGAAATAAAGAGACTCGTTACTGCAGAATGTTATAAGCAACGGTTTATTAGATATTGAATTAAAACGGGAATATTTTCAACATTGAAGCCTATGGGATAAAACATTCTTGTTACTAAAATATCAGGCAGACACGGCCCTCTAATCAGGCACTGTAGAGGGCAGCCTGCCAGGGCCTCCCAAGGATCCCCTTGAGGAGCATGCGGCCCCCGGATGACAGAGCTGCGACTGTGCGGGCTAGCTGCCCGGGTGCTTGTGGCAGAGACAGGCAGCGCAGGGAGGGAGCCACTGCACCTGCGGCCACGGCAGACCCCCCCACAACCAGGATCCAGGGAGCCCCCACTGACCACCGGGTTAAGGTAAGGTGACACATTTCTAAAAAAAATTAAATCCGATGACATTTTTAAATGTCCCCAGGAACATAAAATAAAACTTTTTTTTTTATTTCTCTACCTGGCTGAATGTATTTAATTATATATATTAGATACATTCAGCCAGGTAGAGGGGGGTGGCATGTGGGCTTCATGGGATCTTTTTTTTGTGTGTATATTTTTAGCAAATTTATAGGGGAAGGTAAGGGCAGGTTTGATGTATATATATACTATGATCATACTTTGTTAACTGAATCCCCATCATTTTACCTCAGTAGGTTTTTTGAAATGTGTTTTTTTCTTGCACAAAATGGTGGATGAAGGTGGTCATTGGTACGGAGTGCTCCTTTTTCGTGTTTTGTATTTTTGGTCTTGGATGCACCCACTTGTGTTGCAAGTTTAGGTTGAGTGCAACCCACCCTGTGGTTTGCTTTTATATATGGAGAGCTGACTACTTTCCTGGGTATGCACCCCTCCCTGTTCACAGGTGTGTCCCACAGTGACAACCTATAAAGGCTAGTGCCTGCTGGGAAGCTCTAAGGTGAGTTAATTCTGTAAATGCAGATACAGTCAAGTAAGATAGGACCTGTCAACGATGGGGTACATTGGCGATTGTGACAGGCTTACGCAAACTATGATCATACTTTGTTAACTGAATCCCCATCATTTTACCTCAGTAGGTTTTTTGAAATGTGTTTTTTTCTTGCACAAAATGGTGGATGAAGGTGGTCATTGGTACAGAGTGCTCCTTTTTCGTGTTTTATATATAGATAAGATATATATCTATATTCTTATAAATATATATATCCAGACTTGTATTACACACACATTTTGGCAACTAATTGACCCCCCCCAATTTGGCTGATCCCTCCAGAAGAAATGTTGAACCCGATAGAGCAGAGAATAATTTATATATTCTCTGCTCTGTCGGGTTCAACATTTCTTCTGGAGGGATCAGCCAAATGGGGGGTCGCATTTAGTTGAGATTGTCCACATGCCACCCCCATGTGCGTATGTGTATATATGGTCTGAGGTCTGTGGGTGGGTGTATATATATATATATATCTGCATGTTGATATATACGTATATATAGGTCTGCGTGTTGATATATACGTATATATAGGTCTGCGTGTTGATATATACATATATGTCTGTGTGTGGTATGAATGCATCCCTACTCTATACACAGCGCTCCGTGTCCCTATAATATATATGATCAGGGGTTACCTTTTTTTATATTTTTATACTATTCCTATTAAATTAACAGTCATTTTTGAGGTATTTTATTCAGTAGAAACTTTTTTTTTGCTTATATAACATGTGCTTTGTGAAAATAAAACGGTTTTGTGTGTACATTTTAATTTAGTTAGTGGATTCCTGTCCAGTGTGGTGAGAAGCAAACGTAATGCAGTGTAGACACGCTGCGAGGAGGAGCGGAGTGAAGTCAAGCCTGCAAAATGTTTGCTTCTCTTCGCTTCGCTACGCTGTGCATCGCTACACGCTCAGTGTGTCTCAGCCTTTATTTCCGCATCGCTAGCTTGCCGAATAAGTTTGTATACTTGTTACTGACCCTGCTTGTTCTGAGGACACGATCTGTTGCCAACTTTGCCTGCCATTTGACTATTCTCTCTGTGTATTCCCTGCCTGTTCTTTTTGCTTCCTGTTGCTACTGGTGTGTGCCGATTCTCACCATATACAGTAGCGCAGTACAAGTGGCTAAACATTGCTGACCCAGTTTTGTTATAGCTGATGATGTAACTGTTCTTCTGCATTACCAAAACCTCCACCACTGCACTCTTCCACAATACCTCAGAGGGGTTACGGTGTGAAGGCACTTGCTGCCACCAAAGGCAAAATATTTGGGTGCACTGCCACTGACACCTATACCAGATTCATATCATATTAATATTGGACTGCAGGGTCCACCACTGCACTCTTCCACAATACCTCAGAGGGGTTACTGTGTGACGGCACTGTTGCTGACACTAAAGGCCCAATTTCAAAACACCTATTGTTACTTTCATCCAAAGCCTGCATAAGTTTCTCCATAATTTAGCCAAAAAATCACTAAATTTGTTCTGCGTATCCTAAAATGTCTCCTCTTTTCATACAGGCTGCCGCTCCAAGCAGTTGTTTATGAATAGATTAAAGGAAAACCATTTACCATAATTTGAAATGTCATTTTTTTGTTTTTAAATGTTTCTATACATCCTACAAATCCGCCACTTCACGGACAGGTTATGGGGACCTCCTAGGCACGATAATTGAAAGAATTTTTCGTTTTTATTCTTAACCATTATTTCATGGAAAAATCACTGTTCCTTTAAAAACTTTTTTTTAAAACTTTTTGGCCTTGTTTCCTGTCCCCCAGGGCACTACCCGGACCCCCATACACCTTTTATGGCAAATATCGTGCATATATGCCCTCTTGGAGGGCACTCTAAAAATCGAACGTTCGAGTCCCATTGACTTGCGAACAATCGTGTTCGCGTTCGAATTCAAACTTTTTCAAATGTTCGTGTTCGAATGCGAACCGAACACGGGGGTGTTCGGCCCGTCACTAGACAGGAGGTGAGTATAGTGAATTTTTGGGGGGTTTCTGGCTGGTGCTAACGGATTCTGCAGAAACGGAATCCGTTAGCATCAAGTCCTGGCTTTGGTTAACTTTTTGTTAGCCGCAGCCGGATGTTAATCAGCGGTAGGACTTTGTAATCCTAAAGCTGATTAACACTTTGCACTCCCCATGTTAAGTATAGGGAGCTCAAAGTACAGTAACCTCGTGCTGAAAAGCGCAAGGTGCCAAACGATAACGCGTAACTTAACCCATTAGCGTTTGGATTAAAATATGCGGAAACTACTTGGGCTAACGTTAACGCTCACGCAGGTGAACGCTAACGTTAGCACCAAGTATGTAATTTGGCCGAAGGTGTACTCAGACCAAAGTAACATTGTTTTTTAGTACGTAACTATTAATATATCATTTTACATTCATTTTTTTCAGGCTATTTTGTCTGGAGGGGAGATGTTGATGGTATTTTTACTGAACCAGAAAAATATTATTGTTTATATTATTTCATATTCTTTTGTAGTGTCATCGGAAGACAGTCATACTAATTTTATCTGCAGTTTATAAAGGTCTGAGCTAGCAATCTTTTGCCTTATGTTTTTTTTCTTCACAACATCTCACTTGAAAAGCACAAATCCTTTAGAACTTCATGAATTCTTTGGAACAAGGACTCTTGTTGTTCTTTACAGCTGAATGCAATGGATCTTTGCAGTACATAGTCATTTTCTATTTTTCTTTCAGCCTGAAATGCTTTCATATTTAAATATCTCAACAGATGGTATTCTTGTAAAATTGTTCAAAACTTTCTTTCTTTTATAGTATTTTTTTTTTACTGAACCCACAAGTGTGAGCGCTATGACCCAATGATGTTGCAGCTCCTGGTTACCGCTATCCTCAGAGACTTATTATTTCCTTTGTGTAATCTCTACCTCAAATGCATTTATGAAGAATTAATCATTTCTATTTATGTTTGTCCCGTAATGTTTTAATCATATTCAGCCATACCCTAACACAGTATTTTTGCTCTCTTTTGTTAAACTACTGTTTACAGTGCTTTAAAAGGAACTATTTCAAAAGATTAAAAAAATATATACAATAAAATATTTAATTTAAATGCCAAATCTATATAAAACTATCAAAATATTGTTTTTAAAAATCCTTACATGTGCCTGGCTGTGTGTTAATGTATGACTGTTGGGAAGGTGACTGTGAGGGTTATTCAGAAAGCACTGAAATTTCAGTGCTTTCTCATTCAGTGCACTTCGGCATTATCAGCTTGCCGACCCTGCGGGGAATTCACTATTCACCACAGGGTACCCGAAGTGCGCTGAACAAGGGGTCACCGATGATTAATGAATGCCGCAGCCGACCTCCTACCAGCTTGTCGAACGTTGTCGAAGAAAACTGACCGCCGAACTGCAGGAAAAAAAAGAATGGAACAATGCTAATTTTTAAAAGGCATTTAAAACAATTAAAATGTATGAAAATGTGTGGAAATAATAAAAAAAAGAATAAAAAAAATACCACTAAAAACTATGGAAATAAAAAATGTAGCCTAAAAAATAAATAAATAAAAATGCTTTTTGCTGAAATTGAAGAGAATAAACGTTTGAATAAAAACAATTATACTTTTTTACATTTAATCCAACGGGTTTTGCCTTTTTAAACCCGTCAAACTGAACCACATAAAATCTGGGCAATTCCCCGACAATTCGAAGCAGTTCGGCATTCTCTGAATAGATTAACCATTGCTTCTCTATGGGACAATTTCACTGCTGCTGAAGATCACTGAATTGCCGTGAGCTGTGGAAAACTGCACCATATTTCGTATCTCTCTGAGTAGCTGAACTGCCACGAAATTGCACTGTATGGTGAAATTCACCATTTGGTGCAATTCGGTGGCAAGTTCGGCACTTATTGAACAACACTTTGCGTGTTTGACAGTGTGCACGTGACACCATGTGTCAGCATATGGCTTTGTGTGAATAATTGTGTCAGTATACAACTATGTGATTTAAGCCCTTAGAGCTTGCTTACGTACAAAAAAGTTAAAAGACATATTATAAATAGCAAAAATGAACAAAAAAAAACATACGCACAGCCACAATCTCTGAGCCTCAAAGAACAAATGATCCTTCAGGGTCCGGGTGCAAGCTGAAACCATGTGGGACCAACCTTGAGTTTCACTCACATAGAAGAGAAGAAAGGTACGGGCACTCCAGATCCTGTTCAAAAATCTTTAGAGGTGTATCAAGACAATGTTTTGGCTGCTAAAAAGAGTAACATAGGCTGTTTAACAGCCAAACCGTTGCCTTGATGCTCCATTAAAGATTTTCGAACTGGATCTGAAGTGCCTGGGGGCTCCTCTTTCATTTGAAGACACATTGTAAATGACATTTTAGTACAACAAGTTAATATTCCTTTAACCTTTTGTTGTCTTTGTGTTTTTTGTGTAGTATTTTTTTAGTACTTTGTCCTGGCAATAAATCAACTCAACAGAACTCATAAAATACACTATACTCCAATAAAAGTTTGAAATTGAGCAAGAATAAAACTTATGGGTCTTAATAATTGAGAAATTATACAATTATACAAATATACAAATTATACAATATTTGAATGGTTTGTATTTTCACAAACAAATGAAAATTGATAAAAGTTATTATCCAAAGAATTTTTATAGGAGTCATAAGAAACATAATATAATGATTCAAGGCCAATTCGAGGTTAATAAATAACCACTTTATTATCTCCCAACTTCTACAATCCCCTGACAGAGTGGCTAGCTTGTAATAGAGCTGGTAATGGGGAGCCGGCAATGGTATCTGATCACCAAATGTTAATATTTGGGGCTATTACCACCTCGGCCGCAATAGAAGCCAAGATCTTTCTGAAAATAAAACATGGAATGATCTCTATTTTACACTAGTGTTATTAAAAAAGTGATAAAACATTGAATAACAGTGATCAATATTATTTAATATTAAATCACAGACTATAAAAGTAAAGTATAGATCCATGAACCTATCCAAAGGCTAAAGTACCAAGAAAAACTATTGCTGTTCACCATATCTCTCTTTTCCTTTTTTGTGCATGTTACTAGCCTTAACATCCAATGCATTAATTTTCCGAGACTTCAGGGCAGTCTGGGAGGCCTGCCAAATCTACAGTGTGTCAAAATATTGTAAATAAATATATTAAAAAAATAAATCATTTAGCTTGCATTTTGATTTCTAGTATCCCCTGAATAACTAATATGCTTGGGTTGTTCTTCTAGTTAATTAAATATTATGGAATTTCAGCTGGACGTTTATATTAAACTCTATTCCTAAAAGTATAAATAAATGACAACCTCTGTGGCAAATGTATATTTATAATTTGAGCAGCAGTATGGAGGACTAAAGGCTATAAACTGAATATTAAATGATTTATTACTTGAAGTGATACTTTAAAAAAATTCTGAAAAATGAGATAGAATGAAATAACTACCTATTTGCTATCTGGGAATGTATCTCCTGCCAATTTGTAAGCAACTATTGAAAACTATGCAACTGCTTGTCCTTCCAACTGTCTCCTCATTACTACAATTATCTCTCTGGCTTTCCATCATTCACAGGGTTATCCAAAGAGCTCCGAATTGGGGCCGAAAGGTAACCGAACAGTGAACGGTTACCTTTCCTGGCCATTCGGCTATTCAGAGAGCAGGCAGTTCGCCAAATCCTGGCGAATTGCCTGCACATACGGCCTGTTCGAGGGCAGTGAAATCCCCATAGAGAAGCAATGCTTCGTCTATTCAGAGAACACAAAACAGCAGGGAAAGGTTGACGAATTGCCCTGCTGTTCAGTGGCTTCATTCGATAGGTTTATTCAGGCGGATCCCATAGGTTTCAATGCTAAAAATATTCCCGTTTTAATTTAATATCTAATAAACCGTTTATTATAATATTCTGCAGTAAAAAGTTTCTTTATTTTTTGATTTTTTTAGGATCTTTTAGGCATTTTCAGGATTTTGTGGCGAATTTTTTTTTTCTGTTTTCTTTTTAAATCGTTTTTTCTTTTTTCTCTAACAGCCGTTTTATTATCATTCATTGGATCTTATATGTAAATTTCACACATTTTCGTTCTGTGGTTTCTTTGCAAATAGCGTTTCACTTTTCAAACATTCAAGCGTACTGTTTTTTTTTTGTTCACTCCATTTGTCTGCGGTGTTGGGTTTTTCCGGCGGCTGCTCTGCGCTCTGATCGGCTCCTGCTCGGGTTTCTCCAGCGTGTTCGGCAGGGTTAATCCAGATGTTTTTGCGGGTTTTCGGTGTGCATTTGCCGGTGAGTGTTCGGCAGGTTTGCGGCGGCTTTTCCCTGCACTACAACGGCCCCGTGGTGCTTGCTGAATACACCGCAGGGTCGCCGAAATGGAATCATTAAACCGCACCAAATTGAAGAGAACGAAAAGTCACCGAACGTGCGGTGACTTTTCGATTCTCTTTGAATAACCCTGTTAGTATAGTCAAATGAAAGAAATACAGAAAAGAAGAATCCCTGCCTCAGGGATTGTATGGTATATGATGACCTGCAGGAAGATTGGGCAAAAATCTGAGTTTTGGAGCATTATATCTCCAGCTTCACACTGGAAAATGCACCATAAGGTGCAAAATCAATAGTGATCATGAGAATAAAAAAATATACATACATTATTACCTTGTCTGTAATAGAGAGTGATTTTCCATAAATCCAGTGGGTTTTGGCAGTGGTTTTATGGGGGGAAAAAAACACTCGATATTGGAGGGGTTAAAGGTAATCAAATTTCTCCTCACATTAACAAGCAATGCATTTAAAAATTTAGTTTGTTTATCCACTTATATATACTTTACCAGAAAATCATCCACATCTTTTCAACGCATCGATTAAGCTGAAATAAATTCTATATTTTTATGATTCTTAGACATTGCAAAATAGTAATATTTATTATTAATTTTTAATGTTAATATAAAGCTTTCCACTTAAAGGAAACATTTTCACATTAGCAAATCATTAATTTCCTGTCTATTTAGAAGTCGATGTTTATCTGATTAAACATTTACTATTTCCTGACAAATCTGACAAAAGCATATTGACATTTCCAGATTATCTTGCAGCCTAACCCATAATGATGTATCGGACATCCATGTAGATGTTCACAAGGAAAGAAAAAAAAATCGTGTCTATTTTTCTCCAGTTTACATGCAAAATGTGTGAGAGTAATGTCGCCTCTCACCAGTAATTATATTCCAGGAATATAGGAATAAAGTGTATATGGATGTTTATTGAAGGATGGATAAATGCCTTTATTCAAGGCCCTTTTATTCAAACCTGTAGTACTCCTCTAACTTTTTCCCAACACTATTTAGGAAATGTTTTCTAAACAATTTGGAGCATTACCCTTTAGAACGGTGTTTCCCAAACCTATCCTCAGGACCCGCTGACAGGCCAGGTTTGACAGATATCCAAAGCACAGCACAGGTGATATGATTTGCTGTTCGGTGATTGCAGGATTCAGTCTGCATTTCCCCAAGGTGATCTGCAAAATCTGACCTGTTAGAGGGTTCGGAGGACAGGTTTGGGAAACATTGCTTTAGAACAAGCTATTCCTAATCTGTAGGAATGCAGTAATAAAAAAAGATTAAATAAAGTACATTTTTGTGAATCATCAATCATAACCCTTAACCTCTAAACTACCTGGCACATGTTGTTGAAAAAAAAATAATATCATAGCATTTATTTTGCTGGGATGAAAGTTTCTAAACTCTAGATAGTATCTCTTATCTCAAAGAATTTTCAACAGGGTCTGCAGTATCAGCATACAGGCAGAATGGACTGTGTGTCAAATCCAGTAAAAAAAAGGTCATAAATCCTGTTTATGGGTATTTGTAATGATGATAATGAGATTATTCACAGTGCAGCTTCCACAAAAATATATCAGCAAAATTTAAAAATATTATCTTCACGTGGACATAATGCAGACGTACGGAAATTACAGTAACACCCTTTGTTTGTACTGTATGGGGATTTTCAGCAAATATAAACCCCTGAATTTTATTCCTGTACGGTAGCGAGTGACTCCAGAGCGCTCCTTGTATTTTGCCCTCCAAAATGTTTTAATGCAGCAGTAAAGTTTGTTGCATTGAGAGTGGAGGATGTTGCTACTTGTAGCTTATTTACACTAACACTGGGTAACAGGAGTGAGATCTCAGACAACTATGTTCCTCCGGCACACTAAACTTGCATTAAAAAGGTATACAAAGTAAGTATTATATGCTATTTTGTATTTTTTTTATTATAATTAAGTTTGCATGTTTTGGTAGTGAAAAGGTTAATATTATATGGATGCATTCTCACCTGTGATTAAATTGTAGGGCACATATAGCATTACAGGACTGTGTTTTAGTAAAACTTTTATATCTGCAGTGGACAGCTTCACTTCTGCAAATTCTCATCAGATGATGGATATTGCTTTGATCATAAATATCAATGCTTTATCCCATCTCTTGATGAGATACCACATACCAATACCTTCCCTCTTACAGTGCTTGACACCTCCATATTTTTTCTCTGTGGGCAGTGCTGGAAGAAGGTCATTGCACAGCACTGCACGATTGTCCCACTGTGATGACATAGACATGCTAACTCACCAATCAGCTTGCCCTCACGCCATAGGCTCTGAGGAGTGAGCGGAGGGTGGTCCAGCGGAAGTCAGTGATTAAAAATGTTTGATAGCATATTATTAAGTAATTCCCTATTTATAGTGTTAGTGGAAAAAGCTAGGACATGAATGAAAAGTAATTCCTCATCAAATAAGCCCAACATTTGTTGTATAAGGCTAGGGTCAAACGAAAAGCATTTTTACACGCGAACGTATAGAAGTGCGTCCGAACGCATTGACGTATTTTTTAATGGAATACGCGAAAACGGTCATACGATGCGCATTTTTGTGCGTGATTTTTTACGGATCCCAACCAGGAAACTTTGGGTGTCTGGACGTTATGTTGGCCGGACACGAGCAGGGTCTGACGTCTCCAAATCACACACACACACCGCTATGCCGCTGCGGCGCACTCTGTACGTCCGTACTAGCGGTTCTGCGTTCTCGAAAAAATGCTTTCATTTTTCACTTGCGTTGTGTGGCCGGACTTTCGTGCGACCGTACTTCGTATATTGGCTGTCATTGCCCGTCATTTGCTGCTAGTGCGGCCGTGATTAAGTGCGCCTAAACGCACGTTAAAAGTGCGCTGGTCTGACCCCAGCCTAAGAGAGGGGCACTTTAAAATATAATGAGTTTAAAACTGCTCTAGAGAATGTGCGTGACTGGAAAATATTCTGGGTATCTTTCTCATAGCTCTGCTGTTCAGGCTGGGGTCAGACCAGCGCACTTTTAACGTGCGTTCTGGCGCACATAATTACGGCCGCACTAGCAGCAGATGACGGGCAATGATGGCCAATATACGATGTACGGCCGCACAAAAGTCCGGCCGTGCAACGCAAGTGGAATTTGAACGCATTTTTTTGAGAACGCTGAACCGCTAGTACTGACGTACTGAGTGCACAGCTGCGGCATAGCGGCATGTTTGCGTGATTAGGAGATGTCAGACGCTGCTAATGTCCGGCCTACGTAACGTCCAGACGCAAAAAGAGTTTTATTGACGATCCGTACAAAATCACGCCCGAAAATGCGCGTCGTCTGACCGTTTTTGCGCATTCCGTGAAAAAATACGTCAATGCATTCGGACGCACTTTTTCACGTTCCTGGGGAAAAATGCTTTCGTCTGACCCTAGCCTCAGCTGTACAAAGGAGGAAAACACTCATCATTAGAAATGATTAATACAAAGTGATATGGTAGTGTTTATGGATTGGTATTGAAGTGTAATGACCTGCCAAAGGCATCTTTAGTTGTGCTTGTAATTGCCATGCTGTGCATCTACTGATCTGTGACTGAAGGATAAAAGGCAAGACGTAGGAGCAGTGTGGAATTTATGATTTTCTATGTGACTGGTTTATTTCAGACAGGTTGTATTTTTTGACAATAAGAAAAATCGCTTTTAAAAATTCAATTTTTTTAAGAAGCACGTATGTAAATATTGCCAGAAGTGAAAGGTTGTATTTCAGTGGAACAATGCCAAATAAACATCTCAAAAGAAATTAAATTATTATCATCAGTTATTTATATAAATAACCAATTCAGAATTTTTTTATAAATGTAAATGTTTATTCAGTTTTAGAAAAATGCAAACAATAATAATATTCAAAAGTTAGCAAAAACATCTAAATATTAATATGGCCAGTACAATACATAGCTTGGAGGAGTGAGAAAGGAGAAGGAAAAAAAGGGCAGGGGACGATAAGTCTGACAGCCACAATTATATGCAGGAGAGGCCTATAGTTTGGGCTTTAACTAGAAATAATGGCAGAAGTGAAGTGCTGTGATTCCTGGAGCAACCAGGGGGACATGTGCTAAGATGTATATCTGTGCAGCCATGTATCTGTGCAGTCATAGTTTCCAACAAATATTTGTTCTACTTTAACCTCCCTGGCGGTCTATTTCTAAAGAAAATTCTTTGCAGAAAACAGTCTATTTTTTTTGCCCCCCCTAGCGGCATCCCGTGTGTGGCTCTGGGTGAAATTCCTATGTTGGAAGCGGTAGCCCCAAACAACAGTCGGGATGCCGCTGGATACATTACCTCTCCCTGCGCTCCCTCGATGTCCCCAGCTGCCTCCTCCGGCGACCGCGACCTCATTACTTCCTGGTTTCCTCCTTACGAGAAGCAATCCAGGAAGTAAAACGCTGCGATCGCCAGAGGAGAATACAGAGATCATCGAGGGAGCTCACAGAGAGGTAATGTATACAGCCCGAGTGTGTCTCAGGGTTACCGCTCTCAGTGGTGAAATATTACCCCGAGACACACTCGGGAACACCGCCAGGGAGGATAATAAGCCAGTGCCGGTATGAGGGTACAGTCTGTGAGTCCCAAAGGGCTCCAATTTAGACATTTCCAATCAGTCCAATTCAGACATTTGTGTAATTACATTACAAAGCTTAAAGGAGGTCATAGCGCTGCGCCCACATCACCTTCCAATTGTTAACAGGTTAAAAAAAAATGTTAGCGCTAGTTAATTTACAACTCGTAGTGGGAGTTTACTGTACTTTTAAAGCACAGATTAACTAGCGATAGGATCACTTGGTCCAAATGCTAGTTACTAAGAGCTGGCGCTAATGAAAAAGTTACCACCAACTCAGAGGCGTGGTAACGAGTTCCGCTGCTGCAGAATCCATTACCGGCAGCTTAACCCCCCCCCCCCAAAAATCACATACTCACCTCTCATCCCGCGGTGAGAATGACAGTTCCGTTTCGCTGCTTCTGAACGCCAGTAGCAGAGGGAGACTGGGGGAAGAGAATCCTCTGTCTTCCTCCGCGATCACTCTGTCAACCAGCAGGTACTCGCGAGAGGCAAGATCCTGATGGTCATGCGACCCGGCAGCACAAACCTCCTATGAACGCCATGGAGGGGATGCTGGGGACAGCACTCTAGCGCTGCCCCCAGCATCTGCGAGCTTAGCGATCGCTAAGGGGCAGGCTGCTGGACTCTGCGCCTGCTCCGCGATCTGCTGTGGAAACCAGGACACTAAGGGGACATTAGCAAACACAAATTTTTCCCCTTAGCATCCCAGTTTTAGCTCAAGGCACGTTATAGTGCCCCAGGTGTTTTTGGGTATAAATATCCCATGATCATTAGCTACTCATTAGGTTGGCACAGTCTCAAGCAATGGAGTGCCAAGACATCTGGAGTGCCAAGGTTGCTGACCCCTAATGTACTATAACCTACAAACAGTAGGATGCTGCTTGTTATCAATGTACTTTTCAAAAAGGATGGCTGCAGAAACAATAGAAAAACCTTTTCCAAGGAAAAAAAAGTTAGCGAGTTTCTTTAAGGTCAGTTTACGAACAAATCTGTAGTCATCTACAATGGTGTGGAAAAGATTAAAGCATTTTGTTGATGCAATTGAGAGTTCAATTCCAAGAGAAATCAATACTTTGTATCTCAATATATTTTTGAAAAACTAACCAAAAAAATATCTAAGTAATCAACGTACATGCAGTTAGATGTTAGATGATTTTAAATGAGTATTTGACAAGCTAAAACTTTTACAGTGTTATGCCGTTTTTTTTGAAAATATTTGACATTTCAAACCTTGCAAAACCTGTCTCTCCATCTATAGCCTACATTCATATACTGTATGTTCTTATGGCCATGCTGTTACATCCTCAGCCCCTGCTGTGCTTCCTAGGGGGTCTGGGCAAGGTTCGGTGCCAAGGGCTGGTCGAGTTCCAGCACCATGTACTGGCCATGCGGCGTCCGAGGGGGCGGGGCCTGGCGTGGTCACGAGGAGCCGCCGGGTTTAAAACAGGGCACGAGGAGTTGCCTCGTCGCCCTGACGTGAAGTTCTGTTCCCGCATCGCTTCCTATTGTTATTATTGCTTATTCTGTTGCCGACCCAGCTTGTCTATGATTCCTGCTCCTGATTTTGACCCGGCTTGTCTCTCACCAATCTATGTTTCATACTATAGCGGTGACTCGTGTTGTGCGCTGTAGATTTAACCCCATGCACGCTGTCTAGGGTTTTACTCGTTTCGTGGGGAGATTCCCCGCTCGCCCTGGTTTTCGTATTACAGCCTTTTCGGGGGTTTGCTCCGGGTCTCAGGGGCCTGAATTACGATCTAAAACGCTTGTACCATCTGCGAATACAAAATACTGTTGTTATCAGCTTGCATCCAGCTTGCTCGTTTTGCCAACTATACCCAGACTATTGCCATCCCCAAACCTGTGTGTGTATCTACAGACCCTGGTAATCGTGAGTTGCAAAGTACCCGATCAGGGTGGTCTTTAAACATGAAATCTATCAGTGTGTTGACTGCCCTGCAGTCTGCTCAATTCATTTCCTGTCCTGCTGATTACCTCAGTACTAACGTTCATGTATTGCTATCTGATGTCTTGTCGTGCGCTCTAAGTTGTCTGTTGGTCTCAAAACCTTTGTAGCTTAGTAGCAGTTCTCTGATCTTGTCATACTCCTTGGCTGTGGAGTATACAGTCATGGCCGAAATTGTTGGCACCCCAGACATTTTTCCAGAAAATCAAGTATTTCTCACAGAAAAGTATTGCAGTAACACATGTTTTGCTATACACATGTTTATTCCCTTTGTGCGTATTGGAACAAAACAAAAAAAGGGAGGAAAAAAAGCAAATTGGACATAATGTCACACAAAACTCCAAATATGGGCTGGACAAAATTCTTGGCACCCTTAACTTAATATTTGGTTGCACAACCTTTGGAAAAAATAACTGAAATCAGTCTTTTCCTATAACCATCAATAAGCTTCTTACACCTCTCACCCGGAATTTTGGACCACTCTTCCTTTGCAAACTGCTCCAGGTCTCTCTTATTGGAAGGCGCCTTTTCCCAACAGCAATTTTAAGATCTCTCCACAGGTGTTCAGTGGGATTTAGATCTGGACTCATTGCTGGCCACTTCAGAACTCTCCAGCGCTTTGTTGCCATCCATTTCTGGGTGCTTTTTGATGTATGTTTGGGGTCATTGCCCTGCTGGAAGATCCAAGATCTCGGACGCAAACCCAGCTTTCTGACACTGGGCTCTACAGTGCGACCCAAAATCCTTTGGTAATCCTCAGATTTCATGATGCCTTGCACACATTCAAGACACCCGGTGCCAAAGGCAGCAAAACAACCCCAAAACATCATTGAACCTCCACCATATTTCACTGTAGTTACTGTGTTCTTTTCTTTGTAGGCCTCATTCCGTTTTCGGTAAACAGTAGAATGATGTGCTTTACCAAAAAGCTCTATCTTGGTCTCATCTGTCCACAAGATGTTTTCCCAGAAGGATTTTGACTTACTCAAGTACATTTTGGCAAACTGTAGTCTTGCTTTTTTATGTCTCTGTGTCAGCAGTGGGGTCCTCCTGGGTCTCCTGCCATAGCGTTTCATTTCATTTAAATGTCGATGGATAGTTCGCGCTGACACTGATGCTCCCTGAGCCTGCAGGACAGCTTGAATTTCTTTGGAACTTGTTTGGGGCTGCTTACCCACCATCCGGACTATCCTGCATTGCAACCTTTCATCAATTTTTCTCTTCCGTCCACCCACAGAGAGATTAGCTACAGTGCCATGGATTGCAAACTTCTTGATAATGTTGCACACTGTGGACAAAGGCAAATCTAGATCTCTGGAGATGGACTTGTAACCTTGAGATTGTTGATATTTTTCCACAATTTTGGTTCTCAAGTCCTCAGACAGTTCTCTTCTCCTCTTTCTGTTGTCCATGCTTAGTGTGGCACACACAGACACACAATGCAAAGACTAAGTGAACTTCTCTCCTTTTTATCTGCTTTCAAGTGTGATTTTTATATTGCCCACACCTGTTACTTGACTTAGGTGAGTTTACAGGAGCATCACATGCTTGAAACAATCTTATTTATGCACAATTTTGAAAGGGTGCCAAGAATTTTGTCCAGCCCATATTTGAAGTTTTGTGTGACATTATGTCCAATTTGTGTTTTTCCTCCCTTTTTTTGATTTGTTCCAATACACACAAAGGGAATAAACATGAGTATAGCAAAACATGTGTTACTGCAATACTTTTCTGTGAGAAATACATGATTTTCTGGAAAAATGTCTGGGGTGCCAACAATTTCGGCCATGACTGTAAGTGTGAAAATACTGTTTATTTCGCTAAAACCAAGCTGATAAATCCATACAAAAGGATCTCAACCTTGCTACTCTTGTGTGAGCGCCACTGCGTCCGTTACACATGATGGGAGTTATCTATGTTACAAGGATGCTCTCGAAACTCTCAATGCATCCAATGTGAGCTGATCGCTAATGGCCATAACTGCCAGGAATAAAGGCTGTCGTGCTGGCCTACATTCCTCACCAGCAGTTTGGATGAATGTGTGCATGGTCTAGCTTATTGGAGGTGATTCACTCAATTTTCTCACATCCTTTTTTTCTTACTCTAATTCTGTTCTGGATTGCGGTCACGTTTCCAGACTTGTCCCCTGTACGTGAGCTGATCAGGTTCGGGTCTTGGTTCCTATTGCCATTCCTGAGTTCCAGCCCAGGGGTTTCTTGTTTGCAGTCAACTCAGTCACCTGTCTTTCTGATGTTCTGATCCTCTCCCTATTTAAGAGCACTGCTCCCATAGTGCATTGCTCCATGATTTTGAGTCACTCTGAGTCTTGCCTGTTTATTGTTGCTCTGTGCTCCTGTTTCAAGCAAGTTCCTGATCTGTTTGTGTATTTGGTTCTCTGTTTCCCTCTGTTTGTTACTCCTGCCACCTTGCCCTTTGTTTATTTTGGTTAATCCTTTTGTGCTTATTCCCATCCTAGCTCCTGTGTGGTTTATTTCATGGTTTTCCTTCGCTGTGCTTTTATTGTCTGGTTTATTATTTTCTCTGCTGATTTCCTGTGTATGACCCAGGCTTGTTCCGACATTCCTCTCTGGTGTTCTGATCCCTGGCTGTTCTATGAACACTATTTATTCTTAACCCATAACGTTCTGACTTTCTTCTGCATGGTTCATAGCATATACTGCTTGTATCCTGAGACTCTGCACGGCCCTTTGGTATTTTCTATTAGCTCAGATCTGGCTACTCTAAAGAGCGGCCTGTCCGTGTTAGGGTTCCTTGTGGTTGTGCTGTGCAGGAGTCTCTGCCTAGCCTTGTGGTTTCCTCACCTTCTGTCATTATACATATTTTCTGAGTGGTATCTCCTACACTTTGGGCTTTTAACCCTGAACATGGGCCCCACCACAGCTCACGCTGGGTGCCACTGTGATAATTGCGTTCATGTTATTCCTGTCCCTTTTTATCTACTGATGGGTGGAGAATAGGTGTTCCATGAGTGTTCCACAGTTTTCCTGGAAAGTTATGGATCTTCTCTAAAGAGTGCATTTACCTTGCTAAGGATCTGAACTCATGGTTTAGGCTTGGAGCTATGGAATTGGCAAATTACCCATTTTGGGGGTATTTAAATGGTTTTCTGCACTTTTTGTGCCAGATTACATCATCGTGGAAAGAACCCAGAACCCCAATCTGTATAAAGATCAGTATATTTGGCCAGTAGCAACATTTCAGCTGACAGAGGACTTTCTCAAGCTCAGTCCGCATGTTCACCAGGTCATCAACAGTTTTATAGATGCATCTATTATTTAATTAAATTAACATGATTGAAAATACAAATGCAGGAGCAGAATAATTGAAAATGTCCATAAAATCCCATTGAACGATTGGGCAGCATAATCAAAGTAAAAACCATACAACATTGGATAACAAATCTTCCAAGCACACTGGGCAGGAGCTATGACAGGGCTATCTTGGTGCACTAAAGATATTTTGGACTTTTTTCCGCCGTTCGCTCTGGGACTCTAGGGGCTCTATTACATTCTTTGCGCAAAAAATGCTTGCGAGCACGTTAATTTGTGCGCGAAGCGTTAAATGTTAACGCGCGTAAATTAACGCTGGTATTACAACCCGAGTGCATTTTTTTCATCCGTCAAAAAATAACGCGTGTAAAAAAGACGTGCAAAAACACGCGAGCATTATTGCTGCGCGCAGACATCGGTGTGCGGTGTGTGGACTGTTTTTTCAAGCGATTCAGCCAATCAGAATTAAGAACCACAATTGTCTCCCGTTAAGTTTTTGCGCCTGTCAAAATCAATAAGTATATATGCTGCAGCAATAAAACAAACTCGCACAACTTCTCCATTTTATTGTTTGGGTATGTGTAGAATGTGTAACTATACTTTGCTGTATTTTTTTTTCGGGCTGGTGTATTTGGGTTCGGCCAGGACGTTCAGATTTGCCGTTACCACCAGCTTTTCAAAGACGTTAAAATTATGCACGCAAACGCTTTGTGTTAAAAACTGCGCACAGATTGTAATACCATCCTCGTACCAGCGCACAAACGCATTTGCGCTCACAATGTTAAATATAGGAGGCAAAGGGTTCGCGCGGGTCCCCTCGCGTTAGATGTTAACGCACATTTTTTGCACGGTCGTTGTAATATGACATTCAGCGCAAAGGGTTTTGCCCCTCGTGTTAATGCGTTTTTGCGCACGCATTAAGGTTTGCATTGGGAATGTAATAGAGCCCTAGGTCATTTATTTCTATGATCAACTTTGCATCTCTGACATGAGAAGATTATGCATGGGGATGCCAAAAGTGTACCTCTGGTTATACAGACTAACATACTGATAATTTGGTCTGATTATCTGTATGTATTTTGGGAATATTTGTGTCTCGCATGTGTATGTTTGGAGGCTTAATTATCCACATGTGTATGGTTTTTACTTTGATTATGCTTTACAGTGTTTCAATGAGCTTTTATGGGAATTTTCAATTATTCTTTTAATGCATTAGTCTTTTCTAGTATCTATAGTGTATCAATTCATTGTTACACCTGTAGCGCTGTGTTAAAATCTTGCTGTGGCAGTACCTATTTTTGGCCACAAGATGGAGACTATCGCGATCAGAGACACTGGACATTGGGACTACAATGCCCGGCATGCTTTGCAAGAAGACAGGAAGTGGGTGGGGACTGGACACTTACATCCTCTGCCTCGTGGAGAACGCGGCAGAGCGCGCCAGGGAACGAGAGAGAGCAGACGCAGTGCCATACTTTGTGAGAGGGCCTAGGGCGGAGAGCAAGTGAGACCTGTCAGTCTGTTACCGGGTCATTCAGCCGCAAGAGAAGGAGCCCTCCAAGTTCCAGAGTTGCTGAAAAAGGGAACCAACCAAAGACCTCGAGTAAAGAGTCACCGCAAGCGGATCGGGGACAGAGAGCAGGCGGTGAGCTGAGGAAAAGTCGTGGACAAGCTACGGGAAGTCAGACAACGGATCCGGCCGCTAGTATCCCCAGTCAAAATCCAGCGGAGAGACGTCCTGGGTCAGCGGAGCCTAAAGCAACCGGCGGATGGGTGAGAGGCCTCCAAGGCCGTTTACAATACAAAGAGCACGCTGCTGTTTTCTCTTTAAAGTCCACAGGGCCCCAACTTGACTAGTCGAAGACCTTTCTTAAGTAATTTCACTGGCCAGTTGAACAGTACCCAGGTACCTTACACACATATACACCTTTTACATTCCGGGACTTAACCTGTGCAGGACTCATTTTGTTACGAATCGGAACGGGGGTTAAAGATACGTTCCGAATATATTTTTCTCTTTTCCGCTGTGCGTTTACCGTGATACGAAGTGATTGTATATTCTGGGGTTCCGCTACGTGTCCCTTTTCCGAATATTCATGCAATTGCATTTTCTTTTATGTTCGGTTACGATAAATTTTATTTTCCGAAATACGAAGCCTCGTGTTTCGTTTCTTTTCCGCTGCGCGTTTTATCGCAATACGAAAGTACTGTAATAATATCTGTGAATACCGTATCTCAATATCTGCCAAATATTTTAGTAAACTATTTAAATGATAAAAACCCACAACTGTGTTGGAGTATATTTATTCCCTAGTGCGGGGAGACTGACCCGTGGTTCATTTTCAGCGGCTCCTCCGGGAGTGAGCGCTACACACCTATAAAACTGTGACTACGGAGCTTGAGAAAGGCTGTGTGATAAAGTGCATGGGGTCATCTGTGATGGCGTGTACATCCCCTCTAACCTTTTTAGAGGGGGATATGATGTTTAGCTCCAGAGGAGAGTTTTTTCTTAATGAAGTCCAGAAGTTTGTTTTGGTAAAACTCCCACACTGGTCAGCTGTAAGTCATTAGCAGCAGTATAAGCATACAAAAAGAAACATAAAACTTCCCTACAAACAAAATCCTGGCTCCACTTGAGCTCTTACTAACCAAGAGATCCCTTACTATCAGGGTTTTAAACTAAACAAACCACAGGCTTCACCAACCTTAGAAGTCTCAGAGTTTTCAGCATTCAGTTTAAACTTTCTGCTTGGAGCCAAACAAGCTGCTCGCTCTCCACACAGGCACTTCTCTCAGACTGAAGAGCAGGCAGTGATTGCTTTTACTGCTGCTAATGACTTACAACTGACCAGTTTGTAGGAGTTTGACCTAAACAAACTCCTGGACTTCATTAAGAAAAAACATCCCCCCTGGAGCTAAACATCATCCCTCTCTAAAAAGGTTAGAGGGGATGTACACACCACCACAGATGACCCCATGCACTTTATCACAGCTGCTACATATGCCAAAACATGCTGCTAAACCAAGAAATTGGTCTTTATACATAATGGATTGGAATGACGGGTTCCTTCCTCTATGATAAATGCTTATATATAGGGTTATTCAGAGAAAGGTGAAAACCAGGAGAACTGTCAGGAGAAGAGAACAATCTAGACCAAATATCCGATTTGCAAAGTAAGATAAATGGGAGAATTTTTCTGGTTTGGCTATTTTTACCTAGATTTTTCACTTCTCCAGTCATTCTCCTGGTTTTCACCTCTCTCCGAAAAACCCTAATAGAGTTCTATAGTTGCTCCCGGGTCTTGGAGCACCCATCTGATATTGAATGGAACGTTGGGTTCCTTCCTCTATGATGTTACTTCATGGGGAGTTCTATGGTCACTACTAGTTCCTGGAGCATCCATCTGATGTTGAATTGACTTAAACCTGGGAGTACATAACCTTTTTGTTTTCCATTGCAAATGTGTTGATGGCACATTGTTTCTTTTTCTTTTCCTTTGTTTTATTTACTTTTGTTCTGCTGCACTACAATGATTTTATTTTGGGATTTTTACAGCGATTGTGGGCAGCAGTGAACATGCAGCTACTCTCAGGGGAGCGTTCCTATACTTATAACAGAAAGGAGATCATGGCTTAGCTGGACGGCTGCAGTTCTTGGCAAATTTTAAGTTTTTCCTGCTGTTATTCAAACGTGAGGACTCTCAACTATCACAATTTTTTCTATATTCAAGGAATCATGGTTTTAGAAAATAGGAAAAATCTGTTATAATCATCCTAGCCGACCTCTCACCATATGAGAAAAGCTCATGCACTTGTTATTCAATATTTGAAATAGCGTATTATTGTTTTAAACCTGTAAAAACTTAATACAGATATCCTGTAATGTAAAGTTTCTGTACGTATGACCTGTCATCACTGAAAATTATAAGGTATTAGAGTTTTATGAATCGCATCCTCCAAATAAAAATTAATGAGCAATTAACGATCGCAGCAATATATTAGAATCAGAATCAAACATTTGATGACAAAAGAAAAAAAGATCATCATTACCTTGGCTGTATATTTTTATAGCCATTGAGGAAAATTTCTAATAGATTTAATTGCGCGTTATACAACAGATTTATATTTTCCGTTTATCGATGTGGCACGCACAACCGGCGTATTATTTTATAGCATTGCTTTATTAAAAATAAAAATAGTTGTAAAATGAAAAGATACTGTGAGCTGTATTTATAAAAGTGAATTAGACATGCACCATGAACAGGACTCCAGTAATTAAATAATAAAATGTGCACAATGAAGCAAAACAAGGTAGTAGCTAAAGTAACTGATTCATTTCCCAAACTCTTATTATTTCAATAATCATAAGAAATACATCTTATAATAAAAAGTGATGATTAAACGCTCTGATAAAATTATGGGCTCTATTACATTCTTTGCACAAAAACGCTCGAGCAGCGCGTTAATTAATGCGCAAATCGATTAAACGTTAACGCGTGTAAATTAACGCTGGTATTACAATCCGAGCGCATTTTTCCATCCATCAAAAAATAACGCGCGGAAAAAAGATGTGCAAAAACACGCGCGCAGTAACGCAGCGCGCAGAAATCAGTGTGCTGACTGTTTAACGTGATTCAGCCGATCAGAATTAAGAACCACAATTGTCTCCCGTTAAGTTTTAGCGCCTGTCAAAATCAATCTGAGTATATATGCTGCAGCAATAATAAAAACACGCACAACTTCTCAATTTTATTGTTTGGGTATGTGTAGAATGTGTAACTATACTTTGCTGTATTTTTTTTTTGGGGCTGGTGTATTTGGGTTCGGCCAGGACGTTCAGATTTGCCATTAACACCAGCTTTTAAAAGACGTTAAAATTATGCGCACAAACGTTGTGTGTTAAAATTTGCGCATAGATTGTAATACCATCCACGTACCAGCGCACAAACGCATTTGCGCTTACAATGTTAAGTATAGGACACGTAAAGTACATTACGCTCGCAAAAGGTTCGCGCAGGTCCACCCGCGTTAGACGTTAACGCGCATTTTTTTGATCGTACCTTGTGATACGACGTTCTGCACAAAGGGATTTGCCCCTCGCGTTAATGCGTTTTTGCAAACGCGTTAACGTTTGCGCGAAGAATGTAATAGAGCCCTATGTGTGTACATACATATAGATTTATTTTGTATGTTGTTTACAACGTACAAAATACAGGCATTCCACCCAACTATGGCTCCTATTACATTCTTCGCGCATTTGTTTTTGCGCGCAAATGTGCATTTGCGCGAGGGGCAAAACCCTTTGCGCTGAACGTCGTATTACAATGTTCACGCAAATGATGCGCGTTATCGTTTAACGCGGATGGACTTGCGCGGGCGTGATGAACTGTGCGCGTCCTATACTTAACATTGTGAGTGCAAATTCGTTCGTGCGCTGGTATGCGGATGGTATTACAAACGATGCGCATCTTTTTACGAACGACGTTTGTGCGCATAATTTTAACATCTTTGAAAAGCTGGTGGTAATTGCAGATCTGAACGTTCTGGCCGAAACGAAAAACACCAGCACGAGAAAAAAATATATAGCACAGTATAGTTACACATTCTACACATACCCAAGCAATAAAATTGTGAATTTGTGCGTGTTTTTTTTGTTGCTGCAGCATATATACTCAGATTTACTTTGACAGGCGCAAAAACTTAAGTGAGTCAATTAAGGTAAATTGATGTAAAATAAGGTTCTTAATTCTAATTGGCTGAATCCCGCAAAAAAAAACAGTCCGCACACTGATTTACGTGCACTACGTCACTGCACGCGTATTACTCTTTGTTTTGCGCGTCGTTTTTACGAATGTTATTTTCGGACGAATGAGAAAATGCGTTCGGATCGTAATACCACCATTAATAATCGCCTGATAACGCTGCGCGCAAAAAAATTTGCACTGCTCGGACGAATTTGCGCCAAGAATGTAATAGGGGCCTATACATCTAAAGAGGTTAAAAACACCTAACTTGAGCCTTGGTTTAATTCGGCTGCATAGATAAAAGGCCAGATTATATTTTTAGAGCTAACATTGGGATGCTAACAGGGA
The DNA here is from genome assembly GCA_009667805.1 of Leptobrachium leishanense. Taxonomy (NCBI): domain Eukaryota; kingdom Metazoa; phylum Chordata; class Amphibia; order Anura; family Megophryidae; genus Leptobrachium; species Leptobrachium leishanense. The sequence goes on from CM019067.1 coordinate 256,725,022, forward strand.
AAACCTGTGCCTGCTGGTTTCTCCGTAGTATCCCCATTAAGAGTGTGAGAAGCACTTCTTCAGCACCTTGCCCCGGAAAAATATGCTTCCCTAGGGGATACGCTCGGTCGCCGCTTGTATCACCTACTGGAGTCCATAGAACTCCATGGAGGGTTGCTCTGCCGGGCCGCTAGTGAGATTGAGCAGCACCATGGAGTCATTGAGGAGGGACACTGGGGATTCTGTGTCCCCAGTCTCACTCTGCTCCTGAGAAAGCAGCGAATAGGGCATCTCCTCATTTCCATGATCAAAGAAAAAAATATATAAATTAATAAAGGAAAGTGCTCTATTTAGGCTGGCGGCACACAAGCGTTTTGAGAGAGAGGAAGGAACGTCCGTGAGAGTGGGCATTCCTTCCACTCTGTGCGCTCAGCGTACAAAGTGCAACCCTCCTATGGAGGATCACACTTTGTATACCTGTTGGCGTCCGTTTAACTTTTTGATGGGGAGAGCTTTTTCACGTCCGGTGGTCGGCTCTCCCTGGGCAAAAAGGCACAGACGTGGGGAGGTGCGGGCGCACACGAGCAGTAAATACACTCGTGTGCCGGCAGCCTTATGGACAAGGATCCTTTAACTAGTTGTTCTGCTCATAGCGACCAAACTACTCCCTCTACACCCATTATACACACAAAGATAAAATTAACAGACATTATTATGTCACTATTATGTCAGCATTTTAAAAGATTTAAAGAGAATCAGGATGATGTTTGTCGTAGATAGCTTCTGCTGCAAAACACTACAACAATATTTAAAATATGTGATTTTTCGCTGTTCAACATTCTATAAGAAAATATAAATACTCTTAACTTAAGCAGATATTAAAGATGCTTATCCTATTTCAAAAGCAACACAACTATACAATATGCATATAATCATTATTATAGTAGTAGCTAGTTTATTAGAAATGCATTTATAATAAAGACCTCCTCTTTGAAGAGCAAGAAAGCCATCAGGGCTTTTCAAAAATAACAGTCTTACAGTGACAAAGAAGTCAAATTATCTGACCTTTCCATGGTCCAGGTCGAATTACTGTGTAGCTATAAACCATTCTTGGTTACGTCTCCACATTTATCAGCTGTCATGTTTAGTATTTGTCCTTTGATGCTTTTCCCTTGACATATTACTAAGCTTTTTATACTTACAAAGTATATTATGTTACAGATAGATGATATTATTTTGGTCTGGAGGAGGAATGAAGTGAGCCTCCAGCAATTTATAGGTGGATTGGACAATAATAATTATATGTTGAAGTTTACCCTAGGAGGTCAATAATAAGGAGATACATTTTCTGCACTTAACCATTAGGGTGAAAGATAATCGTGTGGATACTAAGGTCTTTTTCAAACCAACCATTGTCAATACGATATATTATATATTATATATCGTTATATATCGTTATATATTATATATTATAATATTATATATTATATATCGTTCTTTCCAGCAGACTCGGCAGATTCATAATATATCATTTTTATATGTATACGTCATGTCCTGCCTGTAGATTTTTACAAAAAATGCAATAAAAATTAAATTTTTAATCATCTGCAGCGTGTAAAGTGTTTTTTTTCACATTTTATCACATGAGCATTTGCGGTTATGATTTCTATGGGGTGCGCTTGTACAAAAATTAGAAATGGGGACTCGATACATTTTGTCGGGGGAATTATGTGATTTTTAGCAAACGCACCCCATAGAAAAAAATCATTAGTGCAGCATCATTGTTCACTTTATAATTGAAATGTGAACAATATTGCTGCATTAATAAAAACAACACACAAAAAAACATGTTTTTATTTTATTTTTTATTTAATTAATTTATTATTTTTATAATTTCTTTAAAATTAGATTTTTACTTTGTACCTAGTCATGTTGGGTATCATTCGAAAGGCCATGCTCAGGCCTTTCAAATGACACCCTCCATGACTCCCTAGCTGCCACGGTTCTGGATTCCTGTGAACCCCGTATCTCCACCAGGGGATTTCCTTGGGAAATCCCCGGGCAGCTAGGGGTTCCCCGGCTACCTGACATCATCACGCTATGTGTTTTGACCTAGAATTTTCCATTCTCCAGTCATTCTCCTGAGTTTCAAAAGGGAAGTTCAGTGAAGGCGCTAATATAGTATATGAAATTAAGTGGTGCAGCCGACAAGGATTGTAGCACAAAACCTCGACAGAAATGTGCAAGATAGAATACAGCGAAAAAATGGGGGGATCCAAGTGGTGCAATCTCTTCTGAGATAAATCTGTATATGGTGGGGTGGTCAAGGAGTGTACCGGTCAAATGACCTATTAAGGTGCTGTAGTAAAGTAAAAACTAGGTGCAGTAGTAGTGATACAGGATATAAAAATGCAAAATAAAAATAATAAAACAATTAAAATAGATAATGTCCTGTTACAGTGGTAACTGTCCTCATACAATCAGAAATGCATAAAGTGCATAAAAGTACATATAAAGTGCCGATGCAAAACTGCAGAAAAGTGCATATAAAAGTGCACATGCAAGGATAAGAAGAGTCTCGTTGTCCGATCCGTTTGTGAGAGACGGAAAAATATAAATAATTCGGACCGTATGTGTCACGGTGAAGGTGTCTGCTGGGGTAATCTGGAGGTATCCGAGTGAAGTCCTAAGGTCCGGTCTTCACCTAGGTCCTATAAGGCTCCCAGTTCCCAAAAAAATTGGGGAGAAGGGGGAGAAGGGAAACAAAAAGAAGAAGAGATGGTGCAATATTGATTGGAAATGGGTTAAGTGCCCAAAGACAAGGGGACACTTACAATGTCTAGAGCCTCTTGTACCGGCTCTGGTGTGAAGTGCCTTTGGGCCTAGTAGAGGGTGGCCTCTGCCCTTCTTGGAGGTTGTTCTGGGGTATCCCTCTTTGAAGTTTGTTCTGGGGTAACCTTTCGCCCTTCTCCTTAGTGTTTGCACGATTATCTCAGGTACAAAGAAAAGGACATCTTCATAGCGCAATATGCAGCTAATAATTGAAGGAATTAAGTGATGATCAAAGGCAAACTCACCAATGCTGGAGCCTTAGATTCCAGGCTCAACTTGTGGGCATGTGGTACTGCTATGGTGGGTACCTGCACCTCTTTCAGCGGCTGGCAATCTTCTTGTAGGGAGAAGGAGACAAGGTATACGCAGCATAGGCTATAAAATAAAGCTCTTAAGTGAATGTAAAAAGGTAAAGAAATAAAGGGATTTATTAGATTAAAAAGCAGGGGGGTATTACAGAATACGCGTTTCAGCTAACAAACGTAGCCTTCCTCAGTCCATGTGAAATGATTCAAAAATAGGAGATATGGAACACTCCACGTGTTTGTGTTTATGTAGTAACGCTGAGCTTGAATTTCCGGGGTTACTTCCGGGTTCGCGGTGATTGCGGTCACGTGGTGCATACTGCGTCATTGCGTGGCGGCCATCTTGGACGTGCGTTCCAATGGCCGATTCCATGCGTTCCATACGCATTTGGTACACGTTGAGCGGCAGCGTTGGGGAAAAGATGGAAACATGGTTCCTCTAATATTTGGGGAGTGTTCCCACAGACATATGGGGACATTTACAGAAAATACCCACATGTAAAGGGACAATTGAGGTATACCAATGGTCATATTACTGCATCAGTATAAACATAATGCAGGAGGTGACCTATTGTGATCATAAGATGTGGTAAAATAAATTAAAATACAGCAAAATACAACCCGTTGTTGGTAAAAAACATTGGGGTGCCAGAATGGAAATGTGACTTCAGTGAAATGATTTTACATTTTAACACAATATTAAAACGCAATATTAATACGGACTAAAAGAGATGGTTTAAAAGGTCACTAAAAACAAATAGCGTTTAAGTAAAAGCATAAAAATGAATAAGATACATAAAAACAGACCAGTATAATCAGAAGACGTAATCTATAAATGATGATAAAAAATGGTGACTGGAGGGGATAAGTATAAAAGATCATAAAAGCACGATAATTATATGTGCTATAGGGTGGGTATGTATAACAGCCCTTGGGTCTGGATGAATATCTAAGAGAGTGTAGCAAGATAGCAAATAGATGGTTGGCGGTCAGTGGTTAATCGAGAAAGTGGCATAACTCGAAGTCGGCGTTCAGGCCTTGCGGTTGGAGGGTACCTAGGTTAAAAATCCAGCTCATTTCTTCCTTTCCAATATTTTTCTCAAAATTACCGCCTCTCCAGGGTGCTTCGACTTTCTTAATTCCTATGAAGGTTAGCCCCTCTGGGTTCATAGTATGTTTGTTTTTGAAGTGTAAAGGGACACTATGATTTTCATTCCCGTTCCGAATGTTCCTGATGTGTTCTTGAACACGTACACTCAGGGCTCTAGTGGTCCTCCTTACATACCTTAGGCCACACGGACATATTAGTAAATAGATCACATTTTTAGTGAAACATGTAATTACGTCTTTGATTTTTATAGGTCCTGTGTTCCCATCTATTTGCGTGATGATCTGTTTCTTACTCCTAGTGTTGCGACAATTGAGGCAGTTCCCACACTGATGAAACCCTTTTTGTATGCCGTAGTGGTTGTTATTCAACGGAGTCTTTTTAGTATGTTTTTGTGCTATTCTCATTTTAAGGTTGCCGGCTCCTCTGCAGATCATCCTTGGTTTTTCGGGTAGAATTTCTTTTAGTGATGGATCTTTCCTTAATATCGGCCAGTATTTCCTTATTGTCTTCCTGATGTATTGATTTTGGGCATTATATGAGAATATGAAGGGTACATCTGTTGCGTATTGGGTGCCAGTTTTGGGTTTCTTCTTCAATAGGTTGTTACGTTCTATGTTTCTAACTTTATTTCTGGTGTCTTCGAGTCTGTCTGGGTCATAGCCTTTCTCCAGAAAATCTGTTCTTAATTTTTCTGATTGTGTTTCATAAGTGTCCAAGTCTGTACAGTTTCGCCTTATTCTTAAGAATTCTTAAGAATAAGGCGAAACTGTACAGACTTGGACACTTATGAAACACAATCAGAAAAATTAAGAACAGATTTTCTGGAGAAAGGCTATGACCCAGACAGACTCGAAGACACCAGAAATAAAGTTAGAAACATAGAACGTAACAACCTATTGAAGAAGAAACCCAAAACTGGCACCCAATACGCAACAGATGTACCCTTCATATTCTCATATAATGCCCAAAATCAATACATCAGGAAGACAATAAGGAAATACTGGCCGATATTAAGGAAAGATCCATCACTAAAAGAAATTCTACCCGAAAAACCAAGGATGATCTGCAGAGGAGCCGGCAACCTTAAAATGAGAATAGCACAAAAACATACTAAAAAGACTCCGTTGAACAACAACCACTACGGCATACAAAAAGGGTTTCATCAGTGTGGGAACTGCCTCAATTGTCGCAACACTAGGAGTAAGAAACAGATCATCACGCAAATAGATGGGAACACAGGACCTATAAAAATCAAAGACGTAATTACATGTTTCACTAAAAATGTGATCTATTTACTAATATGTCCGTGTGGCCTAAGGTATGTAGGGAGGACCACTAGAGCCCTGAGTGTACGTGTTCAAGAACACATCAGGAACATTCGGAACGGGAATGAAAATCATAGTGTCCCTTTACACTTCAAAAACAAACATACTATGAACCCAGAGGGGCTAACCTTCATAGGAATTAAGAAAGTCGAAGCACCTTGGAGAGGCGGTAATTTTGAGAAAAATATTGGAAAGGAAGAAATGAGCTGGATTTTTAACCTAGGTACCCTCCAACCGCAAGGCCTGAACGCCGACTTCGAGTTATGCCACTTTCTCGATTAACCACTGACCGCCAACCATCTATTTGCTATCTTGCTACACTCTCTTAGATATTCATCCAGACCCAAGGGCTGTTATACATACCCACCCTATAGCACATATAATTATCGTGCTTTTATGATCTTTTATACTTATCCCCTCCAGTCGCCATTTTTTATCATCATTTATAGATTACGTCTTCTGATTATACTGGTCTGTTTTTATGTATCTTATTCATTTTTATGCTTTTACTTAAACGCTATTTGTTTTTAGTGACCTTTTAAACCATCTCTTTTAGTCCGTATTAATATTGCGTTTTAATATTGTGTTAAAATGTAAAATCATTTCACTGAAGTCACATTTCCATTCTGGCACCCCAATGTTTTTTACCAACAACGGGTTGTATTTTGTTGTATTTTAATTTATTTTACCACATCTTATGATCACAATAGGTCACCTCCTGCATTATGTTTATACTGATGCAGTAATATGACCATTGGTATACCTCAATTGTCCCTTTACATGTGGGTATTTTCTGTAAATGTCCCCATATGTCTGTGGGAACACTCCCCCAATATTAGAGGAACCATGTTTCCATCTTTTCCCCAACGCTGCCGCTCAACGTGTACCAAATGCGTATGGAACGCATGGAATCGGCCATTGGAACGCACGTCCAAGATGGCCGCCACGCAATGACGCAGTATGTACCACGTGACCGCAATCACCGCGAACCCGGAAGTAACCCCGGAAATTCAAGCTCAGCGTTACTACATAAACACAAACACGTGGAGTGTTCCATATCTCCTATTTTTGAATCATTTCACAAGGACTGAGGAAGGCTACGTTTGTTAGCCGAAACGCGTATTCTGTAATACCCCCCTGCTTTTTAATCTAATAAATCCCTTTATTTCTTTACCTTTTTGCATTCACTTAAGAGCTTTATTTTATAGCCTATGCTGCGTATACCTTGTCTCCTTCTCCCTACAAGAAGATTGCCAGCCGCTGAAAGAGGTGCAGGTACCCACCATAGCAGTACCACATGCCCACAAGTTGAGCCTGGAATCTAAGGCTCCAGCATTGGTGAGTTTGCCTTTAATCATCACTTAATTCCTTCAATTATTAGCTGCATATTGCGCTATGAAGATGTCCTTTTCTTTGTACCTGAGATAATCGTGCAAACACTAAGGAGAAGGGCGAAAGGTTACCCCAGAACAAACTTCAAAGAGGGATACCCCAGAACAACCTCCAAGAAGGGCAGAGGCCACCCTCTACTAGGCCCAAAGGCACTTCACACCAGAGCCGGTACAAGAGGCTCTAGACATTGTAAGTGTCCCCTTGTCTTTGGGCACTTAACCCATTTCCAATCAATATTGCACCATCTCTTCTTCTTTTTGTTTCCCTTCTCCCCCTTCTCCCCAATTTTTTTGGGAACTGGGAGCCTTATAGGACCTAGGTGAGGACCGGACCTTAGGACTTCACTCGGATACCTCCAGATTACCCCAGCAGACACCTTCACCGTGAAACATACGGTCCGAATTATTTATATTTTTCCGTCTCTCACAAACGGATCGGACAACGAGACTCTTCTTATCCTTGCATGTGCACTTTTATATGCACTTTTCTGCAGTTTTGCATCGGCACTTTATATGTACTTTTATGCACTTTATGCATTTCTGATTGTATGAGGACAGTTACCACTGTAACAGGACATTATCTATTTTAATTGTTTTATTATTTTTATTTTGCATTTTTATATCCTGTATCACTACTACTGCACCTAGTTTTTACTTTACTACAGCACCTTAATAGGTCATTTGACCGGTACACTCCTTGACCACCCCACCATTTACAGATTTCTCTCAGAAGAGATTGCGCCACTTGGATCCCCCCATTTTTTCGCTGTATTCTCCTGAGTTTCACCTTTCTCTGAATAACCCTGTCAGGGTTATTCAGAGAGCGGTGAAGAGCAGGAGAATGACTGGAGAATGGAAAATTCTAGGTCAAAATAGCCAAACCAGAAAAATTCTCCCATTTAGGCTAGGGTCAGACTAGCGAATTTTTAACGTGTGTTTAGGCGCACTTAATCACGGCCACACTAGCAGCAAATGACGGGCAATGACGGCCAATATACGAAGTACGGTCGCACGAAAGTCCGGCTGCGCAACGCAAGTGGAAAATGAACGCATTTTTTCGAGAACGCAGAACCGCTAGTACAGACGTACAGAGTGCACCGCGTCCACTAGCGGCGTGTGTGCGTAATTTGGAGACGTCAGACCCTGCTCATGTCCGGCCAACATAACATCCAGACACCCAAAGTTTCCTGGTTTGGATCCGTAAAAAATCACGCACAGAAATGCGCATCGTATGACCATTTTCGCGCAATCCCTGAAAAAATACGGCAATGCGTTCGGACGCACTTTTTGACGGTCGCTCCAAAAAATGCGTTAGTCTGACCCTAGCCTTATCTCACTTTCCAAATCGGCTATTTGGTCCACATTGTTCTCTTTTCCTGCCATTCTCTTGGTTTTCACCTTTCTCTGAACAACCCTGAGAGAGAGGTGAAAGCCAGGAGAACTGGCAAGAGAAGAGAACAATCTATAGATAAATGGGAGAATTTTTCTGGTTTGGCTATTTTGACCTAGAATTTTCACTTCTCCAGTTATTCTCCTGCTTTTCACCACTCTCTGAATAACCCTGTGAATGTTTAATCACGAGGTGAAAAATAACATTGCTTTAGATTTTTTTCAAACACCAGTTAAATGCAGCATATTAGGATGTTTTAGGGAAATTAATTCTCAAATCTCAATCAGAAGCAGACACCACCCCACCCTCAGTATATTGTACAATGTATCAAATTGATTACCAGACTAAAAACACCTGGTGTTATGCCCATTTGTGAACAGAGGTCATTTAGAGTTGATAATCTTTCCACGTACACATTAGTTTTTAATTCAATATCTAATAAACCGTTGCTTATAATATTCTGCAGTAAAGAGTCTCTTTATTTCTAGATTTTTTAGTATTTTTTTAAGCATTTTCTATACTTTTTTCAAAATTTCCTTTTTTTTCGAACCCAAACCGAACACGCACAAAAAGTTCGAAATTTGCGAACGTTCGAACTGCCAAAGTTCGGGTCGAACTCTGAACCGTCTGAACCCGAACAGCTCATCCCTAATTTTGATAAGAATAGTGCACTCCGAGTAGTAAAGTGGGAGAGAGTTCCAAGACTTTAAAAGTGTTGTAATATGTTTTATAATTGGTTCTATATTCAATCGATAGAGGTGTGTCAAATCAGCAGGCAAATGATTCCCAAATATTTATTAGAATCTTTAGCCCTTTGAAACAGAAATGTGCAAAGCCAATCTTCAGAGGGCTTGGAGCCCAAAGGGAGAGCCACGGTTATATTTGATTTTGAATCCCGACGCTGCATGGAAGGAGTCGAACAGAGAAAGCAAAATGGGAACATCTAAGGTCAGATTAGATAAAAATAATAAAAGATTGTCAGCAAATGCCATCATTTTTAAGGTAACTGTCTGATTCAGATGTATGCCAGCTATATCTCTGTTGGATTTAATAATACGGATGAGAGGTTAAAGGGCCAGGTTAAACAATAAGGGAGGTAAAGGACAGCCTTGCCTGGTACCCCATTCCACTATGAAGGGAGCAGAGTGTAACCCATTTGCTGTGACTACGGAAGATGAGCAGAAACTGTATATAGCACCCTAAACATGCCAGAATCCTCCTCCCAAAAAAGGAAAATTTGATAAATTTAAGAAGCATCGCGGGGAAAGGGCACAGTCTGTCCTTCCAGTGATGCTTCTCTTTAACTCCTTAAGTGACAGATTGGGATTTAGCACCGGATCGTGGTTCTCTCCCGGAGGTGGCTGACATCTTGGATCTTGGATGTCAATCAAGCCTCTGGGGCCTCCCCCCGCCCACTGATGTTATCGCCATATGTGTAATGACATCAGTTGGGCAATTAAATCCTAGCTGTCAAGTGGAGATAGGGGGTCCTTTGGACCCTCGTATCTCCCGGTCAGTGTCAGCTAGAGGGTCATGTTTGGTATCACTGAAAAGGCCAGAGCACAACCTTGTCCGTATAAAAAAAGGATATGAATGGAAAACGGCATTCAGAAGCAGATACGGGCACTACGAATACCTCGTAATGCCATACGAACTCTGTAACGCTCCCACCATGTTTCAACACTACATTAATGATATTTTTAGAGACTTAATCGATCATTACGTCGATGTATATCTCAACGATATAATTGTCTATTCCGAATCTATCTCAGAGCATCATGCACACATGAAAGAGGTGTTGTCTAGACTCAAAAAACACTATCTGTATGTTAAGACAGAAAAATGTGTTTTTGACACCCACACGATATCCTTCCTGGGTTTTATAATCTCACCAGGTCGCGTAGAGATGGATCCCGAGAAAGTTTCCGCCATCACTACATGGCTGGTACCCACCTCCAGAAAAGAGGTACAAAGATTCCTGGGGTTTTCCAATTTCTACCGAAGGTTTATACGTGACTTTTCTAAGTTGGTACGTCCTCTTACTACCCTGACCAGTAACAAGATAAGATTCCAATGGTCAGAAGAAGCAAACATTGACTTCCAGGCGCTAAAAAGGAAGTTATCCTCGGCACCCATTCTGTTACTTCCAGATCCCAATCAACTCGTCTTTCTGGAGGTCTATGCCTCCGACCTTCTCCACCCTGTGGCCTTCTACTCCAAAGTCATGGACCCAGCAGAATGAAACTATGATATAGGAGACAAAGAATTGTTGGCCATAAAAAGGGCGTTGGAGGAATGACGACATCTTTTGGAGGGTACCTATCATCCGGTGACAATATATACAGATCACAGAAATCTTGAATACCTTCGTTCTGCCAATAGACTACGTCCCCGAAAAGCCAGATGGGCACTGTTCTTCTCCAGATTCAGATTTCATATCACCTACCGTCCTGGACACAAGAATACAAAAGCAAATACTCTTTCCAGACTCTACCCTCAACTCCTTCCAAGGAACCATGTACCGATACCATCCTTCATTCCGACCATTTCCTCTCCATCATCACCACAACTCCCCCTACATTGACACACCAAGAAATACTGGAGTTATGTCATGACTCTCCCACAGCAGGTCATGGAGGGGTAAGAAAAACCGAATACCTCGTAAAAAGATATGCTACATGGCCAAACATGAAGAAAGAGATCGAGGAATACGTAACTACATGTTCCATTTGTGCTAGGGCAAAACACTCTACAAAAAGAACAGCTGGTCTCCTCCAACCACTACCGGTTCCCTCTCATCCTTGGTCCAAGATATCGGTGGACTTTATCACTGACCTTCCACCATCCAAGGTATATACCACCATCATGGTGGTGGTGGACCATTTCACCTAGATGGCTCACTTCATAGGTTGTAAAGGACTTCCTACCGCTGCTCAAACCACCACAATGTTTCATAATCACATCTTCCGTCTCCATGGCACACCCGTCTCCATCATTTCAGACCGAGGTTCACAGTTTACCTCCAAATTCTGGAAAGCTCTCTGCAAATCCCTCCACATATCCAGTCGTCTTTCCACTGCCTTTCACCCACAAACCAACGGTCAAACGGAACGTACCAACCAAACGCTCGAACAATACCTAAGATGTTACTCCACCCAATCTCAAGACAACTGGATAGATCTGTTGACAGCGGCTTAATTCGCATACAACAGTGGATATCACTCCTCAATCAAAACCTCTCCTTTTCACGCTGCCTACGGATATCATCCCTCTCTCCTACCAGGGTCACTTCCTCAAATAAACGTTCCTAGCGTTACTGCTTTTCTACGTCAAAGTCGTCTCCAACTACGATTACTCTGACAAACTTTACTCCAAGCCAAAGAACAGTACAAACTTCAATCGGTTAAAAAGAGAAGACCAAGTCCTCAATATCGTGTGGGCCAAAATGTATGGCTATCAACTCGCAACGTACGCCTCCCTTGCCCCTCCAAGAATCTTGGACTGAAATATATCGGACCCTATATCATTGAGAAAGTGATCAATCAATCAGCCATCCATCTTCAATTGCCTCCCAAGTTCAAGATACACCCTACTCCCTCCTTAAGCCTTGGATTCCTGATCCCTTCTGGAAAACTACTCCTCCTCCTCCTGTTCCTTCCATCACAGATCCTGAATATGAAGTCCATGCGGTGGTCGATTCTCGTTGGCAGGAACGTTCGTTGCAATACCTTATCCAATGGAAAGGATACGGCCCCGAGGACAGATCCTGGGAACCTGCTTCCAGCATTCACACTCCCCGTCTGATCAGATGATTTCACCTCCGTCATCCGACCAAGCCTGTTCCTCCGTGCCCCCGGGGTGGTCGCCTGGGGGGTTATGTCATGCCTCACCCTGCCATCTGCTCACCGTGGGGTCTTACCGGGTTCAACTCTGTGCTTCAGACCATCGAGTCGCGATATTCCCGGGGTCGGCAGGCAGGGACGAGGCCGCTCGACATTCACAGCATCCCGGCGTCCGATTTCCGGCTCGTGCCTGATGCCGGCTCTTCCTCCGGTGGCCCCCGACGTTCCATTGCAGCTCCTCGCGATCAAGCTCACCTGGAGGAGGGTGCAGCTGGGTGGTCTGGCGGCCTTGGTGCCACTGAGGGGAGGCAGACCCGGCGTGGTGCCCCCGGCTCAGCGGCTGGTCCTGACCCCGCCTCTGTTTGGGGAGTTCCCCTGCAGGGATTGGGCAGGAGAACAGTGACAGTGGCCGGGGGGCTGGGCCAGGGTACTGCAGCTCCAAATATGGACATCCAGGGTTCCCTGGCACCTGAGTGATGCCTGCCTCTGGGGTTGGAGCAATGAACTGGGCTGGACATCCCATATAAAAGCTGGGTCCACACTCTCACCCATTGTCCAGTAGTTGTCTGACCTTCTTAAGAGACATTTCATATATATTGCTTGATTCCTTGAGATCCCAGAACCTTCTTCCTGTTTAACCGTTGATGAACCTTTGCCGCCTGCACTGACCCCTGGCTTGAATATCGACCACGAGTTTGCCTTCTGATTCCTTGTACCACGACCAGACCATTCCTGCATATTGGGGCCCAACCTCGAACACCTTGACAGCATCATAGGAGATGTAGTTCTAAAACATCTGTAGAGCCAAGGTTGCTGACCCCTGGCATATACGAATTCCTGGGCAGCACTGTTCATGTGTTCCCCAGCACCAGCACTGAATCCTGAAAACAGTTAAACACACCACAAACAGTTAAGCACCACATGACACACCTGAATAAAGGGCTTTGCCCCCCCCCTTCCACCTTGCTGCCACATTGTAATCTCAACCCTTGTAGTGAGTGGACCTATGCTCTGTTACTTGCCCCGATTACCTAGCCTGCTGTATCTTACTGTGATCCCCACTTCACTAATCGGGTTCCTGAGTGTGTTTCCGGCCTCCTCTCTCCCAAATCTACACCGCATCTCCAGATTCATATCCAAACATCCTGATCATCCGCAGTTACCATCCTGGTTAGTTTCATAATTATTCACCCTTCTTTACCCTGAACCCTGTGTGTGTAATAGCAACTGCATTTTGGGCTATCGCCACAATCTAGTGCCACCCCGGTACCAGCACTTGGCATATCGTGATAACTATTGCAAATTTGTTAAATTAACTAATTTTTTCTTACAAAACATGTACATGAAGCATGTTTTGACTGTATCAGAACTTACATGTTGCATATTGTCAATGTGTAATAAAGCCTTTAAATTATAAGAGCATTTCAATAAATTATAATAATCTGCCAAACATAAACCTGAAACAAAGAAGAGATGTCAGACTCATTGGTCATCACTCAATATGTTTATTGAGTATTGCAAATCTTTTCTTTTTATGCTTTATAACAAATAAATAAAAGATTTAATGTAGGTGTATGGTTTTATTACATAATCCAGTAAACATCTGCTATATTCTAAACTGCGAAATGTCAGTTAGTCGGCTAACTAAATTTTCCTATTGTCTGCATAGATCCCATTGTCCCTTCTTACGTAGGTTTTTATAAGTACCTGTCACTGACTATTGAAAATTGTCATGAAAGTTTAATTAAAATTTCCATAATAACTACCTTCACTTTGAGGTAGTTATTGTTAAAAGAACAAATTATTATATAGAAGACTTCTAATTTAATAGTATTGGCTTTTTCTTTATACATAGAGTCATTTGTCTTCATAAATGGTTCTCCATAATTTGTCTCCTGTTTGAATGATATATGATGGTAACACTTAAATTTTAACATTACATACACTGCTCTTTTCCCTTTCATATTTTTGTCATTGTTTCCTATCATCATTTTCACTATCAGCCTGTTATGTATTTGGTTTTCTGATATTAGCAATATACTGTAGGTTATAATTATGGTAAATCATGAATCAACCCACAAAGAGCTCTTTCATTGTAGTTATAAATTACATAGGGGAGTTCTTGAATTAAATATATGTATTGATCTTTCCAAAGGCCAATTAAAGTCTCAGTGATGCTATGCCAGACAATATTGTGGCACTAAATTTACATTTACATTGATCAGCCACAAGATTAAAGCCACCGACAGGTGAAGTGAATAACGATGATTATACCATTACAATGGCACCTGTCAAGGGACGGAATATATTAGGCAGCAAGTGATCAATTCTTGAATTTCATGTGTTGGAAGCAGGAAAATTGGGCATGCAGAAGGATCTGAGTGACTTTGACAAGGTCCAAATAGCAATGGTTAGATGCATGGGCCAGAACATCTCCAAAACTGCAAGGTTTGTGGGGTATTTCCTGGTATACAGTGGTTACTAAGTTACTACCTACCAAAGGTGGTGCAAGGAAAGACAGCCAGTGAACAAGTGCAAGGGCAGGGCTGGTACAAGGATTTCTGCCTCCCTAGGCAAAAGAAAATATCTTACTGCCCCTCCACTCACCAGTGTTTCCCATCAAATATTGTCTCTGCACCTCTTTATACATCTCATGCTCTTGTAGGGTCTAGACCAGTGGACAGCAATCTTGCTTGCTGTGAGACAGTGAAGTGAGCGTGCAGGCATGGGGTGCTTGCAGTTAGAAAGCTCTCACAGCCATCAGCTGTCCTGGTCGAATTGCAGGACAAGGCCCCTGGTTATATTAGCTTATGACATTGACCCCTTTCTCTTAGTGGCACCCTAGTCAACTGCCTAGTTGGCCTAATGGATGCACTGGCCCTGTGAAAAGGACATGGACACGGAAGAATCACTGATGCATATGTAGAGTAAAGACTAGCCTGCCTGGCCTGGTCACCTAGAAGATCTATTGTAGCTAAAATTCCTGGAAAAGGTAATCCTCACTGTAACAGAAAGGCAGTGGCCTCTTTTAGCAAGATAATGCACCCTGTCACACTGCAAAAATTGTTCAGGAATGGTTTGAGGAATATGACAAAGAGTTCAAGGTGTTTTCTTTACTCCAAATTTCCCAGTTCTCAACCCGATTGCGCATCCTTGCGGTGTGCTGCAACAACAAATCTGATCCATGGAGGCCCCACCTCGAAACTTGCAGGACTTAAAGTATCTGCTGCTAATGTCTTAATTCCAGATAGCACAAGACACTTTCATAGGCCTTGTGGAGGCCATGCCTCAATGCAGAGATCTTTTGGCAGCACAAGGGGGACATGTATGATATTAGGTAGGTTTTAATTCTGTGGCTGATCCGTATATACTTTATATGACTTTCTCTTGTGTATGCCCTGGTTATCTGTGCACTGTCCTAACCTGACATAAATAATTAAGTTTCATATTGTTATTATCTATTATTTAATAGATTCTAATAATTATCTATTTTTTAGCATTGGTGTTATGATTGCAAAACTTAAATCCTATAGAATTGTATAACAAAATACCCATGTAATATTTAGGGTGTGTAATAAAACAGTATTTAATCAATAGTTTATTGATTCAGCCGTTTCACCACACATCACTTGTAATATATCAGAGAATATAGTTAGGGCTATATGTCCATTGACAGACACCAGCTCCAAGAACAATGTCATGTTCACAGTACACTGTAAATGTCTACATTGCTCTTTTTCGATAAAAAAATAATACAGAACATAATATTTCAAGCATGCATTATGTAATTAATGTTAATTGTGATTAAGATAGATAAATGATAAGCATGACAAACTTTAAGGAACAATAAAAGTGAAGGTCACCTGTAACATGTTAGACAGTTATAATCTGGACTTGCCTTTTTCTACTTTTTATCAGCATTTTGGTTTTACTGACCTTAGTTCCTCAATAAACACTTTTCAACTTTCTTTTTAAAAGTAAAAATAACGAAACAAAGACCAGTGTTTCTATATAGTGATTATATTTTAAATGCAAGTTCGGGACAGAATTGAAATTTTTCAGAAAGAACAATATTAACCACCAAATGTTTGTTCACTATGTAACTGTAATCCATGTGACTGTTTGCTTTAGATTTTATTTGTAGAGGCAGTCTCCACTATGTACAGTTAAAAGGGTGACACAATGAATGCTATTAAAGGAATTTTTTGGTTATAGGAGAAATGTTTTGACATCTCCCATAAAATGTTATTGCCATATGTGCAGAAAGAGAGTTGGGTAAGGTTAGGGGACTTCGGTGTATGATGATAGTTGTTTGAGAGTCTGTGGCTGTCTAGATAGAATTATCGAGAGTCATAGGCTATTTGTGTAGTATGTGAATGAGTATAGGTTTGACTGTGTGGGTTGGGAGTGAGCATGGAATTGACTGTGTAGGATAGGATTCATTTAATTAATGACAAAAACAGGGTAATGTTATTGATGGGCTCAGCAGCTAGGTGTTGCTCTTGTCATGTTGCTTACTAGTTGTATTCCCATCTTTTGAAGAAGAATAATACTATTATAGGCTGTTTGTGTGGTTGCATAGTACAGTGGAGTACCATGAGTGAGTGTGGCTGTGAGAGGTTTGACTGTGTGAAGCCTCCTCCTTATCTCTTAATGGCATGCAGTTAGAAGTGGATTTATGGGCTTCCAGCAGCAGTTGGTGCTTCTTTCACTTGTTCTGCCTTGGGATGCATGGCCAGTTCCCATGCAACCTTTTTCTGTGAAGTTCATGCCATGGTCAATGTTCTTGAGCCTTATTCCGACACAACTGTCAGGTTAATGATTGGAGCCATACATAACAGCTCCAGCCATGAACTTAATGTAGAGGTCCCCTTATGCTGCCAAAGAGCTCTGATGCATCGAGAAATGGAGTCCACAACATGGCATGTCCTGTGGTATCTGGCACCAAAACATTTGCATATAAATAAAAATATAAAGAGTCTCACTGTAAGACAAATGAAAAAACAGAGCAGAACTGCATATATGAATGATACAGAAACCCCTGCTCATATAACACGCTCACAGGATATTAAGGCAATAAGGGCACATCAATCAATATACTCAGCCGCTGTAATCCGTCTGTAGACCTGTGGTGTAGCAGGAAACCGCTGGTAAATCAGCTTTCAGAGTCACTGAACACCATATAGGATGCAGGGTGCAGGATACAACAAAAGGCTGGATGAAATAAAAGTATTAAAATGAAAATTTAATAGGACATAAACGCTGACGCGTTTCGTTACATAAAAGTAACTTTCTCAAGGCAAAGAGTCCATAAAACAATCCATCAAACCCTTTTACATATATACCCTCTTAAAAGAAAAATACAGCTGATCCAAATTGAATCTGATCCGCCCCTTGTTCAATGACATCTGACATAATTTCCGGTTCCTGCCACCATATTTGTAGTTCTTTCAATGTTCCACTCGATATTAACTGCAAAAACTACAGGCCAGATTTTGCAGATCACCTTGGGGAAATGCAGACTGAATCCTGCAATCGCTGAGCAGCTAATTAGATCACCTGTGCTGTGCTTCAGATATCCCACAAACCAGGCCTGTTAGTGGGTCCTGAGGAAACGAGTTGAAAAACACTGATCTACACCAAATAGCCGATTTGGAAAGTGAGATAAATGGGAGCATTTTCCTGGTTTGGCTATTTTTACCTAGAATTCTAAATTCTCCAATCATCCTTCTGAGTTTCCCCTTTTCTTTGAATAGACCCTTATGTGTTCCTTATCAAAATCACTCAGACATTTTAGCTTGAAGATTTTTCCTGCTTCAAAGTCATGAAATTCAAGAACTGACTGTTCATTTGCTGCCTACAAAGTCCCATCCTTTGGCATGTGCCACTGTAAAATAATAATCAATGTTATTGACGTTACCTGTGGTTTTAATGTGGCTGATCAATGCACATGGATATAAAGTTAGTTTTCTGACTTCTTATGTGTCTTATATAGATTCCATGGCTCTCTGTGAGTTACACTGATTGACTTTCTATCTGAGATGTTATGAATGTATATGCTCCCTGGCTGTTCATGACAGGTTCACTTTAAGAATCTGCTCTAACAGAGCAATGGAATGTGAGCTGCTGATACATTAATGCATTGAAAATATGTTGAACAAGGTAAACAAGGACTGAAGATCCCTTGATTTTAACAATATCAACTTTGTCTCTCCCTGGAAGTGAGCTGAATTCATTAAAGAAAATTCACTGTCATTGAAGTAAAGCAGCAGGAGTTAATGAATAAAAGCCATACATTTTTATAAATATTTAACCTGTATTTAATTAACTAACAAATGACAAACCTTAAGGTAATTGAAATGGTAATCATTCAGTTATGGGGAAGGTGTTTCCAGCTCTGATCCCATTCTGCAGAAACCCATGATTACATGTAATTATTATTTTTTTTATAATAACAGTTTACTGTATGTTAATTTGAGTTGATTTTAGCTGCATTTTACACCACATGGCTATTTGTCTATGGTCTTTTATGTGTTTTGTTCTTTTTTTCTGACTTTTGGTTCCCATGATGCCTGAAAGCGAGCACATAGCGTTTAGATGTATTGCCAAGCATTGTTCCTGTGCAACTGCAAGCCTGAACACACAATGTGATATAAAAGCCTTTAAATTTGAGTTTGTCAAAACACAAGGACTGAAATTAAAGATTTTGACTTTTTAGCTGATGCCTGTTTAGACACAATTTGCTTCAATTTTATGACACTTTGCATGCATTAATATATAAAATTGTCAACATGTTTTCATTTAAAACTGGCATTGACAAACAAAAGGCAACCCAATCACTTAAAAGCAGGCACTATGTTTAGTATTTTGAGCAGCCAAAAATCAGCAACTGTTGCCTACATTTTGGCTTTATTAAAAGATAATAAAGCCAAGCCACAGCTCAATCAACAGATGCAAGCACAGTATTATTTATGATCACTTTTGGATATGAGAACGACAGCTCAAATGCACATTGAAGATCTCAGTGGCTCATTTGCTAAACATTGCAAGAAAATTCTTGGCTTCGACATTTGGGTCACTGAACAGCTCATGACTTTGAGATCACAAAACTAATTGTAGGTACATTATACTCTAGAGAACGCCTTCTTAAAATATACTATATATAGCAACAAAACTGCAACTGTCAGTTTTGGGACTGCTATTCAGTGTTCGTGATATCACATACACATGCAGAAAGAACTTTTGTCTGATATAATTGCAATACTACTGTATAAATTATATTTGATCTGAGCAGGACAACAAATGCCTCCTGCAATTTATATCCTAATCAATGTGCTGCCATTAACCCTAACCATCAGTTTCTACTCCATTTTCCCTTCACTGCAATACTATCATTCTTGCTTCATTTTTAAGCAACTGATTCTGCTCCTTTTTTTGCAATCAGTGAGAAAAATGAGCAGAAGCTGTTGGTTAGGGTTAACCCTAACTCTAAAGGTTACCCTATCCCTAATATTAACTGCAACACTAACTAAAACAAAAACAAACAGTATCCCTTACCCCTTAAGATCCCTAACTCTAAAGGGGTTATTCAGAGAGCACTGAAATGTTGGCGACATTTCGGTGCTTTCTCGTTCCCGCGCTGCCCTCCACTTCTGGGAATCAAAGTCCCCCACCCTGCGGTGTATTCAGCATTCACCGCAGGGTTACATCAAAAAACACAGATCCTGACAATACATTTCTTTATTTAGAGAACACAGCATACATAATATATAATTTTTTTTCTGTAACAAACCTTGTTATTATCATTCATAAGATGTTATATGGAAATTCCAAGCATTTTCGTTGTGTAGTCTTTTTGCAAACAGCGTTTCTCTTTTGACACTTTCAAGCATACTGTTTTTTTTACCCCATTCGTCAGCTTGTCGGCTATTTCCGGTGGCTGGTCTGCGCTGTGATCGGCGGCTCGGCGGCTTTTTCCGGCGTCGTTTTTCTGGTGCTTTCTGCAGGTTTACGGTGAGTGTTCGGCAGGTGTTCATCAGGTTTATGGCGGCTTTTCCCTGCACTACAGGGACCCTGCGGTGAAAACTAGAATAGAGTAAAAACTCAAGGGAAGGGAGACAAGGAAACTGGAAAGATGAGATTAAACCCTAGATAATGTTACATCAAAATACACAGATCCTGACAATACATTGCTTTATTTAGAGAACACAACATACATAATATATAAAAACACGATTAGTGAAAGTTGCTCATAGGGTGGGGTCAAGTAACGGTAGTAAGTGGCTGGTGAGTATTAGCTGGAAGCCTAGTGGAATGCAGTCTAGGTAGGAAGGAAAGACAATCTATGATAAGTTGTATCCACAACCAGAAATCCAACGTATAAAATACCAGAAAACACTCTCTATGAGAGTATGATAAATACTTAGATATCAAGTGTCGATACCCGTAACTGGCTATACCTCGGCAGTTCGAGTTGCCTACTATACCCAAATAGGCCTACCAGAACATTTTAGCATCTCACACAGGAAAAATATGCCAAATTTAGTCGAACCTACTCGACACCCCCAAGAAGAAGACCATTAACACATACTGTTAAAATCCTCATATGACTTGACACGTTTCGCCATTACACGGCTTTATCGAAAGTGATACAATACGTCTCCGGGTCTCTATATATACATCGGGCATAATTGTTTTTTAATTTTCCAATACGCCCTCAGTACGTCACTCCGTCCTTTTTTCTCTGTGTCTCTACATGTCCACGCTCACTGCACATGCGCACTTCTCCGAACCAATAGCGGGTCCCTCTGTGACGAGGAGGGATTATCCCACTCTAATAGGTCGCAATGTATTGATATGCTTACCTATCAGTGACCACCGAATATTAAAGACCAGAATAATAAATGGAATTGTACGTTCTGGTGGTCACGATGTAATATGGCCTGATGGTTTATTTGTCAAGCAGTATCTCAAACCAGATAATATTTGTATCCCTTGTGTATGTATACTGGGAGGAATATAGGTCCAATTATCCCACACTTATTACGGCAGGATTCCTATCATCCTTTGATAACCTGAATAGAAGGGGGAGTGAAAAAGATATGTCATTTGGTGAGGATATTCCAGATACTCCGACCTCTAATAATATTCAGAGATCATTTAACAATATGCAAAAACTATTGAAACGACAGATTAGCACTAAATGGGAAATTACATCCTTGAAAAATTACCTGGCAAAAGAGATAATACCTAGAGGCTTAAGGGTACAAATGTCCCCTACCTTACAATTGCAAAATACAAAACATATGGAAGAATGGATCAAAGCTTCAGATGAGTGTTCTAAATGCTGCATGGAAATATTACTGTAAATTATTGTACTCAAAATCAATTAGTAACTGTAAACGAATTGATTGAAACAAGTCGTGTTGAGGTTCAAACACATAAAGATAATCCTTTAATCAACTAGAAGTTAAACTAGAAAACATTCTAGACAAATTTGATAGAAATACACTATATTGCCAAAAGTATTCGCTCACCCATCCATATGCGAGTCAAGGCAGGTGAGCGAATACTTTTGGCAATATAGTGTATATCAGGTCGCAAACGTGGGAAGTTTGCAAGAGACTCGAGAGACTATAAAAACGGTCTGGTATATAAATGTCTTAAAAGAAATCAAATCCCACAGGGATCACAGCCCAGTGAATATTCAACTTCAGAATATGATACCTCGGAGAATCACGAGGAATTAGAGGGATCTAGTAGGAATTATACCTACGGTACTAGAACAAATACAGGCATCTTTAAGAAAGAAAGCGTATCTTTTTTAGAAGATCAGAGATCCCCTATCCCATTGAGGAAAAAAGGAAGGGGGTTGACGAAAACCAAATGGAGTAACTTTTAAATAAATCCCTCCAAATTATAAACCTTACCAACGTAACACTGTCAGAAAACCAAACGAAACTCTTAAAGAAAGTTTGTCATTCATTCCTAGACCTCATTTTGATACCTTTTAATTGGGTAAAGGATATACATCTCTTTGTGCGTAAAATGGCACTGCATAAATTTCATGCGATACAGCTTGAAACTACCACTAAAATGTTTGGCCTTGTGGACACTGATACAGCCTGCTTATCCATGTTAGTGGATCTGCTGGATGAAAACTCTGAAACAATCGCAGGTAGTCGAACAAACCTACAAAATAAAAGCAGATTTACACCGTGGATCAGTGAATACAACCATCTTGACATCTTTTTTAAAATGGTTTGCAAAGAAATTGAAGCATTAAAACCTAAAGATGTTATATCCTCCGTTCCCGATAATCTAACAAGGACTGAAAGAAAAGCTTGGCATGAATTACAAACGATGGAGAATATCACTATAAAACGTTCAGATAAAGGTGGTAATATTGTAGTAATGCATCACGAAGCATACCGACAAATGGTACTTACGATCCTTCACGAATCAAATACATACAAAATTCTTGCTAAAGATCCCACCGGTCCCTTTACAAGTGAACTAATCTCCATCTTACAAGATGCTTTCACAGAGGTTTTA
This sequence comes from Leptobrachium leishanense, assembly GCA_009667805.1. Lineage (NCBI taxonomy): Eukaryota > Metazoa > Chordata > Amphibia > Anura > Megophryidae > Leptobrachium > Leptobrachium leishanense. Next base: position 256,747,751 of record CM019067.1, read on the forward strand.
ATTTCAAGTAAGGAGCTTGACTTTATGCTACCTAAAAATCCTACAATCGCTACCTTTTATGCCCTCCCAAAAATTCATAAAGGGAAATTACCACCACTGGGCAGACCGATTGTTTCAGGCACTAATAATTTAACACAAAATGTCAGTGTCTATGTCGACCGAATATTAAGACCATTCATTGAAAATCTACCATCATATTTAAAGGACACGAAACAGACACTATTCAATCTTAAATCTATGAATCTACCACCTGATACCAGTTACATCCTCAGCCCCTGCTGCGCTCCCTGGAGGGTCCAGGCATGGTGGTGTGCCGCTGGCTGGCCGGGTGCCAGCACAACCTGAGGGCCGATTAGTGTCTGAGGGGCGGAGCCTGGTGTGGTCACGTGGAGCCGCTGGGTTTAAAGCACGGCGCGAGGAGTTGCCTCCTCGCCCTGATGTGGAGTTCAGTTCACGCATCGCTAGTGTATTGTCATTGCTGTTTAAGTTGCCGACCCGTTTCTGTCTACGATTCCTGCTCCTGATTTTGACCCGGCTTGTGTCTGACTATTCTCTTGCTTCTACCTTTAGCGGTTGCCAGTATTGTGCGTTGGTGTATTAACCCTATGTTTGTCGCTGGGGGTTTCACTCGCTACCTGGGATCATTCCCATCTCGCTCTGGGGTATCATTTGTGGCCTTATTAGGGCACTGTTTAAGGCCTAAGGTTCATGATTCATTGCTACGTATATATGTGCAAACCGCGGTAGAGAAATACTGTTTATTTTCTGCATATGATCATTGCGCTCAAACCGCCAAGTATACCCAGGTCTGTACCAGCCGTATATCCATATGTGTGTCAGCCACCTCTGATAATTGCAAGGTACTTTTTACCCATTTGTGCGCTACAGAAAACGCTAAGTCTGCTACTTTGTTGACTGCCCTGCAGCCTGCACGATTCATCAACTGTCATACATTGTTGTCAGATAACCGTCTCGGTACTCCTACTCAAGTATTACAGACTTCTGTATTGGTTGGTGTTTCTGAAGGTGCACTAAGTTGGCGTTTGGTCTCAAAACCATTTGAGCTTAGATGCAAATCAGTTTTGCTTTTGTACTCCTTGGTTTTGGAAAATAATTCTGTAGTTACTGAGTATTTTGCAACCATCAAGCAGATATTTCTGTCCAAAAAGATCGCAACCTCGCTACTCTTGTGGAAGCGCTACAGCGCCCATTACAAAACCCTTCTATGCAGCTTGGACGTTGAGTCGCTATACAGTAGTATTCCCCACGTCCAGGGTTTGTCACATGTTCATACCTAGTACAGGAGGAGCGGGGTCGCGCCTATTCCCCGATGGGGCGACTGCATTCACCAAATTGTATCCAGCCCAGCAACATGTATAAAACATAACAAGAAGAAAAATATCATCTGCGCTTATTCCTATTACACCATGTGAAAGAAAACACAATTAGAGGCTTTGGTTTCTTTTAGTGGCCATTAAGAGTGTAAGCTCACCTGCCTACGTCAAGGCACCTCTAGTGATAGGATTTGGATAGGACTCACCTTCACTAGAGGTGCCTTGATGTTGGTAGGTGAGCTTACATATTCATACCTATTTACATAGACACGGAATTGATTTTGCAAAACATTCTGATTTTACTTCCCAACTTCTCGAATTCATACTAACACACAATTACTTCTTATTCGACCAGAAATACTACCTGCAATCAGTCGGATCAGCGATGGGTACACCTTGCGCACCAACTTATGCAAACCTCTATTTGGGACTTTGGGAAGAAACTGTGGTGTTTGGTCCTAATTTATCACAATTTCATCAATATATCCACAGTTGGCAGCGGTATATCGATGATATATTAACTCTCTGGACAGGGTCTCAACCCCAATTTCATGAGTTTGTACATCAACTAAATGATAACAATTTAAATCTCAGGTTCATGAGTGATATTCTCAAATCCTCCATCAATTTTCTCGACCAGACAATTTCTACTAATACAGATGGTAGACTAGATTCTACCCTTTTCCGTAAATCAACATCAATGAACAATTTACTAGCATGGTCCAGCTATCATCCTTTACCTTTAAAGAGAGGAATACCTACAGGACAATACCTATGGCTACGACGTATTTGTAGTACGGTAGAAGAATTTCAAATGAAAGCCAAAGTTCTTAAAGCACCCTTCAGAGAGAAAGGTTACCCAAGTAGAGTACTTAGTGCCCTCTTATATGCTGCTTTATCTACTGAAAGGGAATCTCTCTTTCAAGATTCCCCTATTAAACAAGATACGCCAATTTGTCTGATTGCAAACTATGATGCCGGCTGGCATCAAGTATAAACAATCTGTGAACGTTTTTGGCCAATTCTACTTCAAGATCCCCATGTTGGGAAAACAATTGGTGAAAACCCGTCTATGACAGCCAGACGATGCAAAAACTTAGGCGATAAACTGATCCACAGTCATTTTCAAATGGATAAGAATAACAAAAATAATTGGCTTAAAAATACATGTGTAGGTACCAATCAATGTGGCAAATGTAAGGCTTGCCAACATGTTAAAAGAGACTCCAAAAATGTCTCGAATTTCGATGGCTCTATTCAATTCCCATTAATTGAATTCTTTAACTGCAACTCACGCGGACTAGTATATCAGCTAGTATGTATCTGTGGTTTAAAGTACGTGGGCAAAACAAGTCGCCCACTTAAAGTACGTATTTTTGAACATCTTTGGTCAGTGAGATATCCAAAGGATACACCAGTGGCAAGACACCTGAAATTACAACACGGGGGTGCAATCAGTAACCTTAAATTCCTTGGATTGGAATTAGTAAAACGTGGTCCTCGAAGAGGAGATCTAGATCTATTGTTAAAACGACATGAAGCTTTCTGGATATACTGGTTGCAGACCCTATACCCTAAAGGATTAAATTAAGGTTTTACCTTTGGATCATTTATCTAAGAAGTTATTGATATTGTTGTTGAATGTGACATCACTATTTATATAGGATTACGAACACTAACTGAATGTTTGTGTATATATGTTTACAGAACACCTGGCTCACGAAGAACCAAAGAATAGTGGGTTACAAAATGTATATAAAATGTATAATTTTATTAGATGCATAACCATAAAACGCACACACAATTTTTTGTATCATAAAACCAATGGGTATAAAACCTGAGACCATATGCCAAGGTCAGCAGGTAAAATCGATCAAAAAGCACCTGACTCAAGGTGGACTCCCCACCTCAAGGAGATATATATTCACAATGTGGATGTCCACCACCATTTAGCATTCATTAGGTGCAATTTGGTCCTCACAAGACAATGTGCCAATATGCCAATATATAGATACAGTATATATGTATTCTAGTAATGGAAAATTCCATGAAAAGATAATATGCTCACAGTCACATACAAAGTCACTAACTTTAGGCTGTTAATGCAACAATCGCAAGTCCTTTGCTACAATTTGCATGCACCGATTGTGGAATGTAGCAATAAGGTGCATGCAGTAACAGTGGACAGACACTAGGTTATTCAGCACATTAAAGGAGGTTATGTCACCACAGTGTGACAAAAATATGGATATGGCACATGCACGGAGGATACAAGGATGTTATAACTTATAAGCCCCTCATAGTTTGTAGCAACGCTGCAAAAATATTATGTGTATATGGACATGAATAAAACAGAGATCGTAAATGGTATACATCGATAAATGACAATCCTGTCCCAATATCAATCAGGTAAATACATGTAAGTCTCATCAAAATCAAAAAAGAATGCCCAGCAGCATGGAGGGGGAATTATTAATCATATGAGCATGTCCGACGCGCGTTTCGCCTGGGTCTGCTCATCAGGGCCGCAAAAAAGTATTGCATATGATCTCCTTTTAAACAATGCGCCTCCTACAATCAGGCGGTCACATGCGGGGATTTGGCCCCCCCTGCATAACATAGAAACAGAGGACCCAGCATCAGACCTGAATGTCATGGTTCCTTTGGGAGCATTAAAGTCAGCACTTCGACTGCAAGACGTGGATGCCATTCTGATGACAGGACATGCTTGGTCTGGGTTTGAATGGACAAAAATATACTTTGCGGTTAGCTGCACCACAGAAATAGCAGAGGTTAAATAACCTGCGCCTTTCCCTCTCAGACAAGGGAGGTCTCCCAGAGACTCTGCTGGGAGGAACCACATAATTATGCACACTGAGAGAAACCATTAACCTCTTCACCTACATAAGAAAATCAAGTACTATAGTAAATACAGTAAGCTCACCTGCAGGCGGTAATGGACCATTTGTAATGTCAGGCTGGGGGCCCACTTGGGCTATCATGGTGGCTTGGAACAAGAAGTGTAGCCCTTTAGGCAGGTGAGCTGATGGCTTGGTACAAGACTTACAATATACAGATTCCAGACAAGAGGTGAACCAGACTGGAAACACGAGAGACAGGGGGCAAAGAAGAAAGCTAAAGGTGTCCCTATGCTGGGGTAGGTCCTTGTGTGGCCTCTAACTAGTGAAGATACATCACAAAGGATGATAGAGCCAGGGGGAACAGGAAGAGCGAGGGTTAACAAGACAGACAAAATCCTAGACTGGAGAGGTCCTTGAATATTGGCCTCTGAGTAAACTTAACTTAAACAAGATACATAAAACATGAAACAAGAGTGGTCAGGACTAGCAGAGGTTTGGCAACAGAATAGACATACAGTAACGCAGGGAGCAGGCAAGAGAGAGATCCAGAGAACACGCTTAAGGTCATACACAGAAACCAAAATACATGGTACAGGGTACAAGGAGCAGATCAGAGAATAAACCAGAATGAAAGCCAGAAGTCATACACAGGAGCGGTTCTCAGTCAGGACAGGTCAGCAACGGGATATGCAAAATACAGAGTACAGGGAGCAAAAAGAGAATATCCAGGAACATAAGCCAAAAGTCAAAACCAAAAATACTAGACATGAAGCTATGCAGCAATGTGGGAATGACGCGGTAGGATGACGCGGCGCCATCGGGTATATAAGCCCTTCACTTAGCCTAGACCAGCACGCTGACGTGTTTCCACTTTCCCACATTGCTACCAAGTGTTTCATAACCAATTTAGATCTTAGAAACATAGAAACATAGAAACATAGAAAAATGTCGGCAGATAAGAACCTTTCGGCCCATCTTGTCTGCCCAATTACATGGATACTTTACCTGGATTTATCTTTTGTTTAGGATAGCCGTATGCCTATCCCATGCCTGCTTAAATTCAATTACTGTTTTGGCCTCTACCACTTCAACTGGAAGACTATTCCATGTATCCACCACCCTCTCAGTAAAATAATGCTTTCTGATGTTATTTTTAAACCTTTGCCCCTCTAATCTAAGACTATGTCCTCTTGTTTTGCTACTTTGTTTCCTTTTAAATATACTCCCTACCTCTACCTTGTGGATTCCCTTTACGTATTTAAATGTTTCTATCATATATCCTCTGTCTCGTCTTTTTTCCAAGCTGTACATGTCAAGATCATTAAGCCTTTCCTGGTAACTTTTCTCCTTCAAGCCGTACACCATTTTAGTAGCCCTTCTCTGAACTCTCTCTAAGATGTCTATATCCTTCTGGAGATACGGTCTCCAGTACTGCACACAGTACTCCAAGTGAGGTTTCACCAGTGCTCTGTACAGTGGCATGAGCATTTCCCTTTTCCTACTGCTAATACCTCTCCCTACACAACCAAGCATTACATAGTTACATAGTTACATAGTTATATAGGCTGAAAAAAGACATGCGTCCATCGGGTTCAGCCTCTCCCACATAACCTACTGCTGTTGATCCAAAAAAAGGCAAAAAACCCAGTCTGAATGCTTGCCAATATGCAACATACTGGGAAAAAATTCCTTCTTGACCCCAGAATGGCAGTCAGATTTCTCCTTGGATCAAGAAGCTTTTACCCACATATTAAATATTATAACCCTTAATATTCTGTGTCTGCAGGAAGTCATCCAGTCGTTTTTTAAAAGTCTGTACAGACTCTGACCCAACCACCTCAACAGGCAGAGAATTCCACAGCTTTATTGTTCTCACCGTAAAATAACCCTTCCTATGCTTTAAGCTAAATTTTCTTTCTTCCAGTCTAAATGGATGACCCCTTGTCCTATGTATAGTCCTGTTAATGAATAGGCTATCAGACAATGGTTGATAATGGCCCCGTATATATTTATATAAGGTTATCAGATCCCCTCTAAGGCGCCTTTTCTCTAAACTAAACAGGTTTAAGCTTGTTAGTCTTTCCTCATAACTTAACCCTTCCATCCCCCTTATTAATTTAGTTGCCCGTCTCTGCACTTTTTCTAGCGATATAATATCTTTTTTTAAGACAGGTGCCCAAAATTGCACGGCATATTCAAGGTGCGGCCTGACCATTGATTTATACAGAGGCAAAATTATGTTTTCATCCCGTGAGTGAACTCCCCTTTTAATGCATGCCAGTACTTTGCTGGCCTTGGCGGCTGCTGTTTGACATTGCACATTGTTACTTAGTTTGAAGTCTATGATTATTCCCAAATCCTTCTCCTGCTTGGATTTCCCTAACTCCGTACCATTTAGGGTATACATTGCTTGTGTGTTCTTCACTCCAAAGTGCATAACTTTACATTTATCTAGATTAAATTTCATCTGCCATTTAAGTGCCCAGTCCCCCAATCTATCTAAATCCCTCTGCAGCGAAGTAACATCCTGCTCACATTGTATTACTTTTCCTAGCTTTGTGTCATCTGCAAACACTGATACATGACTTTCAATGCCTATCTCAAGGTCATTTATAAATAAATTGAATAGTATTGGTCCTATAACAGACCCCTGAGGGACACCACTTACCACTGGTGTCCATCTTGAAAATGTACCATTTATGACCACTCTCTGTACCCTATCTTTTAGCCAGTTTTCTATCCAAGAACAAGTATTTTCATCTAGACCATTTTTTCTTAATTTAAATAGTAACCTTTTGTGTGGAACTGTGTCGAAAGCTTTGGCAAAATCTAAGTAAATCACATCCACTGCGACCCCCTGATCTATACTTCTACTTACTTCCTCATAGAACGTAATTAGGTTAGTCTGACATGATCTGTGTTTCATGAAACCATGCTGATTTTTGCCAATTACATTATACCTCCCAATAAATTCCTGAATACTATCCCTTAGTAACCCCTCAAATACTTTCCCAGCCACAGATGTTAAGCTCACAGGTCTATAATTCCCAGGCACAAATTTTAAACCTTTCTTAAATATAGGGACCACGTCAGCTTTTCTCCAATCCTCTGGTACTATTCCTGAAAGAAAAGAATCTTGAAAGATTAAGAACAAAGGTTTACATATTTCAACACATAGCTCTCTTAGTACTCGCGGGTGAATTCCATCTGGCCCTGGGGCTTTATTAACATTCACATTGTTTAATTTGTGTAAAACCTTGTCCTGAGTCAACCAGTCACTTTGTATTAGTAAGTTTTTATTAATGAATTTCATGTCTCCTGTTATAGGTTTCTCTTTGATAAATACTGAAGAAAAATAATCATTTAAAATTTCTGCCTTATCCTGATCTTCAGTTAACAATAACCCTGACTCAGATTTTAGTGAACCTACATTTTCACTCTTGGGTTTTTTAGAATTTATGTACCTAAAGAATCTTTTAGGGTTGGTCTTGCTCTCTTTGGCTATTTCTTTTTCATTTTCTAGTTTAGCCCATCTAATCGCATTTTTACATGCTTTATTGGCTGCCCTATATGCTTTATAGGATGCCTCAGATTTATCAAATTTAAAAGCTTTAAATGCCTTCTTTTTATGTTTCATTTCCTTAGTTACCTTCCTACTAAGCCACATTGGTTTCAGTCTGTTTCTTTTATATTTATTAACCAGTGGAATATATTGTGACGTGTACTTTTCTAGTGTTAGTTTAAAGATATTCCACTTATCCTCAGTGTTTTTCCCGTGAAAGAGTTTCTGCCAGTCAATGACATTGAGAACTTCCTTTATTTTAATAAAGTTGGCCTTTTTAAAATTATATATTTTAGCATGCCCCCTATGAATGTGTTTTTTTGAGTTTATTTCAAAAGTCACCATGTTATGGTCGCTGTTTCCCAATTGTTCTTTTACATTAATATTTGAGAAAAGATCCACGTTATTTGTTATAACCAGGTCCAGACAGTTATCCTCTCTAGTTGGTGTTTCTACCAGTTGTGACATGAAGGTATCATTTAAAATGTTCAGGAACCGGATTCCCTTTGCTGAATTACTAGTCCCACTATCCCAATTAATGTCCGGGTAATTAAAATCTCCAATAATTAAAGTGCTACCATGATGTGCAGCATTCCTAATTTGCTCTAACAGTTGTTCTTCCTCATCATTATCTATATTAGGTGGTTTATAGCATATGCCAACCAATAGTTGACTTCCCTGTTTATTCCCCAACGAAATATTTACCCATAAGGATTCCACATTTCCCTCATCACTTTCCAGTTGTGTAATATTAGGCTTTAAATCCTGATTTACATATAAACACACTCCACCCCCTTTCTTATGTTTCCTATCCTTTCTAAACAATGTATAACCATTTAAGTTTACAGCCCAGTCATGCGTTTCGTCCCACCATGTTTCTGTTATTCCTATAATGTCGTATTGCTTAGTGTATGCTATTACCTCTAGTTCCCCCATCTTGTTATTAAGGCTCCTTGCATTAGCAAGCATACATTTAATGTTGTCTCTACCCACACATGCTGAATGCGACTTTACATTACATGCCTCCACTGTTCTTACATTACCCATCCCCCCGACTCCACCCCCCTTAGTCTGAACTGAAACCCTTCTGCTATCTGCTCTGTCTCCATTTTGTAAGATACTGTATCCCTCCCCCCCCTCCACTAGTTTAAAGTCTCCTCCAACCTTTTAACCATCCTCTCCCCTAGCACAGCAGACCCTCTTCCATTCAGGTGCAATCTATCACAACTATACAGATTGTACCCCAGTGCAAAATGAGCCCAGTGCTCTAAAAACCCAAAGCCCTCCTTCCTGCACCAAGCTTTAAGCCACGCATTGACCTCCCTAATCTCCCGCTGCTAGCATTTCCTGCTGCTCTATTACATTGACTACTTACCCTTAGATCCTCTGCAATAATAACCCCTAAATCCCTTTCCTCAGATGTTGAGGTTAGGACTGTATCAAATATTCTATATTCAGCCCTTGGGTTTTTACGTCCCAGGTGCATTATCTTGCACTTATCCACGTTAAAACTCAATTGCCACAGTTCCGACCATTTTTTTAGTTTACCTAAATCATTTGTCATTTGGCTGATCCCTCCAGGAACGTCAACCCTGTTGCAAATCTTTGTGTCATCAGCAAAAAGACATACTTTTCCATTAATACCTTCTGCAATATCACTAATAAAAATATTAAAGAGAATGGGTCCAAGTACTGACCCCTGAGGTACCCCACTGGTAACAAGACCTTGCGCCGAATAAACTTAATTTACCACAACCCTCTGTTGCCTGTCACTCAGCCACTGCCTAATCCATTCAACAATATTGGAATCCAAGCTCAAAGATTGCAATTTATTGATAAGCCTTCTATGCGGAACAGTATCAAAAGCCTTACTGAAATCTAAATAAGCAATGTCTACTGCACCACCTGTGTCTATTATTTTTGTTACCCAATCAAAAAAATCAATAAGATTAGTTTGGCATGATCTCCCTGAGGTAAACCCATGTTGTTTCTGATCCTGTAATCTATGTGTTTTTAGATGGTCAACAATCCTTTCCTTTAACATAGTTTCCATTAATTTCCCCACTACTGACGTAAGACTAACTGGCCTATAGTTCCCAGATTCCTCCCTACTACCCTTCTTGTGAATGGGCACAACATTTGCTAATTTCCAGTCTTCTGGGACGACTCCCGTTAGCAAGGATTGGTTAAATAAATCTGTTAACGGTTTTGCTATTACATCACTGAGCTCTTTTAATAATTTAGGGTGGATCCCATCAGGCCCCATTGACTTATTTGTCTTTACTTTAGACAGCTGCTGTAGAACCTCCATCTTACTTTGTGTATGACAGCTGCTGTAGAACCTCCATCTTACTTTGTGTATGACCCCTGGCTTTGTCATCCGACTACTCTGGTGTTTTGACCCCTGGCTCTGGCAATTGATTACTCTAATGCTTTGACCTCTGGCTATGACAATTGGATACTCTGGTGTATTGACCCCTGATTCTCTATTATTGTTCATTCAGATATATGACTTCTGGTTTAATAAATAGTACTATTAATTATATTTCTTCCTGTCTGTTTCCATATACTGTCTCTATCAAACCGACCACTCTAAGGATTGGAAGAATAGGGGTAACTCCTGTGAGACCTGAGCGGGCCCCACCATAGAGCAGGCCACTAGTGCTGTTGCTCATCCTCAGGACCCTCACAAACCTCTTCTTTTTCTAAATCTACGTACAGGGACCTGCTTTCATATATCTGTGGGGAATCTGTGACACTGTTGCTCCAAGACTTCTGTTCCACAATTGTCAGAGACCCTCTCCATGTTGAGGACATTCAGTCTATACTTCACTGTGGACTTACAGTATTTCTGTCTTTAGTTTCCCTGAATCTCTGGTCTCTTGTTTTCCACCCCTGCGATCTGTTTATTTGCCATTTAGCCCAATTCCTGTCCTGTCCATCTACATGCAGATCAGTCCCTGTCCCGTCCAGTCCAGTTCCTGCCTTGTCCACCTGGTGTCTCCTAGGGTTGTGCGTTTCGGCCTTTCGGAATTTTGGAATTTTCACGAAATTTCCTGATTCGTGTCTTCGGATTCGGCCGAATTTCCGAATCGGATCGGACCCGAAAACCGATAGATCCGAAAAGTTTTCCGAGCCGAAACGAAAAATTTTCGGATTTTTCGAATGGACTTGAAATGTGTCAAATCGAAATTTATTTTTGCTCTATTCATGATTTCGGTTCCATTTCGGTAATTCTGGAAATCGTATATTTAACTATTATCGGTTATATCGCTGATTCTGTAAATTTTGTATTTGTAAATGCGTATCACTTGTTTCTTGTGGCATTCGGGTCAGTTTAGCGTTTTTTAAATCGTTTTGTTCATTTTTTTTGTTCCTTGGCTTTCATACCATTTTAATATGATTAAATAAAGTTGTGAAATGTATATTCAATTATTCATAAGAAAAAAAGGATCTTTATTTAATAAAAAAAAACACTATAGAATCGCCAGAATTATCGTAGACACTTTGAAACGAGGAGAACAGAAGTTCCGAAAAAACGAAAATTTCCGATATTTCCGAAAAGTCGATACAAAAAACGAGCAAAGTGACACGAAAATACGAAAAATGGTCGATGTTCGGAAAAAAAAATGTACACGAAAAACGAACCGAACCGAATCGAAACAGAAATCGGTCGAAACGAGCCGAATCGAAAAGTTTAAACATCCGAACAAATCGAACCGAATCGAACCGAAAAAAAAATCGGTGCACAAGCCTAGTGTCTCCTGTAAGTTCCCTCAGTGTCCTGTGTACAGTTCTCTTCCTGCCATGCCCCGGTGTTTCTATCTTGTGTTTCTTTCCTACGTATTTCCTTAGTCAGCCCCATTCCTGCCTTGTTAGTGTTTTCCCAGTAAACCCCTGTTTGACCATAACACGCCTCCTGTGTATCACTGCATCCTGGGTTCCTCACCTGCCAGGGTGATACGGTGCCAGGAAGAATGACGTTTTGAAGATGTATGAATGAGAATCTTATAGCTTTACTTGTCATAGTGAAACTAAATCTCATAAATGTCTGCCCAAAATTATTTAAATTTGTTAATACAATGGCTACCTTGGACATGTATCTGATAATATAATTGCCACCACATTTCACCTAGCCTTTATTAATAAGTATAGGTTTTCATGTTTTGTAACCACAATGCTTTCCCACTAATCATTTTCAATGTGTTCAGATTGAAAAGGTAGGACCCTGACCTGGACTTTGCATCGGTGGACAGCCACAGAGATGGAGGGCCCACTTCTCCTGGCAGATACAGAAGACAGTCCTGCAGCGGTGGTGGTCAGATCTACGGAGTGGAGAGGGGAAGACCCCCCCTCCCCCATAGGAGGTGAGAGTGCTTTGGCCTCTGGCCTCGACGCCTGTCTGCAGATTTTGGACGACGGGGACACAGAGGGCCCGCTTACAAAGAGAGTGTGGCGTCGGATGTTGACGGCTCTGAGAGGTTGTCGGGAGGTGAGACCCTGGAGGGTAGAAGAGTTGGTGACCGACCCGGGACTGGGTGATGTTGTGGCCTGCTTGCATGCTGGGATCGTTCTGGGACGCGGTGCTGAAAAATGTAATCCTCCAGAAGTGGGGGAGTGCCGAACTCGGCCCTTGGAGTCAAATTGGGCCCTGAGTGCAGGAGGAGAACTGGAGTTTTGGAGACCCCAGGAGACGGCGGGCCTTATCGGGTCATTGACGGCGGACAACTACCAGAGGATGGAAGCTGGAGTACCGCGTGACGGAGATGGGGCACCGAATGGCAGCATTCTGCTGATTGATACTCCAACGGAGGAGCTGTCCACATGGCGGGACCCGGGAGTCACCGCTTGCCGTGGGTTGACTGTCCGGCAGGAGCCGCCGAGCGTGCTGGCGATGCCTGCTGGTGCTGACCGGTGTTTGATAGTGGCAGAGTTCCCTCTTGGATCTGGGACGATGGAGATGCCGTTCGGACCCCTCCTGCCGTCTCCCGCTGCGGTGCTGCTTCTGGCTTTACCCCGTGAGGAGGATGGAAGGTACCGCGGCACAGAAGGGGACCTGCTTGCCTTGACGGCCTTGTCACTTGCCGACCTGCCTAGCCCTATCGGCGTCACCCTGCCTGCCTTATGTCCCCTTCCTTTCCGGGACACCGGCTGAGCATACCTTTTTTCCTTGTGAGACATTTTGATTTTCTCATTTTGATGCCCTTACCCTCCCGTTAATGTGGACTATCTGCTTTTATTAACAGATTCCGCTGGCTTTTGCCGATATTCCCCGGCTGGGGATAATTTTTATTTACTTATATTTTGCTTGTTTTCTAGAGACACTCTTGGTTGCTCTTTGTGATTTTTGCATTTTGCTGCCATATTTTATGTCTCTCTTTTATTATTTTCCCACCGTCTGTTTATAATGCTGACCTTTGCTGGCCCTGCGCGGTCTTTACTCCCCCATTTGATTTTATGCTGTCGATGTAACAAAATTCGAAAATAAAGAATTTAAAAAAAAAAAAAAAAAAGAAAAGGTAGTAATTTTGCATGCATACTGGGTACTTACAAGTTGTATTGGAGGACTCAGGACTTGGTACAGCGTCCATAATGTAGCATATACAGTATGTACAAAGCTAATTTAATAAAAACTAGATTTATTCTCAAAGCAAGGTCTTTATAAACTCACAAAGATAAGATATCTTTAATTTGGCAAATTGGTGGCATTTCAGATATGTATGTTCCAACACAGTGCATAAACCAGGATTTGCTCTGCACCCTGACCCCACTGAAACCTTATGCTTAACCTCACCACCAAGGGATTTTCCAAAAAAACACAGCCTGGAACCAGTGACTTTTTGGAAAATCATTCATTAATTATACCGAAATAAATATTTGGGAATATTCCCAATGTATGCTTTATCGTAGTAACCTATAGGTCACCATATGTTGGCCAAAAAGAGTTATTGCAGGTCTACAAAAATAATAAAATGGTCTGTTACCGAATAAAAAAAAGCTCTTTAAAAAAATGGGAATCAAAACGTTTGTCAAATAAACCACCAAAAATCAGGGCATTTCACTGACACTTTGGGGCAGTTCGGCATTCTCTGAATAGACGAACCATTGCTTCTCTATGGGACAATTTCACTGCCGCCGAAGATCGCCAAAATACGGCGATCTGCACCATATTTCTCTGTCAATTCTCCAGTATTGGGGGAATTAACAACTTTCTGAATAGTTGAACTGCCACGAAATTGCACCATACAGTTAGAAACACCGATCGGTGCCCTTTGGTGGCAAGTTCGATGTTCTTTGAATAACCCTTATAGGGCTCTATTACATTCTTCACGCAAAAATGCACTGTAAACGTGTGAATTTTTGCGTGAGGTGGTAAACATTAACACGTGTAAATTAACGCTGGTATTACAATCCGAGTGCATTTTGTCATCCGTCAAAAAATAACATGCGTAAAAAAGAAGTGCAAAAACGCGCGCGTGCGCGCATTAACGTTGCGGGCAGAAATCGGTGTGCGAACTGTTTTTTCACGCGATTCAGCCAATCAGAATTATGAACCACAATTGTCTCCCGTTAAGTTTTTGCGCCTGTCAAAATCGATCTGAGTATACTGTATATGCTGCAGCAATAATAAAAACATACACAACGTCTCAATTTTATTGTTTGGGTATGTGTAGAATGTGTAACTATACTTTGCTGTATTTTTATTTTTAGGCTGGTGTATTTGGTTTCGGCCAGGACGTTCAGATTTGCCTTTACCACCAGCTTTTCAAAGACGTTAAAATTATGCGCAAGCGTTGTCCGTTAAATTTTGCGCATAGATTGTAATACCATCCGTGTACCAGCACACAAACGCATTTGCTCTCACAATGTTAAGTATAGGACGCGCAAAGTACATTACGCTCGCGCAGGGTTGGCGCAGGTTCACCCGTGGTAGACATTAACATGCATTTTTTGCGCAGACATTGTAATACGACGTTCTGCGCAAAGTGTTTTGCCCCTCGCGTTAATGCGCTTTTGCGCACACGTTAACGTTTGCGCAAGGAATGTAATAGGGCCCATAGTGTTTTTTCGACATTTGTATATCTCTCTCTCTCTTCCTCTCTCATTATGGCTTCATAAATATAATATATACTTGGTTGACTTTTTTGTACTTCATAGCCATTCTCTATATATTTATTTTAGTGTTCACATTTGCATTTATTAAGTGCTAGTTTGTTTTCAATCCCGGTTGTAGGTTTTCATAAACAAGTCTATAATTGGTACCTAGTGTTTTTTAGCTCTTTGTTTTGTTTTGTTTTGACTCATGATTGGGATTGTCATGTAACTCAGATGGAAGAGGCAAAGCCTGACGATATTATTGTCATATCTTAATGTAAAATTAAAAAAACAACTATTAAACCATTTCATCCTAAACTGGGCAAATTGCAGAAGAAGAAAATAGCAGCCTTTGTTCATGAGACAATGGTGATAAATTGCAATGGACGTTTGCCAAGTCAATGTTTAGAACAAAGATCTCAAAGTAATTTCCATTTCACATGGGGGAAATAGAACAGAGCAACTCTTCTAATGAAAGCTATCATTCTCAGACATGAAATAATTATATGTATTAGAGAAATAGTTATATTAGTAGCCTAGTTGTTTTACGTAATTACTATGCTCTGTTTGCAGCATCTTCGCAAATTTTCCTCTACTATGAATCGGTAAACACTTACACTAATATGAAAATACCATGCTACTGCTGCACAAACAGGCCTACTGTTTATAAATAAATTATTATTACGAAAGACCCTTTATACATACCTTTACCATAGTAATTCTGTCATTTGTGTGAAAATCCTAAAAGCAAAGAAGAGAAGCACATGCTTCACTTAACCCCTTCGCTACCGATATCGAGATATCTCGGGCTTCAATGGCACCATCTGGTGCCCTGTTATCGTTCGTTATCTGGTGCCTCGGTATGCTGATCTGCAGCCCAAAAGCAAATGAAATTAATTTGCTGCAAACTAATTTTGTTTGCTTTTGGGATGCAGAAGATGTCTCCAAAGTTTTTTCCCTGTGGGCATAATGTCCAAAGAAATAAAACTGCAAAAATCAGCTGCTCAAAGCTCTGAAATATCGGGCTTTCAGCAGCCGATGCAGCGAGAAATAGAAGAAAATAGACCAGCCTTTAAAACCTCTAACTCAATTTGGCAGTAGATGGCGCCATCTACTGGCCAAAAACAGGTTATTTGCAGTAAGACATAAAATAGGTATAAACTCAAATATTTCATACTTTAAAATTTATTTAACCACTTCCATGCGGAGGACGCGCTCAGCACGTCCTCCACATGGCTCCCGCTGTGCGGAGGACGCGCTGAGTGCGTCCTCCCTTTGGGATCAGCGTTCGGCCGGGTTCCGGCCGATCGCTGGCCCCCCCGGTGCGGGCTGACATCCTCGATGTCAGCCCAGCATCCGGAACCGCCACCGATGAAATTAGGTGTCATCGCGGCAGCGCGATGACACCTAATTCAGGCGCCCCCCCGCATGTGCGGAGGAGGCGCCTGAAAGGGAGGGGGGAGGTCCTTCGGACCTCTCTCCCTCCCGATCGGCGGCGTTGCGGGGGTTAACCCAGGCACCATTTGGAAGGGCACAGCCTGCCCTTCCAAATGGTGCCTGGCATTAACCCCTGGGGAGCTGGATCGCGAATCGGCACTGAAAAGCGCCGGTTCGTGATCCTTTCCCGGAGCTGGCCGACATCTTGGATGTCGGCCAAGCCTCCGGGAACTCCCCCTGAGGACTGGCGTCATCGTGCATAGCACGATGACGCCAGTCCTAGAGTTAACCCCTAACTGCCACCAACGGTGGAGATAGGGAGTTCCAATGAACTCCCTATCTCCCAATCCGTGGCAGCTAGGGGTTAAAGTTTGGTATGGTTGGATCGGCCAGAGCATGGCCATTCCAACGATACCAAACACTACTGTAAAAAAGTTTTTTAAAAAAAATTAAAATTAAAAATAAAAATATATTTAAAAAAAAATTATAAAAAAAAATAAACATTTTTTTTTCTTTTTTTGGTTCGTTAATGCAGCAATATTGTTCCCATTTCAATTATTATGTGAACAATGATGCTGCACTAACGATTTTTGTATGCGGTGCGTTTGTTAAAAATCGTGTAATTTTCCCCAAAAAAAAATGTAACGAGACCCCATCTCTAATTTTTTTAACAAGCGCACCCCATACAAAATATAACCGCAATTGCTCGCATGTTAAAATGTGAAAAAAAACACTTTACACGTTGTAAATTATTGAAAATACATATTTTATTGCATTTTTTGTTATAATATACAGACATGACATAACATATACATATAATAATGACATATTATGAATCTACCGAGTCTGACGGAAAGAACGATATATAATATGTCTGGGTCATATACTAAAATAAGCCTTCAAAACACGTTTAAACATGATGAGCAAAACCGGTAAAAATGACCTCAGCCCAGAGGTGTGAAAAGCCTCAGCAGCGAAAGGGTTAAAATGATTTTTCAAAAAAACAATGGTTTCTGACAGTATTTTTTTGGAAAATCACTTGGTAGTGTAGGGGTTAAAGAGTTATTCAATAAGTACCGAACTTGCAACTGAATTGCACCAAACAGTGAATTTCACCATTTTGTGCAATTTCATGGCAGTCCGGCTATTCAATTGGTGAATTGCCAGCGTAATACAGTGCAGTTCTCCGCAGATTGTCGCAATACGGCAGCCTCCAGCAACAGTGAAATTGTCCCATAGAGAAGTAATGGTTAATCTATTCATAGCGCGCTGAACTGCACCGGAGTCAGTGAAATGACCTGACTTTCGGTGGTTCGGTTCAAGAGGTTTAAACGGGTGAATCCCATAGGATTCACTAGTAAAAAATATTACTGTTTCTATTAATTTGTTATTCAAGTGTGAATTCTTTTTAGTTCCAGCAAAAAGCCTTTTTAGTTTATTTGTTTTAGAAATTTTTATAGGTATTTTGCTGGATTTTTTAGGCAAAATTTTTGATTCCCATTTTTTTTTTTTTTTTTCTTCTGTAACAGACCTTTTCACTATTTTTATTGGACTTTTTGTTATTTCCACGCAGTTTCAAGCATTTTTATTGTTTTAAAAACCTTTTGTGTTTGTTTGCAGAGTTTGTTTTTCTTATACCAGTTCAGCGGTGTTCAGTGGTCAGTTCATGCTGCATTTGGTGGATCGTTGGCTGTCTTCGGAGGCGTTTGGCATGTCTTTTTAGCATTCGGCAGGCTGCTCGGCAGCTTTCAGCGGATCTCGTTAGGCACACGTGCAGTGAATATTGAATTTAACGCAGGGTCAGTGAACTTGAATCGCACCAACGTGTGCCATTTCAGTGCTCTCTGAAGAACTCCTTTAGACTTATTGCACCAGGGTCCATAGGCAGCCAGTCCACTGTATCAACACAACGAGAGAAAAGAACTGGTAACATTAGGCAGGTATGTCATAAGCAGGAACAGGGTTTATTGGAAAATGCAATGTTTCAGTCCTATAAAAGGACCTTTAACCCCTTCACTACCGATATCGAGATATCTCAGGCTTCAAAGGCACCATCCGGTGCCCCGATATCGAGATATCTCAATCTGCAGTCCATTAGCAAATGAAATTCATTTGCTGCAAACAAATTTCGTTAGTTTTTGGACTGCAGAAGGTGCCCCCAAAGTTTTAGCCCTGTGGGCATAATGCCCAAAGAGCTAAAACTGTTAAATTAGCTGATGAATGCTCTGAAATATCGGGCTTTCAGCAGCAGTCAACAGCTGACGAAGGGGGAAAGAATAAAAATAAACCTACAGCTCAAACCTCTATATCTCAATTTGCCAGTAGATGGTGCCATCTACTGGCCAAATAGGTTATTTCTTACTGTATAATTAAAAATGATTTTACAAAAAAAACACTTGCTTCTGACAATGTTTTTTTGGAAAATCACTTGGTAGTGAAGGGGTTAACAGGCATCATTATGACATCCCTGCCTGAATTGACCGCTTCTTTTCTTTGGATATTTGTATGAAAATGTCACAACAAGAACGTGCAAATGCAAATGTCAATCAGGTACACCAGCATTCCGCTGTAGAGATTATTTATTTTTATTGAAAATAGTACAACAGATGTAAAACTTCATAGAAACATAGAAACAATAGAAAAATGTCGGCAGATAAGAACCTTTCGGCCCATCTAGTCTGCCCAATTACATGGATACTTTACCTGGATTTATCTTTTGTTTAGGATAGCCTTATGCCTATCCCATGCTTGCTTAAATTCAATCACTGTTTTACTTCCTTTCTCAAGCCTGTATTGTGTTGTATTATATCTGTACAACCAGATTTAATACATTCCTATATGATATGATTGGACATTAAGAATTTCATGATTGCATTTGAGAATGGATGCAAGGTTCCTTATTTTAACCCTTTGATGTCCTCAGCACAGAGTTACACTTACAGGGTTATTCAGAGAGCGTGAAAAGCAGGAGAATGACTGGAGAATGAAAAATTCTAGGTCAAAATTTCTCCCTTTCATCTCACTTTCCAAATCGGCTATTTTGACCTAGAATTTTTCATTCTCCAGTCATTCTCCTGCTTTTCACGCTCTCTGAATAACCCTGATAAGGATGTTACGTAAGAAGCTGCTCAAACTAAGTGTTAGCCATGATATTTATAGTTTTTATAATTCCGATGAGTTCTACCCCTTGCACAGGAAATTGCTTACATACAGGTTTATTCAAAGAGAGCCGAACTGGCCCAGAAATTGCACCGACCAGTGAATTTCCCTGTACGGTGCAATTTCGGGGCCCTTCGGCTATTCAAAGGCTGGCAATTCACCACTATTGATGAATTGCCAGCGAAATATGTTGATCTTCAGTAGGGATGTGCATAGCTGAAATATTTGTTTTGTTTAGTTTAGTTTCGTTACGAAAAAACAAAATTATTTAAAAACGTAACTAATTTCGTTTCATATTTCATTTCGTTTTGTTTTTTGTATCGATTTCATATCGATTCGAATTTCATATATCAATTTGATAGTTGATATCAATTCGATAGTTCATTTCAAATTCGATAGTTGTTATCAATTATTCAAATTTTTCTTTTATGATGATGACACAGTGTAAAACTAAATAAATTCGTTATATACCATTACGTTTCGTTTCGAATGCATATCGTATAGATTCGTTATTCGGAAGTACTTCCGAACTACGAATTATCAAATTTCGTTACAAATTCAGAATTTTTCCAAAACGAATGCACATCTCTAATCTTCAGCAGCAGTGAAATCCTGGGGAATTTGATTCCTCAAAGTGCAGGGAATGGAAGAGCACCAAAATTCCACCGGAATCTTTGAATATCCCTGTATATATTTCTTTAGAAGAGAAAGACAAAGAAGAGGGACATGTAGTTTAGCTGATGCAAAGAAAATTAGGAGATGTAACCAGGGGTCAAGTCCTGGGAAAAAAAGTGAGGGAACTCCCCCAAGAATTCCACAACCCCCCATTACCCGAAGAGACACAGGCACAGACCCCCAGAAATAATTATAGCAGACATACCCCCAGAATTAATTATAGCCAGACCCCCAGAAATAATTATAGCCAGACAGACCGCCAGAATTAACTATAGCCAGACCCCCAGAAATAATTATGGCAAGGTACAGTCCCCCAGAATTAATTATGGCCAAGTGCAGACCCCCAGAATTAATTATGGCCAAGTGCAGACTCCAGAATTAATTATGGCCAGGTACAGTCCCCCAGAATTAGTTATGGCCAGGTGCAGTCCCCCAGAATTAATTATGGCCAGGTGCAGTCCCCCAGAAATAATTATGGCAAGGTGCAGTCCCCCAGAATTAATTATGGCCAGGTGCAGTCCCCCAGAATTAATTATGGCCAGGTGCAGTCCCCCAGAAATAATTATGGCCAGGTGCAGTCCCCCAGAATTAATTATGGCCAGGTGCAGATCCCCAGAATTAATTATGGCCAGGTGCAGTTCCCCAGAATTAATTATGGCCAGGTGCAGTTCCCCAGAATTAATTGTGGCCAGGTACAGTCCCCCAGAATTAATTGTGGCCAGGTACAGTCCCCCAGGAATAATTATGGCCAGGTGCAGTCCCCCAGAATTAATTATGGCCAAGTGCAGACCCCCAGAATTAATTATGGCCAAGTGCAGACCCCCAGAATTAATTATGGCCAGGTGCAGACCCCCAGAATTAATTATGGCCAGGTGCAGTTCCCCAGAATTAATTATGTCCAGGTGCAGACCCCCAGAATTAATTATTGCAGGCAGAGACCCCACGAGTTATATTTACCAGCTTGCAGACCTCAGGACCGCATCTTCCTCCCAGCTCCAGTGTGCTCCTGCACGCAGCCGCTGTCTTCTGAAAGCTGTGACGCGATCTTGCGAGATCTCTGCTGTAGGCCGTGTCACAGCCTTCATAGGGCTGAGGAGGCGGCCGCACGAGGAGGGATCCTGCAGGGCTCGGGGGAACACGGTTTGTCGAGTGGCTGCTAGCGGAATGCTGTTAATGTATTCCGCTAGCAGTCCTGGCTGCTCACAGTGGGAACCTGCGCTCCCACAACGTTCCCGCTGCGGGAGAAGTGCGGGGACGCCGTTCCCGCAGGACTTGAGCCTTGTAGTAAGCAGACAGAGTTATAACCACAAAGACAATGATCTTAAACTTGGCCAACAGAATAGCAGGGATCTTAACACCAGGAGATGTAGTCAGCCGTATGCTAAGGTCGGTGCCCAGAATGGTTCTCAAAATAGCCGGGTTTGATACAGAGGGGGTTGTCAGTACGTCCGTCCGTTATGCACACATGCAGAGTGCGCTCAGACTGCGCTCATCTGACATTTGCCTAAAACTACTGTTCTTTCAATGAAAGAACGATGAATGGTGATTAACCTCTGTAGTACTGCAAGTTAATAATGTAGTTTATTCTCAAATTGAAGACCTAAGCATCAACAGTTTGTCACTTGATGCAGTGATGGACTTCAAATAGGTTGGCCATATGGTGCAACTAAATACTAAACAATTTTGTTTTTTTTAAAAAAAAAAAAAATTGTGTCCACGTTGACATAATTTTATTTGGAAATGGAGATTTTGTAAGTGTTGCTGTGGGCTTGTTGAATCTCTGCTGCACTCCCGCCATGTCAGCATATCTCCTGGGGGTGCAGCTGAGTAACACAGAGCCCCAAAGCGCATTTCAGAGAGCACAGCATGGACTTGGCAGCATAGTCAAAATTTAAATCTCATCAACGGACAACGAAAGCCCAAGAGAGCAGCTTGTATTGCCACGGCAATGCAGGCAGATTGAAATCAATGTGGCCTTGTGGCTAATATGGTATCTTCATAATAAAAGAAGGCAAAATATATATATACACGATGTGGATATAATAAAATGGAAGCAACTGAAATATATGTTGGTGTCGGGATATGTGGAGTTACAACTCATGACTCTATTACGCAATGTGAGTCCTCATAAAGGAAAAACTTTTCTAAAATTGTCCTGCAATAGAATTCAGACATAATTTGCTGGTCTCATGAAGCAAAAAATGAAGTGGACGCAGCAGTGTAAAGGGCAGGGGTTGTTGGGACTAGCTATGTGGAATTACAAACACTAGGCACATGTCGAAGTTCTTTACCCTGTCGCCTGGGGACACAGGCTTGGCAGCAGCTCCGCAGTCAGACTCAGAGATGGCCGCAGCGCAGACTCGCACTCACTCTGTCTCCAGAACCAGGTGTGGGAATCGGGATCACTGTCATCTTGTGGCAAGTCGCCGGGCCGGTGCAAGCATTTTTGTCCACTCAGGTGAAGGTACGTTTTGGTGCCCCCCCCCATTAGTGCCATGCCATGTCAATCACCGTAGAGATAATATTCTCTATCGGGAGTGTTTGGTGTCCTCACGCATTGCCAATCTATGCTGTGCCTGGTGCCCTTCCTGTGCCACAAGGCCAATCTACGCAGTGAGTGGTGCCCCTCCTTTGACAAAGTGGCACAGGAGAGCCAGCAGGCACCGCATTGATTTGCAATGTGGCACAGGAGGGGCGCCAGGCAATGCATAGATTGTCACTGCAATCTATGCTGCACCTGGTGCCCCTCCTGGGACACAGTGCCAATCTGCACCTGGTGGTGCCCCTTGGTCCTGCTGTGTCAATATACCCACATATTTCAGAAAGCCTGCCACTGCCAGTGATTCCCTGCGACCCTGCTACCGACCACTCACTCTGTGGCTGTGGTCCACCATCCAACTCCAGGTCCTCGTCCTCTAATGCATTTCACCCCCCCTTTAGTTCCCTCTCCCCCTTTATTCATTTCACCCCCTTAAATTAATTTCATAACCCCCCCCCCTTCCTTAGGGCCAGACCAAATGATTCACTCTCCCGTGGCCCTTTTCCATTACCTTGGAGTGTGCAACTAGTAGAATGAGGGAGCAGGGATTATCCCTGCTTCCCTCACTAGCTGAAGCGCCCCAGCATATATTATTTTACACACCCCCTCAGGCCCCAGCATATATTATTTTACACCCCCAGGCCCCAGCATATATTATTTTACACCCCCAGGCCCCAGCATATATTATTTTACACCCCCCCATGCCACAGCATATATTATTTTACACCCCCAGGCCCCAGCATATATTATTTTACACCCCCCCATGCCCCAGCATATATTATTTTACACCCCCCAGGCCCCAGCATATATTATTTTACACCCCCAGCATATATTATTTTACACCCCCCCCAGGCCCCAGCATATATTATTTTACACCCCCAGGCCCCAGCATATATTATTTTACACCCCTTAGCACATCAACTGCCATGATTCAACCCCCCTCCATTTTCCCCTCCCCAGGAACATCTAGAGCAGTACCCCAGATTAGCTCTTTCACTCCCCCCCAGTGTACTCCCCCTTCCTCTTCTCATCAGCAGCATCCAGATGCAGGTCACACCTTAAAAAAACAAAAAAAAAACATTTCCAGACCTGTACCTCCATGTACCAGGTCTTAGGCTGGAGTTTGTCCCTCAGCCTCCTCTGCTCCCCATCAGCCTCCAAGCATGCACTGAGTGCTGCCACGGCACAGGATGATGATGGGGGAGGGGGAGGAGCCATACTCGGAAGTTCTCCCAGCACCTTGTGGAAAGGGGGGGACGCAGCGAGCAGACACAAGGAGAGTGCGGCAGGACCATCAGCTGAGCAGGAATCCAACGCGATATGGATTTTTTGTACCCCGCACCCCAGCACCAGTGTGCCTGGGAGTGTGACCCATCGCACGAGGCGGTCTATGCTACTGGTGGCGTTGGCGCCCCCTCAGTTTGGCACCAGGCCAGCAGAGTGCTGCCTTACTTTAACGCCGGCCCTGCAAGTCGCACTGTGTGACCTCACACAGCACACACGTGTCACGTGCCTGCGGCCACATCCGGGCACGTGACTGGACCTCGCCGGCATCCGGGCATGTGACTGGGCCTCTGGCCAACCACACGCAGAGGCGTGTGAGTCAGCCGGGAGAGGCTGCAATCACATGCTGGCCGCGAGAGCTTCTCCACTGCAGATCATTCCACGCAGTCTGCCCGACCGGCCCGGGTCCATTACAAACACAGTCACCAACCATGCGGTACATGATGCGTTCCCGCAGCGTTCCTGCTGCGGGAAAAGTGCGGGAACGCCGTTCCGCCGCGTTCCCGCTGCACTCGAGCCCTGGATGTAACACTCGGAATGTTCCTTTTAATCAGAAAAGTAACTGTATACAAATAATTATGTGATATTTACTATTGTGAATCCTGTGCAAAATTTTCTGGAGCGTTCATTATGAACATATCAGTTTCACGTCATTTCAAATGTTACCAAGGAATCGTACATTAGCAAAGCTACAGTATATGCTGTGTCCCATTATAACATACAGAATCGGATTAAATGTTCATGTATTACTGGTTTATAGAATTAAATAAAAGCATTTCTGATTTTCAGGGTTCAGAATTAGGATAATCTCATGATAAAATCCTCTAAAGGAATGACGTAGTCAGCCTATCCACAAATTATTTAATTGCTATCAAAGTGTAACAACCAAACTGAGGCACTACCCTTCCTCTATTCAAAACATCACTACATAAAGGTCAAAATAGCCAAACCAGAAAAATTCTCCCATTTATTACACTTAAGACAAATCGGCTATTTGGTCTAGATTGTTCTCTTTTCCTGCCAGTTCTCCTGAGTTTCACCTTATAGTGAATAGACCTGTATATGTTTAATTGTATTTTTAAAACTTTCGTGCGCACTTATTTTGTTGTTTGTTTTGGTTTATTAATATATTCTATTAAAGGTTATGTTTTAAGAGGACTCTGTTAGGGTTATTCAAAGAGAATTGAAAAGTCACCGCACGTTCGGTGACTTTTCGTTCTCTTCAATTCGGTGCGATTTGGCGACCCTGCGGTATATTCAACCACAGGGCCGTCGTAGTGCAAGGAAAAGCCACCGCAAATCCACCGAACACTCACCGAAACCTGCAAAAACATCTGGATTAACCCCGCCGAACATGCCGGAGAAACCCGAGCAGGAGCCGATCACAGCGCAGAGCAGCCGCCGGAATAAGCCGACACCGCAGACGAATGGAGTGAAAAAAAACAACCAATACGCTTGAATGTTTGAAAAGTGAACGCTGTTTGCAAAGAAACTACAGAACGAAAAATGTCTGAAATTGACATATAAGATCCAATGAATGATAATAAAAAGGTATGTTACAGGAAAAAGAAAAAAACGATTAAAAAAAACGGGGAAAAAAATTGCTAAAAAAATCACAAAAAATGCCTAAAAGATCTTGAAAAATCTAAAAATAAAGAGTCTTTTTCCTGCAGAATAAAATAATAAACGGTTTATTAGATATTGGATTAAAACGGGAATATTTTTAACATTGAAGCCTATGGGATTCTCCTGAATAAACCTGTCGAATGAAACCACCGAATGACAGGACATTTCGGCAACTTTTCCCTGCTGGTTTTTGTTCTCTGAATAGCCGAAGCATTGCTTCTCTATGGGGAATGGGGATTTCACTGCCCTCGAACAGGCACCGCATGTGCAGGCAAATCGCCAACATTTGCTGAACTGCCTGCTCTCTGGATAGCCGAATGGCCAGGAAAGGTAACCGAACGCTGAATTTCAGCATTTAGTTACCTTTCGCCAGCAATTCGGATCATTTTGAATAATCCTGTATGAATAGGATGACCATCCAAGTTATGGAGTAATAATCTCATGAAAAACAGTAAGCCGACAAGAAGATATCACATTATGCAATTTCATATGTTGGCAAAACAAATTAATGAAACCATCTGAGAAATAATTTTCTCAAAATGCCATAAAATAGATTCATTTGGCATACAATGCAAGAATCTTATCCAGAAGGGAGGGAAATCATTATAGCTTTAATCCAGTCTGCTGTCAGTTTACATACATGGTTTAAATGCACATTCAAGAGCATACAGCACTTTCTTATGATACCATAAACCTTGTTGCAAATACAGTCCGTTTTGGAAGTTAATGTCTGTGTTTGTATAGATACCATCAAGCTAATTTCTCTAAAAGAACATGATGCTTTATATATATATTAGTACCATTAAATCAGCATTTTTTTAATATATACGGTGACAATAAATCAGCATTTTTGACATTCTTCAAACTAACTTCATTAATAGCAAACACATCATGTTAAAAAGAATCAAATCTTGTTATGTTAACACTTAACTGAAATGTAGAAAAGTAACTTTGCTTATAGAGTTTTATTCTTAAATAGATAAATGTGCAAATATACATATTTTTTTAATTAAAAATAATGTATATTTGCACATTTTTAATTTATTCATCTTTTTACAGAAAACGTGTTGGGAGGTTGCAGACTCTGCATCATGACCGTTATCTTCAATTTCAAACAGTCTGCCCTTTATTATAAGCATACATATTATTAGCACTCCTTTATAGGAGAATTCTTAAAGTCAAAATATTAGCAATGTAGTTTCTTCAAAAGTGTAACAGAATGTAAAAATTACACATGTATGTAAACATAATAATGGAGAAAGAAACCTACATTCTGTATATATATATTACCACACTTACAGGTTTATTCAGAGAGTCGGTGACATTTCAGCGCTGTCCCGTTCCCTGCACTTTGGCAAGTTAGATTCCCGACCCAGAGGTGCAGGGAACAAGCCGCCGAATGCATCCGAAAAACCGACGCAAAACGGCCGAATTTATCTTAAAAAACACTGAATCGATCCGCTAAGCCTCCGAAAACCCGCTGAATCGATTCGAAAAGCACTTGAAAAAATACCGAATTGATCCGAACAAAGCCGACGACCTACCGACCAGAGTGCTGACCAGCCACCGGTAAAGCCAACCTACAAGTAAAAAAGAAAACACACACAACCCGCAACTTTTAAAAGCAGTTTGTAAAAACAATTACTGCACGAAAATGCCTGAAAATAATATATGAAGGTCCTATAAATAATAATCAAAAGATCTGTTACAGAAAAAAAACCACCATTTAGAAAAAAAATAATAATCGTAAAAAATTTCGGCAGCAAAAACCCCAAAAATGCCTAAAAATTCCTGAAAAATAAAGAGACTTTTTGTTGGAAGTGAAATCAATAAACAGTTGAAAAAAATAAAATATTTAAGAAAAACTGGGAATATTTTTTACATTGAAAACCTATAGGATTCGCCTGATTAAACATATCGAATGAAACCACTGAAAATCAGGACATTTCACTGACATTTCGGTGCTGTTCGGTGTCCTTTGAATAGAGTAAACATTACTTCTCTATAGCGAGTTCACTGCTGTCGAAGATCACCGTATCTCACTGGCAATTCGCCAATATTTGGCAAACTGACAGCTTTTTGAAAAGCCGTATGGCCACGAAATTGCACCGTACAGGGAAATTCACAGTTCGGTGCAATTTCGAGGCCTGTTCGACTCTCTTTGAATAACCCTGTAAATATCTCACAGGGTACATTTCTAATACAATATTACATTTTGGACTATGACTGCAAAGTATAAAACAGCAAAAATAAAATTTTACAATACTTGGTAATTAATAGATGAGCAAACACAAATGTGAGCCATAATTATTTCCTGTAAACATTTGCAAATATTAATTCTGAAGATATTAGTCAGAGAAAAATAAATACACAACCAGTTACATTATTCATATAATGTGTCTATTGTGACAAATAATACTGTTTAAATAAAAAAGAAAATATTTGAGGTAGACCTGGCAAGTAAGATGTATTTATTGATCTGCTTACTGGTGCCTCCAATTCTCACATATTCATCTTTGTAAATTCAAATGCAGACAGAAGGTAACACAAGCCCACAATTGATCCCTATTTCAGAACAATAAGGGTGAACAACCGTTAGCTTCAGATTATGCAGGTTTACATGCACAACATCAATACATGACACAAGTAACAAATAACAATCTTTAAAACTGGATTTTTCCATGTTCACATGTAACAACAAAACCATCTAAAATGTTACTCACTTATGCATGTATAATATTTTTTGACTGACAGGATTATTTAATTTTTTTTGAGAATGTATTTTACCAGGAAGGATATATTGAGATTTCTCTCGTTTTCAAGTATGTCCTGGGTGGCGAGTATGTACCGTTAGGTGTCTTGCCCAAGGACACTAACTGGAGAGGTGCTCTTGCCGGGATTAGAACCTGTGTCTCCACTGTTATAGAGCAGTGGTGTAACTTCTACTCCACCCAGTCGGTACCGATTGAATGAGTACTTGAGGTTTATTTTTATTTTCCTTGGCATTGCTTGTCATGGTGCAGCATTTTAGTTATTCATCTCCTATTTGAGTCAGAACCGTATCTATGGTTTTAATTTATCCAGGTTTAACCATAATGGTTGAATGCATTAGTTTTGAACCCTTCTTGACTGTCAGGGACTTAACAGGAATAGGAGCCCGGGATGTAGAGATGATGCACACCCTTTCTGAAACCACACTATTCTATGTGTCCAGGTGTAATAAAGCCACTGGTTAGTGGTAGTGCGCACGTAGCAGAAAAATTGAGGAAATCCAAAGGGTAATCCAGGAGGTCCACGGTCGAGGCAGGCATTAACCTCCCTCGCGGTCTGTTTTTTTTTTTACATTTTCATGTCAAAAAGGGCTCTATTTATTTATTTATTAATTTTCTTGCCCCCCCTTAGCAGCATCCCAAGTGTTGTTCAGGGTTAAACTCCTATGCTGGAAGCAGTAACCCTGAGCAACACTCGGAATGCCGCTGGATACATTACCGCTCCCTCGATGTCCCCGCAGTCTCCTCCGGCGATCGCGACCCTCATACTTCCTGGTTCCATTCTCGCGAGAAGGAATTCGGGAAGTATGAGGTTGCGATCACCGGAGGAGACTGGGGTGATCAGCGAGGGAGCGCAGGGAGAGGTAATGTATACAGCCCGAGTGTGTCTCGGGGTTACTGCTCTCAGGAACACCGTCAGGCTGGGTTTGGCAAGAATAATGAAGATAAAAGCCTGTGTCAGACGAGTCAGAGAATCAATCAATCAGAGCCCGCTCAGGAGTTCTGGACCACAAGGGAGCACAAAATAACTCAGCTCCTGCAGACTGGAGCAAGGGATTTACATAGGTAAATTTGTCAGGTAACGTTGTCAGTTTTCTGATGATCCTCAATGAATGGCCAACCTAATGAGTGGCTAAGCATCATGGAAGATGTAGTTCCAAAACATCAGAAGGGCCTAGGTTGCATACAACAGGCCTAGAAGGTTGTCCAGTCAAAGTTTCCACCACCTTAACAAAGATATAACATGGATCTTCAAAAAGTCCCTAGCATAGTTTTATGGCTTCATGGAAAAAAACAGCTGTTAAGAATGCACAAAGGCTCAAAACTGCAGAAATCCTCCAAAACAGAAGTCTGCCAAAGGTACCTTAGGGACCCTTACTTGTGGGAGCTCATACATCAGATATGTAAACATTGAACCCAAAATATATTGAGACCGTCAGCAATCCCAGGGTGTCTAACTCTAATGCCACGTGTGTCTTTTTTCACTAGCGTTTTCCATGCTAATCCTCTACAGATACTAACAGGTGTATTCATTAAACAGTGAAGTCAGGAGAATTGGCAGGAGAAGTGAAAATTCTAGGTCAAAATAGCTAAACCAGAAAAATTCTCCCATTTTTCTAACTTTCCAAATCGGCTATTTGGACTAGATTGTTCTCTTCTCCTGGCAATTCTCCAGGCTTCACCGTTTAGTGAGTAGACCTGTAAATGTTCTCTATTTTCAACACATTTCTTAAGACACAAACCTGAGTTTTGCTTACTTCTAAATTAAAGTAAATGGTAGTGATGGCAGGGCAGACAAACTATGCTCTTGCAAATAATGTCTGGACTCTAAATAGAAAGTGTCAGGATTCAGTGCTTACTGGCAGTTGGTAATTATTTGCCTGGATTAAGAACCAATTATTGCACAGACAGCACAACAACATATCCTTCAAAAATGTTTCATGGTTTAGGTATGCTTGCAACAAAATTAGCATTTTAGCAAAATAATCCCAAAGAGATCTATAATATTGTCCTTAAAGTGACACCCCAAACATTAGATTAACACTATATGCTTAAGGCATAGCTATGGTCCAATAGGTTTGCTGTCAGTGGCTCCATTCATCATTGACATTAAAACGGTAATTATTACACTTCGACATATAAAATCCAAATAGCTTTAGCAGCTATCGCACTGTTTATACAATTTAGCAAGAGCTATGCAAAATGTCGCTAAGTGTGTTGTGGTCGTGCACCTTATCAGCTGTAAAAGGTGACCCCTCCAGTTCCTTTTCACTCTAAGGAAGCCATTGTAGCTAAATCACTGTCTAAAATATTAATTTATGGGAGTTAAATTATCATTAAACATTTTTCTGCCCCACCCCCTATAACTGTAAGCATGAAAAAACACAGAATTGAGCTTCTACATGTACATACGTTTGTTTTGTACAAGAAGTATAAGCAACCTCCATTTTTCCTAATGACGAGCAAATAATGAACAAGACTAACAGGGTTATTCAAAGAGAATCGAAAAGTCACCGCACGTTTGGTGACTTTTCGTTCTCTTCAATTCGATTCCGCAATCACATTCCGCCGACCCTGCCGTGTATTCAGCAAGCACCACGGGGCCATCGAAGTGCAGGGAAAAGCCGCCGCAAACCCGACAAAAAGTCACTGCAAAAACCCGGCGAATGGACGCCGAAAACTGGAAAAACATCTGGATTAACCTGCCGAAAATGCCAGAAAAGTCTGAGCAGGAGCCGATCACACGCAGCGCAGCTGCCGGAGAAAGCCAACACCGCAGACGAATGCAGTGAATAAATTAGAAAAACAGTTTGCTTGAATGTTTGAAAAGTGAAACCCTGTTTGCAAAGAAACTACTGAACGAAAATGTCTGAAATTTCAATATGAGGTCCAAGGAATGATAATAAAAAGGGCTGTTACAGAAAAAAGAAGTAAAGTTAAAAAAAATAAAAAAAATAGGAATTTAAAAAAAAATAAAAAAAAAAATGCTTAAAATATTCAAAAAAAAATCTATTAATAAAGAGACTCTTTACTGCAGAATATTATAATGAACGGTTTATTAGATGTTGAATTAAAACGGGAATATTTTTAACATTGAAGCCTATGGGATTCGCCTGAATAAACCTGACGAATTAAACCACCGAATGACAGGACATTTCGGGAACCTTTCACTGCTGTTTTTTTCTCTCTGAATAGCCGAAGCATTGCTTCTCTATGGGGATTTCACTGCCCTCGAACAGGCAACGTATGTGCAGGCAATTCGCCAGGATTTGGCGAATTGCCTGCTCTCTGGATAGCCAAATGGCCAAGAAAGGTAACTGTCACGGGATGGCTCAGCACCCTCAGCCAGGGGCGGTGCAGTGACAGTGGTGACATGGACACTTGGGTGTGGTGGCACGCACCCCGTTTTACCAGTATTTTTATTTAGATGTGATTATTGTGTGGTGTAATAAAGTGTTCCCCGTTGGTTTATTGTGTAATGTATTTTCCCTTTGTTGGCCTTGCTCGCCGCCATTTTCCGATTCTTGTGGCGCAGTCAGAATTCTCGATTCGGAAAATGGCCGATTCGAACCATCCGGTTCGAATCGTAAAATGGCCGATTCGGACCATCCGGTCCGAATTGGCGACTCCCTGAAGGCCAAGGGCCAATGGGTCCTGGGAGGGCGGGCAAGGAGTCCCATTGTATTCTAATTCATGTGAAGTTGATAAATGCTTGAACCGTGCATCCAGCTTTGACTGATGTGACTTTGTCTCCGCCGCATTTTCGTATCTGAGAATCCCTCGTGGTCTCAGGGTGCGGCGTTCCCGATCCGAAGCGAACCGAGCGCTCTGTGCCTGCATCAAGGATCAGGGCAGAGGCGCAGCGGAAGGTGCTTCGGTTCCCAGCACGAGAGATCCGAACCGAAGGGAGCGGCCGTGTACCGCGCCTCGGTATTGCGGTAAGACCCGAACTCTCCACTGGTCCCGCCAGTTCCGAAACTCCCTTCAACCCCGATCCGAAGCTCCCTCCAGACCCGATCCGACCCTCCATCCCTTCCCGAACCGAAAAGTCCGCCGCCCAAGATCCGAAGAGACACCCGCCCCCGGATCGGAAACATTTCCCCATAAGATCCGAAACGTTTCCCCATAAGATCCGAATCTTCCTCCGCGGCTACCAGAGCCGATTTCCACAGACGTCCCACACCCGCAAGGTCAGTGAACCAGTTGCTCGGGACGCTGAGTGCTGTATGGCTCAGTGGTCGGACTGGTTCTAGGCAGGAGTCCCCTCCACCGCCCGCTAACCCTTTCCTAGGGTCACGCCAGGCCGCACGAGATGCCGGGTGCGTGTCACTCGGTAGTCGGGCCAGCGGTAAGCGACGGGGTCACGCAGATTGAGCACACCCGCAGGCGGACAACATCTCCATTCCGTCATACTGGTGGCAGCGGTGGGATCGCTCTCTGCAGACCCCAGGGGACCCTCATCATGGCCGGGTATAGTGCATACAAGCGGGACGTCCTGCGTGGCATGCTGGAGAATCGGGGCGGTGTCCCGGGCTCCAAGAGTCGGGAGACCCTGATGGAGGAATTGAAGAGGATGGATCAGGAGGCGGCGTTCGCGGCGTTGCCTGCTGACACAGCACCGGCAACCGTCCCCGCAGAGCCCGAAGATAGTGAATTCTGCCGGAAGATGCGGGAGCGGATCTCCATGATGGGTCCGGCCCCATCGGAAGCGGAACTGAGGAATCTGGGTCGAGAACTCGGTCAGGAAGAGGAGAGAGAGAGAGAGCGGGTGCACGAACTGCGGCTGGCCGAAGTGCGAAGTCGGCGGAGTAGCCGCTCTCCGTCAGATCGATTCTCCGGGCGGAAAGTGCCGTTCCAGGCATTCAAGGAGTTTCGGGAAGCCGAGGAGGAAATAGAAAGCTACCTCCAAGACTTTGAGCGCCTGTGTCGGGTGCATGAAGTGCACCGCGCCGACTGGATACGGATCTTGGCAAGTAAGCTGACCGGTCGGGCCGCCGAGGCCTATCGTACGGTGCCGGACGACGAGGCCACCAGCTACTCGCACGTCAAGCAGGCGCTGCTGAGTAGGTACGCCGTGACCCCCGAAGCCAGCCGGATGAAGTTCCGGAATTCCCGCCGGCCCAGCGGCGCCACTCACGTGGAGTGGGCCCATCGGTTGCAGAGGGATCTGCGCACCTGGCTCTCGGGAAGCCAAGCGGAGACGGTGACCGAGATCACCCAGCTGCTGCTGCTCGAGCAGTTTTTCGAGCACACACCCTCCGCTATCCGAGAGTGGGTGCGCGATAAGAAACCCCATACGGTGCAACAAGCGGCCACCTGGGCCGACGAGTACACGGACACCCGGAAGCTGCCGGGGGGAGAGCGGACCCCGGCCGGTCGCCCAGCTTTGCCCCCCCACCACTTCCACTACCTCCACCACCAGCGGTCCGAGCGCCAGTAGCACGGGCCCCAGCCGGCCCACCAACATGGCTAACGTCCGATGTTACGGGTGCAACCAGGAGGGGCACTACAAACAACATTGTCCCAACCGACCGGAATTGACCCGGCCGGCCGGCAGGCCATCGCCGGCGGCCCATTGCTGCGACGCTGGAGCTCCGTGGCCGGAGGCCCCGGAGGAATGGTGGGAGCAGCTGCACGAGGCCGACCCTGTGCAAGCCGCCGCGGATGACAACCGCCGTCACCACCGCCAGGCGGTGTGGATAAACGGGCGGCCCGCGGAGGGGCTGCGGGACTCCGGGGCTACCATCACCCTGGTCCGGCCTCACCTGGTTCCGCCGAGCGACCGCCTGCAAAGCACTGTAGCGGTACGGGTGGCGGGAGGAAAAGTGCTCCGGCTTGAGACGGCTCGGGTGCATCTGGACTGGGGGAACGGGGAGAAGGAGGTGCGGGTGGGGTTGCTGAGGCAACTGCCGGCCGAGGTGCTCCTGGGGAACGATCTGGGGCAGCTCATTTCCTCTTACTCCACAGATGCAGCTACCCCGGTAACCACTAGGCAACAGAGCCAACGCCACGGCAGGGGCACTCCGAATGGGACCCAGGTGAGATCTCAACCAAAACCACTCCGACCCCCAAACCCCCAAACCTCCCCGACCTTCCCGACCCCCCAACCGGTACCGACCCCCCAGACCCTCCCGACATCCCAAACCCCTCGGACCTTCCCGACCTCCCAGATCGCCATCACCTCTCACACTTCGACGGGACCCGATTCCTTCCCTTCCACCTGTCCTCCCTTCCCCGTGGAGTACCCCGGAGACGCTTCGCCACCAGACTCAGACCGACCCCACATTACAGGGCTACCGGGACCGAGCTGGTCAGGGTCTGGACGGCCAGGGGAAAGACAAGGTAGAGTGGGAGGATGGGTTGCTGTACCGGTACACCGTGAGGGAGGGGGCCAAGAAGAAGCAGATCCCGCAGAAGCAGTTGGTGGTGCCTCAGGGCCCGAGGCAGGAGCTTCTGCGCTTGGCCCATGACATTCCCCTGTCAGGCCACTTAGGCCAGACGAAAACCCGGCACAGGTTGGCGCGCGCGTTTTACTGGCCCCGCCTTAGCAACGACACCCGCGACTACTGCCGCACCTGCCCAGTTTGCCAGAAAGCTGGGAAGGCTGGGGACCACCCGAAGGCGCCCTTGCGGCCCATGCCCATTATCCAGGAGCCCTTTAGCCGGGTGGCGGTTGACATCGTAGGGCCGTTGCCACGGCCCAGTGCCACCGGTAAGAGGTACATTCTTACCGTAGTGGATTATGCCACCCGGTATCCCGAGGCTGTGGCCTTGGCCAACATCCAAGCGGACACCGTAGCGGACGCGCTCCTCAGGGTGTTCACGAGGGTAGGGTTTCCCCGAGAAATCCTATCCGATCAGGGTACCCAGTTTACCGCTGAGCTCACCCAACAGCTCTGGCGTCTCTGTGGCGTTAAGGCACTGCACAGCGCCCCGTATCACCCCCAGACCAACGGGCTGTGCGAGCGGTTCAATGGGACCCTGAAGCAGCTCATCCGGGCTTTTGTGCACGAGAACAGGGATTGGGAGAAGTATCTTCCCCACTTGCTGTTCGCCTACCGGGAGGTTCCTCAGGAATCCACCGGGTACTCCCCCTTTGAGCTGCTGTACGGACGCCGGGTACGAGGACCACTGGATCTGGTTAGGGCTCAGTGGGAGGGGGCACCGGAGGAGGATGGGGTTCCTGTGGTGGAGTATGTCCTGAAGCTCCGGGAGCGCTTGGCGGACCTCCAGGGGTTCGTGCAGGAGAACATGGAGACGGCCCAGGCTCAGCAGAAGGCGTGGTACGATCGCGCTGCGTGCAGCCGCTCGTTCTGTGTGGGACAGAAGGTTCTGGTGTTAAA
The DNA here is from genome assembly GCA_009667805.1 of Leptobrachium leishanense. Classification (NCBI taxonomy): domain Eukaryota; kingdom Metazoa; phylum Chordata; class Amphibia; order Anura; family Megophryidae; genus Leptobrachium; species Leptobrachium leishanense. The sequence continues at coordinate 256,783,437 of CM019067.1, forward strand.
ACCACAGCGGCAGAACAAGCTGCAGGCGGCCTGGCAAGGTCCCTACAAGGTGGTAACCCAGTTGGGGGATACCACCTATGTGGTTGTTAGCTGCGCAGACACCAGAATCCAGCGGACGTTCCACGTCAATATGCTGAAGGCCTTCCATGAGCGGCCGGAGACGGTGGACGCCATATGCGCGCCGGCGGCCGAGGAGATGGAACCGTTCCCTCTGGAAGAACTTCCGGGGGTAGCCAAGCGGCCTTCCGGGGTGGATCAAGTGCAGCTGGGGGAGGAGTTAGGACCCGAGAAACAGGCGCAGGCGCGGCAGCTGCTTCTCACCTACCCGGGGGTTTTCTCGGCTCTCCCGGGATATACGGACCAGGCTGTCCATCAGGTGGACACGCCCGGTCAGAAACCACTCCGACAGCCCGCCTACCGGATCCTGGAAGCAGTCCGCGAGTCCATGCGGGCCGAGATCCGGGAGATGTTGGAGCTGGGGGTCATTGAACCATCGGCCAGCCCATGGGCGTCGCCCGTGGTCCTGGTGCCCAAAAAGGACGGTACCACCAGGTTCTGCGTCGACTATCGGCGGATAAACGACTGTACTATTACGGACGCTTATCCGATGCCCCGAGTCGACGAGTTGCTAGACCAGATCTCCGGGGGTCATTTTTTGACCACGGTGGATCTGTGCAAGGGGTATTGGCAGATTCCCCTTGCCGAGGAGGCGACCCCGAAGTCGGCCTTCATCACCCCGTTCGGCCTGTACCAGTTTCGAGTCATGCCGTTCGGGATGAAGAACGCCCCTGCTACCTTCCAGCGGTTAATCGATCGCCTCCTCGATGGCCTCCAGGGATTCGCTTGCGCGTACCTGGATGATATAGCCATCTATAGCCAGACCTGGGAGGAACATCTGGATCATGTAGGGACTGTTCTGGGCCGGATTAGAGACGCCAACCTGACCCTGAAGCCGGAGAAATGCAAAGTGGGGATGGCCGAAGTGCAGTATCTGGGCCACCGGGTGGGGTGCGGGATACAACGGCCAGAGCCCGCGAAGATAGAGGCTATCCTAGATTGGCCCCCCCGGTGACCAAGACCCAGGTCCTCGCCTTCCTGGGCACCGCGGGGTACTACAGAAAATTTGTACCCCATTACAGTGACCTGGCCAAACCCCTGACTGATCTGACCAAGAAATCCCTGCCCCGCCAAGTCCTGTGGTCCCCGGAGTGCGAACAGGCCTTTCGGCAACTGAAGGCCGCCTTGACCCAAGCTCCCCTGCTGGCAGCTCCCAACTATAACAAACGTTTTGTTGTCCACACAGACGCGTCCATGTTCGGACTGGGAGCTGTCCTGAGTCAAGTGGGGGACGACGGGGGGGACCATCCGGTGGCGTTCATTAGCCGGAAGCTGTTGCCACGAGAGGTGGGGTATGCTGCAGTGGAGAAGGAGTGCCTGGCCCTGGTCTGGGCCCTACGGAAGCTCCAACCCTACGTCTACGGTCGGTCCTTCACCGTGATGACCGACCATAACCCCTTGGTATGGCTCAACCGAGTGGCGGGGGAGAACGGCCGCCTGTTGCGGTGGAGCCTGGCTCTCCAACCCTTCAACTTTTCAATCCAGTATCGGCCCGGGTCGCAGAACGGTAACGCAGATGGGTTATCGAGACAGTCGGCCCGGGAACCAGGGGATTGGGGAGCCCCGACTACCTCGGTACGACCCGGTGGGGTCCAACCGAGTGCGTCGGACCTTGGGGAGGGGGAGTGTCACGGGATGGCTCAGCACCCTCAGCCAGGGGCGGTGCAGTGACAGTGGTGACATGGACACTTGGGTGTGGTGGCACGCACCCCGTTTTACCAGTATTTTTATTTAGATGTGATTATTGTGTGGTGTAATAAAGTGTTCCCCGTTGGTTTATTGTGTAATGTATTTTCCCTTTGTTGGCCTTGCTCGCCGCCATTTTCCGATTCTTGTGGCGCAGTCAGAATTCTCGATTCGGAAAATGGCCGATTCGAACCATCCGGTTCGAATCGTAAAATGGCCGATTCGGACCATCCGGTCCGAATTGGCGACTCCCTGAAGGCCAAGGGCCAATGGGTCCTGGGAGGGCGGGCAAGGAGTCCCATTGTATTCTAATTCATGTGAAGTTGATAAATGCTTGAACCGTGCATCCAGCTTTGACTGATGTGACTTGTCTCCGCCGCATTTTCGTATCTGAGAATCCCTCGTGGTCTCAGGGTACGGCGTTCCCGATCCGAAGCGAACCGAGCGCTCTGTGCCTGCATCAAGGATCAGGGCAGAGGCGCAGCGGAAGGTGCTTCGGTTCCCAGCACGAGAGATCCGAACCGAAGGGAGCGGCCGTGTACCGCGCCTCGGTATTGCGGTAAGACCCGAACTCTCCACTGGTCCCGCCAGTTCCGAAACTCCCTTCAACCCCGATCCAAAGCTCCCTCCAGACCCGATCCGACCCTCCATCCCTTCCCGAACCGAAAAGTCCGCCGCCCAAGATCCGAAGAGACACCCGCCCCCGGATCGGAAACGTTTCCCCATAAGATCCGAAACGTTTCCCCATAAGATCCGAATCTTCCTCCGCGGCTACCAGAGCCGATTTCCACAGACGTCCCACACCCGCAAGGTCAGTGAACCAGTTGCTCGGGACGCTGAGTGCTGTATGGCTCAGTGGTCGGACTGGTTCTAGGCAGGAGTCCCCTCCACCGCCCGCTAACCCTTTCCTAGGGTCACGCCAGGCCGCACGAGACGCCGGGTGCGTGTCACTCGGTAGTCGGGCCAGCGGTAAGTGACGGGGTCACGCAGATTGAGCACACCCGCAGGCGGAACAACATCTCCATTCCGTCATAGTAACCGAATGCTGATTTTCAGCGTTCGGTTCCCTTTCGGCAGCCATTCGGATCTCTTTGAATCACCCTGTAAATTTAGAAAAGGAACCTCTAATAATTCTAACCACTCATTCTAGTGTTTGTCTTCAAACAGTTAGAAAAATGATTCACACGCAGGGCTTTTAATGCTTCAAGAGCAACCTGAAGATTAGGCAGCTCTGAGTGAGGATGATGATGATCAACAGGGCTGCTGGACACAACCTCCTTTGGGAGGAGCTATTCTCCATTACCCCATTCTGGTCATGCCACTTCCTGTTCTGCTTGAAAAACTCCTATTCCCCTATTTATTACATATAGATTTCCATTTAATAGTTTGCAAACACCATCAGAAATGCATAAACATAAATCTCTGAACTTGACAGCCCTGGTGATAATAAAATATACAGGATTATTCAGAGAGCGATGAAAAAGCAGGAGAATGGAAAATTCTACGTCAAAATAGCCGATTTGGAAAGTGAGATGAATGGGAGAATTTTTCTGGTTTGGATATTTTGACCTAGAATTTTCCATTCTCCAGCCATTCTCCTGCTTTTCATCTCTCTTTGAATAACCCTGTATGTGTTGTTGCTTACAGTGTAAATTATTAATAGGATTAAAAAATGATTATAGTAAAGAAAGAAAATGCTTTCTGCGATGAGACTTCTTATAATACGAGACTTAAATATTTTGTATAATAAAACTGAAATGTCATTGACACAACTGGAGTGAAATCAGGGACATGTCTCCATTAAATAACTATCTTCATTAAGCCATTAAGTAGAGCATGCTTTATTATTTTTTAGCACTTTGTACCTAAACCATATTTTATGTCTACCGCTGGTGTCTATCTGCATCTGTTACTTCCTCCTCGAGCCATGTGACATCTCTTCACTGCCAGATGCTTCTTTCAGTCTCTGTGTAGAAATTTAAATGTTAATTATGTAGACGTACAGCGTAAGAATAGAACACCCACAGTTAAATCAGAATTCTAAAATCACATGCAACACATTAAAGAATAAGGGTGTATTCCAATGGAGTCGTTAATAGTGGTGTGCAAACGAAAAAATCCTGTGCAAAGCTGTGGCTCACTGTTAATGGTTCTATGTTGACTGAATCGCTGTACTTGCAGCTTGAGTCTTAATATATCTGAGCCGCTGATCAATAAAAGCAGTCTGGCTGCTGGTATTGGCTAATGGAGTTCATTGGAATCCATGTAGCTTGGTGCAACCCTTCCATAAGTTTGTGTATGCAGGGTCACATAGATACAGTGGAAGAACACTGGGAACTAATTACTAGAAGTCTTTCTCTGATTATGTCCAGAGGAAGTGATCGGTCACGTCACCCTCTGCATGGTGGGGTATAGTGTGAGAGATTTTTGGATGTGATTAAGACACAGGTTTGTTTACCAGCCAGAGCACCTCTCCAGTAAGTGTCCTGGAGCAAGACAACTAATGGTACATACTCGCCACCCAGGACATACTTGAAAAAATCTCACCATATCCTTCCTGGTAAAATACTTTCTCAAAAAAAAATTAAGTGATTTTGCAAAATCACTTAACACCAGGGTATAAGAGCCACGATTCCCTCCAGAATTATGGCTCAAGCCAAGAAGAACAAGTGATGTGGGAAAAGTTCTTTCCTCATCATCTAGCCACAAATTAATGGGCCCCTGTACAAAGTATACAAAGTACAGGAGCCGTTAATTTACAGTAATTTGCTGCAATGTCCAAGCCACTGTCATGTCCCCGCATGGTCCTGGTCCTCGGTGGCCAGAAGCGCCTTCCTCGCTACTCGCTGGCTGGCTGCCAAGTGAAGTAACAGATACCTGTGGCCATGGATCAAAGTCACAAGCGTGGTGCTGCATGATGACGCGGCGACTGCCGAGTTTTAATTCAGACGATTGAGCCATGATTCCTTGCCCTGACATGGTTTTCACTCCTCTCAGTGCTTACTTGCATTTATTGCTAATTGTTTCACCTGTGTATGACTTTGGCTTGTCTGACATTACTCTTCTCTCTCTTAACCCTTTGATACTGGCTGAAACCTGACCTGGTAATCCACCACTGTCAATCCTCTGACTTCCCGATCTGGCATCTGACCTCTGGCACCTGGCTGACAATCCTATCTGGCATCTGACCCTTGGCATATCTCTGACGACCCGAACTGGCATTAACCCTTGATATCTGGCTCACGAACGTGCCTGACATTAACCCCTGGTGTTGATTGTTCTGTTTATGTATACCTATGGTACTGTTTGTGTTTGGTAATATGTAGAGATTCCAGCCACTTAAAAGACCGGCAGTGTAGTATAGCTTGCCTGCGTACAGGGATTATACATTATATGTAGGAGGTATGGGACAGCCACAAGCAAGGTTTGCACAGTTTATCACAATACAGCATTGCTTGTGTTTGTAAAGATTTATTTCTAGTAACCACTCCTTCATTTGCAAACTACTTTTATATGTATTTGCTATTTTTTAGTGGTTGTACAGTTTCCACAGCCATTCTACAATTACTGGGAAAAATACAACCATTAAGGGCTATATTACATAGTTTGAGGTAAAACATTATAGGACCCTCTTACGGGCAGGCGACGATTCATGAGCCATTCCCTTAATGCAGCACTAACCCCCTGGATACTAGCGGTGGCGGTGGCGCGTACCATTTCCTGGAGTCCATAGGACCTCATTGAGGCCTGTGCTGCCTGGTCACGTGACCTGCACGATCTTGCTCTCGCGACCAGGACATTGTAATCCTAAGGCTAATTACTTTTTACGCTTCCCATGTTAAGTAAAGGGAGCGCAAAGTACAGTAAGCTCGCAGAAACTAGCACAATCCTCGATGCGCTAACGGGTTTTTTAACCCGTTAGGGGGGGTCATACGCTAAAGGCATTTAAGCTAGCATGAACGCTCACATATCTGAGTGCAAACACTAGCGTTAAGTTTGTAATAGGGCACAAAAGATTTCTGGAACGCTGAAATGTCACAGATAGAAAACTAATTTGGAATATTAAGAATGGTGAGTAGCTGAATTGAGGCAAGGAGGAAAAATATGTAATAATTGTGATGAGATGTGAAATGGGAAGGAGAATGGGAAATGAAAAAATTATGATGATACAGAGAGGGAACAATGATAACAAAAAGAAGGAGGATAAAGACAAACAAGGAAAGAGATGTTAAAGATATTGGAGAATGAATAATGAGTATGAGGAAAAGACTGATTTAAGGAGTTTAATCAAGAGAGTACTGAATAATACAGAGATGTGGAAGACTAAATAATGAATAGAAATTGTGGGGGAGTGCTGAATATTGATCATAAACAATAGAACAAATAATGCGTATGAGAAGCAGGACTGAAAAATTTGGAGTAGAAGGGAGATCGGAAAGATGAAGGAATAAAGGAAAGGATAATGAAGAAGAGTAAGAAGTATCTGGAAGTTAACAGTGGGAAAACAAAAGACAATGTGTGCATGGGAAATAGTGGTGATAAGAAAAGGAGTTTAGCAAAATCAAAGGTTGAAAGAAGGCTACAGAAAATAGAAACATAGAAAAATGTCGGCAGATAAGAACCTTTCGGCCCATCTAGTCTGCCCAATTACATGGATACTTTACCTGGATTTATCTTTTGTTTAGGATAGCCTTATGCCTATCCCATGCTTGCTTAAATTCAATTACTGTTTTGGCCTCTACCACTTCAACTGGAAGACTGTTCCATGTATCCACCACCCTCTCAGTAAAATAATGCTTCCTGATGTTACTTTTAAACCTTTGCCCCTCTAATCTAAGACTATGTCCTCTTGTTTTGCTACTTTGTTTCCGTTTAAATATACTCCCTTCCTCTACCTTGTGGATTCCCTTTACGTATTTAAATGTTTATATCATATCTCTTCTGTCACGTCTTTTTTCCAAGCTGTACATGTTAAGATCATTAAGCCTTTCCTGGTAACTTTTCTCCTTCAAGCCGTACACCATTTTAGTAGCCCTTCTCTGAACTCTCTCTAAGATGTCTATATCCTTCTGGAGATATGGTCTCCAGTACTGCACACAGTACTCCAAGTGAGGTCTCACCAGTGCTCTGTACAGTGGCATGAGCACTTCCCTTTTCCTACTGCTAATACCTCTCCCTACACAAGCAAGCATTCTGCTAGCATTTCCTGCTGCTCTATACAGCAATATTAATGTTGGTGTGAAAGAGTAATAATTGGAAAATAATCTAAATAAAGGAAGGGTAGTAGAAATAAGACAAGGAAAAGAGAATAGGGCAGGATAAGAAAAATTCGATATGAACATAAGCATACACATGGTGTACTAGTGGCTTACGGGACCAAATTTACTTTTGCATTATTGTGTTATCATAATATCATTTGAAAACCAAAAGCAAAAAAAAAAAGTGGTTTCATTCATTGGTTCTCAACCCTGTCCTCACGTACCCCTAACAGGCCAGATTTTAAGGATTACACTTTTCGGAAATGTAGACAGAATCCTGGAATCACTGAGCAGCAAATCATATCACCTGTGCTGTGCTTCACATATCTGGGAAAACCTAATATGTTAAGGGTACTTGAGGACAGGGTTGAGAACCACTGGTTTAATTACACACATAAAACTGTGATGAAATTAAGTTGACAAATTTAGGGAAGGGTTGTTAAAAGGACAAATTATACTTGAAGTAACAGACACGTAGAGGTTTCTATAAAATGATAAAGATTTTTAACCTATTAACCAACTTGTTTAACATAAGTCCATGCCTGGACCTTGTGTATTTATGGAAATCCATTTTCATTATACATACATTGAACCTGTGCTTCAAATACATATTCAAATATGAAAAGCACAGATTCAAATGTATGCTTTATTTGCCTGGCAGACGTCACAATCTGCTGGCCAAACAAATAGCAGCTCTATTATTATTATTATTACTATTACAGCTCCATAGTACAGCTGGGGACCTGTTTTTTTTATCCAGAAAATAAATGAATTTAATCTGTTTAAACTGTTTTGGCACATTCAGTATCATGCTTTAAATCATGTGTTAAAACGTTGGGTTACATTTTGGATGGCATCAGTAGCTGTCTTCCAGCTGAAGTATACTCAGTCTTGGAATTGAAGGGGTTAAGAAAAATAAAAACTTAAAAATTAATTTGGCCAAATCCTCAAATTCTATGTACCACAAATAAATAATAGCAACTCTAATTATTGAGTTTGGGTTTTTTTCAATTTAAAATTTTATTTTGAGTAAAGGTCACATATACATCAACAGAAGGCCATGTAGGGCCAAAATAAATGGTGAAATAAGCACGTCAACGAGTTAAACAAAAGGAATCTTGGGGGGAGTTTTCAATCACAGCTTGCGGGGAGAAAAAATAAAAAGGGCAAAAAAAAGTGTCTCTAATAAACATAAATGTCCCCAGCTGGGGAACAACAACATAGAGACAGCAGGAGGGTCCCAATAGGGAAACTCAGCATGAGGGGGGGGAATCAAAAAGTCTCAGCTTGAAGGCAGAAAATTGTAGAGTCGCGTCACGTGAGTCTCGGTAGGCGGAGGAAACAAAAAGGCAGCAAAGTAAAGAAGGGGGTCACCGTAAGAGAGGCACGGGCCTGCTTTACCAAAATAAAAAATAAAAATCAAGCAGTCCACCTCAGCCTGTGTCTAATATGTAGGCAGTGTGGGCAGCTCCACCAGGCCACCGAACCACGCGTATATGTCATGGCAGGTCAGCAGTCCCCGGGTCATTCCATCTACAAACAGGGTGGGGGGGTGACCTGACTCCCGGTCTCACCAGTCTCAGCCGCCGCCACTATACCGGTTTCAGCAGCAGGTGGGAGACGGGGGCCCTCCGTCTCCACAATCCGCGGTGTGATCCCAGCCAGGAGCAAGGCCACAAGTAGGCACAGCAGTGAGGCAGACAGAGCCACAGGGTAGGCCCAAGATGGCAGACAGCAGCACCCTTGTGCAGCAACACGGCTGTCATGCTTCCGATCTAAGTCCAGGGGGGGCAGAACAGACCCCGGACAGCACACCTCTGGTGGCCAGCTACACTGGGTCCCCATAAAGGTAAATATGTTGTCTGAAGGTGCTTAGGGTCGTGCAGGACGTGCCGGAGCTCCAGTGACACAAGTCCACCCTCCCCTGCAGCCGGCCACACCCCCGAATATTGAGTTTTTAACTCAAATTTCCTGATTTGTTGGAATGAAACTGCGTTATGTAAGCTGTGCAGTATAAAAAAAAGAGTATATGTGTAGTGCTGGTTTAAAACACTGTTGCTGTAGTACTTATTTTACAAGCACAATGTAAGAGACACTGGACAATGGGACTACGTTTTCCAGCATGCTTTGCGCTGGGAACCGGAAGTGGGTGGGGAGAAACGGGCTTACATCCACAGCCTCGTGAAGGGGAAACCCAGTGTGTGCCGAGGAGCAAGAGAGCAAGACACACGTGAGACAGACAACGATCGTGACCAGGCCGGAGCGCAGATGCGGCCTTGCGGAGCTGGAGATCGGTTTCACCTTACTTTTCAGAGACCTAGCGATCCACCGCTGATAAGTTCATACAAATACCGAGTAGCTGAAGGACCCAGAGTTAGGAGACCACAGATGACCTAATGGGAGTGCAGGCAGTGAGCTGAGCATCTTGTGGCAGAAACAGACAAGCAAGACAAGCGGATCCGGTGGCACAGAGTCCCAGTCAAGCCAAGCGGAGAGACGTCCTGGGTCGAGCAGAGCGCAGAGTATCTGGCGGATGGGTGAGAGGCCTTCCTGGCCACAGTACAAATAATAAAGCACGTTGCAAGTTTGTCTAAACCTACAGGGCCCTAACGTGACTAGTCGAAGACACCTATAAATTATTCACTGGCCAGTTGAATCTTGTACCCGGATACCAACACACGCATACACGTACACCTTTTTGGGACAAAACCTGTACGGGACTCACATTCCAACACCAAAGGGGTTAATATTTATTTTCCTTTTCCGCTACGCGTTTCTCGCATTACAAACAGCTGTAAATATATACTGTATGTATACTGTGCTGCTTTATATATGCCAGTTTATTTGAGATCAGTAAACTATATAACGTATAAAATCCACAACAGTGCTGGTGTATATTTATTCCCTAGTGCGGGGAGACTGACCCGAGGTTTAAATTCAGCGGCTCCTCAGGGAGTGAACACTACACGTGGGGGCTCGTTTCCGGGATCCAGTCTCTGGAAAAACTGCATTTAAAGGGTTAAATATGGATCCAGACACTGCTGCCAAATGGTGTGAGGAGCGCCGTAGTCAAACAGAATTGTGTATAGTCATGAATATTCCTGCAGACACTTGGGCCGAAGATCAGATTCGCCAGGCCGTGGCCGCGCTGACACCAGATCATCGGGGGTTAATCCTGGACATTAAAGAGAACCCAGATACCTCTCACACGTATGTTCTTTTTGAGTGGAGAAAGGGTGTTCCAGTGTGTTTTCATGGCGCGAGCGTGAAGCTGACCGATGAGGTGGAAATTCAACTGATTCAGCCAAGTGCGCCACGTGGCGATCCAGCGAGTGTTCCCGCGCCCAGTCCGCTGGCCATGATCGGGCCTGAATTTACAGTGGCTATTGGAGATTTGCTGGCTAAATGTCAAAGAACAAGCCCTCCGCACACCAACTTTGGTTATCGACGGTTGAGAAACTTTACAGGAAACGTACCAACTCCGGCGGGAGAAGAAACCTTCGAAGAATGGGTAGAACAGGTGATGCAGACTCTGGATGAGTGGGACGTCCCTGAAGCGCAGAAGAAGCAAAGGATTACTGAGAGCTTAAAGAGACCTGCGTCAGAGGCTGTAAGAAACCTAAAATTGAGTAAGAAAGACTGCACTGCTTTAGATTATTTAAATATTTTACAGGAAGTCTTTGGGCGAACGGAAAAGGCTGCGGAGCTCGTGTACCAGTATGAACACACCTACCAGGGGAAAGGTGAGAAAATGACTGAATATATGAGGCGCCTAGATAAGATTCTGCACCAGATACTTCTCAAGAAAGGGGCCGAACCGGCCGAAGTAGATAAAATCCGAATGCAACAGATCCTGAGGGGCGCTCAACCTCTAGATCCGGTAATGCTACAGCTGAGAAGCAGGGAAGGTAACCGAGAATTGAAATACCTGGAACTGATCCGAGCTGTCAGAGAGGAAGAGGCTTTACTTGAAGAAAAATCCTTTAGGAGAGGAGAAAAAGCTTTCGCACATGAGGCATAATGAATGTCTGCAACTTGAAGATGATTCGTTAGACACCTATGGATCCGAAGTGGACGAACAAGAGCGTTTGATTGTTCCTAAATCCACAGAGAATGCTGCAAAAGAACTAACCCTTTCTGCACATAGTGAGTTGCACAAAACCATTAAGAAGGTACAAGAAACTCAAGCGGAATTGCAACAGGCGCATGCGGACCTGTGCCGAGCACCTTTGAAGGTGGCAGAGACACAGACCGATATGCAGAAGTTCCTTGCTGATATGCGGACAACTGGAGTTGCTGTGGTGTCTGACCAGGGTCCTTCAACCAAATCACAGCAAGTAAGTGCGTCTCCGTCCTCAAAGAAGAGATGTTTCAGTTGTGGGGAAATGGGTCATTTCCGCGCACAATGCAAAAGTCAAAAGCCTGAAAGAAATATGGTAGAAGAGCTTCTAAAAGCCTTGGAGGGGCTACTATCTACCTCACCAGCGGGAAACGCCAGAGGGCACAAGTGAAGGAGCAAACTAGGTGCCCGATGGTCAAAACCCGCTCCAAAAATCAAGCCAGGACTGAGAGGCCGAGAGGGCCCAGAGTCTGGCCAACTGCTGAGCCTGCCAGGACTGAAAGAGTCACTCCCTTAGCATCCAGTTCTACGTCATGGGGAAGCAATGCACACCCAAAACCTACACGGGCCAAGAAGAAGGCCAGGGTACAACAAACTGGGTCTAAACTTCCTGTGACTACAGCAAAGTTTCCTGACCAGCTGATAGGTCCTTCTCCCATTGTGCCGATTCAAGTAGAGGGAGTCTACACTAAAGCTCTGTTGGACTTAAGGGCTCAAGTGACATTGATCTACCGAGACTTCTACGAGAAGCACTTGAAGCACATACCTCTACAGAAATTGAAGGACCTGGAAATCTGGGGTATCGGAACTGAGAAACTTCCCTATGACGGATATCTACAGGTGAAGTTAGAGATCGGATCCGAAGTCATCGGACAGTCTGGAGGTTGTGATGCGTTGGCCATTGTGTGTCCTCGGCCTTCAGGGGCAAACAGAAGTTCTATGATAGTGGGGACGAATACTGATCTGGTGCAACGTCTCTTGACTCCTGTGGTACTGGAAGAAGGTTCTACCAAAGGAGTACACCCGATGTTACGTCCAGTCTATCAGAGAATGGTTGAAGAACAGAAGGCACCTGCTGAAGTGGGGCGCCTATGGAGATTGGAAGGAACAGAGAAGGTTCTGCAATCAGGAGAAGTAGCGAGCTTCCGGGCTTCAGTCAAGTTGAACGGATCACCACCAGGTCCCTATGTGGTACTGGAAACCGATTTTAATCATGGGAATGAAGCCGGAGTAGAAGTAATCCCTGAAATAATCTCCACAAGAGTTTTGAAACGAACACGAGGAAGAGTCTCAGTCAGTGTGTGTAATGTGTCTGATTCTCCAGTGGTCCTGAAAGCACGAATGCCTATCGGGCAAGTAGCGTCCGCTACGCCTCTCTCTCCTACCGATTTAGGAGGGGGAGTGGATAAAGAGATTCCAGATGACAGGTTCTATCTAGACTTGTGCACCGATTTTTTTTTCGGTTCGATTCGGTTCGGTTCGTTCGTATTTTGCAAATTTTCGTTTCGGCTCATTTCCGTTTCGTTTCGTTTTTGTATCGCCTTTTTCCGTAATTTCGGAAATTTTTGTGTTTTTCGGAACGTCTGTTCTCCTCGTTTCAAAGTGTCTATTCGTTTTGACGTAAACTAATGGTTTTTCGGGTCCGCTATTTCTGTCGATACGATAATTCTGTCGATACGATAATTCTGCCATTGAGATTTCTCATGTTTTACAAGAAGGATACATTGAGATGGGAATGATACAAAATTACAGAATCAGCGATATAACCAAAAAATATGTTGCCCGAAATTACTGAAATGGAACCGAAATCAGGAATGGAGCCGAAATTACGAATGAAATGAAAATGATTTTCGATTTTACACATTTCTAGTCCATTCGAAAATTCCGAACAAAATTTTGTTTCGTAAAGTTTTCGGAAAATTCGGATCTGAAAAATTTCGTAAAATCGGCTGAATCCGAATGCACGAATCGGGAAATTTCGTGAAAATTCTGAAATTCCGAAACCCGAAACGCACATCCCTAGTTCTATCCTAAGGACGCTCCCATCTCGCCCGAGTGGAAGAAACGTCTTCAGTCCCAAGTCCTAAAGTGGAGGGACTTATTCTCCAAGGAAGAGTTCGATGTGGGCCTAGCCAAGAGTACTAGGCATCGCATTCAACTACAGGAAGACAAGCCGTTTCGAGAAAGGTCAAGACGACTTCCGCTGGGAGACCTGGATGATCTACGAGAGCAGCTGAATGAACTGCAAAGAACTAAGGTGATCCAAGAGTCCAGGAGCCCGTATGCATCTCCAATAGTAATGGTCCGAAAGAAGAATGGTTCTGTCCGTCTAGGTATAGACTATCGCACGCTAAATCGGAGAACCATCCCAGATCAATATGCTACTCTTCGGATAGAAGATGCCTTACAGTGTCTGTCTGGAGCAAAATGGTTCAGTGTACTAGACCTGTGAAGTGGGTATCACCAGATACCAATGCATCCTGAAGATAAAGAAAAGACTGCGTTCATCTGCCCACTGGGGTTCTTTGAGTTCAACAGAATGCCTCAAGGCCTTACGGGAGCGCCAGCCACGTTCCAACGGTTAATGGAGAAGACCGTCGGGGACATGAACCTGATCGAAGTATTAGTGTATCTGGAGGATATTATTGTGTTCGGGAAGACTCTGGAAGAACATGAACAGCGGTTGGAGAAGGTCTTGAAGAGGCTCCATGAAGAGGGGTTGAAATTGTCTCTGGAGAAATGTCAATTCTGCTTACCTTCCGTTACATATTATTATTATTATTCTTTATTTATAAAGCGCCAGCATATTCCACAGCGCTGTACAATAGGCACAGTATAGACGGGTTACAATACATTGATCAACATTTGACAAACAGTACAAGAGGGGATGAGGCCCTATTCCCGTAGGAACTCACAATCTAGAGGGGTTGGGGTTGGAAACAGGAGGAGAGGACTGCAAGGTGAGAGTGATTGATGGTTGCGTCAGTGAGTTGGGTGGTAGGCTTCCCTAAATAGGAATGTTTTAAGGGAGCGTTTGAAGGAAGAGAAATTAAGGGAAAGTCTGACCGTACGAGGGATAGCGTTCCAGAGAATGGGGGCTGCGCGTGTGAAGTCCTGCAGTCTATCATGGGAAGAGGTGATGCGGGGAGAAGCTAGGCGCAGGTCGCTGTTTGACCTTAGGGAGCGGGCTGGGGTGTATTTGGTGATTAGTGAGGACAGGTAGTGGGGAGCTGAGTTAGTGAGGGTTTTGTAGGTAAGGATAAGGATTTTGAACTTAATTCTGCAGTGGATGGGGAGCCAGTGAAGGGACTCGCAGAGGGGAGCGGCAGAGACAGAGCGGCGGGTGAGGTTAATTAGCCTGGCGGAGGCGTTCAGGATGGATTGTAGGGGGGAGAGGCGGGACAGAGGGAGGCCAGATAAGAGATTATTGCAATAGTCGAGTCGGGAGATTACCAGGGCGTGTATGAGTTGTTTTGTGGTGACAGCGGTAAGAAATGGCCGAATTCTGGAAATATTACGCAATTGGTAGCGGCAGGAGGAGGAAAGAGACTTGATGTGAGGGATGAAGGAAAGAGCAGAGTCAAGTGTAACTCCAAGACAGCGAACTTGGTTTGATGGGGAGATGGTGATACCCTCCACCGTGATAGAGAAGTCAGGAGGTGGGGAGGCATTGGAGGGAGGAATAAGTAGGAGCTCAGTCTTGGACATGTTGATCTTTAGGTGGTGCGAGGCCATCCAGGAGGAGATGCCAGATAAACAGTCACTGACTTTTGAAAGGACAGGGGGAGAGAGATCAGGGGTAGAGAGGTAGATCTGAGTGTCATCAGCGTAGAGGTGGTAATTAAAGCCAAAGCTGTTGATGATTTTGCCCAGGGAGGAGGTGTAGATGGAAAAGAGCAGAGGACCAAGGACAGAGCCTTGAGGTACACCAACATATAGAGGCAATGAAGAGGAGGAGTTACCAGCAAAGGACACACAGAAGGACCTGTTGGATAAATAGGAGTCAACCCAAGCAAGTGCAGTGTCACCGAGACCCAGAGAGTTGAGGGTCTGTAGAAAGAGGGGGTGGTCAACAGTGTCAAAAAGCAGCCGAGAGGTCAAGCAGGATGAGAATAGAATAGTGGCCGTGTTTTTTAGCAGTTAGGAGGTCGTTGGTGACTTTGGTGAGGGCAGTTTCAGTTGAGTGTAGGGGACGGAAGCCAGATTGCAGGGGGTCAAGTAGGGAATTGGAGGACAGGAAGAGGGAGAGGCGGTTGAAGACTAGTTTTTCTAAGAGCTTAGAGGTAAAGGGAAGTAGGGATATAGGGCGGTAGCTGGATGGAGAGTTGGGATCGAGGGATGGTTTCTTTAGTAAAGGGGTAACTAGCGCATGTTTGAAGGCGGATGGGAAGGAGCCGGTGGAGAGAGATAGGTTGAAGATGTGTGTGAGAGCAGGGGTGAGGGAGGAGGAGAGGGGTGGAATTAGATGTGAGGGAATGGGGTCGAGCGGGCACGTGGTGAGATGTGAGGAGGACAATAAGGAATGGACTTCCTCCTCAGTGGCTGGGAGGAAGTGGCAGAGGGTGGCAGAGAGGACCTCAGGCAGTGGAGGTGGCAGATAACTATCTTGTGTTGGGATGTCGCTTCTGATAGTTAGAGTTTTACTAAGGAAGAAATCTGCCAGGTCTTGAGCGTTGAAGGCAGCTGAGGGGGGAGGTGCGGGTGGGTGGAGGAGGGTGTTGAAGGTGGACCAGAGCCGTTTAGGGTTAGAGGACAGCGTAGATATAAGAGATGAGAAGAAGGATTGTTTTGCCAAGTCGAGGGCAGAGGTGTATGACCGGAGAATAAACTTGAAGTGAACAAAATCAGCTTCAGAGCGGGATTTCCTCCAGGCACGCTCTGCAGTGCGGGAGCATCTTTGCAGGTAGCGTGTCTGGAGGGTGTGCCAGGGCTGAAGCTGGCGGCGTGGGTCCTTACAGAGTCGAAGAGGAGCAAGAGTGTCTAGAGCAGAGATAAGAGTAGTGTTGTAGTGATTAGTGGCAGCATCAGGGCAGGTGAAGGATGAGGTGTGAGGGAGGTGGTGAAGTAGATTGGAGAATTGATGGGGATCCACGGCATGTAGATTTCTGCGAGTGTGTGTGGGGGAGCAGGGTGTTTAGGAAGTCCAGTTAGGTTGAAAGAGAGAAGGTGGTGGTCAGAGATGGGGAAAGGGCGACAGGTGAACTCAGAAATGGAGCAGAGGTTGGAAAAGACAAGGTCAATAGCGTGACCATCGCGGTGGGTAGGGAGGAGAGAGGATTGTGTGAGTCCAAGGGAGGACGTGAGTGAAAGAAGTTTGGAGGCAGCAGGGGCAGAAGGATCATCAATGGGAATGTTGAAGTCCCCGAGAATTAGGCATGGAAGATTAGAAGACAGGAAGTGAGAAAGCCAGGTGGCAAAGTGGTCAAAGAACTGGGAGGTTGGTCCTGGTGTGCGATAGATGACTGCCACCCTGAGAGCCAGGGGAGAGAACAGGCGGATGCAGTGTGTTTCAAAGGAGGAGAAGGAGAGGGATGGGGTGGAGGGAGATGCTGGTAGGTGCAGGTGGGAGAGAGCAGGATTCCGACACCGCCACCATTTCTCTCACCCGGTCTGGGGGTATGGCTCAGGTGTAGACCACCATGTGAGAGAGCAGCAACGGAGGCCGTGTCAGAGGGAGTTAGCCAGGTTTCAGTTAAAGCTAGGAGGTTGAAGGAGTTTGAAAGGAAGAGGTCATGGATTGCTGTGAGTTTGTTGCACACAGACCGAGCGTTCCAGAGGGCGCAGGAGAAAGAGGACAGGCGCTGAGGGTTTATGGGAATGAGGTTGCTGGGCTTGCAGGGAGGAGATTTATGTGCGATGGAGATAGGATGAGAGGGAAGTATTGGATGTGTTGTGGGGCCAGGGTTAGGGGATATGTCACCTGCATAGAGTAACAGCAGGAGGGTGAGAAAGAGAAGGTGGGAATGGGATTTGTGAGAGAGGGAGTGATTGGCAGCATGAGAGTTGGAGGGAGACCATGTTCTGAGGAAACAAAGGAGCTCATGCGAGGCCATCATGTGGGACGAGAGGAGGGAGGGAGAGATGCAGATAGTGTAGGGGTCGGTGGTAGAGGGGCAAGAGTTCCATTTAAGGAGAAAGGTAGAAGTGAAAAGTAGAAGCGTGAGAGAAAGCATAATAATATAGTCGTGTGTTTACCCGATGGAAAATATGGGCCTTGCAGTTCCTTCCTCCAGTCCCGCAACTCCAGAAAATCAACTCCAAGCTGCCACTTAAGATGGTCACTTGGGATGGGCACAGGAGCCAAGGCCAAGGAGCCACTCCTTGCTGATATATAGAGCAGACTGATTGCAGACAGCCAAAGTAAAAATGTAAACACCTGATGCTGGTCAGGGAATTCACATGCTAATTAGCAAAACAATTGGTGGGGGAAAATGGAAAAAAAAATAAAAAAGACAGAAAAATACCAAGGGAACGTTTACAATGTGGGTGCCTGCGAATACTGGGTGATGGGGGGGGGGGTCGTACCAGAAAAATATACAGGGGATCAGTTGCAATGTGGGTGCCTGAAGTTACTGGGTGATGGGGGGGGTCGTACCAGAAAAATATACAGGGGATCAGTTGCAATGTGGGTGCCTGAAGTTACTGGGTGATGGGGGGGGTCGTACCAGAAAAATATACAGGGGATCATGTGGTTTCAGCAGAAGGCGTTTCGACAGATCCTCGGAAGTTGGAAGCCGTAGCTTCCTGGCCTAGACCCCGAAATGTTACTGAACTTATATCTTTCTTGGGGTTCTGCTCCTATTATCGAAGATTTGTAAGAGGATTTGCCAAGATAGCTCAACCACTGAACAAACTCCTACAGAAAGAAGACGCAGAAGAAGGCCACAAGGCCTCTGACCGAAATTCGTCTGCTCCAGGGCCAAGGAAGGCTCGAGAATCTATCCAAGGGGAATGGACTAGTCAATGCGAAGGTGCTTTCGTGAAGCTGAAAGAGAGTCTAACTCGAGCTCCTGTCTTGGCTTACGCGGATCCTCACAAACCGTAGGAACTGCTGTTGTGGACAAGAATATGTATCTGCTTTCATAATATTCAAAGGCCTAGAAAAAGGCCTAGAAAAATCCCCATTTAAGTTAAGTTTGCTATGGCTTTAAGAAGAAATTAATATAACTGTCTTTTTAGATAAATCCACAATGTATCTTGCGTAATTTCGCCGTCTCTGCAGAAATAATGAACCACAAGCAGGTGGCTCTGCAAAAACAATTGACCACAAGCAGGATGAAGGACCCATGTTTTGTGTTTTGCATCCTGTTTACAGGACATTACAAGACATCACAAGATCACCCAGGATGCAGAGAACACTGCTGACTATGCAGATGACAAAATGATATTTTGACCTTTGGAAATAGCTGATGTTTGATTTTCATTTATTTAATAAATAAACTGTATGTCCGCAATTTTATGCTGAAGTCAATTAAAATGTTAAGTTGACTCCCACCTGCTTACATATAGAACTGCTATAATATCTATCAAAACCTAATAAACAGATCAGAGGAATCATTGGCTTTGACCAGAGAAGCTACATAGACTTCTCCGTTGTCTGTGTGATTTCTTTATACGCGCATGTAACTTACCTGATTTCTCCACCGATTAGACCAGAGACTGGCATCCGAGGAAGGACTACATTGTCCACTTCAATTTGGCGCCTGCAACATGGAGCCCTGGGTTAAACGTCTTTGCCATTGTGCCACCACCAAGGATTTCCTAGTGGGGCCACACCAGAACTGGAGCCTGATCAACTTCGTAACCTCACAGTTAAGATACCTTTTGATATCTTGCTGGTGACGTGTTCTGGTTTGTGATCCTACCCCGGGAAACCCCAGTGTGACACTTGGGAAAGGCATCAAAAGTGGGGTTTATTTAACTTTGCCCAGGTGCCCATTATACTGACCCACTAATCGCATGCCAGTTGTCTGTTTGTACGTCTGTTCACGGTTGTTTGTATTGACAGCATATTTCCTGATAGAAATTGTGGTTTGGTTGTTGATCAGAGAGATTATCGTGCTCCAGCGGTAACAAGTGGAGTGTACCTGGTTAGCTATCTCCATTTGGTAACAGGTGATGTGGTGTAATAGATGCATACCTGGTAGTAGGACTTTCCTAACATTAACAGGCGAACACAAGCTTGGTAGTAGGACGCGATATATCTCTGATTAAAGTATAGTTTGATTGACAGTCAGAGGAGTTTTTGTGGGTACCGGTATATAGATGATGCATTGGACGTATCTAGTAGGAACCCACAAGAATATATATATCTAGTAGCAACAGGTGACGCAGTAAAGGAAGCACCAGTAGGATATATATGCTGCGGTAAAACAGGTATTAGCTACACCTTCTAGCAGAGTTCTATATTTGGAATATAGGAGAGGACGAGACGCTTTATTGTCGTGGTTTAAAGAGGACACGATAGATATAGGTCTATCCTCGTTTCTGACTGTTAATAAACTACGTGAATTGAAAGTGAACGGGAAACAGAGCTAACAATTGAGAATGGGAAATGAACAGAGTAGCCATGCTGGTTGGTTGTCACCATGCAGGTTAGTTAAGGAAAGGACAGGCAAACGAAATGTAAAGAATCTAAAGATTTTAGGCAAGATTTGCGAATTAGATAATCCCAGATTACAGGTAGAAGAATGGAAAAATGTGTTGAAAAATAAAAAAGGAATGTTGATAGATAATGGATTATGGAATGTAGCACAGGCATGGTATAGGGTTGAAAAATAAATTGAGAACGAAGGGTGGATAGAAACAGTAGAAAAGAAGAAAGGAAAAACGAATTACTATTATCTCACCCCAAGATCTGAGTCTCCTTCCTATGATGAGGTATCCAAAAAGAAAATAATAACCCCAACCCAAACGATAACTGCCCAAAAACAGCCGATGGATGCCAGTAGAGAAGGTTTAAGGGGAGTCTTGTACCAAGAGTATGGTGGATTGCTGAGGCCTGTAGCGTATGTGAGCCGGAGCCTTACGCCCTCGGAAAAGAACTATCCTACCGACAAGTTGGAGTTTCTAGCCTTGAAGTGGGCGGTGGTAACAATCCTCTTACCTACGTCCTTACTACTGCGAAGCTGGACGCCACGGGACATCGGTGGTTGGCCGCTCTGTCAGGGTTTCGGTTCAGCCTGAAGTATCGCCCTGGGGTGAATAATTGGGATGCCGATGCTTTGTCGAGGAGACCCTACATTACAGAATGGACTCAGTTAACTCCAGATGGGATGCAAGCTTTATGCCAAGGAGCAGAGCGCCGGATCAAGGGAGGGATTGAAGCGGAAGCCATAGGAGTTATGGCTGCGGCTGTTCCAGAGTTCTATTGTAATCCTACGCAGCTGAGGGATGAAAGTTTGCCTACTTTTTCAAAACAGGGCCTGAGAGCTGATCAGGCTGAAAACCCTTTGATTGCATTAACCGCGAAGGCCCTGAACGCGAACCAACGGGAGATTCTTCTGACAAATTCCCCAGAAGGGGCCAGATTGGTATATAAAGAGTGGGAACGATTGAAGATGTTGGATGGGGTGGTCTACCGATGGGGCCCCTCGAATAATGCTGAAGAGACCCAACAGTTGTTCCTTCCCACTAAGCACAGAGAGGATGTGCTGCGATCGTTACACAATGACCATGGGCATTTAGGTGCAGAGAGAACTTTTAAGCTGGTGCGAGACAGATTCTACTGGCCCTGCATGAGAGCTGAAGTGGAAAGTTACTGCCATTCATGTCTGAGGTGTATCCAAAAGAAGACCCTACTGACCCGAACTGCTCCAATGAGCCACCTACAAAGTCAAGGACCCATGGATTTGGTGTGTGTTGATATCCTGTGCTTAGAGCCGGATGCTAGTGGGCAGGGAAATATTCTAGTAGTGACTGATCATTTCACACGTTATGCCCAAGCTTTTTCCACGAAAGACCAACGTACTCCTACGGTAGCGAAGGTTCTAATAGAGAAGTTCTTTGTTCACTATGGCCTACCAAGGAGGATACACTCTGATCAGGGTAAAGACCTTGAAAGCCGGCTTGTTGGGCAATTATTGGAACTGTTGGGAATTCAGAAGACCCGAACTACACCATATCACCCTCAAGGTGATGCTCAACCCGAAAGGTTCAATCGCACGCTGCTAAACATGTTGGGGACACTGTCAAACAGAGAGAAGCAGAGCTGCATACAACAGTACGGAGAGTGACGCTACTGGATACTCACCATACCGTCTTATGTTCGGAAGAGAAGCTCGACTGCCGGTTGATTTGGCGTTTGGGCTATCTCTGGACTAGACGTCGGTAGCTTCTCACAGAAATTATGTGGATAGACTTCGGAAGAACTTGGCCTCTGCATTTGAACAGGCCCGTTTGACCTCAGGAAACAGAGGAATAAGCGGAACTATGATTTGAAAGTTCGGATACAGGATCTACAACCCGGTGATAGGGTTTTGTTGAAGAACTTAGGTGCTGCTGCAAGGCATAAGTTGGCAGATAGGTGGAGTTCTCAGGTCTACATTGTCTGCAAGCAACTGCTGGGTCTGCCAGTTTACCAAATCCGACCAGATGGAAAGGCTGGGTCTCTTAAAAACTGGCACCGGAATCATCTGCTACCTTTGAGAGAGGCTGTAAGGATACCAGTTGGTGACAAACTTTCTCTGCATAACCCGCCTGCTCCACACTTAACTCCCGTTACTCGGTCTCAACAGACACGGGTTGTTGAAGAGAGTGAAGGGGACAGTGAGGAAGAAAGCTTTTGTCTGGACTGGGTGCGCTCACCAGAGCCTGAAGAGGTCATTCCAGTTCCTGAATGGTGGGAAAGTAACCTGAGGCCTGAGGCTCCTGAATTCCAATTGGAAGTTCCTGAGACTTCTGAAATTCCTGTAGTTCCTGAGGCCGCATCTTATGATTACAGTTCCATGCCTTCACTGGAAGGATCATACTCCGAAGAGATGTCTGTTCCAGTTGTGGATGAAAGAACTGAACCTGCAACTGTAGTACTTCCACCTGAAGAGGAACTGATTGAGCCTGAGCCAAAACGTTCTGTCTGACCCCCTCAAAGACTCACCTACGACTCACCAGGACATAGCACTGAAGAGGCTGTTACCACGGTGCGAAGGTTGCCTGAAGTGTCTGCTATGTTAGCTGAGGTAGTCAGAAGCATGAGTCAACTTGAGGAAGTGTATCTAACCCATTGCATGCTTGCTGCTGAGCCTGTATATGTTGCCTAATGTTATGTTGAAATGTAATGCAACTGTTATAACTCCTTGGAGAGACCCAAGAGTTCTAGGAGGGGGAGAGTGTAGCACTGGTTTAAAACACTGTTGTGGTAGTACTTATTTTCGGCCACCAGAGGGAGACAAGTGCAATGTAAGAGACACTGGACAATGGGACTACGTTTTCCAGCATGCTTTGCGCCGGGAACCGGAAGTGGGTGGGGAGAAACGGACTTACATCCGCAGCCTCGTGCAGGGGAAACCCAGAGCTCGCGAGGAGCAAGAGAGCAAGATGCACGTGAGACAGACAACGATCGTGACCAGGCCGGAGAGCAGGTGCGGACTTGCGGAGCTGGAGATCGGTTTCACCTTACTTGTCAGAGACCTAGCGATCCACCACTGATAAGTTTATACAGATACCGAGTAGCTGAAGGACCCAGAGTTAGGAGACCGCAGATGACCTAATGGGAGTGCAGGCGGGGAGTTGAGCATCTTGTGGCAGAAACGGACAAGCAAGACAAGCGGATCCGGTGGCACAGAGTCCCAGTCAAACCAAGCGGAGAGACGTCCTGGGTCGAGCAGAGCGCAGAGTATCTGGCGGATGGGTGAGAGGCCTTCCTGGCCACAGTACAAATAATAAAGCACGCTGCAAGTTTGTCTAAACCTACAGGGCCCCAACGTGACTAGTCAAAGACACCTGTAAATTATTCACTGGCCAGTTGAATCTTGTACCCGGGTACCAACACACGCATACACGTACACCTTTTTGGGACACAACCTGTACGGGACTCACATTCCAACACCGAAGGGGTTAATATTTATTTTCCTTTTACACTACACTTTTCTCGTATTACGAACACCTGTAAATATATATGTATACCATGCTGCTTTATATATGCCAGTTTATTTGAGATCAGTAAACTATATAACGTATAAAATCCACAACAGTGCTGGTGTATATTTATTCCCTAGTGCGGGGAGACTGATCCGAGATTTAAATTCAGCGGCTCCTCCGGGAGTGAGCGCTACATATGCAAGTAAGAAGAATCAAACTAGTTTGCGTTAAAAAAAGCTTTGAAAAATCTTCATTTATGCAACAACATTAGATCTTTGTAGAAGAAGTATGCATTATTAAATTAACAAGTCAATGTTTCAGGATTTTGTAAAGCATTGTGGGTTTGGTTAAAAGCTGCCTGATATGAAAAATTACAGTAAGATAAATTGTCCACTCACTGTTTAGATTTCTGTCCAAAGGACCACAGAAGAAAAAACAATGAAATTGCTCGAATAGAACTAATTGGGGGTTCCAAGTCATGAGGGTATAAAATATAATGATCAACCCCTGGATGCATGGCTCTACATTAAAATATTGGCTTCCATTACACAAGGTTGTCTCTTCCCTTATCACCTATATATTGGCTAATGATAACAAAAAAGAACGGTGAAATCCGCAATTGTCTTTAATAATTTTTTTATATTTGGAAGTGTTATAAAATGTTACTAATAATAGTTTGCATGATCATCATGTCCACTATTCAATACATAGTTGAGTGAGCAAAGTTTGAGAGAGCCCTGAGAACAGGCAACAAAACAAGGTTTGTGAGGGTCCTGAGTACTGGCAACATCATAAGTGGTCTGCCCTATAGTGGGTTCTGGCTCAGGTCTCAAACGGTTCTAGCTCAAATGGTGCCATTTCAGAGAATTCTGAAAAAATATGCAAATAAGACTACCATCATCAAGAAAGGGTAGCCAGTACAAATATGCCCAAGCAGTCCTCGCTTCATGAGATACAGCAACCTCCATTGATCAATTCAGGTTTTAAGAGCTCATCGGTAGGGTATAATTAATGCCAGTCTAGGTACCTCAAATAAGGGGTTCACGTCTGGATTAGCCTGTACAGTGTAAGTGAGCAAAGTCTGGGAGCGCCATGAGAATGGGCAACAACACAAAGGTTTATGAGGGTCCTGAGAACCGCTAGCATCATAAGTGGTCTGCCCTATAGTGGGTAAAGGCTCAGGTCTCAAAAGGTTTTAGCTCAAATGGTGCCATTTCAGAGAATTCTGAACCATATGCAAATCACACAACTATCACACAGAAAGGGTGGTCAGTACCAAAATTCCAAGCCAATCCTCTCTTCATGAGAGATACAGCAACAAGCCCTATGATTGTTTCAGCTTTATGAGACCTGAGTGAGGACCCAACATAGGATAGGCCACTAGCGCTGTTGCCCATTCATATAAACCTTGTTTTTGCTCATGTTACATATAGTTATGTTCAAGAATGCCCAACCAATCAGCTCTAGGGCTGCCAAAATACATGATTTCTTCTTACACTAATTCCTCATAACAGCTCATTTCCATAAACAACTATAGGAAGAAGTTTTAATCTCACTTTATAAAATATGTTATTAGAAGTGGTATTAAACAGTATTACTATAAGTACAAATTCTGTGGGGGTTTTATTAAAGCAGTAAATATTCAGTGTTCTAAGGATTCAAAAGGAAGACTTTCTGGAAAATATCCATTAGTAATTTTAACCATTCCATTGGATCTTTGCCTACACTGTGATGAAAAAATATTTTATTATACATAGCAGTCCACCACTCTCACCTAGCAGTCCACCACTCTCAGTTTGCAGTCCTCTCCTCCTGTTTCCAACCCCAACCCTTCTAGATAGTGTGTTCCTACAGGAATAGGGCCCCGCATCTCCTCCTCTACTGTTTGTCAAATGTTGAAATGTTGTTCAATGTATTGTAACCCTGTCTATACTGTGCCCATTGTACAGCGTTGCGGAATATGCTGGCGCTTTATAAATAAATATTATTAATAATAATAATAACATATACTGTATATTGTATTGTGTAGTTTTCACTGTCGTCTTTGTCTCTTGTTACAGTATGGTAGTAAATCTACCACCTCCTAAATGCCTCAATATTCCACATGTCAATATGAAATGTCCTTTTTCCATTAGCATATAAAATCATTCTTAACAATTTCAAATCTCACAATTAATGTAATTATATATTCTTCGGGCCGTATTACAAAACTGGTGCTAACTTAGCCAGAGCTGTTGTAAATTTAGCAACTCCATAGACTATGGGCAGTATTACAAAGTTGGTGCTAACTTAACCAGAGCTGTTGTTAACTTAACACCTCCATAGGCTATAATGGCTCTGGGACGTTTACAACAGCTCTGGTTAAGTTAGCACCAACTTTGTAATACTGCCCTTCGTATTTAACAGTTGGCTAATACTCGGCTATTGATATTCAGTTCATATACTGATAGTTTCCTATTGCCTATGGCTTTGTCCTGCGAATGAAACCTGTGAATAACTTATATTTATTAAATTGTTGCACTAATGCAACAACATTAAGGTGAACAGGATAGTAAAATTCCTCCAATTAGGGGATTTTTGTTACTTTTTTCTGTATTCAAAGCTCTAGCAACTTTTTATCATTGTGGTATTTTTAGCAGGCGACTCACATAGCTGAATTATCTCAGTGTGCACACCTTCCATGAGGAATAATGTTTAACAAAATCAATACTATCAACTGCTATGAAGGCTTCATTTATTCATTTTCCATCTGGGAATAATAGAAAAGAAAAACAATCGCTATTGTTCTTTGTTTATATTCCTTGTATGCAATTTGATCTGCTCACTGAGCAAGTCTGGCAAATATACCTCTGTGTTACATAAAATTACTCAAACCTACACAATAATATGGTGACAGTTAATAAGTTAATAAAAACGTAAGTGAAATAAAGTTACTATTAATTTGAATTGTGTATGCCCGTGAAGCAAACTCCTACAAAATTAGCAAATATTTGTAAACACACAGGTGCATTTTTTTGAGTCACAATGGTGTGTCATGTAGTTACATTGTAGCACAAAGCGACAGAATGAGTTATACAATGTAGTAAGTTTCTGGAGGTGTGTTTGTGGGGCAGCTGCATACACTACATCTCCGTATTCAATGGCTGGCATAAGCATTTGTTGTACAATCTGCTTTCTTACCGTGGGGCTCAGGCAGGATTCTATAAAAGGAGGCATACATTGAGATCTAATATACTGTGTTAAAAGGCTCTGGCCTTTCCAATGATACCTCATATGACCCTCTGTGACCCTGTATCTCCTCCATAGGGAATTTCCTGCCAGGCAGGGGAAAGTCTAATTTCTGACACCATCACTCCAATGTTAAATTAAATTATTGGGCAGTCAGTTTCTGCTAATAGCATTTGCTCAATTACCTTTTTAGTCTGTAGTTTAGTTCCATTTACCTTTTCCACCTCAGCTGCTCCTCTTCATAAGCTCAGGTCTTGCTAAATGCAAAGTCCCTGCAGCTTTTTTACGTAACTCGTGTAGTGTAAGCTACACATATTGTGTATTTCACAGTACTTGCATAATTTCATATGCAACTTACGTAGAACGAGTCAAAGCAAGCACAACACCAGTCCTCGTCTGTTATCTCACAGAATACTTGCTGCTGCAAATGGTTTATGGCTCACAAAGTTTTCTCTTAGCAGCCCCCTTTTACCTGGTTTGAATGGAATTGAGACATTACAGTCTCCAAAGAGCCGAAAGGTCAAGTATCATGTCTCAGGAAAAAGAAAACACACCAGGAATGTAGAATTGTAATCATTGTTTATACTGAACCTGTCAGATCCACAGCCACTGACATTATCACATCAAGCTTGATCCAAGCTTGCCCTGAGCAAAGGCTCCGGGCCTTGAGGCTCTGCATTGAAGTTATGATGTAAACTGCCCTGCTTTACAAATCCTGGACCTAAATCTTCTGCTTGTTTACAGAATACCTCCTGTCTAGCTCTGTCTACATCTATCTGTCTGATTTACCTGCCTGAATCAACCAGAGACTCTCCCGTCAGCCTATTATCTTTCATGGCTCTTTCCTGGATTGTACCTCTACGTCATCAATAGTTCTGCTGTCCCTTCGCTAAATTGCAAGGCTCCAGATTCCCATTTCCTGTATTGCACCTCTGCTTGCATCTACAAGCTGCCTGAATCAACCAGAGACTCTGCCGTCAGCCTATTAGCTTTCATGGCTCCTTCCCGGATTGCACCTCTACATCATCAATAGCTCTGCTGTTCCATCGCTAACCTGCAAGGCTCCAGATTCCCATTTCCAGTATTGCACCTCTGCTTGCATCTACAAAATCTCCAACCACTTTCCTATAAGTATCATGTCTACCCTAAAACACAAGTTCACTTCTACTTCAAATCACATTGTTTGTGATACGTAAAGCAGAAATTCATCTTGTTCCACTTTCAGATTGAGATTAACTCTCTCAGAATTCTGTCAGTTTTCATCGTAAAACCAGAGTTTTGCTTTGACTACCAGAATCAAGTTATTAATTCTTTCCTATGACAGATGAATAATGGCCTAGGTTTGATTACATTTTAGCTGAATTTATAAGCCAAGTATTTGCAAATTTTAAAGATTATTTACTCCCGTACATTAAAAAAAATCATTAGTATCGTATAAAATTTAACAAATGCTTACTTACCTTTACAACGTATTTGATTTAGGAAACAATGACATTTGTACTTAATCTATAGTGCCACTGGTAAACCACAACACATTAGTTATGAGCATATTCTGACAAAGATGCACAATGAATCTAAATGATTGAATTTATCTAATTAAGAATTATGAGTTGGCAGGTTGTGATTTGAGTATTATATTACAAATAAACACAAAATTCATTATACAAAACCAAAATAAATATTTACATGGGTTTAATTATTATGTAAATATGAACAAAAGACTGAAGGGAAAGTAGTGGCATATTCTTTTTAAATTCTCCTTCTAATTTAATGAGTATTTAGATCAGAGATTTCGAACAGTGGTCCCACACATGTACATAGCCTACAATTCCCAGAATTCTTTGAATGCAACAGATGGCCATAGAATGTTTAGAGTTGTACTTCAGAAACAACTGAAGTTTGAGATCCCTGATTTAGGTGGTCCAAACAAGATGAATCATGAACTATATCAACCGTACGTAACCTTCAATACGGAGCTCAATATATCTAGATCGTGGTCACTTGCAGATTCTCGAGCTGCAACCTCCCAGGTCTTCCACCTGATCTAGCTTTAACTAGAATAACTTACAGGTGCATCTCAATAAATTAGAATGTCGTGGAAATGTTCATTTATTTCATTAACCCTTTCGCTGCTGAGGCATTTCCCGCCTGTGTGCTGAGGTCATTTTTACCGGTTTTGCTCATCATGTTTAACCGCATTTTGAAGCCCTATTTTATTATATGACCCAGACATATTATATATCGTTCTTTCCGGCAGACTTGGCAGATTCATAATATGTCATTATTATATGTATACGTTATGTCCTGTCTGTATATTATAACAAAAAATGCAATAAAATTAGAATTTTCAATAATGTACAACGTGTTAAGTTTTTTTTTTTTACATTTTAACATGCGAGCAATTGCGGTTATATTTTCTATGGGGTGCGCTTGTTAAAAAAATTAGAAATGGGGACTCGTTACATTTTTTTTGGGGGGAAATTTCACTATTTTTAACAAACGCACCGCATACAAAAATCGTTAGTGCAGCATCATTGTTCACATTATAAATTAAATGGGAACAATATTGCTGCATTAACAAAACAAATAAAAAAAAAACTTGTTTATTTTTTTTATTATTATTTTTTTATATATTTTTTTTTTATTTTTTTTACAAAAGAAATTTCATGGTCATGTTTGGTATCGTTGGAAAGGCCATGCTCTGGCCGGTCCAACAATATCAAACATTAACCCCTAGCTGCCACAAATCAGGAGATAGGGGGTTCATTGGAACCCCCTATCTCCACCATTGGTGGCAGTTAGGGGTTAACTCCAGGACTGGTGTCATAGTGCTATGCACGATGACGCCAGTCCTCAGGGGGAGTTCCCGGAGGCTTGGCTGACATCCAAGATGTTGGCCAGCTCCGGGAAAGGATCACGAACCAGCGCCTTCCAAACGGTGCCTGACATTAAGCTCAGGCCCCCGGCGATCAGGAGGGAGAGAGGTCCGATGGACCTCCCCCCTCCCTTTCAGGTGCCTCCTCCGCACACGCAGGGGGGAGCCTGAAATAGATGTAATCGCGCCACCGCGATGACATCTATTGTGCCCGCGGCGGTCCCGGAGTGCCGGGCTGACATCAAGGATGTCAGCCCGCACCGGGGGGCACAGTGATCGGCCGTAATCCGGCCTATCACTGGCTGCTAAGAGAGGACGCACTCAGCCAACCCTTCCTGCAGCCAACCCTTCCTGCAGCAAAGTGGTTAATTCAACTTAAACTGTGAAACTTGAGTATTAAATAAATGCAATGCACACAGACTGAAGTAGTTTAAGTCTTTGGTTCTTTTAATTGTGATGATTTGGCTCACATTTAACAAAAACTCACCAATTCACTATCTCAAAAAATTAGAATACTTCATACGACCAATAAAAAACATTTTAGTGAATTGTTGGCCTTCTGGAAAGTATGTTCATTTACTGTAAATGTACTCAATACTTGGTAAGGGTCCTTTTGCTTTAAGTACTGCCTAAATTCGGCGTGGCATGGAGGTGATCAGTCTGTGGCACTGCTGAGGTGCTATAGAAGCCCAGTTTTCTTTGACAGTGGCCTTCATCTGCATTTTTTGGTCTCTTGTTTCTCATTTTCCTCTTGACAATACCCAATAGATTCTCTATGGGGCTCAGGTCTGGTGAGTTTGCTCGCCAGTCAAGCACACCAACACCATGGTCATTTTGGTGCTTTTGGAAGTGTGGGCAGGTGCCAAATCCTGCTGAAAAATGAAATCAGCATCTTTAAAAAGCTGGTCAGCTGAAGGAAGCATGAAGTGCTCTAAAATTTCTAGTTAAAAGGGTGAAGTGACTTTGGTTTTCAAAAAATACAGTGGACCAACACCAGCAGATAACATTGCACCTCCAAATCATCACAGACTGTGGAAACGTAACACTGGACTTCAAGCAACTTGGGCTATGAACATCTCCACCCTTTCTCCAGACTCAAAAATCAGCCAGTAAGCTTATTCCTTATTCCCTCTCATTGTCTAATTTTGAAAACTCAAATAAATAAATATGACTAATCGCATAAC
Organism: Leptobrachium leishanense; assembly: GCA_009667805.1. Lineage (NCBI taxonomy): Eukaryota > Metazoa > Chordata > Amphibia > Anura > Megophryidae > Leptobrachium > Leptobrachium leishanense. Next base: position 256,813,983 of record CM019067.1, read on the forward strand.
TATTATTAACCCCTTTGATTTTTCAAAAAAACATTGTCAGAAACCAGTGTTTTTTTTCTAAAACCAGTTTTAATTATACAGTAATAGTTATTACTGTAAATAACCTATTGGCCAGTAGATGGCGTCATTTACTGCCAAACTGAGTTTCAGAGGTTTCAGCTCCAGGTCATTTTTTTTTTCTTTTCCCCTACATCTTGTCGGATATAATCTCTGCACGTGAATACAACACGTTATATATTGGACTTATCAGCCAAGCCTCCAATATATATATATATTTGATCTGCATGTATCTCTACATCTTCCTGAGTCTCAGATTCTGACTCTGACATTTTTACACTGTTTAGTAGACAACCGTAAAACCACAAGTCAAAATACAACAAGGAGTCAAAATATATATATATATATATTTTATCTCTGTCTAATCAGACAATACTGACAATTATATTCCAAACAAAAACTACAATCTCAGCACAGTGCCTCCAATTTGTCGGATATAATCTCTGCACGTGAATTCAACACGTTATATATTGGACTTATCAGCCAAGCCTCCAATATGTCTATATTGGACTTACTGGACCTATCTCGGCAGTTGCCTCCAATATATCAGGGATTATTATTTCATAAGAAATCTATACGAGACACAAATATCAATCGTTTATATTTCCTATAAATTCTCCTGAATTCTTTTAATTGTCTGTGTTTTGCTTTGAAACATACAATAGTGAATAATCGGATAAAAATATATATATATTTATTACGTATACAAAAAAGTTTCAAATATCATATCATAAACAAAAATTTATAAACCACGATCCATCAGCATATAAAAACTAGCTTCACAATATATGTATCTCCGGTTAGTAACTGCATATATGATTAATATCATTTACCTTATCAGTTAGTAACTAATACACAAATGGTTAATAAACATTTCTGCTTAATACAACATGCATTTCCCAGCAAACAATTTTTAACCAGCCAGCTCTTATAGATATATATATATATATATATCTATGCTACATGGATCAACAAATGATGAGCTAATTTAATGATAAGTAATAAAAACTTATTTAATGAATCCTCCCCTAATCTCGAGAATCAAACTTCTAATCTTTTGCTTTTTATTTTGTAGTTATATAATTCTTTGCCTATTAATTATAATCACAGTAATTTCCAAATTCAATATATATATTGGTATCAATCTTACAACATTTCTTTTAGGAATAAATCCTTATATCCACTTCTTCATAGTTCTATCTGCAGAATAGAAAATACTTAGAATTTTTGGAGTTACCCAAGTATCTGAGAAATCTCAGTCTACGTTGCAAGAATATCTACAAATATATATAATTACATTAATTCCTTAATTTCATACATTACTTGTCCAATTTGGATTTTGATAAGTCTGCCTTGGAATTCCTGATGTAATAATTTGGAATGTGTGAAGATTATCGATATCAGATAATCAATGCATGTGAGTTAGAGATGTTGTGAGAGTCAGAGATTTGGTGAGAATCTTGATTGCCTCATGTCTTGGGATCTGCCTGCATCGTGGTGTGAGTCTGAGTGTTGGAATCTTGGACTCTCAGAGTGTCATGTGTACTGCATTGCAGTGTGAGTCTCTGAATGCTGGAATCTCCGACTCTCAGAGTGTCATGTGTACTGGACGTCTGAATGCATTGCGGTGTGAGTCTGAATGCTGGAATTTCTGACCCTCAGAGTGTCATGTGTAATGCATTGCAGTGTGAGTCTCTGAGTGCTGGAATCTCCGACTGACTTGCAAATAACATTGCCGCTTATTATAGTCAATTTGACGTCACTGGCAATATTATTAATCTAATATTTACTATCCTCTAGAGGGCAGTATTGCACTTCTTAATTAATTCCACCATTTCTTTTTAATATTCTTATCTCGGGTCAAAAGATCAATCTACACAAAGACCTTCTCTTCTCCCAGTGTATAGACACGGTGTCTCTACCTATCATCTCTGATTTATATCCTCACTCCCTTTTGGTTACTCAGAGTCCTATCAGCTGAATTCTTTTCTGGTTAACTCAACAGAATCTATTCTTTAGTAATTTTTATTATTTACCAATTATATACTTAATACAATATTTATTGGAGTATATATTTCCTACTGTAAATATAATAAAATATACCTTGATTATAAACATATATTTTGTGAATATAAATCTATATTAGAGATATTAACTCTTATTCCTATACCCAAAAGACAAAATATCTTTTGTTTTAAGACAGACCAATAAATTTAATTATGACACGTCTTAGCACTTATCACACAAAAACATTCTAGATTCCTTCATGTCTGGTACTTCTTAAAAAAAATATAAAAGACTTCACCAAGGAATGAACTCTGTAAAAAAAATCTCGTTCATTTCTAAACCTAGAGAAAATTTTAAAGAAAAAAAACTGTCTTTAAAAACAAAATGGCTACAGACATCCATTTTAATTTTTCCTTTGTGTAATATACCCGACATAACCCCCCTTTGGTTTCATCTATTTATTGATCAAATAAATTTTAGGAAAACATACAATATCTCCCCCCTTTACAAATTAGGCTAGGTTTCCACCTTTCGCAACACGTTTTTCTTCTTTCATCCATTTAATAATTGAAGATGCAGTGTTTTTAAACTTCAATGTACGTACTTTCTTTGTTAGTACAATCATCCAGACAGTTAGAAACATAATTACTATACAAATCACAATCTCTGTAATCTTTGGCCCGTTATAAACAGATAGCAATTGATGATCAATCTGTGAATACATTGGAGCATAAATTGTTAGATTATCTTTTTTTTATTAGAAGTTCAATAGTATGGTCATGCTAGTTCTTTAGCAAAGATTTCAAATCTGGATTCATAGGGATCTCTTGCCCTGGGAATACGACAACGATTTGTATCTCTTCATACCAGACTTCATTTATAAAACGTAACTTCTCGATAACAACTCTTGATTCTTTAGGAACTTTCACAAGAATCACTGGTGTGGGTATGAACACTCTCTTGTTTTGTACCAGATCCTTCCGGTAAACATTTGCTTCTCTCTCTGTATCAAACAGTGGTTGCAATAAAATATGCAGCAAATCTTTTCCTTTGGTGGTTCTTGTACATAGCAATCAACGGTATCCTGGCTTTATCCAGCATGTCTTTCAGGCTTGCATGAGCTTGATTCGCATGGGACTTGAGCATTGGATCCGCTTGGAATTGTGCGGAAAACCGTAGAATTTCCAGATAGTCGCAGTCTCCTTGGTGGTCCGTTTCATCTTTGCGGATTAAGCGTCGCAGTTCGAATTAACCACTTTTCTCAATTTCTGTTGAAAGAAAGAGTATAAATAACCATTCATAGACTAGCGATTTCACTCAATTTCCCTATAGATACTCTGATCTCTGATTAATTTTAATTAACCGTACGGATGTAGTCTATCTACTAGCTTGAGTTAAACATTTGAATGCTGGGAAGAAGAATCACATGTTAATCAAAACATCACTTCACATGATACCAGTTAAGTGTCTTCTGTTGGTCCATCTTCACATTCTGAGGTGATCTAGGATGACAATCATGCAACCGAGCTTGGCAGTTTTACTTCTTCTAGAAATACATAACATAACTTTTACCAATAACATTAGGACTGTCTCCGTCATTATCTAGATCTGTTATCCACTAATCTTGAGGATTTGGGTATCTGATCACTTCAGGGTCACTATGTCCATTTGGTTCTGTTCCCCTTTTGTGGAGGTGAATAATTAGCATGTCATTTTCCAGACATATATCTCGAATTCTCTCGGGGGGAACACATATTGTGTTATCCTCCTGCTCTCCTGGAGTCAGGTGCTTTGGCCTTAAGAAAGAGATATCAGGTGTCTGGCTATTTCTGAAGTGGACTTCAATAGAATCCGGCCTTTCCTCAATCACCTGGCAGTTACGCTGAGTGTGATGGGATTGGGATCTATCATAGCTGATTGTAACATTTACTTGGGACCAAATAACCTCATTGATAAAATCAATGATTGGATTTAACCTTTTGAGAAGGTCCATTCCAATAATTAGGCGATTTTGGGGCAGATCCACAACAAGCGTTGGATGCCGAATTACTTTATTCCCCAATTTAAAATCCAATTTAGCCGTGCCCAGAACTTTCAGAGATGTGCCACTCACACTCACTAGATTAGCATTAGATTTATCTAATCTAGGCTTCCTGGAGGACAGTTCTTGGACCTGTTCAAAATAATGGGCTGATATTAATGTAACTTGGCTTCCAGTGTCTAGCAAGGACGGAATATGTGGTAAATTATCTTGTAATTCTATATTCACATAGTATCGGTCTTCAATTTTATGCAATTTACAGAGAAATTTAGAGTGAGATATAAAATTAGGTTTTGTACAGATTTTACCGACTGATTTTGCTCTCTCAAACGTGCTTTTGGCAGCTGTGCTTTCCATTTCGGATCCAGTCTTCTCAGCTTCCTCGCACTTAGTCTGGGGAGATAAAATACATTTTCCTTCTCTTTGCAGGGAAGGGTTTAAATCATCAACCATACAAACATTTGTATTAATCATTTCATCATCACTTTCTGGTAAATTGTCATGGATACTGGTTACTTCATCAGAAACATCATCTAGTCACTGGTTGGGTGGGGCTGCAGGTGTTGCATCGCTTACAACCTGACCAGGGTTATTTCCAGTCATTAAATGAGTGATCTGATCCAGTTTTTCTGTCAGCACACAGAAATTTTCCTGCATTTGACCAATACGCTGGTGTACATTATATCTCCGCTTTCTATTCGTCCTTGGGGACGAAGCTTGCGCATTTTCAGATGCATCAGATTCAGTCTTACCTCTGGTTGCTTCCTGTCTAGGTACATTTTTCCTTGATTTAACCCACTGACTTCTAGGTACCCATTGCTTCCTAGATTTAAATTTACTTCCTGAATTTTCTCTGGCAAACCCTCTTTCCTGATCTGGCTTGGATTTTTCCCTTTGAGGTATGGAGCCACGCAATATTTCCGCATAACTCTTTTTGTGGGACTCAAATTTAATATCACCCTTTTTAACGTGAGTTTCCGCAATTTCCTCAGGTGAGTTTTTCACTCTTTTCCCCTGAGTTTCTTCACTATATTCAAATACAGTAAATAGGGTCATACTTTCTTTTAGTACCCAATCCAAACCATTTCTCGGGTCATAATCTCTTGCCAAAATAACCTTTATTTTATTTGGCAATGCGTCATAAAATAATTGGATAAATTCAGGGTTTTCAAAATCTGGGTTTCTTTCAGCCAAGCTGTACGCATTTTTAAGGACTGAAAGAAATTCACGGGGGCTTTGATTAGGTCTGCATTTTAGAGTTAAAATTGCTCTTTTCGCAGCTAGACTGGTACAGTGAGGCCCAAATTCAGATTTGACCTCAGAGACTATTTTACTCCAGTTACGTATACCAGATTCTTTCAAAGACTGAAAAAAATACCTATGTTTGCTTTCAAAGACCCATGGGATCAACTCAATTTTCTGAGCATCTGAATTAATTCCTAATATTTCCACAGCTTCTTCAAACATATTTAAATGATTTATTATTTTTGGCGATCCTTTAAAATCAAAGATACCTACTGAGTTTTTTAAGAAATTAACGATTTTCGTTAAATCCTGAACTTTATGAGATTTCTTAATAGGCTGTGGCTGGCTAGAGTGATGTGATTTGAAATACTCCTGTGTAAGAGGCTTCGCTCTTTTTTCATCATGAGATTTAGTTTCACTTTCACATTGGCTCTGCTCACTCTCCAGAACGGAGCTGTCACCAGACCTAATCAGTGAGTTATGACTCAAAGCTTTCAAAGGGAACTTCTCTAACGAAGGATTTTTAACCCTTCGAACATCAGTTTCAATCTGACGTAACTCATCAGCGAATTTCTCATGTTCGCGTTTCATTCTCGCAAATTTTTTATTTAGCTCCTTATTTAATTTGGATAATTGAGCAATCTCATCTTGCAATTGATCTTTTTCTCTTGCACACACTTTCAACTCCATTATCATTCGTTCTGACTCATCTTTTAATTTATTTACGGTATCATGCAAGTCACAATTTTTATTTTCTTAGCTGTCTCTGGTTTCTTTGTCATCATTCAATCTCTTGTTCATTTCTGCGATCAAGTATATGCATTCAGGCACAATTTTTAAAACAAAAATCTCTTTGTCTTTTTTATTTGTGTCTGCACTTATCTTTCGCAAACACTCAAGAAAATTTGATTGATCTGACCAGATTGAATCAACATAATTAGATGCATTTGATTTTAATTCTTTTATCCAATCAAATAAATCGTCTGTGACGTGTAACTTGTCCTTTAGATAAGACATAACATCTATCAATACTATTTGATCTGCATGTATCTCTACATCTTCCTGAGTCTCAGATTCTGACTCTGACATTTTTACACTGTTTAGAAGACAACCGTAAAACCACAAGTCAAAATACAACAAGGAGTCAAAATATATATATATATATATTTTATCTCTGTCTAATCAGACAATACTGACAATTATATTCCAAACAAAAACTACAATCTCAGCACAGTGCCTCCAATTTGTCAGATATAATCTCTGCACGTGAATTCAACACGTTATATATTGGACTTATCAGCCAAGCCTCCAATATGTCTATATTGGACTTACTGGACCTATCTCGGCAGTTGCCTCCAATATATCAGGGATTATTATTTCATAAGAAATCTATACGAGACACAAATATCAATCGTTTATATTTCCTATAAATTCTCCTGAATTCTTTTAATTGTCTGTGTTTTGCTTTGAAACATACAATAGTGAATAATCGGATAAAAATATATATATATTTATTACGTATACAAAAAAGTTTCAAATCTCATATCATAAACAAAAATTTATAAACCACGATCCATCAGCATATAAAAACTAGCTTCACAATATATGTATCTCCGGTTAGTAACTGCATATATGATTAATATCATTTACCTTATCAGTTAGTAACTAATACACAAATGGTTAATAAACATTTCTGCTTAATACAACATGCATTTCCCAGCAAACAATTTTTAACCAGCCAGCTCTTATAGATATATATATATATATATCTATGCTACATGGATCAACAAAAGATGAGCTAATTTAATGATAAGTAATAAAAACTTATTTAATGAATCCTCCCCTAATCTCGAGAATCAAACTTCTAATCTTTTGCTTTTTATTTTGTAGTTATATAATTCTTTGCCTTATTAATTTATAATCACAGTAATTTCCAAATTCAATATATATATGGTATTAATCTTACAACATTTCTTTTAGGAATAAATCCTTATATCCACTTCTTCATAGTTCTATCTGCAGAATATAAAATACTTAGACTTTTTGGAGTTACCCAAGTATCTGAGAAATCTCAGTCTACGTTGCAAGAATATCTACAAATATATATAATTACATTAATTCCTTAATTTCATACATTACTTGTCCAATTTGGATTTTGATAAGTCTGCCTTGGAATTCCTGATGTAATAATTTGGAATGTGTGAAGATTATCGTTATCAGATAATCAATGCATGTGAGTTTGAGATGTGGTGAGAGTCAGAGATTTGGTGAGAATTTTGATTGCCTCATGTCTTGGGATCTGCCTGCATCGTGGTGTGAGTCTGAGTGTTGGAATCTTGGACTCTCAGAGTGTCATGTGTACTGCATTGCAGTGTGAGTCTCTGAATGCTGGAATCTCCGACTCTCAGAGGGTCATGTGTAATGCATTGCAGTGTGAGTCTGAATGCTGGAATCTCCGACTCTCAGAGTGTCATGTGTACTGGACGTCTGAATGCATTGCGGTGTGAGTCTGAATGCTGGAATTTCTGACCCTCAGAGTGTCATGTGTAATGCATTGCAGTGTGAGTCTCTGAGTGCTGGAATCTCCGACTGACTTGCAAATAACATTGCCGCTTATTATAGTCAATTTGACGTCACTGGCAATATTATTAATCTAATATTTACTATCCTCTAGAGGGCAGTATTGCACTTCTTAATTAATTCCACCATTTCTTTTTAATATTCTTATCTCGGGTCAAAAGATCAATCTACACAAAGACCTTCTCTTCTCCCAGTGTATAGACACGGTGTCTCTACCTATCATCTCTGATTTATATCCTCACTCCCTTTTGGTTACTCAGAGTCCTATCAGCTGAATTCTTTTCTGGTTAACTCAACAGAATCTATTCTTTAGTAATTTTTATTATTTACCAATTATATACTTTCTACAATATTTATTGGAGTTTCCTACTGTAAATATAATAAAATATACCTTGATTGCCTTGATAAACATATATTTTGTGAATATAAATCTATATTAGAGATATTAACTCTTATTCCTATACCCAAAAGACAAAATATCTTTTGTTTTAAAAGCTTAAGACAGACCAATAAATTTAATTATGACACGTCTTAGCACTTAACTCTAGCCTTATCACACAAAAACATTCTAGATTCCTTCATGTCTGGTACTTCTTAAAAAAAATATAAAAGACTTCACCCAGGAATGAACTCTGTAAAAAAAATCTCATTAATTTCTAAACCTAGAGAAAATTTTAAAGAAAAAAAACTGTCTTTAAAAACAAAATGGCTACAGACATCCATTTTAATTTTTCCTTTGTGTAATATACCCGACAATCTGATGCATCTGTTGCTGAAAGCCCGATATTTCAGAGCATTCATCAGCCGATTTTACAGCTTTAACTCTTTGGCCATTATGCCCATAGGGCTAAAACTTTGGAGGCACCTTCTGCAGCAACCCAAAAAATAAATGAAATTTGTTTGCAGCAAACAAATTTCATTTGCTTTTGGGCTGCAGATCAGCATACTGAGATATCGCGATATCACGGCACCGGATGGTGTCTTTGAAGCCAGAGATATTTCAATCTCGGTAGTGAAGGGGGTATGATTTTGGCTGTATACAATTAGCCTTTTATCATAGGGCAGTCATTCTATTTGTCTTATGTTGAATATAATTAGCCTCTATTTTTGGTTTTGTTTTGGCTGTTTGATTTTTGGAGTTTGACTGTGGTATTAGGGTTTACCTTTAAGATTTTATTTACTAGTGTAGCCTGGTGGGTTTTCTTCTGTAAAAAATTGCTGACTAGCTGTCACGTTCGCTGTATCGCTCACCCTTGATAACCGTGGTGTGGATCCTTTTGGACAGATCTCTAAGCCCTCCGATCCTTGAATGGTCAGGACCACTAATCCTATAGCTCCCAGCCAGGGAGTACAGGCACACCAGCAATACAGAGTACAACCGTGGTTTTCTAGCAGCAGGTCTCAGAACAGAACATGCACTCAGATAGCAAGGGTTAATCTTAACAGCCGTTAAGGAGTAACCTGGATCAGGCTTATACAAGTCATTCATACACAAGGGTTCAGAAATAGCGTGGTCAGGTCGTGGCCGGCCCGACAATGGAGCAGTGCGGAGCAACTGCTCCAGGCGGTGAATTTTGGGCCAAATTTTGGGGCGGCATATTTTTGCCACCACCGCTGCACTTTTTTTTATCAGCACCGCGCCGGCATTTCTTGAGGCCAGTGCGTGCTCTATGACCGCTGACTGCGCCCACCCACATGCGGCCAGGAGGGGAAGAGCAGCGAGAGAAGGATTAAGACGCCTGTGGGCGGGCCAGATCTCATCCAGCGGTGAGCACGAGCAGGCACGCAGTTGGGCTCTGTGAAGGCAGGGGATTCCCAACCCGGTACCACGAAGAAGCTGCACCAAATGGAAGTTGTGCTCCCCCCCAACAGACCCAGCGATTCTGTGTCTCGGACAGCTCACTGAGGCAGAGCAGCAGTTTCCCGGTGAGTTACTACTTCTGCTGGGGTTGGGAGAGATGTCTCTCTCTCTCATCCTGCCTCTAGCAAAATGTAGACAGGGTGAGGGGAGAGAGCCAGGATCAGGGGAACCTCCTTCCCCCCAGTGATAAATGTGCAGTGCAGCACAAGATGCTCAGTGGGGGAGAGGGAGGAGGATCTCAAACTGTGCATAGAAACTTCAGTCACTGAGTGTATCTTTGCTGGTCTGTATGAGGTGTGTGAATCTAGAGCTGCCTCATACAGAAACTGACAGGATGCACATTTAGGGAAAATAATTCATATAGAGAAAGCTGCCCTATATACATAAATACAAAGGATATATCTGTATATAAGGCTGCTCTCTCTAAGTTATACATAGAAACATAGAAAATGTCGGCAGATAAGAACCGTTCGGCCCATCTAGTCTGCCCAATTACGTGGATACTTTACCTGGATTTATCTTTTGTTTAGGATAGCCTTATGCCTATCCCATGCCTGCTTAAATTGCTGTTTTGGCCTCTACTACTTCAACTGGAAGACTGTTCCATGTATCCACCACCCTCTCAGTAAAATAATGCTTCCTGATGTTACTTTTAAACCTTTGCCCCTCTAATCTAAGACTATGTCCTCTTGTTTTGCTACTTTGTTTCCTATTCAGGAATAGTACCAGAGGATTGGAGAAAAACTGACGTGGTCCCTATATTTAAGAAAGGTTTAAAATTTGTGCCTGGGAATTATAGACCTGTGAGCTTAACATCTGTGGCTGGGAAAGTATTTGAGGGGTTACTAAGGGATAATATTCAGGAATTTATTGGGAGGTATAATGTAATTGGCAAAAATCAGCATGGTTTCATGAAACACAGATCATGTCAGACTAACCTAATTACGTTCTATGAGGAAGTAAGTAGAAGTATAGATCAGGGGGTCGCAGTGGATGTGATTTCCTTAGATTTTGCCAAAGCTTTCGACACAGTTCCACACAAAAGGTTACTACTTAAATTAAGAAAAAATGGTCTAGATGAAAATACTTGTTCTTGGATAGAAAACTGGCTAAAAGATAGGGTACAGAGAGTGGTCATAAATGGTACATTTTCAAGATGGACACCAGTGGTAAGTGGTGTCCCTCAGGGGTCTGTTATAGGACCAATACTATTCAATTTATTTATAAATGACTTTGAGATAGGCATTGAAAGTCATGTATCAGTGTTTGCAGATGACACAAAGCTAGGAAAAGTAATACAATGTGAGCAGGATGTTACTTCGCTGCAGAGGGATTTAGATAGATTGGGGGACTGGGCACTTAAATGGCAGATGAGATTTAATCTAGATAAATGTAAAGTTATGCACTTTGGAGTGAAGAACACACAAGCAATTTATACCCTAAATGGTACGGAGTTAGGGAAATCCAAGCAGGAGAAGGATTTGGGAATAATCATAGACTTCAAACTAAGTAACAATGTGCAATGTCAAACAGCAGCCGCCAAGGCCAGCAAAGTACTGGCATGCATTAAAAGGGGAGTTCACTCACGGGATGAAAACATAATTTTGCCTCTGTATAAATCAATGGTCAGGCCGCACCTTGAAAATGCCGTGCAATTTTGGGCACCTGTCTTAAAAAAAGATATTATATCGTTAGAAAAAGTGCAGAGACGGGCAACTAAATTAATAAGGGGGATGGAAGGGTTAAGTTATGAGGAAAGACTAACAAGCTTAAACCTGTTTAGTTTAGAGAAAAGGCGCCTTAGAGGGGATCTGATAACCTTATATAAATATATACGGGGCCATTATCAACCATTGTCTGATAACCTATTCACTAACAGGACTATACATAGGACAAGGGGTCATCCATTTAGACTTGAAGAAAGAAAATTTAGCTTAAAGCATAGGAAGGGTTATTTTACGGTGAGAACAATAAAGCTGTGGAATTCTCTGCCTGTTGAGGTGGTTGGGTCAGAGTCTGTACAGACTTTTAAAAAACGACTGGATGACTTCCTGCAGACACAGAATATTAAGGGTTATAATATTTAATATGTGGGTAAAAGCTTCTTGATCCAAGGAGAAATCTGACTGCCATTCTGGGGTCAAGAAGGAATTTTTTCCCAGTATGTTGCATATTGGCAAGCATTCAGACTGGGTTTTTTGCCTTCTTTTGGATCAACAGCAGTAGGTTATGTGGGAGAGGCTGAACCCGATGGACGCATGTCTTTTTTCAGCCTATATAACTATGTAACTATGTAAATATACTCCCTTCCTCTAACTTGTGGATTCACTTTATGTGTTTAAATGTTTCTATCATATCTCCTCTGTCTCGTTTTTTTTCCAAGCTGTACATGTTAAGATCATTAAGCCTTTCCTGGTAACTTTTCTACTTCAATCCGTACACCATTTTAGTAGCCCTTCTCTGAACTCTCTCTAAGATGTCTATATCCTTCTGGAGATACGGTCTCCAGTACTGCACACAGTACTCCAAGTGAGGTCTCACCAGTGCTCTGTACACAGGCATGAGCACTTCCCTTTTCCTACTGCTAATACCTCTCCCTACACAACCAAGCATTCTGCCAGCATTTCCTGCTGCTCTATTACATTGACTACTTACCCTTAGATCCTCTGAAATAATAACCCCTAAATCCCTTTCCTCAGATGTTGAGGTTAGGACTGTATCAAATATTCTATATTCAGCCCTTGGGTTTTTACGTCCCAGGTGCATTATCTTGCACTTATCCACATTAAAACTCAATTGCCACAGCTCCGACCATTTTTTTAGTTTAACTAAATCATTTGTCATTTGGCTGATCCCTCCAGGAACGTCAACCCTGTTGCAAATCTTTGTGTCATCAGCAAAAAGACATACTTTACCATTAATACCTTCTGCAATATCACTAATAAAAATATTAAAGAGAATGGGTCCAAGTACTGACCCCTGAGGTACCCCACTGGTAACAAGACCTTGCGCCGAATAAACTCCATTTACCACAACCCTCTGTTGCCTGTCACTCAGCCACTGCCTAATCCATTCAACAAAATTGGAATCCAAGCTCAAAGATTGCAATTTATTGATAAGCCTTCTATGCGGAACAGTATCAAAAGCCTTACTGAAATCTAAATAAGCAATGTCTACTGCACCACCTTTGTCTATTATTTTTGTTACAAAAAAAATGGCATCTCGCCCATACTCATGGGAGCGGCTGCAACAGCCAGGAGTAACAGCCCAGTTAATGTATAAAACATAACAAGAGCAAAAAGGTGTCATCTGCGCTCGTTTCTATGTATTTCCATGTACAACAAAACACTATGAGATTTTAGTTTGTTTCAATGGCCATTGCAACATAAACTCACTCGCCCCTTCAAGGCACCTCTTTGTAGAGTGAGTACCTAACCAATGTACCTAACCAATGTTTTTGTTTTTAACCCCAAATGGGAAGTGTTTGGTGCGTGTATAAATAAAACCAACTTTTTGCCTCTCCTTAGCTGAAAAGCAGCAGGAGGGGCATGGAGCTATTATTTTTGTTACCCAATCAAAAAAACAATAAGATTAGTTTGGCATGATCTCCCTGAGGTAAACCCATGTTGTTTCTGATCCTGTAATCTATGTGTTTTTAGATGTTCAACAATCCTTTCCTATAGCATGGTTTCCATTAATTTCCCCACTACTGACGTAAGACTAACTGGCCTATAGTTCCCCGATTCCTCCCTACTACCCTTCTTGTAAATGGGCACAACATTTGCTAATTTCCAGTCTTCTGGGACGACTCCCGTTAACAAGGATTGGTTAAATAAATCTGTTAACGGTTTTGCTATTACACCACTGAGCTCTTTTAATAATTTAGGGTGGATCCCATCAGGCCCCATTGACTTATTTGTCTTTACTTTAGACAGCTGCTGTAGAACCTCCTCTTCTGTAAACTCATATGTAAATGTCTCTTTAGTGTTTCCTCCTAACTGAGGTCCCAAAATATTCATTGAGGCAGTCAGCGAGACTTTTATCCTCTTCTACATACCTTCCTTCCTTTGTTTTTAATCTAACTAATCCTTGTTTTACTTTTCTTTTCTCGTTTATGTATCTAAGAAATGTTTTGTCCCCCTTTTTTACTGACAGAGCTATTTTCTCTTCTGCGTGTGCTTTGGAAGCTCTTATAAATTGCTTTTGCCTCTTTCTGCCTAATCTTATAGGTTTGCCTATCTTCTTCACTCTGAGTTTTTTTATAATTATTGAATGCTATCTTTTTGTTCTTCACTATTTTGGTCACTTCTGCAGAGTACCACAGTGGTTTCTTCCCTTTTTTGTTTTTGCTAACAAGCCGAATGCAATTGCCTGTGGCCTTCAATAATGCCTCCTTTAAATAATCCCATTTCTCCTGGACTCCCTTTAAACTCCTCCAGTCTGATAATGACTCATTCACACAAAATCCCATTTTAGAAAAATCTTTTTTTTTAAAGTCTAAAACTTTTGTTTTTGTGTGGTGTGGCTCCATCCCTGTTCTTATATTAAACCACACTGACTGGTGATCACTAGATCCCAAATTTTCACCTACAACAACGTCTGATACCAAACCTCCATTTGTGAGTATTAAATCCAATATGGCCTCTTTACGGGTCGTCACCTAAACTACTTGTGTTAGAGATAATCCCAGTAGGGAGTTTAGAATATTTGTACTCCTGGTGCACCCAGTTATTTTGGTTTTCCAGTTCACATCAGGAAGATTAAAGTCCCCCATGATAATAACTTCCCCCTTCATTGCCATTTTGGCTATTTCCTCAAACAGCAGATTATCTAGCTCTTCTACTTGTCCAGGGGGTCTATAGATCACACCCACGCGAGCTACTGTATGATTGCCAAATGTTAGCGTAACCCAAACTGACTCTATGTTCACCTCGCTCACTTTTATTTGGTTTGTTTTTATGTTGTTTTTCACATACAGGGCCACTCCTCCTCCTTTCCTTCCTTCTGTCTTTTCTATATAAAGAGTACGCAGGTATTGTTATGTCCCAGTTATTTTTCTCACTGAACCATGTCTCCGTAACCGCCACTAAATCTACTTTTTCAGCTGCCATCATTGCCTTCAGTTCATTGATTTTATTGACTAAACTGCGAGCATTTATAGACACGACTCTGAGCTTGTCATTTTTTTTCCCCGCATGTTGCTTGCACCCTCCGATTTAGTTTTGGGGGACAATCAGGCAGATTGTTTTTTACCCTTTTGTCCCCCCTCCTAGTTTAAATATTTCTTTGTGAAACCTTTTGAACTTCTCACTGAGAACATGAGTAAGATGCAAACCATCTTTTTTATACAGTTCCTTTCTGCTCCAATTAGAGCTATCATGGGACACAAAGCCAAATCCTTGCTCTCGACACCATTCCCGAAGCCACAAATTAAATTCCCTATTGCGCATCTGCCTATCCTGAATGTTATGCACAGGCAAAACTTCAGAGAATGACACAGTGGACCCTCCGATTTAGTTTTGGGGGACAATCGGGCAGATTGTTTTTTACCCTTACATCAACATACATTGCATATAGTTGTATATAAGGCAGCTCTTGCTCTCTGTAGAAGACCTATGCTTTGTATTAATTTATATGCCCTATACAGAGAGCAAGGGCTGCCTTTTATAAAACTATATGCATTGTATTTTGGGGTATATCTTACAGAAAGTGTGAGCAGCCTTATATACAGATATGTGCTTTGCATTTAATTATATATGCCTTACACATTGAGAGAGCTGCCTCTCAGTATATATCTGTATATAAGGTTGCTCTTGTTCTGTGTAAGACATATACCTAAATACAAAGCGTATATGTGGATATAAAACTGCTCTCAGACACTAATATAAATAAATACAAACCATATGCCTTATAAAGAATGAGAACTGCCTTTATATACCAGTATATGCTTTGTATTTAGGTGCACGTGTGTGTATTGGTTTGTGTATAATTAAGCACAATCTCTGTATAACACATGTCCTTGTATTTACAGCAGTGGCACCAGTCTATGTCTAAGGTAGATCCTTTTCTACATAGACAAACCAATATATATATACATGCAGAAACAGTTTGTATAAGCGTATTACAAAGCTCAACATAATGTGTGCTGTGTATGAACAAGTCATAATAAAACTCGCAAATCACAGTAATGTGTGGTGTGTGTATGAGTCGTGCGTTTTATTGTGATATGCTCATATACAGAACACATTATGTTGAGCTTTGTAATACGCTTATACACACACACACCGCACATTATGTATCACAGAGCTCCACAGCAATAAATCTCACAGTAATGTGCGGTACGTATTAGCGTATCACAGAATCAGTGGCGGCTGGTGATGTCTGAACATGGGGGGGCGCCTGACCACAACCCTTTTCTGGCCACACTCACAGTAGCGTTTAAAGCCAACTTCTGAAATACATTTAATGAAAACTATCTGCTGCAGACCCTGCTCAGATCATTAAATGTGTGGAAGAAGTTAAAGTGAGAGATGTTCATACACACTGCACATTACAACGTTTTATTGCTATGGAGCTCTGTGATACTCTCATAGATGTTGTTTCATCTATCGCTCCAGGCAGCACAGTGGCTTGGGCCGGCCCTGGGTCAGGTAAACAATCCGAGTTAGCAACAGACAGGTTCCTCATTCAATCAGGGTCAGCATTATGCAGAGTCAGTATACTCTCTGAGTCAGCGTTATGTAGAGTCAGCATACACTCTGAGTCTGTTCTGGGTATAGCATACATACAGGCTTGGTCAGAGGGAGAGTAGTCAAGAAGGCAGTCCGAGTCAGCAACAATCAGGTTCCTCATACAATCCAGGTCAGCAACGTAACAATGAAACAATGAATCCGTGACTCGAATAAATAGTACACAAGTGATGTGGGAAACAAACTCCACGTCAAGGAAATGTGTTGATTCGCGTGCCCCGCATTTAAGGCCGGTGGCTCTGCATCATCATGCCGTGCCCTGCCCCTTCATTAGACGCGAGAACGCGAGGAGCAGCCGAAATGCCTGGCACCCAGTTACCCAGCGATGCCGCCGGGTGCCCAGGCCCCCCTTGAGACCCCGCAGGCGCCGAGGCTGTGACACTAGCATGCAAAATGCTTTCTGCGCACATATATTTATTTACATGCCCAGTCTGACAAATTACCCATGGGTAAACGCTTCAATACCAAGATCGACTACTCAATCTACAAGTAACCTGCTGGTGCCCCGATATTGACTATAGTCAATATGGTGTAATACTGGCGAAATGTATGGGATTGTGTTCACATTTAGGCCCCAGAACATCCCCTTGAAGTTTTAGACATTGTGTATGACAGCCAAGTTGCTAACGCTCTTTAAAACCAGCTAGGAATACATATCCACAGCTGATCCAGCACAGAGCACAACACTCCAGTAGCTCCTTTTGGGCAGCAGATGCCATCATCTGCCTATCAAACAGAATATTACAGGGAGTAATAAATTTAATACTGTTACTGTAGTCATAGGACTTTGGTATGGTCCAGCAATCATAGCAGGTCAAAAGAATAAAAATCAGCTACCAATAATTATCTTCACTGTATTTGGAGAGGAGACACATTTTAAATTAATTAATACTTACCCAACCCTCCTGGTTTTCATTTTTATGAAAAAGGAATACAATTATATAATTATAAATAACAATAAATTAACCCCTTAAGGACAACTGACGTACATAGTACGTCCTCGGGAAAATTCCCCTCAAGGACGGTGGTGGCGGATTGCGACTCCGTGCCAAATCACGGTTCACTCCAGGAGATGGCTGTCATCTTGGATGTTAGCCAAGCCTCCAGGTCACCCCCATCCACTGACATCATCGCCATATGTGTGATGACGTCAGTTGGAAGTTAACCCCCTAGGTGCCAAGTGAAGCTAGTGGGATCATTTGGATCCTTTTATCTCCGGATCGATGGCAGCTCGATGGCCTTTCTAATGTCACCAAACATGACTAGGTGTAAAAATAAAAAATATATAAAAATAAAAAAGTGTGTTTTTTTTTGTTTTTTTAAATTGCCTGTGGGGTATAATAAAATAGGACTTCAAATCACGATAAACATGATAAGCATAAAACGGTCAAACTGAGCTCAGCACACAGAGGTGAAATGGCTCAGCAGTGAAGGGGTTAAAAAGCAAAAACATGTTGTGACAAAACAGCCACTTCAAAGTTTATTTGCAATTATTTTGCTTGTATTTTATTGTCTCTGTATATAAGGTAGAGTGTTTGTTCTGTGTGTCCTATTACCTCATGTCTGTGTTATAGCAATATTCCCTTATGTGTTTATTGTAGAGTATTGTTTCTGTGTACCTTCTCTCTGTATAGTGTACATCTCTGTATTAGCTGTCCTCTGTCTTTCTATTGTACTCCTCTGTGGCTAACCCCCTCTCTGTAAGAAGACTCCTTTGTTTCCCTCTAGTACTAGCACTGTTTAGATAAGATGCATGTGTAAACACTCCATTGTGTTGGATGGCTCTTTCTATTGGCCAGTGGCTGGAGCCTTTTGTTATCTGTAATGTATTCTGGAAGGGAGGGGGTTGTCTCACCTGTGTGTATTTGAAATAAAGAAGCATACAGCATTTGGATTTTGAATGAGCAACATCTCTTCATACAGTTTACGTGTCGTCTATACTGTATCTGGATACAAGCTCCGTCTTATACAGCGGAAAGGGGTGCCTGGGATACTAGGATCCTTAACACATGTAAATCATTTTTTGGGTATTTCTAATTTCAGGACAAAATTTCGAAACTATTTAGCCAGGGTATTTTTTGGCGGTTGTAGATTTGGGGGATTAAAGTTAGAAAAAGTGGTTTTTTCCATTTTTTTTCATCATACTTCATAAACATTTTTTATAGTAAATTATATGATATGATGGAAATAATGGTATCTTTAGAAATGCATTTAATGGAGGGAAAAACGGTATATAATATGGTTGCGTTCCATAACCGAGTAAGAGGAAAATTTGGCCTAAACACAAACAGCACAGAAATGTAAAAATAGCAGTAGGTACTTTTGAACTGACAATGGTAAAACCGCCTGGTCACGATGGGGATACTAAACTGATTACATTTAAGAAATAATTTATTATGATGCACCTATGAGTGCTGACATACAGTTATTTGATCCCAGGCATATACTGGCCATCAGGACGGCAATGAAATTCCCGGTGGGCCGGTGGCTCAGTGGGCCGCAGCCGGTTTCTTAATCAGCATTTCCAGTATCAGGCTCTCTGAGTCCAAATCCCGATCTTTTTAAATAATTTCAACATATCAGCTGTCATGTTCGATGTGATGACATTTCAGGTGCATGTTGTGGAACTCAATTGCAAATAAATTTGTTTTGAATAAATTTAATTCCTTTGCATCAAACCAGAATTAGACAGCAGCAAGTACACTCATTTCTTTTGGTGCCAGCAGATTCTTTGCCAGATCAAGTATACTCAATCTTGATACTGACGGGGCTAAGGTCTTCCAGAATTCACTTGTTATGTAGATTTTATTTTTTTTATGTTTGCTGCCTGTATTAAGAGATGTGTGGACACTGTAGTGCTACCTATTTACATGTGTCAGGATGATGGACAGTTGGAAAGGACAGAAATACTGGTGGCAACAATTGCATTTAACCCTCTTATATAATAAAGAAATCCTGGATAACAATACTTTATATTGTGCACTAAAGATAGTCAGGCAAAGAAACTACCAATATATCCTTTTATGTTACATATATGTAAACATTACTAACATTGAAACCCTAAGAATCCACAAAGCTTCCATAAAATTCCAGTCATGTTTGTCGATAAACTCAAAGTGGCAATTATCCTCTGACTGGCAAGTAGTGCCCATATCTACTGTAATTCTTAATAGCTATGAAAAAATGAATTTTAAAACTGACTTTCCTTTTTATTGGCAATTCACTTGTCACATGCAATCTGATCAATGAGCTGTCATAGTTGTTTCTTCATCACTGAGTTATATGGTAACGCAGAGCAAAATATATATTTAAAAAAACGTTCTTAAATTAGAACAAGTTTTGATTTTGTTTGCTAAAGCACTTCTTTTTAAATGATTATTGTGTAAAACAATGACATTTAAAAAAATGAATATTTTGAAAATATATTAGATTAATCTGGAATGCTATTGCAGAAATAAAAAAGTTAACCCTTAAAATGCAATCAAACCTGGGCTCACATTTATCTAATGCCAAAAATTTCTGTCTGGGAATTGAAATAATTTCACAGTCTCCAATTACCTCCATGGCAATTTGCTTCTTCATTGTGATGACTGCAGACATTCTATTCCTCACATGCAGATGGTTATATTAAAATACCATCTGCATGAGTGCAAATTGAATACATGTAGATAAAAAAACACACACATTCTTTTAACAATTTTTCAGCAATAACACATTTTGATTTTTAAAAAGCAAATACGCTTAACATCTACACTTTTTTATAATAACCTCCTTTTCAATGAGTTCTTGGTACCATGAATATGTGCCACTAATTTGCTACCAAGCTATTTATTTATTTTAATATACAGGGTTATTCAAAGAGATTCGAAAAGTCACCGCACGTTCGGTGACTTTTCGTTCTCTTCAATTCGGTTTGTTTTGCCGATCCCATTTCGGTGACCCTGCGGTGTATTCAGCAAACACCACAGGGCCCCCGAATTGCAGGGAAAAGCTGCCGCAAAACTGACGAAAACTAACCGCAAAACCCAGCGAATGCACGCCGAAAACCCTCAAAAACATCTGGATTAACCTGCCGAAAACCACAGAAAAACCCGAACAGGAGCCAATCGCAGCCTTCGACACAGCAGAAGAGGCAGTGAATAAATTAGCAAAACAGTTTGTATGAATGATTGAAAAGTGAAACACTGTTTGCAAAGAAACTACTGAGCGAAAATGTCTGAAATTTGCATATGAGGTCCAGGGAATGATAATAAAGAGGGCTGTTACAGAAAAAAGAAGTAAACTTAAAAAAAATCGGACTTTTAAACAAAAAAAAATGCTTAAAATATCCTAAAAAATCTATAAATAAAGAGACTCTTTACTGCAGAATTTTAAAATGAACGGTTTATTAGATATTGAATTAAAACGGGAATATTTTTAACATTGAAGCCTATGGGATTCTCCTGAATAAATTTGCCGAATTAAACCACCGAATGGCAGGGCATTAGGGGAACCTTTCACTGCTGGTTTGTGTTCTCTGAATAGCCGAAGCAGTGCTTTTTCATGGGGATTTCACTGCCCTCGAACAGGCACCGAACAGGCACCGTATGTTCAGGCAATTCGCCAGGATTTGGCGTATTGCCTGCTCTCTGAATAGCCGAATGGCCAAGAAAGGTAACCGTACGCTGATTTTCAGCGTTCGATTACCTTTCTCAAGCAATTCGGATCTCTTTGAATAACCCTGATAGAGATTTTAAACTGGAGATAAATATCTTAAACTAGAGTTAGTTGTTTTTATACAGATTACATGTCATTTATATTTAAATTATGGTTAAAGATGATCAATGTTAATATCGTTAGTGTAATAGAATTATTTTATTAAATTGATTACCTACTGATTAAAGAAAAAAGTGTTATAGAGCTTTCATGATATACCCTTTCTTCTGAACCTTTTTGCTTTTTTGACCATGATCCAAAAACCCCAGTTTTGTCACATACAGAAGCTGGGACAATATCGATTTTAAAATAATGGTTGTGTTTCCTGGCAATATGTATATATATGTGCACAGGGATCAGACCAGGCACACCCCCAATTCTAGATAATTTGGTCCTTCTAGAGCCACATTTTATGGGCATAACTAAACTTTTGGGATGCTCCTTATCTGGATAAAGAATGATGACAAGAAAATGCAAATTAAGCCCATAATTAAAAAGAAATTGCATTAAAAGGTTGCTGTAGAGCAGACACCACACATGCAAATGCAATGGCTTTCTAGATTACATCAGGCTTATGCAACAACACAAAACACTATCTTGGATAGCTGCTTTAGGCTCAGCCGAGAGATAGGTTCATGATTGTTGCAAAATGATACCAATTTCAATTGAAAATTATTAAAATTGAGTAGGACAAAAAGTGAAATTAGTATTCTCTACTACCCAGTTTTCTAAGCATATATACTAACACTCAGAAATGTCTTTTTTGAGATGACAGGAAATGTGTTTGAAGAGGAAATATAGTCTTTGACAAGGTTTGAAATAATGTTTGTTAAGTGAAATAATAATTATGTCCTTCAAACTTTGCTATTGTCAAAGAATCATCCATGGGCAGCAATTACAGTCTCCCACAACCTTGGCATTCAATTTATCAATTTGTTGTGGTAATCTGAAGATATTTCACCCCATGCTTCCTGAATCTCCTCCCACAAGTAGGATCGGCTTGATGGGAACTTCTTACATACCATACTGTTAAGATGCTCCTGCAACAACGCAATAGGTTTGAGATCTGGTGACTGTGCCGTCCACTCCATTAAAGACAGAATCCTAGCTGACTGCTTCTTCCCTACATATGTCTTGCATAGTTTGTGCTTTGGGTCATTTTCCGAGTTGTAAGAGAAAATTTGCTCAAATCAATTGCCATCCATAAGGTATGACATGGCATTGCAAAAGTCATAGCCTTCATCCTCAAAGGGACTATTACACTGTATAAATTTTACACTTTACCACCACCAAGGCACCCCCAGATTGCCTCAACCATACTTAGCAGAAAGTGCCAAGCAACTCCTTTTAACATCTTTACATTCGATCTGTGTCTCACGAATGTTCTTCTTTGTGATCTGAACACCTCAAACCTAGATTTGTCTGTTGCCTAGCCTGAGATATGGCTTCGTCTTTGCAACTCTACCTAGAAGGTCAGCATCCCAGAGATGCCTCTTCACTGTTGACTTTGAGACAGGTGTTACCATCTCACGAAACTAAAAGTGGAGGACCTGTAAGACATTTGTTCTCAAATTAGACTCTCTAATGTGTTTTTCCTCTAACTTAGTTGTGCACCAAGGCTTACCACTCGTTTTTCTATTCTGTTATGAACCAGTTTGTGCTGGTCTGTGATTGGAGTAAGTACACAGCATTGTACGAGAGCAGCAGTGATTGACTCTATTGCTCTCCCTAAGTTCCATCCCATCCCTAGCTGTTGTGATCCTGCATTAACATTTGCAGAACCTTTCTTACATTGAGGGTGGGGGGCTCCATTTTATAGCTTCTCTACAGAAGTAGAGGGTAACATGATCGAGATCAAAGCAAGAATTTTCTTTCTCCATGGGGAGAACATCATTCGTTCATTAAAACCGCTATGTAAGTAAGGTTTTGTGTGCTAAATTTAGTTTTTAAAGGAACATTGAAGCCAACTTGACCATTTAATTTTATTTAATTTGAAAATCAGGTGAGTATCCTTTGCCTTGGGAGTCCTGCAGGGCTGCGATTGCATTGCTGACAATCCAAGGGTGCTCCAGGCAGAACACTCAGCCCGCTGGCAGCAAGTGCTGGCCTGTAAGAATAGAAAAGTATCAGAGGACACTGTCAAGCTTAGTATATCCCTTTATCTTGTGAATAAAGGTGAACCCAGAGGTCACCATTTAGAAAGAAATAAAATAGTAATATAGTACTATCCACAAGGGCGAGATCTTAACATTGTAAAACTCGAACTCATGAAATTTTGTGGTGGTTTATTGTCTTGCACCTAATACAAATCCTAGGGAAATACTAAATTCTTTTACCTCTGAAATTTAATTTCGATTTTCATATTCAATATATAAAGTTTAACATTATATCAATGATTTTTTCAAATAAGGGCAATAATACTTCGGAACACAAAGAATCTAACCTTACAGTCATCCCCTGCTTTCACATATAAATTCCAAGGTCAAAGTCATCATAATATAATCATTAAAAGAAATTGTTCCCTGGTTTACCTTTATTAAATAGAGATCTGAAACACGTGGCATACAAACCTTGCCAAGGCTTCCTTTTATAGATTATTTATGAATAATTAGTTATTTTTGTAGTACAGAAAAAAATAAAACCAGTGTGTATTGACAAGCATATTGTGTACAGTTTATATCAAGTATTAATCAAGCAAAACAAGTGCTTCTATGGTCAGAGGTGCTGTACAAACTTCAATACACCTAAAATAGTGACTTGCAAAACTGAAACAAATTCTCCAAGTGCACTATAGTTTATATCACTGTTTATCAAAGAAACAGAAACTGTGGATCATGCACAATAAGCGCAAAATTGTGGTCTCAACGTGATAACTTTAATATCAATATACAGAACTTCTAAAACAAAAGGATGACAATTAATTTCTATCTGTATATGCAATGAGAGAGTCCTGATGGACTTAACCTGTACATTTATAAACAGAATAACAAATACCTAATTGCACAATATTGTTTGTACAGAAAAATAAATATAGAATGGCCCCATTCCCATAGGATAGCACTCATGGGGTTCATAGCCTGTTTAACTGGCTGGGAATATTTGGCTTGAGTTCAACTAGGGGGATCTTTCCCCCTATAGTGGCTGGCAGTAAACTTGCTTCTATAGGGGGAAAACCAATAGACATAAAATATTAAAGATCTGCTTGAACCTTACTCAATCTTTTTAGAGTCCAGCAGAGAGTTCGCTGATGCTTCTGGTAACATCCAACCATCCTCCTGGGGTTAGCTCCTTTTTGAGTAGGAATGTATATGAGTCTAAAGAATGTAATTGGAAAAGTTGCCATGCCATAAAGCTATGAATTTATTTAAAATGATTAATAAAAAATAATAAATGCAATTAAATGTGAATAGGAAGTCAGTGAGAAAAGTTTCACTTAGCTTCTTCAAGAGGTGATCTGGAATGTTAATGATACAATACAAGTGCGACCTGAAATAGTCCTTTAGAAGTCTTGAATCCTCATTAAAGATAGTGCCACGGCTAATCCGGCACGACATCTCATCTTCCCCCGGTTTATGTTCCAGCATGCACATTCCAAAGTGCATCATGCATGCATCCTATAAGTCTTTTGTGTGGTGGAGCTTTCCTGTTACATCCACCTAAGTGGACTTCCAGGATGTTCATATCATGATTTGTGGGCTTTCAGAACATCTATAACCATATTTTCTATATGTCCATGTATTTAATTGTATTCGGAGCTATAACTTATTTTGTTAACAATATATAGCCACACAACAGAGAAATTTGTCTTAGGAATTCTATACCGTGTGTTGCAATAGTATAGGGAAGAAAAAGTGGGTCTTTCTAAGGGATTCATTTTGTACTGTTACTGACCTACATACAGGCCAAAAGGGAGTCATGATGTATTCTCAATTGCCAGTAAAATCAGAGTGGTGGAAACAAAAGCAAATAAAACATTAGGAAAATAAAAAATGTCTCCAAAATGTTTGCAAACATACACATAGGGGGTTATTCAGAGAGCACCGAAATTCCACAGAAATTTCAGTGCTCTCGAGGGCGCACTTCGACAAGTTCAATTCACTGACCCTGCGGTGAATTCAGCATTCACCGCAGGGTTCCAAAGTGCTCTGAACCCGCTGACAACTGCTGAACGCAGCTGCCAATCCGCCGAACAGTGCGCCGAAAGCAGCCACAAGCTGCTGAACGCAGTCGACGATCCTATAAACGCCGACCATCAGCTGGAAAAAAAAATAGTTTTAATATTACTTCTCTATGAGGAATTTTGCTGCCGAAAAAGGTTGCCGAATTGTTGCGATCTGAGGTGAATTGCAACCTATTTCACTGACAATTTGCCAATATTTGGGAAATTGACAGCTTTCTCAATAGCTGAATTACCACGAAATTGCACTGTGCAGTGAAATTCACCGTTCGGTGCAATTAGGTGGCAAGTTCAGCTGTTATTGAATAACCCCTAAAATGTCAAAAAGTGTAGAAAAATGTAATTAAAAAATGCAATTTCCAAAATGAATAGAGAACTTAAAAGTAGCAAGTTTAGTAAAAGCATAGTATAGTGAAAGCTGGTACCCTCCCAACTGTGAGAAAACTGTGGAATAACTATGTTACGCCCATTGGTACAGCAATGAGAACACTGATCTCATATCGGCAGTTTTAAACGAGACACCTAGAGCAGGAAACCCGGTTGCAAAAAAAATTTGACAGAAGCTTCCTGAACATGCTAAGAACACTGCAAAGTTGCTGTTCAACACACAATTCATCAAAATCACAAAATGAACTGTCTGTCTGAACATATGAGAGCATTTAACATACTAATGGTATCCCAGTCATGAGTACATGCACACAGTCAATGCAACTCTCGTGTAAAGTTCAAGACCACAGTTTAACTGGTAGCCAATAGGGATGAGCTGTTCGGTTCGATCAGTTCGGATTTCGACTCGAACATTGGCAGTTCGAAAGTTCGCGAACTTCGAACTTTTTGGCGTGTTCGGTTCGAGTTCGATTTTTTTTTAAAAAAAAAGTATAAAAAATGCTTAAAAAAATACTAAAAATTCTAGAAATAAAGACACTCTTTACTGCAGAATATTATAAACAATGGTTTATTAGATATTGAATTAAAAAACTACCTAATGTCGTCTAGGTGCAAAGATTCTCACCTCTAAATGACCTGTGCTCTCAAATGGCGTAAACAACAGGTGTTTAGTGTTTGGAAATAACATGTGCTTATAATTAGCAATTAGAATTTGATACATTGCTTGCAGACTGGGTGTGGTCTGCACATGTATGAACAAACACTGTGCTTGTTTTGAATTCTAAGAAGTGTAATTTCTACTATATGATCCTCTCTGATATGCTGTTTAACCCCTTAAGGACCAGGGCTCTGTAAAGCAAATCATTAATGATATAGATGTTACATCATTTGTCATCAAGGGCTTAATAAAATCTTTATCACACTCCTTAGATTTAAACGTAATATTCCAGTATTTGTATGTCATGTACTTCTCCCGAAGGGCCTATGTGAGCATACAAATATTATTGTGTTAGAAATGTCTATCATAAAGCATACAAGCTGAGTCACAAGAGTCTCTGACTATCCATTGTCATATATACCTTGCTTTATACATATATAGCCCCGTTCACACTGTGCGATTTGAAAGTCACGACATAGTGCGATAACGTCGCACGATGTCACGCGACGTCGCGGTTTTGTGCGATTTTTGCAAAGCACCACCAATGCAAATCGCAAAATCGCAGATAGCAAATCTCAAAAAAAGGGTCATGTACCAGCAACATTCTACCACGACGCTCAACATGTGACGTCGCGCGGCAAGATGTGAACAGCTCCACTGAAATGCACAGTGCGACGTCGCGCGGATTTTGCTGCGACGTCGTTGCAATAAATCTCACAGTGTGAACGGGGCCTAATACATTCCCTCATCTAACAGGATAGTAGCCAGTCCCTGTGCATTTTAACTCCTTAAGGGTGACTAGGTGTCGTGTGTGGGTCTTTGATGGCAATGTTTCTATACATCCTACAAATCCGCCAATTCACGGGCAGGTTATGGGGACCTCCTAGGCACGATATTTGAAGGAATTTTTCATTTTTATTCTTAACCTTTATTTCATGGAAAACTCACTGTTCCTTTAAAAACATTTTTTTTTTAACTTTTTGTCCTTGTTTCCTGTCCCCCAGGGCACTACCCGGACCCCCATATACCTTTTATGGCAAATATTTTGCATATATGCCCTCTTGGAGGGCACTCTAAAAATCAAACTTTTGAGTCCCATTGACTTGCATTGAGTTCGGTTTGAGTTCGAGTTCGAACTCGAGCTTTTGAAATTGTTCGAGTTGAATGCGAACTGAACTCGGGGGTGTTCGGCTCATCCCTAGTGGCCAACATTTACAATTTATTTCCTTGACAATTACACCCATTAGCAATCAGCTTGTATGTTCACAATGTGTAACATATTTTCATTTTGAGATAGCGTCCTCACAGCAAGGCCAACCATCAACAAATCTGTGTCATGGTCGATGGTAGATGATCTATCACTTTGAATGCATTACTCTTCACCGCTTGTATTCAAGCATCAGTGGTTGGAGGTTTAGATACGCATCTCTTACATAGTATTGATAAACACATTTAAACCCTTGCAGCTACACTAACACAAACAATGGTAAAATAATTTAAAACATAATGGGTTTGGATTGCTTATACAGCATTACAGTTTATGTTACCTTCCACAAGCATGATGAGATTGCAGCACATATAAATTAACAAAGAAAGAAACAGAAAAGCTTGTAGAAACAGTCATAAAAGAATGTATTTGTAGGTGTTTGTGTCAATAAAAAGTTCATTAGATCATAACATTTTATGTATCAGTCTGATATAACTATTAGCTTTTATGTGTATTAAAAGAAGTCTCACTGTTGTTGAAACTAGGATCATAGTGTTCTCATACTGTTTTTGGCATATTTTCACTTATATTCTTTATGGCACATTAAACTTGGTTATAATCATCACTTAGGCAGTAAGGCAGAGATAAACATACTGTATGACTATAGTGTTCAGGTTTTTTTTTGTCCACAACAATAATGCTTGAAAGGACTAACCTTTAATAAACACTAGGTTTTTCTCATATCGGTATTGTTTAACCTTTGGCCAAGATAATTCACTTCCTTCTACATTCATATTTCTTTCTCTCCACTGGACTATAAAGAAAAGGTAATAGAGTGAATTTTGTAGTCCACTGCTTCTTCCTACAGCTGACATTCCAGATAACAGTTAAAAATTCCCAATAATAAATGACACTTTAACTGCATATAAAATATGCAACAGTAAAATGTTATCAAAAGGTTACACAATTAATAACAATCAGTTAATTGGTTGCTTATAAGACTAACACAAATATATTATTCTATTTACTTGGAAAATTTACAGAATGTGCGAGAGAGAGAGAAAAACATAAGGGTGTATGTAGTCAAGAAACACCAAACTTGACACCGAATTGCACTTAACGGTGAATTTTACCTTTCTTGCAATTTCGGGGCAGTTCATCTATTCACTGTCAATTAGCCAAATACAAGTGAATCGATGCAGAAAAAATGGTTAGCGCCCAAATGTGTACCAACACCAGTATCCCAATGCCAAACCAGATATATAGAGGTTTCCCCCAAACCAATGTGACAATAAACAAGAATATACGTATCTGGTAGCGCGATGATAATCGCTTCTCGGGATTCAGGTGTTTCTCATAATGTGCAGAGAAGCAAAAAAGGAGATCAAACAGCGCTGCTGTAAACCAAGGTGCACTAGTGCCACCTCATTTATTGAAAAAGAGACCACACATACAGACGTTTCAGGGATTCAACCCTTTCCTCAGTGCAAAGTGCCCCAATACATACAATACAGAGTAAACCCTTTATATACATTACATACACAGGGTAGGCGGTACAGAAATCCCACACCACATGGAGAGAATAAAGTAATCATTCATTAACATTAACACTTTCATACCGTTTGCAGGTAGTAGAAACTTCACATAAATTCATGTTGCGATAGAGACGCCAACTGGCGTTATAACAATGGCGGACACTCGATATAGGAAGTGAGCACCAAACAAGAACCGCCCCGTAGAGCCGGCGAGAGCGGAATCGCGCATGCGCAGAATCGCGCAGTGCCCACATGGAATTCAGAACCAATCAGCAGATAGGTAACCTTAATTGATGTTTACATTCAGCGAACAGTGATACAATGCTGTGGTTTTAAACTTCTCATAATGATCTCTCCATCTCCATGGTGTCTGGAAGGACCAAAACACAGGTCCAATCTGTAAAAATGAAATAAATCAACAACTTTGCCTAACCTTACAGAAATAATAACCAAAGTGACAAGTGTAATAAAACATAAAATAAACCACAAAGCATACGCTAATAATCTAAAACGGGACAATATATGTCCTAAAAGGAACAGATCTATAATCACAGCAAATGACATAAGGTGGTTGGATAAGGAGAAGGATCATGATAGAGGAAGGAGGGAAAAACAGCTCACCTAGACTGCAGATGCCTCATAGGCACAGCTATAGGAAACAGTGCCACTCAAGCTTCTCATTGAGACCATGAGGGGACACTGTGTCCAACAGATACGTCCATTTCGCCTCCCTCTGTAACAATAGCCTATCTCGATCACCACCCCGTGATAAGGGAAGAATCCTATCTAGAATTTGATAACGTAGTTGTGAAACATTATGTCTAAATTCTCGAAAATGTCTGGCTACAGGAAGATCAGATGTAAGGCTACGAATGGAGGTCTTATGCTCTGAGATGCGGTCCTTGAAGGGTCTTGTGGTTTTACCAACATACCCTAAACCACAGGGACACTTCAAGAGATAGACTACAAAATCAGATTGACAGGTAAAAAAACCTTTAAGTTTAATACCTTCACCCGTTCGGGGTGAGTACATGTATCGCCTTTAATGATGCCATTACAGTGATTACACTGTAGGCATGGATATGTACCATGAACGGGAGTTGAGAGAAACGTTTGTTTTGTTCTAGGAGAAGAGTCAGCTCTAACAACCTGGTCGCGTATATTCCTAGTCCTTCGCATAGCGAATACAGGAAGTGTAGAAAACAGATGACCCACTTCTCTATCATTCTGTAAAATATGCCAATTTGATCTAATGATCTTTTTAATATCTTTAGAAAGAGGTGAAAATGTACTCACGAATGGAATCCGGTCCATTTTCCTCTTAGGAACGTCATATAGAAGTTCCTCTCTGGTGACTCCCGAAGTTTTAAGTTGAGCTTGTTTCAGAACTCTTCTAGTATAACCTTTATCTCGAAACTTAACGCTCAACGCATGGAGCCTAGTGTCGAGTCTGGTATGGTCACTCACAATACGTTTAACACGTAGCATCTGGCTATAAGGAATGGACTTCTTCTGTCCCACTGGGTGGTAACTAGAGAAATCGAGAAAACTGTTAACATCTGTAGGTTTAACATAAAGATCAGTGGCTAGTTTATTGCCCTCCTTATAAACCAGTACATCTAAGAAGTGTACACTTTCATGACTGTATTCCTTAGTGAAGGCAATGTTGGGGTTCCTGGAGTTAAGAAACTCATGGAACTGATGTAACTCACATACATTGCCACTCCAAATGAGAAAACAGTCATCAATGTATCTGAACCAGGTAAATATCTTATCCAAAAATGGATTGTTGGACCAAACGTAAGCATCCTCAAAAGAGGACATATAGAGGTTGGCATATGCTGGTGCCATATTGGCACCCATGGTGGTCCCCTTACTCTGTTCATAAAAGATAGTGCCATATCTAAAGTAATTTTTCTTCAAAACTATCTCCAATAGACTTAACACAAAGTCTAACATTTGGCTAGAGATAGGCGATTCAGCAAGGTGTTTTCTTGCGGCCCTAAGGCCTTCATTATGAGGAATAGACGTATATACACTATTAACGTCAAGTGTAACGAGAATCGAATCAATTGGTAATATCAGATCGCGTAACTTCAGCAAGAAATCTTTTGTATCTTTCAAAAATGATTTTACTTTGGGTATCAAAGGTTGTAAAAACTGATCCACAAATATGGCCAAAGGCTGAAAAACCGAATCAGTTCCTGCCACAATTGGGCGCCCCGGTGGCGGGAGTATCCCCTTATGCACTTTAGGCAAGATATAAAAAACAGGAATGGTAGGAAATTTTGTACACAAAAATTGTCCAGTACTATCTGAAATGGTCCCCTCATCAAGAGCTGTCTGTACAACATTTCTGATCAAGGTGATGATTTGAGCAGTAGGATTAGATTTAAGAACTTTATAGTTTGTTCTATCAAACAGTTGTCTTTTGACTTCTGCATGGTAGTCCTCGGTATTCTGAACCACCACCAAGCCACCTTTATCAGCTGGCTTGATGGTGATTTTTCTATTACTACCTAATTCTTTCAGGGCACGTCTCTCCCCAATGGATAAATTATTTTTCTTGGGAAATTTTTTCCAAGATAATTCATCTATAGCTCTCTTGACAATATTCATAAAGGTAATGGATGAAGGATTGAATACCATAGGAGAGAAACGGCTCCTGGGTCTACACACCTCATAAGGTTGATTAAATGATTCTGACACTGAGGCATCTGCAGTAGGGTCATCGTCTGTTCTTTGGAGTTGGTTTGATAGCTGGTGTTGTCTGTCTGAAAAGAAAATTTTAAGATTAATCACTCGAAAAAATTTTTGTAAATCAACATAAGTTGAAAATTTATCAGCTCCACATGTGGCTGAGAAATTGAGCCCCTTACTCAGAACCAAAAATTGATCTGATGTAAGCGTCATATTCGACAAATTTAGTACCCCTTTGCCACTCCCCTCTCCTTCTGCTTGCCCCTCGTGTCCATAGGTTTGCTCTGGATTAATGGAGTGCTGTTTGGAGGCACCGGATCCCCGACATCCTCTCTTCCTTGGCCTGGCTCTAAAAAAGGCACCGCAGAGTTAATAGAAGAAGTGGAGTCACTCGCTGAAGCTGTAGAGATGGTGTCTCTATCGAGTGCCACAGGGCGGGTAGATTTGGATTTTCTCTGTTGTTTAGTGCTGGTCTTCCAGCTATAAACCCGGTTGTACTGATAGTCCAGGGTATCTCTTCTGAACTTCCGAACTTTAACAGTCTGGATTTCTTTTTTAAGTTTCTCATTTCTCACATTAATTTCTTGAGTAAGTTGATTTAACTTCTCAATATTGGTAGATGTTGTAATATTTGTTCTAGTCTCCACAATATCCCTTGATAAATCCTGTAGTTCTTCACCCACACTCTCGACCGTGAGGGCAATAAGGTCCAAAGAGCATTTATTTAATATTTGATACCAGCGTTTCATATGATTCTCATTATTTTTGCACAATGTAGGCGTTAATGGGGATCGTAAACCCCGTGGGATTCTTTTTGCTCTCAGATACTCAACAAGTGTGGACTGGTGTAATTGATAGTTAATTTCTTTTCTAGTCAGTGATTCCAACCTCTTTGTCAAAGTCTGTATGTCATTGCCATAAAGAAAATCTGCTCCTGTAATGGCAACATTATTTACCAAGGTATCCAGATGTTGTTGGGTATAGGCAAAGGTATCCGCTCGATTAGTTGTTAATGCAGTAATGTCTGCAAATGACATATTGAAATTTCCCCAGAAAAAAGATAATGTGCATCATCCACATGGATATTATATAAAAGGAAGCAAAATACATATAATAGTGCAGAGTGTACTAATAGAATAATAGTATAGTGGTGTTAAATTGTTCCACTCACAAATATAGAGCCCTATCACTGGCTCTGAGTGGTTGGATGCATCTGGGTCTATTTTCTTATTATTATTCTGAAGGTGACCCACACCTTATACAATCGGTAGCTCCTCTTATTCGTCAGATATAGGAGAAAACTTTCTCGTGCAGATCTACCAATCAGATCATGAACTAATACAGATGGAGTATCAACTCACATTTGGTGGAGCTTTAAGCCAAGCTCTAGGTGGTATAGCCTGTGGATTTGTTAATGGGTCAGATCCACGAAAACCCCAAAAGATTCCAAAACATAGGGACAAATAAGTAAAACATTCTTTAATAAAACATAAAATAAAATATATATAATCTGGCACAGCCAGATAGCCAGGACACGTTTCGCCAAGTTCTATGGCTTCCTCGGCTGGTTTACAGGTATTGTTAAACAGACCATATATATAGTGTCCTCTTAATGATAAGATTGTCCCCACATGTCCCAATTTGCAATTGTTGTGCGTTTCACGCCTAGAATTATAGATTCCTTGCGTTGCGGTGGACGCCACCATCTTGCACATGCGTTCCGGCGGTGATTGCGCCTCACCCTGCGTTTCACGCTGTATTT
This sequence comes from Leptobrachium leishanense, assembly GCA_009667805.1. Taxonomy (NCBI): domain Eukaryota; kingdom Metazoa; phylum Chordata; class Amphibia; order Anura; family Megophryidae; genus Leptobrachium; species Leptobrachium leishanense. The sequence continues at coordinate 256,847,644 of CM019067.1, forward strand.
CCGGTTTGTACATGCGTTCCACCTACTCATCGCGCCGTTTACCAAATAAGGCAGTCCTCTGTTTCCTTCTCCACTTTACAGTGCTGCCTTGCAACCAAAGTCCATAATATAAAGATAGAGCCCTATCTAGAAAAAAACTGATTAGATCCTTGCATTGCCAATAATCCACTTTATTGAGATCCTCCCCAACTCTGTGCCATATGGGGAGGTGGAACAAATTAATACATACTTATAAATACACTCTAATGCCTTAAGTAATGTATATAAATATTGGAGATAGTATCAAGCAGATGTATTTAATCTTCTGTATGGGTTATCAAATATGCTACTATTAAAACGTAGTAACTCAAGTGCAGAATGTGTTACTCCAAGGAATTATGACTATTGTATTGGTAATATTTAATCATTAATATGAAAATACAGAGTCGTGGTGAAACTCAATTAAACTGTGGACCATTTAAATGTGTGATATAGCCACATCATACAATAAACATTTGCCCAGATGTTGAATCGGAGGGGATCCACTGTGGCAGACAGGAACCAATACACAGAAAATGAACAACCACGAAACCACCACCCAGACCACCCGGCGCCAGCGCACAACCACCAAAGATCAAATAATCTCCGACAATGGCGCACCAGCACCAAACGGCCCAAACGATGACCCGAAGCCACCCATTCCCTGCAGATGTGGCTATATCACACATCTGCAGGGGATGGGTGGCATTTAAATGTGGCTATATCACATATTTAAATGGTCCACAGTTTAATTGAGTTTCATACGATGAGGAAGTGTTTCGTATATTGAATGATGGTACAATTTATGGTAAACTGAAAAATTATCCCATTAAGGATATCAGAAATAAACTTGAATCCCTACTTTATGAGGGAAAAGAAAAAGGCATCCTAAATAAATCAGAGTTTGAATACCTATTGATGAAATATACCAAAACATCACACTTCTATATTTTACCAAAAATCCATAAAAACCCAATAAAACCCCCTGGAAGACCCATAGTGGCAGGCATAGAGTCAATAACTAGCCACCTGTCAGAATACGTAGACACACTCCTTCAACCCTTTGTTCGAATAATTCCGTAATACCTTCCGTCATACTCTTAGCATGTTACAAATATTGAAAGAACTAGATTGGCAGAATGGTGACATCATGGTAACATGCGATGTAAATGCCCTTTATAGTAACATACCGCATGGTATGGAATTAACCATACTAGAAGAAGAAATATCTAAATATAATCTAATAGAAAGTGACCAAAGATCCTTCATTATAGAAAGTGTTAAGTTTATATTAAACCATAATTACTTTAAGTTTGAAGAGGATTATTATATCCAATATAAAGGTAGAGCTACTGTATGAGCATGAAGTTTGCGCCCAGTTATGCCACCCTATACATGTCAGGCTGGGAAACCAGGTTCGTGTACGGTTCGCGTAGCTGGGCGCAAGGAAAAGTGCTGGCCTATAAGCAATACATTGACGATGTATTTTTTGTTTGGAGAGGAGGAGAGGAGAGTCTGCGCATTTTTTTAGAAGGTTTGGACAATATAGAATGGGGTATTACACTAGATAAAAGCTGGAGTTCTGATAAAGTTAGTTTTTTAGATCTAGAGGTCTACAGAGAGGGTGACCATATAAAATCGAAGACCTTCTTTAAGGAGGTTGACACTAATAATTATATTGATTATACAAGCTGCCACCATCCCATGTGGCTGAAGGGGGTCCTGAAAGGACAGTTCATCCGTTTAATACGGAACTGTACAGATATAGAGATTTTTAAAAATCAAGCAGATACTCTTAAAAAGGACTTTGTTGAAAAGCAAATGCTTTTAATAATTATTTTGTTGGATGCGCCACCACCCTGATTGCTAAGCTAGGAAATGACACTCAATCAGAAAGGCCGCACGCAGGTCAGGCCCCACCAACTGTGCAAAGACCCTGTAACGCAGAGAAATTCAGTTTTAGTCCAGTGCCTGTCAGTGTCATCACTAAACTTCCCTGTAACCAAAAAATGAAATACCAATCTGGACCTTATCAAATCCCAGCAATGTTGCTAAAAATCAGTGCGCCAGCAAAACCTGTCGCAACCCTAATCAATGAATCACTGGCGACTGGATACATACCCAAACTCTGGAAGGGTGGTACCTATCCATAAAAGTGGAGACAATACTTTGGTATCCAACTACCGCCCGATATCACTGCTCCCTGTAATGTCAAAAATTCTGGAAAAATGTGTCTACACTCAATTACGGGATTATTATCAGTATCAGAACTATTTAACCCCAGATCAATCAGGCTTTCGTCCAAAACATTCAACTACAACCGCCCTTTTAAAAGTTTGTAATGATATCCAAGCGGGCATGGAAAAAGGAAGCCTAACTGGAGCAATCTTCCTTGATTTTGCCAAGACCTTTGACACAGTAGACCATGGCATCCTATTACAAAAACTTAAAAACTCCGGTATTGGTGATAGCACGCTAACCTGGTTCCAATCATATGTGTCTGATCAGTCGCAATATGTATCCATTTCTGACAGCACTTCCCTTCCCCTCCCAGTCATGTGCGGTGTACCCCAAGGCTTGATACTCGGCCCCCTGCTATTCACAATATTCATAAATGATCTGCCCAATGTCCGCAAAGCCTCAACTGTACACATGTACGCAGACGACACTGTAATCTATACCAGCCAACCAAATCTCCCGCAGCTGGAGGCCGTGCTGCAAGACCACTTCACAGGGGTAGAAGAGTGGATTGCAGATAACAAACGTTTACTAAATACTGACAAAACTGTTACAATGCTCTTTGGAACCGCACCTAAACTACACAAATTGCAAACACCCCATCTATGTGTGGGGACAAGATCAAATGACACACTGACTACAGTCACTTCTTTCAAATATCTAGGTATGTGGTTACACCCAAATCTTACTTTTGGCCCCCACATCGAAAAACTCTCATCTAATCTCTACCCCAAACTAGGTGCCCTGTACAGAAACAAATCCTGCCTGAGCCCCGCGGTAAGAAAGTAGATTGTGCAACAAATGCTTATGCCAGCCATTGAATATGGAGATGTAGTGTATGCAGCTGCCCCTCAATCACACCTCCAGAAACTTACTACATTGTATAACTCATTCTGCCGCTTTGTGCTACAATGTACCGTATTTTTCGCTCCATAAGACGCACTTTTCTTCCCCCAAAAAGTGGTGGGAAAAGTGGGTGCGTCTTATGGAGCGAGTGCCCCATGATATGCCCCAGCTCACCTGCCGCCGCCGCGTTCGGCTCCCTTTGAGCGTGCGTCCGGCGGCAGGAAGCTTGGGCACTCGCCTGGGGGAGCCACGTGACCGCGATCTCGCGAGATCGCGGTCACGTGGCTCCCCCAGGTGAGTGCCCAAGCTTCCTGCCGCCGGACGCATGCTCAGAGGGAGCCGAACGCGGCGGCGGCAGGTGAGCTGGGGCATATCCATGAGCTGCTGGGGCATATCCATGAGCGAGCTGGGGCATGTCCATGAGCGAGCTGGGGCATATCCATGAGCTGCTGGGGCATATCCATGAGCTGCTGGGGCATATCCATGAGCGAGCTGGGGCATATCCATGAGCAAGCTGGGGCATATCCATGAGCTGCTGGGGCATATCCATGAGCGAGTTGGGGCATATCCATGAGCGAGCTGGGGCATATCCATGAGCTGCTGGGGCATATCCATGAGCGAGCTGGGGCATATCCATGAGCGAGCTGGGGCATATCCTTGAGCTGCTGGGGCATATCCATGAGCGAGCTGGGGCATATCCATGAGCTGCTGGGGCATATCCATGAGTGAGCTGGGGCATATCCATGAGCTGCTGGGGCATATCCATGAGTGAGCTGGGGCATATCCATGAGCTGGGGCAAATCCATGAGTGAGCTGGGCCAAATCCATGAGTGAGCTGGGGCAAATCCATGAGTGAGCTGGGGCATATCCATGAGTGAGCTGGGGCATATCCATGTGCTGGGGCATATCCATGTGTTGGGACAATATCCATGTGCTGGGGCAATATCCATGAGCTGGGGCATTATCCATGTGCTGAGGCATATCCATAAATTGGGGGGCATATCCGTAAATTGGGGGGCAAATCCATGTGCTGGGGCAAATCCATGTGCTGGGGCATATCCATGAGCTGGGGCATATCTGTAAACTGGGGGGCATATCCATAAGATGGGGGGTATATCCATGAGCTGCGGGACAGTATCCATAAGCTGGGGACAGTATCCATGAGCTGGGGGCAGTATCCATGAGCTGGGGGACAGTATCCATGAGCTGGGGACAGTATCCATGAGCTGGGGGCAGTATCCATGAGTTGGGGGCAGTATCCATGAGCTGGGGGCAGTATCCATGAGTTGGGGGCAGTATCCATGAGCTGGGGCAGTATATCCATGAGAGGAGCTGGGGCAATATCCATTATTACACTATTTGATTTCAGAATATTTATTTTCCTGTTTTCCTCCTCTAAAAACTAGGTGCGTCTTATGGTCAGGTGCGTCTTATGGAGCGAAAAATACGGTAACTACATGACCCACCATTGTGACATGTTAAAAGAACTAAACTGGCCATCGCTGGAATCTAGACGCACTCTTCACCTTTCCAACCTGGTGTTTAAGAGCTTTTCTGGGAAGCTACCACCCTACCTGAATAGGCTGATTGCCCCAGCAGCTCCCTCATCCAATAACCTCAGATCCAGGACCAGCACCTTACTTGCAATACCGCAATACAAAATGAAAGTGTCTCGATCCTCATTTTCCTACAGAGCACCACAAATATGGAATAACCTCCCAGACGCCATCAAATCTTCCCCCAGTCTAAAGTCCCTTAAGAGTCCCCTATTAACATACCTCAATACGGATATGTAGCGTAATGACTTTATTTCCTACATATTTATTTTTCTGTTAATCTGTATATTTGGTTTTGTGTTAATATCTTGCATTTTACTATGTTGTATATCTGTAACCATTCAATGTTCTTGAAAACGAGAGAAATCTCAATGTATCCTTCCTGGTAAAATCCTTTATAAATAAATAAATAAATAAATATAAAGAATCAGATCTAGACCAAATCATTTCTAATACAATACAAGAAGAACGTGATGAATTACTTAAGTATAAACCGAAAACAGTGAAAGGGGGAGAAGAAATCCTCTTTATCTGTGATTATAATAACAAAGCAAAAGAAATTAAAAAAATTCTAAAAAAACATTGGCACATTCTAAGGAATGATGGCGAGTTAAAAGAATATGTAGGAAAGACACCAAGGGTAATATTTAGAGGGACTAAGAGTTTAGAAACCGAGTTAGGGGGCGTGGCTAGCCGTTGATGGTAGCGGACGTTCTTCAGAGGAGCTCCGCTCCAAATTCATGCTTTGGGGTCCTTTTGCTGATTTTTATGCTTGATGACTAACCAGGGGACACCTGAAGGGCTAGCCAACGGGCTCGAGATGTCCGGGGTCCGTACTGCTCCCCCCCCGGACCAGAGACTTGCCACTGAGTTATGTGTTTTCTCCCCCACGATGCCGGCGGCCATCTTGAGGCCTAGCACGCGACTCTCTGGCGGTGCGGAAGTTGTTGCTGCGGGCCTGGATGCCTGTCTCCAGCTACTGCAGACGGCGGAGGACGATGCCCCAATGACTAAAGGCGTTTGGCGCCAGATGGTAGCGGCGCTGAGAGGCTGCAGAGAGGAGATGACTTGGACGAAGGCGGAGGTGAGCATCGGTGACATGGAGTCGCCGCCCAGAGTTCTGCTGGGGGGGACTTGTGGAGCGGTCACCATGTCTGCGGATGTGCATATGGAGGAAGCGGCAGACCTCACGCAGATTGCTGTGACCCCCCTCCCCGCGCCGACCGAGATGAGACCGCGGCGGGCCTATAGGGAGCAGGCTGCGAATGGGGAAGACGCGGTGGCTGAGGTCCAGACCGCAATGGTAGAGCACCACGAGGAGGCATGCTTTGCAGCTGCTGCCGCACGGGGTGACGAGGTCGATGTCTCGGCTGAGACACTGATGCTGGACTCTGGGACCCTACAGTTGTTTCTGGTGGTGCTGAGGGGGATCGACGGCTACTGTGCTGAGGGTGGGCAATGCAGGCCTGGATCCTGGTTTGGCGCCGCTTCGACGAGGATGGGGGCATGGAGTCTGGCGTTCCACCGGGCGCTGGGCGCCATCAGCGTTGTTGCAATGGATTCTAGCTCTGCGTCCCTGAAGGATGTACCTGGCCTGATCAGCTTCGTTTTGCCTGCTGTAGGTCGACTACCATTTAGAGACACTGGCTGAGGACACCCCCCTGGCTCTTATTTCTGACATTCTGTGTTTTGGATGACACCCCCTTTTATTTTTATTTTTGTGCTTTTCTTCTGGACGCCCTCTATGGACATTTATTGTCTTTTTGTTCTCGTTTCCTGATGAGAAATGGAGGGCCCTGGTTGGAATTATCTCCGCAGAGACTGTTTTATGTTTGGGCGCTACAAGGCCACTTTCGCTTTTTATTCTTTTATATTTTGAGGAGACCCCCCCCCCCCACTTGAGGATGATTCTGCTGACACCTGTCGAAAGTCATTCAGAGTGTTGTTTTTGTTCCGACGAGCCTTTTCTCTACAGAGGACATACTATATGTTACGGCGGATGACATAATACGACCCTTCCTAGATATTGCTTTATTTGTTCTTGTATGTTTTGCTTTTCTTAAGACCTCTTTCGATGCCTTTTCACGGTCCTGCGCGGCCATTTTCCGCTGTTGATATTTATTTTTGTCACCCCCACACCCCTTTTTTTTGATGGCCTCTCCGGGAGCCCTTGGAGGGCGCAGCTGCGGCCTAGAGTCCGGCATCGTCCCCAAGTACCCGGGCCAGGTGCCACTTACTCCCCATGGCATCCACGTGGTCTTTTCGGCCCACGGGACTTTGCCAGGGCTGGCACGGTACTGGCCTCCGCCATCTTCTCTCCTCCCCCAGTTTCCCCCCCCCCTTATTTTTTCCTTTTAACCCCACACTCTCTGAGTTGTTGGTTTGAGGACTCTTTGAATATTAATTTCTGATGTGTAGTTTCTGTTACCTGACTCTAATATTTCTCTATGCGACTTATACGAAGTTTTATTGCTCATATAGACCATTCCATGTTTCGTTTGCTGTTTACCTTCGATGAGACCCCCCTCTTAGGGGATGTTTGTTAAAATGTGATTTTTCTCTGATGACTTCTTTATTTTATATCAATGTGTTTCTCTGATGACATTTCATGGCAATGCGAGGCCATTCCACGCTTTGTTTGATGTTAAGCTGACTCTTTTTCAAAATAAAAAACTTTGAAAAAAAAAAAAAAAAAAAAAAAAAAGAAACCGAGTTAGTTCATAGCAAGATCAAAAAGAATGACACAATTAGAGGCTTTTTCGGTTTAAAAGAAGGTTTTTACCAATGTGGCCAGTGTCTAGCCTGCAGATTTAAAAAATTCTTACACTAATCAAAAATGCAATCAGAGTGTTAAAATAGGTGGGGTTCTAAATTGCTGTTCGAAAAATAGAATCTATATGTTAGAATGTCCATGCGGTCTCGCTACGTTGACCGTACCAAAAGAGCTCTTAATGTTAGGATCGCTGAGCATGTGAGAAATGTGAGGAATGGCTTTGAAAAACATTCTGTTTCCCTTTATTTCAAAAGTAAACACAATAGCTCACCTTTAGGCATAAAATTTTGGGCCATTAAACAGGTTAAAAAAAGAGATGTGGTAGAGGATCTAATGAATAAGCTGGCTAAAGACGAGATGAGACTCATTTTCGAAAATGGAACTTTAGCACCTAACGGTTTAAATGATGACTTTGAGGTCATTCGTTTTCTGTAACATCTATATAGACTTTCTTCCTACTGACTATATGGGAGAAGTTACTGCATGAATTTATAATCTATCAACATACCAATATATGTACTATAGTTCACTTAAGTGAAAACACATATTTTCATTATATATATATATTTTTATTTTATTTTTTTTTCACTTTTTTCACTATTTTAACCCTTTCGCTGCTGAGGCGTTTCACGCCTCTGTGCTGAGGTCATATTTACCGGTTTTGCTCATCATGTTTAAATGCGTTTTGAAGGCTTATTTTAGTATATGACCCAGACATATTATATATCGTTCTTTCCGTCAGACTCGGCAGATTAATAAAATGTCATTATTATAAGTATACGTCATGACCTGTCTGTATATTATAACAAAAAATGCAATAAAATATGAATTTTCAATAATTTACAACGTGTAAAGTGTATTTTTTTCACATTTTAACATGCGAGCAATTGCGGTTATATTTTGTAAGGGGTGCGCTTGTTAAAAAAATTAGAGATGGGGTCTCGTTACATTTTTTTTGGGGGGAAATTACGCGATTTTTAACAAACGCACCGCATACAAAAATCGTTAGTGCAGCATCATTGTTCACATTATACTTGAAATGGGAACAATATTGCTGCATTAACAAACCAAAAAAAAAAAAAAAACTTGTTGTTTTGAAGATGCTCTGTCATCTACAGATCACTATTTGGCTTTGGCAGCGTCACTCAGTTATTTTTGCTGATTTCAACATATGAAATTCAAGTGCTGATTGTCCATTTGCGACCTAATATATCCCACCCCTCCACAGGTGCGATATATTATCGTTTGTTAACTTCTGTTATTGAAATATGGTACAGCATAATTAAAAACATTGTACAGAGAAACAACATACAGCTGCAAAACAACTAGCATGTTGTAAGCCAGATATCACACACCATTGCATTATTACGTCCCGTTTTTTTTTATGAAAGAATGAAAATCTTTATTTTGCTTTTAACTCTAGCATACAGAAAAACGAAATAGCAATGAGTTACATGGTATTATAGCATAAAAAGCCCAGAGTGAAACAAGTACTTCATGATCTTAAAAATGACAAACTTTATAATTTAAGTACTCATAAATAAGTACAGTATATTGAATTGTTCAATGCCCTGAGACACATATTTTTGATACTCTTGGAAGAGCACTGTCGTTTAGTTATTAACAAAACTTGAAAGAGTGCAAAGAGTTTTTTACCCACTTCTGTGGTGAACCATTTCATACCCGTGTGGTGAGCTCAATTTCATTCCTTTGCCTTGTTGGTCAGACGAAAAACAAACAAAACTAACTGTGGATGTTTGAACAACATACCTAAAGGTCTAACTTCTATATGAATCAGGGATGTGCGGTGAGGTCACTGGCTGGTGAGGCACTGGCTAGTATCAGAGCCAGAGCCTCTGGGATGATGTGATCCACCAGGGGCCGGAGTGGGATGGATCCTCCTCCTCGAAAAGTCCAGCTCCAGGAACCTGTGACAGTTCTTCTCCTCGCCGGATGCACCGGACATCACTTCTCATTCCCGGGCACAGAGCTGTAGAGGAAACTGGAGCAGCACGGAAATCCCCGCCAGTCGAACAGCTGCACATACGGCGTGCAGGAGAGATGCTGGTGAGCCCCAAGAGGCCTGGCCAGTGTTATGAAGATACAGAGTGTGAGGGCCCCAATTTTCCTGTTTCTATAGCAACTGGGACTGTGTGACAGCGCACAGAGCAAATAACAAGGCACTAGGTACACTTCCTGTCCATGGGAGGCTAGCCTCCCATACAGGTGTTTTTTTCAATGGCTTGGAACAGTGGTGTTTTCCCATTGGTCCAAGCTATTCTATTGTTCTCTCAGGGCCTCTCTGAGGCTCTGAGGAGCAGCCTTCAGGAAGTAGGCAGCGCGTGTCTGTTCCTATTTGAACAGACGCGTGCCACAAACTTCTTCGGCAGCTTACACAAATAGTGTTGCGGGGAAGCATACGATACACAAATTGCATAGGCTGTGAAAAGAATGTGTGCTACACAACGAAGATAAGGTGGGGGAGCGTGGAACCAGTGAGTATAGTTTATTTTCTTTTATTATTTTCGCTTAATGACAGTTGAGGCTCTGCCTCACCTTCCTCCCCTGACGTCACATCCCTGATATGAATGGTAATATGTATTTTTTATATATATTTTTTTAATTCTCTGCCACACTAATGATTCATTTTTAACTTAAATTTTAACTGTGACAGATTCAAAAATCTTTTTTTGCTAATCTCAATTAAGAATGACATTTGAAAAGTTCAATTAGAGTATCACAGAGAAAATACTAAACTCTCTGTTAACACATTTTTTGAGTGGGCAATTCATAAACTCCTGAATAGGGATGAGCCGAACACCCCCGAGTTCGGTTCGCATTCGAACTCGAACTTTTAAAAGTTCGAATTCGAACTCGAACTCAATACAAGTCAATGGGACTCAAAATTAGATTTTTAGAGTGCCCTCCAAGAGGGCATATATGCTAGATATTTGCCATAAAAGGTGTATAGGGGTCCGGGTAGTGCACTGGGGACAGGAAAGAAGGACAAAAAGTTAAAAAGACAAACGTTTTTAAAGTGTTAGTGAGTTTTCCATGAAATAAGGGTTAAAAATAAAAACAAAAAATTCCTTCAAATATCGTGCCTAGGAGGTCCCCATAACCTGCCCGTGAAGTGGCTGATTTCTAGGATGTATAGAAACATTTAAAAACAATGTCCGGGTCCGGGTAGTGCCCTGGGGACAGGAAACAAGGACAAAAAGTTTTAAAAAAGATGTTTTTAACCCCTTCACTGCTGACGACGTGTGGGACACGTCCTCAGTTACTACCGCTGTAAGCTGAGGAGGACGTGTCCCACACGTCATCAGCTTTGCAGGACCCCCGGCGGAGATACTCACCTCTCTGTCCGGGATCCCGCGGCGTTCTGACTTCAGCATCCTCAGATGCTGAAGTCAAGCTCCTCCCGATGTAAATGACGTCATTTCCAGGCGACCCCCCCGGCAATGCCGGGAGATCGCCTGGAAGGGAGTGGTGGGGATCCGTTCGGATCCCTCTCCCTCCCGATCAGGAGGTCCCACAAAAAAAAGCCAGGCACCGCTTAAAAGGGGAGAGTCTCCCCTTTTAAGTGGTGCCTGGCTTTAACCCCTTAGGCCTTAGGCCTTGCGGCGCCGAAGTGCGGCCTAGCTCTGGTGGGGGCCGCCTTCTTGGATCGCGGCTCCAACCCGGGTCCCCCTCTCTGCCTGACGTCCTCACGCATAGCGTGATGACGTCAGATAGCCGGGGAACCCCTAACTGCTCAGAATCCCTTGGTAGAGATAGGGGGTTTATTTGAGGGTTCACAGAGATGCTCTGAGGTTGTGTATAGAGATGCTGTGAGACTGTGTATAGAGATGCTGTGAGGTTGTGTATAGAGCTGCTGTGAGGTTGTGTATAGAGATGCTGTGAGGCTATGTATAGAGATGCTGATGGGGCTGTTTAGAGAGATGCTGTGAGGTCGTGTATAGAGATGCTGATGGGGTTGTGTATAGAGATGCTGTGAGGTTGTGTATAGAGATGCTGATGGGGTTGTGTATAGAGATGCTGTGAGGCTGTGTATAGAGATGCTGTGAGGCTGTGTTAAGAGATGCTGATGGGGTTGTGTATAGAGATGCTGTGTATAGAGATGCTGATGGGGCTGTGTATAGAGATGCTGTGAGGTTGTGTATAGAGATGCTGTGAGACTGTGTATAGAGATGCTGATGGGGCTGTGTATAGAGATGCCTTGCGGCGCCGAAGTGCGGCCTAGCTCCGGTGGGGGCCACCATCTTGGATGGCGGCTCCATCCCCGGGTCCCCCCCTCACTGCCTGACATCCCCACGCATAGCGTGATGACGTCAGATAGCCGGGGAACCCCTAGCTCCCCGGAATCCACTGGTGGAGATAGGGGGTTCATTTGAACCCCGATATCTCTGGAACCATGACAGCTAGGGTGTCATGTAGGGTGTCAATCGAATGATACCCAACATGACCAGGTATAAAGTAATAAAATTTAAAAACAAAAACATGTATTTTTTTGTGTGTTATTTTTATTAATGCAGCAATATCGTTCACATTTCAGTTATAATGTGAATAATGATGCTGCACTAATGATTTTTTTCTATGGGGTGCATTTGCTAAAAATCATGTAATTCCCCCCCACAAAATGTAACAAGTCCCCATTTCTAATTTTTGTACAAGCGCACCCCATAGCAAACATAACCACAATTGCTCATGTGCTAAAATGTGAAAAAAAACACTTTACACACTGCAGATGATTAAAAATGCAATTTGTATGGCATTTTTTGTCATAATATACATGCAAGACATGACGTATACATATAAAAATGATATATTATGAATCTGCGGAGTCTGCCGGAAAGAACGATAACTAATATGTCTGGGTCATTTAATAAAATGTGGCTTCAAATCGCGTTTAAACATGATGAGCGAAAGCGGTAACAATGAGCTGAGCACACAGCAGTGAAATGCAGGGTTAAGGGGTTAAACAGCATTTCAGAGGAACATTTAGTAGAGAAATGAACACTTCTCAGAAGCACAGGTGTTGTTTGATACATGTTCAGGAGACATCTCCAGACACCCTCAGTCTACAGACAATGTATCAAATTCATTAGACCATACTAATTAAAAGCACATGTTATTTCCAAACACTAATTGACACCTGTTGTTTACGGCGTTTGAGAGCACAGGTCATTTAGAGGTGAGAATCTTTGCACGTAGACATTATTTTTTCATTCAATAGCTAATAAACCGTTGCTTATAATATTCTGCAGAAAAGAGTCTCTCTATTTCTAGATTTTTTAGTATTTTTTAAGCATTTTTTATACTTTTTCAAAAAATTTCGAACTCAAACCGAACACGCCAAAAAGTTCGAAGTTCGCAAACTTTCGAACTGCCGATGTTCGAGTCGAACTCCGAACTGATCGAACCGAACAGCTCATCCCTACTCCTGAATACTTTGTTTTGCATGTTAAATTATTAAGTATTTAATTTATAATCATGCAATTTACCACAATTTCACCTGGAGTGTCATTTTGTATACAGAACATTAACCGGAGGTTTTTATTAAAAAGAAAATATATTTTTTTTCCTTTAAGCTGTAACATTTTCTCTCTTAATTTCAAACCAATACAAGACTACATTACAAGTGAATAATTCATGTTTTAAAACAGCCATGCTAACAATATGTGACCTCTGTAAATAAAAAATTCCCCCTGAAAGTCACAGATGACTGATTAAACTGTCTAGACATTGCTGTAACTACTAATATGACACACACATGACTTAATTGAATGCCATGTTTTGACTTAGATTAATAGGGTGATGCTTGAACTAAATTGTCTGTCTTTCTGCAGTGGGCATTAAATGATATATTGCTTCCCGATTCCTATTCTGTACATCCATTTAAATTATAGAGGGGTAGATCCTAGAGGCTCAATTCTATTTGGCCCAATTGCGACAAATTTAGTGTAGTGATGGTATGCTAGCATTTTGATTCCTGTTCAAATTTCGGCACAATTATCGGCACTTGTGCCTGTACTTGCTAATGGAAGTTCTGGCTTAAGCAAATAAATTCAAATTTATCAGTAAGTGGATTTTTGATACAATAACAAGTGTTGAAAGGGGTTTATACATTTTTGGGCATTTCACCGACCAGCTATTTTTCGGGAACATCAGAACAGCATAATTAATTTTTTTGTCTATCTCTGCATTTTATGAATGAATTATCAGTCAATATCTCAAAAAAATATTGACCGAAAAGCGATGATATTTTTTTTCTGTAAAACAACTGAAAGAGGTAAATCAAGCCAATGTAATGTCAATCAAATGTAATTCATACATCACTACACAAATCTTCATTATGAGTGTGACTTAACTATGTAACATTGAATGAAAACTCCCCAGGTCACGATGGAAACTACAATAATTTTAGTAGACAATAATCATTTCTCAGCATTAATTAGTAGCATTATCAATCTCTGTAAACAGGTGGATCTAATGCTGTGGGAAATGTTTTCATGCAGGAAAGTCATACGACATAAAGCAACAGATGTGAAAGTAGGTGGGCACCATGATATGATGGCCACCACCCAATATACACACTTATGCAATGGGTTCCAGGAATCCAGGTTGCACCAATTTGGTCTTTGGAATGATGGTCTGTGTGTTTCAAATGACCTGATTCCCTACAGAACCATGAAGTTAAAGATTTTATGCTCATGAGTTGGTAGAAACTATAATCTACTTTGATGAGAAATACACTTTCAAATTGCGAATAAAGAGATAAAATTGAAGTAAAATATTTGCAATTTTTGCCCTGATAATAATTGACTTTTTCACAGTGTGAAGAAAAAAATCTGACGTTATTTTTTTGTTCGTACTTTGTCACTATTATATATATAAAACAATAATACTTAGAAAATAAATCTTTGCACCTTTTCTAAATTAACAACCAAAAACTAAAAATCGTATCGGATTTTCTACCACAAAAAATGAGTTTGGCAGGGTCTGGTGAAATCTCAAGTTATACAACCATTATGACAAACAACAACCTTTCACACCTAAGCCCTACACCCATGGTCTGTATGTCCACACTGCTCTAGGTTTTAGCCCCTGAGCATATGTGTGTGATTTGTTTCATTGTGGTTTAAAGCAGTGCTAAGGAGGTGATAGGAGATTTTAGCTGCAGTATTTTCAATTACTAGCGTAGCAGGTCAGCTTTTTGCCTCTATAATAGTAACGCGACTTGCATGCAAAGTGCTTTTTTTGAAAATATGTCTTTATTCACACACAACCAGTTGACCACAGACTAATTGTTACCTGCTTCTCCAGTAATTGCTGGGCAATATAATGCCTCTGATATTGGGATCACTTATTATTATTTTTTTCTTCAAATAGAAAGGCACACATAGATTCATTTTTGGAGTCGCCACTTAAACGAAAGGTATAACGGCGCCAAACAAAAAGTCAGCATGCCCATAAATACATTCAGGAAAATATATTTCATTTTTGTATTTTCAATTATTTGCTGACTACAGAGCGTGCGCTATGAAAACCAGTGAAAGATATTAACTTACACTGGATTTATTCCAGACAAAACCAAACCATATAGCATTAGCTATCAAGGTTAACAGTAATTGTTATTAATAATGTCTTATTCTCCTTCTCTTTCTAAGACATGATTTTAATTCATATTGAAATGCTCATTTCTTATTATCAGCTGAAAGCGATGTATAAAAGTTTGAACGATGTATTAGGCTTTGTTTGCAATTGCATAACTTCTAAGAATAGAATATTCCATAATAATAGTTTTATATAAGTAATATTCAATTCTCTATCTCTGCTAGTGGATCAATATGCTAGGGTGGATAACAATACCATTTACTCACATCTATTGAAGGTTTGCGTTACAATATTAAAAAAAGACATTCAATTTCTCTATGTAGTTTTCATGATGACCATATGATTGTATTTTTTACCCATGCCTGGTTCGAATGCTGAACCCTATTGATTGATGAATAAAAAGAATACAATGCATGACGGCATAGCCATAGTGTTTTGCACCGAACAGATCTTAATCTCACTGCTTGCCAGTTGTTTTAGCTTTTAGCCGGCAGAGCAAAAGATGTAACATTTATAATGACCTCAAATATCATTGAGGTAAAGTACTTTGACATTGACATTTAGTACTTATCATTCTGTTATTTTATTATATCATCAATAGCACTATAATATTATCTCAAATATCATTGAGGTGACACTATTTTGACACTGACATTTAATGTGTATCATTCTTTTCTTTTATTATAGTATTGGTTGCACTGTAATATTGTAATTTTTTTACTGACTATAAAATGACACTTTGAGATAACATTGAACATATAGAAATTCTAGCCATGTGTTTTGAGTTTCTATGAAATCCTTACTTCTCAGTATTTTCTTGTGGAATTATTAAGTGAGAAAAATTCATTATGCTTGTCCTCCATTAATAGTTTTGTTGAATAATTAGACACAAAAATATACTGTAAAAATTATAAAGAATTATATGGGTTCTAGATGATAATGGGGCGGGGGTTAACACATATAAACAAAATTCATAGGACTCGATTCCAACCAAGATGTTAACATTTTTAGCCGTTAGACAAACCAGCACCAGCCACTAGCTTATAATCCTCTGCAGGTAATATAACGGAGCCACAAGCCTTTCTTGTGGCTTAGATGTTGCGGCTGCATGTTGTAAATCAACGCCTCCTATACCTTATATAGGAGATGGTAATTTGTAACTCCCTAGAGGAGAATGAGCTATTCCAACCTAGCTCTTTCTTCTCTAACTAAACGTTAAGTGACTTTACTTTTGCAAAACTCCATTTAAATGCACCAAAAAATCCCATACTTTCCTCAGATCCCATGGTGCAGAGGGCGTCATGAATCACAGCTTCCACTGGCCATAAGTAGTGGAAGACTAGAAACAAATATTTCCCATTGTACCTATTTGGCACCTTCCATGGCTCCTTCGCAATTGAGCGGTTTCAGAGCACGCACAGGGCTGCATAGGACTTTGCAAAGGTGTCGCAAATATATTGGCTCAGTCAGAATTAGATTGGTAACAGGGAGACGGTAAGTGAGATCTGCTCGTTATGCTCTCTTGCCATATCCCAGTCATTATTTGGGTTGGAATCAGGCCCAAGGCACTTATACTCCATAATGGTATAATGCTATTTTTGTCTGTGCTTTGGAAAACATGTCACCTATCTCAGTACCTTACTTTTAGTTTTGAAATTCTGTCCAATGTGGACCTAATCACTATTTAAGTCTTTGATTTAGCATTTCTGTAAAGAACAAATGAACATATGAAAAATTAAATATGAGCAGATTTACTTTGTTATTCTTAGTTAACGATTTTGCACAAAGTTATTTTAATCTTTTATCTTAGCTTACATTTAAATGTTGACGATAAACCCCATGTTTCAAATAAATATTACAAAAATATTTCTTTCACTAAAAGGTGTTTGGTAGTGAAAGGGAGAGAGGCAACATACCATATTTATTTTAGCTTCACGCAACCCCACCAAATTTTAATAAGTAGTTCCCATAAGCACTTGGCATCGTCAGTGTTTGCTTCCAATCTTTTAATTTATGTGATGAAAGTGACTTGATATATTACAAGTAGCCTGTTCAGCTAATTTCTATCATAATCATAACAGTCATACAGAAATAATATTTTACACTGAAGAGTATTCAGGTATACACTAAAATTTGGAAATTTAGAAAATAAAAATGTCTAGATTAATTGTCTCAATGCACACACTCTCTGTTCCTCGGTACGCAAATATTTTAGTTACCTTTCCTGCCCCACACAATAGCTCTGCCTAAAATCATTACTAACAAACTCATGCTAGTACATTAAACTACAATGTTATGTGAGTGTGAGGTCTGGGGTACATTCCGAGTTAGGCCTATTCATAAAACCAAGAAACCCTTTTCCCAAGTGCGGTACCAGTCCTTAGGCGGCTTGGTTTTGGAATGATGAATTAGAGGCTGATCTAACATGCAAGGAGGAAAACAACTATGGGAAGAGGGTGCACAAGTCCTTAATGTGGCTGGTAAAGAAAATATGGATATAAGAATCTAAAAATGTAATACACAGATTGCAATAATAGTGAGAACTACAGCCAGTAGTATAAACCAGTCCAATATAGTATCGGCTGGGTGGAACAGAGGTTTCTATGCTCTATGACCGTGGAGACACCGCTTCAAATCCCATCAAGAGCACCACTCCAGTAAGTGTCCTTGGGCAAGACATCCAACGGTACATACTCGCCACCCAGGACATACTTGAAAGTGAGAGAAATCTCAATGTATCCTTCCTGGTAAAATCCTTTCTCAAAAAAATATACAAGCTGGGAATTAAACGAATCGAGAATGCAAGCCAGGTCAAGGGGAGCCAGAAATACACTAATCCAATATATAAGCCAGGTCAAACACAGAAGATCATACAGAGGAGAAATAAGAGCAGCGTGCTGACGGGTCTGAAACAAAAACCACGAAAGGGCAACAGGAAAATAGAACAGGTAGTTTAAATGGGGTGCTGGCCCTCTTGTTTGGCTTGAATAAGAATAAGAAACTTCATTAAAATATTTTCAAAAAAGGACAGAAAGAATATTCACATGTAGATGTTTGAATATTTTTATATAAAAATAAGCAATAGTTACAAAGTTACAAACCCAGCAGAGTAATTATTATAGTATGAATGCTTGATAGAAAAAGTAAGTATACAATAACATAGCAATTTGAATCCTAGATTCAGTATGTATCCACAGAGAGTAAGAAGATGATCTGATATGAATTATTTATATAGAAGATGTTTTATATTGGCATTTATGAATTACTAATTTATATATCTCAATACATAAGCTAAATCTGCTAAGTGTGTAATGCTAACTTGGAAAGCCCAATAAGACGTCCTGTGTAACCACGTAATGGTCTAGTCATTGTACGAAAGTAACATTTAAAAGTGACCTTCATATGTACAAGTTCAAAATCCTTAGCCAATAAGAAATCAGATTATGCTCTATCCTATAAGAAATTATTTTGTCTTCTTCCGAGACCATTCTGGTTCTCCGGCATCTAGAAAATAATTCTCGAAGCTGAGTGACTTTGTATTCTCTAGATGAATTACAAATATTGATGTATTATATTAGAACAGGATGTGAAAGTGTGTCAAATAAAATGCTCAACTACAGGAAAAACAATACAATCAGACCACAAATTGACCTGTTTATACCCAATTATCCATAACAATGTGAAGGAAAAATAAATTATTTGTTCATATAATGATAGACAGGGGGATGAACGATTCCTATTGGCTAAAGGGTTCAACAATGATGGGACCGTTTTGTCTCTGAGCAGCTAAAAAATGTCAAGAGGCTATGAATTGTCTTCCCATCTAAAGAGGTTTACCTTGACATTGCCAAGGTACTTAAAACATTAATGGCCGTTAACATAAGCTAAAAATCTCTGTTTTTGTTTAGCATGAATATATTATAGTCAAAGTGCAGATGAACATTTTTTGGTATGTTTTTTTTTGTTGTATGTGGTAGGTCTAAATACCAACAGTATTCGCTGTCAACCAAGAGCAATGGATATAGAGCGTAGCATTAATTGTTTGTGTGTTTTTAATGAGGGGATCTTGGTCAACCACAGCTTTGATCTTCATGTCATCGCATTATTGGTTGCTTTGAAAAATAAACTAATGACAGTACATCACCAGACAGATGTCACTCCCTGGATACTTATGTGTTATACCCTAAATAAAGGAGCTTGTTAAATTGCAGCAATCACAAACTGCTGAGAGCTCAGCATGTGTAGCGCTAAATAACATTTTAATAAAATAGAAAATCAATCATTCTTCCATTAAACGCATATAATGAATATTTATTGATTCAAAAGTCTAGAAATAAAAACATGAGATGAATCATGGTATAAATTGTCACATTGCTAAAAACAAGGTGGATATTCCATGTATTTTTATCGCAAACTGGTTTACTGGCTTCCAACTTCAAGATCCATAAAACTTTTTAAACAGATATATTTTAACATCAGAAAATGAAATAACTTAATTTATGGATTCATAAAAGGGACTGCATTCACTTCAACACATGCATGAAATATATTCCAAATTTATCATGTCTTTCCTATTAATATTTTGAAGATATTGCCACATAGTAAATGTTTTTCTGATTGATCTACCAGCTTTTAGTGAAATGTAAGTGCCTTGGTGACGTAAATGTTGTTTTTAATGTTGCAATTTATTAAATGATGAGTCCCCAATGGCTTCTTTTTAGTTGTGACACTAAAAGTTCTAGTTTGGAATCGTTAAATTATGTGTTTTGAGTGATTAATGCTTGCCAAATACTTGTGAAAAGAAATATTTCATTAATTATTTTACATAGTAATAAGAGGTTTGTAAACCTATTTGTGTGATACCATGATTCATGTGCTAGTAAATTCCATCTGAACTTGGCCAATCAAATATAAACATGCGTTTTGCCCATGCTAGGCAGCTTCATCAACATGCAGACAAAATGAAATGTGACATGCGGCGCTCGACTTTATTTATTGGAAGGGTGGGGCCAATAAAATAGTCCTCCCCTAGATCAACACTTTCATCGGTAAATAGACCTCAACTTTGTCTGCCAATCAAATAGCGTTGCTATTAATATGTTCAAGGATTTACAACCAACCCTATTTTCCCATCTAATTAGATTTTTTATTTTTTTTTAAAACTACCGCTACAGTAAAAAATAAATGGATTAAAGCTTATTGCTTAAAGCTGATTCAACCTGACAATTTAACATTACCCACAAAAAAAACCATATAACAGGTCAAACACACAGATATGTTGGTAAGTTTATATAGAATGCAGTGCAGGCTCATCCATAGGGCAGATGGGGCAGCGCCATACCACTTTTTTTTTAACAAAAAAATAAAAAACTTAAACCATATAATTTGCTATTGTAACTGACTTATGCCTTCTTATATATATAGTTGAGTGTTTATTTTGAATGAAAAATTTCCGATGTTCATTTAGCAATACACCGTGATATATATAATAATACAAATCTGCATACTAGTTGTATTACAAATTAGAATTGTGAGATTCTGAAAAAATATTTCATGTGTTATTTTTAATTGGTTTGTTAAAAGAAATGTAAACACAGAAAATAATTAAGTTATTATAAAATATGCCCACCTCTGCCAGTAATATTGTAGGTTAAAAACACAGGAGCAAAATAAAATATACAGGGTAATTCAAAGAGAATCGAAAAGCCACCGCACGTTCAGTGACTTTTCGTTCTCTTCAATTTGGTGCGATTTGGTGATCCCATTTCGGCGACCCTGCGTTGTATTCAGCAAGCACCACAGGGCCATCGTAATGCATGGAAAGGTCGCCGCCAGCCTGCCGAAAACTCACTGCAAAACGAGGGCAAACGCACACCGGAACCCGCAAAAACATCTGCGTTAACCCTGCCAAACACGCCAGAGAACCCGAGCAGGAGCTGATCAGAGCGCAGAGCAGCAGCCGGAAAACCCGACACCGCAGATGAAGGAGGAGAAGAAAAAAAAATAACAGTACGCTCGAATGTTTGAAAAGTGAAACGCTGTTTGAAAACAAACTACTGAGCAAAAATGTCTGAAATTCACATATGAGGTCCAGGGAGTGATAATAAAAAGAGCTGTTACAGAAAAATGAAGAAACAATTTAAAAAAAAATGGAAAAAAAATGTATGCAAAAAAATCCCAAATAAGCCTAAAAGGTCCTGCAAAATCTAAAAATAAAGAGACTTTTTACTGCAGAATATTATAATGAACGGTTTATTAGATATTGAATTAAAACGGGAATATTTTTAACATTGAAACCTATGGGATTCTCCTGAATAAACCTGTCGAATGAAACCACCGAATGGCAGGGCAATTCGGCAACTTTTCACTGCTGGGTTTTGCTCTCTGAATATCCGAAGCATTTCTTTTTTATGGGTATTTCACTGCCCTCGAACAGGCACCGAACAGGCACCGTATGTGCAGGCAATTCGCCAGGATTTGGCGAATTGCCTGCTCTCTGGATAGCCGAATGGCCAGGAAAGGTAACCGAACGCTGATTTTCACTGTTCGGTTACCTTTCGGCCCCAATTTGGAGCTCTTTGAATAACCCTGATAGTCTCTGAATAAACAAAAAGAAATGCCGCTTGTGAGGGAGTTAAAATAATAAATGCTTAGTCTCTATAAATAATGCAATACAGCTGTACACATTTCAGAATATCAGCCAACCACAAACTGTCAAGTTAGAAAATGCTATCAGATGTGACTGCACAATGGAAAAAAAAGCTGCCTCATTGAAATAGCAGCGGTGATGTGAGGTTTTGTCACCTCTTACAAAAAACCTTGTAAACAGCCAAATTTATGAAATAAACGTAAATGGATAATATGTTGGAAAAACACTTAAGAATATACATATTCACATACAATGTAATGGTGTCAGATCTAAGCAGTCACATACTAATAATGTGTTTCTGTTTGGTTTTCTTCAACTCTTGCTTGCAAACTTGAAAGATTATAAAGACACACAAATGCTAACAAAATGGGATCTTACCTTCTACATGAAGATGAGAAAGATAGTATTTACCACATACAAGGGATGGTCATAATATCTAAAATTAAGGGAAGCAGGGCTTAAATTAAACTTGAAGTTTGAAATATAGTGCAGCTCCTAAGGTGAGACATAAGTGGCGATTGCCCATCAGTATGTTTCAGCCATAAAACAAGTCAATCAGCATGTGCTTCCATGAATTGATTTCCTATTATTAGCATATGTGCAAATGTCATCTGACAAATGAAAGTTTGATATGTGAATCTTCAACACAACATTATGTGGCAGACCTACAAATGAGCAATGCCAGTGCACCAGTCACAAATCGGTTTAACCCCTTTTCCAAAATAATGTAATTAAAAATTAAAGTTGCACATTTTCAAAATATTTTTTTTTCCTTTCTTTTAACCCCTTCACTACCAAGTGATTATAAAAAAAAAACATTGTCAGGAACCAGTGTTTTTTTTTTTTTAATAATTTTTAATTAATCATACAGTAAGAAATATTTGAGAATATTCCCAATGTATTCCTTACTGTAATAACATATTTGTCAGGCAGATGCCGCCATCTATTGGCCAAATGGAGTAACTACAGGTAGAATTGCAGCCCATGGCTCTGAGTCAGTTAGATATTGCCCAATATGTCAGGACATCATCTATCCGATTTTAACCAGTTTTACCACCTTGAGCATTATGCCTACATGGCTAAAACTTTGGGAGCACCTTCTGGAGCCCAAAAGCAAACAAAATTCTTTGCAACTAAAAAATTTAATTTGCAATCATACAGCATAGCCCCAGATCATGCTAATACGATCTCAGGCTGCTGTGTCTGCTACAGCTGCTCGTGTATACATGACCACGGTAGTGAAGAGGTTACTCTTTAATCCAAGGACAGTCTGAACGTATTGCTTCAGAAAAGATGAATAATGGTTAGCTCCCCAGCAGGATAAACAGATGGTGTATACGATATTTGCTACACAGACATGTGTCACAAAGATCCATTTTCTTTATTTGCAACATAATTAAAGCAGCACCTCTGTGACCTAGTCTCAGTTACTGTATGTCACAAACTTCACAAAACCAGAATTTATTTCCAAACTGTTATTGGGAAAATAATTAGAGTGTAGGTAAATCACATAGCAAAGAGTGAGAATTACTCGACATAAACCTCTTCCATTATGTTCTGACAAGTCATCTTCCCATCCCCTATGACTAAAGTCAGATGAACGCAGTCTGTGCGCACTCTGCGTGCGTGCATAATGGATGGACGTACTGATGTAAGATACTGTAGACACCACACGGTCTGGTTTTTTTGACAGATGTAGAACAAAAAAGGGGAATATGAGAAACAAAATTAATTAAAATTAAAATACAGGTACAGTCAGCCAGACCAAAAAAAACTCTGAGCGTCAACGTAATGGACGTCGCAAATGCGCTACGTCTGACGTCGCAGCATAACGCACACAGGTTGCTACGTGGACGTGTTGCACTCTGCGCGTCCGTCTTAGCGGTTTTACGTTCTTGCCTAACTTGCGTCCGTTTGCCACGTGCGTTGTGCGTGCGCAGTTCGGTGCACACGTACTTCGTGTGTGGGTCTCTATTGAACATGATTCTATGCTACGACGGACATTAAACTGCGGCGACACGGGCGTGATCACTGCGTTCGTCTGACGCGGGCCTTAATCTGCAAGTCATTGACAGCCGTAAAACTCCCTAAATAAATAAAATATACAAATCATAACACTGTTATCAAGAGTTTCCTCTGGGAAAAGTCATGCTAAATTAAAAAGTTATTATTTTGCCACAAAGATCAATTCATGAGAAGATCAATAATATTAACAGACAACTTGGAGCTGTTTGTTTGGCACATTGCACTAATGGTTAAATCATAGAGTGTAATTACAGGCAATAATGAACCAAGTACTCATGCGTATCAACCATGGTTAACCCCATCACTCCCTAGATCGGGATTTCTCAGGTCTTCCACGGCTGCACCACCAGGTGCCTGATTTCAAGTTATTGCAACCTGTAGCTGAGTATGACAAAAGCAAATTAAATTTGTAAATTACAAATTAATTTCATTTGCATTTGGGCTCCAGAAGGTGCCCCTAAAATTTTAGCACGATGGGCATGATGCCCGAGGCGATAACACATTTTAAAACCAGCTAATCATGCACAGAGGCCTGAACCGTAATAACTCTGGCAAGCAGGGAACATCTGCCTCGCAGATATGTTATTGCAGTAAGGAATACATTGGGAATTTTCTCAAATATTTAAATTAATTAAAGATAACTAAAAAAAAAAACCTGGTTCCTGACATAGTAGTGAAGGGGTTAAACAATAGTCAGGGAATACTAACAGGGTAATTCAAAGAGATTCGAATTGCTTGAGAAAAGTATCGCTGAAAATCAGCGTTCGGTTACCTTTCTTGGCCATTCGGCTATCCAGAGAGCAGGCAATTCGCCAAATTGCCTGAACATACGGTGCCTGTTCGGTGCCTGTTCGAGGGCAGTGAAATCCCCATAAAAAAGCACTGCTTCGGCTATTCAGAGAACACAAACCAGCAGTGAAAGGTTCCCGAAAAGCCCTGCCATTCGGTGGTTTCATTCGACAGGTTTATTCAGGAGAATCCCATAGGCTTCAATGTTAAAAATATTCCGGTTTTAATTCAATATCTAATAAACCGTTCATTATAAAATTCTGCAGTAAAGAGTCTCTTTATTTATAGATTTTTTTAGGATATTTTAAGCATTTTTCTTATTTTATTTTTTTAAAAGTCAGATTTTTTTTTATAAGTTTACTTATTTTTTCTGTAACAGCCCTCTTTATTATCATTCCCTGGACCTCATATGTAAATTTCAGACATTTTCGCTCAGTAGTTTCTTTGCAAACAGTGTTTCACTTTCACATTCATGCAAACTGTTTTCCTAATTTATTCACTTCACTCTGTCTGCGGTGTCGGCTTCGCTGCGTGTGATTGGCTCCTGTTCGGGTTTTTCTGTGGTTTTCGGCAGGTTAATCCAGATGTTTTTGCGTGTTTTCGGCGTGCATTCGCTGGGTTTTGCGGTTCGTTTCCGTCGGGTTTGCGGCAGCTTTTCCCTGCAATTCGGGGACCCTGTGGTACTTGCTGAATACACAGCAGGGTCACCGAAATGGGATCGGCAAAAGGAACCGAATTGAAGAGAACGAAAAGTCACCGAACGTGCGGTGACTTTTCGAATCTCTTTGAATTACCCTGTAAGACATTTTATACTATTGCCTCTTGCTGACTGTTGAAAGATCATTCAGTTAAGACGTTCCCACAAAGATAACAATGCATACAGTAAAACAAATACACAAAATATGAAATACTGAGAATTCCCATCCATTTTGTCTTACATTTGGACACTTGTGCACAATTGAATAGAGTACAGATATTCTAGTTAGCACTATCAGGGAGTAATCAGGTAGACATTACCTGTAAAAAAAGCAAATTATCTTTGTCAGAAGAATTTCACTGAAAACCACCTAATTAATCAATAAATTGGCAGTTTTTAAATTATATTATTTTTAAGTAGAAATTACCATTTTTCTTTCTTTAATAATACCTGTATCTATATGGCATGTTATATATAATATCTATCAGGGAGAATGCAGGGAAAAGTCGCCACAAACCTGCCCGAAAACTCACTGCAAAACCTGGGGCGAACGCACAACGAAACCCGCAAAAACATCTGGATTAACCCCGCCGAACACGCCAGAGACCCGAGCAGCCGTCGATCACAGCGCAGAGCAGCCGCCGGAAAAACCCAACACTGCAGACGAATGGAGTGAAAAAAAAACAGTACGCTTGAATGTTTGAAAAGCGAAACGCTGTTTGCAAAGAAACTACAGAACGAAAAAGACTGAAATTTACATATAAGGTCCAACGAATGAGAATAAAAAGGGCTGTTACAAAAAAAGAAAAAATGATTTAAAAGAAAAACAGAAAACAAAATTCTCAAAAAAGTCATGAAAAATGGCTAAAAGATCCAAAAAAATCTAAAGATAAAGAGAGTTTTTACTGCAGAATAAAATAATAAACAATTTATTAGATATTGAATTAAAACGGGAATATTTTTAACATTGAAGCCTATGGGATTCGCCTGAATAAACCTGCCGCATGAAACCACTGAACAGCAGGGCAATTCGGCAACTTTTCACTTTTGGTTTGTGTTCTCTGAATAGATGAAGCATTGCTTCTCTATGGGGATTCAATGCCCTTGAACAGGCACTTTATTTTTATTTTTGAGAAAGTATCTTACCAGGAACAATACATTGAGATTTCTCTCGTTTTCAAGTATGTCCTGGGTGGTGAGTGTGTACCGTTAGATGTCTTGTCCAACGATGCTTACTGGAGAGGTTGCTCGGTGGGATCGAGCCCATGACTCCACAGACTCTCTCCATGCAGAGTAGTGATGTTACCTCTACTCCACCCAGCCGGCACTGTATTTGCAGGCAATTCGCCAACATTTGGTGAACTGCCTGCTCTCTGAATAGCCGAATGGGCAGGAAAGGTAAACGTACGCTGAATTTTACTGTTCGGTTACCTTTCGCCAGCAATTCGGATCTCTTTGAATAACCCTGTATGTTTTTAGGGCTTTTTCATATTGGCTGCAGAGGCTTTATCTCCATCTATTCACATAAGACTTGCTCAGAAGAATATGTTAATTTGGACAGCAATTCCGACAATGTTGCTAGAGATCCTGTATCATTCTGGATAATAGATGGCTTTATCCAATTTCTAAATGTTACTCATGTCAAACAGAACAAATGAGATAATTTTTTTTCATGAAAACCCATTTCAAACATTTGTTTCATACAGTAGGTTTAGTTGAATAGTGCCTTTCCGTTATGTATTCAGTCTTTTTTAGTATTAATGTTGCTTTGCACTTTTAAGCAGCTTTAATTAGGGTTTTCTGTGATAATGTTTTTCCACTATAGACTTGCAGTCTGAGATATTTTCTGCTAAATTAACGTTTAACACCATTCTACATAAGACTGACCTATACTGTATTTTTCGCTTCATAAGACGCACCTGACCATAAGACGCACCTAGTTTTTAGAGGAGGAAAACAGGAAAATAAATATTCTAAAAATCAAATAGTGTAATAATGGATATTGCCCCAGCTCCTCTCATGGATATACTGCCCCAGCTCATGGATACTGCCCCCAGCTCATGGATACTGTCCCCCAGCTCATGGATACTGTCCCCCAGCTCATGGATACTGCCCCCAGCTCATGGATACTGTCCCCAGCTCATGGATACTGTCCCCCAGCTCATGGATACTGTCCCCCAGCTCATGGATACTGCCCCCAGCTCATGGATACTGTCCCCCAGCTTATGGATATGCCCCCCAGTTTATGGATATGCCCCAGCACATGGATTTGCTCCAGCACATGGATTTTCCCCCCAATTTATGGATATTGCCCCAGCACATGGGTAATGCCCCAGCACATGGATATGCCCCAGCTCGCTCATGGATTTGCCCCAGCTCACTCATGGATGTGCCCCAGCTCGCTCATGGATGTGCCCCAGCTCGCTCATGGATGTGCCCCAGCAGCTCATGGATGTGCCCCAGCTCGCTCATGGATGTGCCCCAGCTCGCTCATGGATGTGCCCCAGCAGCTCATGGATGTGCCCCAGCTCGCTCATGGATGTGCCCCAGCTCGCTCATGGATGTGCCCCAGCAGTTCATGGATGTGCCTCAGCTCACCATGAGCCTCTTGTGCCCAAATAAATTTTTGGTTGTGAAGCCCCATCATGGGGTGGATATTAGAATGAGCATAAAACTAGAGCCTCTCATCTGTGAGCTATAAGACATTTATTTCCATGTGCGATTCAGTCAAGATTGAATTAGAATTCAGCCAAATTACTGGTAATCGGTCGATCCAATTTCCAAGTTGCCTGTTTCCAAACAGAATCAGTCTGCAAATAATATTTTTTAATTCATCTGATTTTTTACGATTATAATTCAGCCAGATATCCATTTAATCAGATATCTTTGGATTTAATCATAAAAGTTAAATAAGAACATAAATAAGAGTTAAATGAGCCCAGCAGCCTGCCCTGTAGTGGCCACTAGCCTCCTGGATGTATGGTGGCAGCGCTAAAGCACTGTCCCGAGCATCCCCTCCATGGAGTCCATAGGTCTCCATGAAGGCTTCTGCTGCCAGGTCACATGACCGACAGGATCTCGCCTCTCGTGAGATCCTACTGGTCGGCGGAATGATTGCGGATGGAGACTTTTTCCCCCAGTTTCCCTCTGCTACGGGCAGCCAGAAGTGGCGGATCGGGCCGCCATTCTCGCCGTGGGATGAGAGGTGAGTATTTGATTTTTGGGTGGGTTTACAGCAGCATCTGATTCCGTAGAAGCAGAATCAGTTATAGCTCTAAGCTGTACCAAACTTTTTAGTTGGCGACAGTGTTTGTAATTAGAGTTAGGACCTTGTGATCCTATTGCTAATTACTCTCTGCTTACACTTTCCGCTACTCATGCTAAGTATAGGGAGCGCAAAGTACAGTAAGCTGGCGCTAAAAAAGCACCAATACCGATTCGTTAACAGATTTTTTAACCCGAGGTGATAGAGCCTATAGAAGCTGGAACCCTAACACTAACCTCTTATTTTTAATAACACAGAAACTGCAACTCTAACTCTAGCCTTAACCTTAACCCTAAGGCTAGGGTCAAACGAAAGCATTTTTACACGCGAACGTAAAAAAGTGCGTCCGAACGGATTGATGTATTTTTTCACGGAATATGCGAAAACGGTCATACGATGCGCATGTTCGTGCGTGATGTTTTACGAATCCAAACCAGGAAACTTTTTGCGTCTGGACGTTATGTTGGCCGGACATGAGCAGGGTCTGACGTCTCCAAATCACACACACACACACCGCTAGCGGGCGCAGCGCACTCTGTACGTCCGTACTAGAGGTTCTGCGTTCTCGAAAAAATGCGTTCATTTTCCACTTGCGTTGCGCGGCCGGACTTTCGTGCGACCGTACTTCGTATATTGGCCGTCATTGCCCGTCATTTGCTGCTAGTGCGGCCGTGATTAAGTGTGCCAGAACGCAAGTTAAAAATGCGCTGGTCTGACCCCAGCCTAATCGTCCAATATCATTGCTTCCTGTAATGTCAAAAATCCTGGAAAAATGTGTTTACACTCAATTACACGATTACTATCAGTATTGGAACTATTTAACCCCAGATCAATCCGGTTTCCATCCAGATCATTCAACCACAACTGCCCTTTTAAAAGTTTCCAATGATATCCAGGCTGGCATGGAACAAGGAAACCTAACTGGAGCCATCTTCCTTGATTTTGCCAAGGCCTTTGACACAGTAGACTAGGGATGAGCTGTTCGGTTCGATCAGTTCGTAGTTCGATTCGAACTTTGGCTGTTCGCAAGTTCGCGAACTTCGAACTTTTTTGGCGTGTTCGGTTCGAGTTCGCAAAAAAATAAAAATTTTGAAAAGAGTATAAAAAATGCTTAAAAAATACAAAAAAATCTAGAAATAAAGAGACTCTTTCCTGCAGAATATTATAAGCAATGGTTTATTAGATATTGAGTGCAAATTGAGTGCTTACATATCTAAGTGCAAAGATTCTCACCTCTAAATGACCTGTGTTTTCAAACACCGAAAACAGGTGTTTTTAGTCTGGTCTCATGAATTTGATACGTTGTATGTACAATGAGGGTGTGGTGTGTCTCCTGATGTGTCAAACAACACCTGTGCTTCTGAGAAGTGTTAATTTCTCTCCTAAATCTTCTTCTAATATGCTGCATTTCACCGCTGTGTGCTCAGCTCATTTTTACCGCTTTCGCTCATCATGTTTAAACGCGATTTGAAGCCACATTTTATAAAATGACCCAGACATATTAGATATCGTTCTTTCCGGCAGACTCTGCAGATTTATAATATATCATTTTTATATGTATCCGTCATGTCCTGCCTGTATATTATGACAAAAAATGCAATAAAAATTGAATTTTTAATCATCTGCATCTTTACATGTGTAAAGTGGTTTTTTTCACATTTTAGCACATGAGCGTTATGTTATGTTATGTTTTCTATGGGGTGCGCTTGTACAAAAATTAGAAATGGGGACTTGTTACATTTTGTGGGGGGAATTACGTGATTTATAGCAAACACACCCCATAGAAAAAAAATCATAGTGCAGCATCATCGTTCACATTATAATTGAAATGTGAACAATATTGCTGCATTAATAAAAATAACACACAAAAAAATACATATTTTTTTTAAACTTTATACCAGGTCATGTTGGGTATCATTCGAAAGGCCATGCTCAGGCCTTTCGATTTACACCCTCCATGACCCCCTAGCTGCCTGGAGATATCAGGGTTCAAAGGAACCCCCTATCTCAACCAGGGGATTGGCCTGGGCAATATATATACACAAGATGTGGGCTGGCCTGGGCCTGGGCAATATATATATATGCCTGATGTGAGCTGGCCTGGGCAATATGTAAATATACGCATGATGAAAATTTGCAAAGGATAAAGCACGCAAAGTTAAATTTTGATGTGTCTGAAATTGAAACTTACGTGACAACTCTTATTTTATTTTTTCGTTAATTTCTATTTGTTCAATACAGTTAATTTTATTTTGTTTAATAGAGTTAATTTAAAATGGTTTAATACAGTTTATTCATCTTTATTTTACCTTTACTATTGGTGCTTTTCAAACTTTATTCTTAAATAAAAAGAAATTTAGCAGTTTCATGTGTCGTTTTTTTTTTGGGGGGTGCAAGTAGCTGGTCTTGCCTAGGGCGCAAAATAGTCTAGCACCGGCCCTGACCGCATCGTCCACCCCTGCACTCTTCCACAATACCACAGAGGGGTTACTGTATGATGGCACTTGCTGACCTGCCACCAAAGGCACAATATTTGGGTGCACTGACGCCTTTACCAGATTCATATCTTTTTAATATAGGACTGCATGGTCCACCCCTGCACTCTTCCACAATACCACAGAGGGGTTACTGTATGATGACACTTGCTGGCCTGGCACCAAAGGCACAATATTTGGGTGCACTGCCACTGACGCCTGTATCAGATTCATATCCTCAGAGGGGTTACTGTGTGACGGCACTGTTGCCGACGTAAAGGCCCAATTTTAGGCTAGGGTCAAACTAACGCATTTTTCGCAGCGAACGTCAAAAAGTGCGTCCAAACGCATTGAGGTGTTTTTTCACGGAAAGCGCTTAAACGGTCATACGATGCGCATTTTTGTGCATGATTTTTTACGGATCCAAACCAGGAAACTTTGGGTGTCTGGACGTTTTGTCCTTGTTTCCTGTCCCCCAGGGCACTACCCGGACCCCCATACATCTTTTATGGCAAATATCTAGCATATACTGTATGCCCTCTTGGAGGGCACTCTAAAAATCGAATTTTCAGCCCCATTGACTTTTATTGAGTTCGTGATCGAGTTCGAGTTCGAATTCGAACATTTGCAAAGTGTTCGGCTCATCCCTACAGTAGACCATGGCATCTTATTACAAAAACTTAAAAACTCTGGTATTGGTGATAGCACGCTAACCTGGTTTCAATCATATGTGTCTGATCGGTCGCAATATGTGTCCATTTCTGACAGCACTTCCCTCCCCCTCCCAGTCACGTGCGGTGTACCCCAAGGCTCGATACTCGGCCCCCTGCTATTCACAATATTCATAAATTATCTGCCCAATGTCTGCAAAGCCTCAACTGTACACATGTACGCAGACGACACTGTAATCTATATCAGCAAACCAGATCTCCCACAGCTGGAGGCAGTGCTGCAAGAACAATTCACAGAGGTAGAAAAGTGGATCAAAGATAACAAACTTTTTCTAAATGCTGACAAAACTGTTACAATGCTCTTTGGAACCGCACCTAAACTACACAAATTGCAAACACCCCATCTATGTGTCAGGACAAAATCAAATGGCACGCTGACTACAGTCACTTTTCTCAAATATCTAGGTATGTGGTTAGACCCAAATCTATCCTTTGGCCCCCACATTGAAACACTTTCATCTAAAATTTACCACAAACTAGGTGCCCTGTACAGAAACAAATCCTGCCTGAGCCCCACGGTAAGAAAGCAGATTGTACAACAAATGCTTATGCCAGGCATTGAATACGGAGATGTAGTGTATGCAGCCGCACCGAAAACGCACCTCCAGAAACTTACTACATTGTATAACTCATTCTGCCGCTTTGTGCTACAATGTAACTACATGACCCACCATTGTGACATGTTAAAAGAACTAAACTGGCCGTCGCTGGAATCTAGACGCACCCTTCACCTTTCCAACCTGGTGTTTAAGAGTTTTTCTGGGAAGCTACCACCCTACCTGAATAGGCTGCTTCCCTCAGCAGTTCCCTCATCCTATAACCTCCGATCCAGGTCCAGCACCTTAATTGCAATACCACAATACAAAAAGCAAGTGGCTCGATCCTCATTTTCCTACAGAGCACCACAATTATGGAATAACCTCCCAGACACCATCAAATCTTCCCCCAGTGTTAAGTCACTCAAGAGCTCCCTATTAACATACCTCAATACAGAATGCACCTGTAAATATGTAACATAGTGACTATATTTCCTACATATTTATTTTCTGTTAATCTGTATATTTGTTTTGTGTTAATGTCTTGCATTTTACTACTTTGTATTTCTGTAACCATGTTCTTGAACCCAGGACATATTTGAAAACGAGAGAAATCTCAATGTATCCTTTCTGGTAAAATCCTTTATAAGTAAATAAAATAAATAAATAAATAATCATAAAAAATGCAGAAACTGTAACCCTTGCCCTATTCCCAATTATTTTAAATTTTTTCGCTGTATGCAGTCATGCATGACATGAAAAGCGCTGCCCCTGCCCTCTTGATGATATTCACACGTTTAGTCTGATATTTATTTTGAGTCTTTTTCTTTTTTTTTTTATCGATTTTTTAATCGATTACATGTAGCTGTTCCGGAAACAGCCGAATATGGGCCCTTTTCTATAGTTGAAAGCAAAATGGAGACGGTAAGCAGGACAATCTGCGCCTGCAGATTTTCCCTCACCGTTTCCATTCTACCGTCATAAGCCGGGGGTAGCTGCCTGGCCCCAGAATAAAGCGCTGAGCTTCCAGATACCAGCAGTGGCTCTCTGCGCAGTACCAGCAGTGGCTCTCCGTAAGACTCCATGGAGCCTTGTACCTGTACATCCCAGGTGCGAGCTCTACATGAGCTCACTCTTGTGAGTAATCGTGGAGGGAAACTAGGTCTGATTCTGAATATTTTTGGATTCAGATATTTTTGGATTCCGAATAATCCAAATCAAATTGTTTTGCTCTGCACATGTCTATATGATTCCTCTACTTTGGAAGCCAACAATCTGCCCGCCACATTCTCTATAGTTTGCCAAAAATGGAGGAATTGCATGCAGTTGAGTAAGTGATCTTTAGTGCAGAGAGTAAGACCCAAAGTTATATGATTTTATTAAGGGTTTGCAGGTGTATAATTAGGGGTATTTGAACATTTACAAGTCTTGGTGGTGACAGTGAGTGTAGTGGTATGCGGTGCCATGTAGAAAATATTTGGAGGCTAATTTGTAGCTTGGGTCAATGACAGTCAGCAGTACTAGTCATTGTTAACCCCTTTATACCCACCACATGGTCACAGCTGTATTAATCATCATATTTGTAAAAACACCCATACACAGCATACAAAGCAGGGTTGGGAGGGGTGTAAGGCAAAGACATGAGAAACAGACACATATATTGGAGATATGCTGTCTGTTTTGTTCAGTTAAAACCAGACTTTACAACTGCACATAGGAACATTTCAGTTACACATTTCATATGCAGTATACAGTATAGTTCAGGATTACGTGTAAAGTCACTATTTTTTTCACATACAGTTCAATGCAATATGTTAATGAGTAAAACACATGTTTGTTTAGAAAAATGAAATATGGATAATGCCGCGGGAAAATGAATTATTCTGTAAAAAACAACATGCAACGATAAATGTAAAAAATTCTAATCCTCTATTTGCTCACTTATCTTCATTGCCAAATTTAGGTATTAGGTGCATTCTCTATAGTGTGTTCATAACACAAAAACAGTATTATTAGAGTAACATTACTAACACTGCACTGGTAATTGTGGAAACAGTTCCTTTGGATGGAGGCCGCTGGTTACAATTAGGTATTGGAATATGGTGTATAGGCATTAGGCTGTAACTACATTAGAGATAATTATTTTAAGAAGAGATATCTTATGTAATAATAATTCTTGAAGTTATCATGTTGGTATAAGTATTTCAGGTCTATTCAAAGAAAGGTGAAACTCAGGAGAATGACTGGAGAAGTGAAAACTCTAGGTCAAAATGACCAAATCAGAAAAATTCTACCATCTATCTCACTTTCCAAATTGGCTATTTGGTGTAGATTGTTCTCTTTTCCTGCCAGTTCTTCTGGTTTTCTTTGAATAACCCTGTTAGAGTTAGAGGAAGCTTTGAACTAGATATATTTGTCATTCTGGGAATGTGACTTGCCACCTTCTCCCTTAGTCAGTCTTGGCTTTTGTATCTCTTTTGTCCTTGTTTAGTACATTTTTTGTCACATTCTGGAGAACTAATTTGACGATCTCCATCTATTTTTGTCTCTCCTGTTCTGCTCCAGTAGGGATAAGCTCCTCAAATGGGGTCACTCACAGCTGGAATAACTAAACGCGGTGATTTGAATTTGTGAGTATGCAGGAAGACATCAATTGGACATAATTAGTGGGCAGAGATTGTCGTTATTCCTGTAGCTATTCCTTAGCTTGAAAAGGATAACCCCCATTGGTTACTCTACATGTTATCTACAGCTAATGGTATATATACTGACACATCCCGATGAGAAGCAACAGTTTTATATCATAAAGCACCTTCTGTGCATGTTGGAGATCAACTTTAATCAATTTTTTCTTTCAGTGTCAGAGATTTTGATATGGCTTCCATACTTTATGGAATAAGAGTGCATAGCTTTTCATTGCATAAAAACATTAAATAGCTGCCAGATAAAATATTAACACAGGGCTATTTTTTAAATATTTAAAAAACTAAAACACCTCTATAGTCCCATAGTATGATTAAGTATATAATATATAATATAATGCTAAAAACTTTGCTTAACCTGCACCATCTACAACAGCACCATCCATACACATGCATTTCATATTTGCATACAGAGCAAAATCACTTAATACCTAAAAAAAAAGCCAATACTTACAGTACTTCTCATCTCTTATCATCACAAGCAGGAGGGTGCTGAGAATGGTGCTCGGTGTTGTTGGAGTCCTATGAACTAGAGAAGTGGATACCAGTGGTGGCAATGTGGTGGTGCCCTTAGCAGCTCCTTAGTATTAGGAGTTGAGTCACTGATATAGTGGTACACTTTTAACACTGCCAGAAATAGGTTGCCACAAATGGTTAATGGCTCCTGCCATCATTTGCCATTTTTTTCTAGTTCAGTTGGAAAACGGATTGAAATATAGTTAACTCATCAGAATTTGGGAAGTCCAATAAACTTCGGAAGAATTTAGATCGTAAAACTTCAGACAAATAAAAGATTACAAACAAAGGTAAGTCTTCCAAGCCTGGTTTAAACTTAGCCAGAGTTCTGGTAGAGGTATAACTACATAAGACTTTAACCACTACATTACCAAGTGATTTACCAAAAATAAACTGTCAGGAACCAGCGTTTTTAGTATATCATTCTTAATTAATTGTACAGTAAGAAATATTTGGGAATATTCCCTGTGTATTTTTCACTCTATTAACCTATATGGCGGGCAGATATTGCCATCTACTGGCCAAATAGAATTACTGCAGGTAAAACTGCAGCTCCTGTCTCCATATGGGAAGGGAAAGCCCACTAGGTCAGGGCATTTCTTACCCGTATTTAACTAGTTTTAGCCTACAGGGGTAATTTTGAGGGCACCTTCTGGAACCCAAAAGCAAATGACGATTGTTTGCAACAAACAAATTTGTTTCCTGATGTAATAAATATTTGTGTTAGCATCCTTTGAGAGAATCAATTCAGAAAGCGATGAATGTATAAATAGTAATGAAAACATAAATACTCAATTACAACAGAAAGGAGTAGGATATAATAATAATAATAGAATAGTAGTAGTGAACTGCTTATAAAAGTCCGGATAGGTGTCTGTCTGATGCTGCCCTGACTGTGATTCCTGTAGCAAACAAAGGAGCTGACAATTCTAGAACTCAATACTCTGTCTCACCTGTGTCTTCATAATGACTTTGTTCCGCTTACACAGAATTCGCAATAGAATTAGCTGCTGTTTAATCAGAATAACTGTAAGCATTTCTTGACGTGCTTGCATTCAGAATTAATACAGTGGTGCTATATTTATGCTCTGGGCAAGAAAATGGTTTTAAGCAATTTTGCTAAATAGACTTTACATCTGGAAGAAATCATTTCCAAGGCGTTCTATCATTTGCCATGCGTTGTTAAAGTGATCTATCAAAGTCTCAAGACACACTTGCATTTGTTTTTATGTGAAGCTCTGTAACAGCAGGAAATAGAATAGAATTTAAAGATTCTTGTTATGACCTTGGACAAATGTACCTTGAATTCCACAGATGTAATTGTCTCACTAATCAAAGCAGTGCTCCGCTAATGCACAATGGCATATGGTAGAAGTAATCAGATATTACTTACTGTTTCCGAAGTCCAATATTTTGCTGAATTTGCTGCCACCGTAACACTGCATCTGTTGCATATTATAATTACAACTTTGCGTATGTGCATGTGGTAGGCTGGTTTTCCATTAAGGAGACTCTGTTTTTCACAAAAGCTGAGTGACAAGGGAGGCGGCCATTAAATTTACAGGTCTATTCACTAAGGGCCCATTCCCACTGAGCGACATGAAAATTGCGCGTTTTTCTGCGCGATTTTCATATACATGACATTGAGCGATAATATCGCGCAATATCGCGCGACACCATCATGTTAAATCAGCAAATAGCAGCAAATCACAGAAAAAAGGGTCATGTACCAGCGACGAGCTACGGCGACGAGCTACAGGCGACATTGATCGACATTGAGCTGTGAGATGTGAACAGCTCCATTGAAATGCATTGGAGAAGCTACATAGAGCGATATCGTGCGGAAATATGAGCGATCTCGCAGCAAGAATCGCGCGATAAATCGCTCAGTTTGAATGGGCCCTAAAGGAGAAACTCAGGAGAATTGGCAGGACAAAAGAACAATCTAGACCTAATACCCCATTAGGAAAGTGAGATAACTGTGAGAATTTTTCTGGTTTGGCCATTTTGACCTAGAATTTTCACTTCTTCTGCCAATTCCCCTGAGTTTCACCTTTCTCTGAATAGACCTGTTAGTCTATTTGTTATGCTGCTGATTAAGTAAATCTACATAAAGGTACTTAATAATGCTTACCTTGTGTCTTTTGTATATTTATGTAGTCTCTGTGGATAGCCTCACATTTGACAAATTTAGGTGCAAGTATTAAGTGCAGACAGATTAGGATGATAACATTTAATGCCTTGGTGTATGTTCTTGTCTATGTGAAATCTGCAAATACCCCTTTTTTCAACTTTTTTCAACTTTAATTATCAAGAGAGGAACATGGCATGTTTACGTTTATAAATGTCACATTCACACAAACTTACAACATTTGATAGAAATTCTGTTTTACTGTACTGTAAACAAAATAGTTGCAAATGTAAAAAGTTTTAAATATTGCTTATCTAATTACCGCAGGTATATCACTCAAATCTTTGGCTTAGAGGTCTGCTGAGTAGTGACTGGTTAGAGCAAAAGAAACAGGGCACAAAGGAGTTCTCCTTCTGTTTGCAGCCCACTAACAGAGTAGGGCTAGATTCTGAGTCAGGTGTAAACTGTACCAGAGTTGGAGAAAATGCCAATGATATAGACGTTGGTGGCTCTAGTAAGTTTACCACAACATTGGTTATATTTACACCTCAGAATCTAGTATATCAATATCACTACTAAGAACCAATTGCATCATGCATGATTGCAACACTACTCCTACATAACAGCAAATCATAGGTGTTTAACACTGGGTCAAGTTAATGTACAAGTGATGTGATATCACAACAATCATTTTGATGGGGTATCAAACAAAAGTGAACTGGATTATGTTTTTGTGTGCAGGAATTTGTGCTTTTTGGTTCTGTCTTTGCTTGGACATACTCTCCCGCAGCTGAAGGCCGTGCTGCAAGAACAATTCACAGAAGTAGAAAAGCGGATCAAACACAACAAACTTTTTTTTAAATACTGACAAAGCTGTAACAATGCTCTTTGGTACAGCACCTAGACTATACAAATTGCAAAATCCCCATCTATGTGTGGGGACAAAATCAAATGGCACGCTGACCACAGTCACTTCTCTCAAATCAGTGGCGTAACTAGAAACCTGAGGGCCCCGGTGCGAGAATCCATGAAGTGGAGCAGGCACATAATCCACAGCAATATATCTCACAGTGAACGCTGGGGTGTTTGAGCAGGCACATAATCCACAGCAATGTAACTCACAAGACATGCTGGGGTGTTTGAGCAGGCACATAATCCACAGCAAGAACCTGCAGGAACCATGACTGGGCCCCCCCACCCTAGGCAAAAACATACCCCCCTCCTGTTAACATGCATTGGTCCCCTCCTGGTCCACAATGTTGACTCCAGACAGTACCACATTTTTTTCCAGATTCACTATGACCTCTTCAGTCCATCACATTTTTAATGTAATTTACACTATCTGTATCTCACAGAGCTCCACAGCAATAAAACTCCCAGTAATGTGCATTGTGTATCAGTGTAAATAATAGAGCTCCAAAGTATAGCTCACAAATAAGTATAAAATAAATTAAAAGAAGAATTATATATTATAGGCAAGCCCCCAGGCAGGCGAGTGTGGGCCCCACCCGGACTCAAGGGCCCAGGTGCGGTCGCACCCTCTGCACCCCTGGTAGTTACGCCCCTGTCTCAAATATCTACGTAGGTATGTGGTTAGACCCAAATCTATCCTTTGGCCCCCACATAGAAAAACTCTCATCTAAACTTTACCCCAAACTACTTGCCCTGTACAGAAACAAATCCTGCCTGAGCCCCACGGTAAGAAAGCAGATTGTACAACAAAGGCTTATGCCGGCTATTGATTACAGAGATGTAGTGTATGCAGCGGCCCCACAAACCCACCTTCAGAAACTTACTACATTTTATAACTCATTCTGCCGCTTTGTGCTACAATGTAACTACATGACCCACCATTGTGACATGTTAAAAGAGCTAAACTGGCTGTCGCTAGAGTCTAAACGCACCCTTCACCTTTCCAACCTGGTGCTTAAGAGCTTTTCTGGGAAGCTGCCATCCTACCTGAATAGGCTGCTTCCTCCAGCAGTTCCCTCATCCTATAACCTCCGATCCAGGACCAGCACCTTACTTGCAATACCACAATACAAAACGAAAGTGGCTCGATCCTCATTTTCCTACAGAGCACCGAAGTTATGGAATAACCTCCCAGACGCCATCAAATCTTCCCCCAGTCTAAACTCACTCAAGAGCTCCCTATTAACATATCTCAATACAGAATGCACCTGTAAACATGTAACATAATGACTATTTCCTACATATTTATTTTCTGTTAATCTGTATATTTGTGTTTTTAATATCTTGCATTTATTACTTTGTATTTCTGTAACAACTGTAACATTTCAATGTTCTTGAACCCAGGACATACTTGAAAACGAGAGAAATCTCAATGTATCCTTCCTGGTAAAATACTTTATAAATAAATAAATAAATACTCTAATCCTCTGTCATTAACCAACCCTATGCCACCAGAATAAAATTAAAATGAAACATTCCAAATGAATTTGAAGTGCAGACTTTCAGCTTTAAACTCATAAGGACCAATGACATACATGGTACGTCCTGGGAAAAAATCCCATTAAGGACAAAGGACGTTCCATGTACGTCATGGTCCTCTAACCCCCTCCCTTCCTATACTAACCTTTCTGGCCAGGGTCATATGTCGATCTGAGTTCCTTGAATTCAGTCTGACGGTTTTAAAGGCTCCAGCGAACTGTAATGACAGATAAGTGAAATATTTGGTTCTATAGCATTAATCTGCTAAAATCTGGGAGCTCAACAGACACAGACAATACAGAAAATAAGATACTGACTTGCAATACATTTTACAAGTAGAAGTTATTTATCTTCATGACACAAAACTTATTGAGTTTCTCTCCTTCCATATTTCAATAAAATATGCTCTTTTTGTAATACTCTTCAGGCCGTTAACTGTTTAAGTGGCGTGTAACTTACGATAGGGTCACATTGAGGATACATATTCTCAAACTAGTAGGCTGTAAAGAAGAACTAATTTAATAGAATATATTTTTCCTCTTCTAGAACAGAGATTCTTTTTCGCTTTAAATATACAGATATATAAATGACGTCAAGGATGGGAATAATGGTGCAAAATATGCCAAAGAAAGGTGCCAATCTCTCATGCTTGACATTTCTATTTAAATGGTCTCATTCCGACATCAATTGTTTCAAAACTGCTTTCCTGTTCTCTTGGTAAAGGCATTAAAACAAAACCATCTCTCACAGAAAGCATTGAGAACCTTTTCCTGCCGTAATGAGAGAGCTCTGTCGGAAACCAAATTTTCTCATTGTCAAAAAGCAGAACATATGGTTTGAATGCTCGAGTAACAATCACTGAAAGTCTGCTCTTTCATGGTTTCGCACCTCTAGAAATACATTCTTTTATTTATATAGTTATATATCAGGTGTCTGTTCTAGCATAAATATAGAAGATACGATTGCCAGAAAGAATAAAAGGCATTTGCAAAATTTGTAAACCTTGAAAAATGTGCATTCAGCTTCAAAAAGATTAATAAAGTAAGTTTTTTTCCCAGAAATTTGGTTCTTGAATTCTAGAACTCTAAAAAGCGTGTTGATTTTCTTTTAACAATTCAAATCATTATTACTATCAGGGTTATTCAAAGAGATCCGAATGGCTGGAGAAAGGTAACCGAACGCTGAAAATCAGCATTCGGTTACCTTTCTTGGCCATTCGGCTATCCAGAGAGCAGGCACATCGCCAAATCCTGGCGAATTGCCTGCACATACGGTGCCTGTTCGAGGGCAGTGAAATCCCCATAAAAAAGCACTGCTTCGGCTATTCAGAGAACACAAACCAGCAGTGAAAGGTTCCCAAAATGCCCTGCCATTCGGTGGTTTCATTCGACAGGTTTATTCAGGAGAATCCCATAGGCTTCAATGTTAAAAATATTCCCGTTTTAATTCAATATCTAATAAACCGTTCATTATAAAATTCTGCAGTAAAGAGTCTCTTTATTTATAGATTTTTTTGGGATATTTTAAGCATTTTTCTGGATTTTTTTTTTTTTTACAAAAAGTCAGATTGTTTTATTTATTTTTTTAAGTTTACTTATTTTTTCTGTAACAGCCCTTTTTATTATCATTCCCTGGACCTCATATGTAAATTTCAGACATTTTCGCTCAGTAGTTTCTTTGCAAACAGCCTTTTCACTTTTGAAAAATTCAAGCAAACTGTTTTGCTAATTTATTCACTGTCTTCGTCTGCGGTGTCAGCTTTATCCAGAGACTGCGCTGCGTGTGATCGGCTCCTGCTTGGGTTTTTCCAGCGTCTTCGGCAGGTTAACCCAGATGTTTTTGCGGGTTTCGGCGTGCATTCGCCGGGTTTTTGCGGTGACTTTTCGTAGGGGTGGCGGCAGCTTTTCCCTGCGCTTCGACGGCCCTGTGGTGCTTGCTGAATACACCGCAGGGTCACCGAAATGGGATTGCTGAATCGGCCCAAATTGAAGAGAACGAAAAGTCACCGAACATGTGGTGACTTTTCGATTCTCTTTAAATAACCCTGTATGTGTTTTAAAAGGAAATGGGAGAAATAACCCTTTGACATTGTCTTGCCACACATAAAAACTCTTGGGGATCGTCTAATTAAACAGATGTCTATCATGAACTGACAATTTACAAAGTTACTTTTGGAACTCAGGTTTTTGTTACCTAAAATTTTCATGCTCACCAGTAGCACAGAAAGTGGTAAAGCACGTTCAATGAAGTGGTGACATTTACAAGCAATGTGGTCTCAAATGTTTTTGCTACCATAAATTAAAAGTTTTTGCTATTGAGCGTTTAGAAGGGAATTGCAAATTTTAGGTCATAATTGCTAAGTTGATGGAATACCAGAGTTGAAATTTTCATATTCAATTCAATTATTTTAGTGAAAATGTGAAATTCAATTTAAAATTGTGATTTTTTTAAAAAAAAATCCCTTCATTACCACTATCAAGTATACTCAATATTCAAGGAACTTCCTTGTCTCTCGACATCGAGTATACTCGATTTGGTGTAATACTGAAGCAGTGAAAAGTAAGTTAGTTTATTGCATACAAATATATATTTTTAAATGTATTTAATTTTTTCTGTTTACACCTAGTCATTTTTGGTATCATTGGAAAGGCCGTGCTTCGGCCCTTTCGATCATACCAAACATGACCCTCTTTCCTTAGGAAATCCCTGGGCAGCTAGGGCTTAACCGGCTAACTGACGTCATCGTGTCACGCCCGATGACATCAGTGGATGTGGGGGGACCTGGAGGCGGGGCTGACATCTAAGATGGCAGCCACAACCAAAAAAAAGGACTCGATCCGGCACTGATCGGTGCCAGATCGCGGCCTTTCACCTAAAGGGTTAAAGAAAGGCATCACTGGAAAGACTGTGACCTTTCCAGCGGTGCCTGTCCTGTCTTTTTACCCCCCCAGCAATGGGGAGATAGAGGGGACCAAAGGGACTCCCCTTCAAACACTCCCCCTGTTCTGGCAAGGGGGCACCTGAAACTGACATAATCGTGCGCGTCATGATGACGTCAGTGCACCGGAAGGGGTATAAACACACAGATCTGACTTGAAGGATGTAAATCTGCATGGGACCCCGGAGAGAGAGAGAGGTGAGTATCAGTGGGAGAGGGGATCAGACGCATGGGACTTTCTATGTCGTCCTGCTGAGTTAAAGCCCCCGCAATGCAGACGGCATAGCACGTCCTGCATCAGAAAGGGGTTAAAGATACATTGCCCAATCCCGTCAACATCTTTTGACAGTTCAGAGTGCATGTATTTATTTCCAGTAATGGCTTTAAAATGCATTTCAATACACTATTAATGGAATCCTCTTTCAATATAATAATGGCAATACTGCAGTCATTTCAATGCAAGTTTAAATGTAAATGTGTGGAAACGAATTTAACAAGTCTGTAAATATAATTTGTCCTTTGACTTCCTCTCTATGGTTTTGTTTGTTTGTTTGCATGTTATTGACAGTATTTTCTGAGGGAAATTTAATGCAGAGACCTTTGTCTCCTTTCACAAAAATCAACCAGAGAACCTATTACAGATTATTTTAGTATTATGAAGTGCACTTTAAATTCCACACTAATGGTGACATACTTTGATCCAATAATACTGAAATATGTGTACATACACTAACGTTACATTTTACATTG
This sequence comes from Leptobrachium leishanense, assembly GCA_009667805.1. Classification (NCBI taxonomy): domain Eukaryota; kingdom Metazoa; phylum Chordata; class Amphibia; order Anura; family Megophryidae; genus Leptobrachium; species Leptobrachium leishanense. The sequence continues at coordinate 256,891,346 of CM019067.1, forward strand.
CAAAAATAGCAAATTAATTGTATGCCTTACAATTCCACTTACCTTCTCTTGTCCTTACACAGATTTTCATTTTCATTTAGATGCAAAATAGAGCTGTATGAATATACGATCCACTTTTAAATTTTGTTAACCACATTATGTCCATCCCTGAGCAAGAGAGCAACTCCAAAAAAATTACTTTTAAACTTTTAGCAAACACTATGTAAAAACTTTTAAAAGTTTAGGAAAGGCCTTACTTAAAGGATTATTCTAGTGTCTTTTATAGTGAACCTTGATAAATCCAGTTTTGTTAAAGAATTTGGGCACTATTCCCATGTTCATGCTAACATGGGGACGTAATGGGGAAAATCTTCAACTGCAGATTTTCCCATAGCGTCCTCATGTTAGCACTATATTCTAGGGCAGGCGCTAGCACAGCACCGCACCTCGGAGCGTAGCACTAACTGTTGGGATACTCGTGGTAGCACTCCCACTCCACCATGAGTATCAACTCTTGGAGTCCAAAGGACTCAATAGACATGTGCTTCAGAGCTACGAGCCCTGTGCTATCTCACTCTTGCCAGATCATGCAGCACTGCAGAGTGATCACGTAGGGGGCCTAGGAACTATTTATGTTGAAATTGTTTGAAAAGCTTTGAGATCCATTTCCTGCATGCAAACATGGTGTTCAAGCTATACTGTAAACGTAGTTGGGCTTTTTGGCCAGCAGAGTGAGTGCACTGTTAAACAAAGGCTAACCTACAGTGAACATACACAGAGAGACATCTCTGTGTATAATTACTCTGTAACTAATGGAAAGTAATTTTTACGTAACACCACTGGATCTTGCCAGTGGCTTTATGGAAACCCACTTGCTAGTGAAATGGTTAAATACAAAAAAGCAAAAGCTGCACTATCAACTACAAATGGTTAAAAAAAAACATAATTATTTTGCAAGCATTTGATGCACTTTGGTAGAAGATAGAATTGCTTACAATGGAGCACTATATGACTACCCCTTTCATTCCATTTAAATTTCAAATATCTCCAATAGTAAATAAAATAAATGTAGAAAACATAATAATGGTCATGGTTTTATATATAACATTTAGCTGATGTGAAATTGTTATAAAATCTTACAATGTCTTAATTGTTTTGCTTATGTTTAAACTATAGTACAACCACATACATCAGGGGCGGACTGGGCTGGGGTGGGGGGGGGCTAAGGAGGCAAATGCCCTCTTGGCTGGATGTTGACCCGGGAACAGCAGTACCTCTTGAGCCACATTGACAGAAGGCTCCAACTACGGTGAGTGCAAGCCTTACCACATAAATAAGAATATCTCTGGCGTACACTATGAAGATATTATCCTTTCCAAGTATGATGTTTTCCGAGCACCCAGGACCAGTGCTGCCGCCAGGCGAGCTAGGCTCCCGCCGAGACCTCCGCCGGCCGCTGTCACTTATCTATCACGCTGCGCGCTTGCTCTGGGTGCAGCGTGATCATGGAAGACAGCTCGCGGTGGCTGTCCAATAGAGAGTAAGGGAAGCGGGGATAACCCCGCCCCCTCAGCATGGACAGCCACCGCGAGCTGTCTTCCATGATCACGCTGCGCCCAGAGCAAGTGCGCACCGTGATAGATAAGTGACAGCGGCGTGCAGAGGAGGGGCAGCGGGGCGCACAGGAGGTGAGAGCAGACAGGAGCCAGAGGTGAGAGCTGGGGGGCAAATATACCCATATGAGCTGGGGGCAAATATACCCATATGAGCTGGGGTCAAATATACCCATATGAGCTGGGGGGCAAATATACCCATATGAGCTGGGGGCAAATATACCCATATGAGCTGGGGGGCAAATATAACCATGTGTGAGCTGGGGCAAATATACCCATATGAGCTGGGGGAAAATATACCCATATGAGCTGGGGGCAAATATACCCATATGAGCTGGGGGGGAAATATAACCATGTGTGAGCTGAGGGAAAATATACCCATATGAGCTGGGGCAAATATAACCATGTGTGAGCTGGTCTGGGGCAATATATCTATGTGTGAGCTGGTCTGGGTCAATATATCCATGTGTGAGCTGCTGGGGCAATACAGTCAGGTTCAGAAATATTGGGACATCGACACAATTCTAACATCTTTGGCTCTATACACCATCACAATGGAGTTGGAATGAAACAAACACAATGTGCTTTAACTGCAGACTGTTAGCTTTAATTTGAGGGTATGTACATCCAACTCAGGTGAATGGTGTAGGACTTACAGCAGTTTGCAGATGTGCCTCCCACTTGTTAAGGGACCAAAGGTAATGGGACAATTGGCTTCTCATCTGTTCCATGGCCAGCTGTGTGATATTTCCTCATTACCCCAATTACAATGTGCAGATAAAAGGCCCAGAGTTCATTTCAAGTGTGCTATTTGCATTTGGAATCTGTTGCTGTCAACTCTCAAGATGAGATCCAAAGAGCAAACATTTGGGAATTGAGGTGATCTGTGTCTTGTCACACAGACAGTACCACGCAGTATTTTGGGGGTCACAAATTTCTACAAAATATTTGGGAATTGAGGTGATCTGTGTCTTGTCACACAGCCAGTACCACGCAGTATTTTGGGGGGTCACAAATTTCTAGAAAACATTTGGGAATTGAGGTGATCTGTGTCTTGTCACACAGCCAGTGCCACGCAGTATTTTGGGGGGTCACTAATTTTTACTAAATATCTGGGAATTGAGGTGATCTGTCTCTTGTCACTGATAGCAAGTATTTTGGGGGTCACTAATTTCTACAAAATATTTGGGAATTGTTATAATCCGTGTGTTCTCACTGGCTGCCACCCATCAGGGGGTCTCACTGATTTATAGGAGGTTTCTGAGATTTGTAATCTGTGGCTTCTCACTGCCACCCATCAGGGGGTCACACTGATTTATAGGAGGGAATTGTAATCTGTGTCTTGTCACTGGCTGCCAGCTATCAGGGTGTCTCACTGAGTTATACCAGAGTTCTGTAAATCTTTAATCTTTATACCAGAGTTCTGTATATATTTAATCTATATATCACTCACCATGTCTGAAAGAACAAAAAGGGCAGGCAGACGCTCCCAGACACAGATAAGAGGGCAAGCAGCCCCTGTGTCGGGAGGCTGTGCCTCTGGTCGTGGTGGACGTGGTGCATCCTCTGCAGGGGCACGCTTTTCCTTTCTAACTGGTGCTGGCCGCTTTCTTAAGCAGCAGCAACATACAGAGGATTTGGTGGATTGGATAACCAGGCCATCCTCATCCTCCGAGTCCTCTGCCAGCCAGGCTTCTAGTGCTTTACAGTCCACCTCAGCTGCCAAAGCATCTAATGCAGCCTCCATGTCCACAGCTACTCCTGCCGTAGCCTCGCTATCACACACGGAGGAGTCAGCTGAATTGTTTGACAAACAATGACAGTGACATGCTGCTTGAGGATGCGCAGCAAGTACAGTGCTCTGATTCAATCTCTGAGGTTGAGGAAGGGAGTATAATCAACCTAGAGGAAGGGGGTGCCAGTGATGACACACAAATAACGGGCACTCATGTTGCCACAGCAGCTGCTGCATACTGCCAAGTTGGCTCCAGTGACGAGGAGATAGGGGTGAAAATGACATTGATGATGAGGTCACTGACTCCACCTGGGTGCCAAATTGAACAGAGGAATCAAGTGAGGAGGAGGGTGAGGAGGAGGAGGCACAGCAAACACGAAGCACAACATCCTCTATGACCAACCGTAGCACTAGCCAGTCCAAGGCATCAGATGTCAGAGTTGCTCCAGTGCAGAGCGCTGTTGTCTCAAAGCACACACGCAGGAACTCTGCTGTCTGCTGGGAGTTCTTTAAGAAATGTGCAGCATACCCCACCGTTGCTATTTGTAATCTATGTCAGATGAGGCTTAAGCGTGGGAAAGACACCGGACACTTGGGTACCACGTGCTTGAGGTGACATATGACCTCCTGCCACACATCCCGTTGGCGCAAAACTTTGCATAGGTCCTCCTCCTCATCTGTCTCTACCCCCACTGTATGTCCTGCCATGTCATTGCCTACAACCTCCACTGACAGGGATGATGCTACAGTAATGGATGTACCAGGTCCTTCCTCACAATGTGACAGCATCCCATCAGCTGAAGATTTACACAGTCAGATTACGTTGCCGCAGCTGCTGCAGCGTAAGAAAAAATATAGTCCCAACCATCCCCAAGCACAGCATCTAAATGCCAGTTTAGCAAAATTACTCGCATTGCAGCTGCTGCCTTTCCAGCTGGTGGACTCTGCTCCCTTCTGTGAATTTGCTGAATGTGCTGTACCACAGTGGCAGGTTCCAAAACGCCATTACTTTTCATGCAAGGCCATTCCAGCACTATACCAGCACGTGGAAGACAATGTTATCGAGTCATTGGGAAAGGCAGTCAGCAGCAAGGTGCATGTGACTTTAGACACGTGGTCCAGCAAGCATGGACAGGGTCGTTACATTTCCTTCACGGCACACTGGGTAACTCTGATTGCAGCTGGGAGGGATCCAAGACGGGGCTCTGTGCTGGTGCTTGTTCATCCACCATGCCTCCAGAAAGCTGCTTGTATGAGGTCTGTCTGCTCCACCACCACCACCTCTCCCTCTTCCTCCTCCTTCTGTGCCTCTGGCGAAGTGGCAGTTAAACCGATGCCTGACAGGGTCTACGCAATGGCTCAAGCAAAAAGAAGCCATACTGTGCTTGAGCTGGTTTGTTTAGGGGACAGGAGCCACACCGGGCCAGAAATTCTGTCAGCTCTGCAGGGCCAGGTGCAGAGATGGTTAACACCGCACCAGTTTCAGCTGGGAATGATTGTCTGTGATAATGGCAGCAACCTTCTCTCTGCCCTACGCAAGGGTAAATTGACGCATGTACCATGCCTAGCACACGTCCTAAATCTAGTGGTACAGCGTTTCCTAACCAAGTACCCAGGGCTGGCAGAGCTTCTCAGCCAGGCCAGAAAAGTCTGCAGCCACTTCAGACGGTCATTCCCAGCAAGCGTTCACTTGGCAGAAATTCAAAGAGAATTCCACCTTCCCACAAACCGTCTGATCTGTGACATGCCCACCAGGTGGAACTCGACATTAGCAATGCTGCAGCGTCTGCACAAGCAGCAGAGGGCCATCAACGAGTACCTGTGTGAGTATGGCACAAGGAGAGGTTCAGGTCAACTTGTTTTTTTTCCCCCCGCAGTGGCTGATGATCAAGGATGCATACACTGTACTGTTACCATTTGAGGAGGCAATGAGGATGGTGAGCAGGGACAGTGCATGTATCAGTGACACAATTCCTTTAGTGTTCCTGCTGGAGCACACTCGCCGGGGAATTATAGATGTGGCTCTAGAGGCAGAGCAGCGGGAGGAAGAGGAGGCCTTCCCTAGCTCTCAAGGCCCCAGTCTTTCCACAGACAGCATTCCAGCGGGTCCTACTCAGATCAGACAGGAGGATGAGGAGGAGGAGGAGGAGGAATATTTAAGTAGTGGGGCATTGAAGGTGGGGATTCCTCAAGGGAGGGTTTTGTGTGCCCAGAAACACAAGGGCTAGTGCGTGGCTGGGAGGAGGGCGTGCACAATGGGGTCATGCTCATTGACCAGGATGACTCGGAAGCTAATGCCACCTCCAACCTACGCTGCATGGGCTCCCTTATAATGCAAAGCCTGCTAAAGGACCCCAGGATTCGTGCTATCAAGGAGAGGGATCATTACTGGTTGGCAACCCTTCTTGATCCACGATACAAGGGTAAAGTTGCAGAGCTCATCCTGCCCGCACAGAGGGAGCACAGGATGAAAAAACTTGAGGACGCTCTAAAGCGACACTTGTGTAACACCTTTCCAGGCACTGATAGGTTACCAAGTGATGACACACGTACTTCTGAAGCTGCAGATGATCAGAGGAATAGTGGTAAAGGCCAGGGCCGCTTGACTGATGCATTTTTTAATTTTTTTAGTCGACGACACCCAGGGACGTCAAATGTAGGCACCCATTGCCAGCGTCTTCACCATATGGTGCAGGACTACCTAGGGGCAAGGGCAGACCTGGATACCTTTCCAGCAGATGATCCACTGGCTTACTGGGTGTTGAGATTGGATCACTGGCCAGAACTTAGCCAATATGCTATGCAGCTACTAGGTTGCCCTTCATATAGCGTGCTTTCTGAAAGGACGTTCAGTGCTGCTGGAGGTTTTGTCACAGACAAAAGAGTGCGTCTGTCCACCGACTCTGTAGACTGGCTGACATTTATAAAAATGAATCAGTCCTGGATCAGCAGCTATCAATCCCCTGATGCTGAAGTAACAGAATAGATCGGGGATGTCTTCTGCATTCACGAAACCTCCAGCACTGAACTCTTCCACAATATATATAGGACCGCAAGGTCCACCCCTGCATTCTTCCACAATACTACAGAGAGGTTACTGTATGATAGTACTTGCTGGCCTGGCAGTCTGGCACCAAAAGCACAATATCTGGGTTCACTGACGCCCATTACCAGATTCATATCTTTTTAATATTGGATCGCAAGGTCCACTCCTGCATTCTTCCACAATACTACAGAGGGGTTACTGTATGATAGTACTTGCAGGCCTGGCACCAAAAGCACAATATCTGGGTGCACTGACGCCTTTAACAGATGCATATCGTTTTAATATAGGACCGCAAGGTCCACCCCTGCATTCTTCCACAATACTACAGAGGGGTTACTGTATGATAGTACTTGCAGGCCTGGCACCAAAAGCACAATATTTGGGTGCACTGCCACTGACGCCTGTATCAGATTCATATCCTCAGAGGGGTTACGGTGTGACGGCACTGTTGCCGACGCTAAAGGCCCAATTTTAAAGCGCCTATTGTTACTTTCATCCAAAGCCTGCATAAGTTTCACAATAATTTAGCCAAAAAATCACTAAACTTTTTCTACGTGTCCGAAAATGTGTCCTCTTTTCATACAGACTGCTGCCCCAAGCAGTTGTTTATGGATAGATTGAAGGAAAAGCATTTACCGTCTTTTGTTTTCAAGTGGTTCTATACATCCTAGAAATCCGCCACTTCATGGGCAGGTTATGGGGACCTCCTAGGCACGATATTTGAAGGAATTTTTCGTTTTTATTTTTAACCCTTATTTCATGGAAAACTCACTGTCCCTTTAAAAACGTTTTTTTTTTACTTTTTGTCCTTGTTTCCTGTCCCCCAGGGCACTACCCAGACCCCCATACACCTTTTATGGCAAATATCTAGCATATATGCCCTCTTGGAGGGCACTCTAAACATCGAATTTTCAGCCCCATTGACTTGTATTGAGTTCGAGTTCGAGTTCGGATTCGAACATTTGGAAAGTTCGGGTTCGAATACGAACCGAACTCGGGGGTGTTCGGCTCATCCCTAATCCTAAGCATACCACCTCATCAGTGAAGCATGGTGGTGGTAATGTCATGGCGTGGGCATGTATGGCTGCCAATGGAGCTGGTTCTCTTGTATTTATTGATGATCTGACTGCTGGCAAAAGCAGCAGGATGAATTCTGAAGTGTTTCGGGCAATATTATCTACTCACATTCAGCCAAATGCTGCAGAACTCATTGGACGGCGCTTCACAGTGCAGATGGACAATGACCCAAAGCATACTGCAAAAGAAACCAAAGAGTGTTTGAAGGGACAGAAGTGGAATGTTATGCAATGGCCAAGTCAATCATCTGACCTGAATCTCATTGTGCATGCATTTCACTTGCTGAAGACAAAACTGAAGGGAAAATGCCCCAAGAACAAGCAGTAACTGAAGACAGTTGCAGTAGAGGCCTGGCAGAGCATCACCAGGGATGAAACCCAGCGTCTGGTGATGTCTATGTGTTCCAAACTTCAGGCTGTGATTGACTGCAAAGGATTTGCAACCAAGTATTAAGAAGGGAAAGTTTGATTTATGATTATTATTCTGTCCCATTACCTTTGGTCCCTTAACAAGTGGGAGGCACATCTGCAAACTGCTGTAAGTCCTACATCTTTTACCTGAGTTGGATGTACATACCCTCAAATTAAAGCTGACAGTCTGCAGTTAAAGCACATTGTGTTTGTTTCATTCCAACTCCATTGTGGTGGTGTATAGAGCCAAAGATGTTAGAACTGTTTGGATGTCCCAATATTTGTGGACCAGACTGTATATCCATGTGTGAGCTGTACTGGGGCATATATGCACGTGTGAGATAGGCTGGGGCAATATATCCATGTGTGAGCTGGTCTGGGGGCAATATATCCATGTGTGAGCTAGTCTGGGGGCAATATATCCATGTGAGAGCTGGGGCAAATATACCCATGTGAGAGCTGGGGGTAAATATACGCATGTGAGAACTGGGGGCAAATATACCCATGAGAGAGCTGGGGCAATATATCCATGTGAGCTGGGGCAATATATTATATCCATCTTTTTTTTGGGGGGGATGCAAGTAGCTGGTCTTGCCTAGGGCGCAAAATAGTCTAGCACCAGCCCTGCGAGCACCAGGTCCTGAAAAGAAGCAACAGGCCACTCTATTTTTGGCCAAACGCGGGATAAACTAGATTGTGTAGCTCTAAGGCATGTGAGTGTTCCTCTTGTTGATTAAATTGTGGACTTATGGTTTAAAAAAGACAATATTGCACTAGTTTCCTCTCTCTTGTTTTGTTTTATTCAAGGCTACAACTAGATCTGCTGATTTTATACCATCTTAACCAGTGAAATAATGTAAGTAGATTTTTTATGCTCTATTGCTTGTACAAAGCCAGTTTTGTGTGATTTTAAGGCATTGGGATTAACACTCTGTAACATTATCACGATTCACAATAGATACTGAATGCATATATGTGACATACTGTATTTTTCTATTGGTCCGCGTATCACAGTGACGATTCTGTATATATATTTGTGGTGGAATCTATTACATCACAGTAACTTTAGTGGACACATTGCATTGTGTTGTAGTATCACTATTTGCATGCACCATAAGGATTGTTTTCTTATTGCTATTATAGAATAATAAGATAATAATAATAATAATTTTGGAGTTTACTTTTTATGCTATTCATCATGAACCAGATAAGAGATGTCTGAAATATCAAAGTAGGAGGTGAACGCAGGGAGTGTGCCAGGGCACACCCCCTGCATGCACTTATGCTCTGAATATTTCACTATATGTCATTGAGAGTATAACATATTCTCTTTTTCATAATTTAATTTCTCGCAAAAAAAGAGTTGACAAGACCCGACAAGCATCAAAGAGTGCTGTCAATTTATTTTCTTATTATCTTCCTTTTTTAATCACTTTACTACTAAGTGGATTTCCATAAAACAACTGCCAGAACCTAGTGGATTTATGGCAAACCACTTTCCATTACAGACAGTGTAAAAAATGATGTACATTTTTACATGTATACCTTTTAGAGACAGAAGATTATATGACAAGCAGAGGCCTCTCCCTGCTGATCAAAAAGCCAAACTATGGGCTAAATTACAATCTTCACACAAACGTTTACACTGGCGCAAATAAGCATTAACGCGTGGGGTAAGACCATTTGCGCCGAATCCCGTGTTATTTAGTCAGCACAACAACCGCGTGCAATGGTCTACCGCGGGTGAACCTGCGCGAACCCTGCATGAGCTTACTGTACTGCGCGCATCCTATACTTAACATTGTGAGCGCAAATGCGAATGTGCGCTGGTACGAGTACGGTATAACAATCTATTTTGCGGTAATTACCGCATTGGCCTTTGCGCGCATAATTTTAGCAACTCCTAAAAGCTGGTGCTAATGGCAAATTTGAACAACCTAGCTACCCCCGAATATCCAAGCCCATAACAAGGAATGCACCAAAGCACAGTGGCCCATTCAAATCATACAAAACCAATACAATGGATGAAGTTATGTGTGCATGTATTATTTCTGCAGCATATATGCTCTGATTGACCGTGGCAGATGCAATTTGGTAACGTGAGACAGGTGTGGTTCTTAATTCTGATTGGCTGAATCTCGAAAAAAGTCTGCGCGCGCAAAGATTTTTGCACGAGACGGTACTGCGCGGGCATTTGGGCATGTCCTGTTTGTGCGGCGGTGATTTGTGCGTGCAAAAGTTTAACGCTTGGCGCAAAGATTTTCGCTTTGTGCAAGGCTTTTTGTGTGAAGAATGTAATATAGTCCTACATGTATAAAAAAAAACAGCCGGAGCCCTGTGGTTCTGTGAAAGAAAAACGGATCTCCAACCTGTTCAAACAACTTTACCACCTCTGAAGACATGTCCAAGGTGCTAAAAATTTTGGGGGCACATTCTGTAACCTGCTTGCAAATGAATTTTCTTTGCTATAAATTAAATTCCTTTGTATTACGCTATAATATGACTACATCAAGTATACTCTATTGTTGGGCTCCAGCAGGAGCTTCTGAGGATCAAGTATACTCAGACATGGTAGTGAAGAGGTTAAAAAACTGGGGGCAGTATTACAATGTTCACGCTAAAACGGGAACGGTAAGGAGGAAAACCTGCACCTGCAGGTTTCTCCTTAGCATTTCCGTTTTAGCGTGATATTATGGTGCAGGCACTAATCCAGCAGCCTGCACCTTAACATGCTGCTAAAACACAGGATGCTCGCGGTGGCGCTAAATGCCGCCGCCGTGAGCATCCTCTCAATGGAGTCCATAGGACTCCATTGAGGCTTCTGCTGTCGGTTACATGACTTGCTGGATCTCGCCTCGCGAGATCCGGCAGGTCGGCGGAGTGATTCGCAGAGGAAGACTGAGGGACTTTTTCCCTCAGTCTCTCTCTGCTCCTGGTGGCAAGAAGAGGTGGATGGAGCTACCGTTCTCGCCGCGGGATTAGAGGTGAGCATGTGATATTTTTGGGGGGTTTCTGCTGGTGTTGACTGATTCCGCAGAAGCGGAATCAGATAGCACCAGCTCCTAGCTGTGTATAACTTTTCAGATAACTGCAGCGGGATGGTAATTAGCCTTAGGTCTTTGTAATCCTGACACTAATTAACACTTTGCGTTCCCCCTGTTAAGCATAGGTAGCGCAAGGTACAGTAAGCTCGCGCTGAAAAGCGCAAGATCTGATTTACTAATTAGAGGTCGAATTGTAATATGGTTCGCCCGCGCTAGGGCAACTAAGGCAAACATTAACAATCACACAGGTGAGTGCTAACGTTAGCATTAGGAATTGTAATATCGCCCTGGGTGTTCTATTATAAGGCTATCAATTAACTGGTTTCGTAAGACTTCCTAGGTAGAATTCTAAATAGAAGTCTAAAATGAAATAGTTCTTGAGGCTTCATATGCTTCCTATACACTCTTTGCCTTATTGTTTCTTGAACATAGCTTCTCCTTAGTGATACATTTCTGCCTTTCTTTCAAATAAGAACAATAATCCTCCAGAAAGCAGTTAAAATCTTGGTTTAGACATTAATCATGCAATGCAGGCTGCAATTCATTGTATGTTACTCTAGTCTCTAACATCGGGATCATGTTGCTAATTATTGTGTGCTCTGGGGAGGTGTTCTCTTTCATCTGGTGGATATTGGTTGGTTGATCTCTACTGTAACAGAAAGGGATCAGCAAGCTAAACTTCCCTCTGAGAATAACATCGATATTCATGTCAAATTGTAGAGCAAAAAGCATAAAATATTAGCTAAAGTCGAAAATAAGATGTCAATCTATTATGTTTGAGAATTCAGAAATGAATTAATCCCTGCTTTGAATAATACATGTTCCATTACAACACGGAACATTTTAATTAAATTAATGCAGTATGAACCATTTGTAATAGGAAAACAGACAGACAGAGCAACAGAGACAGAAATATATCTTTTGGGGCTTAGAATTCTTCAAGTGCTTATTTAGATTTCAGTAAGACTTTTGATACTGTTCCGCATAGAAGGCTTATCAATAAATTGCAATCTTTGAGCTTGGATTCCAATATTGTTGAATGGATTAGGCAGTGGCTGAGTGACCGGCAACAGAGGGTTGTGGTAAATGGAGTTTATTCGGCGCAAGGTCTTGTTACCAGTGGGGTACCTCAGGGGTCAGTACTTGGACCCATTCTCTTTAATATTTTTATTAGTGATATTGCAGAAGGTATTAATGGAAAAGTATGTCTTTTTGCTGAAGACACAAAGATTTGCAACAGGGTTGACGTTCCTGGAGGGATCAGCCAAATGACAAATGATTTAGGTAAACTAAAAAAAGGGTCGGAGCTGTGGCAATTGAGTTTTAATGTGGATAAGTGCAAGATAATGCACCTCGGATGTAAAAACCCAAGCGCTGAATATAGAATATTTGATACAGTCCTAACCTCAACATCTGAGGGTTGGGATTTAGGGGTCATTATTTCAGAGGATCTAAGGGTAAGTAGTCAATGTAATAGAGCAGCAGGAAATGCTAGCAGAATGCTTGGTTGTGTAGGGAGAGATATTAGCAGTAGGAAAAGGGAAGTGCTCATGCCACTGTACAGAGCACTGGTGAGACCTCACTTGGAGTACTGTGTGCAGTACTGGAGACCGTATCTCCAGAAGGATATAGACATCTTAGAGAGAGTTCAGAGAAGGGCTACTAAAATGGTGTACGGCTTGAAGGAGAAAAGTTACCAGGAAAGGCTTAATGATCTTAACATGTACAGCTTAGAAAAAAGACGAGACAGAGGAGATATGATAGAAACATTTAAATACGTAAAGGGAATCCACAAGGTAGAGGAAGGGAGTATATTTAAACGGAAACAAAGTAGCAAAACAAGATGACATAGTCTTAGATTAGAGGGGCAAAGGTTTAAAAGTAACATCAGGAAGCATTATTTTACTGAGAGGGTGGTGGATACATGGAACAGTCTTCCAGTTGAAGTGGTGGAGGCCAAAACAGTAATTGAATTTAAGCAAGCATGGGATAGGCATAAGGCTATCCTAAACAAAAGATAAATCCAGGTAAAGTATCCATGTAATTGGGCAGACTAGATGGGCCGAAAGGTTTATAACACTTTATATAACATTTATAATTAACACATAGCTGTGTTGACCCTCAGTGATCACTGCAAAGGTTTAGCTTTGTAGTTTATGTCAGTATGGGATGTTTAAGGGCATTATATCAAAATAAAACCATTACTTATGATGGTTATTCATTAAATGTGAAGCTAATTGAGATTTATGAGGAAAACACACATTTTAGACCAATTTAGCTGAAGTTTAAATGGTTATTTATTTGCTATTTTACTAATTCTGCTTTTTCTTGAGCTCAAATTTTTCTATTTTAACCTAAAACATGTAATTTTCTTATCATTCTCTATAAATTCAGTGCTTAGTGAATAACACCTCTGTGTTCCAGGGTCTGTTTTAACCTCTTCACTACTGAGATCGAGATATCTTGGGCTTCAAAGCAACCATCTGGTGCCCCGATATCAAAATATCTCGATATGCTGATCTGCAGCCCAAAAGCAAATGAAATGCATTTGCTGCAAACAAATTTTGTTTGATTTTGGGTTGCAGAAGGTGCCCCAAAGTTTTAAACCTGTGGGCATAACTCCCAAAGAGCTAAAATTGTAAAATTAGCTGATGAATGCTCTGAAATATCATGCTTTCAGCAGCTATCAGCAGCCGATGCAGGGGGAAAAAAAAACATAGACCTGCTGTTTAAACCTCTGTAACTCAATTTGGAAGTAGATGTCGCTATCTACTGCCCAAATAGGTTATTTACAGTAATAACTATTTATTAATGTGTAAGTAATTATAAATGATTTTACAAAAAAAACATTGGTTACTGACTAAAAGGTTTTTGGAAAATCACTTAGTAGTGAAGTGGTTAAAAAGCGCTACATTTAAGCATGTGATTTACCTGTAAACTGGGGATTTGAACATTACTGCAATGTATTTTTGTACTTAGTCTATCAGTGAAAATGTTGTTTCTTCTTCTTTGCTACCATTTGAGAGTACGAAATATTGGAAGATAAGAGATAAATGACTGATATCTTGATAGTGAGGCAGTTTAATCAATAGATCTCATTTAGCTTGTTGTTGATGTAGCGTTTGTCCAAATAAAAATCTGTTCGGGAATAAGACTTTTGTACCTTGGAGAAACATTACATTTTTTTTTAAACAATAGGGGATGAGGCAGTAGCGAATAAAATAGTAATTTTTAAAGTCATTATTGAGCTAAAATGCATGGCAACTAGTTAATCTGTTAGGCTGAGAGAACATCACAGTAGATGTGAGCCATTTTTAGTTTGGTAAGAACATTCCAAAATGATTTAATACTACCTTTATTTAATTGCCGATTTGAAATTGCTGTTGTACGGTTTAACTCATATTTATAGCTTATTTAGTGATATATAAATGAAATGAAAGAGCCAGAAGACATTCTCAATCTGACTTTCATCAATTGTTGTGTAATTAGAAAGGATTTAAAAGTTTAACTCCCTTCTTCCTGTCAAGAAAATAATAAAAAAAATATTAGCATACTTTTAGTAAAACTAAGGGGTGTAGAGCTGGCATTTCAGCAAAGGTTAAAACAGTTTTGCATTGAATGAAAAATTATATACATTTTTACTCTATGCCCTTACTAAAAGGGACACTACCACTTACATAAGCTGTAACTAGATAACTTGTGCATTACTGATTCATGCTGGATGCATGCTTTGACTGGATGACTTCCTGCAGACACATAATATTAAGGGTTATAATATTTAATATGTGGGTAAAAGCTTCTTGATCCAAGGAGAAATCTGACTGCCATTCTGGGGTCAAGAAGGAATTTTTTTCCCAGTATGTTGCATATTGGCAAGCATTTCAGACTGGGTTTTTTGCCTTCTTTTGGATCAACAGCAGTAGGTGATGTGGGAGAGGCTGAACCCGATGGACGCATGTCTTTTTTCAAAAAAATTCAGTTACTCTGATAAGAATATCAGGGTACTAGTGTCTCCTACAGACCAAATTAATAATTAACTTTTATTAAACTTAATTAAAACGGCAAACAAACAGACAAGAATAGACAGTGCAACCAAAACAAACTATAATGAATTAAAACCAAAAACAATTCTGCTGTAAGGTTATTAAATGTAACGGCAGGGGGTATAATCAATGGTCAATACAGTAGGTGGCCTTCAAGGGACACCTCAAAGTATTGTAACGTATATGAGAGAGATGCCAATATCAGACCATGAAAAGACTGCACGTGCAAAAATCAGAAAGAGCAGAAGCAAGACACTCCTATAGGGAAGGAAATTGGCTCAAATAGCCTAGTATAAACATATCGCTGTAATTGCCCAAATTGCCATTGCTAAAAGGACCCAACAACGGGGTATATAGGTGTATTGGGGTCTCGAAATACTGTTACCCAGGATAGCAGAATGACAATAGGGAGTTCTTGCTTGTGAAGTGCACCCGACGCGCGTTTCGCCACAAATGGCTCGTCAGGAGTGCTTACGGACTAAATGACAGGCTGGGGTATTTAAATTGTAGATGTTCCGCCCCAGCCGGTGAACTGCCCAATGGGGCAGAAGGATGGCATACAATCAAATCATATGGCTGCCATAAAGATCGACAACCGGGAGATCCAATGGAGATCCCTGTTTTATTCATGTACCTAAGTAGCTGGTGGAGCGAAAAAATATATATCGCTATATTGTGGTATCAATGTAAATCCGATAGTCTAAAGAGCCGTAACACAATGAATTCAATCATAATGTGATGAAATTATTAAATTATTTACTGAATTGTGGATATCGTTAGGACGGGATATAATAGTGATAATCGCTAAACAAAATGAATTTAAAGCAATGATAAGATTATCTTTGAAAAAATCGCCTGAATTTAAATGGATACATCGTAATATGATAAATATGATAATAAGGATAATAATGATGCTATATCGGAATGACAAAAAAATGTCCGCAGTAAATTGGCTACATGATTGTAAACTTGCATCATATAGTTATGGAGTGACACTAAAGTAACAGAAAGACGTGTTTGCCACGTTCAAGAGTAATGGTGATACCATATAAAGATAAAGGATCAAGAATATGTAATTGGTAAATAAATCTATGTCTAAATCTATATCTAAATAAAGATATGCCAACTGAATAAAACATTAACTTGGTTATATTTAAATGAAAAAATATAACTTCCGAGAAAATTATATGATGAAGACCCAGTAGAACCGATTATAGTAATAATGAAATTGCTAAGGTCGATTGAAAGAAATATATATTTATAGTGAAGAGAGACATCATTCTGGAAACGGCCATATCTCAATTGACATGGATGTGAAAATATGTGACCTAAGTCTAGAGGTACTAAAAAATGGATGTTGTAGTACAAAATAATGGTGATAAAGATTTTGTTCTCACTAAATTGGTGAAGATCATATAACTAACGTTTATAGAAAGCTATAAAGATTTCAGTAGTTGGATGGGAATGAATGCTTATAGAAGCTTAATAAGAAATATAATAAACAGGGTTAAAACAGTCTTTGACAGTAAAAATAAATTATTAATTAATATCTGTGAATATATATGATGAGAATGAATTGGACTGTAGAAAATTAAGGAGGGGAAGAATAAACAATAAACCATCTAAAATTAGGCGATTTGTACCAATAATCATTGAGTAGAAGCGATAAGTTATCTATAATAAATAATTATTGCAAAAGTACGATGACTAAATTAATACTAAAGAAATATATACGGCAGCCCCAATAATTGGAAAGTATTGCGGTGATAACAGATATGAAGATATATACGCGTTTTGAAAGTAAAATGTGAGAAAAGGGGGACCAATTTGCATAGTCGTTTACATAGAAATTAAAAAAGAAGAGTATATTGAAATATAAATGTATATGTATAAATATGAATTATTAAATTCTGGTAGGTTAAAAATAAAAAGAACAAAGAACAAAAAATGTCTGAAAAGTGGACCATATGAAAGAACGAGGAACAAATATTCATATAAATGGTGTATAATTAAAGTCCTCATTGAGACCATGTGGATATAAGGTTTTAAGTGTATATATCCAAAAAGATTCTCGCTGGCAGAGATTCTTGTCAAAATTCCCTTTTCTGGGTCCACAGACCATCTTTTCAATGGCTTGAAAGGATAAACATGAAGGGTTTGAATCGTGCTGATTACGGACATGTCTGGAGACCAAAGTCTCTAGGTCATTATGTATCGAGTTAATATGTTGGAGAATACGACGTTTGAATTGTTGTATTGTTTTACCAACGTACTGTACTCCACATTCACATGTAATGAGATAAACGAGTATTTTACTGGAACAATTCATAAGTTGTCTAATGTCGTAATGACGTCCAGTAATATTACTAGTAAATTGTTGTGACTTTTTAACAAATTTACAGGCTTTGCAGTGGGTACATTGATAAACACCTTTAGGTTGTTGTAGCCAGGTAAGTATGGTTTTTTCTGGTTGTAGGAAACTATGGACCAGTTTGTCACTCAAGTTTTTTGTCCTTCTTGCTGTAAATGAAGGAGTGGGAGTAAGAACTCTTTCTAGAGATTTTTCCATATGTAAGATGGGCCAGTATTTTTCACAAATAGTTTTTACTTTCGGCCAGCCATTACCATAATCAGCAATAAATCTTATGGAGGTTTTGTCGTCTCTTTTTTTCGGAGTCAAGAGTTCATCTCTTGGAGTTAAGAGCGCTCTTTGATATGCCTTCTTTAGACATTTCCTCGGGTAACCCTTAGATAAAAACATATCTTTTAGGAGGTTGGCTTCTAATTGAAAATCCTGAAGGGATGTGCAATTACGTCTGGCCCTCAAATATTGGCCTATTGGTAAAAAAAATTTAACGTTCTCCACTGGACAAACCACACAGATGTCCACACTGAATAAACAAACTCTACGCCCTCTACCCAACTGATCCATCTTGGAGTTAGCAACCCAAATAACCAGATCATTAACTCCTAACCAAACCGCATCAGCTCCCAAACCACCACCTCCTCTCCTAGAATTTTCGACAATAGCCGTAAAGCCGACTAAATATCCACCTTAGCCATTAAAGCCCCTGGTCCTGCATCACGTACCAAACTAACCGCAGAATCAAATGACACATATGACACCGAGGCCAACTCCTCACCAATATCATCATTCACCGATCCCCCCGTGGATAGGATAAATGATGAATCAAACAAAACTCTCCTGCTTTTTTTTATTATAATTATTATTCTATATTTATAAAGCGCCAGCATATTCCGCAGCGCTGTACAATAGGCACAGTATAGACAGGGTTACAATACATTGAACAACATTTGACAAACAGTACAGGAGGAGATGAGGGCCCTATTCCCGTAGGAACTCACAATCTAGGAGGGTTGGGGTTGGAAACAGGAGGAGAGGACTGTAAGGTGAGAGTGATTGATGGTTGCGTCAGTGAGTTGGGTGGTAGGCTTCCCTAAATAGGAACATTTTAAGGGAGCGTTTGAAGGAAGAGAAGTTAGGGGAAAGTCTGACAGTACGAGGGAGAGCGTTCCAGAGAGTGGGGGCTGCATGTGAGAAATCCTGCAGTCTATCATGGGAAGAGGTGATGCGGGGAGAAGCTAGGCGCAGGTCACTGTTTGACCTTAGGGAGCGGGCTGGGGTGTATTTGGTGATTAGTGAGGACAGGTAGTGGGGAGCTGAGTTAGTGAGGGTTTTGTAGGTAAGGATAAGGATTTTGAACTTAATTCTGCAGTGGATGGGGAGCCAGTGAAGGGACTCGCAGAGGGGAGCGGAAGAGACAGAGCGGCGGGTGAGGTGAATTAGCCTGGCGGAGGCGTTCAGGATGGATTGTAAGGGGGAGAGGCGGGACAGAGGGAGGCCAGATAAGAGATTATTGCAATAGTCGAGTCGGGAGATTACCAGGGCGTGTATGAGTTGTTTTGTGGTGACAGCGGTAAGAAATGGCCGAATTCTGGAAATATTACGCAGTTGGTATCGGCAGGAGGAGGAAAGAGACTTGATGTGGGGGATGAAGGAAAGAGCAGAGTCAAGGGTAACTCCAAGACAGCGAACTTGGTTTGATGGGGAGATGGTGATACCCTCCACCGTGATAGAGAAGTCAGGAGGTGGGGAGGCATTGGAGGGAGGAATAAGTAGGGGTACAACTTCTGCTTCGGCACAACCCCCAAAGGGGATATCCTCAAATCCCGCACCGGAGGAGACGAGAATGGACCAGCCATTCTACCCGCCCCAATCTCCTTGAACACCTTCTCCCGAACTACCTCCAGATACACTCTAGCTGACTTCAAATTTCTTATCTTGCCACCCCCTGGCCTTACCATGAAAGGAATCCGAAAACCAACACCAAAACCGTCACGTAAAAACTCTGCATCTCTATGTCTTCCGTAAAGCCTTAGCCACGGTAACATTGCGTCGAGTTTCACCGGGGAAGCTCCCCTCTCCAGACCCACCAAAAGGCAGACCTCCTTGTCTTGCCCTCTTAAAACATCTGGACAATGAATGCAATCCTCCACAATTTGAACATTCGTGCTTGTACCTGCACCCCGCACCAAACTTGCACTGACCCTCGTTAAACTGCCAGCACGATCTCTTTTTAACACTTGCCGGTGGAGAACTGACCCCTCCCCCACCGGCTCCCCCTGGAAAGGGCAACGCCTTTTGTGCCCCATCAAACGCAACCACAGTGTAATGTCCAATTGATCCCACCCCATGCCTGGGTGAGCCGCCAAACGTTGCCTGAACTGCTCATTGTATTTCCACCACGCCCAACCACCATACGTTCGATAAGCCTCCCAAATCCCATCCACATAACAAAAAAGACCCGAACAGTGCTGTGGGCTCTTTTCCCCAACCACATTTGCCAAAATACAGAAAGCCCGAAGCCAATTCCCGAATGACTTAGGAATCCTCCGAAACCTCTTCTTCCTTTCCTCCTCTTCCTTTAAACCGTCCTTAGATGAATCATCTTTTACCCCAGCCACCTCATCCAACAGAAGCAGGGTAAAAAGTTCCACATACTCCCCCCGCCATATGCCTTCTTTAACCTCCTGCTTCAAATGAAACCCCAAAGGACCAGAAAATGACACGTAAGTATCCCTCCTTGCCACATCCGCCACTCCTGTGGACTCACCGAGTGAACCCACATCGCCACTCGGCCCATTTGAAGCCATAACTTCACCGCCAAGAGCTCCACCAGCTCTCACAACTAGTCCACCTGCACCCTTCCATGCCTGACCCAAATCCACACCCTGGTTCACACCCCTTGGTGAGACTGACCAGGCCTCAAAGGCCCCCTGTAAAAAAGACACGAAAGAACCCACATCACCACTATTTCCATTACCTGTCGCCACACGAAGTCCACCTGAATTTCCTGGAACCTCCATCGCCACCGACTCCAAACCTCCTGCACCACCTCCACCAATTCCAACAGCCTGGAAACCACCAACCGTCTGTGGACTCCTCTCCCGAACTGTGGACAAAAAAACATTAGTGCGTTGAGCCCCAGAACCTGAAGTACCAAAATCATCAACTCGCTCCCTCACACCAACATCCAGAGCCCCATCATCTCCACCAACTGAACACCAATTTACTTTGAGCTCCTGAGTGTCCTCATCCCGCACACCAACACCCTGTGCCACACCACCGTCCACATCCCTATCCACCAACTGTCTTACCGCCGAAACATCAGTCCCTGAGACAGCCCTTGCTCCTCCTCTGGGACCCCTGGTGGACCACCGACCTCTCCTTCTCCCCGAAGGAACTCCTCGAACTCCGCACTCCTTCTCTCCTGGTAGAGCTCACCACACCACCCCTCCGACCGGAAGGATCCTTAGCCCCCGATGCCGGCCTCAAGCTCCTACCTTCCACACGCCTGGAAGCGCTCACGCCAGCCTCATTTCCAACTGCGTCACCACCAGCCAACATCCGTTGAACCAACCGACCACGACCTCGTACAGCCTCCAATCTCAATCTCTCGGCCGCCGATACATCACAGGATTCGCCTCCCGGACTGAACCGCACCGGAGGCCTCGAAATCCTGGCAGGCCGAGAACCTCCTTCCACTTCTGCCGCCAACACCTCCGACAGGCTTCTTCTAGCCCACTCCACATCACGATGCCGAGCTGCCTCCCACACTTCCTCCAAAAACGACTCCAGCTCAACACCTTCCGCCATTCCCAAAACAATATTTTAAGGCAAAAAGCCTTCTCTGATGCAGCACAGATTTTCACCGCTCTACCTCAGGAGAAAAAGGCGCGCAGATCCTCCCCACACGAGCCTTAAGTACCCTCCTGTCGACTCCTCCCACACCACTCCCGCTCAATCTCCTCACGCGCTGCAAAACTTTCTAGAAAAATCCTCCCTGCGTCCTGTCATCAGAGGCAGCTTAAGGGCCCTACGCCTTAGGTGCTTCAGGCCTTCATTGTCATTAAGGTCTCATTCACACATATACGCATTTATATTTTATTTTACGTATGTGTGCACATACACGCGTAAAATAAAAACGTGTATTTTTTTTACGTCCCTGGTATCGAGTGTGGCTCGGGGTTAACCTGCAGTACTGAAAGCGGTAACCCTGAGCCACACTGGCGCTGCCGCTGCATACATTACCTGACCCTGCACTCCCTTGCTGATCCCCGCTGGAGGAGACAGCGGGGATCAGCGAGTGAGCTCATGGACAGGTAATGTATGCAGCAGCAGCCCGAGTGTGGCTCGGGGTTAACCTGCAGTACTGAAAGCGGTAACCCTGAGCCACACTCGCGCTGCCGCTGCATACATTACCTGACCCTGCGCTCCCTTGCTGATCCCCGCTGGAGGAGACAGCGGGGATCAGCGAGTGAGCTCATGGACAGGTAATGTATGCAGCAGCAGCCCGAGTGTGGCTCGGGGTTACCGCTTCCAGCACTGAAAGTTAACCCCAAGCCACACTCGGAAACACCATCGGGTGGTTAAACTTGGTAAAGTAGGTGTGTATACGCGTGCGTACACGCGTATACACACGTATACAAATGTAAACACGCGCAAAAATGGAGAAATACGCTGCCGGGACGCAGCTCGGTTCCATTCTGTTTTTGCGCACATTTATGCAATGCAAATATACGGCTCCATACCCGGCTATGTGTATGGAGCAATTTATTTGCATATGTTCCATATATTACAATACGCACGTACGCGCTTAAACGCGTGTACGTGCGTATCAGTGTGAATGAGGCCTAAAGGACGCAGGGTGCTGTAGCTTCACAGAGTGCTGTAGCTTCAGGTCACCTATACTGTAAAACGATTAGGCAGACAGATAACCTTTGAGTAGGTAGATTCAGGAGAGATGCATGGGCCTTGTAAGTCTACAGAGTACGCAGCAGCAAAAAATCTGATTACACTTACAACCTTTGTATAAAATATACATTTTTAGAGCAGGTACAATTTTTTAGACCTTTGTCCTTTAGATTGTTGGAAAGACCCCACCGTTCCTGCAGCAAAATCATTCGCCCTTCTTTAATTTGTTAGATGTTAAGATCATGGGTAATACCCCAGGGCAGCATAATATGACTGCAAACTTAAAATAATTTTGGAAAAATCTATAAAACTGAATTGTGATATCATAACACTAGGTATATAAAATTTAGTACTGGGAAAAAATGTCATATGAGCAGAACCGAAGAACGAAAGGCCTTGAGCTGAGACAATGATTTAACTTTATGTATCCCTTAATCTGCAATTTTCATGGATGAGCTGCAGTTTAAAATATAACTTACTGTTATGTCAGAAATGTCTTCTAGGAGAATACAAGAGAAAATAGTAATTTTCAGTACCTTTACAGATAATGCAGCTGTAAATCCACCTTTCTCCCTAATGCCCAGTTTGTGTTCCATCCAGATATCAGGTTCAACAGAGTAATTTGTCTATTTTTACGTGAACTCTTCCTGGTGACTCATCTATCCTAGGTTTGTATTGATTGCATTTAAAGGATCATAAATATGACGAAAACAATATCAGGGTTATTCAAAGAGAGACGATCTGGCCCCCGAAAGGTAACCGAACACTGAAATTCAGCGTACGGCTACGTTTCCTGGCCATTCGGCTATTCAGAGGGCAGGCAATTCGCCAAATGTTGGTGAATTGCCTGCACGTACAAAACGTATTCCCGTTTCAAATTTCAAACTTTCAAGCAAAATGTTATTTTTTTTTCACCTCATTAGTCTGTGTGTCGGCTTTTTCCGGCAGCTGCTCTGCGCTGTGATCGGTGGCTATTCGGATTTCTCCGGCGTGGTTAATCCAGCTGTTTCTGCGGGTTTCGGTGAGTGTTCGGCGAGTTTTGCGGTGTGTGTTCTGCAGGTTTTCGGCGGGCATTCCCTGCACTACGGGGGCCCTGCGGTGCTTGCTGAATACACCGCAGGGTCGGCGAACTAGGATCGCCGAATCGCCCCGAGGTGCGGGGAACGAAAAGTCACCGAACGTGCGATGACTTTTCGAATCTCTTTGAATAACCCTGTATATGTAATTTATTAATTTTAAGAAGACTTAAATGTGTGGGTATGTCTAAAAGATGATAAAGATAACACAACGTAGTATGTGATGAATCACAATTTAATGGTGTAATATAACCAATTAGGTGATAATGTAAAATGCTAATAGTTTCTCAAATACAAGCAAAGTGTACTTGCTTAATCAGCTGAAATAGAATAATTGAAAGAGTTTAAAAGAGCCTGGATGTTGGAACCCGTTAATTAAAAAAAATACACATTTAATAGGTTTTAGTAAAAACAAATTGATATGTTAAATGTCAGTTGGTCTAATTTTTGATAATGGTTGGTCACATATAATCTAGGTAAATTAATAGTCTGCTAACAATTAGGGATGAGCCGAACACACCCGTGTTCGGTTTGCATTCGAACTCGAACAATTTCAAAAGTTCGAGTTCAAACTCGAACACGAACCAAACTCAATGCAAGTCAATGGGACTCAAAAGTTCGGTTTTTAGAGTGCCCTGCAAGGGGGCATATATGCAAGATATTTGCCATAAAAGGTGTATGGGGTTACTGGTAGTGCCCTGGGGGACAGGAAACAAGGACAAAAAGTTTTAAAAAAGACGTTTTTAAAGGAACGGTGAGTTTTCCATCAAATAAGGGATAAAAATAAAAACGAAAACTTCCTTCAAATATCGTGCCTAGGAGGTCCCCATAACCTGCCCGTGAAGTGGTGGATTTGTAGGATGTATAGAAACATCGCCATCAGAGACCCACACACAACACCTAGCCACCCTTAACCCTTTCGCTGCAGAGGACGCGCTCAGCTAGTCCACCCGCAGGTACTGTTGCATGCGGAGGACGCGCTGAGAGCATCCTCCCTTTGCAGCCAGCGATCGGCCAGATTCCAGCTGATCACTGTGCCCCCCGGTGTGGGCTGACATCCTCGATGTCAGCCCAGCACCCGGGACCGCCGCCGGCACCATTAGATGTAATCGCGGCGGCGCGATGACATCTAATTCAGGCGCCCCCCCTACGTGTGCGGAGGAGGTGCCTGAAAGGGAGGGGAGAGGTCCTTTGGACCTCTCTCCCTTCCGATCGCGGGGGTCCTGCGGCTGAAGGCAGGCACGGTTTGGAAGGGCACAGCCTGCCCTTCCAAACTGTGCTTGCCTTTAACCCCTTGGGTGCAGGATCACAATTCGGCACCGAAAAGCGCCGAATCATGATCCTCTCCTGGAGCTGGCCGACATCTTGGATGTCATTCAGCACCAGGGACAGGGGTTAATCCCTCACTGCAGCCTTTTCCCCTGCTTCGACTTTTCGGCTTCGGTAGACACGAGCTGTCCCATGTTTTTTTTTCTCCTCGCAGCAGCGCCGCTGCGGGGGGTTTTCTTCCCTGCAGCAGGGCTTTTCCTTTTTTTTTATTCAACGGCCTATCCATTGGCCAATCTGGGTCGTCCACAGATGCTTCCAGTAGACAAAATTGATTAGCCACTGGCGTTGTCTGTAGTCAGGTGACCAAGTCAGTCGCCCGACTAGGGTGCAGTGGATGGCCAGCCTTATAATCTAGCAGTATAGATGGTATAAGTATTTTCCAGCATACAGAATTTGTGATTTTGTATCTTTGTATATTTAAAACTGGAAATAATTGTTTAACCCCTTCACTGCTGAGCCATTTCACGTCTGTGTGCTGAGCTAATTTTTACCACTTTTGCTCATCATGTTTAAACGCGATTTAAAGCCAAGTTTTATTATATGACCCAGACAGATTATAGATCGTTCTTTCCGGCTGACTCGGCGGATTCATAATATATCATTATTATATGTATACGTCATGTCCTGACTGTATTTTATAACAAAAAATGCAATAAAATTTGAATTTTTAATCATCTACAGCGTGTAAAGTGTTTTTTTTTCACATTTTATCATATGAGTTTTTGCTTTTATATTTTCTATGGGGTGCGATTGTTAAAAAAATTAGAGATGAGGACATTACATTTTTTTGGGAGGAATTACGTGATTTTTAGCAAACGTAACTGAAATGTGAACAATATTGCTGCATTAATAAAAACACACACAAAAAAACACTTTTTCATTTTTTTTATTTATTTTTTACTTATTTTTTATTTATTTATTTTTTTCTTTACTGTAAAAATGGTCATGTTTGGTTTCATTCGAAAGGACATGCTCTGGCCTTTCGAATGATACTAAACATGACCCCTCTAGCTGCCACCATTCGGAAGATATGGGGTTCAAAGGAACCCCCTTTCTCCACCAGGAGATTTCCTTAGGAAATCCCCGGGCAGCTAGGGGTTCACCAGCTAACTGACATCATCGCGCCAAGCGCGATGACGTCTGGTAGCGAGTGGGGACCCAGAGGTAGAGCCGCCATCCATGAAGGCGGCCCCCACCGTAGCTAGACCGCGATCCGGCGACTGAATGGTGCCGGATTGCGATCCAGCACTTAAGGGGTTAAAAACAGGCATCGCTTTAAAGGACAGACACTGCCCTTCAAAGCGATGCCTGTTTTTTTTTTGTAGACCCTCCCAATTGGGAGGGAGAGGGATCCTAAAGGATCCCCCCTCCCTTTCAGGTGATCTCCCGGCATTGCCGGGGGGGGGGTCGCCTGAAAATGACGTCATTGCGCATGGTGCTATGATGTCATTTATGTCGGGAGGGGTATAAATACGGCCTCTGACTTCCAGGAAGTCAGAACGCCCCGGGACCCCGGACAGAGAGGTGAGTATCTCTCTGGGGGCTCCCGCAAGTGGAGGACATGTGGGGAAGGTCCCCCACATATAGTGGGAGTCAATTAGGATGTTCCCCACACGTCCTCCGCAGGGAAAGGGTTAAATTTGCTCTTATTATAATTTATTTTTAACAGCATAAAAGTTTAGGGACTCTGGGCCCGTTCATTGCATTTATAATCAATGGAGCTAGTCACTAAAAAATCACTTGGGTAGAGGGATACCTAAATAAATACACGATAGAGGCAGTAAGATTAAAAAGGCTTCACTTCACAAAGCATTATGAGTACCATCTTACATTACCACAAAAAAATGACTAATTGAAATCCCATTGGAGAAAATAATTTTAAATTCAAGTAATCTGCATATCCTTCAAACCACAAAACCTAGGACAATGCACAGGATCTAACTTTGAAAAGTTAATTTGATGACCATTCGGACAATTCAATCACACTATTTCTTTTCATCCAGGAACTAACATTTTCGAAAACACTTTGGCAAACTTTTTTAAACAATTAAATATGCAGAGAACTTTAGAAAACATATTTGCATGCACCATAAGCGGAAAAGGTGTCATTCACAAGGAGAAGAGAAAAAGTTGAACAGTATGCGAACATCTCATTTCTTGAAATCTTCTCATTTGCATAGATAATTTACATATTGCACAAATTTGCACAGCTGGATTAAAACTGAGACGTATAATGCAGTTTTTCTTTCCCCATGAAACAAATTGGTCGCAAGAACTTTTCAAAGAAGATGGCAAGATGTGTGTCAGCGAGAAATGTTAATTTCGGCATTGAAATATAATTATTTTAATGAAATAATAGTGCTTGATGCGCAATGATTTAATGTACCAAATGTATCATTATTCAAAACACACATCCAAGAAAACCAATAAAGCAGATACAGAAGGATCTGACAGCTAATATAGCTAATATTTAAAAATGGATATGTATATAAATGTCTATATATAGATAGATAGATTTATACTGTATTACTATATATAGAATAGAAATTTACACGTGTTCTGCTTCAACACATTTTATCTTTAAGCTGTTTAATCAAAGATTCTCCACCAACCACACCTAACACCTTTTCTCCAATGCGTAGGAAAATATCGTGTGGGAATATTCTTGAGCTAAAATTTAACTGTTTAGGCTCACACAAGGGCACTGTATTGGTGGGAAAAAAAAACACTAGCACCCCTAAGGTTGGGGGAAATATCACAGTGTGGATGCAATTCAGGGTCAAGGAAAGGGCCTAGCCCGCAATTAACTAGAAAAATATACCACCAGTAGCATAGCTACCAACTTCCAAACCCACTACAATAAAAATGCCACTTTTTAATAGAATCACAACAGCATACAGAAAGGCCACACACAGGTCAGGCCCCTCCAACCATGCAGGGACCCCATATCGCAGATAAATTCAACTTTAGACCAGTGCCTATCAGTGTAGTTACTAAACTGCTCCGTAATCAAAAAGTGAAATACCAATCTGGACCTGATCAAATCCCAGCAATGCTGCTGAAAGTCAGTGCCTCGGCAATTGCAAAACCTGTCACAACACTCAATGAATCACTGGCAACTGGATACATACCCAAACTTTGGAAGACTGCGAGAGTGGTACCTATCCATAAAAGTGGTGACAGTACTTTGGTATCCAACCACTGTACAATCTCATTGCTCCCCGTTATGTCAAAAATTTTGGAAAAATGCGTGTACACACAATTACGTGATCATTATCAATCTTCAAACTATTTAACCCCAGATCAATCTGGCTTTCGTCCAAATCACTCAACTACAACCGCCCTTTCAAAAGTTTGCAATGATACCCAAGCTGGCATGGAACAAGGAGATCTAACTGGAGCCATCTTCCTTGATTTTGCCAAGGCCTTCGACACAGTAGACCATGGCATCTTATTACAAAAACTTAAAAACTCTGGTATTGGTGATAACACGCTGGTTTGAATCATATGTATCCAACCGATTGCAACATGTGTCCATCTCTGGCAGCTACTCCCTCCCCCTCCCAGTCACGTGCGGAGTACCCCAAGGCTCAATACTCGGCCCCCTGCTATTCACATTATTCATAAATGATCTGCCCAACGTCTGCAGAGCCTCAACTGTACACATGTACGCAGATGACACTGTAATCTATACCAGCAAACCAGATCTCCCACAGCTGGAGGCCGTGCTGCAAGAACAATTCACAAAGGTAGAAAAGTGGATCACAGATAACAAACGTTTTCTAAATACTGACAAAACTGTAACAATGCTCTTGTCAACAGCACCTAAACTACATAATCTGCAAAATCCCCATCTACATGTCAGGACAAAATCAAATGGCAAGCTGACCACAGTCACTTCTCTCAAATATCTAGGTATGTGGTTAGACCCAAATCTATCCTTTGGCCCCCACATAGAAAAACTCTCATCCAAACTTTACCCCAAACTAGGTGCCCTGTACAGAAACAAATCCTGACTGAGCCCCGCGGTAAGAAAGCAGATTGTACAACAAATGCTTATGTCGGCTATTGAATACGGATATGTAGTGTATGCAGCCGCCCCACAAACACACTTTCAGAAACTTACTAAGAGGGATGAGCGTTCGGTTCGGATCTGTTCGGAGATCACATCAAACATCGGCCGTTCGAAAGTTCGCAAACTTCGAACTTTTTGGGACGTTCGCCAAAAGTTCTAAAAAATTTTTTTTTTAAAAAAAGTTTAAAAAATGCTTAGAAAATACTAAAAAATCTAGAAATAGAGAGACTCTTTACTGCAGAATGTTATAAGCAATGGTTTATTAGATATTGAATTAAAACGAGAATATATTTAACATTGAAGCCTATGGGATAAAACATTCTTGTTACTAAAATATCAGGCAGACACGGCCCTCTAATCAGGTACTGTAGAGGGCAGCCTGCCAGGGCCTCCCAAGGATCCCCTTGAGGAGCATGCAGCCGCCGGATGACAGAGCTGCGACTGTGCGAGCAGTCTCAGGGGTCTCAGGCACATCATGCTTATATATATTGCCCAGGCCCAGGCCAGCTCACATCATGTGTATATATATTGCCCAGGCCCAGGCCAGCTCACATCATGCGTATATATATATTGCCCATGCCAGCTCACATCATACGTATATATAGCCCAGGCCAGCTCACATCATGCATATATATATTGCCCAGGCCCAGGCCAGCTCACATCATGCGTATATATATATTGCCCAGACAGCTCACATCATGCGTATATATATTGCACAGGCCAGCTCACATCATGCGTATATATATATATTGCCCAGGCCAGCTCACATCATGCTCACAGACAGTCACAGATGCGCCATAATGCGTATATATATTGCCCAGGCCAGCTCACATCATGCGTATATATATTGCCCAGGCCCAGGCCAGCTCACATCATGCGTGTATATATATATATATTGCCCAGGCCAATCCCCTGGTGGAGAGAGGGGGTTCATTTGAACCCAGATATCTCCAGGCATCTAGGGGTCGTGGAGGGTGTCAATCGAAAGGCCTGAGCATGGCCTTTCGAATGATACCCAACATGACCAGGTATAAAGTAAAAAAAAAAGAAAAAAGAAAATAAAAACATGTATTTTTTTTGTGTGTTATTTTTATTAATGCAGCAATATTGTTCACATTTCAATTATAATGTGAACGATGATGCACTAATGATTTTTTTCTATGGGGTGCGTTTGCTATAAATCACGTAATTCCCCCCACAAAATGTAACAAGTCCCCATTTCTAATTTTTGTACAAGCGCACCCTCTAGAAAACATAACCGCAAACGCTCATGTGCTAAAATGTGAAAAAAAAACACTTTACACTGCAGATGATTAAAAATTCTATTTTTATTGCATTTTTTGTCATAATATACAGGCAGGACATGATGTATACATATAAAAATGATATGTTATGAATCTGCGGAGTCTGCCGGAAAGAACGATATCTAATATGTCTGGGTCATTTTATAAAATGTGGCTTCAAATCGCGTTTAAACATGATGAGCGAAAGCGGTAAAAATGAGCTGAGCACACAGCAGTGAAATGCAGCATATTAGAGGAAGATTTAGGAGAGAAATTAACACTTCTCAGAAGCAGACACCACACCCTCAGTATAGTCCACATACATACAATGTATCAAATTCATTACACCAGCCTAAAAACACCTATTGTTTATCGTTTGAAAACACAGGTCATTTAGAGGTGAGAATCTTTGCACGTACACATTAGTTTTTAATTCAATGTCTAATAAACCGTTGCTTATAATATTCTGCAGTAAAGAGTCTCTTTATTTTTAGATTTTTTAGTATTTTTAAGCATTTTTTATACTCTTTTCAAAAAAAATTTTGCGAACTTGAACCGAACACACCAAAAAAGTTCGAAGTTCGTGAATGGCCAAAGTTCGAATCGAACTCCGAACTGATCGAACCGAACAGCTCATCCCTACTCAAGAGCTCCTTACTAGCATACCTCGGTACAGAATGCACCTGTAAACATGTAACATAGTAACTATATTACTTACATATTTATTTTCCATGTTAATCTATATATATGTGTTTTGTTCTTAATATCTTGCATTTATTACTTTGTATTTCTGTAACGACTGTAAAATTTCAATGCTCTTGAACCCAGGACATACTTGAAAACGAGAGAAATCTCAATGTATCCTTCCTGGTAAAATCCTTTATAAATAATTAAATAAATACACAAACACAATAATAAAGTGACAGTCAGAGATTCTGTTAATTCTGTTAATTTGATTGATGAAGCACGGAGTACTTTATGAAAGGGCTATTGAATACCTTGGTATTGACCATTAAGGGTTGCACCCTTTATGTATAGGGGCTCCCTGTGATTGTTGTGTCTTAATTCATTGCTGAAACACCATTTGTACTAGTGCATGGACAATACTATAATAATCTCATGATACTGAAGTTTATTATTTTTTCACACTGTATGTTTGTTTATAATTGTCTATGGTGTCTGTCACGTTATTATTGCATTTGTGTATGCTGTTGTGAATCCATTAAAGATTGTCATTTTTATTGTAGTGGGTTTGGAAATTGGTTGCTATGCTACTGACTATTTATCTACTGTATTGGGGAAGAAGAAATTTTCTAGCGCACACAGATACATAGCAAGCTTCAATACTTTTTTCCTGTGCAACATCAGAATCCAGCACAGACCGTCCAAACTCACAAGCCCAGCAAGCTTCAATACTTTTTTCCTGTGCAACGATAAGAACCCAGGTACTGCATAAGAATCCTTTGGATCATCTCTTCAATCAACTATTTTTCTCCAACATCTTTGGTTTTCTTATTTAACTTTGTATCTCTGCTTGCTCATTGCTAGTCATGACCTTATTTATTACTGCATTCTGTGATCGTTTCTCTAGCATAATTTACTAGCCGTTATTATCTTTTATTGGCCTTATGCCTGAATTTGTATATTTTTCTTTCGCTTCACCAATCCCCTTCTTATGTTTCTGTCCCAATACATCCTTTTAACTTTAAAGGTATATAACACCTTTTATCTCTGCCTTTAGCACAGACCACCCAAACTCACAAGCCCTGCAAGCTTCAATACTTTTTTCCTGTGCAACGATAAGAACCCAGGTACTGCATAAGAATCCTTTGGATCATCTCTTCAATCAACTATTTTTCTCCAACATCTTTGTTTTCTTATTTAACTTTGTATCTCTGCTTGCTCTTTGCTAGTCATGAGTTTATTTATTACTGCATTTTGTGATTATTTCTCTAGCATATTTACTAGCCATTATTGGACCAAATTACATTCTTCACGCAAACGTTAACGCTCACTTGTGTGAGCATTAACGTTTGCTGCGGTGTTTACCGCATATTACGATCCAAACGCAAACGGGTTAAGAAACCCATTTGTAGGGGCGTGGCCGGCTGCTGAAGAGAGAGGACGTGTGTCTTAGGAGCTCCGACCCGTTCCTCTCTCTTGGGGTTCCCTTTACTGTATTTACCCGCTGATTTTCGTACCACAGGACCCCTGAGTGGCTAGCCATCGGAGCCAAGATGTCCGGGGCCCGTTCTGTCCCCCCCCGGACCAGAGAGAGACGATATGCGGCAGGCATGGTGTGCCGGCGGCCATCTTGAGGCCTACCTCCGGGCTGTATCGTGGCTTGGAAGTAAGAAGCGGCGCCTTTCCTGATCCATCACCCCAGCTGACCTGGTGGAAGGAGCGGATGGGGGACACGTAGGGTGGCAGGCGGGTACCCTGTCGCTTCCTGCGCTATCCGACCTGGAAGTGGCGTTCCTGGCACTCGAGGGCCTTCTGTTGGAGGAGGGGGATGATGAGAGCCCATTGACGCGGGGAGCCATGCGACGCTTCATGGCGGCCATGAGGAGCTGCAGAGGCGCAAGTGCCCTGAGCGACGCTGCGCCTGAAGGGACCCGGACGGCTACAGAAGACCCGGGTGGTGGGAGCGTGGAGGAGTCCGCGGCTATGCGGTCTGGGGTGTTACTACCTCCCGAACCTAT
Source organism: Leptobrachium leishanense (assembly GCA_009667805.1). NCBI lineage: Eukaryota > Metazoa > Chordata > Amphibia > Anura > Megophryidae > Leptobrachium > Leptobrachium leishanense. The sequence continues at coordinate 256,924,034 of CM019067.1, forward strand.
GGTGGCTGAACTGAGCCTGGCCCAGACCGGTCATGTGGCTGTAATGGAGGGCTACGACATGGCCGGCATCCCGAATGAGACGCTGACACTGCTACCCACACCTGGTGGTACGCAAGTCGATCGAGAGGAGAGTAGGAGGCAGGTCCCTCCCCTGATGGGAGCTGGGTCTATTTTCAGCATTGGAGGGAAGCTGGCCCACCTGAGCGCTGAACCGGGGGAGGCAGTGGAGAGGAACCTCACGGGGTTATCTGTTTCGCCGCCGACTCTATCCTTGTCCCTCGCTGACGGGCCTTGTTCATTCTGCCTCATCCTGCCTGCTTCGCAGACGCCTCCATTCCGGGACACAGGCTGAGAACGGTCCTTTATTTTTCCTGCCCTGTCTTTTTGACGATGACCTGCTGTTTCCCTTACAAGACATCTCTGTTTGCCCACACGCTGAGACTTTTCACATTTTAATTTTGTTTTTACCGATGAGACCCCCCAATTGGGGATGATTTTGTTACTTTGAGTTGCTACCCCTGGTTGATTTCCCCCCCCCCTCGCATGCAGAGACTTTTTAATTTTTTTTTTTTTTTTTTTTTTTTTTTTTTTGGCATATGCGGGTTCTCTTGGTACCACCGGGGCCTGGCGCCCGGTATGGCCCCCCCAAGTACCGGGCCTGGTGCCATTTGTTTCCCTCGGTCTCCCACTGTCCTGAGGACTAACGGGCATGCACCAGGGACGGCACGTTTTTGGTCATTGCCCCCCCTTTTTTTTTTTTTTTTTTTTTTTTTTTTTTTCCTTTCCCCTCTTCCCCTCCCCCATGTCTTTCTTGTATTAGATGTGCCAAGCTGACTGTTGTATGGTTTATTATTTTTCATTTGCTGAGTCTATTGCAGTTGACCTCGGGTGGCCCTACGAGGCCCTTTCTTCTTATCGAAAGATGACATGTTTGTTCTTGTCCTGCAGGGATCGATAAGAAGCCGTGCTCTGTTCTTATATGCAAGTTCTAGATGAGACCCCCCTATTGGGGATGATTTTGCTGACATATAACTGTAATCTGTTGACCTTATATAAGCATGTTCTAGATGAGACCCCCCCCCCGACTGGGGACGATTTGGCTGACATACAGCTGTAATCTGATGACCCTATATATACATGTTCTAGATGAGACCTCCTCTATTGGGGATGGTTTTGCTGACATACAGCAATAATCTGATGACCTTATATATGCATGTTTTAGATGAGACCCCCCTTTTGGGGATGATTTTGCTGATATATTACTGTTTGCTGTGCCCATGCTGACTGTTTTGAATGTTCTACTTCCTATGACATTATGGTCCTGCGAGGCCATTTTATTTGCTTGTTTTGCTGATTTTATTTCAAAATAAAAACCTTGAATACAAAAAAAATTAAAAAAATAAAAAAAAAAAAGAAACCCATTTGTATTTGGTATCTTGCTCTTTTCAGCGCGAGGTTACTGTACTTTGTGCTCCCTATGCTTAACATGGGGAGCGCAAAGTGTTAATCAGCGCTGGATATCAAAGTCCCAGCGCTGATTAACATCTGGCTCTGGTTAGCGAAAAGTTAAAGAGAGCCAGGACTTGGTGTTAACGGATTCCGCTTCTGCAGAATCCATTAACACCAGCCTTAAAAATAAAAAAACAAATCACATACTCAACCTCTGTCCCGCGGCGAGGACCGCGGCTCCAACCGCCTCCTCCGTCCGGCGGGAGCAGGGAAAGATTGGGGGAAAAAGTCCCCCAGTCTCTCCCTGCGTGTCACTACGCCAACCGGCCGGATCTCACGAGGTGAGATCCTGCTGGTCATGTGACTGGCAGGGGGGAACTCAATGGAGTCCTCCATCGAGTGGATGCTCGCGGCTGCGCTCAGCGCTGAATCCGTTAACACCAGCCTTAAAAATAAAAAAACAAATCACATACACGCCCTCTGTCCCGCGGTGAGGACCGCGGCTCCAACTGCCTCCTCCATCAGGCAGGAGCAGGGAAAGACTGCGGGGAAAAAGTCCCCCCAGTCTCTCCCTGCGTATCACTACGCCGACCGGCTGGATCTCGCGAGACAGGGGGGAACTCAATGGAGTCCAATGGATATCTTTTCTTAAGACAGGTGCCCAAAATTGCACAGCATATTCAAGGTGCAGTCTTATCATTGATTTATAAAGAGGCAAAATTATGTTTTAATCTCGAGAATGAATTCCCCTTTTAATGCATGCCAATACTTTGCTGGCCTTGGCGACTGCTGTTTGAAATTTGTTGATTAGTTTGACGTCTATAACTATTCCCAAATCCTTCTCCTGGCTTGATTTCCCTACCTCAGTACTGTAATAGATCTCCATACCCCGACAGGGTCACATATGATAATGACGCTCCCTTGACAGAACCCAGTTTGCCCACCAGCCAAAGCTCATGACGGGTTCAATGAAAGCGAAGTGATAGCATTCCCCAGAAATGAGTCAGCAAACAGATCCTAAGGTTTGAACAGTCAAACAAAGACCACTCCAACCTGTAACTTAAATCTTCCATTCCCCTTATTAATACAGCTGCCCTCCTCTGTACTTTTTGTTGTATCATAATATCTTTTTTATATTCAAGGTGCGGTCTTATCATCGATTTATAAAGACGCAAAATTATGTATTCATCCCGAGAGCGAATTCCCCTTTTAATGCATGCCAATACCTTCTTGGCATAGGAGACTGCTGGTTGACATTTATTGATTGACATTTGTTGATCTCCGTAGCCCGACTGGGTCATATCTGTTAATGCCTGTCCATTGTCAAGTTTAGTACAGTTAGGCAAACAAGGACCACTCCAACCTTTAACAGATGTAAACATATAAAGGATTTTACCTGGAAGGATAGTATATGTAAATAAATAAAAAAATATACTAGATAGGGGTAGTTGGAAAGAGCTACAGCAACCCACACAGTAATCCAGTAATCATATTAGCAGATAGTAACAGATAAACATAGACAATAATGATAGTAACAATAACAGACAACACAAACACCTACAACTAGAATTGTAAGTATAGGATCGCTTCCACATAGGAGAGGGTTGGGAAACAATATAGAACATCAAGTCTGCACCTCTGCTAGGTCCATGTAACTCAAGCTCAAAGTGACTCTCCTCACAGGTACCATTTAGAGTATAAGTTGCTTGTGTGTTCTTCACTCCAAAGTGCACCTTGTATTTATCTACATTAAATTTTATCAGCCATTTAAGGGCCCAGTCTAAATCCCTCTGCAGCAAACTAATACCCTGCTCTCATTGTAAATAAATTGAATAGCAGTGGTCCTATAACAGACCGCTTAAGGACACCACTAAACACTGGTGTCCATTTTGAATATTTATCATTCATAACCACTCTCTGTACTCTATCTTTTAGCCAGTGTTCTATCCAAGAACAAGAATTTTATTCTAGACCAATTTTTATTAATTTAAATAATAATATTTTGTGAGTAACTGTGTAAATACAATAAGATAGTAATGTCTAAAGTTTTGGGCAAAGCAAAGAGAAGAGACTATAAGGTCATTCACAAAGGGATGATGTTGACTGTAACTCAAACTGTAAAAAGTCAGCATTGTTGCGACTATGGTGTACTACAGCTTTCCAGAGATGGAAAGTCTAACAATGGCAAGCGAAGCTGCTTAAAATAACAGCTCTGAACAATGGTACTACACTTATTTTTCTTCCAAACAAAAAGTGTAAATGGCAGCTGTTCTCCATTTACCATTATTTCTCTGGTCTTCCAAAACCAGTAACTATACTTCAGTGATTGATAAAGTGGCGATCTTCATAGACCTCCCATACAAACTACAGTTGTGTTCAAAATTATTCAACACCCACTGAAATTGAGTGTTTTGGCCAGTTTGACATTGATTTTGATCATTCAGTCATCTTGCTTACAATTAAATCAAAGAAGCACGTGTAGGTCAGACAAATATAACATAACATTTATAATGAAATAACCACAAATGTCTTTTCTGTGCTCACATCATTATCAGTTTTATTCAACCCCCAAGTGACATTCAATCTTAGTACTTAGTACAACATCCTTTTACAGTTATAACAGCTTTTAAACGTGAAGCATAGCTTGACACAAGTGTCTTGCAGCGATCTACGGGTATCTTCGCCCATTCGTTATGGGCAAAAGCCTCCAGTTCAGTCACATTCTTAGGCTTGCGCACTGCAACTGCTTTCTTTAAGTCCCACCAGAGGTTCTCAATCGGATTTAAGTCAGGTGACTGCAATGGCCACTCCAAAATGTTCCAGCCTTTAAACTGCAACCATGCTCTAGTGGACTTGGAGGTATGCTTGGGATCATTGTCCTGTTGAAAGGTCCAACATCTCCCAAGCCTCAGGTTTGTGACGGACTGCATCACATTATTATCCAATATTTCCTGGTACTGAAGAGAATTCATGGTACCTTGCACACGCTGAAGCTTCCCTGTACCTGCAGAAGCAAAACAGCCCCAAAGCATGATTGACCCCACGCCATGCTTCACAGTAGGCAAGGTGTTCTTTTCTTCATAGGCCTTGTTCTTCCTCCTCCAAACATAGCGTTGATCCATGGGCCCAAACAGTTCTAATTTTGTTTCATCAGTCCACAGAACACTATCCCAAAACTTCTGTGGTTTGTCCACATGACTTTTGGCATACTGCAGTCGACGCTTCTTATTCTTTGGAGACAGCAAGGGGGTACGCCTGGGAGTTCTGGCATGGAGGCCTTCATTACGCAGTGTGCGCCGTATTGTCTGAGCTGAAACTTCAGTACCCACATCTGACAAATCTTTTCTCAGTTCCTCAGCAGTCACACGGGGACTTTTCTCCACTCTACGCTTCAGGTAGCGCACAGCAGTCGAAGTCAGCATCTTCTTTCTGCCACGACCAGGTAGCGTTTCAACAGTGCCCTTTGCCTTGAATTTGCGAATGATGCTTCCTATGGTCTCTCTTGGTATGTTTAACATCTTTGCAATCTTCTTATAGCCATTGCCCTTCCTGTGAAGAGTAATCACCTCTTCTCTTGTCTTCCTGGACCATTCTCTTGACTTCACCATGTTTGTAACCACACCAGTAAATGTCTAGAAGGAGCTGAGTATCACAGTCATTTTAAAGCTGCCTAATTGGTGCTTATTATGCTTTATTGCTGCTCCGTGACATCCACAGGTGTTTTCAATACCTGATTGAAATCACTTGAATGAACCTCTGTTCTTCAGAGTGGTAGTCTTTAAGGGGTTGAATAATTGTGTCAATGAAGAAGTCACAAAAGAAACATTTACTACTGTATTACAAAACCAATTGATGTCATTTTAGTTGCATATGGTTCTTTAAAAAGTCCTTGTAGGATTTCATTCTGAATACAATTACAAATGTACACTAAATTCCCTAAAACCCTTTACAGCATTGGGGGTTGAATAATTTTGAACACAACTGTATAACAGAATCAGAAACAATGGTAGAAAACAACTTTTGATCACTTCAACTGAGTCAATGGTATAGAAACTACAGAGAAATCTACACTTAATATTCTAGGCCAGAAAGTGGAAGCCCTATTTAAACCTACCCTGGGAACTGTGCTACTAGAGACAACTTTAACCATAAGTACCATGGAAAGCATACTGAAAATACTGTATGTTTAACTACAAATGCACTTAGTTGTTATACCAACTTAGCCAAATTTACACCACCGTTCTTTTGAAAGAACGATGGTTAGTGAATGACCCCTTATTTTGTTAGATGAGTCTTAGCTTGTAAGGGCTTCATTCATGTTAAGGATATCAACATGCTGTAAGGCTGTACACTGGATTGAGTCATCCTCAATGACATTTAAAGGCAGCTGACGTATGCCACATCTGGTGTAATGTGGAGGGAACCTGGCACTGAATTCCTGGTGAATTTAAAAGTAAGCAATTAAAATGGGATGGGGGTCAGGAGGGGATAATGTTAATGTACTCTCCTAAAGCAGTGGTTCCCAACTATGGTCCTCAAGTATCCCTAACTAGGGATGTGCGTTTCGGGTTTCGGAATTTCGGAATTTTCACGAAATTTCCCGATTCGTGTTTTCGGATGCGGCCGAATTTCCAAAAATTTTTAGATCCGAAAATGTCAGATCCGAAACGTTTTCCAAGCCGAAACGAAATATTTTCGGATTTTTCGAATGGACTTGAAATGTGTCAAACGAGGAGAACAGACGTTCCGAAAAAACGAAAATTTTCCGAAAAAACGAAAATTTTCCGAAAAACGAAAATTTTCTGAAAACGAACATGTTCCGAACAAACGAAAAGTCGATACAAAAAACGAGCAAAGTGACACGAAAAATACGAAAAATGGCCGATATTCCGAAAAATGTACAATTCCGAAAAACGAAAAATTTCCGAAATCCCGAAAAGTCGATACAAAAACCGAGCACAGTGACACGAAAATACGAAAAATGGTCGATATTCCGAAAAAAAAAATGTACCCGAAAAACGAGCCGAACCGAATCGAATCGAAACCGAAATCGGTCGAAACGAGCCGAATCGAAAAGTTTAAAAATCCGAAAAATCGAACCGAATCGAACCGAAAAAAAAAAATCGGTGCACAAGCCTATCCCTAACAGGCCGGGTTTACCAGATAGTTGCACAGCACAGGTAATCTAAATTGCTGCTCAGTGATTGCAGGATTCAGTCTGCATTTCCCCAAGGTAATCCTTAAAATCTGGCCTATTAGGGGGTACTTGAGGACTGGGCTAGGACCTACTGCCCTAGAGCAGTGGTTCCCAAATGCAGTCCTCAAGTACCCCTAAAAGGCAAGGTTTTGAGGAATCCCTTGGGGAAAAGCAGACTGAATCCTGCAATCACTGAGCAACAAATCATATCACCTGTGCTGTGCTTCAGCTATCTGTATAAACTGACCTGTTGGTGGTACTTGAGGACCGCGGTTGGGAACCACTGCCCTAGACTATACTTTTAAGTTATATTTAGTCTATAATAGCATATCAATGAGCACTTCATAAAACAGAGCCACACATACAGCCATTCAGTGGAGGTTGTCGTCTTAATATTCTGTATTTTCCTCCTGAATTAATAAAATAACTACATGATAAGCACTGTAAAAGTTAAGCTTACACAACAGCAATGCAAAGACATAGATTAAAAAGGATTTTGACCTTTTGTTTTGCAGAAATAAAAAAAAACCTTAGGTTTATGTTATATTATATATCTTTATCAGCTTTGCTGTAGAAAAGCACTTTAAATAACTTACAACCATGTTCTCTGGTATTTTATTATTTAGTTCTTTCTAACCTGCTCTTGTTTATTATTCCTTTTTCATTAGATTGTATATGATTCCCCATTAACTTGTCTTTCATTTTTGTTTACCTGTTACGTTCCACTCCTTTGTACATTCTTTGCAATAAATATACATGAGTAGTCTTACCACTTCAAAACTTTTTGTTAGAACCTTGGGGAAAAAACCAAAATAAAACCATTACAGTAGAGACTTAGTTATTCAGACAGGTAAATGTACAAGTATTTTGTTATAGAAGAATTTAAGGCTGTGCTGTGAAGTTTAAAAAAAAAAAAAAGGTCTAAATAAAATATCTTATCAAGAGAGGAAAAAGCTCAATATATTGAAATCTGGTAAAGGTCAGATAACTAGAGGAAAATATGACATTACTTCAGAAGTTCGCCGAAGTTGCACCGACAGTCAAATTTAACATTATTTGCAACTAAGCATTTGTAACTAACCATGTTTAATGAATAACACCTTAAGAGTCATTATTTTTCTGTATGTACCAAAATGTTGCAAAGAAGACATCTTGAGCCCTATCGCCTCCTTCAAGCTAACTCCTTCATGCTAACTCCTTCATGCTAACTCTAGTGCTCATGTTAGTGGTAGCTTAAAAGATGCACAGATCACCTCCGATTTGCTAACGGGTTAAAAAACCCGTTAGCGAATCGGTATTAGCACTTTTTAGCTCGAGCTTACTGTACTTTACTCTCCCTACACTTAACATGGGGAACGCAAAGTGCAAAAAGAGATTAACTAGCGTTAGGATCACAAGGTCCTGGTGCTAGTTACTAAGAGCTGTCGCTAACTCGAAAGGTTAACACCAGGTAGGAGCTGCTGTGTCTGCAGAATCCGTTAGCAGCAGCTGAAAAGCCCTGAAAAAAAACAAATACTCACCTCTCATCCCGCGACGAGAACGGCGGCCTGATCCGCTGATGGTCACCGGGAACAGAGTGAGACTGGGGGAAAAAATCCCCAGTCTCTCTCCACAATCACTCCGCCAACCAGCAGGATCTCACGAGAGAGGAGATCCTGCCAGTCAGGTGACCCAGCAGCATAAGTCTCCATGGAGTCCTTGCAATCCATGGACGGGATGCTCGGGACAATGCTTTAGCCCTGCCCTTAGCATCCGCGAGTCTATTGACCGCTACGGGACAGGCGCTGAGTCCAGCAGTGAAACCGACACGCTGGTGAAACCGACACGCAAAGGGAAAATTTGTGAATGATAATTTTTCACCTTAGCATCCCAGTTTTAGCGGGGGGTGACCTGATAAGGCCCAAACGTCTCTCATCTATGTGTTTGTATTCTTGCTTTATGTTTCACCTTAGAGCCACTAAACGATTGTCAGCACAAAGACAATTTTACACCCCCTCCCCCCAAAAAAATATGATGCATGCCAAAAGATGTGATATATTTGAGACATATGTGTGCATATGAGTGTCCTTGGGCAAGATACCTTATGCCTAACTCACAAAATACTTGTACATCTCATAGATCAGTGTTTCCCAAACCTGTCCTCGAGACCCTCAACCAGGCCAAATATTGCAGATCACCTGGGGAAAATACAGACTGAATCCTGCAATCATTGAGCAGCAAATCATATCACCTGTCCTGTGCTTCAGATATCTGGAAAACCTGGCGTGGCAGAGGGTCCTGGGGACAAGTTTGGGAAACACTGTCATATATTGTAAATTCCCTTGGGAACAGGGTCCCCCTGAATCAGGCCATATCATCCATGTGTGGTATTCCAATATATCAGCCTCTTGTGAAAACTGATCTTGTAAAGCGCTGTGGAAATTGTGGCGCTATATAAATAAAGGATAATAATAATATCTGCTTGACATATAGGTTATTGCAGTGACGAATAAATTTGGGATATTTCCAAATATTTCTGGCTGAATAATTCATAACAAATAAAAAAAAAGAAAAGAGAAGTGGTGCCTGACAGTGGTTTACTATAAAATCTCTTGGCAGTGAAAGGGGTAAAGGTAAAATTAATATATAAATTTTCCCTGCATATTTAAATGCATGACTCATTCAGTGACAACTTGCTTAGCACTTGATTTCCGCTTTAAAAAAAAGTCTCTGAAAATTCTGTTATTATCCTCTATGAATCTAACCAAATAAATATTGCTAATCTAAAGTAAATAAATGATTCATTAGATCACAAGGGCTATTATTGTGAAGCTATGATTATATGAGAATCTGTTAGTAATGGCACTTCTTTGCTGAAACAAATCAAATTGAGGGCATTGAATGTACTTGTGAAACTCTATGAAAGGACAAAACTAAAACGTGTTTCTTGTGAATTATTATGACTCGAGGCTGGACCAAGAAGAAGAATTAAATTCTGAAAATAGAGCATATATAGAATGGGCTTTGTATACATAGACATATTCCTAAATTGTTGTCAGGTCTCGCAGTGGTGTTTGCAGCCAGTATGCGGTAATTGTGAGGACAGACAGAGAATATAAGCAACAGGTTTGAATGTAGATAGCTGAGAGGGGCAGGACAGGAAAAGGGCTGACCAAGGAACATACAGAACACAGGAGATAAATACAAGGACAAGATAGGAATAAAGTTAGGGACAGTCCCCAGTCTCCCTCCATGATCACTCCGCAGACCTACAGGATCTTGCTGTTGCGTACCCCACTGGTTCCTGGCGCCCGACAGCGTCCTGTTTGCTGCTCGCTGGCCGGGCGTTGAGTGAAGAACGCCAGGCACGCAGTCACGTGGGACGGTGGGGAGCAATGCATGGCCTGATGACGCGGCGCCCACCAGATTTAAAACTCAGCAGATCATTCCTACCAGTGCCTTGACATAGTTTTCACTTCCCTCAGTGCTTTATGTTATTTGGCTTTCTATGTGTACCGACTTGGCATTCCCTGACAAACCCTATCAGTGTACCGACTTGGCATTCCCTGACAAATCCGCTCTGTGTTCTGACCTGGAATTCTCTGACAAACCCGCTCTCTGTGTTGTGACCTGGTATTCTCTGACAAACCTGCTATGTGTTCTGACCTAGCATTTTCTGTTCAACCTATTGCTTATCACGACTTGGCAAGTACTGATGACCCTGCACTAGGTATCTGTATTACCCAACATCTAAATGGTACTAAGACCTCTGGCCCTGTTACTGTGTCTATTGTAGTATTCTGGTGTCTATTAACCCTCGCTGGTGGTATATTGTTTGGTTCCCTGAAATTAGTTAGTTTTGCGAACCATTCAAGTATCGGAGGAGTAGATAGGGTTCTGTATACAAGGACCAACATCTCAGACCAAAGGGGGATCCGTGACACTTGCGAGAGGCGAGATCCTGCAGGCCAGGTGACCCGGCAGCAAGAGCCTCCATGGAGTCCTTAGGATGGTCGCAATGGCGCATTAGTGCTGCCGCGAGTATCCTGGAGACTAGCAGGAGTTATTTGACAGACTGCTGTATTCTACTTGTAAAATGGGGTTGCTAAGGGGAAATTTGCGAGTGCAAATTTTTCCTCTTAGCATCCCCATTTTAGCTGTAGGCTATAGTGCCCATAGTGGGCTATTAGAGTGTTACGCTTCATAACCCACATAATAAAAGATCAATAATGGACAGTGCCTTTGGCTCCTTTCCTTGCTGTGACTATTGTCAGCTGCTGCCATAATTAATAGTTATAGTGGACAAAATAGTAAAGACAAAAAAAAACCAGAAACCATGAGAATAAGTGTGAATACTCAGAATCATATTATCTCTTTAAAACCATCATCTGATAAGCATCAATGATCTTTATTGATAGTTTATTCTTTATGAATACTATCACCCTCCACTAATTTTTCAACAGCACAGTCACATACAAAGGGGAAAATATATTACGCACGATTCAATAAAGTCAAATAAATGAAAAGCACAACGAGGTTTATAATTATTTCTTGTTGCAGTTCTGATAGAGGTGCTATGTATGCTATAAATTGGTTTTCAGGATGGTAACACTAGAGACTAATGTATAATCTCTCCCAAAGGAAACCTTCATAATATTATACTGAACTGGTTATTAGATGACATTAAGATTCCCCAAATGTGTTATTAGTAAACATAAAATTGCAAAATTCCCAGCCAAGTGTTTTGAATTTCTCCTAGATACGTACTTGGAAGCCTGGGGAAATATTTAGGTAACGCTCATCAATTCTCATTATTTTCAAAGCTGGAAAGCTGAAATCTCTAATTTTAGTAATTAGCATCCGGTAACTTTAGAAAAAACGTCTCTATAAACTTTTGTTAATTTGTAATAAATAGTTTCATACTTTCTTGGCAATCAAATGTGTTTATGTTCGAGCAATACAGTTTTTATTAAATTCCTTAAAATATGTGCTTTCATTGTCTGAGGAGCTAAGCAGATGGATTTCACTGCAAATAAATATTTTTGGATTGTTTCTGCATGCTGCAGATATGCTGTCTTCAAAATCTCTATCTTTATTCATCCAACAAGTTTTGATCTGTCATGCAAATAAATTTGTTAGAAAATATGCTAAATCATGTTTAGGTTGACAGCTATGTTTTGAAAATGCTCGTGGGAATTATAAATAATCTTTTGAAGAAAACAAGAACTTTATTAGAAAATGTGCTGCAAAAAAAACAATTTAGCAGCAATCAAATGCATGATGTGTGCATCTTAATTATAGTTGGAACCCAGTGATAGACATGAATATTACTAATGTCAGCCAGAAATAAGGAGTTGCTAATATAAACAGATGGCAAGAAGTCGCTGTGCTAGCGGCTCGGCTTGTTATCTCAGGGAGGTGCTACATAATACCACTGGTAGTATCGTACGCTGCTGCTGTTATCCTCTCCAGAAGTCCATAGGAATCCATCAAGAGTTGCGCAAACATAGCAGAAAGATCATAGAGAATTACTTGTTTCCTGTGTACTTCACTCTACAAACAGAGGAAACTGCAGATGGCAGGATAAGAAGCACGTATTGTTTATATGCCTATTGACTTATTCCGTGCTAAGTGATTTTGCTGATTGCTCAATGCTCATATCCTCTACTATCCTATCAAATCTCATTAAAATCTAGATGTACAGGTTGAAAAGTGCACTTTATTGTGATGATTTTACATGGAACAGCCCAAATCAGTAAAGATGTGCATTTCGAATCAAAATTCGGACAAAATTTTCCCAATTTGTATTTCAGAAGTGCTTCTGCAATACAAATCAGTACCATCCGAATCAATTCGAAAACTAAAACGAAAATGAATCGATTCGGACCGAAATGGAACGAAAATTAAACGGTAAAAAACAAATTGATTTAATTTTTCAGATCAATTTGTTATACTGTTTCAATTAAACTCTGCACCGCATCCCTGTCCTTTGGCCATGGTGCTGAATCTGTTGTATTCAGCACCACAGGTCATGGACAGCGCCATGGTGCCGTTTGGTGCGATTCGGCAGCAGTGAAATTCCCCATAGAGAAGTAATCTATTCAGAGAATGCCGAACATTACCGAAATGCCCTGATTTTCCGTGATTCATTTGACAGCTTTAAACAGGCAAATCCCATAGGTTTCAATGTAAATAATACTCCCCATTTTTATTAAATATTTATTCAATTGTTTATTCTTTTCACTTGCAGCAAAAAGTCTTTTTATTTATTTTCTAGGCATTTTTCAGTGAAATGTTTGGATCCCTAATTTATCTTAAAACAATGAGTTTTGTTTCTTTGCCGAATTCAGCGGTTTTTATTCTTTCCTTCAGTCTGGCTGTGTGGGGCTGTCTATGGTGCTGAAACCTATTCAGTACTAAGAACAGCAGCTATTCTTGGTGCTGAAACCTATTCAGCACCATGGATAGCAGCTCCACGGTGCTACTACTCTTGCATACATGATCAGTAGAAGCAGACACAGCAGCATGAGATCATGTAAACATGTCCTGGGGCTATGATATATCATTTTAAATGCAAACTTTGATTTGCATTTGAGCTTCAGAAGGTGTCTCCAATGTTTTAGCCCCATAGACATGACGCCCGAAATTAAGACTTTTTAAAACCAATTTGGGAATGTCTTTTCCCCAGCTGATCCTGCACGGTGTCCAGAACTGTAGTAACTCCATTTGGCCAGCAGATAGTGACATCTGCCTGACAAATAGGTTACTACAGTAAGAAACACATTGGGAATATTCGCAAACATTTCTTACTGTATAATTAATTAAAAGTGATTTTCCAAAACACCACTGGTTCCTGTCAGTGGTTTTTTTTGTGGGTTTTTTTTTGTTTTATTTAGAAAACTGCCTGGTCATGAAGTGAAGGAAAGGAGTATAACAAATAATAAATGCAAGTTAACTCATCTGCAAATGCTGGATGCTTCTCTGTAAAAGCTTCCTCAGTCAAAGTAATCTAATCCCAGTAAGTGTGCCTTAAAATGTGTTGTAGGTCCTTAAACATCTGGTGGGTTTTTTTGTGGGAGTATGAACCCCTTCGTTACCAAGATTGAGTATACACAATCCTCAGAAGAGCATGCTGGTGCCCCAATATCAAATATACTTGATATCTGGTCTAATTCTGGAGTAATGCAAAGGAGTTTTGTTTATTGCAAATTAAATTTTACGCAAATGGGTTTCAGAACGGGCACCAAGGGTACAGTAGCTGAGGTGCTAAAATATTTTGGTTAGTGGTCCCCTAGCTGTGTTAAGATGTAATAGCACCATCTGTCTGATAAATAGTGCAGACAGTTTGAAAATGTACTTGAGATTTTCAAACATATCTTCACTGTATGGTTACTGCAAAACAGTTTTCTATGAATCCACTAGGTCCTTGCAGTGGCTTTATGGAAAGCATCGTTATAGTGAATGGGTTAAGCTAGTAGAAGCATGTTACACTGAATGGATGATACTAAAAACAGACCATTTATTAGTTTAAAATGTTATGACGTACTTAAAATATAACTAATAACCACAAGAACTAAAAGTTTAAAGATTAAGCATATTAGAGAAAGCAGGCACAAGCAGTTATCTGTTACTGAACATTTGACATTTAGAAATATATTTTATTTTATTCAGTTTTTTTTAAATATTCACTTTTAGTTGCATTATTACATACACGTCAAATAATGTATGTTACAGTAATGCACTTCTCATTATAGTGCATAAGAGTCTAATAAAAGCATGCACTTAAATGTTCACTCAAAATTGATAAAGTCACCATATATAAATTATATTATAATGTGCATTTTTTCACAACATTAGCTTTTACATTCAAAACTGAAAATTTATTAAGATTATATGGAACAAATACAGCAAAATTCCAAGCTGACTTCAGTCACTGGTCCACTAGAGCAGTGGTTCTCAACCCTGTCCTCCAATACCCCGGAAAGGCAGGCTAAATCTTTCAATCACTGAGCAACATATTCTAACACCTGTGCTTCAGAAATCTAGCAAACGTAGGGCCCTACCACCTGGTGTGACATGTACTAGCGTTGGCATGTTTTTACGTTAGGACCAGGTTAATTGACCAACAGATCGTTTGCCTCTCTCTACAAATGGAAAAAATCACTTAGCGCATCTCTGTTAGTGATTCATAGTGAGAGCTTACTGTACTTTCCGTGTCCTATCCTTAACATGGGCAGATCACTAGCGCTTTTGTAACTAACAGATCACTTGGTGCCTGTGCTACTTTTTGGATGGACACTAAACAAAAAATTTTACCTACTGCTCAACCCTAGTGCTATCTAAAAGACCCCACAAAAAACAGGTCCTCGTCCAAAATTAACAGGCAATTAACAGGCAATTGAGAGGAATGCTGCACAGGTGTTCTCTTGGCCCTATATACCATAGTAATGGATCTGGTCAGCAATGTCGCTGCTGTTGCGGTAGGCTCTGTTATGATACATATGTATCCTTTATCCACATATATCCTAATTCTAATATATTGCCTAGTTTTAAACATTTTATGCTGAGAGTTATTCATAGTATGTAAGCGGCTGATTATTAGTGTGACTGTTTGGATCATGTTTAAAAGGACACAAGGAAACATGTAGGAGAAAAAAGGTGTCCTCTGCGCTCATTTCTATGTATTTCCATGTACAACAAAACACTATGAGGTTTTAGTTTGTTTCAATGGCCATTGCAATGTGGGTTTTATTTATACACACACCATACACTTCCTTTTTTTTCCTGTATGTATGTATATTATGCTTGTAACACCAATTCGTCGTTTTGCTGCTGTTCCTTTTTCCATGTTTTTGTTTTAACCCCAAATGGGAAGTGTTTGGTGTGTGTATAAATAAAACCCACCATCTTTCTGCCTCTTAGCTGAAAAGCAGCAGGAGGGGCATGGAGCTGCTCAGTAGAGTGGCTTTTGGTACATTGGTTAGGTGCTCACTCTACAAAGAGGTGCCTTGAAGGGGCGAGTGAGCTTACGTTGCAATGGCCATTGAAACAAACTAAAACCTCATAGTGTTTTGTTGTACATGGAAATACATAGAAACGAGCGCAGATGACACCTTTTTTCTCTTGTTATGTTTTATACATTAACTGGGCTGTTACTCCTGGCTGTTGCAGCCGCTCCGGTGAGTATGGGCGCGACGCCATTTTTTCCTGAAACATGTAGGGCCATATTACATTCTCTGCGCAAGCAGTGTCCAGCGTTATCGCGCGAAAATTAACATGATATTCGGATCCAAACGCATTTTCTCATCTTCAGACGAAGTGTAATATGCCTGCAGTAACGTTGCGGCATGTAAATCAGTGCGCAGACTGTTTTTTTCGCGGGATTTAGCCAATCAGAATTAAGAACCTTAATTGACATCAATTCATCTTAATTGACTCACTAATGTTTTTGCGCCTGTCAAAATAAATCTGAATATACATGCTGCAGCAATAAAAAAAATATGCACAAATTCTCAATTTTTTTTGTTTGGGTATGTGTAGAATGTGTAACTATACTGTGCTGTATTTTTTTTTTTGTGCTGGTGTATTTTGTTTCGGCCAGAACGTTCAGATTTGCAGTTAACACCAGGTTTTCAAAGACGTTAAAATTATGCGCGCAAACGTCGTTCGTAGGAAGTTGAGCATCTATTGAAATACCATCCGCTTAACGCATTTGCGCTCACAATGTTAAGTATAGGACGCGCACAGTTCATCACGCTCGCGCAAGTCCATCCGCGTTAAACGATAATGCGTGTCGTTTGCGCGAACGTTGAAATACGACGTTCTGCGCAAATGGTTTTGTCCTTGCGCATTTGCGTGCACGCAAAACCGATGCGCGAGGAATGCAATATGGCCCGTATTATTTATATGCTGCAGCAGGGAAGTTATTATGGCTCACCTGGCTTTCTTTTTCGATCTATTAAATGCATTGTAATGATTCTACATGCTGTTGGGTGGCATTTATTATGCAATGCCCATCAACCTTAATTAATATATGTGCATGTAAACATGGATAATACGGCCACCTTGGAGGATTTTAATAATGCAGGGTGTGAGGGCTTTTTGCTGGATGTGTTCATACTTATACAAGCTTGTGAGGGCAGGGGATAGGTATGGCCCGGCACTCTGCACTGGAAAATCAGTTCTATCCTGTACACAACCACATTAGCGCTGGGTCGCAGCCCGAGTCTTAGCGTTTCCCTAGAGTGCGCTAAACGACCTTCTACACAGACTCCTGCGGACAAGATGATCTGTTAGTAGGTCGTCAGGCGCTAAGTTTTAGCAACTTGCACTAAATTTTTTCTTTAGCGATAGCATTTTAGCTTCAAACCAGGTGATAGGGCCCCAAGCCTGCTAGGGGTACTTGAGGACAGGGTTGAGAACCACTGAACTAGAGCATGGAAAACTCAGTCAGCAGAGTTAGAAAATATTTCCCTAAATAAACAATCATATATTTTAATCTTCATATTTTATTTGTTATCTAATATTTGTTTTATTCTTGGAGAAGAAAAGGGATGTAGTGGAGCCGCTATGTGTTAGAGATCATTATGGTGCTTTCTGTGTGGATGCCCTGTCCCCTGTATGAGAGAGATCGCATGATGCTGACGGTTGAAAGAGGTGTGTGTATGTGTATGTGTGTATATATGTGTGTGTGATAACGAAGAAATGCCAAGCTGAAAGAATGACAAGTTATTTGTGTAACCCAGTGTTTCCCAAACCTATCATCAGGACCCGCTGACACGCCAGGTTTTCCAGATAGCTGAAGCACAGCACAGGTGATATGATTTGCTGCTCAGTGATTGCAGGATTCAGTCTGCGTTTTCCCCAAGGTGATCTGCAAAATCTGGCCTGGTTGAGGGTCCTGAGGACAGGTTTGGGAAACACTGGTGTGACCAAATACCTATTAATATTATATGAACATTTTTGCTGTTATAGATTAAATTATTTTAAAGAAGAAATACTTGAACATGTCACTACATAAAAGCCTCCACAAAATATTCAAGGTGCTCAGCAATGCCTTAATTCTCCTGCAGTCTATAACTGAGACATCCTCAAACAGCCAGAGATTCGTGGTCTGCTTGTGTGGCCCTGCAACAGTGGACTTTCAGATAAGCCTGTTTTACTAGTCTGGTGTGAGTTGTTTAAAATGTGCACGGTCACATTGTCACCAAAATTATTTAAAGAGTAATTCTTTTCAATGTGTTTTGTTGCAGTTTTCTACAATTTGTTAGATTTCTGTTTCTTTATTTGTCTTTTCAACACGCTGACACACTGTACCTTTACAAATACAGCTTGTCATTTATTTCCATTGTCAAAGTTCTGGTTTTAGAATTTATTTATTTACTACATTGTATAACTCATTCTGCTGCTTTGTGCTACAATGTAACTACATGACCCACCATTGTGACATGTTAAAACAACTAAACTGGCCATCGCTGGAATCTAGACGCACCCTTCACCTTTCCAACCTGGTGTTTAAGAGCTTTTCTGGAAAACTGCCACCCTACCTGAATAGACTGCTTCCCCCAGCAGTTCCCTCATCCTATAACCTCCGATCCAGGACCTGCACCTTACTTGCAATACCACAATACAAAAAGAAAGTGGCTCGATCCTCACTTTCCTACAGAGCACCGCAGTACTCCCAGACGCCATCAAATCTTCCCCCAGTCTAAAGTCACTTAAGAGCTCCCTATTAACATTCCTCAATACGGAATGCACCTGTAAACATGTTACATAATGACTATTTTCTACATATTTATTTTCTGTTAATATATATATTTATTTTGAGTTAATATCTTGCATTTTACTACTTTGTATTTCTGTACACTGTAAAAATTCAATGTTCTAGAACCCAGGACATACTTGAAAATGAGAGAAATCTCAATGTATCCTTCCTGGTAGAATCCTTTATAAATAAATAAATAGATGACACTGGTTTTGATAAAGAAACGCACAATTTTTTTTATACAACTCCTCAATGAATGTTATGTATGATCTATACCTAAATGTAACAGGTCCACATTTATATTCATAATTCTGTGCTTATATATTATCCTTTTTAACATTTAGGGCCCTTTACAATCTTAACAGTAGCGTTAGATTAACATTAGGTTAAGTGACTTTAAAACATGTCCCCCCATATTACATTTCAAACGCTAACGGGTTAAAAAATCTGTTACCGCATCGGAGATTGCGCTTTCTAGCATGAGCTTACTGTACTTTGTGCACCCTATACTTAACATGGGGAACACAATCAGTAATTAATGTTAGGATTACAAAGTCCTGATGCTAATTATTGCACCGATGTGGTAACTTTAACAAATTAAAAAGCTGGTGCTAAGTGATACCACTTCTACAGAATCAGTTAGCACCATTTATAACTCCCCAAAAAAATCCGATACTCACCTCTCATCCTGTGATGAGAACGGTGGCCCTATCTATTGCTTCTGGCCGTCGGGAGCAGAGTGAGACTGGGGACAAATTGTCCCCAGTTTACCTCCGCGAATCACTCCATGGTCCTGCTTGATATTGCGAGAGCGAGATCACACAGGGTTTGGGGCCCGGCTGCACAACACTCCATAGAGTCCTATGGACTCCAAGAGATGATCTTTGTGGCCGCGCAGAAGTACTAACGCGAGTACCATAGAGGGTAGCGCTGTGCTATGGGGCAGGCTGCTGAATTAGCACCTGCCACGTAATATGGTGCTAAAACGGGGACGCTACTGGGAAGCCTGCAGTCACAGGTTTTCTCCGTTAGCGTCCCCGTTTTAACGCCAGTACTGTAATATGGCCCTTAATGTTTCAGTAGTTTTTACAATTAAAGCAAGAGCTTGCGGACAGTGCTGGGATCATACAAGACAGGACTGTGTTAAGAAAATTGCAATTTGTCCAGTTTACGTTTTCTTCGTCCTCCCACTTTCTACTTTGATGTATCAGCAGTCAGGTTCTATCTCCATTTGCCTTCCATCTCTATTTTCCTATTATTCCTCCTTCGCTCTCTGAGATTAATTCTTGCACCTCTTGGATTTATTATGTGCTAGTATGCAGGATCCGGCAAATACAGCACCAACTGAAGAAAATGTCTGTTTTTATTTGTGCAGTCTTGTGAAAGCGAAATGATGACATTTGTTGAACATAAAAGCATTTTAATTCTGAATCTTTCATGCTCATCAACTAAATTGCAGTATGCATATAGCAGTAAATTAACTTCTAGTAATGTTTTAAATGAATCACAATATGTCAGGCTGTGAAGTGCATAGACAACAAGCAGTGTAGATATATAGGGTAAATGTTTATATAATACACCTGTACAGAAAAGCCATTATTTCCCCATGATGTACTCTTGGGCTTTAATTGAGAACAAGTATTTGTTGCATTTTCAGTAAACATGGCACATCAGAGAATAGTGACAATGTCTGATTAACAAGCTTTGTTCTCGTACTGGAAATAAACTAGACAATGGCTCTTCCGGTAAGCGTGATTCATTGCCAACATACCGTTAGTCATTTTATGCTCCATGTGGTCCTAGAACGTTTCATGCACCAATAGTTTTTAATAATTTCATATTATTGTAATCTTAAAAACTGTAGCGTTATGAAATAAAGCAATATGGATATCCGCAATGAGAATTATTCAGGGGTAACCGCACAGAAACAACAATATCTACATAACACCCAATCCCCTTAACAGATAGAGTATCGCAAATCAGAATCTTCGTAATTATTTCAACATATAATTTATTGTAAATTATATATTGTAATAATTACAAAGACTCCAAGTTGCGATGCACTCGGTTCTATTAGTATCTTAAAGCTGTATACAGCACCGGAGCCAGTGCTCCTGGGAGACCAATGTGCGGAAACTTCCTGGCTATATATTATATGTATCCCCTTCTAGCTCAATTTGATAAACCTAGGAGGGATAGGTGCGGGCCTTACAGCCAGTGGTGAGGTGCCAAAACAATAGGGGCCAAATTACAATCCTAGCGTTAAAACGAGGGCGCAAGGGAGGAAAAACTGCACCCACAGTTTTCCCCCTTGCGCCCGCATTTTAACGCTGGATTACAATGCAGGCGCAAAAAATGCTGCCTGCATTTTTACCACGAGGTAAAATCCGGGATGCTCACGGCAGTGCTAAGCGCAACCGCGAGCATCCACTTGATGGAGTCCATAGGACTCCATTGAGTTCCCTCCTGCTGGTGACATGACCAGCCAGATCTCGCCTCGCGAGATCCGGCCGGTCGGCGTAGTGATACACAGGGAGAGACTGGGGGGACTTTTTCCCCCAGTCTTTCCCTGCTCCCGCCGGACGGAGGAGACGGTTGGAGCCGCAGTCCTCGCAGCGGCACAGAGGGTGAGTATGCGATTAATTTTTTTAGTTTTTAGGCTGTGTTAACGGATTCTGCTGAAGCGGAATCCGTTAACACCAAGTCCAGGCTGTGGTTAACTTTTTGCTAACCAGAGCCGGACGTTTAATCAGCGCTAGTAGATTGTAATACTAACGTTGATTAACACTTTGCGCTCCCCGTGTTAATTATAGGGAGTGCAAAGTACAGTAACTTGGCGCTGAAAAGCGCAAGGTAACAAACACAAACGGGTTACTTAACCCATTTGTGTTTGGATCGTAATATGCGGTAAACACGGACAGCAAACGTTAATGCTCACACAAATGAGCATTAACATTTGCGTGAAGATTGTAATTTAGCCCTAGGTGTCTGAGGTGGCCCGAGACCTGGAGAACTAATATGTGGTTGAGAATGAGATCTGGGATATTGAGTTGGTAGGGAAAGAAGAAAGGGAATCAATACTTTATTACTTTGAGGTTTGCATCATATGGGATTCATACAGACCCAAATCAAAGCTTTTATCACAGAAATTAAACAAATAAATGGAAATTGATGAGAGTTTCAAGAAATGTACCTCCTCTACGCTGTACACATGCCATCATATCATGCACTATTAGTGGCTGCCGTTTTCTGTTAGGCACATTTTGCTGTTGCGCCGAATGGTGTTTTTAATGCACCTCAATATTGCATTATCAATGTTTTGATCTCATTCTTAATGTCAATCGTGCTGGACTTACTACAGTACACTGGTTTCTTCAGACAGTCCTACAAAAAATAAGCCCAGGCTGTTGCATTTCAGAGACCGTGGTGGCCACAGATTCTTGGAAATGACAAGGTCCTCCAAAAAAGCCTAGATTATCATCATTGACTCACAGGATGTGTGGCATATTGTGCCGTCTTGCTGGAAGTAACTCTGTCCTCTTCCAATAAGTAAGCCATTTTGTTCCATATGAGTGCTATTCTTGTGGCTGTGCTGTTGTCTTGACTGTACTGTCACCTTGTTGGCTTTTCCAGTAGGTGCTTTGATCGGATATGCTCAACATAAAAAGTAATGTTTTCTGAAACTCTCATTAAAAGGACACTAGCAGTTATAAAATCTGTAACTAGATTACTTGTGCATTTCAAATAAAACCACATTATAAAACACATGCTGCTGCTTTTTTTCTCTTTGTTTGAAGTAATTGCATGTAAAAAGGAAGAATAAAACTAGGTATTTTATCCAGTTTCTTAATTTTTTCCATGATGCAAGATTTAGCAAAAGCTTTGCGGCTCTTGTTTATTAAATCTACAATATTTACCAGGTAATGAGGTGGAGGATGGGATGTTTAGATAAGGCTATTGTTCTCTAGGTTGCCTGAAGCAGCTGAATAAAATATGACAAGAAGCCTAAAACACTTCTAATCTACCCCAGAGATGTCCTTTGAATAAATCCCACTCAATACAAAGATGTGAGTTGGCTGTCTGATCCATAGACTCCATTATAAGGCCAAAACCACAAAATGAGGATGAAGTGTGGTAAAAATACTGTGGGGGTGGGCAGTTTACAACACAAAAGAGCACAAATTGGATGCACCCAGTCAGTGGCGTCACAAGGGGGGGGCGGGGGTGCAGTCCGCACCGGGTGACACCACCCCCTAGGGAGACACCCTAAAAAAATATATATTTTTTTTTTACACAAAAATATTTTGCCAGGAAGAATACATTGAGATTTCACTCATTTTCAAGTATGTCCTGGGTAGGCCTAGGCTGGCAATTTCCAGGGGGCAGCAAAAAAAACACCGCTAAAGCTAATTTCAGACGAACGCGGTCAGAGCGCACTCTGCGTGTGCGCATAATGGACAGACGTACTGACGGAAGATACTGTAGACACCACACGGTCCGTTTTTGTTGACGGACGTAGAAAAAAAAAGGGAATTATGGGAAACAAAATTAATATGAAAAATTATAAAAATTTGAAATGGATATGAAAAGCCATTTTGTGCGTCAAGGTGCTGGACGTCACAAATGCGCTGCGTCTGACATCTCAACAATCACACAGAACACTACGTGGACGTGGCGCACTCTGTGTGTCCGTCTAGTGGTTTTACGTTCTTGCCAAACTTGCGTCCGTTTGCCACGTGCGTTGTGCGTGCGCAGTTCGGTGCGCACATACTTCATATGTGAGTCTTTATTGCTCATGATTCTATGCTACGACGGATGTTAAACTGTTTGGCCATCTGTTACTCTTCCCTCTAACCTAGATTATAATTCGTGGCTGGAAGGAAACATGGGAGTACAGGATTTCCCCTCGAGTTTGGCACGATCCACAACTGAGGACAGATCCAGGAGGCAACCAGTAACAAGAGGGGTCTGGTACTCACCCAATAAAGAGTACCATTCGCCCACACGCTGAGCCTGATATACACTATACGAGGCTCCAGCATTGGTGAGTTAGACCAACAATATACCTTTGCTGTACATCTGTATACTGTGTTATGCTATGGGAGCACCGTCTCTCTATGGGCTAAATTACAATCTTCGCATAAACGTTTGCGCCAGCGCAAAAACGCATTAACACGAGGGGTAAAACCCTTTGCGCCGAATGCCGAATTACATTGTCAGCGCAACAAATGCACGTAATCGTCTACCGCGGGTGAACCTGTGTGAACGCTGCGCAAGCTTACTGTACGTCGCGCAGCCTATACTTAACATTGTGAGCGCAAATGCGTTTGTGTGCTGGTATTACAAACCATGCGCAGGAATCAACGCATAGCCTTTGCGCGCATAATTTTAGCAACTCCTAAAAGCTGGTATTAATGGCAAATCTAACAGACCTGGCCGAACCCAAACACCAGCCCAAAAAAAAAATGCGCAAAGTATTGTTACACATTCTACTCATACCAAACCAAAAAAATTGAGTTGCATTTATTATTGCTGCAGCATTTATGCTCAGATTGACTTTGGCAGGCACACAAACTTAACGTGAGATAATTGTGGTTCTTAATTCTGATTGGCTGAATTGCTTGAAAAAACTGTGTGCACACTTATTTCTGCGTGCAATGGAACTGCACGAGCATTTGTGCGAGTCCGGTATACACGCGTTATTGCTCAACAGATGAAAAAATGCGCGAGGATTGTAATTCCAGTGGTGATTTGCGTGCGTAAATGTTTCATGCTTGGCGTAAAATTTTTCACTTTGCGGGAGGCTTTTTGCACGAAGATTGTAATTTAGCCCTATATGTTTACTTTGAGGCAAACTTGAAGACGATAAGAAGGGAAACGCCACCCTTCTTTATGTATGAACTTTGTGCACTTTGCACGTGCATTCTTTGTGGTCTAGGATGTTTCTAAATTATCAGCATTCCCCTTTTTCTCAATAACCACTGAATTTGTAATGTGGGCTGACTATTAGGGTTATAAGAAATATTGTGCATGAATTTGACAGATTGTGTGTATGCACTTTATACTTGCAGGGTTATTCAAAGAGATCCAAATGGCTGCCGAAAGGTAACCAAACGCTGAAAATCAGCGTTCGGTTACCTTTTTTGGCCATTCGGCTATTCAGAGAGCAGGCAATTCGCCAAATGTTGGCGAATTGCCTGCATGGCTGCACATACAGTGCCTATTCGAGGGCAGTGAAATCCCCATAGCTTCGTCTATTCAGAGAGCAAAAACCAGCAGTGAAAAGTAGCCAAAATGCCCTGCCATTCAGTGGCTTCATGCGACAGATTTTTTCAGGAGAATCCCATAGACTTCAATGTTAAAAATATTCCCATTTTAATTCAATATCTAATAAACCGTTGATTATAATATTCTGCAGTAAAAAGTCTCTTTATTTATAGATTTTTTGGGATCTTTTTACCAAAACTTTTTTTCCGATTTTTTTTTTTCTTTAAATGTTTTTTTTTTCTGTAACAGCCCTTTTTATTATCATTCCCTGGACCTCATATGTAAATTTCAGACATTTTCGCTCAGTAGTTTCTTTGCAAACAGCGTTTCACTTTTCAAACATTCAAGCAAACTGTTTTTTTTTTTATCACTCCATTCGTCTGCGGTGTCGAGTTTTTCCGGCGGCTGCGCTGCGTGATCGGCTCCTGCTCGGGTTTCTCTGGTGTGTTCGGTGGGGTTAATCCAGATGTTTTTGCAGGTTTTCGGTATGCATTCGCCAGGTTTTGCGGTGAATTTTCAGCGGGTTTGCGGTGACTTTACCCTGGAATTTGGAGACCCTTTGGTGCTTGCTGAATACACCGCAGTGTTGCCAAAATGAGATCGCCAAATTGAACCGAATTGAGGAGAACGAAAAGTCACCGAACGTGCAGTGACTTTTTCGATTCTCTTTGATGTACCCTGTAGGTATTTATCCATTGGCACATACACTTTATGTATGCATTTGCACATGTTGTTTGCAACATTTCACTTTAATATAGATAGATCTTACCAAGTCTAAGCACGTGTCGCACTGTTACTGTATATTGGTGCCGCTTGCACCTTGAATTAGTTTTTCACACAACTGCACTTTAAATACTGGTTGACCCACTGAGTAAATACATGTTGACTGCATATTGGGGTTATTTAACTACACATTTATGTCACCAGTCTCTACTTGAATGTACGCCATGTTAGGCACATCAAATACGTATAAGTTTATAAAGGTACGTGCCTAGGATCACAAATCTGGATACAACAGTTATTGACCTAATGAATCAACAGCGCCACTAGGACCCTTCTCTGTTTTGTACATATTTATTGCTGACTGAAGCACCTGGCATTTGCAAGTGGAGTCCTCGAGTGCAGAAATGCTCTTTTTATTATATATACTGTGTATATATATATATATATATATATATATATATAATACCAGGGAGAGAGCACTCCATTCAAACACATTCAAAAACCTGCAACAACAGCTTCATGCATGGGTGCATAATACCAGCTTTTACCACATGTTGAAAAATTCTTAAATCTAAGCTTTGTTGAATAAAATGGTGGAAATTTGGTTCGCAATGAACGGCCGTGAATTGCTTAAGCCTGCCAACAGCGTCAATGTAATCCACACTCTGGCAGGTCCTACTCTGCAAACCTAATGACTGCCCATCATGGGATAAACTCACTTACTGAGGATCAGGTCCTTTCCTGGAGCTCCTGCAGATCAAGGTTAAATAGAACCTGGAGGAGGAGTACCTGTGGCAGGGAGGGGTGCATACCCAAGGGATTCATATAGAAAACACATGGGGGGGTAGCACTCAACCTAAACTAAGCATTCAGTGCGGGTGCATCTCCAAAATAAAATACAAACCCAGGGAGAGAGCACTCCAGTCAAACACATTAAAAAAACCTGCAACAACAGCTTCATGCATGGGTGCATAATACCAGCTTTTACCACATGTTGAAAAATTCTTAAATCTAAGCTTTGTTGAATAAAATGGTGGAAATTTGATTCTCAATGAATGGCCATTCAACAAAGCTTAGATTTAAGAATTTTTCAACATGTGGTAAAAGCTTGTATTATGCACCCATGCATGAAGCTGTTGTTGCAGGTTTTTTTAATGTGTTTGACTGGAGAGCTCTCTCCCTGGGTTTGTATTTTATTTTTGAGATGCACCCGCACTGAATGCTTAGTTTAGGTTGAGTGCTACCCCCCATGTGTTATACAGTGGCAAGAAAATGTATGTGAACCCTTTGGGATTACGTGGAGTTTTGCATGAATTGGTCATAAAATGTGCTCTGATCTTCATCTAAGTCACAACAATTTGAAAAACACAGTCTGCTTAAAATAATACAACACAAACATTATATGTTTTCATGTTTTTATTGACCAGAACATGTAAACATTCACAGTGCAGGGTGGAAAAAGTATGTGAACCTTTGGACTTAATAACTGGTTGACCCTCCTTTGGCAGCAATAACCTCAACCAAACGTTTCCTGTAGTTGCAGATCAGACCTGCACAACGATCTGGAGTAATTTTGGACCACTCCTCTTCACAAAACTGTTTCAGTGTAGCAATATTCTTGGGATGTCTGGTGTGAATCGCTCTCTTAAGGTCATGCCACTGCATTTCAATCGGGTTGAAGTCAGGACTCTGACTGGGCCACTCCAGAAGGCGTATTTTGTTTTGTTGAAGCCATTCTTTTGTTGAATTACTTGTATGCTTTGGGTCATTGTCCTGTTGCATCACCCATCCTCTGCGGAGCTTCAGTTGGCGAACAGATGGTCTTAGGTTTTCCTGCAAAATGTCTTGATTAACTCTGGAATTCATTTTTCCATCAATGACAACAATCCGTCCAGGCCCTGAGGCAGCAAAGCAGCCCCAAACCATGATGCTCCCTTCATCATGTTTTACAGTGGGGATGAGGTTTTGATGTTGGTGTGCTGTGCCTTTTTTTCTCCACACATAGTGTTGTGTGTTTTTTCCAAACAACTCAATTTTGGTTTCATCTGTCCACAGAATATTTTGCTAGTAGTGCTGTGGAACATCCAGGTGCTCTTTTGCAAACTTCAAATGTGCTGC
This sequence comes from Leptobrachium leishanense, assembly GCA_009667805.1. Classification (NCBI taxonomy): domain Eukaryota; kingdom Metazoa; phylum Chordata; class Amphibia; order Anura; family Megophryidae; genus Leptobrachium; species Leptobrachium leishanense. The sequence continues at coordinate 256,951,531 of CM019067.1, forward strand.
AATATTCTTTTTGGACAGCAATGGCTTCCTCAGTGGTGTCCTCCCATGTACTCCATTCTTGTTTAATGTTTTCCTTATTGTAGATGTGTCAACAAAAATATTAGCATGTGCCAGAGATTTCTGTAAGTCTTTAGCTGACACTCTAGGTTTCTTCTTTACCTCATTAAGCATTCTGCACTGTGCTCTTGCAGTCATCTTTACAGGACGACCACGCCTAGGGAGAGTAGCAACAGTGCTGAACTTTCTCCATTTGTAGACAGTCTGTCTTATCATGGACACATGAACATCAAGGCTTTTGGAGATACTTTTGTAACCCTTTCCAGCTTCATCCAAGTCAACAATTCTTGATCATAGGTCTTCTGAGAGCTCTTTTCTGCGAGGCATGGTTCACATCAGGCAGTGCTTCTTGAAACCAGTAAACCCAAAACTGGTGTGTGTTTTTAAAGGGCAGGATAGCTTTCAGCAACACATCCAATAAAATCACACTGATTGGACTCAAGGTTGGCTCACTCCTGGCTCCAAATAGCTCTTGGAGAAGTCATTAGGCTATGGGTTCACATACTTTTCCCACCCTGCACTGGGAATGTTTACATGTTATGTTCAATAAACACATGAAAACATATAATGTTTGCGCTGTATTATTTTAAGCAGACTGTGTTTTTCAAATTGTTGTGACTAAGATGAAGATCAGAGCACATTTTATGACCAATTCATGCAAAACTCCATGTAATCCCAAAGGGGTCACATACTTTTTCTTGCCACTGTATATATATATATATATATACATACACACAAAAAAGTCCTGAGGAAGGCTCATTGTTGTGAGCCGAAACGTTGACCTTTTTATGGAATGAATAAAGGAAAATTCTGAAAATCCCTGGAGTGCTGACTTTTCTGCGGTTTTTGTGTCATTTGAGGCCATAGCTGAGTACCGGGTACTGAGATCAAGTGGTGAACCGTGAGTGCATAACCTTTTTGATTATTATATATATATATATATATATACATATATACATCTTGCATAATAAATACTCAGATACCACAACATAATTACGAAATGTTGAGAATAACCAGAAGGGTAATAGGGTAATACATTTACTACGAAGACAAAATAATAGCTTAATTACTGGTAAGAAATGGGTGCTGGACAAAATCCCTACAGCCCCTAATCCCTACAGGTTCCCTAATGCCAACATCCCGACAGCCAACCTCCAGTGAAACAATGAAAGGATCGTAAATAAAAGAACTTTTGTAAAAATTAATGAGATACGTGTTTCTTACAAGTTTGGGTCGAAATCCCTACAACCAGGTTCCCTAATGCCAAAATCCCGACGGCCAACTTCCCTACACAGACAAATCCCAGACGGCCAACTTCTCTACACAGACAACTCTCTGACGGCCATCTTCCCTACACAGAAATCTCCCTGACGGCCAACTCCCCTACACAGACAAAGCCCAGACGGCCAACTTCCCTACACAGACAACTCCCTAACGGCCAACTTCCCTACACACACAACTCCCTGACGACCAACTTCCCTACACAGACAACTCCATGATGGCCAATTTCCAGACATCCAAAATCCCAGCGGCTAACCCTAATACTAACACCCTAACCCTTAGGGAGTTAAGCTAATGGGTTATGGTTAGGTTTAGAGAGTTATGGTTAGGGCTAAGTTTAGGGGGTTAGGGCTAGTTTAGGGGGTTAGGGTGAGGGCTAGGTTTAGGGGGTTAGAGCTAGGTTTAGGGGGTGGGGGTTAGGGTGAGGGCTAGGTTTAGGGGTGGGGGTTAGGCCTAGGTTTTGGGGGTGGGGGTTAGGGTTAGGGCTAGGTTTAGGGGGATTAGGGGTAGGTTTATGGGGGTTAGGGCTAGGTTTAGGGGTTATGGAGTAGGGTTAGTGTTAGCCGCTGGGATTTTGGATGTCTGGAAATTGGCCATCATGGAGTTGTCTGTGTAGGGAAGTTGGTCGTCAGGGAGTTGTGTGTGTAGAGAAGTTGGCCGTTAGGGAGTTGTCTGTGTAGGGAAGTTGGCCGTCTGGGCTTTGTCTGTGTAGGGGAGTTGGCCGTCAGGGAGATTTCTGTGTAGGGAAGATGGCCGTCAGAGAGTTGTCTGTGTAGAGAAGTTGGCCGTCTGGGATTTGTCTGTGTAGGGAAGTTGGCCGTCGGGATTTTGGCAGTAGGGAACCTGGTTGTAGGGATTTCGACCCAAACTTGTAAGAAACACGTATCTCATTAATTTTTACAAAAGTTCTTTTATTTACGATCCTTTCATTGTCACTTTAAGACCTGTGGAGAGTTGAATAACTTTCTTTTAAATTATTGAATAAATCAGGAATTATCCATGTAAAGTTAATGGCGTGAAAATCTTATTAACAAGTGAAAATAATGAATATTTACTTTACAAATCCACCATCCAGATGGTATTTATTCAAAATGCAACCTCAATTACTAGTTAAGACAGGGAACATGAACTATGCTTTGAATTTGTTCTTTTTTTTTTTAAACACGCATTACAAGTTTGTTTGCAATGCTATTCTTCTTTTCTTGTCTCTTTTTGCAATCTTTATTGTGCAGTTTATCGATTTATTTCCATTTTAAATACGCATTTTATTTGATCACAATATCACCTTAAAATAAATAATGAATGAGCAATATCACGGTATTGTGATAACAGATATGGGATATCACATGCATTTTCTTTTCTATTTAGATTTACAAATTATTTCCTGTATGAAAATGATGAGCGAATTTTATATAATTGTACATGATTATGTATTTATTAATTCATTTATTTGTATACATTTTTGTTAATTATGGGAGTCAAAAAAAATGCACAGTTTAAAATTAGAAGTTAGTATAGTTATTTACTTCATTATTTTCTTTACATAATTTTTTTTCAAATTTGTATAAAAGTTATACAAATTGTAGTTTTATGTTCTAAGTTAAATTTTTCTTTGTATTCAACTGCAAAGTTGTGTATATGTTTTTGGTAGTAAAAGTGTTAAAATCTCTTTTACTAGCTTTGTAACAAGCCTCTGCACTCTTTCCAGGATTATATCTATCTGTAGAACAGATGACCAAAACCGCACCACATATTCAAGATTTATTTATGATTCATATATTTTATCAGATGAATTAATGCTTTTTTTTATACATGACAATATTTTAATGACTTTTGCAGCTGTCGTCTGATATTGTACACTTTTGTTACTTTTGCCACTAATAAGAATTATTTCCCATTAACTCTGCCACGACCACTAAGTTGCTAAAGTGTATGTGGTTTTTTGTCCAAAAATGCATATATTTACATGAATTCTAACTAAATCTCATTTGTCACTTTCAGGGCTGGCATCAGAAATTTTGGGGCCACTTACTGAACAAGTGGTCATGGCCCCCTACCTTCTGATGCCCATTTCAGTAAATTAATTTGTTGTTATCTTGGTGCGCTGGTACTGGGTAGCATGGAGGGGACCTTACATCTGTGGCACTTAGACATGCGCACGGCGGTATTTTTCGTTTCAGATCGTTTCGGATCTTTCAGATCATTTCGAATTGATTCGGATCATTTCGAATCGATTTTCGTTTCGAATCATTGCAGATTGTTAGCAACCTGTTCTTTCTGACCGATTCAAAATTTTGGATCGATTCGTTTCCATTTCATATCATTTTATAATGATTAACCCTTTCGCTGCTGAGGCATTTCACACCTCTGTGCTGAGGTCATTTTTACTGGTATCGCTCATCACGTTTAACCACGTTTTGAAGCCTTATTTTAATATATGACCCAGACATATTATATATCGTTCTTTCCGGAAGACTCGGCAGATTCATAATATGTCATTATTATATGTATACGTCATGTCATGTCTGTATATTATAACAAAAAATGCAATAAAATATGTATTTTCAATAATTTACAATGTGTAAAGTGTTTTTTTTTCACATTTTAACATGTGAGCATTTGCGGTTATATTTTCTATGGGGTGCACTTGTTAAAAAAGTTAGAAATGGGGACTTGTTACATTTTTTTTTGGGGAAAATTCTGTTATTTTTAACAAACGCACCGCATACAAAAATCGTTAGTGCAGCATCATTGTTCACATTATAATTGAAATGGGAACAATATTGCTGCATTAACAAAAAAAAAAGCTTGTTTATTTATTTTTTTATAATTTTTTTAAAATATTTTTTGATTTTGATTTTTAATTTTGTTTTTTAAAAAAACGTTGTGCATGGTCAAGTTTGGTATCGTTGGAAAGGCCATGCTCTGGCCGATCCAACAATATCAACCATTAACCCCTAACTTCCACAGATCGGGAGATAGGGGTTTCCAATGAACCCCCTATCTCCACAATTGCTGGCAGCTAGGGGTTAACTCCAGGACTGGTGTCATCGTGCATAGCACGTGCATAGCACGATGACGCCAGTCCTCAGGGGGAGTTCCTGGAGGCTTGGCTGACATCCAAGATGTCGGCCAGCTCCAAGAGAGGATCACGATCCGGCTCCCCAGGGGTTAATGTCAGTCACCGTTTGGAAGGGCAGGCTGAGCCCTTCCAAACGGTGCCTGCCTTAACTCTGTGCCCCCCGGCGATTCGTTCTTCCTGACCGATTCGAAATTTCGGATCGATTACTGTTTCATTTTATAATGGTTAAAACCAAAAAGTAAGTGTAAAAGAAAAAAAAACAAGATACAGGGGACCCTATGAGATGCCTAATCCCCATTAACGCTTTGCTTGGGACATATGGTGTGCCCTGTGAGATGCCCAATGCCCATTAACCCTTTGAATGGGACATACGCTGTGCCCTGTGAGATGCCCATTAACCCTTTGCGTAGGACATACGCTGTGCCCTGTGAGATGCCCATTGCCGATTAACCCTTTGCTTGGGACATACTCTGTGCCCTGTGCGATGGTCACACTATTGACCTTGTCTTTTCCAACCTCTGCTCCATTTCTGAGTTCACCTGTCGCCCTTTCCCCATCTCTGACCACCACCTTCTCTCTTTCAACCTATCCGAACTTCCTAAACACCCTGCTCCCCCACCCCACACTCACACTCGCAGAAATCTACATGCCGTGGATCCCCATCAATTCTCCAATCTACTTCACCACCTCCCTCACACCTCATCCTTCACCTGCCCTGATGTTGCTGCTAATCACTACAACACCACACTTATCTCTGCCCTAGACACGCTTGCTCCTCTTCGACTTTGTAAGGCCTCACGCTGCCAGCTTCAGCCCTGGCACACCCTCCAGACACGCTACCTGCAAAGATGCTCCCGCACTGCAGAGCGTGCCTGGAGGAAATCCCGCACTAAAGCTGATTTAGCAACACAAGATGGTTATCTGCCACCGCCACTCCCAGAGTTCCCCTCTGCCACCCTCTGCCACTTCCTCCCAGCCACCGAGGAGGAAGTCAATTCCTTATTGTCCTCCTCACATCTCACCACTTGCCTGCTCGACCCCATTCCCTCATATCTAATTCCTCCTCTCTCCTCCTCCCTCACCCCTGCTCTCACACACATCTTCAACCTATCTCTCTCCACCGGCTCCTTCCCATCTGCCTTCAAACACGCGCTAGTTACCCTTTTACTAAAGAATCCATCCCTTGATTCCAACTCTCCATCCAACTACCGTCCTGTATCCCTGCTTCCCTTCACATTAGGGATGTGCGTTTCGGGTTTCGGAATTTCGGAATTTTCACGAAATTTCCCGATTCGTGTTTTCGGATGCGGCCGAATTTCCGAAAAATTTTAGATCCGAAAATTTCAGATCCGAAATGTTTTCCGAGCCGAAACGAAATATTTTCGGATTTTTCGAATGGACTTGAAATGTGTCAAACGAGGAGAACAGATTTTCCGAAAAACGAAAATTTTCCGAAAAACGAAAATTTTCCGAAAAACGAAAATTTTGTAAAAACGAAAATTTTCGGAAAAACGAAAATTTTTCGAAAAAACGAAAAGTCGATACAAAAAACGGGCAAAATGACACGAAAAATACGAAAAATGGTCGATATTCCGAAAAATGTGCAATTCCGAAAAACGAAAATTTCCGAAATTACGAAAAGTCGATATAAAAACCGAGCACAGTGACACGAAAATACGAAAAATGGTCGAAATTCCGAAAAAAAAATGTACCCGAAAAACGGGCCGAACCGAATCGAATCGAAACCGAAATCGGTCGAAACGAGCCGAATCGAAAAGTTTAAAAATCCGAAAAATCGAACCGAACCGAAAAAAAAATCGGTGCACAAGCCTACTTCACATCTAAGCTCTTAGATAAACTAGTCTTAAACCGCCTCTCCCTCTTCCTGTCCTCCAATTCCCTACTTGACCCCCTGCAATCTGGCTTCCGTCCCCTACACTCAACTGAAACTGCCCTCACCAAAGTCACCAACGACCTCCTAATTGCTAAAAAACATGGCCACTATTCTATTCTCATCCTGTTTGAACTCTTGGCTGCTTTTGACACTGTTGACCACCCCCTCCTTCTACAGACCCTCAGCTCTCTTGGTCTCGGTGACACTGCACTCGCTTGGGTTGACTCCTATTTATCCAACAGGTCCTTCTCTGCGTCCTTTGCTGGTAACTCCTCTTCTTCATTGCCTCTATCTGTTGGTGTACCTCAAGGCTCTGTCCTTGGTCCTCTGCTCTTTTCCATCTATACCTCCTCCCTGGGCAAAACCATTAATAGCTTTGGCTTTAATTACCACCTCTATGCTGATGACACTCAGATCTACCTCTCTACCCCTGATCTCTCTCCCCCTGTCCTTTCCAAAGTCAGTGACTGCTTATCTGGCATCTCCTCCTGGATGGCCTCTCACCACCTAAAGATCAACATGTCTAAGACTGAGCTCCTACTAATTCCTCCCTCTATTGCCTCCCCACCTCCTGACTTCTCTATCACGGTGGAGGGTATCACCATCTCCCCATCAAACCAAGTTCGCTGTCTTGGAGTTACACTTGACTCTGCTCTTTCCTTCATCCCCCACATCCAGTCTCTTTCCTCCTCCTGCCGATACCAACTGCATAATATTTCCAGAATTCGGCTATTTCTTACCGCTGTCACCACAAAACAACTAATCCACGTCCTGGTAATCTCCCGACTTGACTATTGCAATAATCGCTTATCTGGCCTCCCTCTCTCCCGCCTCTCCCCCCTACAATCCATCCTGAACGTCTCCGCCAGGCTAATCCACCTCACCCGCCGCTCCCCTCTGCGAGTCCCTTCACTGGCTCCCCATCCACTGCAGAATTAAGTTCAAAATCCTTACCCTGACCTACCCTCACTAAACCCTCCCTAACTCAGCACCCCACTACCTGTCCTCACTAATCACCAAATACACCCCAGCCCGCTCCCTAAGGTCAAACAGTGACTTGCGCCTAGCGTCTCCCTGCATCACCTATTCCCATGATAGACTGCAGGACTTCTCATGCGCAGCACCCATTCTCTGGAACGCTCTCCCTCGTATGGTCAGACTTTCCCCTAATTTCTCTTCCTTCAAACGCTCCCTTAAAACGTTCCTATTTAGGGAAGCCTACCACCCAACTCCCTAACGCAACCATCAATCACTCTCACCTTGCAGTCCTTTCCTCCTGTTTCCAACCACAACCTTTCTAGATTGTGAGTTCCTACGGGAATAGGGCCCTCATCTCCTCCTGTACTGTTTGTCAAATGTTGTTCAATGTATTGTAACCCTGTCTATACTGTGCCTATTGTACAGTGCTGCGGAATATGCTGGCACTTTATAAATAAAGAATAATAATAATAATAATGCCCTGTGAGATGCCCAATGCCCGTTAACCCATTGCTTTCTCTTGAATTGCATAGATTTTTTTTTCCTTTCGGATCATTTTGATTCGTTCTTCCTGACCGATTCAAAATTTCGGATCAATTCCTGTTTCATTTTATATAATTTTATAATGGTTAAAACCAAAAAGTATGTGTAAAAGGAAAAAAAAACAAGATACAGGGGACCCTATGAGATGCCTAATGCCCATTAACACTTTGCTTGGGACATACGGTGTGCCCTTTGAGATGCCCTATGCACATTAACCCTTTGCATGGGACATACGCTGTGCCCTGTGAGATGCCCATTGCCCATTAACCCTTTGCTTGGGACATACTCTGTGCCCTGTGAGATGCCCAATGCCCATTAACCCATTGCTTTCTCTTGAATTGCATAGATTTTATTTCATTTTGGATCATTTTGATTCGTTCTTCCTGACCGATTCAAAATTTCAGATCGATTCCGGTTTCATTTTATATCATTTTATAATGGTTAAAACCAAAACGTAAGTGTAAAAGAAAAAAAACAAGATACAGGGGACCCTATGAGATGCCTAATGCCCATTAACACTTTGCTTGGGACATACGGTGTGCCCTGTGAGATGCCCAATGCCGTTAATCCTTTGCTTGGGACATACGCTGTGCCCTGTGAGATGCCCAATGGCCATTAACCCTTTGCTTTCTCTAGAATTGCGTAGATTTTTTTTCCCGCTTCGGATCATTGCGGATCGATTCGGATCATTTCAATTCATTCTTTCGGACCGATTCGAAATTTCAGACAGCCGAGTATCGTTTTCGGAAATGCTTCTGAAAACGAAAAATGTTGTGGTTTCGGACAAATTTGAATTCGGACGAAACGAAAAGCACATGTCTATTTGGTAAGGGCCAGGGTCTCCTGGAGCCACTGGACCCCTGAACATATCATGGACTGTCACCCCCCCCCCACTACAGCCCTGTGGCAATCATTAGTAAATACATTGGGCCCTATTACGCTGTCAGCGTTAAAACGCGGGCGCAAGGGAGGAAAACGAATTTCATTTGCTTTAGGGCTGCAGATCGAGATATCTGGATATTGGGGAACCGGATGGTGCCTTTAAAGCCCGAGATATCTCAATCTCAGCAGTGAAGGGGTTAAAAGTCACGAGTAACAATATAGCTTTTAAATTGAATTTTAAAGCAGGTAATCAGGCATGGCATTTTACCTTCAACCTCCACAAAAAGGTTAAAAAAATGCTCCTAAATTTGTATTGGCAGTACACACTACTCATTGCAAGAATTGGCTGTTTGTTGCTGCCAGCAGTCAGTGGGCTTGCTGTGCTGATCTGTGTATCTTTAACTCTTTTGTGTGAGTTAAAAGCATGTAATAATATAGCACATTCAAGTCAAAACTACATTTCCTACCGCAAAAGGGCAAAGACATTTTTGTACTAGAATGACCAACACAATGTCCCAAGTTGAGATACCTATCTAATGTTAAAGCCAAAATGGTATGGTTTATGGATTGGTCAAGTTCTTCCACATCAGTGTAATTTCATTGAACTTTCTTAGTTACAGTTACAGGTATTTATAAAGTGCTATCAAGTTCCGTAGCGCTTTACGATGGGTGAGACAGAATAACAAATATACATACAAATTAAACACATAGAACAGTAGAAGAGAACTTCTGCTCGAGAGAAGTCTTGAAAGTGGGAGTTGGGGATGCAGGTACCTGGAGCTGATAGCATAAGAACATTGGCAGAGCGAAGTGGCCAGTACGTGATGTACCAGCTAATAGGAAGGAGATGTAGGTAGGTGCACAGATATGGAGAGCTTTGTATGTGAGGACCAGTATTTTCATTTCAATTGGATTCTAAAGGGAACAATGAGCCAGTGTAGAGATTGACAAAGGGGCGAAGTGTGAGAGGTGCGGGAGGTGAGGCGAATGAGCCTGGCACAGGCATTCATAACAGACAGCAGAGAGAGAATCTGGAATCTCTTAAGGCCAGAGAGAAGGAGGTTACAGTAGTACAATTCCACTCTGATCTGAAAGGACACTGAATGTACCATGACAACTATGACTATGTTATGGTACCAAAAGTTCCACTTCTTTGCTGCTTCATTCATAATGCGTGTGGCTTGTGCATGGTGTCTGGAGTAAATGTTAGAGCCAAGTTTTTCAAAAGTAGTTTGTCATATAATTAAGTGATATAGAGTAAGGTAACAGCAGTCCAGCTGTGGCTTCTTGAAGTTTGCTATGTATTGCGGTTCATCAATTTCCACGATTGAACCTACTGTGAAAAAGTTGATTAGGTACTAATGAGAAAAAAATGACAAGACTAAGATCAGTAGAAATATGCCATTCATTTTCTGGACTAGAAAATACTCACTGCAAAAGCTGCAAACAAGGCTATTCCAACAGATCCTTTTAATTTCTTTCTTTCTGGCTTTAACATGTTATAAATTGGGGTCATCTCTACCTCGCAGTATCCCTTGGAGCACCGGAATCAGTGCACTTAATAGCCACTGTATAGTTAATCTCAGCTGTAATATATTATGTATCACAATGTCCTAAAGCTTATACTCCGAATATTACAGAACCTAATAAATGTGAAAAATTTGTTTTAGGAAAAGAATCCTAAGGGAGTTAAAATTACTAAGCAGAAATAATAGCTCCCCAAGCTCCTATAGCTTGATTATATCTATTAGTAATTTTGTGAAAGCAAACTCACCACTTTCTGGGTTTCTGAAATGTTATGGCTTTTTTTTTTCTTGGATTATTAACAGTTGCTAGACGTTTATTATTTGCACCCACACAATTCTTTGTTGCCGGCTGTGATAAGACTGCAACCATACTGCCAGAAGGTGATTTTTTTCATTGAGATGCCCACATATTTCCTGAGATGTTCTGTAAAGGAAATTTTGTATCAGTGTTACAGATTGTTACAGTGGGCTCATATAAAGTGAATTATGTACTTAAATCCCTTTTTATCTTTTGGTATTGTCATATTTTTAACTAGAATGTCTGTTTAAGCATTGTATTACCTTAATAATTCACATTTATTTAACCCCATACCTCCAGATGGGTTGTGTCCGGCAGTAGGGCATTAACACCAAAGTGGCGTATTAGTATGCCCTACTCCCCAGCTGCTGGGGAACCCCTCCTCAGGGCTCGCCTAGGCAGTTGATGCGTGGCACGCGTCATTGGCTGCAGGGGGATGGTCTGAGTTCAGGCCCCCACAATGCAGGGAATGACACACACACATCGAGTGACAACTGTGGACGGGGGCATAGACTTCTATGCCACCCCACAGCATTGAGTCCCACTCGCCGCAGGGACGACATAGTACGCCCCGTGACTTTAAAGGCTTAATGAATTTATGCCGCATTTTAGGTTTTAGAGCTTGTTTTATTCATGCAATAATTTTGTATTGCCTTTTGTTTATGGATGTCAAGATTGCTTTATGATACATGTTAGGTATCCCTTATCTGGAATTCTGAAATCTGGAAGACTCCAAAATCTCCAAAATTGACACACAAGATGGGCCCTGCTCCTGCAATGGCTGCAGAACCAGATATGCTGCAGAGTCAGTGAAAGTCATGCTGCCACTGTGCAACTTATCCCTCACAAAGGGCTGTGCAGCATCTCCCAGTGTGTATACACGTGGATACTCCAACAACCAGAGTATAGTGGCTTCCCTGCACATTCCAATATTGGCATTAATACGATACTTTTGCTAAAACGAGGCACCCACACAGCAGAGCCCCCAGAATTATATATACACAGCAGAGCCCCCAGAATTATGTATACCCAGCACAGACCCCCAAAATTATATATACACAGCAGAGCCCCCAGAAAGATGTATACCCAGCAGAGACCCCCCAGAATTATGTATACACAGCAGAGACCCCCCAGAATTATTTATACACAGCAGAGCCCCAGAATTATATATACACAGCAGAGCCCCCAGAATTATACATACCCAGCAGACCCCAGAATTATATATACACAGCAGAGCCCCCAGAATTATTCATATCCAGCAGACCACAGAATTATATATACACAGCAGAGCCCCCAGAATTATGCATACCCAGCAGACCACAGAAATATATATACACAGCAGAGCCTTCAGAATTATGTATACATAGCAGAGCCCCAATAATTATGTTTTCACAGCAGAGCCCCCAGAATTATGAACACAGAAGAGACCCCAGAATTATATACAAAGCAGAGCTCCCAGAATTATGCATACCCAGCAGAGCCCATAATTATATACACACAGCAGAGCCCCCAGAATTATATTCACAACAGAGCCCCCAGAATTCACAGTGGGGGCTATGTCTGTGTCTGGACACAGCAGACCCCACCCACCCCCTCACATTTTGCAGTTCCATGCAGGGGCCCTATGTGTGTAAGAAGAAGAGGGATCACTATCTCGGGATCTCCTGTCAGCTGCAGGGAAACCAGCTTGCAGAGGAGGGATCCAGGCAGGGGGATCGGAGGCAGTAAAAAGGGGGCCTCACCTCTTCTGTAGATTAGTGGGATGTGATCTATGAAGAGTCAAACCAGTAGCAGCATGCTGCACTTATTCCTGCAGCTCTCTGTAACTCTTCCGGGAGCCCTGCATCACGTGACACAGCAGCAGGAAGCTTATTGACTGTGGCTGCTCCATCCTCACTGGGTGTTTGAGATGGAAGGGAGCCTCGGGGTCGGTAATATTTACTTGTGGGCGCCTGCTTTTGGTGCCCCCCTGTCAGGCACCCGGGGCAAGTGCCCCCCTCTGCCCCCTTAGCATCCCTGTTATAGCTCTATATTATGAGGCTTGCGTTGATTAAGCAGCCTGCCACGTAATGCACCTCGAAGTCCTTGGATACTTGAGGCAGCACTAACACGCTGCCACGAGTATCCCCTCCTGAAGTCCATAGGACTCCGTGGAGATTTGTGCTGCCGGGTCAGCTGACCTGCAGGATCTCGCCTCTCGCAGAGTGATTCATGGAGGGAGACTGGAGAGTTTTTTCACTCTGCTCCCGGGGCCAGAAGCAGCAGATCGAGCCGCCATTCTCACCACAGGATGAGAGGTGAGTACCTGATTTTTTGGGGGATTTTAAGCTGGTGCTAACTGATTTCACAGAAGCGGAATCAGTTGGCACCAGCTTCTAGCTGTGGTTAACTTTTCAGTTACCACAACGGGGCACAATTAGCGTTAGGATTTAGTAATCCCAATGCTGATTACTCTTTTCTCTCTCCATGTTACAGTTACAGTTACAAGTTTATATAAAGCGCTAACAAGTTCTGTAGCGCTGTACAGCGGGAGGCAGAAAAACAAATATACATACAGGTTAAACGTAGAGTACAGTAGGTGAGAGGACACTGCTCAAGAGCTTACAATCTAAAAGGATAGTGGTGACACACTAGGTGAGGGTGATTAGAGAATGTGAAATAGCGGAGTGTATGTGTGCTATATGGGAAGATGCAGCTGAAAATTAACAGAGGGGGATTAGGGAGTGAGCCAATAGGCTTCTCTAAAGTAATGTGTTTTCTGAGACTTCTTGAAGGACTAGAGAGATGGAGAGAGTCTGATGTTGCGGGGGGGAGTTAAATAGAAAAAGGGCAGCTCGGGAGAAGTCTTGAAGGTGGGAGTTGGGGGTGAGGGTATGTGAAGCTGATAGCATCAGCTCATTGGCAGAGCAAAGTGGATGGGGTGGTATGTATCTGTTAATTAGGGAGGAGATGTAGGCAGCGGCGCAGTTATGGAGAGCTTTGTATGTGAATCACCAATGTTTTGAATTGGATTCTATAGGAGACAGGAAGCCAGTGTAGAGATTGACAAAGGGGGGAGGTTTGAGAGGTGCGAGAGGTGAGGTGGATGAGCCTGGCACAGGCATTCAAAACAGACTGCAGAGGGAGAATCTGGGATCTCTTAAGGCAAGAGAGAAGGAGGTTACAGTAGTCGAGGTGAGAGATAATAAGTGCTTGGATGAGCATTTTAGCAGACTCCTGATTAAGACAGGGGCGGATGTGTGCAATGGTTTTTAGGTGGAAGTAGCAGGATTTGGTTAGTGACTGAATGTGAGGAGTAAAGGAGAGATCAGAGTCTAGGAGGACACGGAGGCACCGGGCCTGAGAGGTAGAAGTAATAGTGGCACCATTCACCTGAAGGGAAATGGGTGCAGGAATGTTAGTTTTAGATGGAGGAAAGATGAGAAGTTCAGTTTTAGAGAGGTTAAGCTTTAGGAAACGGAAAGTCATCCAGTCGGAGACAGCTGACAGGCAGGCAGATGGTGGGTTTTATTTATACACGCACCAAACACTTCCCATTTGGGGTTAAAAACAAAAACATGGAAAAGGAACAGCTGCAAAACAACGAACTGGTGTTACAAGCATAATATACATTTATACAGGAAAATTGGCGTCGCGCCCATACTCACGGGAGCAGCTGCAACAGCCAGGAGTAACAGCCCAGTTAATGTATAAAACATAACAAGAAAAAAAAAGGTGTCATCTGCACTCGTTTCTATGTATTTCCATGTACAACAAAACACTATGAGGTTTTACTTTGTTTCAATGGCCATTGCAACGTAAGCTCACTCGCCCCTTCAAGGCACCTCTTTGTAGAGTGAGTACCTAACCAATGTACCAAAAGCTGCTCTACTGAGCAGCTCCAAGCCCCTCCTGCTGCTTTTCAGCTAAGAGGCAGAAAGATGGTGGGTTTTATTTATACACGCACCAAACACTTCCCATTTGGGGTTAAAAACAAAAACATAACAAACATTTAGAAGCACACGTGTTACTCAATATAATATCAGTAGAGAGAGGCTATATTTTAAATAATTTCTAATACGGATTATAACATGTTTAATCTCCTTTGAATATATATAAAATCGTTAGGAAAGGACGCACTCCAGGGCTTAAGTAAAGAGCTAAAAAAATCAAATGATTTATTGAGGCAACATTAAAAAGTGCCCGTAGGTACTTGCCGACGTTTTGGCCCTCACAGGGGCCTGTATAAAGGCCCCTGTGAGGGCCGAAACGTCGGCAAGTACCTACGGGCACTTTTTAATGTTGCCTCAATAAAGCATTGATTTTTTTAGCTCTTTGCTTAAGCCCTGGAGTGCGTCCTTCCCTAACAATTTTTACATAGAAGATTTCTGGATTTTGCACCCAGGCATGCATATTGTGAGTGGATTTTTTGCAGGTTGCCACTGGTTCATATATATATATATATTAAAGCAATCAAATTAGTATTGAAATAAATCCCAGTTTTCACACAAAGGCTTATTATTAATATGTGTCCAGTCTGCTTTAAATGAGATCTGTTCTCTATTACTGCCACTTTGGTTGTTGCAATTTCTCTTTAATTACTTAATGATCACAATGTTTGCAGAGTTTAATTAACTGTCAATATTTTCTCCTGCAAATCTTGACGCTTGTTATTTCCAAACATCATTGCACTGGGATTTAATAGAACGATATATAATATGATGAAAAGGACACTTCGTTGTTTCCATCAGTGAGTCTCAGCTGCTAAAATTGAAGTTTGGGGCAGGGAATACAAGACATGGCAATTCACTGTGGATACATTATGTACCGTTCTAATTGATGTGTACACTTGCAATGCATCTAACAAGTAAATTGCAGTTTTGGTACTCACAGCAGGAACCTCTGCTTGCTTTTCATTTTAAGAAATTTCTTTCATGCTAGGCCTTCTGCGTTGCTAGCAGTCCTGGGACCAGAGGAAAGAAACAAAAGAGAGGTTTTACATTAATGGCTTCCCTCCGACTGAGATCCAATCTGAAGCACTGAAGCACTGTCACTACTTTAAACGATACTTTAAATGAAACAGAAAAAATATTGAGCGCTAACCAGTTTAATCTGTCTTCAATTACTGGCATTATCTTGGGAAGATCACTCATTATGTGGAAGTATACTTACTAAATATTGAGTGTTGGTGATATGATGACATATTTGAATTAATTTATGTCAGAAGAAACTCGAGGTAAATTTTAGAAAATTTTCCAGTTCTTGCTTAAGGATTACAAAGTATTTTTTTCTTTAATTTTGCACAAAACTAACAAACTAAATATCAAAATTATTAACAGAAAGAAACAATAATGGAAGAGTACATTTTAATTTTAATTTAATTTTAATACATTTAATTAAATTTTATAACTCTAAGTCATGAATAAAATGCTAATTAAATGTACCTGTTTCCATCATGTCTTTGAGATATACTGCCTTTTGGAAAAAATAAGAGATGAAGAAGTGACTGAGATTTTTCTAAGCCAGTTTTATATTGAATGTTGGACCAGAGAGGAGTGGGAGCAAGTGAGATTCATTAAACCTCTCATGTCTGTCCATTAAGAGAAGCTCTCAGTTGAGATTTTCCTAAACGTTTGTTGGAATTGAATTAACAATTTGTATGCAATGTCTAAATCACAATAGTAGTATTATTTGAAAGGGAATAAACCCATTTACTTACCTCATAAGTTAAAGGTAATCTATAAATGTTGTAGATGCTTCGGAACAAGCTTGAGTACAGACTGATTTTGAAATATATAAACAACTATCCTGCCATTAAAAACAGAAAACGTGGTTTATAATTTGCTTTCTGTTTAAATAACAACATTGAACTTGTTGCTTTAATGAAGGGATGGAAGTGGACATGTAATATTTGTGAGAATCCCTTTGATTGAGATACCAGTGGGGAGCAATGGGTTAAATCCAGACTTTGTTTAAAAGGAATGTGCAGTCTAGGTGTCACTTCACGCCTCCCAGGTGTCCCTAACCAGTATACTGGGGATCATGATGGATGAAGAAGTTGCAAAGCACGGTTGGCCATGGTGCACACCATCATCCCAAGAGTGATCTGGTACCTCAATATGTTGGGCCCTTCAGGAGTGCATGATGCTTACACTCTTCTTGTTGTTGCCTGGCAGTAGGCAGCAGCATCATTGGATGGGGTTTGCGGTGACAGCTGCTCACCTAACCTTGCACAGGGATAATGTTCTGCTGGGTAGGGTGGAGAAGATGACTGCAGGTCTTCTTGAGGAGGCATGGAAGCCCTGGAGTGGAAGAAAAAGGGGAACCTAGCACTGCTGGACAAAAAGTGAAAATTTGACTTAAACTAAAACTTTAATTAAAAAAATATTGTGCAGATGCTGTCAGCGACATCTGCACAATTACTTAAAAAAGGAGAGGGTGACTTCTAGGTCTCTAACCTGCCTTAAGGTTCAGACAAGGTTCTGGGGAAGAAAAAAGACAGTATTATATCATTTTATTTTACGTAAAAAATCCTTTAAGCAATAAGAATACCTACTGTGTATAGACCTCAAGTGATTTGCATAAAGTTTATGAGACTACGTTTCTTTTCTTTAAATAAACTCACTGCCAATAAGGAAGAGAGACATTTATGTAGTCTGGTACACAACACTGAAATCCTGTTCAAATGTAAATATCCTGTTGAGGATCTTTCAATGGAATTGTCCTGTTATAACAATCATGCTTTTACAAATGAGGTTTATAAAAATTTATAATTGTCTCTTATTCAGTGACAAAATGTGTAGAACTGCAAATGCTACATTCTTACCCCAAACACACATTAGAGTTTATGGTATAGAACACAACTTTGTCATGAAATAGCTCTGGTAGTGAAGACTGAGAGGCTAAACGCAATGAAATAAAAATAAACAAAAAAAACAATATAATACAATAACAGCGATAGGATTAACGTTACAAGTGTTTATCTAGCGCCAACAAGTTCCGTAGCGCTTTACAATGGGTGACACATAACAAATATACAAAGAGAACAGTAGGAGAGAGGACCCTGATAGAGAGCTTACAATTTAAGAGGAGAGGGGAGACACGCTAGGTGAGGGTGAGTAGAGGGCATGAAGTATTGGGGCGCATGTGGGCTGTGGGGGAGATGGAACAAGAAATGCACAATAGGGGATTATGGAGTGACCCAATAGGCTTCTCTAAAGTAATGTGTTTTCAGAGACTTCTTGAAGGACTGGAGAGACGGGGAGAGTCTAAAGTTGCGGGGGGTGGCATTCCATAAAAAGTTTCCTTTTTACTGTAACCTCTGCACCACTTTAATATCTAACCCATTGATCTCCTATAGTCGCACTACAACCTTTTACGCCTATGTTACCTTTATAAGTGGTGGCTAGTAGGCATTTGCTTTGTAAGTCATTCTGTGTCTTGACTGTAAACGAGATCCTGACCTGGCTGTGTGCACAGTTAATTTTCTGTGCAAATTCAATCACTTTCTCCAAGTTTGACTGTTTGTGTCAAGATACGCACTGACAACATGTCTATCTAGTAAAGAAAATCTCATCCAGTAGTTTCTGCTGTTTGTAATAGCTATTAATTGGTGTTGCTGAATGTGAAAATTACATTTCCAATTGTCGGAAAATAGCTGTAATAAGCTGATCAATGCTGGAATGGTACAGGTAATATTTCCCTCTGTTATGCTTTTTCCAATATCTGGGAAATACTCAATGCGAACTTATATCTGTTGACCGTCTTTGCTGTAGGGCAAAAAGAAAAACGGCTGAGGAACAGCAAGTTATTCAGGACACCATGGAAACAGCTCACAACGACATACTGTGTGCAATACTAACTGTAGATAATTAACCAGAGCAAGAGCCATTGCGTTGACTGAGAATGTAACTGTGTATGGTATACCCTAGAAAAGAATGCTTAAATGAATATAGAAAAACCTTAATAATCAGGATTTTAAGAAAGAGTAACGTTCCAAAACTTATCTATATTTATGCTAAAATAAAACTTTAGGCTAAAGAAAAAAGGGACGATGGGGTGGCTGAATCAAAAAGCATCGTAAGGAGTCTGGGTAATATTTAATTTACCATACTGTCCTGTGGGAATGATGGGTTAAAATGAAAAATAAGAAAAAAAAATATTGGTAGACAGTACTATCACATTAGTTTCTGCATCTCTAACAGCACCGTTAAGAGAATTCTGAAGTCGCCCAATAACCCGCTCAGACCCTCATTGGTCCTAAAGAGACCAAATGATGATATGGGAGGTAAATTTTGGTAGGTAGTTACAAATTATATTGATGATAGCCTTGATTTAATTTGGCCCCATAGCCAAAATCAGTACCTCTTTAACCTGCTTTTCAGTCATTTTTCAGTTCAAGAGATTCAAATTGAGGCGTTCTGGCATTTCGGATGACAATATAAAAACAGCTCAAATATCGGCTCTTGTGGATATACTTTTTAATTGAAATATCGACTTTAGTGATTCCAATTTAGCGGTATGTCGATTTCCGAAAAAATATCAAAAGCTGAAGAATGATGATTAATGGATTTTCCGGCAGAAAAATAGAATAAATTATACTGAAATATTTTTTAAAGTGTCAAGTTTTCATAATAGACGTTTAGGCTAGGGTCAGACGAACGCATTTTTCGCGTTGTCCGTGAAAAAGTGCGTTCGAACGAATGGACGTATTTTTTCAAGGAATACGCGATAGCGGTCATATGATGCGCATTTCCGTCGGTGATTTTGTACGGATCATCAATAAAACACTTTTTGAGTCTGGACGTGATGTTGGCCGGACATTAGCAGCGTCTGGCATCTCCTATTCACGCACACACGCCGCTAGCGGACGCAGCGCACTCTGTACGTCAGTACTAGCGGTATCATGTTCTCGAAAAAATGCGTTTGTTTGCCACTTGCGTTGCGCAGCCGCACTTTAGTGCGGCCGTTCTTCGTATGCTGCCCATCATTGGATGTCATTTGCTGCTAGCACGGCCATGATTTAGTGCTGCTAAACGCACGTTGATACTGCGTTAGTCTGACCCTAGCCTTAAAAGCACAACTCTGTATGATGCTGCCTGAAAATAAGCATAGTAGAGAGTTTTAATTGACGCACTTTTTTCCGGTCCAGCCACAATCAGCCAATTTTTTTTTACTTTAAATGAGCCAGTAGAATTAAAATCGAGCCCAATGTGAAATAAGTTCAGTAAAGTAATTAAACTCCTTATACAGAGCAACAGTGGCGTAGCGTGGGGGGTGCCTCAGGGGCGGTCGCCCCGGGCGCATTTTTCTTAGGGGGCTCAAAATTTCAAAAGAAATTTGAACCACTAATATTTTCCAGCAGGAATCAGCAAGGTATCCGCCAGTTTTGCCATGGCGTCGGTGACTTAGCACTCAGCATCCAGATGGGAGGACCAGGACAAAAAATTCTGGTCCTGTCCTGACTCCTTCTTAACGCCGACATAAGTCACGTGAAGCAGCGCAGCATTATTCTACGGAACACCCAGTACCACGCATGTCAACCCTCCTTGAAGCACTGTTCCAGTCCCCCTGCCGCTGGCAGCCCTGCAGCTGCTGACCAGGGAGGAGGGAGGGAGGCGCCAGCCCTGCAGCACAATTTAAAATTTAGTCTCCACTAAGGCCCCTGGACAGCTCCCCCCCAGGCCACCAGCAACTCCACGCAGGTAGGCAACACTGTGTGACACAAGAGCAGCGTGACCAACACACAGTGAGGGGTACAGGGAGATGGTGACTGAAGGTTCAGGGAGAGAATGACTGGGAATACTGGGAGAAAGTGACTGGAGATACTTGGATAGAGAGAGAGAGTGACTGGGGTACTGGGAGAAAGTGGTGGTACTTGGAGAAAGAGTGAGAGAGACTGGGGGTTACTGGGAGAGAGAGAGAGTGACTGGGGGTTACTGGGAGTGACTGGGGTTACTGGGAGAGAGAGAGTGACTGGGGGTTACTGGGAGTGACTGGGGGTACTGGGAGAGAGAGAGTGACTGGGGGACTTGGAGAGAGTGACTGGGTATAATGTGAAAGTGGAACTATGCTAGGGTATAATGGGACATGGTGACTGGTAGCAGTGGCATAGCGTGGGGGCATGTGTGTTTCATTTTTTTATTATATCAGTATTTTGTTAATAATATACAATACATGTGCTTGTGGGGTAAGGGGGTCAATACTCTACTAGTAGAAGGGAATCAGGGTGTGTTACCATGTCCACAGGTTGGGGGGGCGCACAATTCTTGCCTTGCCCCGGGCGCTGACAACCCACGCTATGCCACTGCAGAGCAAGCAGCACATTTCCATGGGTAGACAGTTAAATTGATTATTTAGTGGGTGGATACAGTTATTCAAAAAAGTGGTGAAAAAACTGAAACATCACATTGACACGAGTTTTCAGAGCTTCAACTCAGTAGCATTTAGCGACTACAGCTGTAAGTATTTTTTGGGTATAATGCAAGAAACTTTGTAGACATAGATTTATGTAATTTCTGCCATTCTTCCCTGGCCAATCTCCCAGTCCCTGCCACTAAAAAAACACTCCAATAGATAAAAATTCCACCACCATGCTTCACCATTGGAATGTTATTGAACGGGTATTGGTGTGGTTCCTGGTTTCCTCCAGATGTGATGCTTTGAATTGTGATGAACGGCTTAATCTTTGTATCAGACCAGAGAATCATATTTCTCACAGTCTGAGTGTACTTTAGGTGCTTCTTTGCAAATTTTAAGTGGGCTGCCATGTAGACAAACAACATAAAGACTTTTTGGAGTGTTGCATTGATGATTCTCCTTCCTCAAGTTCCCCATCTCCACACATGATTTCTGGAGCTTACTCAGAGTGTCTGTCGGATTCTTAGTCACCTCTCTTTCCTGGGCCATTTCCCTTACGATTCCTCAGTCTGATTAGGCAGCAGCTCAAGGAAGAGTCCTGTTTTCCACAAACCCAGGGACGGATTTACCATTAGGCAGAGTAGGCATGTGCCTACAGGTACCTGCCACAAGGGGGCGCCTTGCTCTGTTTGTAAAAAAAAAAAAATATTTTAGTTTTTTACAATTTGCAATAATTTAGACCACTGTATCTCTGGAACCCTAAGGGCTAGAGGAACATATGAGGTATCATTGGAAAGGTCAGCTCATAGCCTTTCCAGAGATACCAAATATAACCAGGTTAGCTCTATGTAAAAATAAAATATTTATTAAAATTTATATTTTTCTCATTTTTTTCTAACATGACACTATTATTCAGTTTACAATTATAAAGTGAACAGTGATGCTGCACTAACTCGCCTCATTTACCATACTGCAAGCAAGTGTGTATCTGGTGAAGCAACGCTTTGTTTAATTCCCAACCTAGACCGTGGGGCTGCAATGAGGAGGGACAAGAGGACTTTAGAACCTGCATCCCTGAATTGTACACCGCACAAGGTTAAGAGAGGTGTCATTGGAAAGGTCAGAGTCTAGTCTTTACTATGATACCAAACAAGACAATGTGTAAAAAAAAAAGTAAATGCAAAATATTTTTTTCTGTTCTACAGCAGAGGCAATATATGCTTTTACATATAAAACAAACAATGCTGTTGCATTCACTGCCCTCCTCCTTTAACCATTCTACCCCATTGACTCCCTCGCTCCCTGCCCCCTCTTCTACTATGTCTTCCTTTTCTACAGTCTCGGAGGAGGAGGTAACAGAACTGCTTATGTCCTCCTACCCAACCACCTGTCCACTTGATCCTACAGTTGCAAGAAAAAGTATGTGAACCCTTTGGGATTACGTGGAGTTTTGCATGAATTGGTCATAAAATGTGCTCTGATCTTCATCTAAGTCACAACAATTTGAAAAACAGTCTGCTTAAAATAATACAACACAAACATTATATGTTTTCATTTGTTTATTGAACATAAAATGTAAACATTCACAGTGCAGGGTGGGAAAACAATGTGAACCCCTAGCCTAATGACTTCTCCAAGAGCTAATTGGAGCCAGGAGTGAGCCAACCTTGAGTCCAATCAGTGTGATATTATTGGATGTGTTGCTGAAAGCTGTCCTGCCCTTTAAAAACACACACCAGTTTTGGGTTTACTGGTTTCAAGAAGAACTGCTGATGTGAACCATGCCTCGCAGAAAAGAGCTCTCAGAAGACCTACGATCAAGAATTGTTGACTTGCATGAAGCTGGAAAGGGTTACAAAAGTATCTCTATAAACCTTGATGTTCATGTGTCCACAGTAAGAAAGACTGTCTACAAATGGAGAAAGTTCAGCACTGTTGCTACTCTCCCTAGGCGTGGTCATCCTGTAAAGATGACTGCAAGAGCACAGCGCATAATGCTTAATGAGGTAAAGAAGAATCCTAGAGTGTCAGCTAAAGACTTACAGAAATCTCTGGCATATGCTAACATTTTTGTTGACACATCTACAATAAGGAAAACATTAAACAAGAATGGAGTACATGGGAGGACACTACGGAGGAAGCCACTGCTGTCCAAAAAGAATATTGCAGCACGTTTCAAGTTTGCAAAAGAGCAACTGGATGTTCCACAGCACTACTGGCAAAATATTCTGTGGACTGATGAAACCAAAATTGAGTTGTTTGGAAAAAACACACAACACAGGCAGGGTTATTCAAAGAGATTCTAAAAGTCACCGCACGTTCGGTGACTTTTCGTTCTCTTCAATTCGGTTCCTTTTGCCGATCCCATTTCGGTGACCCTGCGGTGTATTCAGCAAACACCACAGGGTCCCCGAATTGCAGGGAAAAGCTGCCGCACACCCGATGAAAACGAACTGCAAAACCCAGCGAATGCACGCCGAAAACCCTCAAAAACATCTGGATTAACCTGCCGAAATCCACGGAAAAACCCCAGCAGGAGCCGATCACCGGCAGCGAAGCCGCTGGAAAAAGCCGAGAAAGCCGAGACCGCAGACAGAGGGCAGTGAATAAATTAGGAAAACAGTTTGTATGACTGTTTGAAAAGTGAAACGTTGTTTGCAAAGAAACTACTGAGCGAAAATGTCTGAAATTTACATATGAGGTCCAGGGAATAATAATAAAAAGAGCTGTTACAGAAAAAATAAGTAAACTTAAAAAAAAAAAAAAAATAGGACTTTTAAAAAAAAAAATCAGAAAAATACTTAAAATATCCAAAAAAATCTATAAATAAAGAGTCTGTTTACTGCAGAATTTTATAATGAACGGTTTATTAGATATTGAATTAAAACAGGAATATTTTTAACATTGGAGCCTATGGGATTCTCCTGAATAAATTTGCCGCATGAAACCACCGAACGCAGGGCATTAGGGGAACCTTTCACTGCTGGTTTGTGTTCTCTGAATAGCCGAAGCAGTGCTTTTTCATGGGGATTTCACTCCCCTCGAACAGGCACCGAACAGGCACCGTATGTTCAGGCAATTTGCCAGGATTTGGCGTATTGCCTGCTCTCTGGATAGCCGAATGGCCAAGAAGGGTAACCGAACGCTGATTTTCAGTGTTCAGTTACCTTTCTCAAGCAATTCGGATCTCTTTGAATAACCCTGTATGTGTGGAGAAAAAAAGGCACAGCACACCAATATCAAAACTTCATCCCCACTGTAAAACATGGCGGAGGGAGCATCATGGTTTGGGGCTGCTTTGCTGCCTCAGGGCCTGGACGGATTGTTATCATTGATGGAAAAATGAATTCCAGAGTTTATCAAGACATTTTGCAGGAAAACGTAACACCATCTGTCCGCCAACTGAAGCTCCGCAGAGGATGGGTAATGCAACAGGACGATGACCCAAAGCAAACAAGTAATTAAACAAAAGAATGGCTTCAACAAAACAAAATATGCCTTCTGGAATGGCCCAGTCAGAGTCCTGACCTCAACCCGATTGAAATGCTGTGGCATGACCTTAAGAGGGCGATTCACACCAGACATCCCAAGAATATTGCTACACTGAAACAGTTTTGTGAAGAGGAGTGGTCCAAAATTACTCCAGACCGTTGTGCAGGTCTGATCTGCAACTACAGGAAACGTTTGGTTGAGGTTATTGCTGCCAAAGGAGGGTCAACCAGTTATTAAGTCCAAAGGTTCACATACTTTTTCCACCCTGCACTGTGAATGTTTACATGTTATGTTCAATAAAAACATGAAAACATATAATGTTTGAGTTGTATTATTTTAAGCAGACTGTGTTTTTCAAGTTGTTGTGACTTAGATGAAGATAAGAGCACATTTTATGACCAATTCATGCAAAACTCCACGTAATCCCAAAGGGTTCACATACTTTTTCTTGCAACTGTATCCCCTCACACCTTATTCGGCCTGTCCTACCAGTTACTGTCCCTGCTTTGACATGTATTTTTAACCTCTCCCTCTCCTCTGGAATCTTCTCTGTATTCAAACGTTCTCTGATCACCCCATTCTAAAAAAGCCATCTCTTGATCCTACCTCCATCCCTCTACTGTCCCATCTCTCTGCTCCCCTTTGCCTCCAAAATGGTAGAATGTCTGGTCTATAACCAGCTCACCAGTTTTCTTGCTGCTAACTCTCTACTTGATCCGTACCAGTCTGGCTTTCACTCCCAGCGTCCACTGAGACGGCTCTGACCAAGGTGACTAATGATTTAGCTGCCACTGAAACCGAAGTTCACTTCTCCCTCCTTATTCTTCTTGACCTTTTCGCTGCATGCGACACTGGTTATCACCCTCTTCTGCTCCTCACGCTGCGTCAACTTGGCCTCAGTGACATCACTCTCTCCTGGTCCTCTTCCTGTCTCTCTTTTCGCTCCTTCAGTGTCTCCTTCGCTGGTGTCTCTTCACCACCAGTTCCTCTTTCAGTTGGGGTACCTTAAGGCTCTGTTCTGGGTCCCCTACTCTTCTCGATCTATACTGCCTCTTTGGACAACCTCATCTCTTCCTATGGATTCCAATATCCCCTCTATGCTGATGACACCCAAATCTACCTTTCCTCTCGATCTGTCTCCTCCGGTGTTGGACCGTGTTACAGCCTGCCTATCGGCTGTCTTCGACTGGATGACTTCCCGTTTCCTAAAGCTCAACCTCTTTAAAACTGATTTCTCATCTTCCCTCCCTCTAAAACTAACATTCCTGCGCCAATTTCTCTTCAGGTGAATGGTGCCACCATTACTTCTATCTCTCAAGCTCCATTGCCTCAGGGGCCTCTTGGACTCCTATCTATCCTTTACTCCTCACATTCAGTCTCTAACCAAATCCTGCTACTTCCACCTAAAAAACATTGCTCGCATCCGTCCCTTTCTTAATCCAGACTCTACTAAAATGCTCATCCAAGCTCTTATTATCACCCGCCTTGACTACTGTAACCTCCTTCTCTCTCGCCTTAAGAGATCCCAGATTCTCCCTCTGCAGTCTGTAAAGAACGCCTGTGCCCGACTCATACACCTCACCTCTGTCAATCTCTACACTGGCTCCTTGTTTCCTTTAGAATCCAATTCATTATACTGGTGCTCACATACAAAGCTCTCCATAACCATGCCCCTACCTATATCTCCTCCCTTATTAGCAGGTACATCCCATCCCCACCACTTCGTTCGGCCAATGAACTGATGCTATCAGTTCCTCGTACCCGCACTGCCCAACTTTCGCCTTCAGGAATTCACTCGAGCTGCACCCTTTCTATGGAACTGCCTCCACGCAAACATCAGACTCGCCCGTCTCTCCAGTCCTTCAAAAAGTCTCTGAAAATGCATTACTATAGAGAAGCCTATCAGCTCACTCAATGATCCCCCACTGTCATTTCCTGCTCCATCTTCCCATTCAGTCTTCATGCAACCCGCTACTTCAAATACCCTATTCATCCTCACCTAATGTGTCGCCCCTCTCCTCTTAGATTGTAAGCTCTTGAGTAGGGTCCTCCCTGTTCCGTGTGTGTAACATATATGTATATTTGTTATTCTGTCTCTCCCATTGCACAGCGCTAAGGAATTTGTTGGAACTTTATAAATACCTGTAACTGTAACTAATTCAACTAAGGCAATGAATTCTGCCCCTTCTTTTGATTTGAGCACAGTTTTTTAAAATGTATTTTTTTAGGCTTTTTGCCTCTAAACAAAAATCGAAATAGTAATTTTGGCATGCTTCTTTTTTGTTTTGGGGGTAGGGGCGCTCCGCATTTCTGTGCCTACAGGCTCCTGAGGTGCAAATCCGGCCCTGCACAAACCTCTTCCATTTCAGAAAGATAGAGGCCACTGTTCACTTGGGAACCTTCGATTCCCATTTTTGAAAAAGCCATTATTTTCAGTAGCCTTCACCAAATCTGTGCCAAAACACAATCCTGCCTCTTGGCTAAACAGGCAGTTATTTTAATTATATGTCTTGGTTTTTACTCTGTTATGCATTCATAGCTATGATATCCTATGTAGACAGATGTGATTATTTCCAACTCATGTCCATTCAATTGAATTTGCCGCAAGTGGGCACAATCAAAGTGTAGAAACATCTCAGAGATGATCCAGAGAAATGGGATGCATTTCAGCTGAATTTCAAATGTACTTTCAAAAGGTCTGAATACTTATCTCAATGACCTGCACCTTACTTACAATACCACAATACAAAAAGAAAGTGGCTCGATCCTCATTTTCCTACAGAGCACCGCAGTTATGGAATAACCTCCCAGACGCCATCAAATCTTCCCCAGTGTAAAGTCACTTAAGAGCTCCCTATTAACATACCTCGATACAGAATGCACCTGTAAACATGTAACATGATGAATATATTTCCTAAATATTTATTTTCTGTATTAATCTGTATATTTGTGTTGTTTTTTTAATATCTTGCATTTATTACTTTGTATTTCTGTAACGACTGTAACATTTCAATGTTCTTGAACCCAGGTCATACTTGAAAATGAGAAATCTCAATGTATCCTTCCTTGTTAAAATACTTTATAAATAAATAAATATTTCGGTTTGTCATTATGGAGTATTGAACGTAGATTAATGAGAGAAAAAATATGAATTTAAATAATTTTAGCACAACACTAGAACATAAAAAATGTGAAATAATGAAAGTGTCTGAATATTTTCTGAATGCACTGAAGCTACCTCGTAATTTTTAGATATCACCTACTGTGTTTGAATGCCAGTAATTGCGATGTAAGTGTTTATTAGTAGATTAAATCACTATTTTACACTACGATTTTATTGCATAATGTATGCTTATTACATATTGTATTTCTTTGTTATTTTCTTCTTGAATTTAATTTGCATAAAAGTAATCTTTAAAACTATAAAAGAGACTAAGCAAACACATAACAGATACATAGTATACTGTACTCAGTGTTACTGATCTATGGCTTATGCCATTTGCTGGCATTTTACAATGAAAAAAAATAGTAAATCACATTTCAACAAAAATCTAGTTTAACAATAATAATAAGTTAAACAATAATTATTATAATTATTGTTATTATAATTTATTCTTCTGATATTTTTGTTTGTCTCTTATAGAGTATGTACCCATATTTCACGATGCTGAAGAGAATAAAAATGAAATAAACTAATAACAAAGCTGTAATAAAATACACCCACAGATAAAAAGAAGTCTGCAGAGAAGTGTGCTCTATACCACCTGAACCGGTAATTGAAAGCCATTAAAGGAAATATTTAGTACAAGCCAGTGCCGGATCCCTCTCGCAGGGTCTATTTTGAGTGTGCTATTACTTTAGTTGTTCGACTTGTAATAGGATGAAACTCCTACTTCTCCTTTCTACTGTGTAACCAGAGGTGAGTATAGATGATTTTTTTTTGTTTCTTTTTATGTGTTAAGTGATTTTTAAAATACTTTCTTACTATCTTTTTATATAGCACCAATAAATTCCACAGCGCTGTATAAGACATATGAACAAGCAGATTATGCATTAGAACACAGATGTAAGGTGGAAACTTGCTTCTCCATGATTGTAGAGCAGATATGATACCGCTATGTATCTGATATTGTGTGGTAGGCAAAGATATACTGTATCGATAGGTTTTTATCCAAGGATACTTTCTGTAGAAGTACTGTTACTGGGATTCAAATCTGCATCTCAGTGCTAGTAGAGTAGTGGTGTTACCTCTGATACCAGATCACTTAACACCAGCTTTTGAGGGACGGTATTTTTTTTTATTAAAAAAAAACAGCTGCACGCAAGAATAAAAAGTGACACTGAAATTGCTCATTCTTCTCCGGCTCACACACAAAATAAAGGAAGGGTTAACATAAAGTAACCTCCTGTAAAAAGCTAGACACAAACAGGGTTATTGAGAGAGAATCGAAAAGTCACTGCACGCTCGGTGGCCTTTCGTTCCCTGCACTTCGGGGTGATTCTGTGATTCTAGTTCACCGACCCTGCGGTGTATTCAGCAAGCACTGCAGGTCCCCCCGTAAACCACCGCATACCCGTAGAAGACTCGCTGAGCACTCACGGAACACTCACCGAAACCCGCAAAAAACCCCACCGAACATGCCAGAGAAACCCGACTAGCTGCCGATCACAACGCAGAGCAGCCGCCGGAAAAACCCGACAAGCAGACGAACACGGTGAAAAAAGAAAAGTAGGCTTGAAAGATTGAAATTTGAAATGCTGTTTGAAACAAAACTACTGAACGAAAATGTTTGGAATTTTCATATAAGGCCCTATGAATGGTAATAAAAAGGTCTGTTAAGGAAAATTTAAAAAACGATTTAAAAAAAGACGGAAAAAACATTTTGCCGAAAAAATCCCGAAAAATGCCTAAAAGATCCTAAAACAATCTAGAAATAAAGAGACTCTTTAAATCAGAATAAAATAATAAACGGTTTATTAGATATTGGATAAAACAGGAATATTTTTAACATCGAAGCCTATGGAATTCGCCTGAATAAACCTGTCGAATGAAACCACCGAACAGCAGGGCATTTCGGCAACTTTTCCCTGCTGTTTGGTGTCTCTGAATAGATTAACCATTGCTTCTCTGTGGGGGATTTCACTGCCCTCGAAAAGGCACCGTACGTGCAGGCAATTCGCCAGAATTTGACAAACTGTCTGCTCTCTGAACAGCCAAATGGCTCCCAAATGTCCCCGTTCGCTGAAATTCAGTGTCCGTTTACATTCCGGACACATTTCAAATCTCTCTGAATAACCCCCAGTAGGTTTTGAGCTTGATTGGAATAGCAGTGAAGAATATTAAGACATGGGGCCATTAGGTGTAAGGACTCAAGTGGAACAGTATCAGGGTTATTCAAAGAGATCCGAATGGCTGGAGAAAGGTAACCGAACGCTGAAAATCAGCATTTGGTTACCTTTCTTGGCAATTCGGCTATCCAGAGAGCAGGCAATTCGCCAAATCCTGGCGAATTGCCTACACATACGGTGCCTGTTCGGTGCCTGTTCGAGGGCAGTGAAATCCCCATGAAAAAGCACTGCTTCGGCTATTCAGAGAACACAAACCAGCAGTGAAAGGTTCCCGAAATGCCCTGCCATTCGGTGGTTTAATTTGGCAAGTTTATTCAGGAGAATCCCACAGGTTTCAATGTTAAAAATATTCCTGGTTTTTTTAGCATATTTTAATCTTTTTTTTTTTTTTAATTCAGATTTTTTTATTTTTTTTTAACTTTACTTATTTTTTCTGTAACAGCCCTCTTTATTATCATTCCCTGGACCTCATATGTAAATTTCAGACATTTTCACTCAGTAGTTTCTTTGCAAACAGCGTTTCATTTTTCAAACATTCAAGCAAACTGTTTTGCTAATTTATTCACCTCCTTTGTCTGAGGTGTCAGCTTTTTCAAAGAACTGCATCCCAGGAGCTCTGGACTGCATCTCCTTTTAACCCCTTAACGCCACAGGACATATCATTACGTCCTGCATTAGGTGGGCTTTAACGCCGCAGGACGTAATGGTACGTCCCCGGCGTTTGCAGCCCCCCTCCAGCTATACTCACCTCCTCCGGTGGCTCCCTCGCTGCTCTGACTCCCATGGAGTCAGATCGGTGAGTTTTACACCTCCCAGCACACTGGCGTCATCGCGTCGGCGCGTTGACGTCAGTTTCAGACTTCCCCCCCTGCCGGAGCAGGGGCAGCGCCTGAAGGGGAGTGGGGGATGCTTTGGATCCCTCGATCTCCCCAATGCTGGGGGCTAACAGCTAATGCCAAGCATCCCTGAAAAGGTCACAGCCTGGCCTTTCCAGGGATGTATGGTATTAACCCCTTGCTGCTAAAGGCTGTGATCCAGAATCATCGGTTCCAGATCACAGCCTTTTTCTGGTGGGGGCCGCCATCTTGGATGGCAGCCCCACCTCCAGGACTCCCCACGTCCACTGATGTCATAGGGCGTGCCACGATGACGTCAGTTAACCAGGGAATCCCTAGCTGCCAAGGGATTTCCTAAGGAAATCCCATGGTGGAGATAGGGGGGTTCTTTGAACCCCTTTATCTCCTGATCAGTGGAAGCTAGGGGGTCAAGTCGTTTGAAAGGCCTTTTCATGGCCGTTCGAATGATACCAAACATGACCATGTTACAAGTAAAGTTAATGTGCAAAAAAATTAAAATAAATAGTTAATAAGAAAAAAACTTGCTTTTTTATTTTTTAATGCAGCACTATTGTTCACATTTCAATTATAATGTGAACAATGATGCTTCACTAATGATTTTTTTGGGGGGTTTAGCTAAAATCACCTAATTTTGCCCCAAAAAAAAAAAAATGGGTTCCCCATTCAAATTTTTTTAACTGGTCTACCCCATAGAAAATAACCGCAAAGGCTCGGGTAATAAAATGCGAAAAAAAAAAATACTTTACACACTGTGGATGATTGAAATTTTATTGAAAATTCACATTTTTTTACATTTTTTTGTTATAGCATTCTGGCAGGGTATGACGTATACATATAATGATATATTATTAATCTGCCGAGTCTGCTGGAAAGAACGATATAGATATAGATTTGTCTGGGTGGTATAATAATACGTGACTTAAAACCGCGTTTAAAAACGGTCAAAATGAGCTCAGCAAACTTCTAGTTCTCAAACTGCGCCGAAGTTGTAAAATTGCTCCCGTCCTTAAGGGGTTAAGCTAGGCCTAACATGCTGGGATTTAAGATTTACCTTGGGGAATTACAGACTGACTACTGCAACCAACGAGCAGCAAATCATATCACCTGTGCTGTGCTTCAGATATCTGGCAAACCTGGCCTGATAGTGGGTCCTGTGGACTGGAGTTGGGAAACACTTAACTAGGCAATGGATGATACCCCTTAGGCTAGGGTCAGATGAGCGCATTTTGTACGGACTGTGCGTCCGTGCAGTTGGACGTACTTACTGACTGACAACAAGGTAGTGGCCACACAGTCTGTTTTTTTCACTGACGGATTTCTTGACTGATGTAGCAGGGAAAATAAATTTAAATGAAAAATCATTCTGTTCGTCAAAAATGCTGGATGTATAAATGCAGTCTGTCTGACCTTGTTGCATCACTCACACACAAAGCTATGCGGACGTTGTGGACGTGGCGCACTCTGCACGTCCGTTCTAGCAGTATTACGTTCTTGCCTAACCTGCGTCCGTTTGCAGCGTCCGTCAGCCCCCGCACTTCTGTGCGCACGTACTTCGTGTGTGGGGCTCCATTTAACACAATTGTATGCTATCACGGACGTACTTATGTGCGGCAACACGGACGTTAACACTGCGCTCGTCTGACCCCAGCCTTAGTCAACCACCTAGTCAATCACAGCTAATATGCTGAACATGTATGTATAGTTTCTGAAATAACATTGGCACACTGTTTGCCATTGGTTTATTTTGTCTTTTATTAAGGTTTCTCTAAGCGTTTCAACAGAAATGTGTAATCTGTATCTCGAAATGCAACACAAAGATCATTGAATACAGTTTTAAATCCTACAGCATTATTAAACCTCATACAATTCACTAGGATAAAGGAAATAGGCTAATGAGGTTGAAGAGTTGAGCATATGAGAAGTGATTAGGGCAAATAAAACACAAGGGGAGGTTTGCCGGATCACCATAATCCTGAGAGATTCATATGCGATTCAGAAATTATGTTGGCAGCACTTGAATGAGCTATCTGGCAATATATAGATTTCAAATTTGCCAGACATTAAATCATGTAATTAATCACAGCTGGGATCCTAAGGTACTTTTGGACTATATCAGCCTGGGTCCTAGTGATTTTCACACGCTGCCAGGAAGCATTGCAAGAGTTACTCGACAATCAGGAAAATGGATATGCAACGCACAGAAACATGACAATCTAGTCATGACAAAACATGACCAACACATAAAGGATATCTAAAGGTAGAAAGGAAATCAAGGCAATACCTGGGTGGCTGAAACTTTAGCGGGAAACAGCAAAGATATATCACACGTGCAGAAGTAAAATATCATCAGAGGAGCACTTATGTGTTACTAACTGGCTGCAGACATCAATCGAGATGTCAATAGAAACAGATTGGGTCTTTTGCTCATTTCAAATATGAACAGATGGTATATTATAGTGTACTGTAAAGCAAAGGAAAAAAGGAATCTACATGGAAGAGAACCTTGGAAGAATAGATAGAAGCATGTTTCTTTTCTAATTAACCTTTAAAAGTAATTGGATGATTGTAGACATAGGATGTAACAGCAGATTAGATTATCCATGCCTTCCTTTCTGTGCAATGTGCCCCATATAGCATGGTGATTGAATCAACAATATTAAGCAATCTTATGTCCTACTACCTGATGTTAGCATGTGAGGAGTTAATGTGGACCAGATCTGTCACAATACTAAATGCCTATTACCAATCTTAAAAGCAATGGCACGTAGAGGGGTTAAATACCACCGGTTATCCTTTGTCACCATATCACCTTAAAGTTAAACCACAGCTAACCACACACTGTTTAGTCCCTACACTACCTAATTTCCCTCCCTTACAGCCACCTACTAAACCCTACACTACCCACCCTTCCAATACTTGACCTCTACAATACTTAACTCCAACAATACATAACCCCAAAACTGTGTAACCCCATATTACCTAAACCTCTCAATGCTACACTGACTGACTTCCTATCTAAACCCTGCAACCTGGACGCCAAGATGGCATCAGGGGCTTGGGATCTCCTATGAAGCATTGGGGCGTGGCTTGCACTGGATTCTCCGGGGCTAGCTGAGGGGAGTGCTTCCTCCTTTCAGGTAGCAGCCAATGGAGAGCGGGGGTGTGCCTGGGTGCAGGTGTGGCCGGCTCACCTACCTGCAGTATATATATGGCTCACAAGTCACTTCACCTTTGCTACAGCATTATTTACACTTCCTATCATGTGTTCCTAGTATCTCCCTGACGTTTACGTGTACCAGTTCATTTTGGTTTGTCTGACCTCTGCTCCTTGCAACCTGCCCCGACCCAGAACGTTATCGACCACTCGTTTTGCATTTCCCTTCTGTACCTCATTTTTGGACTCCCATTCTGCCTGGACAACTTCGGTTCCTAAGCATCCCGACCACGTGACAAGTTATTCCCACTACACCTGATCACCCGAATAGACCCCCCACTTCTTAACATCTATACTACCTACATTCTATTGAATAAAAACCAATGATACTTAAAGCCTAAACTACCTAACTACCTACTACTGTTGTTTTTTTTTTTTAACCCCTTGCTAGGTATTCCTACATTGCCTACCAAAACCTCCACGATAAATTAAAGAAGAATAATTATTTTACTTAACCTCCTAAATAAACTCCCATTAATACACGCTACCTAACTTCCCCATACATAACGATGACCTTGTCTCATTCAAAAATATTAGCAGAATGCAAGTAGATGCAATTATTGTGTGTAAAGCAGACGACCAAGATGTAAAACACACTTACCCATGTACTAATTGGGAAAAAAAAATTAATGGTGCTATAATGATAACTAAAATACAAAACGGAATAGAAAAATAAACATCTATAAATTCTTTCTAATGCCTGTCAGCTTGGGAATTTCTGTTGACAGGAGTCATTTACCGGACATTCGAAACAAATTTCAGGATTATGTTTTCAGAAGATAGCTACTGAATCGGAGCTGTGGAAGAAAACTGGATTTTTTTCACCTTATAAAATCTAAGTGATAAAGAGACATGTTTGACAATTTTATCCACTAAGCTCAATAATATTCGCTCTCCAAAAAGCTTGGCGTTTTAATATTAAGCTGAAAATACCTCAATTTGCTAAGCTATACTCTAGTGGCTTCCTATACATTATGCAGAGCAATTGGCCGATTCCAGCTTCTTATTGAAGAGATTCGCAGCTTAGCTAATGTACCCCGTCAATCACAGTCAAGGAGACGCAAGCTCCAGTGGATTACGTGGAAGAGAAAGGGTTGTTGAAATACCAGCGATAATTGGAGCATGGAGCCCCCATTAAGGACAAGAGAGAATTTGGCAGGAAGAACAGAGGAGACGAGCTAAAAGTTGCCAAGGGAGGAAAAAAAGCTGTCAGGCTGCCAAGGTTTTGTTTGCCACGAAAGGAGAGAAGACTACACTTTAGAAATATATACCATGACCCGAAAGACAAAACAATTATTGCTAGCGTACAGTACAAGCACTGACACCATAAATAACATATATGGGTGTAAAATAATTAGTGCAGATTATAAATCTAATTGATTACAGGTTTGCAGTTACATTTAGTTCTTTTATTTAATCTTTTTCTTATCCGTAACAATATAATTAAAGTATCACAGAACTGCTGATATATCCAATGGATCTGTACAAGGAAATCCATGTTAGTGGTCAACGTAATGAGACCAGAACAGAAATATTAGATGTTATAACTGGGAGTCACACTATTAAGTAGTTAGCAGATCTTTTGTCATTCCAAATGAAGAATTTTATGTTGATGCAAATTTGCTCGTCCTCAGTTGTGTTACACTTTCCGCTTATATGTTTTGTAATGTTCATTCATTCATAGCCTTCAGACATCCTCATCATGTTAAAGTATATTGATTTGCGCCTGTATGTGAAATTTGGTAGATGTAGAAACATTTATTTATTTTTAACATATTTTTATTCATTTTGGATCAGTACAAAAATGCAATACGATAAACGACATATAACGAGGCAAAGGACAAAAGAGTTGATAAAAACAATGCGTAGGCTCGGATGTAGAAACATTTTAAATACCTTTTCAAATATTTTTTCTGGCCTTTATTAATAAGTCATATTTGATGACAAAGAAAACAATTTGGAGCTTATTTTCATTCTGACCTCAGTCTAACCTTGAATTGTGTCTTCCGAAGGTTTGCAATGTCCATGTGTACTAATGCTTCACACCTATTTGACAATGGCAAATGTTATGTTATTGATGTTAGGTTTTGACACAAAATCTAGTCTAAAACAAGGCTGAGAAAGAGACACTTTACTACGATTATCAAAAGGAACCAAACCTATTTCTGGACAAAGGCATATAATTAAATCAAATATATACAGGTCTATTCACTAAAGGTGAAACTCTGGAGAATTGGCAGGAGAAGAGAACAATCTAGACCACATAGCCGATTTGGAAAGTGAAATAAATGGGAGAATGTTTCTGGTTTGGCTATTTTGACCTAGATTTTCACCAATTCTTCTGACGTCTCACTTTAGTGAATAGACCTGAGAGTGTTGACATCTCTTTAGGATATCTATAATACTTACAGGGTTATTCAGAGAGTGGTGAAAACCATCAGAATGACTGGAGAAGTGAAAATTCTAGGTCAAAACAGCCAAACCAGAAAAATTCTCCCATTTATCTCACTTTTCAAATCAGCTATTATCACCTAGAATTTTCATTTCTCCAGTCGTTCTCCTGGTTTTCACCTCTCTCTGAATAATCCTGATATTTTGCAATATGTTCCCGTTATTTGACTTCTCACTGATTGCCGCCATCTAAATAAATATACAGGATAATTCAAAGAGATCTGAATGGCTGCCGAAAGGGAACCGAACTCTGAAAATCAGCGTTCAGTTACCTTTCCTGGCCATTCGGCTATCCAGAGAGCAGGCAATTCACCAAATCTTGGCGAATTGCCTGCACATACGGTGCCTGTTCGAGGGCAGTGAAATCCATAGAGAAGCAATGCTTCGGCTATTCAGAGAACAAAAACCAGCAGTGAAAGGTTCTCGAAATGCCCTGCCATTCGGTGGTTTCATTCGACAGGTTTATTCAGGAGAATCCCATAGGCTTAAATGTTAAAACTATTCCTGTTTTAATTCAATATCTAATAAACCGTTAATTATAATATTCTGCAGTAAAGAGTCTCTTTATTTATCGATTTTTTTAGGATATTTTAAGCATTTTTCTGGATTTTTAAAAAAAATATTTTAACTTGTCTCATTTTTTCTGTAACAGCCCTTTTTTATCATTCATTGGACCTCATATGTAAATTTTAGACATTTTCGCTCAGTAGTTTCTTTGCAAACAGCGTTCCACTTTTCAAACATTCAAGCAAACATTTTTTTTATTTATTCAATGCATTTGTCTGCGGTGTCAGCTTTTTCCGGCGTCTGCTCTACGTGTGATCGACTTCTGCTCGGGTTTTTCCAGTGTTTTTGGCGGGTTAATCCAGATGTTTTTGCGGGTTTTCGGCGTGTGTTTGCCCTCGTTTTGCGGTGAGTTTTCGTCGGGTTTGCGGCGACCTTTCCCTGCAATTCGTGGACCCTGTGGTGCTTGCTGAATACACTGCAGGGTCGCCAAAATGGGATCGCCAAATCTAACCGAATTGAAGAGAACGAAAAGTCGCCGAACGTGCAGTGGCTTTTCGATTCTCTTTGAATAACCCTGATAGTTTAACTCCTACACTACAGATGTCGAGATATCTCGGGCTTCAAAGGCACCATCCTGTGCCCCGATATCGAGACATCCTGGTATGTTGATCTGCAGCCCAAAAGCAAATTATATTTGTTTGCTGCAAACGAAATTTGTTTGCTTTTGGACTGCAGAAGGTGCCTCCAAAGTTTTAGCCCATGGGCATAATGCCTAAAGAACTAACACTGTAAAATCAGCTGCTCAAAGCTCTGAAATATCGGGCTTTCAGCAGCCGATGCAGGAGAAATAGAAGAAAATAGACCAGACGCTCAAACCTCTAACTCAATTTGGCCGTAGATGGCGCAATCTACTGGCCAAAAAGAGGTTATTTACAGTAAGAAATAATGGGTAGAAGCTCAAATATTTCTTTCTCCATAATTAATTAAAAATGATTTTACAAAAAAAAACATTGGTTTCTGACAATGTTTTATTGGAAAATCATTTGGTAGCGAAGGGGTTAATTAAATTAATATAGTGTAGCGCTCACTCCCGGAGGAGCCGCTGAAAATGAACCACGGGTCAGTCTCCCCGCACTAGGGAATAAATATACTCCAACACCGCTGTGAGTTTTTATCATTTAAATAGTTTACTAAAATAATAGGCAGACGTTGAGACACGGTATTCACAGATATTATTACAGTACTTTCGTATTGCGGTAAAACGCGTAGCGGAAAAGAAACGAAACACGAGGCTTCGTATTTCGGAAGAATAAAATATTCGCAACCGAACAGAAAAATATGCAATTACTCAATAGTTCGGAAAAACAGAGACACGTAGCGAACCCCAAAATACAATCTCTTCGTATTACGATAAACGCGCAGCGGAAAAGAGAAAAATATGTATTCGGAATGTATCTTTAACCCCCGTTCCGATTCGTAACAGAATGAGTCCTGCACAGGTTAAGTCCCGGAATGTAAAAGGTGTGTATGTGTGTATGGTACCCGGGTACTGTTCAACTGGCCAGTGAATTTACTTAAGGGATGTCTTCGACTAGTCAAGCTGGGGCCCTGTGGACTTTAAAGAGAAAACAGCAGCGTGTCCTTTAATCACAAAACAGCCTTGGAGGCCTCTCACCCATCCGACGATTGCTTTAGGCTCCGCTGACCCAGGACATCTCTCCGCTCGATTTTGACTGGGGATACTAGCGGCCGGATCCGTTGTCTGACTTTATGCAGCTTGTCCAGCTCACCGCCTGCTCTCCGTACCCGATCAACTCGCGGTGACTCCTCACTCGAGGTCTTCGGTTCCTCCGGTCTGCAGCAATTCCTG
Source organism: Leptobrachium leishanense (assembly GCA_009667805.1). Taxonomy (NCBI): domain Eukaryota; kingdom Metazoa; phylum Chordata; class Amphibia; order Anura; family Megophryidae; genus Leptobrachium; species Leptobrachium leishanense. The sequence continues at coordinate 256,990,150 of CM019067.1, forward strand.
GATTCTGGCAAGTCTCCTTCTCCTCAGGTTGAGTGACCCAATAAGGACTGACAGGTCTCACTCAGGCTCTGGCCTAGGCCCTCTAGCGATCTCTTCAGTGCGTCTGCTTTCTCTCGTTCCCTGGCGCGCTCTGGCGCGTTCTCCACGAGGTGGAGGATGTAAGTGTCCAGTCCCCACCCACTTCCTGTCTCCTTGCAAAGCATGCCGGGAAATGTAGTCCCAATGTCCAGTGTCTCTAATCGCGACTGTCTCCATCTTGTGGCCAAAAATAGGTAATGCCACAGCAAGATTTTAACACAGCACTACACTCTCCCCCTCCTAGAACTCTTGGGTCTCTCCAAGGAGGTACAACAGTTACATTACATTTCCACAATTTTGAATACAGTTTACATAACATGCACAGGTTCAGCAGCATACATATAGTGAGTTAGGAACACTTCCTCAAGTTGACTCAAATTTTGGGCTACCTCAGCTAGCATAGCAGACACTTTGGGCAACCTCTGCACTGTGGTGATGGCCTCTTCAGTGCTATGTCCTGGTGAGTCGTAGGTGAGTCGTTGGGGCGGTCGAACAGAGCGTTTTGGTTCTGGCTCAATCAGTTCCTCTTCAGGTGGAAGTACTATAGGGGTTGGCTCAGTCCTTCTCTCTATCACTGGAGCAGACGTTTCTTCAGAGTATGATCCCTCCAGCGAAGGCATAGAACTATAATCACCTGAATAAGCTTCCGGAGCTACCGGGATTCCCACAGCCTCAGGGACTTCCAACTGAAATTCAAGAGGCTCAGGGATTTCAACAGTCTCAGGGACTTCCAACAGAAATTCAGGAGCTTCAGGCCTCAAATTACTCTCCCACCGCTCAGGAGCAACGACAACCTCCTCAGGCTCCGGTGAGCGCATCCAGTCTAGACAATAACTCTCTTCTTCACTGTCTCTTCCGCTCTCTTCGACAACCCGGGTCTGTTGAGACCGAGTAACAGGGGGCAAACGTGGAGCAGGCGGATTTGGCAGAGGCGGTTCGTCCCCAACTGGCATCCTTACAGCCTCTCTCAAAGGTAAAAAATGATTTCGGTGCCAGTTCTTAAGAGGCCCAGCCTTTCCATCCGGGCGAATCTGATACACTGGTAAACCCGGCAGTTGTTTGCAGACAATATAAACCTGGGAACTCCACCTATCCGCCAACTTGTGTCTCGCAGCAGCACCCGAGTTCTTCAATAGAACCCTATCACCCGGTTGTAGATCTTGTATTCGAACTTTCAGGTCATAGTTCCTTTTGTTTCTTTGCTCCCTGTTTCCCGAGGTCAAACGGGCCTGTTCAAACGCAGAAGCCAGATTCTTTCGAAGTCTATCCACGTAGTTTCTATGGGAAGCTACTGATGTCTGGTCTAGGGATAACCCAAATGCCAAATCAACCGGCAGTCGAGCCTCCCTTCCGAACATAAGACGGTACGGTGAGTATCCAGTTGCATCGCTCTCCGTACTGTTATATGCATGCACCAGAGTAGCTATGTGACGACTCCAACTCTGCTTCTCCACGTTCGACAAGGTCCCCAGCATGTTTAGCAGTGTGCGATTAAACCTTTCAGGCTGAGCATCACCTTGAGGGTGATATGGTGTGGTTCGGGTCTTTTGGATTCCCAACAGCTCTAACAACTGCCCCACCAGTCTGCTTTCAAAGTCTCTACCCTGATCAGAGTGTATCCTCCTTGGCAGTCCGTAGTGAACAAAGAACTTTTCCATCAACACCTTGGCTACAGTCGGAGCGCGTTGATCTTTCGTGGAAAAAGCTTGGGCGTAACGGGTGAAATGATCAGTCACTATTAGAATGTTCCCTTGCCCACTAGCATCCGGCTCTAAGCACAAGAAGTCAATGCACACCAAATCCATGGGTCCCTGGCTCTGCAGATGGCTCATTGGAGCAGTTCGGGTCGGTAGAGTCTTCCTCTGAATACACCTTAGACAGGAGTGACAATAGCTTTCCACTTCAGCTCTCATGCAAGGCCAATAGAACCTATCTCGCACCAGCTTAAAAGTTCTTTCAGCACCCAAATGCCCATGCTCATCATGTAGTGATCGCAACACACTCTCCCTATGTTTAGTAGGGAGGAATAACTGTTGAATCTCTTCAGCGCTAGTTGAGGGGCCCCTTCGGTAGACCACCCCATCCAACATCTTTAACCGCTCCCACTCTTTGTAGACCAATCGGGCTCCACTCGGGGAGTTGGTTAACAAAATCTCTCGCTGGTTTGCAGACAGGGCCTTTATGGTCAAGGCAATTAAAGGGTCTCTGGCCTGATCCGCTTTCAGGTCCTGTCTCGAAAAGGTAGGTAAATTTTCATCCCTTAACTGCGTAGGGTTACAGTAGAACTCAGGAACAGCCGCAGCCATAACTCCTATGGCCTCCGCTTCAATCCCTCCTTTGACCCGGCGCTCTGTTCCTTGACACAAAGCTTGCACCCCGTCTGGAGTCAACTGAGTCCATTCTGTAGTGTAGGGTCTTCTCGACAACACATCAGCATCTCGATTATTCACCCCAGGGCGATACTTCAGGCTGAACCGAAACCCTGACAGAGCGGCCAACCACGATGTCCCGTTGCGTCCAGTTTTGCGGTAGTAAGGATGTAGGTAAGAGGATTGTTATCCGTCTTGATCACAAACTCGGCTCCATACAGATAGTCTTTTAACTTGTCTACCACTGCCCACTTCAAGGCTAGGAACTCCAGCTTGTGAGTAGGATAGTTCTTCTCTGAAGGCGTAAGGCTCCGGCTCACGTACGCTACAGGCCTCAGCAATCCACCATACTCCTGATATAGGACTCCTCCCAGACCTTCTCAGCTGGCATCCACATGTAGTTCATATGGCTTGTGAGGGTCCGCATAGGCCAAAACAGGAGCTCGGGTTAGACTCTCTTTCAGCGCTACGAAAGCTCCTTCACATTGACTGGTCCATTCACCTTGTATAGACTCTCGAGCTTTCCTTGGCCCCGGAGCTGACGGGTTTTTGTCAGAGACCTTGCAGCCTTCTTCTGTGGTTTCCTTCTGCAGGAGTTTGTTCAGTGGTTGAGCTATTTTCGCGAATCCTCCCACAAATCTTCGATAGTATGAACAGAATCCCAGAAAAGATCTAAGCTCAGTGACGTTTCGGGGTCTAGGCCAAGAAGCTACAGCCTCCAACTTCCGAGGATCTGTCGAAACACCTTCTGCTGAGACCACATGTCCCAGATACGTAACAGAGGGTAGGCAGAATTGGCATTTCTCCAGCGACAGTTTCAGCCCCTCTTCATGGAGCCTCTTCAAGACCTTCTCCAAACGTTGCTCATGTTCTTCCAGAGTCTTCCCAAACACAATTATGTCGTCCAGGTACACTAATACTTCAATTAGATTCATATCCCCGACTGTCTTCTCCATCAACCGTTGGAACGTGGCTGGAGCCCCCGTAAGGCCTTGAGGCATCCTGTTGAATTCAAAGAACCCCAGTGGACAGATGAACGCAGTTTTCTCCTTGTCTTCAGGATGCATGGGTATCTGGTGATATCCGCTTCGCAGGTCTAGTACACTAAACCACTTTGCTCCAGACAAACACTGTAGGGCATCTTCTATCCGAGGAGTGGCATATTGATCGGGGATGGTTCTCCAGTTCAACGTGCGGTAGTCTATGCATAGACGGACAGAACCATTTTTCTTCCGGACCAACACTATGGGAGATGCGTATGGACTCCTGGACTCTTGAATCACCTTGGTTCTTTGCAATTCATTCAGCTGCTCTCGCAGATCATCTAAGTCTCCTAGCGGAACTCGCCTTGATCTTTTCCCGAAACGGCTTGTCTTCTTGTAACCGAATGTGGTGCTCAGTACTCTTTGCTAGGCCCACATCGAACTCATCTTTCGAGAACAATTCCTTCCACTTTAGGACTTGAGACTGAAGACGTTTCTTCCACTCAGGTGAAATGGGAGCGTCTTTGGGGTAGAATCTTTCATCTGGAATCTCTTTATCCACTCCCCCTCCTAAATCGGTAAGAGGGGTGTAGCAGATTCTACTTGCCCGATAGGCATTCGTGCTTTAAGGACTACTGGAGAATCCGTCACATTGCATACGCTGACCGAGACTCTTCCTCGTGTTCTCTTCAGAGCTTTGGTGGAGATTATTTCAGGAATCACTTCGACTCCGGTTTCACTCCATGATTAAAATCGGTTCCCAGCACCTCATAGGGACCGGGTTGCGATCCGTTCAACTTGACTGAAGCCCGGAAGCTCGCTACTTCTCCTGCTTGCAGAACCTTCTCTGTTCCACCCAGTCTCCACAGTCTTCCCACCTCGGCAGGTGCCTTTCGTTCTTCGACCATCCTCTGATAGACCGGACGTAACATTGGGTGTACTCCTTGAGTTGAACCTTCTTCCAACACGATAGGCGTCAAGAGACGCCGCACTAGGTCAGTATTCGTCCCCACTATCAGGGAGCTTCTGTTCGCACCCGAGGGTCGAGGACACACAATGGCCAATGCATCACAACCCCCAGACTGCCCGATGACTTCAGATTAGGGATGTGCACCGATTTTTTTTTCGATTCGATTCGATTCGATTTTTCAAATTTTTAAACTTTTCAATTCGGCTCGTTTCGACTGCTTTCTGTTTCGATTCGGTTCGGCTCGATTCGGTTTTCGGGTACATTTATTTTTCGGAATATCGACTATTTTTCGTATTTTCGGGTAACTTTACTAGGTTTCTGTATCGACTTTTCGTTATTTCGAAAAATTTTCGTTTTTCGGAATTGTACATGGTTTTCGGCATATCGCCCATTTTTCGTTTTTCGGAACTTTTCGTTTTTCGGAACTTTTCGTTTTTCGGAATTGTACATGGTTTTCGGCATATCGCCAATTTTTAGTTTTTCGGAACTTTTCGTTTTTTTCGGAACGTCTGTTCTCGTTTCAAAGCTGTCTAACTCTATTCGTTTTGATGAAAACTACTATGGTTTACTTTTTTATACTACTTTATATATTTTTTATAATAAAAATTTTTGGTTTGTTTTTCGATCCAATAATTCATTATGTCGATACGATAATTCTGGCGATTCTATCGTGTTTTTTAAATTAACCCTTTCGCTGCTGAGGCTTTTCCCACCTCTGTGCTGAGCTCATTTTTACCGGTTTTGCTCATCATGTTTAAACGTGTTTTAAAGGCTTATTTTAGTATATGACCCAGACATATTATATATCGTTCTTTCCGTCAGACTCGGCAGATTCATAATATGTCATTATTATATGTGTACATCATGACCTGTCTGTATATTATAACAAAAAATGCAATAAAATATTATTTTTCAATAATTTACAACTTGTAAAGGTTTTTTTTTTCACATTTTAACATGCGAGAAATTGCGGTTATATTTTGTATGGGTGCGCTTGTTAAACAAATTAGAGATGGGGTCTCGTTACAATTTTTTTGCGGGGAAATTAAAAAATTTTTAACAAACGCACCGCATACAAAAAATCGTTAGTGCAGTTATCATTGTTCACATTATAATTGAAATGGGAACAATATTGCTGCATTAACAAAACAAAAAAAACAAAACAAAATTGTTTATTTTTTTTTATAAATTTTTTAAAATATTTTTTTATTTTTAATTTTTTTACAAACGTTTTTCACATTCGTGTTTGGTATCGTTGGAACGGCCATGCTCTGGCCGATCCAACAATACCAAACTTTAACCCCTAGCTGCCACGGATCGGGAGATAGGGGGTTCATTTTGGAACCCCCTATCTCCACCATTGGTGGCAGCTAGGGTTAACTCCAGGACTGGCGTCATCGTGCTATGCACGATGACGCCAGTCCTCAGGGGGAGTTCCCGGAAGCTTGGCCGACATCCGACATCTTCATGGATATGCCCCAGCTCCTCATGGATATTGCCCCAGCACCTCGTGGATATGCCCCAGCTCCTCGGGGACATGCCCCAGCTCCTTGTGGACATGCCCCAGCTCCTCGTGGATATGCCCCAGCTCACACATGGATTTGCCCCAGCTCCTCGTGGATATGCCCCAGCTCACACATGGATTTGCCCCAGCTCCTCGTGGATATGCCCCAGCTCACACATGGATTTGCCCCAGCTCCTCGTGGATATGCCCCAGCTCCTCGTGGACATGCCCCAGTTCACATGGATTTGCCCCAGCTCTCGTGGATATGCCCCAGCTCACACATGGATTGCCCCAGCTCCTCGTGGATTTCCCCAGCTCACACATGGATTTGCCCCAGCTCCTCGTGGATATGCCCCAGCTCCTCGTGGACATGCCCCAGCTCACACATGGATTTGCCCCAGCTCCTCGTGGATATGCCCCAGCTCCTCCTGGATACGCCCCAGCACATGGAATGCCCCAGCTGCTCATGGATATGCCCCAGCTCCTCATGGATTTGCCCCAGCACATGGAATACCCCAGCACCTCATGATAATGGCCCCAGCTCACCTCCGCCGCCTTTTTCGCTCCCTCAGAGCGTCCGGCGGCGCGGAGCATGGGCGCTGCCAGGGGAGCCACGTGACCAGCTGCCTGGCTGGTGACGTGTTTCCTCCAGGCGAGCGCCGAAGCTGCATGCTTCGGACGCTCGCAGGAGCGAAAAAACGCGGCGGAGGGTGAGACACCCGCCCTTAGGGTGACGGTGTCACCCTAAAGGCGGGTGTCACCTGGTGCGGGCCGCACCCCCGCCCCCATGTTACGACGCCACTGGTATATACGTTTAACGCCACACGCCCACGGACTTACTCTATCCAAACAAAGTTCAGAATGATGTGAAACATTGGGACTTTTTGATAGATCGATTTTCGACTATCCAGAAGTTAAGAAAATAAAATGGTCGAAATCTAATGCAAAAGTCCTGATGTTTCACATCGGGATGTCAGATATTAATAGGCTTGTGCACCGATTTTTTTTTCGGTTCGATTTGTTCTGATGTTTAAAATTTTCGATTGTGTACATTTTTTTGGAATATCGACCATTTTTCGTATTTCGGGTCACTTTGCTCGTTTTTTTGTATCGACTTTTCGTGATTTCGGAAATTTTCTTTTTTTTTCGGAACGTCTGTTCTCCTCGTTTCAAAGTGTCTAACTCTATTCGTTTGATGTAAAGTACTATGGTTTACTTTTTTATACTTTATATATTTTTTTTTATAATAATTTTTGGTTTGTTTTTCGGATCCGATAATTCATTCTGACGATACGATAATTCTGGCGATTCTATCGTGAATGGTCTGACTTTAAAAATAAAAACCAGAACAAAAATGTTTTTAAACGAAAAAATAGTTGATCAAAATGATCTGAAATGAAAAAAAATAATAAAATAAAAAATTTAAAACAGAAAAAATATAAATTAACCCTTTCGCTGCTGAGGCATTTCACGGCTTCCCTTCACGCCTGTGTGCGGCACTGCGGTCTGCTGCTGAGCTAATTTTTAACAGTTTCGCTCCTCTTGTTTAAACGCGTTTTTGAAGCCTTATTTTATAATATACCCAGACATGTTATATATCGTTCTTTCCGGCAGACTCGGCAGATGATTCATAATATATCATTATCATATGTATGCGTCATGTCCTGTCTGTATATTATAACAAAAAATGCAATAAAATTAGAATTTTCAATGTTTGTTTTACAAGGTGTAAAGTGTTTTTTCACATTTTAACATGCGAGTGTTTGCGGTTATATTTTATGAGTTGCGTTTGTTAAAAAAAATTGAAAAGGGGACTTGTTATATTTTTTTGGGTGACAATTACACTATTTTTAACAAACGCACCCCATACAAAAATCCTTAGTGCAGCATCATTGTTCACATTATAATTGAAATGGCAACAATATTGCTGCATTAACAAAACAAAACAAAAAACCTGTATTTTTTTTTTTTTTTATTTAAATTTTTTAAAATTTTTAACATTGTCATGTTTGGTATTGTTGGAAAGGCCATGCTCTGGTCGATAACTGCCGCGGATCGGGAGATAGGGGTTCCAATGAACCACCATTGGTCACAGTTAGGGGTTAACTCCAAAACTGACGTCATTGTGACGAGGTCTTGGGACTGTCAGCAGCTGCTGTTCCCCCACGCTGTTGTCTTCCTGCAAAGACGTGACCATGTTGGCGGCAGCGTCTTAGCGGGCAGCGGTGGGAGAGAGAGAGCTCATAGCTGGGAGGAGGTGTTGTGTGAAGCTGCAAACAGGGACAAATAAACTAGACCTGAGCCGCACTAAGGATCTTTGGGTTGTGCTGCCATCAATATTTTTTGATAAATTCTTGGTTATACAATGAATGTGACTGTGGACAAAAATCCGTGTTGTTGTGACATCGCCTAAGCTTAACAAAAAACCAGGCCACGTCGGTAATCAAATCTCAAGGCCTTACAACAAGGTTGTGTTAGTGTGTGACATTTTTTGGCCAGGCAGGAAGTGTAGAATGTGCACAGTCACATTCATGGCCACAAATATGTTGACAAATTTATGACAAAGGGTCCATAGAAAATGTCAATACATTTATGTACATATAATTTTAACAGTGTGGAAACCAAGCAATACATATTAACTTATTAAGTAAGGAAAAGCAACGCACACAAACAGGAAAATAGTGAAAAAATAGAAAATTTATTTACAACATATTAACATAGGGAAGGGAACATGCCAAGGATGGCAAACTGCCCAACAAGTTACTGGCATTTGAGGAGATGTTGGAGCTGGTCCGCATCTTGGACTGCAAAGATTACGATTGCTGTAAGGGCCCTTACGGCAGGAAGAATAACACCCGCAAGGATCGTATCCTTGAAAAGCTACGCACCACCATCCTGGAGCTGTTCGGGAAGGACTGGACGAAGGACCATCTCTGAAAACGCTGGTCCGACCTCAAGGCACGCGAGCAGGAGCAGCTGAGGCACATTCTGGAGGAGGCTGCCACTGGTCTCACTGCTGCTCCAGGAGGTCTGTGGCATTGGTTATGTGCTCCCGCAGTTCCTGGAGCAGTTCTTGTAGTGAGTTGACGGCGGTAGCTGCCAGGCGAAGCTCGCCGATCGCCTCCTGTCGGCGTCTGGCTTCTCCTTCTATATATCCAATAAATTAAAGAAGGAAAATACAGTAAGTAAAGCAGGTTTCTATTTTTGACTGAAAGTCTTGAAAAAAATATAACAGTAGTATATACCAGAGCTGGCGGCCTCCTGAGTCTCCGACTCCTCTGAGTCCTCCCCCACCACCACTGTCTGCATATCCAGTGCTATATGTAAGAAATTAAAGAAATAAAAAATACAGTAAACAACAAAACTGATTTATTTTTGAACAAAAGTCGATACAAAATACAACAGTAAAAAAAAAAACCTGGACTGGCGGCCTCCTGCTGCACCGGCTCCGGCTCCCTCTCTCCATCATCGCCATCCTCCTCTTCCTCCTGCTCCTCTTGTGCTATACATAAAAAAATTAAATTAAAATACAGTAAAAAAAAAATGTTTCTGTTTTTGACCAAAAGTCATTGCAAAATAAAACAGTATATACCAGCGCTGGTGGATGCCCGTGGCTCCCCCTCCTCCTCCGCTGGGGCACTGGTCCCTGCCCGGGCAGATTCGGCGGCCTTCTTCCTGTCTTCTGCCAAATCCAAAAAATAACACGTAAATAATGCAGACTGGAAAAAATGGTATATCTATACAATATATTGCCGAAATTATTGCGACACCCCTCCACTACCCACTACCAGCTTAACCCCCCACTACTCCCATCTCATAGTTCTAAAGTCACAAAATATTTATTTATTTCCTCTGCACAGACATATATTACCGTTCATTTATATATTTTTTTCAGTTGTAAACATTACGTTTATTCAATAAAAACTATTATTTGTGTTGTGTGCGTACAAAACGCATTGTACGACTGCTTTTAGTTATTTTATAGAAGGCCTCAGCCTCAGTTTCACTTTCAGTTTCTGTGAATAAAACTGGATATTGCAGAAACAACAACAGAAATCCACCATTTTGTTTTAAAATTTGCATCTAAAGCATTCAATGACACTGCTGCAGCAGCTGCTGAGGCTGTATTGAACGCAGCTCTGTTTGGATGCACTTTCAGAAGAACTACATGTCCCATCCTATCACTTAGCAGAGACGCAGAGATTTTTATTGATGCGCAGGTGGGAGTCAATATTGGGCAAGCTGCGGGTCTTCTCGTATGCATCACTCAATCACAACAACCTCCCCTCCAACACACTACAGACTATACACACAGTGCCAAAGAAATCCAGCATTGTAACTTCATCTATATACATCAAATATCACAATTTTCACGAATACGTAAAATCACAAAAAGGAAGAGCTATGGCAAAACTGCATGTATGACGAGTCGTGAAAACGCAAAGCTATACACAATCACATTGCATGAAAAAAGGACTAGATAAATCAACATATTTCTGTGCACATTAGCACATGCAAGCACATTATTATTATTATACAGGATTTATATAGCACCAACAGTTTGCGCAGCGCTTTACAATATAACATGACACTTACGTTTCGCTATGACGCGGCGGATGCGCCTCAGCTGCTCCTGCTCGCGTACTTTTAAATCAGACCAGCGTTTCCTGAGCTGGTCCTTTGTCCGGTCCTTCCCAAACATCTCCAAAATGGTGGTGCGTAGCTTGTCAAGGATACGATCTTTTCTGGCGTTATTCTTCCTGCGGTAAGGTCCCTTCCGGCAATCGTAATCTTTGCTATCAAAGATGCGGACCATCTCCAACATCTCCTCAAACGCCATATTTTGGGCCCGTTTCTTCCTGGGTGCAGGTGGTGCATCATGAGGATGATCGAGGTCTCCTCTCTTACAGCGGCCATCATGAAGAATAATAAAAACAATATTTTGTTCAAAAAGTTGTCAATAAAACTGGCTCAATAAAGTTACGACATGTGCGCGCGCGCGCATGCGCGACCCGCGGACGAATCGGATCTGACCAAAATACGAATATTCTGATCAGATCATTGGAAAAAAAATTTTTTTTACAGAATCAGCCATATAACCGATACTAGTTAAATATACGATGTCCAGACTTACCGAAATGGTACCGAAATCCCGAATGGAACTGAAATCATGAATAGAGGGAAAATAAATTTCGATTTGACACATTTCAAGTCCATTCGAAAATTCCGAAAAATTTTCGATTTGGCAAATTTTTCGTTTTTTCGGAAAGTCTGTTCTCGTTTCAAAGCAATAGATTTCGATTTGACACATTTCAAGTCCATTCGAAAATTCCGAAAAATTTTCGATTTGGTAAATTTTTAGTTTTTTCGGAAAGTCTGTTCTCGTTTCAAAGCAATAGATTTCGATTTGACACATTTCAAGTCCATTCTAAATTCCGAAAAATTTTCGATTCGGTTCGGAGAACAATTCGGATTCGACTTTTTCGGATCTAAAAAATTTCGGAATTTCGGCCGCATCGAAAGACCCGAATCGGGAAATTTCGTGAAAATTCCGAAATTCCGAAACCCGAAACGCACATCCCTACTTCAGATCCGATCTCCAACTTCACTTGCAGGTACCCGTCATAAGGGAGTTTCTCAGTGCCGATACCCCATATATCCAAATCCTTCAATTCTTGCAGAGGAATGTGCTTTAAGTGTTTCTCGTAGAAGTCTCTGTAGATCAATGTCACTTGAGCCCCTGAATCTAACAGGGCTTTGGTGTAGACTCCTTCCACTTGGATTGGCACAATAGGAGAAGGACCTATCAGTTGGTCAGGGAACTTGGTGGCGGTATCTGGACACTTAGACCCAGTTTGCTGTACCCTGGCCTTTTTCTTGGCCCGTGCAGGTTTTGGGTGTGCATTGCTTCCCCATGACGTAGACCCGGATGCTAAGGGAGTGACTCTTTCAGTCCTGGCAGGCTCCACGGTTGATTCGGCTTTGGGCCTTCTCGCCCTCTTAGTCTTGGCTTGGTTTCTGGAGCGGGGTTCAACCTTCGGGCACTTAGGTTGCTCCTTCACTTGTGCCCTCTGGCGTTTCCCGCCGGTGAGGTAGATAACAGTCCTTCTAGGGCTTTCAACAGTCCCTCGACTCTATCCTTCTCAGGCTTTTGGCCTTTGCACTGTGCGCGAAAATGGCCCATTTCTCCACAACCAAAACATCTCTTCTTAGAGAGCGGAGACGTAGTTGCTTGTTGGGATTTTGTTAAGGGACTTGGACCAGACGCCACAGCAGCTCCCGTCGTCTGTATATCTGTGAGGAATTTCTGCATTTCTGCCTGCATTTCGGTCACCTTCATCAACACTCGGCACAGTTCCGCGTGCGCTTGTTGCAATTCAGCTTGAGCTTCCTGTACTTTCTTGACGTCTTGGACAATTCACCACGTTCAGAGAGGTTCGATTCTTTGGCAGCCCTCTCTGTAGATTTAAAAACAACTAGGTGTTCTTGTTCGTCCTCGTCAGATCCATAAGTATCTAGAGAGTCGCTTTCAGGCTGCAGGCCGTCGTTATGTCTCACAGGTTGTGCATAAGCCCTTTCCCGCCGCCTGAAGGATTTCTCTTCCAGCAAAGCCTCTTCCTCTCGTACAACTCGGATCAGTTCCAGGTACTTCAACTCTTGGTTACCTGCTCTGCTTCTCAGCTGCATCATTACTGGATCTAGAGGTTGAGAGCCCCTCAGGATCTGTTTTATTCGGATCTTATCTACTTCGGCCGGTTCGGCCCTTTTCTTCAGGAGTATCTGGTGTAGAATCTTATCTAGGCGCCTCATGTACTCGGTCATCCTTTCACCTCTTCTCTGATAGGTGTGTTCGTACTGATATACCAGTTCGGCTGCCTTTTCGGTTCGCCCAAAAACTTCTTCAAGAACATTTAAATAATCTAAAGCAGTACAATCTTTTCTACTCAGTTTTAGGTTTCTCACCGCTTCCGACGCAGGTCCCTTTAAGCTCTCGGTGATCCTTTGCTTCTTCTGGGCCTCAGGGACGTCCCACTCATCCAGAGCCTGCATCGCCTGTTCCACCCATTCTTCAAAGGTTTCTTCTCCCGCCAGAGTTGGTACATTTCCTGTAAAATTTCTTAACCGTCGATAACCGAAGTTAGTGTGAGGAGGACTTGTTTTCTGACATTTAGCCAGTAGATCTCCAATAGCCACGATAAATTCAGGCCCGATCATGGCCAACGGACTAGGCGCGGGAACCCTTGCGGATTCGCCACGTGGCGCACTTGGCTGAATTAGTTGGACTTCCACCTCATCGGCCAGTTTCACGCTCGTGCCCTGAAAACATGGTGGAACGCCCTTTCTCCACTCGAGAAGAACATACGTGTGAGAAGTATCTGGGTTTTTTTTAATGTCCAGTATTAACCCCCGATGATCTGGTGCTAGCGTGGCCACGGCCTGGCGGATCTGCTCTTCGGCCCAAGTGTCTGCGGGAATATCCATGACTATACAACATTCTAACTGACTACTGTGCTCCTCACACCATTCGGCAACAGTGTCTGGATCCATATTTAACCCTTTAGATGCGGTTTTTTCAGAGACTGAATCCCGGACGAGCCGCCACGTGTAGCGCTCACTCCCGGAGGAGCCGCTGAAAATGAACCACGGGTCAGTCTCCCCGCACTAGGGAATAAATATACTCCAACACCGCTGTGAGTTTTTATCATTTAAATAGTTTACTAAAATAATAGGCAGATGTTGAGACACGGTATTCACAGATATTATTACAGTACTTTCGTATTGCGGTAAAACGCGTAACGGAAAAGAAACGAAACACGAGGCTTCGTATTTCGGAAGAATAAAATATTCGCAACCGAACAGAAAAATATGCAATTACTCAATAGTTCGAAAAAACAGAGACACGTAGCGAACCCCAAAATACAATCTCTTCGTATTACGATAAACGCGCAGCGGAAAAGAGAAAAATATGTATTCGGAACGTATCTTTAACCCCCGTTCCGATTCGTAACAGAATGAGTCCTGCACAGGTTAAGTCCCGGAATGTAAAAGGTGTGTATGTGTGTATGGTACCCGGGTACTGTTCAACTGGCCAGTGAATTTACTTAAGGGATGTCTTCGACTAGTCAAGTTGGGGCCCTGTGGACTTTAAAGAGAAAACAGCAGCGTGTTCTTTAATCACAAAACAGCCTTGGAGGCCTCTCACCCATCCGACGATTGCTTTAGGCTCTGCTGACCCAGGACGTCTCTCCGCTCGATTTTGACTGGGGATACTAGCGGCCGGATCCGTTGTCTGATTTTATGCAGCTTGTCCAGCTCACCGCCTGCTCTCCGTACCCGATCAACTCGCGGTGACTCCTCACTCGAGGTCTTCGGTTCCTCCGGTCTGCAGCAATTCCTGGATTCTGGCAAGTCTCCTTCTCCTCAGGTTGAGTGACCCAATAAGGACTGACAGGTCTCACTCAGGCTCTGGCCTAGGCCCTCTAGCGATCTCTTCAGTGCGTCTGCTTTCTCTCGTTCCCTGGCGCGCTCTGGCGCGTTCTCCACGAGGTGGAGGATGTAAGTGTCCAGTCCCCACCCACTTCCTGTCTCCTTGCAAAGCATGCCGGGAAATGTAGTCCCAATGTCCAGTGTCTCTAATCGCGACTGTCTCCATCTTGTGGCCAAAAATAGGTAATGCCACAGCAAGATTTTAACACAGCGCTACGATAGTTTAATGAATTTTTTAAGCAAAATATGTATGAGAGAAAAAAGATGAAATAAGCTTTGCGATTTGACTGTTTTAGAAACAACAAACGGACACAAATCAAGGAAAACATCTGCAGACACTCCCAGAGTCGCACACAATCGAATACTCCAAGATTCACAGTCAAATATGGATACACACATGCAAATACTGTTATGATTACACGAACACTCACAAATTAACATATATGCAAAGCAGTATACAGTGAATACTGGTAGCAAGAAGCAGAAAGAGGATAGAGATGAAATAGCTTACTGCCTTCTCCTCCTACCCCCTTCTTCACCACACCCAGTATGGAGAACTCTGTCAAACTCTATCAGTCAGAATGGGCATGGATTACATTACGTTACGGTCATAAACCTCCTCTACTCCCAGCCTATACTACATATATAATCAGTCACCACAGCATGTTATGAACACAGAGCCAAAATTGGTAAAGTGTCCTGCCCGAGATTGTTCCCCAGAGATGTCAACCAGAGTCGAATATAGAGACCAACCAGTTCAGCATCCTAGGAGCCAAAGAAAAACATACAGGGTTATTCAGAGAAAGGTGAAACTCTGGAGAACTTTTAAAGAAGCGAAAATTCTAGGTCAAAATAGCCGATTTGGAAAGTGAGATAAATGGGAGAATTTTTCTGGTTTGGCTATTTTGACCTGAATTTTCACTTCTCCAAAAGTTCTTCATATTTTCACCTTTTAGTGAATAGACCCTATACTTTTTTGATATCAGTTGGCTACGGTGCAATCCTATGTGTGACTGCTAGGAGGGTGCACCCGCCCATTTGCATCCTCCTGGATCCCCCACTGTCATATATACACAGGTTTGATGCATACCTTGTCCCATTTTTCTTAAATAATAATCTTTAACTGAATTGCATTGTGTGCAGAGCCTTGAATTGCCTCATCTCTCATTAGAGCATAGCCTAGTATTGTCTCATTTCACTGTTTTATTTAAGTACTTTATATGTGTCACACTGCTTTAATCAGAGCTCTGTGAGATAAATATTGCATCTTGCAGTATTTTTTATTATAGACATGATAGTTACCAATGTTCCAGAGCAAATTCCTCCAGGCTTAGAGATGCCATTTTCAATCAAAGTCAAAGTAGAAACCGAACATATATAAATTTAATAGGAGCCTGTTACCTGCATTTTTACTGTGAAACAGAATTCTGCATTTGAAAAGTCACTTTGCTTAAAGAAACAGCACAGACTGGAAGGGACTCGTTTTACATATTGCGTAGAAATAATATATGCTAGATAATTAGAAAGTTAAAATTTAAAAAATTACCTTTAACCCCTTCGCTGCTGAGCCATTTCAACCCTGTCTGCTGAGCTAATATTGACTGTGTTGTGCTCATCAGGTGATTTGAACTCATGTTTTATTACAAGAACTACAGGGCTATTCAGAGAGAGGTGAAAACCATGTTGAATTGCCAGGAGAATGAACAACCTAGACCAAATAGCCAATTTGGAAAGTGAGATAAATGGGAGACTTTTTCTGGTTTGATTATTTTGACCTAGAATTTTTAATTCTCCAGTCATTCTCCTGCTTTTCACCTCTCACTGAATAGCCCTGCTAGACAAATTATATATCCTTATTTTCTGCAGACTCGACAGATTCAAAATATATCATTATTATGTACATATGTCATGCCCCATCACAATGCTATAATAAAAAATGCAAAATAAATGTAAATTTCAATTCAGAGTTCAATCATTTGCAGCACGTAAAATTATTATTTTTTTTCACATTTTATTATCCATACCTTTGATATATTCCATGGGTACTCTTGATAAAAAAATAAATAAAACTGAGAACCTGTTCCTGCATTTTTCTGAGAAGATATGCAATTTTAACTAAATCTGAAAAAAGAGAAAAAGGTTTCACTTGTATTTTCGTGCATTTAGTTTTATGATTAATATGACTATGAATAAAACTCTGAGCATGCAAACAGCGTGGGAAATGAGAAAGTGAGTAATGGCAAAAGTATTGCTAATTTTATATGTGACAAATGGACAATGCCATTTATTTGGAACAAAAAATAAGTACATCATTATTTTATGTTTGTTTCTGTTTTGGTTTTTTACATTTTACATGGTTATGTTTGGTATCATTAGAAAGGCCAGACTCTGCCCTGTCCATTGACACTAGGGATGAGCCGAACACCCCTGAGTTTGGTTCGCATTCGAACTTTTCAGAAGTTCGAATTCGAACTCGAACTCAATACAAGTCAATGGGACTCAAAGTTCGATTTTTAGAGTGCCCTCCAAGAGGGCATATATGCTAGATATTTGCCATAAAAGGTGTATGGGGGTCCGGGTAGTGCCCTGGGGGACAGGAAACAAGGACAAAAAGTTTCAAAAAATACTTTTTTAAAGGGACAGTGAGTTTTTCATGAAATAAGGGTTAAAAATAAAAACGAAAAATTCCTTCAAATATCATGCCTAGGAGGTCCCCATAACCTGCCCGTGAAGTGGCAGATTTCTAGGATATATAGAAACATTTAAAAACAATGTCCGGGTCCGGGTAGTGCCCTGGGGGACAGGAAACAAGGACAAAAAGTTTTAAAAAAAGACGTTTTTAACCCCGTCACTGCTGATGACGTGTGGGCTCAGTTACTCCTGCTGTATGCTGAGGAGGACGTGTCCCACACGTCATCAGCTTTGCGGGACCCCCGGCGGAGATACTCACCTCTCTGTCCGGGGTCCCGCGGCGTTCTGACTTCAGCGTCCTCAGACACTGAAGTCAAGCTCCTCCCGACGTAAATGACGTCATCGCGCCATGCACGATGATGTAATTTCCAGGCGACCCCCCGGCAATGTCGGCAGATCGCCTGGAAGAGAGGGGGGATCCGTTCAGATCCCTCTCCCTCCCAATCGGGAGGTCCCACAAAAAAAAGCCAGGCACCGCTTAAAAGGAGAGAGTCTCCCCTTTTAAGCAGTGCCTGACTTTAACCCCTTAGGCACCGAAGTGCGGCCTAGCTCTGGTGGGGGCCGCCATCTTGGATGGCAGCTCCACCCCCGGGTCCCCCTTCACTGCCTGACATCCTCACGCATAGCATGATGACGTCAGATAGCCGGGGAACCCCTAGCTGCCCGGAATCCCCTGGTGGAGATAGGGGGTTCATTTGAGGGTTCACAGAGATGCTGTGAGGTTGTGTATAGAGATGCTGTGAGGTTGTGTATAGAGATGCTGTGAGGTTATGTATAGAGATGCTGATGGGGTTGTGTATAGAGATGCTGTGAGGTTGCGTATAGAGATGCTGTGAGGTTGCGTATAGAGATGCTGTGAGGTTGTGTATAGAGATGCTGTGAGGCTGTGTATAGATATGCTGTGAGGCTGTGTTTAGAGATGCTGAAGGGGTTGTGTATAGAGATGCTGTTTGTGTATAGAGATGCTGATGGGGTTGTGTATAAAGATGTTATTAAAACGTCAATGAAAGTGCATAGAGTAAAGTCCAGGTCTTAAAGTCAAATGTGCAAAAAGTGCTCAAATGTATAGTAAGAATATACTCAAAAAATGATGATGAAGAATGGTGTGCTGATCTTCTTTTAAGTGCTGGTGTTAAATCCTTTTATCCGTCAGTATTCCTCAAAGAAAGCACATCACAGGAAAAAATGATAGTGCAGACAGTCAGGGTAGAATTGCTCAAATTGTAATCAAGGTCTAAACCACTCACATTTGTGGGAGCCCACAAGGTCCCAGCTCAAGGAGAAACAGCCTGCAGCCAAATATAGGGTGGCACTTCCCTTCTTTCTGTCCGTAATGGAGACTAGATAAAATGAAGAGAATCGGGAGACGGCACTCCCATAGCGTAATACTGCGTGTGTATGGAGATGTAAAGAAGGAAAAGTAAAACACACTCACCGATTCTGGAGCCTCGTAATGTCAGGCTCAATGTATGTAGCCCTGGGTCCTCTTAAGGGTGGGAACCCAAACCTCTTTGTATCCCAATACAAAACCACTACCCGCCACATGCAGTCGAGGAACGACTTTCGAAGAAGGCAAAGATCACCTTTCAAGTCAGGAGATGACACCCCATTGACTCCACGGAGACCAAACATAGAATCAGCTCGTTCAACGAATCCAACTTGGAGAGATCCAGCCGGATACCAGCCCTCCAATTCTAGACACCCTGGACCAAGACGAGGCCCCTTCGATAATGCAAGAAACTTTAGACCTAGACCCCAACAAGGGCCCAGACCATTCTATCATAGGAACCACCATCCTTCTTATGGATATACTACAGTCCCATATAGGAAGCCCCAGTATAATGGAAGCAAAAACACAAGAAGGGGAGACCATGCATCCCAGTATGGAAATCAGGATATTTATTCCTATAATCGGTTCCAACCCTTAGCTCAGGACAACAAAAAAGAGGAGGTTTTTCAGTCATCCAATTATCGACCACAAAGGAAAAACCTCTCCTTAAAAAGAGGGTGGTCACCAGGGGCGGAAGACTTCTTGGAAGAAGAGGATGCAGAGCTGGAAGACGGAGAACTAAACGGAAGGAGAAAGTATGGCCGAATGGAGGGATATATAACCTAACTAACAAAGTCCTCTCCACTCATCAGAGCCATATCCTACAAAAGGGCATGAAGTTTGCCCCCACGAAAATTAGATAAATTTAGTATGTTCATTGATTTACAGAAGTTCAAAAAGAACTTATGTTTGAAAAAATATTTTTTAAAGAATCCGATCGAAAGGAATGAGACTATTCATCTATATACACATACCAATCTGAAGGAGAAATCCACCTTTTTCCCAAAGTCTATGATCTCCTCAGAAATTACTACTTTTGAGCAGATGGTCCTATCAGATTTGGAAAAAATGGAACATAAGAAAAGCAGAGACAATTTGACACACCAAGAACGAAAAGCATTACGTGAACTTATGCAGGACGACGATATTGTAATCAAGCCTGCAGACAAGGGTGGAGGAATAGTCATTATGACGGCTGATTACTACAAGAATGAAGCCATGCGCATCTTGGGGGATGTAACCACCTACAGACATCTAAAGAAAGATCCTTCAATGGACTTCAAACATATATTCCATGAATATTTGGATCAGGGCCGTTTACTTGGTATTTTGAATAATAATGAGCTTAAGTATCTAAAAATTGACCACCCCAAAATTCCTATCTTCTACTTTTTGCCTAAGATACACAAGAATTTGGAGAATCCACCAGGCAGGCCAATCATCTCTGGTATAGGATCCATCTCCAGTAGGCTCTCAGAATACCTTGACAAACAGTTACAACCCTATGTCACAACCACTGAGACCTACTTGAAGGATACCATTGAGATGATTAATATTCTGACAGACGCGGATTGGAAAGATGGCGACATACTAGTCACTAGCGATGTTCAGTCACTCTACACCATCATCCCACATAATAGAGGGATAGAAGCTGCCCAATTTTTTCTAGAGAAAGACAATAAGCTTCTGCCTGAACAAGTGGACTTCATTCTCAAAGGCATACACCTGATACTCGAACATAACTACTTTTGGTTTTTGGAAGAGTTTTATCTGCAAATATCTGGTACAGCGATGGGGACAAGATTTGCCCCTAGTTTTGCAAATCTTTTTATGGCCTACTGGGAAAATTCTTTTTTATCCAATTGGAAAACGAATTTAGTTCTTTATCGCCGATACATCGACGATATATTTTTTATATGGAGAGGGGGAGAAGAAGCTCTGCAAATATTTTTGGACTTCTTAGCTACAATGACAGAGGCATTATTTTAACCTCTAATTGGAGCAAAATTGAAGTTACCTTCTTAGATTTGAAAATATTTGTCGAGGATGATACAATCAAGACCAGGACCCATTTTAAAGACGTTGATTGCAACAGTTTTATAGAACGTAGGAGCTGCCACCTACCTCAGTGGCTGAATGCCGTTCCGAAAGGACAGTTTTTACGGATGAAAAGAAATTGTACGAACATCTCGGATTTTGACACTCAGTCAACAAAGTTACGTTCAGATTTTGTTGAGAAAGGATACAGTATACAAACCCTGGAAGACACTGGGCGGAGGTTAGACAAATGGAAAGACTGGATTTATTGAAGAAGAAGAAAAAGAATCCAGCATTGAATCCTATGGAGAGTATACCATTCATATTTTCATACAATCCCCTTAACAAAGAAATTAGAAGGAGCATCAAGAAACATTGGCCGATCTTACAAAAAGACCCCATATTGGGCGGTATTCTTCCAGCTATACCACGTATTATATGCAGGGGGTGAAAAATCTAAAGATGGAACTTACGCATAAAGTGGGAAATAAGAAAACGATCAACCACTTTGGGATACAAGCGGGTTTCCACCAATGTGGGAATTGCTTAAATTGCAGAAACACCAAAAGCAGAAAACAAATAATATCAGAAATTGAGAAGAATGGCAAGACAACTAAACTCAAAGGAATAATGACATGTTTCTCTAAAAACGTTATATATGTTCTGACTTGCCCCTGTGGACTCAAATATGTCACGGACCGCGTTGGTATCGCGGGCCGCGCTGGATCTAGGGGGCGCCTGGCAGCGACTTCCTCGCTGCTCGCTGGCCAGGCGCCGAGTGATAACGCAGCCGGATGCGCTCACGTGGGGAGCCAGGGGGCGGGGACTGGCGTGATGACGCGGACCCGCCGAGTTTAAAACCCAGTTTCACTATTCACCGGTGCCCTGACGTGGTAGTTACTTCCCGCAGAGCTCTTGTATATTTTGTAATTACTACTATTCTGTGTATGACCCTTGGCATTGGCAAACGAACCACTCTGTGTATGACCCTTGGCATTGGCAAACGAACCATTCTGTGTGTGACCCCTGGCATTGGCAAACGAACCACTCTGTGTATGACCCTTGGCATTGGCAAACGAACCACTCTGTGTGTGACCCCTGGCATTGGCAAACGAACCACTCTGTGTATGACCCTTGGCATTGGCAAACGAACCATTCTGTGTATGACCCCTGGCATTGGCAACGAACCACTCTCTGTGTATGACCCCTGGCATTGGCAAACGAACCATTCTGTGTGTGACCCCTGGCATTGGCATTAACTCTTCTAATTCTGGTATTGAGGTCAGTCTGTGTGGCACCCTAAGCACACATCAGACTACCTCTTGTCTGGTTAGGATCTTGGGAAGAGCTAATTATTCTAAGGTCTTGTGTATCGTTCTATCGTCATTCTTTGTGGTTACACTATCCTGTCGTATTCTGTGTCTGTCTAGTCGTGCCGACCAACCTAAGGATCGGAAGGGTAGAGAGTGTCCTGCGTATAGGGACCACTAGTCAGATAGCAGAGGGATCCGTGACATTACGTCAGGGCCAATGGATCCCGCAGACCTCTCTAATCAGTTGACACGTATTGCAGCCAGACAAGAAGAGCAGGACCATAGGATGGACCAGATTGCTCTTGCCCTGCAAACCCTGTTAAACCGATCCAGTTCTGGAACTGCAAGCCCTCCAGACCCAGTAGTGTCTAGGATCAGTCCGGCCTCTCCCGAGGGATGTAGGCTCAGTATGAAAGCACCCGTACGCTATGATGGAACACCAAATTTATGCCGGGGCTTTCTGACCCAACTGGAAATTTTGTTCGAGAACAACCCCGGATCATGTATGTCAGATAAAGCTAAGGTGGGCTATCTAATTAGTCATTTAACGGAGAAGGCTTTATTGTGGGCTACTCCCTTGTGGGAGAACAAGAAACCCATCATATACGATTATGAGGGTTTTACCTCGAGCTTAAACGCACCTTTGACCCCTCTAGAAGGGCTACTAATGCGGGGAGGTCATTATTTCACATTAAACAAGGTAATAGGAGGGTCTCTGAATACGCAATAGAATTTAAAACCTTGACTTCAGAGGTTCTCTGGCGAACGATGTCCTAACCTTGGCCTTTACTGAAGGTCTGAACGACGCGTTTATGTTCGAGTTGGCTCCTCTAAAATTGCCAGAGACTCTTGATCACTTGATCGACTTCTGTATTGCTATGGATGATCAAATTAGGGAAAGGAGACATCCCAGGGATAGACCTAGAAGGCTCTTGCCTCCTTTACCCTTATCGTCCAGAACTACCGTTGCTTCCGGTAACCAGGAAAACGTTAAAACAGATCTACCTGTTGTTGAGCCTATGCAGATAGGAAAGACTGGTATATCGGAGGCAGAGAGAGCCCACAGAAGGGAAAAGGGACTCTGCTTCTATTGCGCCGGGGCAGACCACTTCCGCCTTCAATGTCCTCAGAGACCTAGGGGGAGCAGGGGTGAGAGTGGCAGATCAAGCCAAAGACCAGCCAATACCCAGGTTATAGGGTCTCTTTATGCCTCTTTCGTAAACAACGAAAAAAAAAAGTCCAGGATCCTGGTACCAATATCATTGACCTGGGACAAGGTTCACATTAAGACTGAGGCCTTCTTGGATTCTGGGGCCTCAGGCAATTTTATGGATAAACAGTTTGCTGCTAAAAGTCTCATACCTCTGGTCCTCAAGGACAGACCTCTTATGGTGGAGGCTATAGATGGAAACCCTCTATCCTGCCCCCATATCACCCACGACACTGTTTCTGTATGCATGAAAACAGGAGTATTGCACCATGAAAACATATGTTTCCAAATCATTGAGTCCCCTTCTTGTCCTGTCGTGCTTGGGTTTCCGTGGTTGGCAGAACACAACCCGGTTATTGATTGGGTCCAAAGAGACATAAAATACTGGAGTCCTCGTTGTCAATCGCACTGTCTGGGGAGGGTCAACGTAATCGCTAGCCTCAACGTTGCCACAGCCCCTCCTTTGTCTACAGAGGTTCCTGAACAATATTTGGGATTTAAAGAGGTCTTCTCTAAGTCCAGGACTGAGGTCCTACCGCCGCACCGCCCGTACGACTGTGCTATAAATTTACTCCCTGGTACTATGCCTCCTAGGGGACATGTATACCCCTTGTCCCAAAAAGAAAATGACGTTATGGAGGAGTATATAAGGGAGAACCTGGAGCGAGGTTTCATCAGACGGTCCTCTTCCCCAGCAGGGGCAGGTTTCTTTTTTGTATCGAAAAAAGAGGGAGACCTGCGGCCTTGTATAGATTATAGAGGTTTGAACAGGATAACCATAAGGAACGCCTATCCCATACCACTTATCACAGAACTGTTCGATCGCCTAAAGGGGGCCAATATTTATACCAAACTTGATTTACGCGGGGCTAAACCTCGTAAGGGTTAAAGAGGGACATGAATGGAAAACGGCTTTTAATACTAGAAGTGGGCATTATGAGTACCTGGTGATGCCTTTTGGCTTATGCAATGCGCCGGCTGTTTTTCAAGACCTCATAAATGATACCTTACGAGAATTCCTGCAAGTATTTGTCATAGTATATCTGGATGACATCCTGATATACTCGCCTGATATCGTAACCCATCATGTCCACGTGAAAAAAGTACTGAAAAAATTGTTGGAGGCTGGATTGTATTGTAAATTAGAGAAATGTTTATTTGACATAAGGACAGTAATTTCCTTGGCTATACTATAATACTTGATTCTAGTAACACCTAAAGAAATACCTAAGCAATATCCTAGACTACAGCAATCTAGATGGCCTCTACCCCAGGGACTTAAAGCCATCCAGAGGTTTCTAGGATTCACTAATTATTATAGGAGATTCATTAAAGATTTTTCGGTTTTGGTATCTCCCCTCACGGCCATGACTAGGAAAGGGGTGGGGAATCAGAAATGGACACCCCAAGCCAGTCAAGCCTTTGAAGCACTCAAACAAGCGTTTACTACGGCCCGGTACTCAGACATCCGGATCCGACTCTGCCATTCCAAGTGGAAGTTGACGCCTCCGAAATAGGTCTTGGTGCAGTCTTGTCCCAGAGGGAAGCACCCGACAAACCCTTGCATCCATGCGGCTTCTATTCCCGAAAACTCTCCCCGGCAGAGAGGAACTATGACATAGGAAACAGAGAGTTGTTAGCAGTCATATCAGCCTTGGCAGAATGGAGATACCTACTGGAAGGGTCTAGTGACCCCATCCTTATCATAACCGATCATAAAAACCTCACATACATTGGAGATGCTAAACGGTTAAATTCCCGACAAGCGAGATGGTCGTTGTTTCTTTCAAGCTTTAATTACGTACTGACCTATAGACCCGGGTCCAGAAACGTTAAAGCAGATGCTTTATCTAGACAGCATGAGTCCTACGAATTTAACATCCAAGATCAGCATCCCATTGTACCCCAAGAAAGGATTATAGCCTCTACCACGATTAATGTCTCGTCT
Organism: Leptobrachium leishanense; assembly: GCA_009667805.1. Taxonomy (NCBI): domain Eukaryota; kingdom Metazoa; phylum Chordata; class Amphibia; order Anura; family Megophryidae; genus Leptobrachium; species Leptobrachium leishanense. The sequence continues at coordinate 257,015,070 of CM019067.1, forward strand.
CCTTTGTTGAAAAGGTTGCAAACCGTGCAGGGCACGGCCCCTGAAGGGAAACCTCCCGCGAAACTCTTTGTACCTGAATGTGAAAGAGAAGAAATATTAAACCTTTATCATGATAATAAAACGTCCGGGCATATGGGAATCACCAAAACGGTGTCCAGCATCAATAAAATCTTTTGGTGGCCCACGTTGCGCCGAGATGTTAAAGATTACATAGCCGTGTGCGAGGTTTGCACAAGACATAAAGATCCCAAAACAGCACCCATTGGTTTGCTCCAACCTCTGCCTATCCCAGAACGACCATGGTCGCACTTAGCTATGGACTTCATAGTGGAGTTACCCGATTCTAGAGGGAACACAGTTATACTTACGATCATCGATCGGTTCTCCAAGATGGGTCACTATGTTCCTCTTCGTAAACTACCGTCGGCAGCCGAACTGGTGCCCATATTCATTAACCACGTGGTCCGCATACATGGTATTCCTCTTGGGATTGTCTCCGATAGGGGCACCCAATTTGTCTCCAGATTTTGGAAAGGGTTTTGTAAGAATGTGGGGATAGACTTGTCTTTCTCTTCGGCCTATCACCCCCAGACCAACGGAGCAGCAGAACGTGCAAATCAAAATGTAGAAAAGTATCTCAGGTGCTTTATCTCAGAACAGCAAGATAACTGGTCAGACCTGCTACCATGGGCTGAGTATGCTTTGAACAGCGCGGTGAGCGAATCCACAGGACATTCCCCTTTCTTCACCGTGTATGGTTTCGATCCTCCTATGTTACCGACTACGTTTTCGGATACCACGATACCTGCTTTGGATGAACATTTGGCGTCCTTGAAGGACACTTGGGGAAAGTCAAGGAGGCACTCAAGAAAAGTAGTGCCATCCAGAAAACCAAGGCTGACAGACACAGGAGGCAGGCACCCGTGTATCAGGTTGGGGACAGGGTATGGCTTTCCTCGCGCAATATCAAGCTCCTGGTGCCTTCCATGAAGTTGGCACCTAGATTCATAGGCCCCTACAAGGTTTTGCGACGACTCAACCCCGTCTCCTATGCGTTGGCATTGCCTCCCCATATCCGGATACACAACGTGTTCCACGTGAGCCTCTTAAAACCTCTCTTGTGTAATCGGTACACCAGGGCCCGTATCCCACCTCCTCCTATCTCAGTGGAGGGTGAGGAGGAGTTTGAAGTCCAGGCCATTTTGGATGCCAGGGTATCTAGGGGCACTTTGTAGTATTTGGTCGACTGGGTGGGCTACGGGCCGGAGGATCGTTCTTGGCTCCCGGCTGCTGAGGTCCATGCGCCTCGGTTGGTGAAGGCCTTCTACGCGGCCCATCCTCGTGCTCCTGGGGGGCGTCCAGTGGCCGCCCGTGGAGGGGGGGTTCTGTCACGGACCGCGTTGGTATCGCGGGCCGCGCTGGATCTAGGGGGCGCCTGGCAGCGACTTCCTCGCTGCTCGCTGGCCAGGCGCCGAGTGATAACGCAGCCGGATGCGCTCACGTGGGGCGCCAGGGGGCGGGGACTGGCGTGATGACGCGGACCCGCCGAGTTTAAAACCCAGTTTCACTATTCACCGGTGCCCTGACGTGGTAGTTACTTCCCGCAGAGCTCTTGTATATTTTGTAATTACTACTATTCTGTGTATGACCCTTGGCATTGGCAAACGAACCACTCTGTGTATGACCCTTGGCATTGGCAAACGAACCATTCTGTGTGTGACCCCTGGCATTGGCAAACGAACCACTCTGTGTATGACCCTTGGCATTGGCAAACGAACCATTCTGTGTGTGACCCCTGGCATTGGCAAACGAACCACTCTGTGTATGACCCTTGGCATTGGCAAACGAACCATTCTGTGTATGACCCCTGGCATTGGCAAACGAACCACTCTGTGTATGACCCTTGGCATTGGCAAACGAACCATTCTGTGTGTGACCCCTGGCATTGGCATTAACTCTTCTAATTCTGGTATTGAGGTCAGTCTGTGTGGCACCCTAAGCACACATCAGACTACCTCTTGTCTGGTTAGGATCTTGGGAAGAGCTAATTATTCTAAGGTCTTGTGTATCGTTCTAGTGTCATTCTTTGTGGTTACACTATCCTGTCGTATTCTGTGTCTGTCTAGTCGTGCCGACCAACCTAAGGATCGGAAGGGTAGAGAGTGTCCTGCGTATAGGGACCACTAGTCAGATAGCAGAGGGATCCGTGACAAAATATGTGGGACGCACCACACGACCTCTTAATATACGTATACAAGAGCACATAAGAAACATAAAAAAAGGGTTTGACAAACATAGCGTATCACTACATTTCAAATTAAAACATGGTCAGAATCCAGAGGGGCTCCGATTTATGGCAGTTCCAAAATTAGAACCTTTTTGGAGAGGAGGAAGTCTGGAAACACGACTAGGAAAAGAAGAAATGAGGTGGATCTTTTTAATGAATACACTTCAGCCTCACGGACTTAACGCTGACTTTGAGTTGTGCCATTTCCTTAATGATTAGTTTCCTCCACTTTTAGCTCACTCAACCCCCCCCTTTTTTACTATCAGGCTGCTACTTTTTAACGATCGCTCTTAATGGATCATTACCTCCGTTTCTTAACTGACAATCAACTTTTAATAGCTTTTCATCTTAGTCCACGACATACATTATCAATTTCCCTATTTTAATTGGCCGTTTTATTAATTATTATCTTTTATCCTGCTCCCCATAACTGTCTCCTTAATGTCACCCTGATTTATAGTAAGGCCCTACCAGATAAATAGATCACACCCATTCGTCTCTCAGTTATTTTATACAGTTTAACCATTTTATTTAGTTTAATTCTTTAGATCTTAATTTATTGGTTCAGGCATTAATTGACCGATAGGTTGTATGTAGGTTTATACTACATGCTGAAAGGCTCCATTAGGTAAAATTTTCCTTACATCATCTCCCATCCCCTATTGATGAAGCAGAAATGTTGCCTGCTTTTTTCCTATGCGATTCGCATATATCACATTTTCGTTCATTTATCGTTCGGATTTTAATTGATATCATTATATACATGGACGAAAATTGAAACTGAAAGCGGCCGCAAGGCCTTACTGGGTAAATTTCCCATTTCCGCCCGATCTTTTCATTCTTCCATCGTATGTCACATGCTCGTCCATTATTCGTTTCTACCTTTTTTTCGGACTCATAAACATTGCGATCGACCTTCTACTGTATTTTAATCGTATATTTATATCTGTTCATACGAAAATTAAGATCCATGTACTACTATATAATCAGAACCGAAAAGTTGCTATTGGGCAAACCCTTTTGTTTACTTCCGGTTTCTGATGGACGAAAATCGAAACTGAAAGCGATCGCAAGGCACTACTGGGTAAATTTCCCATTTCCGCCCGATCCTTTCTATCGTATGTCACATGCTCGTCCATTATTCGTTTCTAACTTTTTTCGGACTCATCAACATTGCGATTGACCTTCTACCGTATTTTTATCGTATGTTTATATCTGTTCATACGAAAATTAAGATCCATGTACTACTATATAATCAGAACCGAAAAGTTGCTATTAGACAAATCCTTTTGTTTACTTCCGGTTTCTGATCGTTAAACATATGAACGAATATTGCTCGATCTCCCTATTTCTTATATTTTGTGTAAACCAAATCTCTGCCTATTAGTTGTTTCTAACATTTTTCGGATTAATACCGATTTTAAGTATTGACAGCTATTACGATCGGCCAGTTGTCGTATTATTTTCGTCGCCATTTCGTATTTGCCGCAAAGCATTTCTGGGTAAATCCGAACGATCGGAAGTCAACTGACCGGAAGTAGGAAGTGAACACCCTGCCAGCGTGGCCGGAAGTAACATTACTCTGATGCACTATAAAAGAGGACACCTTTACCTTGCATTTTATATAGATTTTTTTATGGACATTTACTTTTATACCGACTGAGGAAGGCTTTTTTAAGCCGAAACGCGTCTCGGTAGACCCTTGTCCTGGATTTTATTTATTTATTTACTACCAATAAATATATTGTTTACTACTCTACATTCGCTACTTTTCTCCGACCTTTTTTCTCCCTGGAAATTTGGATCCAGCACCGCTGAGACAAAGAGGTTTGGGTTCCCACCCTTAAGAGGACCCAGGGCTACATATATTGAGCCTGACATTACGAGGCTCCAGAATCGGTGAGTGTTTTACTTTTCCTTCTTTACATCTCCATACACACGCAGTATTACGCTATGGGAGTGCCGTCTCCCGATTCTCTTCATTTTATCTAGTCTCCATTATGGACAGAAAGAAGGGAAGTGCCACCCTATATTTGGCTGCAGGCTGTTTCTCCTTGAGCTGGGACCTTGTGGGCTTCCACAAATGTGAGTGGTTTAGACCTTGATTACAATTTGAGCAATTCTACCCTGACTGTCTGCACTATCATTTTTTCCTGTGATGTGCTTTCTTTGAGGAATACTGACGGATAAAAGGATTTAACACCAGCACTTAAAAGAAGATCAGCACACCATTCTTCATCATCATTTTTTGAGTATATTCTTACTATACATTTGAGCACTTTTTGCACATTTGACTTTAAGACCTGGACTTTACTCTATGCACTTTCATTGACGTTTTAATAACATTTTTTATGCTTTTTGTTTTTACGTTTTATGTATTTTACACTGCCCTTTATGGATTTTATACATCCACTGATTTATTAACCTATTAATTGCACTAGATGCGCCGTATGGTTTTCCGCTTTTTATTGTGTATAAAGATGCTGTGTATAGAGATGCTGATGGGGTTGTGTATAGAGATTAGGGATGTGCGTTTCGGGTTTCGGAATTTTCACGAAATTTCCCGATTCGTGTTTTCGGATCCGGCCGATTTTCCGAAAATTTTTAGATCCGAAAATGGCAGATCCGAAAAGTTTTCCGAGCCGAAACGAAATATTTTTGGAATTTTCGAATGTACTTGAAATGTGTCAAATCGAAATTTATTGCTTTGAAACAAGGAGAACAGACGTTCCGAAAAAACGAAAATTTCCGAACATACGAAAAGTCGATACAAAAAATGAGCTAAGTGACACGAAAATACAAAAAATGGTCGATATTCCGAAACCATTTACAATTCCGAAAAACGAAAATTTCCGAAAATACGAAAAGTCGATACAAAAACGAGCTAAGTGACACGAAAATACGAAAAATGGTCGAAATTCGGAAAAAAAATGTACACGAAAAACGAGTCGAGCCGAACCGAATCGAAACAGAAATCGGTCGAAACGAGCCGAATCGAAAAGTTTAAAATTCCGAAAAATCGAATCGAATCGAACCGAAAAAAAAATCGGTGCACAAGCCTAATAGAGATGCTGTGTGGCTTTGTATAGAGATGCTGTGTTTAGAGATGCTGATGGGGTTGTGTATAAAGATGCTGTGAGGTTGTGTATAGAGATGCTGTGTATAGAGATGCTGAAGGGGTTGTGTATAGAGATGCTGTTTGTGTATCGAGATGCTGATGGGGCTGTATATAGAGATGCTGTGAGGTTGTGTATAGCGATGCTGTGTATAGAGATGCTGATGGGGTTGTGTATAGAGATGCTGTTTGTGTATAGAGATGCTGATGGGGTTGTGTATAGAGATGCTGTGTGGCTGTGTATAGAGATGCTGTGAGGTTGTGTATAGAGATGCTGATGGTGCTGTGTATAGAGATGCCTTGTGGCGCCGAAGTGGGGCCTAGCTCCAGTGGGGGCCACCATCTTGGATGGCGGCTCCACCCCCGGGTCCCCCCTCACTGCCTGACTTCCTCACGCATAGCGTGATGACGTCAGATAGCCGGGGAACCCCTAGCTGCCCAGAATCCCCTGGTGAAGATAGGGGGTTCATTTGAACCCCGATATCTCCAGGCAGCTAGGGGGTCATGGAGGGTGTCAATTGAAAGGCCTGAGCATGGCCTTTTGAATGATACCCAACATGACCAGGTATAAAGTAAAAAAAATAAAAACCTGTATTTTTTTTTGTGTGTTATTTTTATTAATGCAGCAATATTGTTCACATTTCAATTATAATGTGAACAATGATGCTGCACTAATGATTTTTTTCTATGGGGTGCGTTTGCTATAAATCACGTAATTCCCCCCACAAAATGTAACAAGTCCCCATTTCAAATTTTTGTACAAGCGCATCCCGTAGAAAACATAACCGCAAACGCTCATGTGCTAAAATGTGAAAAAAAAAGACTTTACACACTGCAGATGATTAAAAATTCAATTTGTATTGCATTTTTGTCATAATATACAGCCAGGACATGACGTATACATATAAAAATGATATATTATGAATCTGCGGAGTCTGCCGGAAAGAACGATATCTAATATGTCTGGGTCATTTAATAAAATGTGGCTTCAAATCGCGTTTAAACATGATGAGCGAAAGCGGTAAAAATGAGCTCAGCACACGGCAGTGAAATGCAGCATATTAGAGGAAGATTTAGTAGAGAAATTAACACTTCTCAGAAGCATACACCACACCCTCAGTATAGTCTACATACATACAATGTATCAAATTCATTAGACCAGACTAAAAACACCTGCTGTTTACCGTTTGAGAACACAGGTCATTTAGAGGTGAGAATCTTTGCACACACACATTAGTTTTTAATTCAATATCTAATAAACCGTTGCTTATAATATTCTGCAGTAAAGAGTCTCTTTATTTCTAGATTTTTTAGTATTTTTTAAGCATTTTTTATACTTTTTTCAAAAAAACTCTTTTTTGCGAACTTGAACCGAACACGCCAAAAAGTTCGAAGATCGCGAAGTTGCGAACGGCCAAAGTTCGAATCGAACTCCGAACTGATCGAACCGAACAGCTCATCCCTAATTGACACCTAACTTGACTTTCTGGGGTGTAAAGAATGGAAATACTGGGGTCATGGCCTTTCCAATGATATCTTACTGACCCTCTACCTATTTCGATTAAGGAGAAATGGAAGGCCAAAGGACCCCGGTAATTTCTAATGGGAAGCTGCAGGTTTTACGTATTGTATATACATTAAATGTGGTCACTGCACCCTTGAATTTTTCTTGTAACGCTTGCATTTTGTTTGCGTATTTGTTAATGTTTTTTCTCCCTATGCACGTACAAAGCATTAAAAATAACTACTAGATCCAGCCTGCAGTGTCTGTAATATTGTGTGGAAGCAGGAACAAATGCATATTGTTATGGCAATGTTAGAATATTATGGCAATAGTTTAATGTTTTCCTCCATCAAAATATATATGTTTTTACTTTGGTAGTGGGGGCAGGTTAGGGGTGAAAAGGATTGTAAGATGCTTTACATAAACAGTTTTTCTCCCAGAAGGCATTTAACATATTGAGACTGACATGCTTGGTTAGCTATCAATGTATCTGCATTTTGCCTTGTGGCATCATTCTCCATTAAAATGAAAGAGAGCAGAACAATATTTAAATTGCTATTTTAGGGTAAACACTACACTTAATATAATCATATCATGCATTTCAGCATTGGCATTTCCTTTCTAAAATGTCTTATGTCTGCAAAATGAATTCCCTAAATGTATCAAATGCCATTGTGTACTAATAGAGAGAAGTTGTTAAATCAGGATCTAAATTAAGCCAACTATAATGCCAATAAATCTAAATAGATTTATTTTTATGTTATTACAGGCACAGAAACAATGTAAACTCGTGGTTGAACGTCAGCTTCCAGAAATGGGTTTTAACAAACTAACGTGCTGACTGTAATGACACGTGAAGACCTCACGGTGAACCTTTGTGACATCACCAGAGGTGCATGGGTGCGTGAGCAGGGAATTCATCACTGGCTGTCTTGAGGTCAACTGCGGCCCTCAAACTAAAGAGAGATACCCTGAATAAAACAACTGGAGTGTAGACAAACAGGTGCTATTGAAGTGGAAATAGGCTGGAAGATGGCCGCCATTATAAGCCAGGCGGCCATCTTGTTCAGAATATTGGTTCACTTGATAATAACTAGGCAAGTTTTTAGCTGAAACTAGAATGACATATACGTAGAAATTTAGGAATGTGTTAGATTAGCAGAAAAAGTAATTAGAATTTGAGAAAGGTCTAGGCTGTCCCTGGCACGGAAGGATAGAAAGAGGAGTAGACACGCCAAGGTCGTTGAGGCCCGCTGAGAGACAAAGGAGTATAGAGATCAGACCAGGTGTTAGCTGTAACAAGTGATTGTAGGCGCTAGGGAGGAGGGCGCAGCCCGGAATAGGAAAAACAACTAATTATGATTCACTGAAACTAATATAAAGTTTGCCAATTTTACAGCCAATTTAATGGAATGTTTTTGTATTAGCCAAAGGGAGGTATTAACCCACGTGGGGTGGGAGAGTGTCATCGGGAGGTGGGCTAATTGGGATGTACCTAATTATGTATTTGGGGTATAAGATTTCATGTCACTGTGTAATCGAGGCTCATTCTTTGCGATTGAATCCTGTTTGAGCATCTGTTGTGATAGCACAATAAAGTTTGCCTTTCCTGAAGAGACTCGTGTTCAGACAATCCTTGCTCGTGTCCGGTCCGGCCTCGTCCCGAGTGAACCTAGCAGATTCCGGTTACACTATTTCTATAGGAATTACATATGCACTTGAGAAAAAGCTGCCAAATACAAGGACCCAAACGTAAGAAAATACAAGAACAGTTTTAACACTCTTTTACCCTATATGCAGGCTTATTCAAGGTGTTAAATATCAAAAGATAAATAGTGGCTTTGCAGTTACTGTTTCTGTCTTTTAAAAGCACACTCTATGCATTGTGACAACTCAATGCAATTTGATTGGTCACAGTGCCCTGAGCTTCTTCACTTCCTCTCTCCTCTCCAAGGGGTACTCTTGATTGTCTCATTCAGGCCTCAGAGTGCAGGGGCTTAACTATTCGCAGAAGCTCAGATCAGCAAGCGTTGATCTGAGGTTCAAGGATTAAGGTCTGGTACTTGGAACCAGTTCAGGATCTAGGTCCCCCCAGTGACTCTCAATTTGCTCGTTTTGGAAGCCGTTGGATTGTCTGTACGTTCACACGATCACATTACATGCTGTGGCATACAGTGGGAAAAGTTGCGGTCATCCGATACTAAGCATAACTAGTAGGTGCTTCTTGAGATAAATACAATATATATATATATCATTAATATCACTCCTTAATCCCTCATTAACCCTATCTTAACCACATACCAGTAACCTTATCTAACCTACTTAAAATATAAATACTGTATATAATATATACAAAAGGTATCGCCACATACTGCTATACTCTATGGCCCCTATTACACTCTTCGGGCAAATGCACTCACGCAGCGCAATTTTTTTGCGCACGCAAAAAACTTTAGCGTGCGCAAATTAACGCGGTATTACGATCCAAGCGCATTTTTTCAGCCTTCAACTTTCTTCGAGCGCAAATCCAAAGCGCAAAGCCAGGCGCAAATGACCGTTGCGTGCAGTAATCGGTGGGCAGACTGTTTTTTCACAGGATTCAGCCAATCAGAATTAAGAACCACCATTTGCTAGGTTTCGGTTGTTGCGCCTGTCAAAGTCAATCTGCGTATATATGTGCTGCATCAAAAATAAAAAATTAAACAATTTATTAATTTTATTGTTTGGGTATGTATAGAATGTGTAACTGTACTGTGCTGTATTTTTTTTTGTGCAGGTTCATTTCGTTTCGGCCAGAACGTTCAGATTGTAAATTAACACCAGGTTTTCAAAGACGTTAAAATGATGCGCGCAAACGTCGTGCGTTACATTTTGCGCTAAGACTGTAATACCATGCGCGCATACGCGTACTAACGCATTGGCGCTCACAATGTTAAGTATAGGATGCGCGCATGAACTTGCGTTTGCACTGGGTTTGCAACGTTAACGCGCATCGTTTGCGTAAGCGTCGTCATACGACGTTATGCGCTAATGGTTTTTTCCTCGTGCAAATGCGCATTTGCGTGCACGCAAATGCGCTGCACGAGGACAGTAATAGGGGCCTATATATTTTACAAAATACATACAGTGGCAAGAAAAAATATGTGAACCCTTTGGGATTACGTGGAGTTTTGCATGAATTGGTCATAAAATGTGCTCTGATCTTCATCTAAGTCACAACAATTTGAAAAACACAGTCTGCTTAAAATAATACAACACAAACATTATATGTTTTCATGTTTTTATTGAACAGAATATGTAAACATTCACAGTGCAGGGTGGAAAAAGTATGTGAACCTTTGGACTTAATAACTGGTTGACCCTCCTTTGGCAGCAATAACCTCTACCGGCTGGGTGGAGTAGAGGTAATGTCACCGCTCTGCATGGAGAGAGCCTGTGGAGTCATGGGTTCGATCCCAACAAGCAACCTCTCCAGTAAGTGTCCTTGGGCAAGACACCTAACGGTACATACTCGCCACCCAGGACATACTTGAAAACGAGAGAAATCTCAATGTATCCTTCCTGGTAAAATCCTTTCACAAAAAACAAACAAAAAAAAACAAACGTTTCCTGTAGTTGCAGATCAGACCTGCACAACGATCTGGAGTAATTTTGGACCACTCCTCTTCACAAAACTGTTTCAGTGTAGCAATATTCGTGGGATGTCTGGTGTGAATCGCTCTCTTAAGGTCATGCCACAGCATTTCAATCGGGTTGAGGTCAGGACTCTGACTGGGCCACTCCAGAAGGCGTATTTTGTCTTGAAGCCATTCTTTTGTTGAATTACTTGTATGAATTGGGTCATTGTCCTGTTGCATCACCTATCCTCTGCGGAGCTTCAGTTGGCGGACAGATGGTCTTACGTTTTCCTGCAAAATGTCTTGATAAACTCTGGAATTCATTTTTCCATCAATGACAACAATCCGTCCAGGCCCTGAGGCAGCAAAGCAGCCCCAAACCATGATGCTCCCTCCAACATGTTTTACAGTGGGGATGAGGTTTTGATGTTGGTGTGCTGTGCCTTTTTTTCTCCACACATAGTGTTGTGCGTTTTTTTTCCAAACAACTCAATTTTGGTTTCATCTGTCCACAGAATATTTTGCCAGTAGTGCTGTGGAACATCCAGGTGCTCTTTTGCAAACTTCAAACGTGCTGCAATATTCCTTTTGGACAGCAATGGCTTCCTCAGTGGTGTCCTCCCATGTACTCCATTCCTGTTTAATGTTTTCCTTATTGTAGATGTGTCAAAAAAACTGTTAGCATGTGCCATAGATTTCGGTAAGTCTTTAGCTGACTCTCTAGGATTCTTCTTTACCTCATTAAGCTTTCTGCGCTGTGCTCTTGCAGTCATCTTTACAGGACAACCACGCCTAGGGAGAGTAGCAACAGTGCTGAACTTTCTCCATTTGTAGACAGTCTGTCTTACCGTGGACACATCAACATCAAGGCTTTTGGAGATACTTTTGTAACCCTTTCCAGCTTCATGCAAGTCAACAATTCTTGATCGTAGGTCTTCTAGGGGCTCTTTTCTGCGAGGCATGGTTCACATCAGGCAGTGCTTCTTGAAACCAGTAAACCCAAAACTGGTGTGTGTTTTTAAAGGGCAGGACAGCTTTCAGCAACACATCCAATAATATCACACTGATTGGATTCAAGGTTGGCTTACTCCTGGCTCCAATTAGCTCTTGGAGAAGTCATTAGGCTAGGGGTTCACATACTTTTTCCACCCTGCACTGTGAATGTTTACATGTTATGTTCAATAAACACATGAAAATATATAATATTTGTGTTGTATTATTTTAAGCAGACTGTGTTTTTCAAATTGTTGTGACTTAGATGAAGATCAGAGCACATTTTATGACCAATTCATGCAAAACTCCACGTAATCCCAAAGGGTTCACATACTTTTTCTTGCCAATGTAGAACTTGGCCAACCCTTCCATCTATAAAGTTTAAAAACACGTAACTTTGGTTTCAAAAAGTTAGGGGTTCAGTTACAAGATGTGATCGCATATTACGTAAACCTGCAATAAGCGTCAATGTGTCTCATGGGGTGATCACATCTTGCAACTGAACCCCTATCTTTCCAAAACCAAATTTAGTTATCTTTAACTTCTTTAGGAGTGCTCTGTATTTTTCATTTTGCTGCCCTTTGGTTGTGTGAATGTACATGTATGGCAGTCAAAGTTTCAGAAGAACTAGGACATTTTACATGTAGCATATACACATACAGTATATTCAAAATCACAGGTCTTGACATAAGAGTCTAATCTTTATTGCAAATAAAGCAACGTTTCAGCTTGTTCAAGTCGTTATCAAGACCCATAAAGATGTCTTGATAAGGACTCGAATGATCTGAAACATTGATTGGACTTATGTCGAACCCTGAGTGCCCTTGGTTTGTTGAAACTATACACAGTATACAGATAGGTCCATATACTGTACATATATTTGGAGATAGGCAAGATTTTAGTTTTTTCAGGAATTTACCAAAGAATATTCAAGCTATAGCTATATAATGGATGTGAACTGAAAGTGCACACTCACAGGTTTAATTTGAGGGTAGGTACATCCAAATTGAAGAAAGGGTTTAGGAATCACAGCTATTTAGAGCAGTCACCTCCCCCATTTTTTTAAAGGCCCAAAAGAAATTGAAGAATTGAATCAAACGCTGTTTCATGGCCAGGTGTGGGCTACTCCTTTGTTATTTCTTCATATATTATGCAGGTAAAAGGTCTGGAGTTGATTCTAAGTGTGGTATTTGCATTTGGAATCTATTGCTGTAAACTACATGCGTTAAAAGAAGCTGTCCATGCAAGTGAAACAGGCCATTGTAAGGCTTCAAAAACAAAACAAATCCATCAGAGAGATATCAGCAACATTAAGAGAAGACTTCACAAGAGCAAATATAAAGGGTTCACCACAAGGTGCAAACCATTCATAAGCCTGAAGAATAGAAAAGCCAATTTAGGCTTTTCCAAAAAACATGTAAAAAAAAGTCAGACCAGTTCTGGAAAAGCATTCTTTGGACGGATGAAACTAAGATTAATCTTTACCAGAATGACGGGAAGAAAAAAGTGTGGAGAAGGCTTGGAACAGCTCATGATCCAAAGCACACAACGTCATCTGTAAAACCTGGTGGAGGCAGTGGCACAGGTGTTTATAGATGATGTGACAGAAGACAGAAGAAGCCGGATGAATTCAGCAGTGTTTACAGATATACTGTCAGCCCAGGTTCAGCCAAAGGCAGCAAAGATGATTGGGGGGCGCTTCACAGTACAGATGGACAATTTATTTATTTATTTATAAAGGATTTTACCAGGAAGGATACATTGAGATTTCTCTCGTTTTCGAGTATGTCCTGGGTTCAAGAACAATGATCCAAAACACACTGCAAAAGCAACCCAGGAGTTTTTGAAGGAAAAGAAGTGGAATATTCTGCAATGGCCGAGTCTATCACCTGATCTCAACCCAATTGAGCTGCATTTAACTTACTGAAGGCAAAACTAAAGGAAGAAAGACCCACGACAAAGAACAACTGAAGACAGCTGCAGTTAGAGCCCTGGCAAAGCATCAGAAAGGAGGAAACCAAGTCTTTGGTAATGTCCATGGGTTCCAGACTTCAGGCAGTCATTGCCCGTAAAGGATTCTCAACAAAATATTAAAAATTAACATTTTATTTATGATTATATTCATTTGTCCAAATACATTTGAGTCCCCAAAAATGGGGGGACTGTGTATAAATATGGTTGCAGTTCCTAAAATTTGTACTTGATATTTGTGTTTACCCCCTTGAATTAAAGCTGAAAGTCTGCACTTCAAATTCATGTGGATTGTTTCATTTAAAATTTATTCTGGTGGCATACAGAGCCAGAAGTATAAAAATTGTGCCTGTGTCCAAATATATATGGACCTAACTGTATATAGTGCCCTAAAGGTGTTGTAAGACACCTTAATATTTTTACATTTTATGATGTTTCAAAAATATACTAAACCTGTATAAATATTCTTTTCACATACATGTACACGAAATACCCAAAACACTAACACAAAAAACAATGTTTGACAACATTGCATATTTATTAACTAAAGAAATGGCATATTACATTGACAAAATATAGTGTTCATGAATGATTTGTGTCATAAATCATATTTAGATATTATTATAATTGAATGAATATTAATACCAAAGAGGGAGCACTAGGGGCAGTGTGATGGCTTTTTACCTTGAATTTCCTGTGCAGCTAGCTGGACATCATTAAACTAGCCTAATCTAGAGAGATTACCTCCTATGGTGACTCCCACTAGGAAAAGTGTGTGTGTTGGTAAAAGGGCCCTCTTTTTACCTTGAGCTAGGAAGGCTGAACATGAGAACTCTGCTCAACCCCCAGCCAAAAGCTGGGGGCCTTGTAAGTTTATTGCATCTTGTATTCATTCATTTTTGTATGGTTTAGTATTGTTTTGTTTATTGTGCTTATATTATTGTTTGTTTACTGTGTTTTTGTTATTGTTTTGCTTCCTGTAATGTATATGTGGTTACTGTGATTTTGTTATTGTTTCGTTTCCTGTTCTGTTGTATTTGTTTACTGTGCTTTTGTTATTGTTTTGTTTCCTGTAATGTGTATTTGTTTACCGTATTGTTCTGTTTCCTGTAATGTGTACTATTTTGTTAGTTACTGTAAAATATTTGTTATTGATTGCCAAATAAATTGTAAATTCATATTACACTGTTTGTGTGTGTGTTGTTCTTCCACATATTCGACCATAATACCCAAAATAAACAAAATATATTAATGTTGCAACATAGTGCCTTAATTATTTAATATTAATTCATTATTTTTTTTAAAATGTTACAATTAATGCCCAATGGAACACATAAGTATTCAGATACTTTGCTATGACACTTAAAACTTAGCTCACATGTATGACATTTTTATTAAGCTTTATATACTGTATATACCTATCCCTACTATCCCTAATCAAACCTATGCTACCCTATCCCCTTAACCCTATACTACAGTATCTACTCCGCACTAACGCTATATCTTATTTCAAATATATCAAAACAACTCTAAATAGATAACTGAGAAGGTATTCAGTATATATGAAAACCTACACCAAAAAAGAAAAGGTTAAATCTGCAGCAAAAGCTTACTGAGTTCTCTACGCTTGAAAATGATTGATAATAGTCTGTACACATAAAATGTAAGATTGAAAAAAATCATGATTGGCATTAGTTCATATAATTTTCATATCACGCAAAACCCAGCTGCAAGTGTTTATTGGTTTGAGATAGCTGTAGCATGATTAATTTCACCATGATGACTTCTTGTAAATTATTTTTACTACCTTGGTATGTTCAATTGATCTTGTATTCTAAGCTATTGCAGGCGTCATTGAGCTCAGCTGTACTTTGGACAGAATAGATCTAACATGTTCAAAAGAAACAATGGTGCATGTGACAATACAAACAATCATTGTACTTAATTCTCCAGGATTATTTTCTCGTCTAATGCTTCTCGATATCAACTGAAGCAAAATCAATGCTACATTACAATGTAGCAAAATGCATTCAAAAGAAAGGACACAGTGCTTATGAGATCTCTGTACAGTATTCTTAATGCGGAAAAGGAGCTTTTAAAGGGATATGTGAGATATTTTGTCTTGTGTGCAATGTCGTGAATTTAGTTATAAACAGTATTTTGGTTTTCTTTCATTTACAGTAAATGTGAATTTAAAATGTTAACACAAGAAATCTTTTATTTTCTAAGAATTGTTTAATTGTTTTAGCTCTTAGTGGGTATATGGGATTCCAAGTTCCACATATTTTTGTTCAGGTACATCCCCTGAATACATCAATAACCCATAAGCATGGATTTCTAGCATACCTTTGGAGTTATAAGGTGTGTTCCAATGTTCAAACTGCTTATAGACGAATATTAGCTTAGAGTAACTGCAAAAAAGAGAGTATACCTGTTAGTTATAAGTGATTGGCTGGAAAAAGAGGGAGAGTGAAAGGGGATGCTTGCAGCTGCCAATGACACCAAGCCCTGCAGGAATTGAGGTAAGTATATGGGCCAATAACTGCTCCCACAACCCCAGACCTATAGCCTTTACTTTAATCAAAAACCTCAATCTGTATTAGCTACAACACAAAGTTTTGTATTGCTCTTGTATATATTGAATATATCAATCTAATATTTACAATGTAGGTTGTAAAAACTAGAGATGTGCAATTCGTTTAGTTCCGAATTGAAATTCGGACGAAATTCACCATTTTCGTGTTTCGGGAGCATTTCCGAAAACGGAATATTGACCACCCGAAATTTCATATCAATCCGAAATTTCAGATCGATTCAATTCGATGATTCGTATCATTTGGTGATTCGGATCATTTCGGGTGATTCAGATCAGTTGGATTTTCGCTTTTTTATGAGCTATTTCGCTTTTTATTGCTTATTTAAGAATGGCAAGTAGATTACTACCAATAGAATGAAAGTTTCTTTACTTACTTATTCTTTTAGGATTATTTAGAAATTTTTGGGGTGAAATTTTAGGTTTTCTAACTTTTTTAACCCATAGGTTACAATGCAGCATATGAATCCACACACTGCCGGGTAGTGCCTCTCTGCAGTATAATTAATGCAACATATGAATCCGCACACTGCTGGGAACTTCCCAGCAGTGTGTGGATTCATATGCTGAATTATACTGCAGAGAACCAGGATTATTGCTTTCCCTCGATGCTGAAAAGGCATTCGATCGCTTACATTGGGGATACATACGCCAGACCTTGGGTGCCTTTAAATTCCCGGATTTAGTTATTAAAAGTATAATGGCCTTGTATACCACCCCCTCGGCAAGGGTTTTCAATATGGGTTTTCTATCCCCCCCTTTTTCGATAAAAAACGGCACTCGCCAAGGATGTCCCTTATCCCCTCTTATCATTGTTTTGGCTTTGGAACCACTCGCCTCTCATATCCGGTTAACACCATCTATCTCAGGTTTATCTACTCCTGCCAGGGAACAGAAACTTGCATTGTTTGCAGATGATATTTTGTTATATCTTTCTTCTCTGGAAACTTCGTTACCTTCCCTGTTTGGTTTAGTAGAGCGTTATAGCAGGTTATCATACTATAAAAACAATGAGGGGAAAACTCAGGTGTTACCCTTAAATATTCTAAATAAAACACTAAGTATCGTTCAAAATCAATATTTGTTTGAGTAGCGATTGGATTCAATTAAATATTTGGGGGTGGTTGTGTCGAGACATAAAAGCTCTGCCCTTTGACACAACTACACTCCTTTAATACAGCAACTAGAGAGGCAGATGCAGGCGTGGCGCTCGGTAAACCTATCTTGGATGGGTCGTATTGCATCATTAACAACTTCAATGCGGTGGACGCACTCAGCGCGTCCAACCGCATTGCTACTTGGCTGCGGAGGACGCGCTGAGCGCGTCCTCCCTTTGCAGCCCGCGATCAGCCGGTATTCCGGCTGATCGCTCGGCCCCCCGGTGTGGGCTGACATCATCGATGTCAGCCCAACCTCCGGGACCCCGGCGGGCACGATAGGCATCATCGCGCATGCGCGATGACGTCTATTTCAGGCACCCCCCCGCCATTGCAGAGAAGGTGCCTGAATGGGAGGGGGGGAGGTCCTTCGGACCTCTCCCCCTCCCCATCCGTGCATGCCAGCGGTTAAAGGCAGGCACCGCCTGGAAGGGCACAGCCTGCCCTTCCAAGCGGCGGCTGTCTTTAACCCCTAGGGGGCTGGATCGCGATATGGCGCCAACATGCGCTGTATCGCGGTCCCCTCCCGGAGCTGGCCGACATCTTGGATGTCGGCCAAGTTTCCGGGATATCCCGCTAATGACTGGCGTCATCGCGCAGAGCGCGATGGCGCCAGTTTTCAAATTAACCCCTTGCTGCCACCTATAGTGGAGATAGGGGGTTCCAATGAACCCCCTATCTCCCGATCCGTGACAGCTAGGGGTTAATGTTTACTATCATTGAAACGGCCAGAGCGTGGCCGTTCCAATGATACCAAACATGACCATGTAAACTGTAAAAAATAAAATAAAAATAAAAATAAAAAAAATTATAATAATTAAAAAAAAAATGTTTTTTGGGGTTTTCTTTAGATTTATTAGTGCAAAAATATTGTTCCCATTTCAATTATAATGTGAACAATGATGCTGCACTAACGATTTTTTCTATGGGGGGGCGTTTGCTAAAAAACACGGAATTTCCCCCAAAAAAAAGTAACGATTCCTCATTTCTAATTTTTTTAACAAGTGCACCCCATAGAAAATATAACCGCAAACGATCGCATTTTAAAATGTGAAAAAAAACACTTTAGACATTGTAAATTATTGAAAATTCAAATTTTATTGCATATTTTGTTATAATATACAGACATGACATAACGTATACATATAATAATGACATATTATGAATCTGCACAGTCTGCCGGAAAGAACAATATATAATATGTCTGGGTCATATATTAAAATAAGGCTTCAAAACGCGGTTAAACATGATGAGTGAAACCGGTAAAAATTACCTCAGCACAGAGGTGGGAAAAGGCTCAGCAGCGAAAGGGTTAAAAATAACTATCTTACCACAAATATTATATCTTTTTTTGTAATATCCCTGTGATACTTCCAGCATACCTTGTCTTACGCCTGCAAAGACTACTGTTTGCTCATATTTGGAAATGTAAACCACCCAGGGTATCAGAAAAAACTGTCACATCTCCGACTGCTATGGGAGGACTGGGACTTCCGGATCTAAGGGGATACTACAGAGCTTCAGTGCTGGCCAACTATTGGCTACTTTACACACTTTGGAAATGCCAGTGTGGTTACAACTTGAAAATGCGGTAATAGCACCTTATACTATAATGATCTCATGTGGCATGGATGACCCACTCGTAGGAAAAAGGAGATAATGTTGCCCTCTTCTTATTTATCTATTTCAATTTGGCCACAATGGGGCATACCACTACATAAACCGTTCTCATTGATGAGTTTTGCTACTCTACGATCTATGCGGCATCTTACCGCTGATTTGCACATAACCCCCTGGCTGACCCAAGGTGTGACTCATCTTTAACAGTTGCTCACTCAGTCTACAATAAAATCTTTCCCTGACCTAGTTAAGGAATTTGATACCCCCTTAAATTGTATCTTTACTTATTTGCGTATTAAACATATTATTTTAAGTCAGGATGTAAGAACTATTTCCAATACGGAAGCTACGGCATTCCATAAATTATGCTTGGGAAAAAAGAGCTCTAAGAAACCACTATCATTATGTTATCAACGTTTAGCGATTAAAAATATGACAAAAAACCTTTCCTATATGCTAAACTGGGAAATAGACTTGGATCTCCTTATACCACATGAGGATTGGTTCTATGCTACATCATCGGTGTATAGATATTCTAAAAGCACAGGGGTAAGAGAAGCTCATCTTAAACTGATTTATAGATGGTATCTTACGCCAGCATGTTTAGCACATACTTCTGGTGTCTCAGATAAGTGTTGGCGATGCCACTCGGCCAAAGGATCTCTTTCCCACATGTTTTGGTCATGTACTAAATTAGCTCCATATTGGAGAGCTATTGGCCATTTGATTCATGAATGCATATCTGTGACCATTCCTTTCAGTCCCGAAGTTTACATTTTACATATTATTCCTACTAATATGCCCTCATCTATTAGAGGTTTTATATCAATAATATTAGGAGTGGCTAAATCCGTTTTAGCTAGCCACTGGAAGTCGGCTCTGACACCTACATATTTGAAGTGATAAGTAAAGAAGATAAGAGTTGTAAATATGAAGAAATGTTTGCAAAAGTACACGATTTAATGATTATGTACCAAAATAGGTGGATGGGATGGATGTCCTTTAGGTCCTTGGGCTAGTCTATCTGAATTGAGTAACTATAGACTGAGTTGACGGGAGAGATACTGTGCTGTTGCTATTGTGTTTTTTTTTCTTTTTGTGCCATCAGTTTCTGTGTCTTTTTGTTTTGTCGCTTGTTGTTATGTTATAAAAATGTACTATTGGTGTGAACTCAGGATCATAGGATAACGAAAAGATTTGTGAAAATTCAAGGCATTTGTGAAAATTTAAGTTACATGAGATCTTAAAACATTTGTTTATCTTACTAATTGTATTATGTACAACAATAAATAAATATAAATTTTCAAAAAAGGAAAATGTTTTGAGGACTGATGAAACTAAGGTTTAATTGTTTGAGAAGGATAGTCAGCACTATGTGCGGCATAAAAAGAGCATCACCTATCAACATGAAAACACCTTCCCAACCGTTAAGTACAGTGGAGGGAGCATCATAATTTGGGACTGCTTTTTCCTTTATGTTCTGGACCACTTGCCATTGTCAAAGGCCAAATTAATTCCCAAGTTTAGCAACATATCCTATAGGATTGTAGGTGGAGCGAGTCTCCCGTGGCGCCACGGGAGACTCCCTCCACCTACACTATCTATATGTCACATCTCTACCTCCTGCATCATCTGCATCTCGTTAACATTGGCTGGTCTCCTTTAAAAACACCACACCCACATCCAGCCAATGCTCTGACATTCACGCCTGAATGCTCACCTAGTGAGGACCTGCAGTTGAACTTCCAGAGCCTTGTGGCTATTCCTGTATGAACTACCTGTGTACCGAACCTTTGCCTGTTTTCTGACAAACCAAGATCGCCGCCAGCCTATTGACCATTGCTTGTTCCTGGATTTACCACCATGATTCACAGTGATTCATCTCAAGGATTATCAATTATCCAGGTTCCTTTCAAGTTTTCCCTTTGTTATCAAGGACTGTATTTTTGAACATTTTTCTATTGTTTTATCAAGGACTTATTGTTTATACAGATTGCTGCCTTTCTGTGTTCAATCAATATGTTTTCAGCTATTTTATACCAATTCTTGTGTTGCATTTGTAGCGCTCACTCCCGGAGGAGCCGCTGAAAATGAACCACGGGTCAGTCTCCCCGCACTAGGGAATAAATATACTCCAGCACCGTTGTGGATTTTATAAGTTATATAGTTTACTGAAGTAAAAGGCATAAAATAAGACACGGTGTTCGTAGATATATTTACAGTATTTCGTATTGCGGTAAACGCGCAGCGGGAAAAAGAAATGCGAGACTTCGTATTTCTGGAAAACGCGACCGAGCAGAAAAAAATACAATGATTCGTAATTACGAGAAACGCGCAGCGGAAAATAAAATAAGATGCAAATCTTTTCCCCTTTTTCGGATACTAAGGAGTGAGTCCCGAACAGGTTAAGTCCCGAATTGTGAGTGTATGTGTGTGTTATGGTACCCGGGTACTATTCAACTGGCCAGTGAATCTTTTAAGTGATGTCTTCGACTAGTCACGTTGGGGCCCTGTGGGTTTCAGAAATAAACAACAGCGTGCTTGAACTTTTGTGGAAACGGCCTTGGAGGCCTCTCACCCATCCGCTGATCACCGAGGCTCCGCTGACCCAGGACGTCTCTCCGCTTGTCTCCGCGCTGGGATACCGGCTATTGGATCGATATTCAGGCTCTCTGTGTTCCAGCCCGGACTTGTCCAGCTACCGCCTGTTCTCCCATCCGTTGGACTCGCGGTACTCCTTACTCGGGGTCCTCAGCTTGTCTGGAATACACTTGGTGGTGATGGCCGGTGGGTAAGGCTCCTTCTGGCAAGGCAGGATAACCCCACTTGATTCCTGATAGGCCACGCTTGCGCTCCGGCCTGGTCACGATTCCCCTCAGCAGCACTGCGTCCTCTTCCATGCACTCCCTGGCGCACTCTGGCGCGTTCTCCACGAGGCTCAGGATGTACAGCGTCTGTGTCCCACCCACTTCCTGTCTGTTTGCAAAGCATGCCGGGAAATGTAGTCCCAATGTTCAGTGTCTCTGATCGCGCTTGTCTCCCTCCGGTGGCCAAAAATAGGTACTGCCACAGTCAGATTTAAACACAGCGCTACACTCTCCCCCTCCTAGAACTCTTGGGTCTCTCCAAGGAGGTACAACAGTTACATCTACATTTTGATACAATTAGATAACAGATACAGGATTGACAGCAAACATACAGTGGGTTAGATACATTTCTTCAAGTTGACTCATGTTTTGTGCTACCTCAGCTAACATAGCAGACACTTCGGGCAACCTCTGCACTGTGGTGATGGCTTCTTCAGTGCTATGTCCTGGTGAGTCGTAGGTGAGTCGTTGGGGCGGTCGAACAGAGCGCTTTGGTTCAGGCTCAATCCGTTCCTCTTCAGGTGGAAGTACTATAGGTGCTGGCTCAGTCCTTCTTTCTACTACTGGAGCAGACAATTCTTCGGAGTATGATCCCTCCAGTGAAGGCATAGAACTGTAGTCATAAGACTTGGCTTCAGGAGCTACAGGAATTTCAACAGTCTCAGGAACCTCTAGCTGAAATTCAAGAGCTTCAAGGATTTCAACAGTCTCAGGGACCTCCAGCAGAAATTCAGGAGCTTCAGGCCTCAAGTTACTCTCCCACCGCTCAGGAACAACGACAACCTCCTCAGGCTCCGGTGAGCGCATCCAGTCCAGACAATAACTCTCTTCTTCACTGTCTCTTTCGCTCTCTTCGACAACCCGGGTCTGTTGAGACCGAGTAACAGGAGGCAAACGTGGAGCAGGCGGATTTGGCGGAGGCAGTTCGTCCCCAACTGGCATCCTCACAGCCTCTCTCAAAGGTAACAAATGATTCCGGTGCCAGTTCTTAAGAGGCCCAGCCTTTCCATCCGGCCGGATTTGATACACCGGCAGACCCGGCAGTTGCTTGCAGACAATGTAGACTTGAGAACTCCATCTATCCGCCAACTTGTGCCTCGCAGCAGCACCCAAGTTCTTCAACAAAACCCTATCACCGGGCTGTAGATCTTGTATCCGAACTTTCAAGTCATAGTTCCTTTTGTTCCTTTGCTCCCTGTTTCCCGAGGTCAAACGGGCCTGTTCAAACGCAGAAGCCAGGTTCTTCCGAAGTCTATCCACGTAGTTTCTATGGGAAGCTACCGACGTCTGGTCTAGAGATAACCCAAACGCCAAATCAACCGGCAGTCGGGCTTCTCTTCCGAACATAAGACGGTACGGTGAGTATCCAGTTGCATCACTCTCCGTACTGTTATATGCATGCACCAGAGTAGCTATGTGACGACTCCAACTTTGCTTCTCTATGTTTGACAAAGTCCCCAGCATATTCAGCAGCGTGCGATTAAACCTTTCAGGCTGAGCATCACCTTGAGGGTGATATGGTGTAGTTCGGGTCTTTTGGATTCCCAACAGTTCCAACAATTGCCCAACAAGTCGGCTTTCAAAGTCTCTACCCTGATCAGAGTGTATTCTCCTTGGCAGGCCGTAGTGAACAAAGAACTTTTCCATCAGAACCTTGGCTACTGTCGGAGTACGTTGATCTCTTGTGGAAAAGGCTTGAGCGTAACGAGTGAAATGATCAGTCACTATCAGAATATTCCCTTGCCCGCTAGCATCCGGCTCTAAGCACAGGAAGTCAATGCACACCAAATCCATGGGTCCCTGACTCTGCAGATGGCTCATTGGAGCGGTTCGGGTTGGTAGAGTTTTCCTCTGAATACACCTCAGACAAGAATGGCAGTAACTTTCCACCTCAGCTCTCATGCAAGACCAATAGAATCTGTCTCGCACCAGCTTAAAAGTTCTTTCAGCACCCAAATGTCCATGCTCATCATGTAACGATCGCAGCACACTCTCTCTATGCTTAGTGGGAAGGAATAGCTGTTGAGTCTCTTCAGCATTGGTTGAGGGGCCCCTTCGGTAGACCACCCCATCCAACATCTTCAACCGTTCCCACTCTTTATAGACCAATCTGGCTCCATCCGGGGAATTGGTCAGCAGAATTTCCCGCTAGTTCACCGTCAGGGCCTTTATGGTCAATGCAATTAAAGGGTCTCTGGCCTGATCCGCCGTCAGGTCTTGTTTTGAAAAGGTAGGTAGACTTTCATCCCTCAATTGAGTAGGGTTGCAGTAGAACTCAGGAACAGCCGCAGCCATGACTCCTATGGCCTCTGCTTCGATCCCTCCCTTGACCCGGCGCTCTGCTCCTTGACACAAAGCTTGCACCCCGTCTGGAGTCAACTGAGTCCATTCTGTAGTGTAGGGTCTTCTCGATAGAGCATCAGCATCTCGATTATTCACCCCAGGGCGATACTTCAGGCTGAACCGAAACCCTGACAGAGCGGCCAACCACCGATGTCCCGTTGCGTCCAGTTTCGCAGTAGTAAGAACATAGGTAAGAGGATTGTTATCCGTTTTTATCACAAACTCGGCTCCATACAAATAGTCTTTTAACTTGTCTACCACTGCCCACTTTAAGGCTAGGAACTCCAACTTGTGGGTAGGATAGTTCTTTTCAGAAGGCGTAAGGCGCCGACTCACGTACACTACAGGCCTCAATAATCCGCCATACTCCTGATACAGGACTCCTCCTAGCCCTTCTCTGCTGGCATCCACATGTAACTCATACGGCTTGTGCGGGTCCGCATAGGCCAAGACAGGAGCTTGAGTTAGACTCTCCTTTAGCTTTAAGAAAGCACCTTCACACTGACTAGTCCATTCGCCCTGTATGGACTCTCGAGCTTTCCTTGGCCCTGGAGCTGACGGGTTTCGGTCAGAGGCCTTGCAGCCTTCTTCAGTGTTTTCCTTCTGTAGGAGTTTGTTCAGTGGTTGAGCTATCTTCGCGAATCCTCCTACAAATCTTCGATAATAGGAACAGAACCCCAAGAAAGATCTAAGTTCAGTTACGTTTCTGGGTCTGGGCCAAGAAGCTACGGCCTCCAACTTCCGAGGATCTGTCGAAACACCTTCTGCTGAGACCACATGGCCCAGATACGTAACAGACGGTAGACAGAATTGGCATTTTTCCAGAGACAGTTTCAATCCCTCTTCATGGAGCCTCTTCAAGACCTTCTCCAAACGTTGCTCATGCTCTTCCAGAGTCTTCCCAAACATGATTATGTCATCCAGGTACACTAACACTTCAATCAGATTCATGTCCCCGACGGTCTTCTCCATCAGCCGTTGGAACGTGGCTGGAGCCCCCATAAGGCCTTGAGGCATTCTGTTGAATTCAAAGAACCCCAGTGGACAGATGAACGCAGTTTTCTCTTTGTCTTCGGGATGCATTGGTATCTGGTGATACCCACTTCGCAGGTCTAGCACGCTAAACCATTTTGCTCCAGACAAACACTGTAAGGCATCTTCTATCCGAGGAGTAGCATATTGGTCTGGGATGGTTCTCCGGTTCAATGTGCGGTAGTCTATGCATAGGCGGACAGAACCGTTCTTCTTCCGGACCATCACTATTGGAGATGCGTATGGACTCCTGGACTCTTGGATCACCTTGGTTCTTTGCAATTCATTCAGCTGTTCTCGCAGATCATCTAAGTCTCCCAGCGGGACTCGTCTTGACCTTTCACGAAACGGCTTGTCCTCTTGTAATCGAATGCGGTGTTCGATACTTTTGGCTAGGCCTACGTCGAACTCATCTTTCGAGAACAGTTCTCTCCATTTCAAAACTTGAGACTGAAGACGTTTCTTCCACTCGGATGAAATGGGAGCGTCTTTGGGGTAGAATCTTTCATCTGGAATCTCTTTATCCACTCCCCCTCCTAAATCGGTGGAGAGGGGCGTAGCGGACTCTACTTGCCTGATAGGCATTCGTGCTTTAAGGACTACTGGAGAATCAGACACATTGCACACACTGACTGAGACTCTTCCTCGTGTTCTTTTCAGAGCTTTAGTGGAGATTATTTCAGGGATTACTTCGACTCCGGTTTCACTCCCATGATTAAAATCGGTTTCCAGCACCACATAGGGACCTGGTTGCGATCCATTCAACTTGACTGAAGCCCGGAAACTTGCTACTTCTCCTGCTTGCAGAACCTTCTCCGTTCCTTCTAATCTCCATAGGCGCCCCACTTCGGCAGGGGCTTTCTGTTCTTCGACCATCCTCTGATAGACCGGACGTAACATTGGGTGCACTCCTTGAGTAGAACCTTCTTCCAATACGATAGGTGTCAGGAGACGCCGCACCAAATCAGTATTCGTCCCCACTATCATGGAACTTCTGTTTGCACCTGAGGGTCGAGGACACACAATGGCCAATGCATCACAACCTCCGGACTGTCCGATGACTTCGGATCCGATCTCCAATTTCACCTGTAGATACCCGTCATAGGGGAGTTTCTCAGTTCCGATACCCCAGATTTCCAGGTCCTTCAATTTCTGTAAAGGAATGTGCTTCAAATATTTCTCATAGAAGTCTCAGTAGATCAATGTCACTTGAGCCCCTGAATCCAACAGGGCTTTAGTGTAGACTCCCTCCACTTGGATTGGCACAATAGGAGAAGGACCTATCAGTTGATCAGGAAACTTGGTAGCGGTATCAGGACATTTAGACCCAGTTTGCTGTACCCTGGCCTTTTTCTTGGCCCGTGTAGGTTTTGGGTGTGCATTGCTTCCCCATGACGTAGGTCCGGATGCTAAGGGAGTAACTCTTTCAGTCCTGGCAGGCTCAGCAGTTGGCCGGACTTTGGGCCCTCTCGCCCTCTTAGCCCTGGCTTGATTTTTGGAGCGGGGTTCAATCTTCGGGCACCTAGGTTGCTCCTTCACTGGCGCCCTATGGCGTTTCCCGCCGGTGAGGTAGATAACAGTTCTTTCAAGGCTTTTAACAACTCATCAACTCTATTCTTCTCAGGCTTTCGGTCTTTGCATTGTGCGCGGAAGTGGCCCATTTCTCCACAACCAAAACATCTCTTTTTAGAAAGTGGAGACGCAGTCACCTGTTGTGATTCAGTTAAAGGACCTTGGCTAGACACCACAGCAACTCCAGTTGTCTGCATGCCTGTGAGGAACTTCTGCATCTCGGCCTGCATCTCTGTCACCTTCATCAACACTCGGCACAGTTCCGCGTGCGCCTGCTGCAATTCAGCTTGAGCTTCCTGTACTTTCTTAACAGTTTTGTGCAACTCACCACGTTCAGAGAGGTGTAATTCTTTGGCAGCCCTCTCTGTGGATTTAAAAGCAATCAGGTGTTCTTGCTCGTCCACGTCGGACCCGTAAGTATCCAGCGAATCGCTTTCAGGCTGCAGACCGTCGTTATGCCTTACAGGTTGTGCGTAAGACCTTTCCCCTCGCCTGAAGGATTTTTCCTCCAGTAAAGCCTCCTCCTCTCTGACAGCTCGGATCAGTTCCAGGTACTTCAGTTCCTGATTACCTGCCCTGCTTCTCAGCTGCAGCATCACTGGATCTAGAGGTTGAGAGCCCCTCAGGATCTGTTTTATTCGGATCTTATCCACTTCGGCCGGCTCGGCCCCTTTCTTGAGGAGTATCTGGTGCAGAATCTTATCTAGGCGCCTCATGTATTCGGTCATTCTTTCACCTTTCCGCTGATAGGTGTGTTCATACTGATATACAAGCTCTGCGGCCTTTTCCGTTCGCCCAAAAACTTCCTCCAAAACGTTTAAATAATCTAAAGCAGTACAGTCTTTTCTACTCAGTTTTAGGTTTCTCACCGCTTCTGACGCAGGTCCCTTTAAGCTCTCGGTGATCCTTTGCTTTTTCTGGGCTTCAGGGACGTCCCACTCATCCAGAGCCTGCATCGCCTGTTCCACCCATTCCTCAAAGGTTTCTTCTCCCGCCGGAGTTGGTACGTTTCCTGTAAAATTTCTCAACCGTCGATAACCAAAGTTATTGTGTGGAGGGCTTGTTCTCTGACACTTAGCCAGCAAATCTCCAATAGCCACTATGAATTCAGGCCGATCATGGCCAATGGACTGGGCGCGGGAACACTTGCGGATTCGCCACGTGGCGCACTTGGCTGAATCAGTTGGACTTCCACCTCATCGGTCAGCTTCATGCTCGCGCCCTGAAAACATACTGGAACACCCTTTCTCCATTCGAAAAGAACATACGTGTGAGAGGTATCTGTGTTCTTTTTAATGTCCAGAATTAACCCCCGATGGTCTGGTGTCAGCACGGCCACGGCCTGGCGAATCTGATCTTCGGCCCAAGTGTCTGCGGGAATATCCATGACTATACAACATTCTAACTGACTACTGTGCTCCGCACACCATTCGGCGACAGTGTCTGGATCCATATTTAACCCTTTAGATGCGGTTTTTCCAGAGACTGGATCCCGGAAATGAGCCCCCACGTGTAGCGCTCACTCCCGGAGGAGCCGCTGAAAATGAACCACGGGTCAGTCTCCCCGTACTAGGGAATAAATATACTCCAGCACCGTTGTGGATTTTATAAGTTATATAGTTTACTGAAGTAAAAGGCATAAAATAAGACACAGTGTTCGTAGATATATTTACAGTATTTCGTATTGCGGTAAACGCGCAGCGGGAAAAAGAAATGCGAGACTTCGTATTTCTGGAAAACGCGACCGAGCAGAAAAAAATACAATGATTCGTAATTACGAGAAACGCGCAGCGGAAAATAAAATAAGATGCAAATCTTTTCCCCTTTTTCGGATACTAAGGAGTGAGTCCCGAACAGGTTAAGTCCCGAATTGTGAGTGTATGTGTGTGTTATGGTACCCGGGTACTATTCAACTGGCCAGTGAATCTTTTAAGTGATGTCTTCGACTAGTCACGTTGGGGCCCTGTGGGTTTCAGAAATAAACAACAGCGTGCTTGAACTTTTGTGGAAACGGCCTTGGAGGCCTCTCACCCATCCGCTGATCACCGAGGCTCCGCTGACCCAGGACGTCTCTCCGCTTGTCTCCGCGCTGGGATACCGGCTATTGGATCGATATTCAGGCTCTCTGTGTTCCAGCCCGGACTTGTCCAGCTACCGCCTGCTCTCCCATCCGTTGGACTCGCGGTACTCCTTACTCGGGGTCCTCAGCTTGTCTGGAATACACTTGGTGGTGATGGCCGGTGGGTAAGGCTCCTTCTGGCAAGGCAGGATAACCCCACTTGATTCCCGATAGGCCACGCTTGCGCTCCGGCCTGGTCACGATTCCCCTCAGCAGCACTGCGTCCTCTTCCATGCACTCCCTGGCGCGCTCTGGCACGTTCTCCACGAGGCTCAGGATGTACAGCGTCTGTGTCCCACCCACTTCCTGTCTGTTTGCAAAGCATGCCTGCCGGGAAATGTAGTCCCAATGTTCAGTGTCTCTGATCGCGCTTGTCTCCCTCCGGTGGCCAAAAATAGGTACTGCCACAGTCAGATTTAAACACAGCGCTACACATTCATTTTATTACTGCATATTGGGTTCTCTCCTTGATCACCGGTATTTACCGGATACGATTCCTGACACTATAGTAGAAGCAGAATATTACTTTTTCCATTTCCCACACAGGCAGCATCCCCATATATAGCGCTTACAGAAGGTTCCCCCACCATAATATCCTACAGGATAAAGACAGGGTGCCTTTGCACCAAATGAAGCTAGGCAATGCTGCAGGACAATGATCCTAAACATTGATGTAAAGCCACCACAGAATCAGTGACGTGCGGTGAGGTCAGTGCTTGGTGAGGCACTGGCTAGTATCAGAGACAGATATACACAGGTTACGTAGGTTCAGTGCTCCCCAGGATCTCGGTGTCATCCTCAGGCAGCCTAGTGTGACACTGAGGTCACACCTCAAGCACAGCCCTGCACCCACTGATTGTGCAACACATGACTGTCCTGCGCCAATCAACGCATGGGAGGCATGCCTTCCATGCAGGAGTTTTTTGAATGACTTGGGCCAATAGCTTGGACCAGTAGGAAAGCGCTATTTCATTGCTCAGGCACTGGGAGAGCAATGTTCAGGAAGTGGGCAGTGCTCGGATGTCTGTTCATTGAACAGACGTGCCACACTGCACTGTTCTAGGCAGCATACGTGATTTGCGTAGGCTCAGGCTGTTGAAGGCGGAAAAAAGAATGTGTGGCGCACACAGAGGAGCTGACAGCAGGGGAACGAGGAGCAGGTGAGTTTGACTGCAGCTGCCCTTAATGGCTCTGCCTCACCTGCTGCCCCTGACCGCACGTCCCTGCACAGAATGCTTAAAAAAAGAAGAGGTGTTCACACCAGGTATCCTATGGATATGGCTGAGCTGAAGCAGTTATGTAAGAAAGAGTGGTATAAAATTCATTGAACAGTGTGCAGATCTAAGCTACGGCTCACAAAAATGCTTGGTTGATGTTATAGCTGCCAAAGGGATCAACTATCTATTAAATCCAAGTAGTCACTTTTCTACATCGCTGTGAATGTTTAATGGGATGTGTTCAAAAAAGGACATGAAAGATAATAATTGTTAGTGAGTTTTTAGCTCAAGCACATTGTGTTTGTCTATGTTTGAAGATGAGACCGATTCATGCAGAAAACCAACAAATTCCAAAGGGTTCACATACTTTTTCTTGCCACTGTGATTTGTACTGGTGTGAGTTTTTTATTTTTTATATATAAATGAGCACAGAAACTAAATTGAGTCTGTTGTTAGTTTTTAACATCGTTTCAGATCACAGATATTAATGAGCATAATTAAAATAGTGTGTCTAAAAACTTTAGTTACAGTAAAACATTGTTTCTCTGTATGGGTTCCCGTTAGGTATCGACTTACGTAATGATAAAAATGAAGCCCGCTGTTGGCAATCGAAATGTCTCCGGCTTTCTTCCAAATAATTATCAATTAGTCATTGTGTAATCAATCAAAGTGATGTCTATATCTTTTAAATCTTTTTCAGTGTACATTAGTAGCCTCAAACAGTTTTGCAATGTAGACTTTATCAAGGTTGGAAACATTATTATTACTTAAACATTTTTTTGGCAAGTTTATGAAATACAGTTCACATAAATATATTACTCTGATGGTAGTCCCTTTGAGCTAGGATTACATGGGTCTGGAGTTGCTGTGGAAAAGTGAGGGTCTACAGGATTCTGTGCATGACCACTCATATGGCTCCCTGACAAGCTCTTATGTCCGAGTCACCCTGCTCCCATTACAGGACTCATGGGAGACTCATGGAACAGAGGAGCAAAAACTCTTTGTGTGTGATAGCCGCGCTGTGATCTATAGCTAACAGTGGTGGCTGGTCTCTCCCTGACACACAGGTAACGAGCATCAGGTCATTATTGTTCTGTTTGTCTTCTGGTAGTCAGCCCACATTTGAAAGACTGTTTACTATACGCTCTGTGTGAATACAATTTATTTATTCCTGCTTCATGTCACATCTGCTGTGTGGGAAATGAGGGCTAGGGATAAAGCAGAATAGCAAAGATACCTCATAGGGGTACAAGAGGACTGTTACTATAACATGTCGCTTAAAAGGGATACTCTGAGGTTAAAACCTTAACCTGATCCACCCATGGACCACTCATCCTATTAAACCCTTTAGGGCCCTATTACAATCCTAACGTTAGCGTTCAGATATGTTAGTGTTAACACTACGTTAAGTGGCCCTAGTGCAGGCCACCCATATTACAATCCAAACGCTAACGGGTTAAATAATCCATTAGTGCATCAGAGATTGCGCTCACTTCAGCAAATTTACTGTACTTTGCGCTCCCTATGCTTAACATGGGGAGCACAAAGAGTATTTAGTGTTAGGATTACAAACTCCTAAAGCTAGTTACACTCCGCTACAGTTAACTGAAAAGTTAGCCACAGCTAGAAGCTGGTGCCAACTGATTACGCTTCTGCGGCTTCAGACAGCACCAGCTTAAAATCCCCCCAAAAATCAGATACTCATCTCTCATCCAGCGGTGCGAGCGACAGGCCGATCCGCTGCTTCTTGCTGCCGGGAGCAGAGTGAGACTGGGGAAAAAAAAACCCAGTGTCCCTCCCCGATCACTTTAATAAAATACTAACCTTATTTTTTTTTTTTTTTTAAAAAGTAGCTTTATTTCAGCATTGTGCTCTCTTGGTGCTCTGCCAGAAGTGACACAGTGTGGCATCCTCTAAAGCAAGCATTACGCCAATGAAATGTCTCTCAATGAGAGTGCATTGAAAGCCATTGGAAAAGGAAACATTCCAACAGGCCAACCCTGATGAAGCTAGAATCACGTATCTCATATTATAAGTGTGGCTGATCCCCTGGGCTGAATTAGCCCTCCAATATGTTTTCCACTAAGGGATGAGGGCACTCAGCTCTCTGCAACCACTAAAATGACCTTGAGCTGTAACTGTGCCTAATATATCCCTTTTAAGAATGAATTTCTAATATAACACAAACACGGATATAAGGTCAATGCAGTTTTTCCATAATTATGTCAAAGATCAATGTAATGACAGTTGCAAAACCACAATAACGCAAGCTCTAGCCCGCAAGCCCTAATTCCAATATACAACAAAGAAGGTTGTTGTGGTTGC
Source organism: Leptobrachium leishanense (assembly GCA_009667805.1). NCBI lineage: Eukaryota > Metazoa > Chordata > Amphibia > Anura > Megophryidae > Leptobrachium > Leptobrachium leishanense. Next base: position 257,047,402 of record CM019067.1, read on the forward strand.
TTAGAGATAAAACATAGCTTTTAATGAATAATATTAAAATGCCCATAAACCGTAGAAAATATATATTAAAAACCACGCTTGTGGGGGGGGCGTGGCTGACCATGCAGGAGACCAGACGTGCTTCTGCTGAGCTCCGTCTGGAATCGCTGGAGATGGCTGTTTTGGACCGGAGACACCGCTTAATTTGCCCTACGGGGAGTCCCTGTGTGGTCGGCCATCGGGAGGAGCGCCCTGGAGCCGGTTTGTTCCCCCCTCCAGGGCAAAGCAGAGATTGCGGCCTTGGTCTGCAACGGAGACGTCCAGGTGTCGGCCATCTTGAGGCCTATCACCAGGGACAGCCTCGGTGTGCTTCGGGTTTCCCAGACCTCCCCCGGCAGATAGCACTGGACGAGTGGTCGGCTGTAGCGGCTCGGAGGATGGAGGGCCCCCATCTTCTGAACGCGGCGGCGGCCGCTGCGGCTGGGTTGCTGGAGGAACGAGGTGGCGCGGCATGGAGGCGGCCGACGCACCCTCCTCGTGTTGGAGACCTGGAGGCGGTGTTTGAGCGCTCGGAGGAATTCCTGGTGATGGAGACGGAGGACAAGGGAGGCCCGATTATAACGGGCTCCTGGCGTACCCTGATGGCGGTGCTGCGTGAAGGTCAGGAGACGACGGAGGACTTAACTGAACGTCCGGAACGGGTGAAGATGCCTCCCGGACGGTCGGTGGTCCTCCCTGCTGTGGTGGCGGATGGCGCGCCTGGAGGTGAGCTGGTCCCTGAGGACAAGGTAGAAGAGCGCTGGAAATCGGAGACGCTGCACGAATACTCACCGCCGCAAGATGGAGTGAAGTTGGTGCCTGATGCGTCGCAAGCCGCGGTGGAGGTGATGCCTGCTGCTGGTGAGAGCCCTGTGGGAGGGCTGTGGTGGATATCCTGGCCTCGTGGAACTGCTCCGGCCGTGAGTGCTCTGCTGTGGGGATGCCTCCCCATGTCCGCCCCGCGGCGACCGATGTTCCGGGATACTGGATGAGAGCACTCCTTTGTTAATTTCGTCTGCCTACCCGCTATTTATTCCTTAAATTTTTATTTTTAGGCCGCAATTTGTAGATTTTTGCCCCCACCCCACCTCCGCTGAGACTACGCTTTGGGATCTTTTTGCTGACTAAATGTCGTTCCTCCTCGGCTGGGGTTGCTTACGTATCTTTGAGACGCTCATCAGATCTGAAGCGGATTTGATTTTCTTTTTGCCGTACACTTTGCGTTTTTACAACCCCCCCCCAGTCTTTTTCCATTTTGCAGCTGCCCCCTGACACCACCTCCTCTCCCTTATCTTTAATTTCTTTCCTGCAACGTCTCTGCGGACATTTGCATTATTTTTCTTTACTCTACCCCCTTTTTGTTTATTTATTTATTTTTTTATTTTATGGCTGCGTAACGGAAGTCTCCGGCAGGGGACATCCCTGTAGAGATTTTGTGCCACGATGCCATCTACCTGCTTTTACGTATGTGACCCATTGCTTTGTGTTCATGTGTGTTTATTATCTATGGCTTGGTAGCTTCTCAAATGTTATGTGGCCCTGCGTGGCTCACTTATACTTATACTGTTGATTTCTTGATGTTCCTGCTAAAATTCTAAAACTAAAGAATTTAAAAAAAAAAAAAAAAAACCACGCTTGTGGTGAATATGTTATGGGTAAAGTCAGGAGTGCGGTTAATCCTAGGAATACCCGGGTAATCCTGACATTACCCAGGCTCCATTAGCAAAGTCTGAAGTGAAATGAAATTTCGGACTTTACCCGGGTAATCTGAAAAGTATCCAGAGGCCTCTGGGTACCCTGCTTTTCTGCTGAATTTTAACCGGGTAATTCGCACATTACCCTAGTGTTGTTGGATAAAGTGTCATGTGCAACGAAACATCAGATTTTATCCGGGTAATCTGCAAAGTATCCAAACGCCTCTGGGTACTCCGCTTTTCTTGGGTTTTCAGCAGGTTACAGGTGACTGAATTCCGAGAATTACCCGGATAAAGCTGCAAACTGTCATCTGACCGATAACAAAATAGTGGTTTTTGGTTATTTTTAATGAAATTGTAACCACGGTCACAAACCACACTAAATAACCATAAATTTACTCTGTGCATTAATTGTCTGAAAATTTATTTATGAAGATAAAGATATTATATAGAGAGTAACCTGATGGTTATTATGTTTTATAAATTATATATAAGCACATATGAAACATAATAATAGTAAAATTCACTGCTACCCAAGCGGGGTTGGATGCTCTGCAGATTACCCAGGTGAAGCTGTGGATAGTCCTCAGATTACCCGGATGAAGCTTCAGATTTGCACATTATCTGGGTAAAGTGCGCATTTTTCAGCTCTTCCAGACTGTTACCCAAGGGCAGTTGGTTAGTCCTAAAATTACCCGGGTAAAGTCCGAAATTTTCATTTTTTTGCATCTTTTCTGGGTGATGTCAGGATTACCCGGGTACTCCTAGGATTAACTGCACTCCTGGCTTTACCCGTAACATATATTCACAATTCCGTTGGCTGAGTGTAACTGCTAATCAACATAAGCTGCTTCTAAACGTAGCTCAATGCCATATCACTTCTCTGGACTATAGTCTATTCTTATAACGTAAGATACCGACCTTCATGGGCTGGTGGGTATAGGATAGACAGACGGGCATAGCATAATCAAGAGACGTCACAAAATCAAAGGAGACAAATGAGCGTTCATATAGTCACCAAAATGCAGAGGGCTGATCGGTTATAGCAGACTGGCAACAACGGTACCCATATCATGACATAAAAGAGTATAAATCACTCTACTCGTTTCGCTGCATCTCAGGCCGGAGTTATGTAATATTCAGTGTGTAAAAGAAAATGAGCTGAGGTTGTGAGCTCGCTGGGTTTATAAACCCTTCCTAAATCAGGGAATGAATCACAAGTGTGGTGAATATATGGTGATAAGCGTAACCACTCCAGTATCAATTGGCAAGGAGTGGTTTATCACCGAATCTGTATGCGTCTCTTACTTCAAAGGGAACATTTTGTCATTCGTGGGAGGGGAGACTATACAGAATAGCAGGGAGGGGCAAGTAATCTAGTCGCCATGGAGATCATTGTACATGTTACCAGTGGCATACTGTGAGTTGTCAGCAAGGGCAAGGCAAGAATTGTGCGCCCCCCCAACCTGTGGACACGGTAACACACCCTGATTCCCTTCTACTAGTAGAGTATTGACCCCCTTACCCCACAAGCACATGTATTGTATATTATTATATTAACAAAATACTGATATAATAAAAAAATGAAACACACATGCCCCCCACGCTATGCCACTGCTACCAGTCACCATGTCCCATTATACCCTAGCATAGTTCCACTTTCACACTATACCCAGTCACTCTCTCCAAGTACCCAAGTCACTCTCTCTCTCCCAGTACCCCCAGTCACTCCCAGTAACCCCAGTCACTCTCTCTCTCCCAGTAACCCCCAGTCTCTCTCACTCTTTCTCCAAGTACCACCACTTTCTCCCAGTACCCCAGTCACTCTCTCTCTCTATCCAAGTATCTCTAGTCACTTTCTCCCAGTATTCCCAGTCATTCTCTCCCTGAACCTTCAGTCACCGTCTCCCTGTACCCCTCACTGTGTGTTGGTCACGCTGCTCTTGTGTCACACAGTGTTGCCTACCTGCGTGGAGTTGCTGGTGGCCTGGGGGGGAGCTGTCCAGGGGGCTTAGTGGGAGACTGAATTTTAAATTGTGCTGCAGGGCTGGCGCCGCCCTCCCTCCTCCCTGGTCAGCAGCTGCAGGGCTGCCAGCAGCAGGGGGACTGGAACAGTGCTTCAAGGAGGGTTGACATTCGTGGTACTGGGTGTTCCGTAGAATAATGCTTCACGTGACTCATGTCGGCGTTAAGAAGGAGTCAGGACAGGACCAGAATTTTCTGTCCTGGTCCTCCCATCTGGATGCTGAGTGCTAAGTCACCGACGCCATTGCAAAACTGGCGGATACCTTGCTGATTCCTGCTGGAAAATATTAGTGGTTCAAATTTCTTTTGAAATTTTGAGCCCCCTAAGAAAAATGCGCCCGGGGCGACCGCCCCCGAGGCACCCCCCATGCTACGCCACTGCATGTTACCATGTCAACACCAATGCGGAGATGTAACTACCTGGAAGTGAGACGCCGGCCGTACATCTTTGCTGTGCGCTCGTGTTCGTTCCATGCGGCTCACACTTGCTGTTCACATTGCGCATGCTTACTCAAACTTTGTGCTAAGTGATATGGCATTGAACTACATTTAGAAGCAGCTTATGCTAACTAGCAGTTACCCCTAGACAACAGAATTGTGTGTATATACCACAAGCGTGGTTTTTAATATATTTTTCATATATATTTTCTAAGGTCTTTGAGCATTTTAATACAATTCATTAAAGGCTATGTTTTATCTCTAAGCAACCACAACAACCTTCTTTGTTGGGTTTCTAATATGACTGAATTTAAAAATATTTGATATATTTGATGATTTGCGGATATGTACTGTATACTGAGAACCTTTTAGTACAGAACAGATGCCTATTCCATTACTATTAAATGCTAGAACTTAAGTGTGACAGGCTGTTGTTGCTCCTGACACATGTTAGACAGGTAACGTTATTAAATTCATAGGATGTAATAATGTGCTAAACTCCATAAGGCATTTTTTGAAGTCAGAGTGACAACCTCAGACAAAAAGTTAAACTGTTAAAAATATTTCCTTGACCTACTATTCCCAAAATAATCTGAAAGAGTGAACTTTCATTCAAGAATTGATTTTTTATATGATTTATAGAATACTTAGAATGTCCAAAATGATACTAAAATACCCAATCACTTCCTGTAATATCTGTTCGTTTAATGCAAGTTGTTAGCATTTAACAGTCTGATTTTTTATTTTTTTGTAAATGACAATCATTACATGTAGCAAGCAACAATACTGATTTTAGTTTATATTTATCACTTTTCATACAGCAGGAGTGGTGGAATTTAATTGAGCCATTATTGGTAGATATATTTGTTCATTTTAGTGTTGCATTTCAATAGAGTTATCATTTTCCCAAATGCAAAAGTTAACAGCAAGATAATATCTTCATATGTTGCTTAATACTAGACATGTGCATTCGTTTTAGTACTAAAGCGATTTAGTCCGAATTTTGGGATAATTTAGTTTTAGTATGACTCAAGAGAAACGAAACTGCTCAGTACAAAAAACGAAAGAAACTAAAATAAAATGCACTACATTTTAGTTTCAGTCCTCTTTGTGATATTATATTGATGAGTGAAGGAGACCAGCAATGAAGAGCGCAACATCGCAACATCCGAAGTTCTGCACCTCCACATGCCAATGCAGGAAGATGTTCTATACAGAGAGGGACATTAATTCAGGAGGATGTTCTATATATTATACAGAGAGGGGTATTAATTAATGCAGGTGGATGTTGTATACATTATACAGAGAGGGGTATTAATTAATGCAGGAGGATGTTCTAAACATTATACAGAGAGGAGCTTTTTTTTTTTAGCCCTTTAAATCCAGTGGCTGTGAGCGCGGAGATCGGCTGCTTGTTACTTATCTCTCAGTACAATGTATCAGGCTCAGCTGTTACAGTAACTGACTGCTGCTCATCACAGCGCTCAGAGTTTCAGTAAAACAAGAAAATAATATTGTTCTAACGTCTTATTATAAAAAATATTATTTACTAGTTTTACTGAAACTCTGAGCGCTGTGACGAGCAGCAGTCAGTTACTGTAACAGCTTTGCCTGACACGGGGCAGTATTGCAATGTTGGTGCTAACTTAACCAGAGCTGTTGTAACTGAAAACCTCCATAGGCTATAATAGCTCTGGAAGTTTACAACAGCTCTGGTTATGTTAGCACCAGCTATATAATATGGCCCACATTGTGCTGAGAGTGAGAGATACTGTAACAAGCAGCGATCTCAGCCCTCTGAGGAGCCTACAATAGTAATTGTATCCACTGGTTTTCGGATGAATGAAATTAGTTTTCATACTAAAGAACTGAAAACGAATTTCTTTAGCAACTAAATAAATTGCATTTTAGTACTAATGCATTAGTTCAAAACGAAATTTTGTGCTGTGCACATGTCTACTTAATACACTTTATTGCTATTATTAGAATATCTGGAACATAGTATATTCTCTTATTACATTCATTTAATTCTGTTATGTAGGCCCTGATAAATACTAATTATAATCCAAATAAACAAAATGAGGCGCACTCTAGGACTAATACTAAAAAATAACAAACTTTTATTGGAAAAAATAACATTTATAATCCATATTATATTTAGAGAGCAGAATTCACAGAATTCTTAGTATTAGTCTTGATATAAATCGCTGTATCACATATGGAAGATGTGGAGAAGACACGATGGTGACAAGTCAACATGGTCAAAAAATATTTTTCTAAGTATATATTAAAGAGTTGAATATGGGAATTTGGAATGAAGTCTTTAATGAACATTTATTCTTTTATCAGATTTTTTCATTAACCTATGTGTTAAGAAAATTAGACAGATTGATGAATAAATTCTTAATGCGCAGTGTCACTTACTGAATACTTCCTTGGGGTCATTCTCTAAGAATTGTTCTGATATTGCTCCTGCATAACTATTTTGACCTAAGGCTAAGGTCAGACTAACGCAGAATTAACGTGCGTTTAGCCGCACTAAATCACGGCCGCGCTAGCAGCAAATTACGTCCAATGCCGGGCAGCATACGAAGAACGTCCGCACAACGCAAATGGCAAACGAACGCATTTTTTCGAGAACGTCAAACCGCTAGTACTGACGTACAGAGTGCGCTGCGTCCGCTAGCGGCATGTGTGTGTGATTAGGAGACATCAGACACTGCTAATGTCCGGCCAACATCACGTCCAGACGCAAAAAGTGTTATATTGATAACCGTACAAAATCACGAATGAAAATGCGCATCGTATGAACGCTATCGCGTATTCCGTGAAAAAATGCATCCATTCGTTCGAATGCACTTTTCCACGGACAGCGCGAAAAATGCGTTAGTCTGACCCTAGCCTAAAATTTGCATTTCCTGCAATCCTTTACAAACTCAAGGCACTATCGGGTGCCTGTAGCTAAAACGGGCGCTGAGTCCAGAAGCCTGCCCCGTAGTGGCCGCTAGGCTTCTGGATGCTCTGGGCAATGCTAAAGCGCTGTCCCGTGCATCCTCTACATAGAGTCTATAGGGCTCGATGGAGGCTTAACCTGACTGATCACATGACCGACTGGATCTCGCCTCTCACAAGATCCTGCAGGTTTGTGGAGTGATCGCAGAGAGAGAATTGGGACTTTTCTCCCCAGTCTCACTCTGCTCCCGGCTGCTAGAAGCGGCAGATCGGGCCACTGTTCACACCGTGGGATGAGAGGTGAGTATTTGATTTTTGGGGGGGGAGGTTTACAGCTGCAACCTGATTCCAAGCTCTAAGCTCTAAGCGCTGATGGTAACATTTTAAGTTACTGACAGCTGTTAGTAATTAGCGTTAGGACTTTGTGATCCTAACGCTAATTACTCTCTGCTTACACTTTGCTCTCCCCATGTTAAGCATAGGGAGCGCAAAGTACAGTAAGTTGGCGCTAATACCGATTTGATAATGGTTTTTAACCCGTTACCAATCAGGAGGTGATCTGGGCAGCACGCTATCACCTCTTTTAACCTAGCGCTACCGCTCATTTATGTGAGCGCTAGTGCTAGTGTTAAGGATGTGATAGAATCTTCACCCTTTTGTAAATAACTGCGTGGTGGATTATAATGATTTTATCTGATCACTTTATTACTAGGGATGAGCCGAACACCCCCGAGTTCGGTTCGCATTCGAACTCAAACTTTTCAAAAGTTCGAATTCGAACTCGAACACGAACTCAATACAAGTCAATGGGACTCAAAGTTCAATTTTTAGAGTGCCCTCCAAGAGGGCATATATGCTAGATATTTGCCATAAAAGGTGTATGGGGGTCCGGGTAGTGCCCTGGGGGACAGGAAACAAGGACAAAAAGGTAAAAAAAAAAACCTTTTAAAGGGACAGTGAGTTTTCCATGAAATAAGGGTTAAAAATAAAACGAAAAATTCCTTCAAATATCGTGCCTAGGAGGTCCCCATAACCTGCCCGTGAAGTGGCGGATTTCTAGGATGTATATAAACATTTAAAAACAATGTCCGGGTCCGGGTAGTGCCCTGGGGGACAGGAAACAAGGACAAAAAGTTTTAAAAAAGACGTTTTTAACCCCATTCACTGCTGACGACGTGTGGGACATGTCCTCAGTTACTCCCGCTGTATGGTGAGGAGGACATGTCCCCCACGTCATCAGCTTTGCGGGACCCCGGCGGAGATACTCACCTCTCTGTCCGGGGTCCCGCGGCGTTCTGACTTCAGCGTCCTCAGATGCTGAAGTCAAGCTCCTCCCAAAGTAAATGACGTCATCGCGCCATGTGCGATGACGTCATTTCCAGGCGACCCCCACCCGGCAATGCAGGGAGATCGCCTGGGAGGGGGGATCCGTTCGGATCCCTCTCCCTCCCGATCGGGAGGTCCCACAAAAAAAGCCAGGCACTGCTTAAAAGGGGAGAGTCTCCCCTTTTAAGCGTTGCATGGCTTTAACCCCTTAGGCACCGGGTCGCACTTCAGCGCCTTGCGGTGCCAAAGTACGGTCTAGCTCTGGTGGGGGCCGCATAGCGTGATGACGTCAGATAGCCGGGGAACCCCTAGCTGCCCAGGGATTTCCCAAGGAAATCCCCTGGTAGAGATAGGGGGTTTGTTTGAACCACAATATCTCCAGAATATAGTGGCAACTAGGGGGTCATGGAGTGTGTCAATCGAAAAGGTCTGAGCATGGCCTTTCGAATGATACCCAACATGACCAGGTATAAAGAAGAAAAATAAAAAAACATGTATTTTTTTGGTGTGTTATTTTTATTAATGCAGCAATATTGTTCTCATTTCAATTATAATGTGAACAATGATGCTGCACTAATGATTTTTTTCTATGGTGTGCGTTTGCTAAAAATCACATAATTCCCCCAAAAAATTTAATAAGTCCCCATTTCTAATTTTTGTACAAGCGCACCCCATAGAAAATATAACCGCAAATGTTCATATGATAAAAGGTGAAAGAAAACACTTTACACGCTGCAGATGATTAAAAATTCAAGTTTTGTTGCATTTTTTGTTATAATATACAGGCAGAACATGACGTATTCATATAAAAATGATATATTATGCATCTGCCGAGTCTGCCGGAAAGAACGATATATAATATGTCTGGGTCGTATAATAAAATGTGGCTTCAAATCGCGTTTAAAAGTGATGAGCGAAAGCTGTAAAAATTTGCTCAGCACACAGCGGTGAAATGCCTCAGCAGTGAAAGGGTTAAAGGAACAGTGAGTTTTCCATAAAATAAGGGTTAAAAATAAAATTGAAAAATTCCTTCAAATATCGTGCCTAGGAGGTCCCCATAACCTGCCCGTGAAGTGGCGGATTTGTAGGATGTATGGAAACATCGCAATCACAGCACAGACCCACACACGACACCTGGCACCTCCAGTCTGCATACAATGTATCAAATTCATGAGACGGACTAATTAGAAGCACATGTTATTTCCAAACACAAATTAAACACCTGTGGTTTACGCCATTTGAGAGCACAGGTCATTTAGAGGTGAGAATCTTTGCACATAGACATCATTTTTTAATTCAATATCTAATAAACTGTTGCTTATAATATTCTGCAGTAAAGAGTCTCTTTATTTCTAGATTTTTTGGTATTCTTTAAGCATTTTTTATACTTTTTTCACAATTTCTTTTTTTTCGAACTCGAAAGTTCGCGAACTTGCGAATGGCCAAAGTTCGAATCGAACTCTGAACTGATCAAACCGAACAGCTCATCCCTATTTATTACATCTTTTGTGCGATTATTATTTAATTGTGGAATGTGTTCATAATGACAGCAGTCCACTAGTATTTTATTTATTTATAAAGTATTTTACCAGGAAGTATACATTGAGATTTCTCTAGTTTTCAAGTATGTCCTGGATATGTCCTGGGTAGTAAAGAAAACCCATTCCCTCTGAAAAAGACAATACTGCGTAGCAATACCATGTATATACCATGTATATATTGTACTTTCAAACTGCAAAATATTCTCATAGAGAATTCTAGAAATGACTGGGCTTTCCATAACCTCAAAGCAATGTGTGAAACGACCCAGAAGAGAAAGTAATGATGAATAATTAATAATAGAAGGAAATATAGTTGTAAAATTTGCCTCAACGTATACCTGTGCTAAAAAAGGGATCTAATTATTATTATTATTATTCCCATGATAGACTGCAGGATTTCTCACGCGCAGCCCCCACTCTCTGGAACGCTCTCCCTCGTACTTTCAGACTTTCCCCTAACTTCTCTTCCTTCAAACGCTCCCTTAAAACATTCCTATTTAGGGAAGCCTACCACCCAACTCACTGACGCAACCATCAATCACTCTCACCTTACAGTCCTCTCCTCCTGTTTCCAACCCCAACCCTCCTAGATTGTGAGTTCCTACGGGAATAGGGCCCTCATCTCCTCCTGTACTGTTTGTCAAATGTTGTTCAATGTATTGTAACCCTGTCTATACTGTGCTTATTGTACAGCGCTGCGGAATATGCTGGCGCTTTATAAATAAAGAATAATAATAATAATAATAATTATCTATTTCATAACCCCTTTGCGAATTGAAGCAAAAAAATATAAATAAATGAGCAATTGCAAGGGGCATTATGCCATATTAAAATTACTAATGAAGTGAGTGGCAGTTTGTTCAAAGCCTCCAAACACAAAAAGAACGTCCAAATCGCCTGTTACACAATTGACCTAATTTAACCACTTGAATTTCTAAAATCAGCAAATCAGACTGCTTAAGGACTAACTGTTCTCATTGGACAATATTAAAGGGGTTAATCAAAGAGAGCATTAACACCTTGTCTCACTTTGTCACTGTACAGGAATTTTAAGCAATTATTACCATTTGAATATTATTCCTGTGTAGTAATGAGTGATATCTAGGTGCTCATTCTCTGGCTTCCTGCCAACCCACTCCCTCTCACAAATATCCATTCAACCACTGCCAAAGGAGAGGGTTTAATAATTAATTAATTAATTAGCTGTGTGGCCATGACCTTAACAAAAGCTTGTTCACAGGCAAAGACGCGGCTAACAAAAAAAAAATATTTTATCCAAATTCCAGACAAACCGAAACAACAGGCCTGTAAAAATTCTGATATATTTAATATTCTATATGTTTGAATTAAACAAAATCTATAAGGCTGGGTTCACACCTGGGCGTAGCGCTGCGTCGCGCAATGCGCGCGTTTTTTTTACGCGCGTTCGCGCATACAAAAAGAACGCGCGTTGCAGCGCGTTCGCGGCGATGATATGGCCGCGAACGCGCTGCTGTATGCCCAAAAAGAAGCTCCCAAACTTCTTTTTGCGTTGGGCGTTTTAACGCGCGTTCCTGCGCGCTCTAAAACGCTTAGGTCTGAATGCGTTTTAAAGCATACACGAACGCGCGTTAAAACGGCTAGGTGTGAACGGGGCAAGAAACTAAATTTATTTCTGAGTATACCACATGCTTGGGAGGTATAAGGGGATGGGAGTCCTAATTATTTTTACTAGCGCCTATAGCACAGGGGATGAGGTTATGCTCCATGAATAGGAAGCCATGGGTTTATATTATTTTGTCATTTTATTGAATAATGCAGACAGATTTTCTATTGAATTAATTTATTTTCTGTGTGTCCATGTCCTGATTATTATATAGATGTATTCGGTATATTATTTAAATAAATGTATTTTGTATGGAAAAGGTTGGTGTCATATAGCATTATATAAAAATTATGCATTAATGTGTATAGGTACTGGTATAAAGTGTTAATGGGCACTTGTATTTCATATTGAAAATCTTATTGTGTATCATTATGAAAAATGACTGTATGTGAAATCCCTCCTCCTAAACCTTCAAGATTTATAATCTTGAGCAAATTAATTTCTCATGGAAACATTTCCTACCAAGGTTGCCTTAATGTCGTCCAGGATGATGATAAATCAACACCCATTATTCTTGTTATCGTGAAAGTTGTACTCGTGTAGAAAAATATATTTCTGAAATGTTGGTTGCAAAATTGAAGTGTTTCAAAATGCTACAACTAAATTGTCTTTAGGACGTCTTTTAATTACTTCCTAAATTGCATGTAATTAACTGGTGTGTATCAATTGCAGATTTTTATGTCACCAAATATTTAATAGTTGTTTGTTGCTTTTTTTTTTCAAATGAAGAATTATTTTTATTCGGATCAGATCTACTGCAATTCAAAGTCATTATATTTAGTATAAGACAAAGTACTGTATACACTTCATTGTGTCTTCATTGCTGTTTAAAGGGACACTACCACTTACACAAGCTGGATTACTTGTGCATTACAAAAAAAACACATTAAAAAAAACCAAATGCTCTTGTTCTTTTCCTCTCGTTTGAAGTTTGCAAAATCCAGCTGGACTTTCCACAATGGGGCATCTTGGTTAGAGGCTCCATTCACTGAAGGTGATCTTACATTTCTACGTCTCACAAAGCCTAATGCATTTTCTTTTGATGTATATTATGTTAACTCTGTAATATCACTGTATATGTGTTTGTATGTGTGTGATATATATATATATATATATGTGTAATATATATGTATGTGTGTATATATGTATATACGTATATGTATAGCACACAAGTGTATCTTTAGATATATTTGAATTGTTGCAATGCTATCTGAATTCTGCATTCCACTCCCTTCTACATTTTCTACCCATTTGCTCTAAATCTGCAATTCTGCCCAATGGCCTGTTCAACGAACCTTAACTTTTATTGCCCCCTACAAACTCCCCCCTAAGTTCCTGGACAATTTCAACCCAATGTGATGCTATTTGCAATCTTGATTTCTCTTCCAGCACACACCCCAAACTCAGTCAGTGTTTGCAGCAGGCCCTTGCAGAGTGCAGCTCATTACCCTCATCCAGCTGGACTTTGGGCAAAGTCCAGGTCAGGTGCAGGACCTTGCCCAATCAGAGCTCAGCATTAAGATGAGCTTTAACCAAGCTCTGATTGGTTAAAATCTTGCACTGACTTTAACCAATCAGAGCTTGGTTAAAGCTCTGCCCCATGCCTCATCTTCATGCTGAGCTCTGATTGGGCAAAGTCCTGCACCTGACCTGGACTTTGCCCAATCAGGGCTCAATATTGAATTAGAGCCCTGATTGGGCAAAGTCCAGGTCAGGTGCAGGACTTTGCCCAATCAGATCATTCAGCATGAAGACGTAGGGCAGAGAGGAGCCGTGGCCAGACGGACCGGAGGAACTGATGGACCGGGGAACAGGAGGCCGGGACAGCTGCAGGGCAGGTGAGATACGGGGGCCGGGAGCCGCAGCCACAGGTCTCCTAAATGTACCAGCAGCCGCCGAACATCCCATAATGTTCGGCGTTCGCCGAACACTCGAACGGCCGATGTTCGATTCGAACTCACGTTCGAATCGAACCGAACGCTCATCCCTAATCAGCAACATAAAATAAACATAATAAGAACATTTCATTGTTTGCTGGTAGTGGCCCTTTAAGCTGTCTGGATAGAACAAATTAAACATAAAGTTTACATTTATTTATTGTTTCTTGGTTGATTTATCTAGTCAAACCTTGACAAGCTTTGTGGTATAAATAGATGTTGTAAGGCCATCTGCATGAGCTCTAACGTGGACTGCATGGACTCTGGACCTATTAGTTTCTATTTTTTGTAAATAAAAAAAAAGTTAAAGCTGATTTTTATCTCTCACTGCCTCTGTTAACTGTAATGGGTTTTTTAGAAACCAATGATAAACTATTCAGAGATACAAAAAAATCCACAATGTCTTTATATCATGGGCATTTAGCGAGGCCAGACTATTCCGCTTTGTCCCTGGGTCTGAAAATCCTTAGATTTAGTAAAAAAGAAGAAGTTGAAAGCAAGTTAATTCACAAAGGGCAAATGACAACAAGGGGTCCTTTAACAAGAGAAAGTCTTTGATTTATACTAATAGGATCTGGTTAAAGAGAAGCAGAAATATAATGAAGATCTTGCTTTCTGACTTCCTTTGTAGTCTTCTAATTATCTAAGTACATCATATACTGTAGATAATGAAAAGTTAAACTAGTTTTTACTCTTGTTCACTTGTGTTTGCAATAGACTTCTAAGAAGGCAAAATGTAAAGCTCTCTCCTAATTCAGCGGTCTATAAATGCATAGTATTGTATAACCTTTACAATTACAGAAGCTTGTACTGGTGGTACTTGCATCATTTTACATGAAAGCAGTTTAGAGCAGTGATGTCAAACTACAGCCCCTCAGATGTTGATGGTTTGCAATTCCCAGAATTCTTTATAAGCAATAGATGGCATGGTAATGATGGGAATTGTAGTTCAGCAACAAATGAGGGGCCTGAGAGTAAAATCCCTGGTTTAGAGTTAACAAAGTTATCTTTTCTTCATGTGCCTATTTTTGGTTAGCTCCTGAAGAAGCCTCGTATTGGGTGAAATGCGTTGAGCAGTATGTCTTAACTCAGTTTTAGCAGTCACTTATGTGTTCTACCAGTACGCTGCCCCATTATTCTTTTGCTTATTTCATTTATATGGCCATGGTTGCATTATTAGATATCAGGTGTATGGACCTCTCTTCAGTGCAGATATAGGCATATGTAGGCAGCTCGAAACTGCTGAGGTATTAGCTATATGAAGTTTGGCGGATCTAGTATATTGTTATATATAGGGTAATTGTGGCCTTGTGTTTGTTGATTCTTCTTCCTACATGGAATCTTTCTTACGTTTATTGTTGTGGGGATGCGCAGTATTAGGCTGGGAGTCTGTTTCACTGGTTATGTTTATTTATGTGGTTCTTACGCTTAATAAAATTGATCGTCGTTGTATTCTCTTGATGCATTTGTTTTTGCATCTTATGTTATGGTATGTCGTTCATTCAAAGAGCATTGCCAAAGTTGCCAACACCAGGAAAAATCACCATTGTAATGGCGACAAACACCAGTGTTTCATAAAAAGAAAATCCCAATAGCAGTAGGAGGATCTTTATCAAAATTATTTTTGGCAGTGTTGTATCTTTGATAAAGGGACCTAAATGTAGTTCAGTACTTTTGATGTAGATATCTCCTATTCTTAATATCTATACACCATCCATCTGTCTTTACATTGCTCAAAACAAGTAACTAAGTAGACCACACAAAATAGACATAGCATGGCAGCCGCCCAGATAAGAGCCCAAGATATGTATGTGTTGGTTGGTTCTTGGGTACTGCACTGCAAGATTAACTCCTGTGATGTTTTGCCAATAAAAGGGCCCTATTCCATCCTTGATGTAAACTAACCAACGATGTTGTAAACTTAACAACCCCATAGATTATAGTGGTTTTGGTAAGGTTACAGCAGCTCTGGTTAAGGTAACACCAAGGTTGGAATAGAGCCCAAAGTATTTCTATTGGATCCCGATTGTGCAGCCTGCTCATAGCTTCGTACCTAAGTGGGTGATCATGGCAGGCACCATGTGCCAAGTTGCCGTAACATATGCACATGGGAATGCTAACACCACAATGATTTCCGCTCACAATAAATGTATTTATAATGCCAAATGTTCTACCCATGAATAAAAAAAGTCTATTCTTACTCATATAACAAAGCAAAAGGCAGTGGTCATAGGGGAAAGAAAAGCAGCAAATCATACCATTTCATAAACCGAAGTCTACGGCACATCTCTACCAAGGCAGTGATACCTCCCTAGATGGTGCTTTATAAGATATAGAAACAACAGCCTTTCAAAAATGTATTTATTTGCTGTAAACCAGACCTTCAATAAATAGCATTGCAAAACACAATCAGCAAAGTGAGAAATTGACCGAAACGGTTGCATAGTCGTAAATACACAGAAGAATTCCTTCTTCAGATATTCATGCGTTATATAAATGGTGATTAAATTCTTGTATTTTACATACGTGTGTGTATACATAATATACTAAATATAGCACTCACTTACCGAGGACAGTCTCCTTCCTGGAGCTCCTTGCGAATAAATTCCCATAATTTATTTTCCAAGTTAGACGGTTAGAAATTTGTTAAAAGTCTTAAAATTGTGTGAGATTTGAGATGGTAATTTGCATAATGGGGTGCCGTCCCCTTGGTCTGTTGTGCCTATTTGTCTTGAAAAGCACCTGCCCATTATACTAAGTACAGGAAGAGTGTTGACCTCTTGGTTCTTGTCTTATACATGCTGAAGACTGGCAACCCTCCAGGCATTTACCCCTCCCTGTTAAAGTGGCAGCAGGTGCTGCTGAGGTTCTGCTGCGTATCAGGGGATCCAAGATGTCTGCGCATTTTACCCTCCTGCCGGGTGTGCAGAATGGACCGGAGCGAGCTGTCAGGGCCGCACTCTGCATAGGGACAGAAAGCCAAACACAGAAGAGAAGGCGAAGAAGGACAACAAGCAGCCACTGTCATCCTTCCGCAACCATCTCACATCAGCTCAGCCTGGAGACTGCTGCGGGAAGTGACTGAGATACGAAGCCCCGCCGGTGTCATCAAGGGACTCTCTGTCTGTGTGCCCACCCTAGGTAGGAGGGCTCGGGGTGGGGGAGTCTCTGTCTGTGTTGTGTGCGCACGGAATGATTAACTTGTGCGCGCGCTAATGAAAAAAGACAAGTTAATACATGGGCACGATTTAGTAGATCATCCCCACGACATTACACATCATGTCCATATGTTAACTTTTTCATGCTGACACCAGCGTGTTTCCGTATTAGTGTAAGGTAAACATTGTTGAATTATTTACTCAGAACCAATAACCAATACTTTTCATGGTTAATTAAAATATGCAAGATTCTATCAGGCATTGTCATTATTGCTAACATCTGCATATAACTTAAAGTGAAGGCTTAAATAGTTGCACTGGCTGGGTGGACTAGAGGTAATATCACTGCACTGTAACCATGGAGACTGTGGAGATACAGGTTCAAATCCCAGCAAGAGCACCATTCCAGTAAATTGGGCAAGACACCTAATGGTACATACTCGCCACCCAGGACATATTTGAAAAAGAGAGAAATCTCAATGTATCTTCCTGGTAAAATACTTTCTCAAAAAAAATACATATAGTTGCAGTGTGCTAAATAATAAGGTGACTTAAAATGTCGATATGAAAGACAACATACAGAGTTCCATATGTTTTTATTTGTCTGGGTACTACAATAAAACATCACATCAAATCGCGTTTAAACATATGAGCACAAAATGGTCAAAATAAGCTCAGCACAAAGAAGTGGTGAAATGGCTCAGCAGTGAAGGGGTTAAGGATCTTCAGTATAGGCACACAATAGATATTTTCTTTCTGCCTTTATTGAAACTGTAGGTCAATCAATATTTCCTGCTTTTTAACCATTTACAATTCACACGTCTTTTAATAAAAACACATCTTTCTTACCTTCAGGTTATGAGGAAAATGTGAGGTTTATTTATTATATATTGATTCTTTTAAAGAAAGTCCTGCTTATTCTTGCCAGTGGAACAATATAGTGCAACAAATTACCGTAGCTACTCGAGTATAACGTGAGAGTTTTGTGAAAAAAAATTAACATAAAAATTGGAAGGGTTGGGGTATACTCGAGACATCTTAAAAAACACAACAACTTGAACTCAGACGGGCAGAGAACTCGGCGTCGGAGCGCGGCCGGAGCTGGTTGGGAAGCGCTCTGTGTGTGTGGTCCAGGGAAGAGGAGATGAGGAGCCACTAGAGCTCATACAAATCGGCTGCTGAGCCTAAACAGCCGGTGTGATCGGAGCCATGTCACACCGGGAGAACCACAACCCGGAGCTGGTGATAAGCGAGTCTGGAGCCCTGAACTACAGCACCCGGGGAAACCCAGCCGGGACCTGGGAAACCCCTGCTAGTGGCAGGCGGGTCAGTTAGCGTGCACTTAGTGTGCTCATCTGACCGCAGCCATGCACGCGCGCACTTGAGAGCGGAAGGAATGTCCGTGAGAGTGGACATTCCTTCTTCTCTGTCGCCCTTGTGGCCACCTCGCTCAGCGCTACAAAGCTCCTTGTGATATATTCAAGACTCAAGGTCACATTACATCTCAATAATACATTTCCATCCATGGTGTTCTACTTGAGTCGCGCTATACTCAAGTATCTGCGATAGTAGTAATAAATGGTTTCCATTCTTTAAATCAACTTAAAAATGAGTAAACGTTTGTATGCTTATGCATGCGCTAATGTGCTAATTTGATGTTATAAAATGGAAGTGTCAGTGCTTATCTGAATTAATTCCTCCACGTATAGAACCCTGTATGGTTTCTTTTATATCGACATTTTAAGTCACCGTATTATTTAGCAGATAAAGCAAATCAACAATGCAAGTAGAGGAAACATCAGTTTAAAATGTGCTTTCATATGTGAAACTCCATCTGCTTCCTGGATTTGATATCTGTGGCCACATTAATTGCTAAATATATTGGATTCTACAAAAAAAGAGCAACATTTGTGACTATTATAAGATCCCTCTGGGCATAAAGCAATGTTAACAAACACAGCTTGATGGGGAAAATTAACAACTTTGCAGCGTTTCCGATAAGTGTTTATTTTTATGAACAAATAAAAATATCCAATGCTGAAAGTAATTACAGAAGTAGCAAAAAGAGAAGTTTGAAACTCAGCGTGATATTAATATCTTACAGGCGATGTCATATCACTCTGATAAGACTTCTGCGAATACAAAAATGTAGAAATCCACAATCCAGAGATTGTAAGAGTTATTTATGAAGGTCCTTAAAGCCTAATATAAAGTCCTAGGGAAAAAGATGCACAAAAAAACATGCAAGAATTCTTTCAAAGCAATCGATGCCCAGGAAATCGTGGAAGTTGTTATTCAAAAACATCTGGGAGGCCAGAGTATGACAGCCAGCCATGCTCCAAACGAAACCACTCTAAAAATCACTTACTCACAGCTCATCCCGGGACAGGGAAGAAAAAATTTAAATGGCCGCCACTGTTCAATGTCCAAAAATTGTGCTGTCAGGAATCCACAATAAATTATCAGGTCTATACATACATGGTTATTCAAAGAGAATCGAAAAGTCACCGCACGTTCGGTGACTTTTCGTTCTCTTCAATTCGGCACGATTTGGCGATCTCATTTTGACGACCCTGCAGTGTATTCAGCAAGCACCACAGGGCTGTCGTAATGCAGGGAGAAGTCACCTCAAACCCGCCGAAAACTCACCGCAAAACCCGGCGGAGGCACACCGAAAATCCGCAAAAACATCTGGATTAGCCCCGCCAAAAACGCCGGAAAAAAAAAACGGCGATCACACGCAGCGCAGCCGCCGGAAAAACCCAACGCCGCAGACTAATGGAGTGGGAAAAAAAAACAGTTTGCTTGAATGTTTGAAAACGCTGTTTGCAAAGAAACTACTGAGCGAACATGTCTGAAATTTACATATAAGATCCAATGAATGATAATAAAAAGGGCTGTTACAGAAAAAAGAACAAACGTTCAAAAAAAAATTAGGAAATATTTTTTTGCCAAAAAAAGAGACTTTTTACTGCAGAATATTATAATGCAGGGCTCAAAATTTCAAGTCCCAAGCTACTAGCCAGGCCTTAAGAGTTACTCGCCACTTGTTGCCCCACCTAACCCTTATCCTGCCCTGCATCTGCATTTCCACTCGCCCTCATGTAATTTCCACTCGCCAAATGCGAGTAGGCGAGTGGAAATTTTGAGGCCTGTTATAATGAATGGTTTATTAGATATTGAATTAAAACGGGAATATTTTTAACATTGAAGCCTATGGGATTCGCCTGAATAAATCTGCCACATGAAGCCACCAAATGGCATGGCAATTCACCAACTTTTTCACTGCTGGTTTGTGTTCTCTGAATAGCCGAAGCATTGCTTCTCTATGGGGAATTCACTGCCCTCGAACAGGCACCAAACAGGCACCGTATGTGCAGGCAATTCGCCAGGATTTGGCGAATTGCCTGCTCTCTGGATAGCCGAATGGCCAAGAGAGGTAACCGAACGCTGATTTTCAGCGTTCGGTTCCCTTTCGGCAGCCATTCGGATCCTTTTGAATAACCCTGATAGAAAGGTGACACTCAGGAGAATGACTGGAGAAGTGAAAATTCTCACAGGATTATTCAGAGAGCGTGAAAAGCAGGAGAATGACTGGAGAATGAAAAATTCTAGGTCAAAATAGCCAAACCAGAAAAATTCTCCCTTTCGTCTCACTTTCCAAATTGGCTATTTTGACCTAGAATTTTTCATTCTCCAGTCATTCTCCTGCTTTTCACGCTCTCTGAATAACCCTGTCAGTTAAAATAGGCAAACCAGAAAAATTCTCCCATTTATCTCACTTTACAAATCGGCTATTTGGTCTACAGTATATCGTTCTCTTCTCCTGTCAATTCTCCTGATTTTAACCTTTCTTTGAATAGACCTGATATATTCCACATATAGATGCCCTGGATCCCTGTGATGATATATGTAGCACAATTGTTAACAAACTCAAGGCTCTCAGGTGATGATTTTCTCTCTTTTCATTAATAATTTATTAAACCCCCATTAATAACTGATTTTCTTTCCATTTCCTTTGTGTTAATTACCAAAGCCATTTTGACATTATACTCTCTGTTGTTTTCCCCTTAATTATCTTTTTCTCTTGTTAAGTGTACCTATACATATTATAAAACCCTTGTAATTATTTCTACACAACCTTCGCAGCTGTTGAAATATGATTTAAAAGAAATGAATAAACTAGTTCTGATTTTAGGAATACCCTATATACAGTATTAAGGATACAAATGGGATTAGGAATATTAAAAACAAATACAAGCCAAATAATACAGTGTTTAAATCTACAAGAATTCTAAAATTTGTTATTTTCTGACTGTAAACTTAACCCCTCAACTACCAAGTGGTTTTCCATAAAACTACTGGCAGGGCCCAGTAGCTTTATGGAAAACCACTTTCCATTTCTCACACTATCAGGGTTATTCACAGAGCTCCCAATTCGCCAAATCCTAGCGAATTGCCTGAACATACGGTGTCTGTTCGGGGGCCTGTTCGAGGGCAGTGAAAACCCCATGAAAAGCACTGCTTCGGCTATTCAGAGAACACAAACCAGCAGTGAAAGGTTCCCCTAATGTCCTGCCATTCGGTGGTTTAATTCGGCAAATTTATTCAGGCGAATACCATAGGCTTCAATGTTAAAAATATTCCTGTTTTAATTCAATATCTAATAAACCGTTCATTATAAAATTCTGCAGTAAAGAGTCTCTTTATTTATAGATTTTTTTAGGATATTTTAATCATTTTTCTTAATTTTTTTTTTTTTAAAAGTCCGATTTTTTTTTTTTTTTAAGTTTACTTATTTTTTCTGTAACAGCCCTCTTTATTATCATTCCCTGGACCTCATATGCAAATTTCAGATATTTTCGCTCAGTAGTTTCTTTGCAAACAGGGTTTCATTTTCAAACATTCACACAAACTGTTTTGCTAATTTATTCACTGCCTCGTCTGCGGTCTCAGCGGCTTCACTGTGTGTGATCGGCTCCTGCTTGGGTTTTTCGATGGGTTAATCCAGATGTTTTTGAGGGTTTTCGGTGTGCATTCGGTGGGTTTTGCGGTTCGTTTTCGTCGGGTTTGCGGTAGCTTTTCCCTGCAATTCGGGGACCCTGTGGTGTTTGCTGAATACACCGCAGGGTCACTGAAATGGGATCGGCAAAAGGAACCGAATTGAAGAGAACGAAAAGTCACCGAATGTGCGGTGACTTTTCGAATCTCTTTGAATTACCCTGTTTGTAGATGTGTGTAGGATTCAATAACACATTGAAACCCTTCACTACCAAGTTATTTTCCAAAAAAGCGTTGTCAGAAACCAGTGTTTATTTTTGTAAAATCATTTTTATTTATACAGTAATAAAGCCATTACTATAAATAACCTATTTGGCCAGCAGATGGCACCATCTACTGCCAAATTGAGTTACAGAGGTTTGAGCTGTAGGTCTATTTTTCTCACTGCATCGGCTGCTGAAAGCCTGATATTTCAGGGCATTCATCGGCTGATTTTACAGTTTTCGCTCTTTGGGCATTATGCTCACAGGACTAAAAATTTTGGGCCACCTTCTGCAGCCCAAAAGTAAAGGAAATTTGTTTGCAGCAAACAAATTTCATTTGGTTTTGGGCTGCAGATCAGAAGATCAAGATATCTTGATATCGGGGCACCAGATGGTGTCTTTGAAACCCGAGATATCTCGGTAGTGAAGGGGTTAAGCAATCCTGGAATAGATAAAATATAACTTTATTTTTTAGATACATTAAAAAAACAGCAAAATATAGAGAATATTACAACAGGGTTATTCAGAGATAGGTGAAAACCAGGAGAAATGGCAGGAGAAGAGAACAATCTAGACCAAATAGCGGATTGGGAAAGTGAGATAAATGGGAGAATTTTTCTGGTTTGGTTATTTTGACCAATATTCACTTCTCCAGTCATTCTCCTGAGTTTCACCTATCTTTGAATATACCTGATAATAAATATATTAACTTAAAATATACAGAGTATGGGAGACTTAAGTTTACAGTAAGATTCCCCAACAGCTGAACCACAAGCAAAGAGTATGGCTTGGTTAGAATAATAGTTAGAGCTGCTAAATTTAATGGCTCAATTGAAATCGGGGCACTGGTTTGACCAATCAAAACATGGATAATAATGGTGAAATCTTTATATACGAAATCCAAAAATATCTCTGGAAGCTAGAGAACAACCTTGCCCATAAGGATTAAATTTTATAAAAATGACAAAACTATTTTTCTCTGAAATTGTCTTGCTGCCAGTGGTGCCACATTGCAGAAGAAACATTGTGAGGTTCATTCCAAAACTGCATTTGAGAAGTGTGTGAAGTGAAACAGTTAAAAATAGTTTGGAGTGACATTTCATCCTTAAACTGTTTCATTGCTTGGCAACAGACAAAAATAATATTGCTGAGATGCCTTGAAAACCTGGAGCAACGTGTTTAAAGCATTTAAAGTCAAGTACTTATTGAAGCCAATTTGAAGAAGCTCAATAAATATCTGATATACTGTAAGATCTCGAGCTCTCGGTGTTGTTAGTTACATTAAAATAACACTCTCGGCTTTTGCATTAAGATATGTAAAACCTAAAGTAAGAGAAAAGATTAATGATATTCCCACTTTTCCACGTTGTTGACTGCAAATGCACTAATTCATGGGCCCTCTTCTCCAGATGAATCCTTAATATGGAGCCACAAATGCTGAAAGTTAGTTTAAGGCATTAAGCACTTGCGGCTCCTGATCACAGCTTCTATAACAAGCCATCCGCTATGTAATATACAGTATGGGAGCCCCTAACTGATAAGAGCAGCTGCACCGCTGGTATTCTCTTTTGGGGTGTATAGAACTCTCTGCAATCTTGTGTATACTCTGCGCAAGATCGCATGTGCTTTCTTGTAAGATTGCACGAATTTCTGGAACCCCAGGGTCACATGCAAGAAGTGACTGTCACATGCACTATATGGTTGAAGTCAGATAACTTAACTCATCGCCTTTTGAAAGTAGACAAAGTCCTTCGTGTTTTCTTCACTTTATTCGGAAAATAACAGCATATGAAAGGTGGCATTATAGACAGAGAGGGCTTTTCAGGTGTGTACCATGGTATGGGGGGACATGGATAGAGAGGGCTTCTAGTGTGCTTTGGTATTGGGGACTGTAAAAACGGGGTGCAATCACCCACAGGGCTGGATTTATAATTAGGCAGAATAGGCATGTGCCTACAGGCGCCTGCCAAAAGGGGGCGCCTTGCTCTGTGGAAAAAGAACACTTTTTTTTTTACAACTCACAATCATTTAGATGTATCTCTAGAGCCCTAAGGGCTAGAGGGACATATGAGGTATCATTGGAAAGGCCATATTATGGCATTTCCAGTGATACTAAAGTTCAACAGTCTAGATTTATGTAAAAATAAAATAATAAAATTATATTTTTCCCTTTTTTTTGCAACGCAACACTTTTATTCAGTTTACAATTATAAAGTGAATAGTGATGCTGCACTAACTCACCTTCTCATTTTCCACACTGCCAGCAAGTCAAGTGTGGAGCAGATGATGTAACGCGTTGTTTCATCGACAACCTAGACCGTGGCGCTGCAGTGAGGAGAGACAGGGGGACTTTGAAATCTGCATCTCTGAATTGTACACCACGACAAGGTTAAGTGAGGTGTCACTGGAAAGGTCAGAGGCTGCTCTTTACAAATGATACCAAGCATGACCATGCAATGTGTAAAAATAAAAAAATTATAAAAAGTTAATGCTAAATTTTTTTTTTTACTCTGTTCTAAGATAGAGACAATATATGCTTTTACATATAAAACAAGCAATGCCACTGCATTAACTCAACTAAAGCAACAGATTCTGCCCCTTTTAATTTGACGCAGACAGAAACTGGTTTTCAGTTTTAAAAAAATAATAATAATTATTTCCTTAGTTTGCCCCGAAATGCAAAAGTAAAAAGTCATTTTGGCATGTTTTTTTTTGTTTGGGGGTGGCGCTCTATATTTCTGTGCCTACAGGCTCCTGAGATGCAAATCCAGCTCTGATCACTCGGTACAGACAGATGCTTGCTGAACTGGATCTGAGGTAAACTGACTTGAATAGCTGCTTGCAGAAGCGTGCAAATGGGACTGGGCCAAACTAACCAACAGGTCTATTCAAAGAAATGTGAAACTCAGGAGAATGATTGGAGAGGTGAAAATTCTAGGTCAAAATAGTCAAACCAGAAAAATTCTCCCATTTTATCTAACTTTCCAAATCGGCTATTTGGTCTAGATTGTTCTCTTCTCCTGCCAATTCTCCTGTTTTGAATAGACCTGTATGTGTTACCTCAGGTAAATGTTATTACCCTGATCTATAACCCAATATATGGCTGGTGTTTCCTTAATGTATCTAATATTTTTTTCTCAGCTATCCATTTAAGCTGCAAGTGAAAATAAAGAATGAATGTAGAATCACTTGTTATTCTTCGACTGTCTCCACTTTAGCAGAGTATAGGAAGCATTTATTGTACAGGAGGCAGCCATAACAGTTGAGCTGCAAAAACAACATGCCGTTTGCTGTTTAGGATTATTTTGGAATAGCAGGGGAGCCACTAACATATTAATGAGTGTGGACACTAACATTAAATAGTGAGCAGGGGCAAATTCAAACATTTCAGGATGGACACTTTACTAATTTGGGGCTAAATTACACAGTGAACGCTAACTGTAGCATTCGGATCAGTAAGCGTTAGCGCTAGGAAAAGTGACTTTAACGTATGCCCCCCACATTACATTCCTAACACTAGACCAGTGAAAAATCCATTAGCGTATCAGTGATTGTGCTAGCTTGCGTGAGCTTACTGTACTTCCTGTGCATCCTATTCTTAATATGGGGACGTAAAGAGTAATTAGCGTTAAGTAAGGTATTACAAAGTCCTAGCGCTAATTACCACACCAATATGCTTAACAAAGGTTTAGCAACACCTAAAAGCTGGTGCTAACTGATTCTGCTCCTGTGAAATCATCTAGAGCCTCCTATACCCCCTAATAAATCCCATAAGCACCTCAAATAGTTCCCAATTTCCATCCACGTTCATTCTGTGGTGCTGCGTGATATTGTGAGATCGCTCCAGGCTTGTGGCCCGGCAGCGCAACCCTCCATGGAGTCCTATGGACTCCAGGAGGTGATCCTCGCTGCGGTGAGAAAACGCTACCACAAGTGTCACTGAGTGTAGCGCTGCATTCCAGGGCAAGGTGCCGAGGTAGCGCCTGCCCCGGAGTCTAACATTAAAATGGGGACGCTATGGGGAAACCAGCAGGCGCTGATTGTTTGAGAATACATATCTAGCTATACCGCTGTAAAAAGACAGCTGTAGAATCGAATATATTATAAATCCCCTTATGTGAGATTAATATTAACCCCTTCACTGCTGAGCCATTTCGGGTCTAATTTTTCTTCTTTACTTTAAACATGGTCATGTTTGGTATCATTGGAAAGGCCATGCTCTGGCCTTTCTACTGATCACAAACATGACCCTCTAGCTGCCAACAGTGGGGAGATATCGTGGTTCAAAGGAACCCCCTATCTCCACCCCTATCTTTCCTTAGGAGTCAATGAGGACTTTCCCCACACGTCCTCAGCAGTGAAAGGGTTAAATGTTATCTGCCATATAGCATTGTACCTGTACATTGACCTGAACACAAAATATGAAAATCAAAACCTTAGATTTGCAATTGAACATACCACCAACAGAGCATTGTGAACATAGCAGTTTGCATTGAAAGAATTTGAATAAATTACCGCATTCAATAGGCAAAGTGCACTGTAGAACCCAATTTAAAGTCATCATTTTGGTGTTCAATCTTCATGTTATCCTTCAGGGTACAGTTTGCATTCATATAACAAACATAATTTTAAAAATATTACATAAAAGTAAAGTTATGAATAGCACAAAATCTTCTTCAGTCTGCTTTCAATGCCACAAACATGTAAATGACATTTTCAATGAAATACTATAAAATCAAACGTTTGCATATAAATGTTTCTAATATGAGATTAGCATTCTCCGTGATCAGAAATAAAATTAACAGTGAGATCTCACTCCTGTCATTTTGTATTACTGTAAGCAAGGTACAAAAAGTAGCCCTATATATAAGAACTTCAACATCCCCCACCTGATACCCATAGGTGGGAGGACAAGGAAACTGTAATGTTTTGGACATTCTGTGAGCCTGGCGCCCCCTCTGGTGTTAATACATTGCCACGTCATGCATTGAAGAGGCTGGTCCCTGGACTTCTATGGATTCTGGACCTCTAGCCCTGGAGCCACACCAGGACTCTCAAATGTCATGATTTCATGTGTTTAAAAGGAGGCAACACCCTAAGAAGGGTGCTGCCTCATTGACTTAGTCACTTCTCTTCAATCCTGGTTGAGTACAGTTCTGTTCGCTGGATCTCCAGTTTGTGTTCATGCTATTCTGAAGTACTTTTTTTTTCAGGTTTATTCTTAGTAGTCCTTGCTTAGTTCTGGTTATTATCTGGCTGTTCTAGTTATTGTGTTTATCTGGTATAGTTCATATTTGTACTTTAGTTCAGGTCTGTCTGCATCCTTGCTTTTTGTATGTACCCTGCTTGTAGCCCTGTATCTCTGTATTCTGGTTTATTCTTGTTATTTGCTATAGTTCTCAGGTCCTCTTTTCTGTGTATATATATTGTGTTTTTGTTCTGGATCCCTGCTTTTGGTTTAGAGTCTGTCTTGTTTATTTAAAGAAAGGTGAAAATAAATATTTCTTGGTGTTTTCCAATA
The DNA here is from genome assembly GCA_009667805.1 of Leptobrachium leishanense. NCBI lineage: Eukaryota > Metazoa > Chordata > Amphibia > Anura > Megophryidae > Leptobrachium > Leptobrachium leishanense. Next base: position 257,074,921 of record CM019067.1, read on the forward strand.
TCTGTTTGTGTATCACTGCACAATAGGCTCACGTCCTTCTGCATCCATCCCAGGCCAGGCCCACCATGACAGAAACAATGGCATGTCTCCCCAGACTTATTCATTACCCACACCCACTGCGCATGGTTATGGTGTGGCCATATCTATCCCTCACCTGACACTAAGGGGTGGGGTAGTGTAGATGAGGATAATTGTGTGTCTTCCTTCCCCCACAGTTAATTATAACCACCACCCACCCTAATTAACTGGTTTTAAAGGGTCTCTAACAAGAATATCACTGAAATAAACAATGTACATAGCTTTACAGTACATTCGCCAATCTGCTATGGATCAGCACACACATGAACAGAAACATGGGCAACAAGTCTTTAAAATATATTAATCATAGAAATGAAAGAGAAAAAAAAAACAGGCCATAGATCATTTTCGTGATTATGTGAATCTATATTTAATTTCATTTACTAAAGTGTTTAATAATTTATTTGAAAAGAACATTATTGGATTTTGCTGTGTGTTTTCATTCCTAATCTTCCCTTTTGCACAATGTCTTTTGCAGTGTAGAATATATTTGATTTCGATTTTATATGATCAGATTTGAGGTCTTTGAACATGTCTAAAATAAATTATATTGTAAATATATTTTCTTCCGCACCAAACGTTTTCTTGCTCCAACTACATTAGCGAAATTGCTCTGTGTAGCTATTATAATTAAAACAACAGTTAGAAAAACTGTTAAGGAAAGGTTCTCAAGAGTGTCACAGCATAACATAATTGTAATGATGAGAACTATTCGGCTGCAGAAGATTCACTGACTCTAATTTATATTAAAAGAAAGATTGAGTGTACATATTTATCATAAAATATACACTGTATATATGTTTAACTTATCAGGCTCAACCAACATTGAAATTAGCATAATGCCAATTGTTTTGTCTCTTTTATCAGCCAGTCACTCTACTACTTACATGTTCAGCTCGGGTGCTGGACAAAATCACTACAGCCAGGTTCCCTAATGCCAACATTCCAACGGCCAACTTCCAGACAGAACAAGTGCCGGACATACCAAGTTCCCTACACGCCCAACTTCCAGACATCCATAATCCCAGCGGCTAACCCTAATACTAACACCCTAACCCTAGGTTTAGGGGGGTTAGGTCTAGGTTTAGGGGTGTTAGGTTTAGGGCTAGGTTTAGGGGGTTAGGGCTAGTGCTAGGTTTAGGGGGGGTTAGGGTTAGGGCTAGGTTTAGGGGAGTTAGGGTTAGGGGATTAGGGCTAGGTTTAGGGGGGTTAGGGTTAAGGCTAGGTTTATGGGGGTTAGGGTTAGGGCTACATTTAGGGGGTTAGGGTTAGGGCTAGGTTTAGGGGGGTTAGGGTTAGGGGATTAGGGCTAGGTTTAGGGGGTTAGGGCTAGATTTAGGGGGTTAGCGAGTAGGGTTAGCCGCTGGGATTTTGGATGTCTGGAAGTTGTCTGTGTAGGGAAGTTGGCCGTGTAGGGAAGTTGGCCATCAGAGAGTTGTCTGTGTAGGGAAGTTGGCCGTCAGGGAATTGTCTGTGTAGGGAAGTTGGCCGTTGGGATTTTGGCATTAGGGAACCTGGCTGTAGGGATTTCAAACCAAACCCGTTCAGCTCATAGTCCCCTTAAGACTTCATATCACCACATAGTCAAAATATCTATCCTACATTTGATGTACTCAGAAATTCATACTTTTCAAATTCTTTAGTTAGGAATACAATAATTAACTCATTAACCATTTTAAATATCAAAAGAAAACATACATACAGGAATGGGTTATTTATTAGACAATCACACGTAGTTGAGCCCTTGGGTGTAACCCAAAAATGTACAATTTACAGCACCTAAGGATCAAACAACAAGGGGGTGTCCCACTCGTGTCCATCCAAGTTGGGCTCAAACCAACTAATTATTCATTTATTTAATCTGGTTTTGTATTTATTAATGTTGTTATATCTGCAATAAATAAATAATTTGTTTGTTTGAGCCCAACTTGGATGGACAGGAGTGGGATAAAGCCAAATGGTTAATGATTTACAGCACCTGTCCTCAGTCGGCAGTTGAGGATTAACCAGAGACCGAGGTGAACAGGACTTTCTCTATCCGCCTACTGATGAAATGATGTTCTATAGCCCTGTCACAGTATATACAACAGACACTGTTGAATCTAGTCTAATTATTGTAGTAGTAAGTATGACTTATGCCCAAGTGCTATAAATCAGAATGTGTACTGTTTTTACACCAATAAATATCTCATTATACATACAACACTGGGTACAAAGTAAACTAAATGAGACAAGAGATCTCATAAAATATAAGACTGCATAGCTCTCAATTGTTACCTTGTAACTACCAAAATAATTTAAGAAAAATGAATTTGTGATGCAAGATGTGAAACTGAAAACCAAATAACTTATTTGCCTAAACCAAACACATCCTGTGCTTGAACTCTGCTGTGCTCGAAAATCTAAGAAGACAAGATCTATCAAAATTATGATGTATGCCTAAAATGTTCTATGTGAGATACGTTGTGATATCTATGTCTGAAAAATAGCAGTCTGAATTGATGAGTTCTTCAGAATGGACGGTCAAATGCAAGCTGTACAAGTTCCAAGTCTCTAATATGAAATTTACAAAACCCAGATTGTTCTGTAAGACGTTCTGCTTGAAATAGATCATTTATAAACATAAAAAGAAGATATTAACAAAGCACATGATAATTCTTTATCTTCACAGGTAGTACAACACATGAAAAATGTGAGTATGCTATGACTATTATGTAACGGAAAGGGAATTGCGAAGCATAATCTGGAAAACAAATCAATACACACATAGTGCAGATCGCAGATACATCATTTAATATATTATGCCCCCCGCTGGACTGGCACTCACAAGATAAAATAATTAATCAGGCACATAGCAGGTACTTGGTTACTCTCTCCTGATAAGTTGTGTTGCCTCCTAGACTCCAGACCATCCGAATATCGCCAACGAACTCCTTCAGGCTTGTTTAATCAGTCAGTGTAACAGGAATCAGGCTTATTTGAAAGAAAATCAAACCAGCAGTGGCTCCAATAAAAACTGGTTTTAATTAAAATAACATGAATAAAATAAAAGTTGGAACACCATCCAACGCGTTTCGTCTCTGCTACATGCAAGACTTCATCAGTGATAAGGTGTTCATTCAGAATAACGCAGTTATATATCCACACAATTATAAAAAGAGAAAAAAGATACAGCTGACACATAATTAATTAATTGTCCACATGAGTCCCAATTGGTAGATTGCAATGTGTCCCACGGTGGAGCGCATGTCCATACTTGTAGTTTATGATCCTCTTCCCTCTATTTCCGGTACAACCGGAAGTGACGAATCGAAAGAAATTATCCAATCAGTCTCTAGCATCCGCCATCTTGTGGAGGTCATCTTGTGAAGGTACAACCGGAAGTGACGAATCGAAAGAAATTATCCAATCAGTCTCTAGCATCTACCATCTTGTGGAGGTCATCTTGTGGAGGTCAATGGTCTTATTCCCTCCATTTCCGGTGCAACCGGAAGTGACAAATCGTAGGACTTTATCCAATCGATCTCCGGCATCCGCCATCTAGTGGAGGTCAAGTATCCGTCCTCCTAACGCCACCATCTTGAAAGATCTTATTATACAGGGAAAAATAATGAAACAGACCTCACAGGAACCTCCTCAAATGTCTCCACATCAGGAATATCACATAACAGAAATACACATAGCAGAAACAATTAGATACCCTCCAGAAATCACAAAGATTGGTGTATATCAAGGTCTATATTAAGCCCTCTTGCATTCCAGGTCCCTACTTTAAATATCCATTCTGTTTCTCTCCTAAGTAGATCTTGGCCTGAATCACCCCCTCTCCAATTAGGGTTGACTAAATCAATAACTAAACAGACAAAATGCTCAAAATTAAAAACTGGACATGAATTACAATGAACCGGTACACTAGGGTTCGTTTTCTTTCTCCTAATATTACCCAGGTGCTCCAGTATACGTATACGAAGAGATCTCGACGTTTGACCGATATTTTTGAGCATTTTGTCTGTTTAGGTACTGACTCCTAACCGCCAGTGTTATCCTGATTCTATATTCAAGTTGTAGATTCATTGGCTGGCTGCTAATGCAATGACCCTTTTCGCCCTGACCCCCTGAAAGCCTGTTGAACCCCCTCCATCTACAACCCTTTTCTGCTCTACTTAAACTTCTCTCCCTCTTGAAATCCCTGACTTTACAACATTCTTCTACCCTGTGATCTAGTTCCTATGAACAAAGCACAGATGGGTATTGTTGCAGAAACATTTTTATAGGGTTTACTTACAGGTCTATTCATTAAAGGATGAAAACCAGGAAAAGAGAACAATCTAGACCAAATGGCCAGATTGGACAGTGAAATAAATGGGAGGATTTTTCTGGTTTGGCTATTTTGACCTAGAATTTTCACTCTTCCAGTCTTTCTCCTGAGTGTCACATTTCTATGTATAGACCTGATAATTTATTGTGGATTCCTGACCGCACAATTTTTGGACATTGAACAGTGGGTGGCCATTTTGATTTTTCATCCCTGTCCCGGGATGAGCTTTGAGTAAGTGATTTTTAAAATGGTTACGTTTGGAACATGAATAACAACTTCCATAATTTCCTGGGCATTGATTTTCACTTCTCCAGTCATTCTCCTGAGTTCACCCTTTAGTGAATAGACCTGTATGTATGATTTACAAGATAACTGCCCTTAATTAAAAATCAGCAATAAAATACCACCTGCAAAATACATTATTAAGTTACACAAGTTAAGCCAGACTCCATGTGTAGTTTATCCTGAATAATGCAAGTCTAATGAAAGCTCATATTCCTGTTCTGCCAGATAAATACTGAAACAAAAATATTAGAAACCACTACTTTTTTCTACTTAAAATAGAAAGGACCTACAGTATATACATTTGTATAAGCTACACAATACCCTCCTAACATTTAATTTATATGCAATAATGTGAATAAAACATTGCTAGCTCATCTGAAGCTTGTAATAATAGAAAATATTGAAATGACCTCAATTTAGAACATTTAAATGTATGCCAAAATGTTGCTGAAAACTTGAATAATGGAGAATAATCTTATTCATGCTTGCAAAAAGTGTTCAAGTGTACAAATGAGTTATGAGCCTATTTTTGTAAGCAATTCAATTAGACTGGCACACTAAGTTATAGAAATAAAAGCGGGAGGATACGATTATATTTCCAGACGTTTGACACGTACAAATCTTAGGCTTTGTTCCCATGACAATGCAATCTTTGTGATGATGAATATGAAAATTAGGACAGAAGTGTAGAAGCGAAGGGATTTTTTTATGTATCTTTTTTGAGTAGCGTGTCAAAAAATGACAAATGGGAAATCTGGGAATTGATATATTTCTCAGGGGCCTACATTTTACATTTATAACATATTTTGCTGCTTTACTATAGATAATGGATTTCCCAAAGGCTCATGGAATTATAAGAGTAGATATATAAAATTTCAGAGCAAAAAGGAATAGATAGTGATGCAACACATTTATGAAGTGAATTAATCAGTCTAGCATTTCAAATTTAAGAAGACAAGAACCGCCACTAGGTTCACTAATGTCATTTATCTAGACTATTATGCATGAGCGTTATAGAACACATATGGACCATGTGTTTTACTTCTGTGATCGGAAGACGCTTTCTATACAATAATCCGCATTTATGAGATTGACGACATGCCACTAAAACGTGCATGGCACTAGAGGTTCTCAGATTTGCAAATGGTCCATATGTAACTTGGATTTTTGACTATTTCAAACTTAAATTGGGGTGGGGGTGATTTTTAGCATTATTAATTTGGGGGAATTTTCCCCAGGCTGTACTATGCACGTCAGTGGACCATATGGGGTTAATTAAAGCAATACTGTAAGCTGAAAACAGGAGGTGGACACCGGAGGGGTCATATATTAACCTCACTTGATTCCTACCATGTTCCAACCCACCCATTTTTTTCTGATAAAGTATTAACTGCTTTTCAAGTGGTGGAAAACAATTGGTGTTATTTGGCTTTTGTAAAGTTATCTATCACAAAAAATAAAATTACAAAAAACTTTACCTCTGGCTACATGGTGCAGAGGAGAGCCCAATCTTCCACCTGCTTTCACTGTAAGTAGAAGGACATGGAAAACAAATAGTTCCCAGGGTCCCTCAACCAGCATACATATGAGCCCTGTGGACTCCAGGAGCTGCTGCCAACTGTGGCATATGGTGCCACTGGCGGTAGGTGATTGCAGCTCCCTATATTTATCACAAATTTGGGACCTTCTATTTTTATCCCCAATCATTTCATATTCCCTGCTTTAATTTGCTCCTTTCTCTAACTTTTGGTGTTTTTGTTTATTTCTCTTCATGCTGAAATTTCCGTAGTTCTCATCTCCATATGCCTGTTACCTTTTACATCTCTATCTTCTGTCTACTCTCTTTATACCTTGTGTCCATTCTCTCATCCTCTTATAGGCCCTATCACTTATCCCTTCAGTTCCTCCTTTCTTTTCTTGCCCAATAATAAAGTAGTACTGCATACTTGCTTAAGGGGGAATAAACAAATAAATGTGCCCACATCCAGACTAGAGATGTGCAATTTGTTTCATTCCCAGCAGTGTGCTGATTCACATGTGGCACTAACTATACTGCAGAGAGACGCTGCCCGGCAGTGTGCGGATTCATATGTTGCATTAATTATACTGCAGAGTGGTGCTGCTCAGAAGTGTGCGGATTCATATGCTGCCAGGCCCGTCTTTAATATTAATTGGACCGTGGGCAAACATTTTCTTGGGCCCCCCAAAAGCCCACCCACCGCATCATTTTGCTCTCCACCCCAACATCCCAAAAAACAAAAAAAAACAAATACATCATGGACTTGTCTCAAAAAGCTCTAATAAAGTAAACAAAGAACTGGCTCACAAACAAGTCCTTAGATTGATCTGTAACAGTACGTGCATGCCAATTATAGCCTCTTCTAGGCTCTTTCTCATCATATATTTCTATTAGCAGTTATATGTTCTTGGGAGGAATGGCATGTTAATATCTTAATAACTTTCAGTAATAAAGTGCAAATGAACATTATTATGTTTCAAGTGTAAAACAAATAGCTATATAGTCTAGTAATAACACAAAAATAAGAATTACATGTACCCAGCACAGACCCCCCCAGAAATAGTTGTATCCAGCACAGGCCCCCAGAATTATATGTACCCAGCGCAGACCCCCAGAATTATATGTACCCAGCGCAGACCCCCCAGAATTATATGTACCCAGCACAGACCCACCAGAATTATATGTACCCAGCACAGACTCCCAGAATTATACTTACCCAGCACAGACCTCAGGATCAGATGACCCACGTGTTCCTCCGAGTGCCAGCATTCTCCTCCACACGGACGCCGGCTTCTGAAGGCTGTGACATGCTCTTTGTGAGATCTCTCCTGTAGACCGTGTCACAGTCTTCACAGGACGACGGTAGCGCGATGGAGCACGCTGGCGCTCACAAGAAGACACAGCCAATCGAAGGGGCTGCTAGTGAAATGCTGTTAATGCATTCCATTAGCAGTGGCAGCGGTCATCCACGGTTTACGCGGGCCCAAGGCGCAGTTGCTTTGGGCCCCTCAACAATGACTGGGCCTGGGGCAACTGCCCCTTTTGCACCGCGTTAAAGACAGCCCTGTATGCTGCATTAGTTATACTACAGAGAGGTGCCCCAGCACATGGATCTGCGCAATGCCGGGCAGCACCTCTCTGCAGTGTGATTCAGCATATGAATACCCACACTGACGGGCAGCGCCTCTCTACAGTATAATTCAGCATATGAATCCACACACTGCCGGGCAGCGCCTCTCTGCAATATAATTAATGCAGCATATGAATCCGCACACTGCCGGGAACTTCTGAAAAACTAACTGATCAAAAAATGTATCAATCTGAATCGATCTGCAAAGAGGTGCTGCCCGGCAGTGTGCGGATTCATATGCTGCATTAATTATACTGCAGAGAGGCGCTTCCCAGCAGTGTGCGGATTCATATGCTGCATTAATTATACTGCAGAGAGAGGCTGCCCGGCAGTGTGCGGATTCATATGCTGCATTGAAACCTATCGGTTAAAAAGCCTTGTATCATTAAAAAAGTTAGGAAACCTAAAATTTCACCCAAAAATGCCTAAAAAATTCTAAAATAATAAATAAGTAAAGAAACATTTATTCTATTGGTAGTAATGTACTTCCCATTCTTAAATAAGCAAAAAAGAAAAACTGTCCGAAATTATCCGGAATGAAAAAAACACACGAAAAAAAAGGAAAAAGAAAAGTACATCCCTATTCCAGACATCTCCTCTCAGTGTGTATATATATATATATATAGTTTCTACAAGGGTTGTGGTGAAGGACTAAAAGTGAGATAAAAAGCCTCCACACTATAATAAGTGTGTTTAATATTGCAGAAGCCACCTGCACATCACAGCAATTCGATGAATTGCATCCCAGAACTCTTGTGCCACATTCCCCATATGCAGCAAGGAACTCTGGGTAGGATATGCAAATGACCTCTGTCTCACCTTTATGCATCCTGGATCTGTTATTACACAGATATATATATATACAGTTGTGTTCAAAATTATTCAACCCCCAATGCTGTAAAGGGTTTTAGGGAATTTAGTGTACATTTGTAATTGTATTCAGAATGAAATCCTACAAGGACTTTTTAAAGAACCATATGCAACTAAAATGACATCAATTGGTTTTGTAATACAGTAGTAAATGTTTCTTTTGTGAATTCTTCATTGACACAATTATTCAACCCCTTAAAGACTACCACTCTGAAGAACAGAGGTTCATTCAAGTGTTTTCAATCAGGTATTGAAAACACCTGTGGATGTCACGGAGCAGCAATAAAGCATAATAAGCACCAATTAGGCAGCTTTAAAATGACTGATACTCAGCTCCTTCTAGACATTTACTGGGGTGGTTACAAACATGGTGAAGTCAAGAGAATGGTCCAGGAAGACAAGAGAAGAGGTGATTACTCTTCACAGGAAGGGCAATGGCTATAAGAAGATTGCAAAGATGTTAAACATACCAAGAGAGACCATAGGAAGCATCATTCGCAAATTCAAGGCAAAGGGCACTGTTGAAACGCTACCTGGTCGTGGCAGAAAGAAGATGCTGACTTCGACTGCTGTGCGCTACCTGAAGCGTAGAGTGGAGAAAAGTCCCCGTGTGACTGCTGAGGAACGGAGAAAAGATTTGTCAGATGTGGGTACTGAAGTTTCAGCTCAGACAATACGGCGCACACTGCATAATGAAGGCCTCCATGCCAGAACTCCCAGGCGCACCCCCTTGCTGTCTCCAAAGAATAAGAAGAGTCGACTGCAGTATGCCAAAAGTCATGTGGACAAACCACAGAAGTTTTGGGATAGTGTTCTGTGGACTGATGAAACAAAATTGGAACTGTTTGGGCCCATGGATCAATGCTATGTTTGGAGGAGGAAGAACAAGGCCTATGAAGAAAAGAACACCTTGCCTACTGTGAAGCATGGCGGGGGGTCAATCATGCTTTGGGGCTGTTTTGCTTCTGCAGGTACAGGGAAGCTTCAGCGTGTGCAAGGTACCATGAATTCTCTTCAGTACCAGGAGATATTGGATGACAATGTGATGCAGTCCGTCACAAACCTGAGGCTTGGGAGATGTTGGACCTTTCAACAGGACAATGATCCCAAGCATACCTCCAAGTCCACTAGAGCATGGTTGCAGATTAAAGGCTGGAACATTTTGGAGTGGCCATCGCAGTCACCTGACTTAAATCCGATTGAGAACCTCTGGTGGGACTTAAAGAAAGCAGTTGCAGTGCGCAAGCCTAAGAATGTGACTGAACTGGAGGCTTTTGCCCATGACGAATGGGCGAAGATACCCGTAGATCGCTGCAAGACACTTGTGTCAAGCTATGCTTCACGTTTAAAAGCTGTTATAACTGTAAAAGGATGTTGTACTAAGTACTAAGATTGAATGTCACTTGGGGGTTGAATAAAACTGATAATGATGTGAGCACAGAAAAGACATTTGTGGTTATTTCATTATAAATGTTATGTTATATTTGTCTGACCTACACGTGCCTCTTTGATTTAATTGTAAGCAAGATGACTGAATGATCAAAATCAATGTCAAACTGGCCAAAACACTCAATTTCAGTGGGGGTTGAATAATTTTGAACACAACTGTATATATATACAGTCAGGTCCAGAAATATTGGGACATCGACACAATTTTAACATCTTAGGCTCTATACACCACCACAATGGAGTTGGAATGAAACAAACACAATCAGGGTAATTCAAAGAGATCTGAATTGCTTGAGAAAGGTAACCGAACGCTGAAAATCAGCATTCGGCTGCCTTTCTTGGCCATTCGGCTATCCAGAGAGCAGGCAATTCGCCAAATCCTGGTGAATTGCCTGAACATACGGTGCCTGTGCGGTGCCTGTTCGAGGCCAGTTAAAACCCCATGAAAAAGCACTGCTTCGGCTATTCAGAGAACACAAACCAACAGTGAAAGGTTCCCGAAATGCCCTGCCATTCAGTGGTTTAATTCGGCAAGTTTATTCAGGAGAATCCCATAGGCTTCAATGTTAAAAATATTCCCGTTTTAATTCAATATCTAATAAACCATTCATTATAAAATTCTGCAGTAAAGAGTCTCTTTATTTATAGATTTTTTAGGATATTTTAAGCATTTTCTGAATTTATTATTTTTTTCTTTTAAAGTCCGATTTGTTTTATTTTTTTTTAAGTTTACTTATTTTTTCTGTAACAGCCCTCTTTATTATCATTCTCTGGACCTCAGATGTAAATTTCAGACATTTTCGCTCAGTAGTTTCTTTGTAAACAGTGTTTCACTTTTCAATCATTCATGCAAACTGTTTTCCTAATTTATTCACTTCACTCTGTCTGCGGTGTCGGCATTTTCCGGAGGCTGTGCTGTGTGTGATCGGCTCCTGCTCGGGTTTTTCAGTGGTTTTCGGCAGGCTAATCCAGATGTTTTTGAGGGTTTTCGGCGTGCATTCGCCGGGTTTTGCGGTTCCTTTTCGTTGGGTTTGCGGTAGCTTTTCCCTGCAATTCGGGGACCCCGTGGTGTTTGCGGAATACACCGGAGGGTCACCGAAATGGGATCGGCAAAAGGAACCGAATTGAAGAGAACGAAAAGTCACCGAACGTGCGGTGACTTTTCGAATTTTTTTTGAATTACCCTGAATGTGCTTTAACTGCAGACTGTCAGCTTTAATTTGAGGGTATGTACATCCAACTCAGGTGAACGGTGTAGGACTTACAGCAGTTTGCAGATGTGCCTCACACTTGTTAAGGGACCAAAAGTAATGGGACAATTGGCTTCTCAGCTGTTCCATGGCCAGGTGTGTGATATTCCCTCATTACCCCAATTACAATGTGCAGATACAAGGCCCAGAGTTCATTTCAAGTGTGCTATTTGCATTTGGAATCTGTTGCTATCAACTCTCAAGATGAGATCCAAAGAGCTGTCACTATCAGTGAAGCAAGCCATCATTAGGCTGAAGAAACAAAACAAACCCATCAGAGAGATAGCAAGAACATTAGGCGTGGCCAAAACAACTGTTTGGAACATTCAGAAAGAAGGAACGCCCCGGTGAGCTCAGCAACACCAGAAGACCCAGGAGACCACGGAAAACAACTGTGGCGGATGACTGAAGAATTCTTTCCCTGGTGAAGAAAACACCCTTCACAACAGTTGGCCAGATCAAGAACACTCTCCAGGAGGTAGGTGTATGTGTGTCAAAGTCAACAATCAAGAGAAGACTTCACCAGAGTGAATACAGAGGGTTCACCACAAGATGTAAACCATTGGTGAGCCTCAAAAACAGGAAGGCCAGATTAGAGTTTGCCAAACAACACCTAACAAAGCCTTGACGGTTCTGGAACAAGATCCTATGGACAGATGAGACCAAGATCAACTTGTACCAGAGTGATGGGAAGAGAAGAGTATGGAGAAGGAAAGGAACTGCTCATGATCCTAAGCATACCACCTCATCAGTGAAGCATGGTGGTGGTAGTCTTATCACGTGGGCATGTTTGGCTGCCAATGGAACTGGTTCTCTTGTATTTATTGATGATGTGACTGCTGACAAAAGCAGCAGGATGAATTCTGAAGTGTTTCGGGCAATATTCTCTGCTCACATTCAGCCAAATGCTGCAGAACTCATTGGACGGCGCGTCACAGTGCAGATGGACAATGACCCAAAGCATACTGCAAAAGCAACCAAAGAGTTTTTGAAGGGACAGAAGTGGAATGTTATGCAATGGCCAAGTCAATCACCGGACCTGAATCCCATTGAGCATGCATTTCACTTGCTGAAGACAAAACTGAAGGGAAAATGCCCCAAGAACAAGCAGTAACTGAAGACCGTTGCAGTAGAGGCCTGGCAGAGCATCACCAGGGATGAAACCCAGCGTCTGGTGATGTCTATGCGTTCCAGACTTCAGGCTGTGATTGACTGCAAAGGATTTGCAACCAAGTATTAAGAAGGGAAAGTTTGATTTATGATTATTACTCTGTCCCATTACTTTTGGTCCCTTAACAAGTGGGAGGCACATCTGCAAACTCCTGTAAGTCCTACACCGTTCACCTGAGTTGGATTTACATACCCTCAAATTAAAGCTGATAGTCTGCAGTTAAAGCACATTGTGTTTGTTTCATTCCAACTCCATTGTGGTGGTGTATAGAGCCAAAGATGTTAGAATTGTGTCCATGTCCCAATATTTCTGGACCTGACTGTATATACATACGTAAAACATGATTTTTTAATTATGGGTAAAACATATGTATTGCTTTATATAATCTATATTCTAAACCATTTCAATGTTTCACATTAATCTCTTATACTGAAGTAGTGGGTTCAGCTTTGGAAAAGGTTTTCTGTTTGTTTAATTCAATTGTTATTTTCTAACATTAAAATCCGAAAATGATTCCTGCAAATCCTGGCTTATATTTAATATTGATGTATAGTTTCTGTGGCATAGTTGAGAAGTGATTTATGGAACATTTAATTTTATTTTTAATTAAATCTCACCAGAGATAAACATAGGTTTAAATCCACCTTCAAACAGATTTGGACTGTTAATCTGATTTTGGGACATACTCCTGGAATGTATAATGAAGTAATAGGTGTTCATCTGCATGGAATAGGACATAACTTACAATTACTTTTAAAACCATGAATATATAATCTGCTCATTTGATTAACTGCTCTTATCTCATAAAAGATGCTGTGTCTGTTTTTTTTTTTTACTTTCAGTGTATTACACGGGCTGCATGGAACGTAATGTTGACAATAATATCCCTTTTCTTGTCTTTTCAAGATCTGACTACCACAGTAAAGAACACTGGTGCTGAGTCTGCTGACATGACCTTAAAATCAGCTTGATCTGATGTTATCGGTAGAGAGCAATTACTTCACTGCAAATTAGTTTTCTATAATATATGCTTTACTTACAATCAAAGAATGTTAGGATAGATAAAACATAAGATTATCGAATAATTGTGAAGTGTTTGTTAGAACTATGAATAATAAAGCATTTGAGAAGTGACCGAGACCAAGAGACTTGTGCCTGTAGTCTAGATGGAAATAATGCTAGCAAAACCACTGCACCGCTAGCACAAGCTGTTTACCGGCAGTGTCCCATGTGAGGCATTTACCCCCTGCCTCTAATACCCTTGGTGCGGTGCAATCCACTGCCGATATTGTTCATGGAGCCAATGGGACAGCATGGAGCGTCTCAAGCTAAAAGTGGGATTACAGTCACAAAATTACTATGTAATCAAACTAATAATGAAAACCAATGAGACTACACATCTGTCATGATCCGTGCCTGCTGCCTGCCGTCATGATCCGTTCCTGCAGCAACTCCTTGTAAAGTGCTGCCCTCAGCCCCAGTACAGGCATCCATATCTCACAGAGTTAAACCACAGTTCACATACACCACACTGACCCTCCTGCTCAATAAAGGTTCACTCTGCAATTCCCACAATGCTTCAGCATTTTAACCGAATAGACCTGTTCCTGCTTGCTCCTATTTGTGTACCAGACCTCCTGCTTTGCCCACTGACTCTGCCTCCTCTCTGCCAGCCCTTGAACCACGGATTACCGCTGACTACGATTATTGCATATCCCTTTGGCACCACGCTTATTTCTGCAAGGTACAGTCTGCCTAGCCACCCTGTTCGCTTGAGGCCTATTCAGCCCCAGAACTCACTGTATACTGGGCTCATATTTACGCTCCACTACTCCTGCAATGCCACCCCTACCATCCAGCGGTGCTGTTCATCATTCAATACCAGATTTTCAGAGACATTATGGGCCAAATTACAATTTTCGCACAAACGTTTGCGCCGGCGCAAAAAAACATTAACGCGAGGGGTAAAACCCTTTGCGCTGAACGTCGTATTACATTGTCAACGCAACAAATTCTTAATTATCTACCGTGGGTGAATCTGCTCGAACCCTGCGTGAGCATACTGTACTGTGCGCGTCCTATACTTAACATTTTGAGTGCAAACGCGAATGAATGCTGGTACGCGGATGGTACTACAATCTATGTGCAGGAATTAACGCATAGCAGAATTTTAGCAACTCCTAAAAGCTGATTTTAATGGCAATTCTGAACGTCCTCACCGAACCCAAATACACCAGCCCAAGAAAAAATACAGCAAACTATAGTTACACATTCCACACATACCAAAGCAATAAAATTGAGAAGTTGTGTGTGCATTTATTATTGCTGCAGCATATATGCTCAGATTGACTTTGACAGGTGCAAAAACTTAACGTGAGATAATTGTGGTTCTTGATTCTGATTGGCTGAATCGCGTGAAAAAAAAACAGTCCGCACACTGATTTCTGCGCACAACGTTACTGCGCGAGTATTTGTACGCGTCCGTTTTACGCGCGTTAATGCTCGACGGATGAATAAATGGGCGAGGATTGTAATTCCAGCGGTGATTTACGCGCGTTAACGTTTAACGCTTGGCGCACAAATTCATGCATTGCGCGTGCATTTTTGCGGGAAGAATATAATTTGGTCCTACATCGTAAGTAAATAAGGAGAGTAAAGAATCTGGCACTCCTAAGGTGGTTCAGTAAAGCAGTTTAACTGTGGTGTAAACTGTGACAACGTTTCGGCCATGTCACTGGCATTTGTCAAGCACTAAACCTCTGCGAGGCCAGAGTTTGAGATGCCTGGTGTAAATGTACAGTAACCTGCTAGGCGAGTAGTAAAAGAAGTTACCTTTTGACTTGTAAAAGCAGCAGGTCTAGGGTATTCGTGACTGGCGAGGTAATCATTAATGGACCACACACAAACACTAATGGCCCACTTAGTATAGGGTTTTTTAAGAAAATTGCTGTGTAGATTTTGCAATGAAGTCCGATATCTATTGACAAAATGTAAAATGCTGAGATACACATCAATACACAAAGTATTTCACACCACATACTAGTTGAGTGGAAACTAAATAGTAAATTGCTTCTCTATGAGTCTTTTTCTAAAATTACCATTGATAAAGAGTATAACACCACATTAATAGTTATCGTGGTCATTGCACTTCCGTCAACCCAGCATGCACTACTCAGTGTTGCATCTCTATTCAGTTCCCCTGCCTGTAGGAAGAGACATTCTTGTGGATGTAGAGATATGCAAACAATTCCACCTGCCGTCTTGGGGTCAAATTACGATCCTAGCGCTAAAACGCGGGCACTAGGTAGGAAAAATTGTGCCAGCAGTTTTCCCCCTAGCGCAGGTGTTTTAGCGCTAGATTACAATGCAGGCGCTAAAAAAGCTGCCTGCATTGTTTGCGTGTGCTAAGCCCCGGGATGCACACGGCAGCGCTAAGCGCAGCCGCGCGCATCATCTCAATGGAGTCCATAGGACTCCATTGAAGCAGACGCCAGCAGTCAAATGACCAGCCAGATCTCACCTTGCGAGATCTGGCCGGTCAGCGTAGTGATACGCAGGGGGAGACTGGGGGGACTTTTTCCCCAGTCTCTCCCTGCTCCCGCCAGACTGAGGACACGGACAGAGCCGCGGTCCTCGCCGTGGGACAGGAGGTGAGTATCTTGATTTTTTTGGGGGGTTTCTAGATGGTGTTAACGGATTCTGCAGAAGCGGAATCCATTAGCACCAAGTCCTGGCTCTGATTAACTTTTTGTTAACCGCGGCCGGACGTTAATCAGCGTTAAGACTTTGTAAACCTAACGCTGATTAACACTTTGCGCACCCCATGTTAAGTTTAGGGAGCGCAAAGTACAGTAACTTCGCTCTGCAAAGCGCAAGATACCAAACACTAACGGGTTACTTAACCCGTTAGCATTTGGATTGAAATATGCGGTAAATACTCACACAGGGGAGCGCTAACGTTAGCACCAAGTATGTAATTTGGCACTTGGACTGCTGATTCTGCTTGGGATATATTCATTTCAAGAAGAGATGTAACGGTTGATAAGGCAGCAATGTGCACTGGAAATTTCAAAGCGTATCGAGAAATGAAAGTCACAGAGATAGTCTGTATCTCTTTTTAACTTCTCAATGCACTTTGATATTCCCAGGACACATTCTGGTTTATTAAATCATTATATCTATTCGAATATGTGTTTGGGTTATCCCCGCTTAATGTGCTGGGAGTCAAAGTACATTTGAACATTTAATACTAGGTTGGTGAAAGGAAAACAGTGTAGATATTCAGATTTATTCATTTGCATCAGCATTACTAGAGTGATATTTGAACACTGCATCTGAAAGAATAAATTTTTTTTGTATTTAAAAAAAATATATTTTGCGGACAGAAGAGGGTCACATTCCGACCAGCAAGGTTGGCCTCGCAGGGCCAATCGGCTTGCACATAAGAAATATGTAAACATAGGGGGGGGGTCTCATTAGAAGTCTTCAAAATGTCAAAAAGGGGGGGAAGGACAATAAAAGTCAGCAGTTACCTTTCTGAAAAAATCAAAAATCAGCTTTCACTCAGCAGCAATCAGAATTTAAAAAAAGGGGGGAAATGGCATAACAAAAGTCATCTGAAAAGGTGTCTCAGAAAATTCAAAAAGGTGGGGGGAGGGGGCAAAAAAAAAACAATAGCTCAAGAAAAGCAGCCATGTGGTAGTGATTCTTAAAAAACAAAAAAAAGCTAACCCCAGCCGGGGAAGATCAGCAGATAAGCCAGAAAAATTAACCGAAAAGGGCATATAATAAACAGAGAGGGGGTGTCATCAAAAAATTAAAATGTCTCACTGAAAAAAGTAAAGGGTGTTCTCAGCCAGTGTCTCGGAACGGCCGTATATACAGGACAGGTAGGGTGAAGCCGATAAGGTCCCGCCAAGCCCTGGGTATCAGGGTCGACAAAGCAAGTAGGTCTGCAGCTGCAGTGCGACACCTTCCTTCAGCGTCGTGGGAGAAGGTCACAGGCGGCGCCGCTGCGGGGGACGGCAGCAGGCGTTCAAGTGGAGCCTCGGTTGTCTTGGATATGAGGGGGGTCTCCACCACCACCGAACACCGGTCGGCATCAGCAGGCATCGCTAGCGTGTCCACCGACTCTGCCCAAATTGGCAACCCTCAGCAATCGGGTACCCCCTGGTCACTCCACGGGGACAGCTCCGCCAATGAAGAAGCAAGCAGCAGTATCTTGCCACCCGGCACCCTAGCTCTGTCTAGCAGTACTCCGGCTTTCACCCTCACGTTACCTCAAAGCCGCTCAGGTCAACAACGGGCCATCCACCACCAGAAACACCGCCACATGAGTCTTCATCCTCCAAGGCTGCATTCCCTCAGCAGCCTCCCATCACCGTCATTAGTCTCCGCCATGAGCCTCGTGTGAGTGGGCTCATCTCCTCTCCCGGCAACTGTGCTAGGCAGGCCTCAAGGGTCACAAACATGGCCTCCATACCACTGGTGGGTGGGGGGCATTCCAAACTGTGCCATTCCAATTGGTCCTCCATTTTCCTCTTCTTGGGGACATCAGTTGCAGCTGGGGGACGTCCCCGCTGGGCCTCCGTCCCTGCTGCGTCTGAAGCTGGGCCTCTGTCCCCGCAGCACCCAGCGAAGTTTCCGCCCAAGTCAGGACCGTTGAGGAGGCACGATTGGGAGGCATCCGGAGAAGCGAAGTAGGTCACGAGATGGCCACCGGCTGTAACTTCCAGCAGTAAAAAGGTCAGCAAATGTGTGTCTCTGATCCGGGAGGGAACAAACAGGCCCCGGACAACTAACACCATATGGCCGGCCACGTAGGGACCCCAGGGTCAAAGAATCAGCGGGTGTAAAATGGCAATAGGTCCCAGGGGGAGAAGGACGAGTCGGAGCTCCTCTAAAACACATCCTTCCTCGTCTGCAGCTGGCCACGCCCCTCAAAGTATCATTTTTAACTGGACGCATTAATGTGATTTATGTTAAATAGATATAATATGCTATATATCCAGTTTATTTGAAGAACCGAAAACTGAAAGCTGACAAAATCTAAGTTAAAGCAGATGATAGTTAGAGAACGTTTTCCAACAGAATTCTTTTACCTAACATTTAACACAAATTGCTTTGCGGCAAATTGCAGATTTCAGTACAAAATAGTTAAATGAAATAACACACTGGGGAGTGATCCCAATTTTAGTTAAAGATATTTTGCATCTTAAGAATTTCTGTTTTATTTTAATCGCTAAATGCATACTGTATAGCACCAACTTTAGGTTTGTGTGTGTCCCTGTTGATTGCTCTTTCAGTCTTCCACATTTTATTGGAATTTGTATTTTATTAAAGCGAAAAGTATAGTTATAATTTGGAGTGGGATTTGTCTCTTAATCAGCTCACACATTAACATCCATTTATGAGATGCCATATTAAATCCTCACGCCAATTTCAAAATCACAAGACTATCAGGATAGAGAATTTAGAAGCATCAGACCATGACAAACATGGATATGAAGGAATTAGCTCGGATTATTCTAATAAACAACATTTTCTTTTGTTTTATTCGTGGGTTGAATTTATAAACAAAAATTTTAATTTATAGCTGTTAAAGCAAATACAAAGATAAATATTAAATGCTGATAAAAATATTTTTATTTGTATTAAGATAGACAAGCAGACAGACACATATAAAGATAGACAGACAGAAAGGGGTACCCATCTTATTAATATTTTGAAATGGATAGCTGACGAAAGAAATACTTGATACATTAAGGAAACACCAGCCATGATTGTAAACATTCTACTCATCCTTCTTATATTGGGTTATAGTTCACGGTAATAACATTTACCTAGGGTAACACATAGAGCCAAGGCAAGAATTTCCTAACTAGCACACGTTACTTCATTAAAAGCTCTGGTAAGCATCCTGTGGTGTGTGACGTGAATGTGAAATGCACTGCAGCAATCAGATATACTTGATAGATAAACAGATTAACAGACAATTATAATTCGTCTACACAAAGTTTTCCAAGGATTTATAAGTGGATATTTGGTCTTCATTTTTTTGCATTGAGATGCACTGGAGGATCATTGTAATGCTTTCTCCAGTGTATGTTGTCAGTCTAGACCCTCACAAACCCCTCCTTCTCTCACTATAAATCTACAGGGTAATCCAGACGTGAACCCCTTGCTCGAGGTGCCTAGAGGGGTGTCAGCTATGCCCCCTGATGAGGCCTAACTGTCACAATCAGTCACAAGTAGGGCACCTTGCACTCGCCAAGGTAAGGCCCTGGTACGTAGGAAAGCAGACAATACTGAGTAGACAACCTAGGCCAGAGACCCTGCACGGTAAACAGCAGCCCTACTCTGAAAGACTGGTCTTTAGAGGTAGCCGGATCTGCTCTAAGGAAAATAATACAGCAGCGCCGTGCAGAGTCTAAGGACCTACAGACGAGACAGGAATATGCATAAGTACATATATCAACGGTACAGACAAGGAGCATCCATATAGTAAAGTCAAGAAAAAGACAGGAGTCAAAAACCAGAACGTATACCATATACAGAAGCCAGGGATCCAGAACCGGGAGAGAGTCAGCCAGGCAAAAGGGTCAGAACCAGGTAATCAGTCAGACATATAACATAACCAGACAGCGGAGAAACACTAGAACTATATACACAGGAATGACTGGACATGAACTAGAACCTGGACTAACTAAAGAAACAGCAGACAGATAAGGAGACAAGATCAAAGAAATAAGGTAAACAAGAAAACACAAACTTGAACAGAATAAACAGTATGGAGCTCTCAGGAACAAACACTCATCAGGAATCAGGACCCATTGCAATATATAGGGAGGTGATCAGCCCACATCACCAACAGGAGAGCTAAAGAGGAAGCCACTTAACCCCTGAGCTGCAATCCAGGGAAGGCAACACACAGAACCATAAGGGAAACACAGGCATAAATAATACAGAGGGCAGGGGGACAGGGCTGGAACGGGGAAACGTGACACTAACAAAGCCAAAAGATCATCGGGGGTTGCTGCACTGCTCATGCAGGGATGACTTCCTTGGCATTCAGTACTGGCTACCCTTTCTGGGTGATTGCAGTCTGATTTGCGTTTGGAGCAGTTTTACAGTTTAGTGTAATGGCACTATCGAGCTGAAACCTTGTGAGACCTGAGCGGACCCCACCATAGAGCAGGCCACTAGTCCCATTGCTCGTTCTCAGGACCCTCACAAACCCCCCCTTCTCTCACTAACAGTCTAGAACAGGGCTCAAAATTTCCACTCGCCTACTGGCATTTGGCAAGAGGAAATTAAGTGAGGGCGAGTGGAAATGCACACGCAGGCAGCACACCAAATTATTTTGTGCTTGGTATTCCGGCAGTGACACTGTGCAGCCCCCCTTCCCCAGGCAGCATGGTGGCAGAGATCAGCTGCCTAACCTAACCCAGCTCGCCTCTGTCACTGGCAAGGCAGTGGAAAGGAGCTTCCCTGCCTCCTCGCTCTGCTCATACTGGGCTCTGATGACTGTGTATACATGTATCTGTGGTCTGATGTCTGAATATTAATGTTATTTGTAACTTAATTCTAAATAAAACCTTTAACAGTGTAATTTCATAAGATAATTTAAGGGGGTGTGTTTAGGGGCAGAGTTAAGGGCTGGGTAGGGGTTAGGTGGGGCAACTGGTGGCGAGTAACTCTTTTGGCCTGGTTAGTAGCTTGGGACTTGAAATTTTGAGCCCTGGTCTAGAAGAGCGCCTACAGAGACTGGAGGTGCTGGAATAAAGTTTCAGCTTTTAAACAACTTTTAAGCTAATAAGGCTATCATTACCCCATCCAGGTTATCACCACGCCAAAATGCATAGAATTTATCAAAAAAACATAAAAACATACTACCCAGCCACATGTGTCACTCAAAGCATTAAGCAGCTCAGAGGTTTGACAAATAGGAGGGAGCCGCCAGAAAGCTGATATACATGTCTCTTCCAACTCTCTTTCAGAAATTGTGAGTTTAGTGGCAATACAGTGAATGTGTCCCACCTTGGAGATCTGTTGCCAAGCAGGCCCATTCAAAGGAGTGTGCAAAATATGTGGAATCCACAAACTGAAAGCTGAAGATGCGGGAGCTACAAACACTATGAGATGGACATGCCCAACAATAGAGTGCAGATAAGTACCTCTTAATTTTCAGTTTAAATTTGTGACTTCCTCGCTCGATTTTATTTTCCATCTTTTCCAACATGAGAGTGTTGTGTTTTATTTAATGAGAGGAGCGTTAGTATACATATATTAACCTCCCTAGCATTAATCCCGTGTGTGGCTCGAGTTTAATTTTCAGTAGCAAAAGTGGTAACCCCGAGCCACACTCGGGATTGTACATACTCTGTCCCTGCATTCCCTCGATGTCCTCCCCGCTGTGTCCTCCATCCAATTGTGGAGTTCCGGCACCTGGGTTGCCTTCCCTGCTTGCGCCTCGCTCAGCAGCTGAGTGAACAGACCCCTTCTGCCGGCTCCTTCCCATCCTCCTGCACGTCTTCCATCTTGCTGAGAGCAGCGAGTGAATGCAGCAGCCCCAAGTCTCCCCTGCACTTGGGGCAGCTGCAAAGTCGGCCCCCGCACCACTGGAGTCCTGCCCCCTGGCGTCTGCAGTGGATATGGCAGGCAGCCATTCCTGCATGAGAACGGCTGCGTGCCATCTTCCACTTGCGGTAACAATAGCGGCAGGCAAGTTAGGCAGCCACGAGGCCTCTCATACCTGCGAGGCCTTAGGGCATAATTGGCATAATTAGAGAGCCGCCACTGCTTATAGGGTTAAGCATTCTCAGATTGTTGCTAATTTATACGACCCAGCCCAGGGCCAGCCTGTCTATGGGCAGCACTTTGCCAGGGGCAGCATTTTGAGCCTCAACTACTAGGGATGTGCGTTTCGGGTTTCGGAATTTCGGAAATTTCACGAAATTTCCCGATTCGTGCATTCGGACTCGGACGATTTTCTGAAAAGTTTCGGATCTGACAACGGCAGATCCGAACAAATTTCCGATCCGAAACGAAAACTTTTCAGAATTTTCGAATGGACTAGAAATGTGTAAAATTGAAAATCATTTTCGTTCCATTCGTGATTTCGGCTCCATTCCTGATTTCGGTTCCATTTCAGTAATTTCGGACAACGAATTTTTCGGTTATATCGCTGATTCTGTAATTTTCTTTCTCAATGTATCCTTCCCGGGAAACCAGAGAAATCTCAATGTATCCTTCATGGGAAACCAGAGAAATCTCAATGTATCCTTCTTGTAAAACATGAGAAATCTCAATGTATCCTTCTTGTAAAACATGAGAACTCTCAATGTATCCATCTTGTAAAACCAGAGAAATCTCAATGTATCCTTCTTGTAAAACCAGAGAAATCTCAATGTATCCTTCCTGGAAAACCAGAGAAATCGCAATGTATCCTTCTTCTAAAACATGAGAAATCTCAATGTATCCTTCACGAGAAACCAGAGAAATCTCAATGTATCCTTCTTCTAAAACATGAGAAATCTCAATGTATCCTTCTTGTAAAACATGAGAAATCTCAATGTATCCTCCTTGTTAGGCTAGGGTCAGACGAACGCATTTTCGCGTTGTCTGTGAAAAAGTGCGTTCGAACGAATGGACGCATTTTTTCACGGAGTACGCGATAGCGGTCATACGATGCGCATTTGCGTTCGTGATTTTGTACGGATCATCAATAAAACACTTTTTGTGTCTGGACGTTATGTTGGCCGGACATTAGCAGCGTCTGACCTCTCCTAATCACGCACACACGCCGCTAGCGGACGCAGCGCACTCTGTACGTCAGTACTAGCGGTTTGACGTTCTAGAAAAAATGCGTTCGTTTGCCACTTGCGTTGCGCAGCCGGACTTTCGTGCGACCGTACTTCGTATATTGGCCATCATTGCCCGTCATTTGCTGCTAGTGCGGCCGTAATTAAGTGCGCCAGAACGCACGTTAAAAGTGCGCTAGTCTGACCCTAGCCTAAAACCAGAGAAATCTCAATGTATCCTTCCTGGAAAACCAGAGAAATCTCAATGTATCCTTCCCGGGAAACCAGAGAAATCTCAATGTATCCTTCACAGGAAACCAGAGAAATCTCAATGTATCCTTCTTGTAAAACATGAGAAATCTCAATGGCAGAATTATCGTATCGACAGAATTATCGTATCGACAGAAATATTGGATCCGAAAAAACATTAGTTTACGCCAAAACGAATAGACACTTTGAAACAAGGAGAACAGACGTTCCGAAAAACACGAAAATTTCGGAAATCACGAAAAAAAGTCAATACGAAAAATGAACCGAAATGAACCGAACCGAAACGGAAATGGTCGAATGGTCGAATGGCCTAGAAATGTGTAAAATCGAAAATCATTTTCGTTCCATTCGTGATTTCGGCTCCATTCCTGATTTCGGTTCCTTTTCAGTAATTTCGGACAACGTATTTTTCGGTTATATCGCTGATTCTGTAATTTTCTTTCTCAATGTATCCTTCCCGGGAAACCAGAGAAATCTCAATGTATCCTTCACGGGAAACCAGAGAAATCTCAATGTATCCTTCTTGTAAAACATGAGAAATCTCAATGTATCCTTCTTGTAAAACAAGAGAAATCTCAATGTATCCTTCCTGGAAAACCAGAGAAATCTCAATGTATCCTTCCCAGGAAACCAGAGAAATCTCAATGTATCCTTCACGGGAAACCAGAGAAATCTCAATGTATCCTTCTTGTAAAACATGAGAAATCTCAATGTATCCTTCTTGTAAAACCAGAGAAATCTCAATGTATCCTTCTTGTAAAACCAGAGAAATCTCAATGTATCCTTCCTGGAAAACCAGAGAAATCTCAATGTATCCTTCACGGGAAACCAGAGAAATCTCAATGTATCCTTCACGGGAAACCAGAGAAATCTCAATGTATCCTTCTTGTAAAACATGAGAAATCTCAATGTATACTTCCTGGAAAACCAGAGAAATCTCAATGTATCCTTCCCGGGAAACCAGAGAAATCTCAATGTATCCTTCTTGTAAAACATGAGAAATCTCAATGTATCCTTCTCGTAAAACATGAGAAATCTCAATGTATCCTTCCTGGGAAACCAGAGAAATCTCAATGTATCCTTCACGGGAAACCAGAGAAATCTCAATGTATCCTTCTTGTAAAACATGAGAAATCTCAATGTATCCTTCTTGTAAAACATGAGAAATCTCAATGTATTCTTCTTGTAAAACCAGAGAAATCTCAATGTATCCTTCTTGTAAAACCAGAGAAATCTCAATGTATCCTTCCTGGAAAACCAGAGAAATCTCAATGTATCCTTCCCGGGAAACCAGAGAAATCTCAATGTATCCTTCACAGGACACCAGAGAAATCTCAATGTATCCTTCTTGTAAAACATGAGAAATCTCAATGTATCCTTCTTGTAAAACATGAGAAATCTCAATGGCAGAATTATCGTATCGACAGAATTATCGTATCGACAGAAATATTGGATCCGAAAAAACATTAGTTTACGTCAAAACGAATAGACACTTTGAAACGAGGAGAAGAGACATTACGAAAAACACGAAAATTTCTGAAATCACGAAAAAAAGTCAATACGAAAAATGAACCGAAACGAACCGAACCGAAACGGAAATGGTCGAATGGTCGAATGGACTAGAAATGTGTAAAATCAAAAATCAGTTTCGTTCCATTCGTGATTTCGGCTCCATTCCTGATTTCGGTTCCATTTCAGTAATTTCGGACAACGTATTTTTCGGTTATATCACTGATTCTGTAATTTTCTTTCTCAATGTATCCTTCCCGGGAAACCAGAGAAATCTCAATGTATCCTTCATGGGAAACCAGAGAAATCTCAATGTATCTTTCTTGTAAAACATGAGAAATCTCAATGTATCCTTCTTGTAAAACAAGAGAAATCTCAATGTTTCCTTCCCGGGAAACCAGAGAAATCTCAATGTATCCTTCTTGTAAAACCAGAGAAATCTCAATGTATCCTTCTTGTAAAACCAGAGAAATCTCAATGTATCCTTCTTGTAAAACAAGAGAAATCTCAATGTAT
Organism: Leptobrachium leishanense; assembly: GCA_009667805.1. Lineage (NCBI taxonomy): Eukaryota > Metazoa > Chordata > Amphibia > Anura > Megophryidae > Leptobrachium > Leptobrachium leishanense. Next base: position 257,100,588 of record CM019067.1, read on the forward strand.
CCTTCCTGGAAAACCAGAGAAATCTCAATGTATCCTTCCCGGGAAACCAGAGAAATCTCAATGTATCCTTCACGGGAAACCAGAGAAATCTCAATGTATCCTTCTTGTAAAACATGAGAAATCTCAATGTATCCTTCTCGTAAAACATGAGAAATCTAAATGTATCCTTCCTGGAAAACCAGAGAAATCTCAATGTATCCTTCCCAGGAAACCAGAGAAATCTCAATGTATCCTTCACAGGAAACCAGAGAAATCTCAATGTATCCTTCTTGTAAAACATGAGAAATCTCAATGTATCCTTCTTGTAAAACATGAGAAATCTCAATGGCAGAATTATCGTATCGACAGAATTATCGTATCGACAGAAATATTGGATCCGAAAAAACATTAGTTTATGTCAAAACGAATAGACACTTTGAAACGAGGAGAACAGACGTTCCGAAAAACACGAAAATTTCTGAGATCACGAAAAACAGTCAATACGAAAAATGAACCGAAACAAACCGAACCGAAACGGAAATCGGCAGAAACGAGCAGAAATGAAAATTTACAAAATCCGAACGAACCGTCCCAAATCGAACCGAAAAAAAAATCGGTGCACAAGTCTATCAACTACCACACATTACTATGAGTTTTATTCCTATGTCCCTTGACAAAGACCTGTCAGGTTCGAAACGTCGTTTTCTCTAGGCTGAGGAATAAAATCGAATAATATTGAAGTGCCGGATTCGTTGATTTTATTCCTGTGGGGCACTGTGATATGCTCATACCCACCACACATTTCTGTGAGTTTTATGGCTGTGTAGTTCTGTGTTACACTCATACACACCGCACATTACTGTGAGTTTTATTGCTGTGGAACACTTTGATACAGCCATACACGGCACATATTTTTTCTGGGTGGCAGCATTTAATCTTTGGACCAAGGCAACACAGTGTCTTTGGCTAGCCCTGACCCAGCCCTACATAGGGTGCTGAGGTTCATCATTATTTAGATGACACTAACACCGATGATTCAGAACCTGAGAACTGAGAAAAGTAGGAAAACCTTTTTCTTTGTGAATTATAATTTGGACTGTTAAGCAGTCTAGCTGCCCAATACTGCAAGAAGAAACAACATAATGGATAGTTTGTTTCCTAAAAAGGCTTTTATTTGTGCTTTTGTTACTTACTCTTTGGACTTGAAGAGAGAGTGTACCCTGATGGTGATTATTCTACAATCAATAAACATACCAAAACATTGAAATGCAGTCTCTGCAGTGGCTATAGCACATAGAATATAACTTAAAAGGAAAGAACGTTAAAACATTACCTACATTAAAGTGACCACATACACATACATGTTGCCCAAAATATTAAATGATTTAAAATTAGTCTTTCTTAAAAATCAATTTATAAAACAGTGGGGACCACTATTATTCACTGTAATTCAAAAACTAGAACTTCCATTCATCAGGGCCGGATTAACATAGGGGCTAATGGAGCAGCAGCTCCAGACCCATGCCCCAGAATAGGCCTCGAGAAAGGATAACTATATCTGCATTGATGGGCATTTGGACTCCAACTCCATAGCAGATACAGGGTCATGTTCATGGCCTTTCCAATTATACCAAACATGACCAGGTTTTATGTAACAATAAAATTTAAAAGTAATAAAAATGTCTTTATTTTTTCTTTCTAACAGCAATATTTTTCAATTATAAAGTGAACAATGATGCTGCACTAACTCACCATCTCATTTCTCATGTCACCAACAAGTGTGGAGGTGATGGCACAATCCATTGTTACGAATTGTTACATCAAAAACCTAAATCTCCGCACTTCAGTGAAGAGTAGGGATGAGCTGTTCGGGTTCGGACGGTTCGGAGTTCGACCTGAACTTTGGCAGTTCGAAAGTTCGCGAATTTCGAACTTTTTGGGTCTGTTCGGTTCGAGTTCGAAAAAAAAAAGAAATTTTGAAAAAAGTAGAGAAAATGCTTAAAAAAATACTAAAAAATCTAGAAATAAAGAGACTCTTTACTGCAGAATATTATAAACAACGGTTTATTAGATATTGAATTAAAAACTAATGTGTACGTGGAAAGATTATGAACTCTAAATGACCTCTGTTCACAAACGGGCATAACACCAGGTGTTTTTAGTCTGGTAATCAATTTGATACATTGTACACCATACTGAGGGTGGGGTGGTGTCTGCTTCTGATTGAGATTTGAGAATTAATTTCCCTTAAACATCCTAATATGCTGCATTTAACCCTTTCGCTGCTGAGGCTTTTCACACCTCTGTGCTGAGGTCATTTTTACCGCTTTCGCTCATCATGATTAACCGCGTTTTGTAGCCATATTTTGATAAATGACCCAGACATATTATATATCGTTCTTTCCGACAGACTCGGCAGATTCATAATTTGTCATTATTATATGTATACATTATGTCATGTCTGTATATTATAACAAAAATGCAATAAAATTTGAATTTTCAATAATTTATTATGTGTAAAGTGGTTTTTTTCACATTTTAACATGCGATCGTTTGCGGTTATATTTTGTATGGGGTGCGCTTGTTAAAAAAATTAGAAATGGGGTCTCGTTACATTTTTTTTGGGGGAAAATTTCGCTTTTTTTAACAAACGCACCGCATACAAAAATCGTTAGTGCAGCATTATTGTTCACATTATAATTGAAATGGGAACAATATTGCTGCATTAACAAAACAAAAACAAAACAAAAAATTGTTTATTTTTTTTAAAAAATTTTTTTAAAATATTCTTATTTATTATTTATTTATTTTTATTATTTTTTTTAAAAATTTTCATGCTCATGTTTGGTATCTTTGGAAAGGCCATACTCTGGCCGATCCAACGATATCAAACATTAACCCCTAGCTGCCACGGATCGGGAGATAGGGGGTTCATTGGAACCCCCTATCTCCACCATTGGTGGCAGCTAGGGGTTAACTCCAGGACTGGCGTCATCGTGCTATGCACGATGACGCCAGTCCTCAGGGGGAGTTCCTGGAGGCTTGGCCGACATCCAAGATGTCGGCCAGCTCCAGGAGAGGATCACAATCCGGCGCTTTTCAGCGCCGATTCGTGATCCGGCTCCCCAGGGGTTAATCACAGCCACCGTTTGGAAGGGCAGGCTGTGCCCTTCCAAACGGTGCCTGGATTAACCCTCTGCCCTCCGGCGATCGGGAGGGAGAGAGGTCCGAAGGACCTCCCCCCTCCCTTTCAGGCGCTTCCTCCGCACATGCGGGGGGGCGCCTGAATTAGATGTCATCGCGCCACCGCGATGACATCTAATTGCTCCGCCGGGGTCCCGGAGTGCTGGGCTGACATCCAAGATGTCAGCCCGCACCGGGGGGCGCAGCAATCTGCAGGAATCCGCTGAGCGCGTCCATAGCAGCCAAGTGGTTAACTTGTGTTTGAAAAAAATTCAAAATAACATCTAAGGCTAGGGTCAGATGAGCGCATTTTGTACGGACTGTGCGTCTGTGCAGTACGGACGTACTTACTGACTGACAACAAGGTAGTGGCCAAACAGTCCGTTTTTGTGACTGACGTATTTTTTGACTGATGTAGCAGGGAAAATAAATTAAAATGAAAAAACATTCTGTCTGTCAAAAATGCTGGACGTATAAATGCAGTCCATCTGACCTCGTTTCATCACTCACATACAAAGCTACATGGACGTTGCGGACGTGGCGCACTCCGCACGTCCATTCTAGCAGTATTACGTTCTTGCCTAACCTGCGTCCGTTTTCTGCATCCGCCAAGCATCCGCACTTCCATGCGGACGTACTTCGTGTGTGGGGCTCCATTGGTCAAAATGCTGGACGTGTATGGACGTGATAACTGCGAATATGGAGGTGATAACTGCGCTCGTCTGACCCCAGCCTTAAGCAATGTTAGCTTTCACCTCAGGATTAAACATTCACAGGGTTATTCAGAGAGCGGTGAAAAGCAGGAGAATAACTGGAGAAGTGAAAATTCTAGGTCAAAATAGCCAAACCAGAAAAATTCTCCCATTTAACTCACTTTCCAAATTGACTATTTGGTCTAGATTGTTCTCTTCTCCTGCCAGTTCTCCTGGCTTTCATCTCTCTCTCAGGGTTGTTCAGAGAAAGGTGAAAACCAGGAGAATGGCAGGAAAAGAGAACAATCTGGACCAAATAGCCGATTTGGAAAGTGAGATAAGGCTAAGGTCAGACTAACGCATTTTTCACAGCGACCGTCAAAAAGTGCGTCCGAACGCATTGCCTTATTTTTTCACGGAATGCACGAAAACTGTCATACGATGCGCATTTCTGTGCGTGATTTTTTACGGATCCAAACCAGGAAACTTTGGGTGTCTGGACGTTATGTTGGCCGGACATGAGCAGGGTCTGACGTCTCCAAATCACGCACACACGCCGCTAGTGGACGCAGCGCACTCTGTACATCCGTACTAGCGGTTCTGCGTTCTCGAAAAAATGCGTTCATTTTCCACTTGCGTTGCGCAGCCGGACTTTCGTGCGACCGTACTTCGTATATTGGCTGTCATTGCCCGTCATTTGCTGCTAGTGCGGCCGTGATTAAGTGCGCCTAAACGCATGTTAAAAATTCGCTAGTCTGACCCCAGCCTAAATGGGAGAATTTTTCGGGTTTGGCTATTTTGACCTAGAATTTTCCATTTTCCAGTCATTCTCCTGCTCTACACCGCTCGAAAGGTGAAACTCAGGAGAATGACTGAAGAGAAAATTCTAGGTCAAAATAGCCAAACCAGAAAAATTCTCCCATTTTTCTCACTTTCCAAATCGGCTATTTGGTCTAGAATTTTCCATTCTCCAGTCATTCCCCTGCTTTTCACCGCCATCAGTAAACTTTTTCTGCGTGTCCGAAAATGTCTCCTCTTTTTATACAGACTGCCGCCCCAAGCAGTTGTTTATGGATAGATTAAAGGAAAAGCATTTACCGTCATTTGAAATGTCATTTTTTTGTTTTTACATATTTCTATACATCCTAGAAATCCGCCACTTCACGGGCAGGTTATGGGGACTTCCTAGGCACGATATTTGAAGGAATTTTTTGTTTTTATTTTTAACCTTTATTTCATGGAAAACTCACTGTCCCTTTAAAAAATTTTTTTTTTTACTTTTTGTCCTTGTTTCCTGTCCCCCAGGGCACTACCCAGAACCCCATACACCTTTTATGGCAAATATGTAGCATATATGCCCTCTTGGAGGGCACTCTAAAAACCGAATTTTCAGCCCCATTGACTTGTATGGGGTCCGAGTTCGGGTTCGGACCAGAACATTTGGAAAGTTCGGGTTCGGCTTCAAACCAAACTCGGGGAGTGTTCGGCTCATCCCTAGTGAAGAGAACTGGGGGGGACTTTGGACCCCTGCGTCCCTAATCTTTACACCTCACAAGGTCAGGTGAGGTGTCATTGGACAGGTCAGAGTCTGGTGTTTATATTGATACGAAACACGACCATGTAAAATCTAGAAGGAAAGAAAACAAAAAAAAACTTTATTTTTAGTTCCAAAGTGATGGCATTGTCCATTTGTGACGTATAAAATGAGCAATACCACTGCCATTACTCACCGTCCCATTTCCCATGCTGGGAGCAAGGTCATTGTGCTATACATAATCATGTTTATAAAATACCATCCTCCAAAACACATTTCATTTTTTGTTAAAATTGTATATTTTCTGCAGTACAAGGTTTCCATTCCACATTTTTTTTAACAACTATGTACTTTGTACTATTAAATAGCCTAAAATATATTTTCATTTCACTAAATTCCAAAAAGCCACGAAAATCTTCATCATTCTCCAGGCCCATAGAGATCGTAATCCGGCCCTGCCATTCACACCTGTTGTGTCATGTCCTGTCATTTACAGTGGAAGTAGAAATTTGAATTCACAGGTGCCATGTACATCATTCTCCTACACCAGGGCTATCAAAATCCAGCCCCCCCAGATGTTTCTGAAATACAACACCCATGATTCCCTGGCCATCCATCACAGTAAAAGAATTCTGGGAATTGTAGGCATAAACATCTGGGGTGTCACTTTGACAGCCCTATCCTTTTCAGGAATCCACCTGCAAACGGACTCGTGCCCGCACAAGTGTCAACCTGGCTTGCTGACTCCATTCCATGTCCCACTCCTGGTTTCCCCTGCCGCTCAGGTGCTACCCATCTGTGATGCCGGATTTGCCCATATCCTCTCTGGCTACCTCAGGTGTGGTCAGCAGCCATGATGGGATTCCTTCAAAGGTGTGCTCCGCCCTCTACTCAATGTTTCATCATTGTTGTCTTCTAGCTCAAGCAGACTAGTCATGGGCGTGGCTGCTCTGCTACCTGCTATTTACCCTACTCCTCTAGCCATGTTCCCAAACCTCTAGCTATGTTACCCATCCTCTAGCCATGTTCTCCAGATTCTAGTACCTTCCAAGTTCCTCATGAGTCTAGGTTCCTGTCGTGGTTAGTTTCCAATAACTACGTTTCCCACTATCTTCAGTATTCCGGTGTCTGGTCAGCCCTTTTTGTGTCATGCCTTTCATCCTCAATCTGTTGGTTCTCTCCCACCTTTCCCTGTATGTGTATGTGTGTGTTTGTATATCTCTGCATACCAGGCCCATAACCTGGAAGACGCACCTGACAGTCTTACTGTACTTATAATAAAATTTGTCACATCAAACTAACAAAATTTAAATTCCACAAATAGACTCTCACTAATAATGGATACAATTGAATTGTCTTCATGAAACACAAGCCTCTGTTCTATTATTGCTATCGTCCTTATCTTATCGGATGCTAGTTCCGTATGGATGCAGTACATGAAAAAGATAACAGCTATCTAGCATTTATTTAATTATGTTTAAGGCACACTCCGGCTTAATCTGAAGGTAGTTGCCTACTGAAACATTTTAATTAATCTTATCTATTAATTACTGCAGGAAACTGGTTTATTATAAATCCATTATGTTTTGCTAGCAGTAGAATCTAGAAATAATTTTATGCTATGGAGTTAAACTTAATTTTCTATTTCACAATTTGATTGAAAAAAGACCTCAGAGATTTACAGAAACTTTGCTGCAATATGCATTTGGTATTCATAAACAGATATGTTTTCCAGTGATGTGGGTGTTCTGAAGGGTCAGATGGTCATGCTTCCAAATTCTAAAACTAAGATAATAGCTGCTAAACTTAAGCTCTTATGCTCATTAGACATGTGCATTCGTTTTAGTACTAAAACGATTTAGTCCGAATTTTGGGATAATTTAGTTTTAGTATGACTCAAGAGAAACGAAACTGCTCAGTACAAAAAACGAAAGAAACTAAAATAAAATGCACTACATTTTAGTTTCAGTCCTTTTTGTGATATTACATTGATGAGTGAAGGAGACCAGCAATGAGATCGCAACATCCGAAGTTCTGCACCCTCCTCATGCCAATGCAGTAGGATGTTCTATACAGAGAGTGGCATTAATTAATGCAGGAGTAGTTTTCTATACATTATACAGAGAGGGGTATTAATGCAGGAGGATGTTATATACATTATACAGAGAAAGGTATAAATTGAGGAGAATGTTCTATACAGAGAGGGACATTAATGCAGGAGGATGTTATCTACATTATACAAAGAGGGGTATTAATTAATGCAGGAGGATGTTCTAAACATTATACAGAGAGGAGCCTTTTTTTTTTAGCCTTTAAATCCAGTGGCTGTGAGCGCTGAGATCAGCTGCTTGTTACATTATCTCTCAGTACAATGTATCAGGCACAGTTGTTACAGTAACTGACTGTAACAGCGCTCAGAGTTTCAGGAAAAAAAGGAAATAATATTGTTCTAAACCTCTTATATATAAAAATTATTTACTAGTTTTACAGAAACTCTGAGTGCTGTGATAAGCAGCAGTCAGTTACTGTAACAGCTTTGCCTGACACGGGGCAGTATTACAATGTTGGTGCTAACGTAGGCCTGGGGTCAGACCAGCGCACTTTTAACGTGCGTTCTCGCGCACATAATTACGGCCGCACTAGCAGCAGATGACGGGCAATGACGGCCAATATACGAAGTAACGGCCGCATGCAAGTCCGGCGGCGCAACGCAAGTGGATAAGGAATTTGAACGCATTTTTTCGAGAACGCCGAACCGCTAGTACGGACGTACAGAGTGCGCAGCTGCGGCCATAGCGGCGTGTTTGCGTGATTAGGAGATGTCAGACGCTGCTAATGTCCAGCCTACATAACGTCCAGACGCAAAAAAGTTTTATTGACGAGCCGAAAAAAATCACGCACGAAAATGCGCATCATCTGACGTTTTCGCGCACTCCGTGAAAAAATACGTCCATTTCGTTGGACGCACTTTTTTACGTTCGCGGGGAAAAATGCTTTTGTTTGACCAGCCTTAACCAGAGCTGTTGTAAACTGAAAACCTCCATAGGCTATAATGGCTCTGGGAAGGTTACAACAGCTCTGGTTAAGTTAGCACCAACTATGTAATATGGCCCACATTGTGCTGAGAGTGAGAGATACTGTAACAAGCAGCGATCTCAGCCCTCTGAGGAGCCACTACATTAGTAATTGTATCCACTGGTTTTCGGATGAACGAAATTAGTTTTCATACTAAAGAACTGAAAACGAATTTCTTTAGCAACTAAATAAATTGCATTTTAGGACTAATCCATTAGTTCAAAACGAAATTTTGTGCTGTGCACATGTCTAATGCTCATGTGTACATTTAACCTTTTCAATTACCAGAATTGAGTTAACTCGATTTTGCATTATAATACATTGAAAAGCGATCATTAGCATATCAAACCACATTTGCATAGCATTTTAGAGGAAGAACAGTGTTGTCCCTGTCGATAAACAAAATTCTTTGTGTTCTCTCCCTTCCAGTCACTCTTTATTACTGTAAATCAGTGTCTGCCAGGTGTGTGTATGTCTGGGTGTCATTTTTTCGTCTGAAATGCAATTCGTTGAACTATTGATTCGTTTCAGCTTATAATTTTGGATCGATTCGGATGCTAAAGAAATCAATAAATGCTGCTCAATTAGTGTTAGGGTTAGAAATTAGTTTTAAAAGCTAGGTTTAGAAATTAGTGTCAGAATATGGTTAGAAGGTAGGGTTAGATGATTAGGGTTAGAAATTAGGGTTAGAGCAGCTAGGGTTAAAAGGTAGGGTTAGATTAGGGTTAGAATTTAGGGTTATGAATTAGGGTTAGATTAGCGTTAGAAGCTAGAAATAGAATTTAGGGTTCGATTCTACGCTTGTGCACCGATTTTTTTTTCGGTTCGATTCGGTTCGATTTTTTGGATTTTTAAACGTTTCGATTCGGCTCGTTTCGACCGATTTCTGTTTCGATTCGGTTCGGCTCGATTCGTTTTTAGTGTACTTTTTTTTTAGGAATATCGACCATTTTTCGTATTTTCGTGTCACTTAGCTCGTTTTTTGTATCGACTTTTCGTGATTTCGGAAATTTTCGTTTTTCGGAATTGTAGATGTTTTCGGAATATCGACCATTTGTCGTATTTTCGTGTCACTTTGCTCGTTTTTTGTATCGACTTTTCGTGATTTCGGAAATTTTTGTTTTTTCGGAACGTCTGTTCTCCTCATTTAAAAGCAATAAATTTCGATTTGACACATTTCAAGTCCATTCGAAAATTCCGAAAATATTTCGTTTCGGCTCGGAAAACTTTTCGGATCTGCCATTTTCGGATCTAAAAATTTTCGGAAATTCGGCCGCATCCGAAAACACGAATCGGGAAATTTCGTGAAAATTCCGAAATTCCGAAACCCGAAACGCACATCCCTATTCGATTCTGGTTAGAAATTAGGATTAGAGAAGCTAGGGTTAGAAAGGTAGGGTTAGATTAGAGTTAGAATTTAGGGTTATGTATTAGGGTTAGATTAGCGTTAGAAGCTAGAGATAGAATTTAGGGTTAGATTCTGGTTAGAAATTAGGGTTAGATTTAGATAAGGTTTAGGAATTATGGTTAGGAATTTAGTGTTAGAAGCTAGAGTTAGAAATTAGGATTTGAAATAAGGGTTAGAATAAAAGATAGGCTTGAATTACGGTTAGAAATTAAAGCTAGATTTGAGTTAGAATTTAGCGTTAGTAATCAGGATTAGATTAGGATTAGGAATAGATTTGTGGAAGCCAAAAACATTCTTTATGAATCTTTTTGTTTTGGATGAAAACATTTTCGTAAAAACGGAAATTCACACAGATCCCATGTACAGTGCACATCATCATATCATATAATATACAAAAAACATCCAATGTATGCATACACACAGTACACCACATATAAGGTCAGACATATATTTATAGTATACACACAAATTGATATTAAATTATATTAATACCATACATTTATTAGTATACTTAATATACCTTCCTTCTGGATTCCTGCAGATGATGATTGATGATGTATTGTTAATTATATTTGTTCTATACTATTATTTTTTAAATTATTAATTGTATATACGTACCTCTATCTCCTTTTCATGGCTAATGATGATATATGACGATGTGTTGTGTGACTTTTGTGCTGTTTCAGTACTACATAAATAAAATATTACGATGTGAAGTGAACTAAATTAGGCGTGTTGTGTTATAATGTAAAGAAGAAAACCGATGCAATGTTGTAGTAAAATAAAATATTAAAATATTTTATTGCACAGGATCAGCAGTTGTTCAAGAAGATCTTCAACAACATGGAGTGCGAACTTGTGGTCCAGATGACTTTTGACTTGAGTTGCAATTACACAGTTCACTTGTTCAATTACTTGAGTTGATGATGATCTTCATCACATCTTAGCAGAAAGTATAGCCTGTGAGAAGCAGACACTAGAGGCAAACTGGATGATATAACACAGTCAGCCCAACCAGTGGCCGTAACGACAGGTGATATAGTTCTTGAATTCATGCTGCCAAAGGGAGACCTGGAGAGAGAGTTGTCAAAAAGATATAAGATCAAGAGGCATTAAAAAATAAAGGAAAAAAAAGGAGAACTCATAAGTCGGGTAAACTGCAGCCAAGCCACCAATTTGTCCACTGTGTTTCAGAGTGCATCAGTCAATGTCTGATCGTCAGTGTCCATATATGCATTTCTCTCAAAGTCATCTGTCTGTGCTTTCCATTATCTACCTGTTTGTGTATCTGTCAGTACCTTTTTGTGCCCGGCAGTGGTGTGTGTGCTGAGACTGAAACAAGTGTGATGACATAATTTATGGTGTATGGACAGACTTGAGGTTTATGTAAGAGAGAGTGTAATGACATAATTTGGTCAATGGTTATTAATATATATGTATAGGGGTTTTTTGATAGGTCATCACATTTTCACTCTTGTCTATTGCCCTGAATGTTTTTGGGACCTAGCAACTCCCCTGTCCGAATTCACATAGTGGCTGTCGATGCAGCTTCTGCAAATTTTCGAAAAATAACCAGACTACGCTATACTATGTCAGCACCAATTACCACCAATGCAATGTGATTGACAGATGGAATAGAGGAAGATTGGAGGGAGTAAGAAGACTGGAGTGTGTTCACAATGGGGGATTGAGAAAATGGGTCAGAGACATAAAGGAAGAGGGAAGAAAAATAAACAAGGAAAATAATGAGAGACATGCACGATGCAGGTGAAAATGTTGGGCAGATGCACTAGGAAGAGGAAAAATGTGGCAGAGACACGATGGAAGGGGGTAAAGAATGGGATACAGAAACAAAAAGAAGTGAGAAAAATGGGGCAGAGACACAGTAGCATGTGACAAATGGAACACAAGAACAACGGACCTGAGAGGAATGATATAGAGGCACAATGTGGCGCAAATGATAGGACAGAGGTTTGCCAAAATCTCCAGTTCCAAACTCAAGAAACCCTTAACCCAGCAATGACACTTGGGGATTTACAGGTTTTAATTGTTGGTGCTAAGATAACGTTTTGGATGATATGTTATGGCAAACCACGCAATAATGTTTCTTATAATACTTTATGTAGCAATTTGAACGGTTGTTCTCTAAATAGTCTTCTACTACATATCTAACCCCTTTTCATGCTTACAAACTGCTTTGCCTTAGAAGAGAATTATAGAATTACAGAAGAAAATTGGTGTCATATATAAATATATTACAAACATAATCACATATCTGAAATTTGGATAAACATATGTAGCGCTCACTCCCGGAGGAGCCGCTGAATTTAAACCTCGGGTCAGTCTCCCCGCACTAGGGAATAAATATACACCAGCACTGTTGTGGATTTTATAAGTTATATAGTTTACTGATCTCAAATAAACTGGCATATATAGAGCAGCACGGTATACATATATATTTACAGGAATTCGTAATGCGAGAAATGCGCAGCGGAAAAGAAAAAGGAATTTTAACCCCTTCGTTGCTGAAATGTGAGTCCCGTACAGGTTGTGTCCCAAGAAGGTGTACGTGTATGCGTGTGTTGGTACCCGGGTACTAGATTCAACTGGCCAGTGAATGATTTCAATGTGTCTTTGACTAGTCACGTTGGGGCCCTGTAGGTTTAGACAAACTGCAGCGTGCTTTATTATTTTACTGTGGCCGGGAAGGCCTCTCACCCATCCGCCAGATACTCTGCGCTCTGCCCGATCCAGGACGTCTTTCTGCTCGACTTGACTGGGACTCTGTGCCACCGGATCCGCTTGTCTTGCTTGTCCGTTTCTGCCACAAGATGCTCAGCTTACCGCCTGCACTCCAACTAGATCATCGCGGTCTCCTAACTCGGGGTCCTTCTGCAGCTCTGTATCTGTATAAACTTCTCACTGATGGATTACTAGGTCTCTGGCAAGTGATTTAAGCTGATCTCCAGCTCCGCAAGGCAGCACCTGCGCTCCGGCCTGGTCACAATCGCTCCTTGTCTCACGTGCGTCTTGCTCTCTTCACCCCTTGGCGCGCACTGGCTCTCCTCTCCACGAGGTTGCGGATGTCTCTCGGTTATCCCCACCCACTTCCTGTTCCTGCCCCAAAGCATGCTGGAAAACGTAGTCCGAAAGTGTCCAGTATTGGTTTACATTGCGTTCATCTCCCCCTGGTGGCCAGAAACGAGTAATTACAGCGGCAGGATTTAAACCAGCGCTACACATATATAACTACAAAGGCTTGTCCATGTCACGCCTCACTCCGCCGTCACCACAAGAAAGTCCAGGATGGCACTGCCCCCTCTTGAAAGATCTTTTGGCAGCACCTTTCCTGTGCTGCTCCTCCCTAGCACTGGAAACCCAGCTCACTAAACCGTTAAAAATACACAGCAGGTCATGTGACATGAAACACACTCACTCACCTGAATAAGGGGCCACACCCCCCTGAGACCTGTGCTTCAGTATTGTTACATCCTCCCTAGCAGAGAGAGGTTCTATACTTGGCTCTCAGACTATAGCCTGTGTGATCCCTGTATCCGATATCCTGCTCCTCTGTTTATCCCTCCGTGGAACTCCCAACACCCCTCAGTGTCTTCAAGAAATTCCTAACCAGCATCCACCATTTCTCCAGTCTCCTGCTCTCCCAACATCCATATCTATAGCACCTTATTTCTGGTAACTAAAGCCAACAATTGGCCAGGTTAACAGTATATGCTCCCATTAAGTGAGCCGGACCCTTAAGTTGGGCACTATACCAACACAAGGTTTTAACAATGAATTTGTCACTTGCCACGTTCTGATCATTTTTTATTGCCAGATTTAGGCCTTGCATTATTCAGTCGCATACTGCACCCATCGCTTTTTATCAACTGTGTTATATAAATGCCGTATTTATTACGTCCGTTTATCAGTACAGTAACCTTACTTTCTTAATCCTGTGACCATTGTTGAACAATATCACATAAGAGTGTATCACAATGTATCACTGTATCTGTGCCATGCTGTATATTGGTTGTCATATATCGCATCTTAAGTGATCCCCGTTTCAATTATGAAAGGGGGACTATGATTACACCTTAAACAAATTCAGCATTAAGTAAAAACTGTCCCAGGACCAAATATTGGCACACAGAGCGGACTACTGCATATCCCGGCTCCGCTCACTTCTCAAATCCGCAGAATCGCCACCGGCGAATTACATCCAGCGAATGGAACGCAAATAGAGCGCTGGAACGCACATCCAAGATGGCCGCGGCGCCATCGGATGACGAACGGCACCACGTGACCGCGACATCATGCGAACCCGGAAGTAAGTCGGAAAACACGAGGAATACACACAGGACCCTTCTAAATAAAAAGGGACATCGAACTTTCTTCCTATTTCCCATTTTTTTGCCCATTGTTTTACACATCGACTGAGGAAGGCGCAGGACAGCGCCGAAACGCGTCTCGAGATACCACTAATTTTTTTCCCCCCCCCCCTCCCTAATTTATTGAGTATTATTGATTGTATTTGTAATTTTTGAATAAACCCTTATCCAAGCATTTAGGAGTATCTGGTTACTGAACCTAAACTGGTAAATCCAAAACCAACCTGACCAGGCCAGCCCACCAGAACCTACCACGGAACTGCAACCTGCACCAAAAGGAACAGCTGAGAGGGGTCCAGGTACTCACCATCAAGCAGTACCATACGCGCAACGGTTGAGCCTGGAATGATAAGGCTCCCGAATTGGTGAGTGTAACCAACTACCCCCTCACTACAGCAAGTCAGTAATCACTGATGTTGTGCCATGAGAGCACTTCCCCTCTTTTTTTCCCTTTATGTCTCTCCACCTGAGGTGAAGACGCTGTATTAAAGAAGGGCAGTAGTCACCCTATAGTTGACACCAGGCGCTTCACTCCAGAGCCCGGATTTAAGCGGCTCTAATTCCTGTAAGTGCACAATCACTGAACACCGAAGCGTGTACCAATATCCAAACGTTGTTGCACTATTGTTATCTTCTTTTCTCTCCCCCGTTCCTTATCTCCCGATTTGAGTGGAGTTAATCAACGATATAGGAGGAGCCGCCATATCGAATATAAAGCAGAGCGCGTTTAGTGCATATTCTGCCATCCTAGGACCACTGGAAAGCAAGGACATTGAGGACAATAGACCTTCAATACACACAGGAATCAGTGTAAGGTCACCTTGTGTGTACTCACTAATAGACATCCAGTGTATATACCCAGACTGTACCAGTCTCCATAACGCCGATACGCACATTTGCACTTTTTAATGTGCTATGCTGGTTTTTTCATGCACTCAAGTTGTCACTGATGCACTTTAACAATGTATATATTGTTGCACTTAATACTGTTGCACTTTATACTGCATAAACTGTTGCACTATTATATTACTGTGGCAATAGCACTTTACCTAAACCTGCACCAGTGAAGTTGCTCTCATATGAACCGTAAAGATTTATATGCATCTATGGTTCTAAGTACGACTTTATGATCTGTTGTACGCAATTGTTGCGCCACTAGGACCCCCCCCTTTCCTTTATCGACATCTGCACACCCATTCGAGAGTCTGTGCTATTTCCTAGACGGCAGCAAAACTAAAACAAGCACCCATACCTAGACAAGAGCGCCCATACCGACCCTCCTTTCTTCCGTATTCTCACCTGACTCTCGATAGGTATAGAGGCAGCTCTCCATCTAAGATGGATTTCAGGTCCAAATTTGGTCACTGTAACGATGAAATATTCAGCGATGTAAACATTCAATCCAGTGACCAATTAAACGATATACATACACTAAGGAAACAACTTGAGAAAGACCTGAAAAAAGAAATCAGGACTAAATGGGACGTTACCACCCTTAATAAATATGTTAAAGACCATATGGTACCCAGAGGGCTACGCTTTTCAAAAAGCTTAGCAGGTGATAATGAAGATAACATACTTCGAGAAAGATGGGAAAAAATGTTGGAGGGCTTTTCAATACATAGTATGAAAGTCATTATTGAGAGGAGGAATGAGATCTTGATAGAATTAAATGACAACATTACTAAGACCCATGAGAAACTTCTGAGAGCATCTTCAGAACAAGAGATGAATTCCTATATAGGAAGACTAGAGAAAGATCTAGACAAACTCAACGAAGATGTTAAAGAAAGAAAAAAGAAAAAATATTTAAGAGACATGTCAGATTATAAGAAGGGGAATGTCTGGAAACAAGGGAGCTCCGAAGAGCTGGACAACTATCATCCAGAATCAATAAGAACTCCCCTAGACCTTACAGAAGCCACATCGAAGCCACATTTCCAGACACCAGCACGCCAGAAGACACAACAGGATAGAATACCCTATAGGACACCGCTACCCCAAAGAGGGACAAGGCAGCAGCAACACAACCAAGGCCGATACAATGAAGGACCATATAGCAACAGACCATATTATAGACCACCGAATGGAGGTCACAGGAACAATTGGAGATATGATACATACAGGAATGACCAACCTTACTACCATCACCAGCAGAACCGGACCTATCAACCACCACAAAGAAGACCTCGGCAGAACAACCAGAGAGATGATAATTATCACGACTATCTAACACTCCCCACCAGCAACAGGTATGAAGCCCTTGAGGAACATGTGGATTTTCATCAGGCCCAGCGACCAACAAACAGGAACCTCAGCACCCTCAGAAGAGGCTGGTCCCCAGGGAAGAGATCCCACCAAGAAGAGGACGTAGATCAGGAAAACTCAGAAGAAAATCGAAGACGAAAAGAGAAACAGAGCAGAACGGAGGGATCTATAATTTGACAAATGTTACACTAACAGATGCCCAAATGAAAGTACTGAATAAGGGGTTAAAGTACGCACCCACAGCACACATGGATCTGTTTAATGTGTACATTGATTTGCAAAAATTCAAAAAGAACCTCTGCCTCAAAAAATATTTTATGAAAAACCCCATAGCAAGAGAGTATCCTGTCCACTTTTATCAACATACTACCCTCAAGGAAAAATCCACTTTTTTCCCCAAATCCCTAATTTCACAAGAAATAAGCACCTTCGAGCAAATGGTGATGACAGACCTGGGGAAAGTTAAAACATCCACTAAATCAGACAACCTCACGAAGAACGAAAAGAAAGCTCTCAAAGAACTAGTCTCTAATGAACAAATTGAGATCAAACCTGCCGACAAAGGTGGAGGCACGGTAATTATGACCGCAGATTATTATAAAGAAGAGGCTGAGAGGATCCTGGGAGATGCGACAACATACAGGAAACTCAATAAAAATCCAACCAAAGATATCCAAACAAAATTTGATGAATACCTGGAACGTGGGCACGTCTTGGGCATTCTAAATAATCATGAATATAAATATCTTAAGGTAGAACACCCCAGGACTCCTGTCTTCTATTTTCTACCAAAGATCCACAAAAATCCAACTAATCCCCCGGGAAGACCAATCATTTCGGGTGTAGGCTCAGTATCAAGTCGAGTATCAGAGTACTTAGACCATCAGTTACAACCATATGTTGTCAACACCATAGCGCACCTAAAAGATACTACAGAAATTCTGCAAATTTTAAAAGACGTCAAATGGGAAGAAGGCCTATTGCTGGTTACTTGTGATGTACAATCATTGTACACCATTATTCCGCATAATGAAGGAATCAAGGCCGTTGAGAATCCCCTAATAAGAGCAGGCACTTTACAGCCGGACCAAATTGATTTTATTTTAGAAGGCATCCGATTGATTTTAGAAAATAATTATTTTTATTTTAAGGACGATTTTTATCTACAGCTCAATGGCACGGCAATGGGAACACGTTTCGCCCCGTCCTATGCCAATCTTTTTATGTCCTCCTGGGAAGACACTTTTCTATCATTGTATCGTGACCACCTCGTCGTCTATAAAAGATATATAGACGACATTTTTTTCATTTGGAGAGGAGATGCAAACAATCTGAAAGATTTTCTGGCAAATTTAGATCAAAATAACAAAGGGATAAAACTTACTACGACCTGGAGCCATGAATGTATTAATTTTTTAGATCTTAACATCTTTATCCATGAGAATGAAATCCAGACAAAAACATATTTTAAGAAAGTAGACGTCAATAGCTTTATAGAAAAAACCAGCTGCCACTTGCCGCAATGGCTCGATAATGTCCCGAAGGGACAATTTCTCAGGATAAGAAGGAACTGTACGAATCTGAGCACGTACGATATACAATCAGAGAAACTCAAAAGCGATTTTATAGAGAAAGGGTATGATCCGGCCGCTCTAGAAAACGTAAGGTCAGAGATCAGGAACCGGGAACGTGCAGGAATATTGAAAAAGAACATTAGAATATCAAACACCAATGAAAATGTACCCTTTATATTTTCCTATAACGCACAGAATAGGACCATCAGAAGAACAATAAGAAAATACTGGCCAATATTGAAAGGAGACCCGCTACTGAAGGATATATTACCTGAAAACCCCAGACTGATTTGTCGAGGTGTCAATAATCTAAAAATGAAGCTAACACACCGACACACACAGAATACCCTGGCACGATCGAACCACTTTAATATCAAGAAGGGATTCCATCAGTGCGGCAACTGTCTAAATTGCCGTAACACAAAAAGTAGAAAACAGATTATTGCACAAGTAAACGGAACTACAGGACCAATCGCTATCAAAGAAGTTATCACCTTTTACAAAAAATGTCATCTATTTATTAACCTGTCCATGCGGTTTGAAATATATAGGCAGAACTACGAGACCGCTCAACGTCCGTATTCAAGAACATATTAGAAACATTAGGAATGGATATGAAAAACACAGTGTCCCATTGCATTTCAAACTGAAGCACGCCCAGAACCCAGAAGGACTTTCCTTCGTTGGTGTAAAGAAAATTGAAACACCATGGAGAGGCGGCAATATTGACAAATTAATTGGACAGACAGAAATGAGCTGGATTTTTAGACTAGATACGATGCAACCACGAGGACTCAATGCAGATTTCGAACTCTGCCATTTTCTTAACTGTTAACCCATGGACCGGCCCCTATCTGTTCTATTTACTCTATACCCATTCGAGATCACTCCGCACTAGTTCCCACCGTTTTAGTGGATTTTAATAGTAAATTTTAATTAATTTATTTTTTACATTCAAGCCATTTTTTACCCCCACTATATTAACTGGAGCAATATTCCATTTAATTGCCCCCCCCCCTTGAAGTTCTTAATTATGTAACATCTATGTGTTAGAGTTACTCCTCTCCTATTCGTTTTAGTTCCACTCTCTTTTCCCCCCCCTTTTTTAATTATTATCTATAGCACTTTTTCTGGTAACTAAAGCCAACAATTGGCCAGATTAACAGTATATGCTCCCATTAAGTGAGCCGACCCTTAAGTTGGGCACTATACCAACACAAGGTTTTAACAATGAATTTGTCACTTGCCACGTTCTGATCATTTTTTATTGCCAGATTTAGGCCTTGCATTATTCAGTCGCATACTGCACCCATCGCTTTTTATCAACTGTGTTATATAAATGCCGTATTTATTACGTCCGTTTATCAGTACAGTAACCTTACTTTTTAATCCTGTGACCATTGTTGAAAATATCACATAAGAGTGTATCACAATGTATCACTGTATCTGTGCCATGCTGTATATTGGTTGTCATATATCGCATCTTAAGTGATCCCCGTTTCAATTATGAAAGGGGGACTATGATTACACCTAAACAAATTCAGCATTAAGTAAAAACTGTCCCAGGACCAAATATTGGCACACAGAGCGGACTACTGCATATCCCGGCTCCGCTCACTTCTCAAATCCGCAGAATCGCCACCGGCGAATTACATCCAGCGAATGGAACGCAAATAGAGCGCTGGAACGCACATCCAAGATGGCCGCGGCGCCATCGGATGACGCGAACGGCACCACGTGACCGCGACATCATGCGAACCGGAAGTAAGTCGGAAAACACGAGGAATACACACAGGACCCTTCTAAATAAAAAGGGACATCGAACTTTCTTCCTATTTCCCATTTTTTTGCCCATTGTTTTACACATCGACTGAGGAAGGCGCAGGACAGCGCCGAAACGCGTCTCGAGATACCACTAATTTTTTTCCCCCCCCCCCTCCCTAATTTATTGAGTATTATTGATTGTATTTGTAATTTTTGAATAAACCCTTATCCAAGCATTTAGGAGTATCTGGTTACTGAACCTAAACTGGTAAATCCAAAACCAACCTGACCAGGCCAGCCCACCAGAACCTACCACGGAAACTGCAACCTGCACCAAAAGGAACAGCTGAGAGGGGTCCAGGTACTCACCATCAAGCAGTACCATACGCGCAACGGTTGAGCCTGGAATGATAAGGCTCCCGAATTGGTGAGTGTAACCAACTACCCCCTCACTACAGCAAGTCAGTAATCACTGATGTTGTGCCATGAGAGCACTTCCCCTCTTTTTTTCCCTTTATGTCTCTCCACCTGAGGTGAAGACGCTGTATTAAAGAAGGGCAGTAGTCACCCTATAGTTGACACCAGGCGCTTCACTCCAGAGCCCGGATTTAAGCGGCTCTAATTCCTGTAAGTGCACAATCACTGAACACCGGCGTGTACCAATATCCAAACGTTGTTGCACTATTGTTATCTTCTTTTCTCTCCCCCGTTCCTTATCTCCCGATTTGAGTGGAGTTAATCAACGATATAGGAGGAGCCGCCATATCGAATATAAAGCAGAGCGCGTTTAGTGCATATTCTGCCATCCTAGGACCACTGGAAAGCAAGGACATTGAGGACAATAGACCTTCAATACACACAGGAATCAGTGTAAGGTCACCTTGTGTGTACTCACTAATAGACATCCAGTGTATATACCCAGACTGTACCAGTCTCCATAACGCCGATACGCACATTTGCACTTTTTAATGTGCTATGCTGGTTTTTTCATGCACTCAAGTTGTCACTGATGCACTTTAACAATGTATATATTGTTGCACTTTAATACTGTTGCACTTTATACTGCATAAACTGTTGCACTTTATATTACTGTGGCAATAGCACTTTACCTAAACCTGCACCAGTGAAGTTGCTCTCATATGAACCGTAAAGATTTATATGCATCTATTGGTTCTAAGTACGACTTTATGATCTGTTGTACGCAATTGTTGCGCCACTAGGACCCCCCCCTTTCCTTTATCGACATCCTGCACACCCATTCGAGAGTCTGTGCTATTTCCTAGACGGCAGCAAAACTAAAACAAGCACCCATACCTAGACAAGAGCGCCCATACCGACCCTCCTTTCTTCCCTGTCCCAACATCCATAGAATCTGGTCAGTTCCTATCTGCTCACCCTCCTCCACCAACTCCCGTCTGTGTAGCTACTGCACTTGGGTCATATCCCCACAACCTGGTTCCACCAGGAACCTGTACGTGACAGTCCACTGCAAAGGAACTTCACTTTAGCGATACATAATGTGACCATCATTCCTAATATATTCAGAATAAATGTAGAACTCGAGCAGATCTAGATATTAACAAAAATGAGAAACATTATGTAATCCAGCCAGATAAAAATCACATTAAAGCTTGGTCCCCTAAGGGTTAACTCACAAGATGGCAGTAAATATCAGGCACAATCGCAATATTGCTGTTACCCCACTCCAATACGGCAGTTCTTGGGAGTCGCATCAGGTGCTGGAAAAATCCACCGTCAGAAATGCTCCCTGGATAGTCTCCTGGTTTTGGATAGGGATCAGCACTGCAGGATGTAACTCCCAATACTGATGGATACTTTCAGAATAAAACCCAAGTCAGCAGGAAAATGCAAAAACTGACTCTCTTATAAAAGAAAGGAACTTTATTAAATAAAAAAAGCAAGTATAATAGAGAATTTGATGCGTTTCGTTAAAGTCCACTTCCTTTATTCATTTATTTACTGCTATCTTGTGAGTTTAACCCTTAGGGGCAAAGCTTTAATGTGATTTTTATCTGGCTGGATTACTCTATGTTTCTCATTTTTGTTAATATCTAGAATTGCTCGAGTTTTACATTTATTCTGTCTATTTCGAATGCCAAGAGGAGGAGACGGTATTTGAGAAATTAAGATACAGTGGCAAGAAAAAGTATGTGAACCCTTTGGGATTACGTGGAGTTTTGCTTGAATTGGTCATAAAATGTGCTCTGATCTTCATCTAAGTCGCAACAATTTGAAAAACACAGTCTGCTTAAAATAATACAACACAAACATATGTTTTCATGTTTTTATTGAACAGAACATGTAAACATTCACAGTGCAGGGTGGAAAAAGTATGTGAACCTTTGGACTTAATAACTGGTTGTCCCTCCTTTGGCAGCAATAACCTCAACCAGGACATACTTGAAAACGAGAGAAATCTCAATGTATCCTTCCTGGTAAAATCCTTTATAAATAAATAAATAAATAACCAAATGTTTCCTGTAGTTGCAGATCAGACCTGCACAACGATCTGGAGTAATTTTGGACCACTCCTCTTCATAAAACTGTTTCAGTGTAGCAATATTCTTGGGATGTCTGGTGTGAATCGCTCTCTTAAGGTCATGCCACAGCATTTCAATCGGATTGAGGTCAGGACTCTGACTGGGCCACTCCAGAAGGTGTATTTTGTCCGTCCAAGCCCTGAGGCAGCAAAGCAGCCCCAAACCATGATGCTCCCTCCGCCATGTTTTACAGTGGGGATGAGGTTTTGATTTTGGTGTGCTGTGCCTTTTTTTCTCCACACATAGTGTTGTGTGTTTTTTCCAAACAACTCAATTTTGGTTTCATCTGTTCACACAATATTTCGCCAGTAGTGCTGTGGAACATCCAGGTGCTCTTTTGCGAACTTCAAACGTGCTGCAATAATCTTTTTGGACAGCAATGGCTTCCTCCGTGGTGTCCTCCCATGTACACCATACTTGTTTAATGTTTTCCTTATTGTAGATGTGTCAACAAAAATGTTAGCAGGTGCCAGAGATTTCTGTAAGTCTTTAGCTGACACTCTAGGATTCTTCTTTACCTCATTAAGCATTCTGCGCTGTGCTCTTGCAGTCATCTTTACAGGACGACCACGCCTAGGGAGAGTAGCAACAGTGCTGAACTTTCTCCATTTGTAGACAGTCTGTCTTACCGTGGACACATGAACATCAAGGCTTTTGGAGATACTTTCGTAACCCTTTCCAGCTTCATGCAAGTCAACAATTCTTGATCGTAGATCTCCTGAGAGCTCTTTTCTGCGAGGCATGGTTCACATCAGGCAGTGCTTCTTGAAACCAGTAAACCCAAAACTGGTGTGTGTTTTTAAAGGGCAGGACAGCTTTGTTTCAGCAACACATCCAATAATATCACACTGATTGGACTCAAGGTTGGCTCACTCCTGGCTCCAATTAGCTCTTGGAGAAGTCATTAGGCTAGGGGTTCACATACTTTTTCCACCCTGCACTGTGAATGTTTATATGTTATGTTCAATAAACACATGAAAACATATAATGTTTGTGTTGTATTATTTTAAGCACACTGTGTTTTTCAAATTGTTGTGACTTATGTAGATGAAGATCAGAGCACATTTTATGACCAATTCATGCAAAACTCCACGTAATCCCAAAGGGTTCACATACTTTTTCTTGCCACTGTATGTATTTATGTGTGAAGGTTTAAAGGGGACTCGAACAATTTTTTCTTTTTGTCTAATATATTCAGAGCCAACTGCTCTCTACATATGCCCATGTGAAATAAAATATTGCTGTAATATAAAATAAGCCTAGCATTGAGATGTAATTTATTTTTCTAATTCATTTTAATATTCTCTTCCCCTCAGATTAAAGCATCATGGATGGAAAAACTGATACTATTAAGGCATCAGATATGGAGGTGTCTGTATGTCATTTATAAATGAGTGTTTATAACATTTTTCTTTATTTTTTTTCATTAATATGCTGAAGGCCCGATGTCTGTTCCTGTCTCCAACTTGCTCTAAGTAAGCAATTAGTGAAGAAGGTGTAGATGCTGAAAGCCTTCAAGTGTACAAAATAAATTCTAGACAAGATTTCCATCTATATTTGTTGCAGTTCATAGAGGGGGAAAAACTACTACAATGATGTTTTGCAACTGCAAACTGGTCCATTTTAAACAGTTGGGTTGACTGTTGTTGACAAGATATCGATATAAAAACAGGATTCAAGCAAATCAGTTTTTGCCTGTCGGGCATTCAATTAATTAATCATAGGGACAAACAGTGCGTAAAGCCAATATATCAGGTTGTACACCAATTAATTAATAGCAAACTGTAAATAATTACAAAACATCAATTTCCAAGCTCTTTATCATGAACCAGATAAGGAACAGCAAGAAATTGTAGATGAAGACCTAAAGGCTGTAGAAGCACGATGAGTTTATCAAGCGTCATCAAGCATTATCAAGCCTAAGTTCAGGAAACATTTTCCTCCTCGATATTAATATTACTAATGGTCACCAAGCTTGGGATTATATATAAATCCTTTATCCACAACAACTGATACAGGATAATAAAGAGGAGATCAATAAGTGCACGGTTTATAGATTACGACTATGTTTTATGATCCACATTGCACAGTCAGCATTGATTCTATAAATGTATCATAACTATTCTTGTGTTTAGAGAGCTAAAAGGGATCTAAGAAAGGACTGCTGCATGGAGACTGTGTAGGCAATTGGGCATATGGCAAACGCCGATGAAAGGACAATAATCTGATGGATATCTCTCATCTATAGTCCAGGGGTTTCTTATTTTAATCAGTTTCCTTAGTTATCACGCTTTGATGCTGGTTCATTGATAGACAGCTGCCAAATACAGAGTAAATCCAAGATTATGACTGTGCAATATGATCAGAATGCTGAAAGCCAAAAATCTAAATTGACAGTGATATCAAGGTACCAATACCTGCTATCTACTATTTAAGGCCTACAGGGTTATTCAGAGAGAGGTGAAAACCTGGAGAATTGCCAGGAGAATGAGCAATCTAGACCAAATAGCCGGTTTGGAAAGTGAGATAAATGGGAGAAATTTTCTGGTTTGGCTATTTTTTTACCTAGAATTTTCACTTCTCCAGTCATTCTCCTGGTTTTCACCTCTCTCTGAATAACCCTTTGAAGAAACCCCCTATACAGCTTTATTTATAATTCACTTGAGCATTAGTCTTCACTCCAGTGAGAAATGAGATCCCCTACCATAGGAGATTGTCCCTGTGCCCTTGAAAAGACTGTAAGTGGATACCCTCAGATTATTTTATTTAGTAAAACTTAAAGTGCCGCTTCCAAAAAATACCAAAAGAATTGAAAAATAATAACTGTATATGGAAATTACAGCAACACTTTCTTTCTGTACGGTACAGGGATTTTCAGCAATGATAACCCCCTGAATCTTATCCCTGTACAGTATTGAGTAACCCCAGAGCTCTCCCTGTATTCTGCCCTTTCCTTGGCTTTGTAATGCAATGGTAACGTTTGTTGATTTTTTTGTCAGAGTGAGGTTTGGGGCTGCTATGTGCATCTTGTTTACATTAATATAGGGTAACTGGAGACACGGAAAACAAAGAATTTTGTTTCTCCACCGGGGGTGCATTACAATGCAAATGTGAGCTAACCCTTTCACTGCCAAAATCAAGTTAATTTAGAATGATTATTACAATCTATATTTTTTAATATTCCAAACTATATTTCTGTAGTTTTGACGTACATATGGTCAGATAGCTGTGTATTCAGTGCTGTTTTATCCTACAATTGTGTGGTACCTATACATTCCTTGTGTCAAATAAACACTATGTTGATTTTTATTGAACAAAGAAGCTCCATAATGAGTGTGTTGGTAATAAAAATCATGAGTTTTGGGGGGGCGTGGCCAGCTGTTCACAACAGCGGACGTGTTCTACAGGAGCTCCGCACGTCTGCTCGGTATAGGGACAATTAGCAGACTTTCCCTACAGAGATTTTTTTCTTGAAGTGTCCCTGAACGGTTGGCTGTCGGTTTCCCACTGTCCGGAGGCCGTTTGGTTCCCCCCCTCCGGACCTGAGTATAGGAAATTTGAGGACGATGCCGGCGGCCATCTTGCGGCCTACCATCGGGCAAATCCCTGGACCGAGAGTCTTGAGTGCTCCCCAGACGGGGTGTACCTCCAGCGACTATCTTGGAGCCTTGCCCCGCTCCACAGCATCTCTGATGCCCCCACCAACCCCTGCCTGGATGACTAACGGGACGACGGATGATCCCCGTCTCCCGGCATATACGACTGACCTGGTGGAGGGGGTGAGTGGAGTGCACACGTGGAGGCAGGAAGGGGCCCTGATGCTTCCCTCTCGGACTGGCATGGAGGCACTGTTCCTGCGCCTGGACACCCTGCTATTGGAGGAGGGAGAGGCTGATCGCCCACTGACGAGGGGTGACATGAGGCGCTTCACAGCGGTTCTGCGGAGCTGCAGAGAGGCGGCTGCATTGGGCTCGCCTGCGCCCGAGGGGCCCTGAAGGTGGCTGAGATGCCTGGCTGTGCAGCGGTAGAGGAGTCCGAAGGCCTAGGGGATCCCATGCCGCGCTGGAGTTCTCCATGTGCGGAGGGGAACCCTGGGCCACGAGTAAGCATCGGGAGAAGTGACACGTCTGAGGGGATGGGATCCGGACCCCTGAAACTGAGAGCTGAGTACTGCGGAGAAGCTGTGGACCTGTTTGCCGCGACGCGGTATGACCCTTGGTCTCCGGGTGCGACTCCAGGGGTATGTGGCGGGGATGTACTGCTGCCTGCAGAGTATGGAGGAACGGCGGAGTTAGCTGCTGCTGCAGGGCTAGTGGTGAATACTCCCGTGCAGTCCATGATGGCGGTGCTGCAGCGCTTTGGAGGGCTGACTGTTGCCAAGTTGGGACTCCGATTCCGGCCTCGTGGCGTGACCCCTGTCGTGGATGAGAAGAACCAGGGGATGCTTGTTCGTAATGTCCTGCAGGAGGTACCGTGGCCTGGCTGGGCTACATACCCAGCCTTTTTGTTGGATACTGGCTGAAGCGGACTATTCTACCCCCGTTGACATTTCTTTGATGCCGACCTGTACCTTACTGAAATGCCCCCCCCCCTTTTTTGCTGACGTTTAGGCCTATTCTGCTGACACTCCCCAGCTGGGGATGTTTTTCATCACACCACCTCGTGCTGCAGACACTCTTCCCCCCCCCCCCCTTTTTTTTTTTTTTTCTTGGCATTGGGGCAACTTGGGGCGTGCCACTGTGGCGGCCACCATGGCTCTGTCTGCCGCATTTGGCCCTCACGTTCCCTTTGTGACCTGCACATGTCCATGGCCTCCTACGGTACCTCGGAACTTCGGGAGCGTGCCAGGACAGTCACACATTTGGCTTTTGCCACCTTTTACATTTCCCCCCTTTTTTTTTTTTTTTTTTTTTTTTATTATTATTATTTTTTTTTATTATTATTTTTTTGGGTCCTGGAGCACTTCTTGGTGTGTGTGTCCACCTCCCCACCCCTTAACTTACTCTTCAGTGATGTTTACTGTTTGACCCTGCGAGAACATTTATTGTTTATTTTTATGATTCACTGCTGACTCTCTTCAAGATACTGTTTTTTGTTATTTTCTTTATGCTGTGCTATTGCAGATGACCATGAATGGCCCTGCGAGGCCCTCACTCTACGTTTATTTGTGTGATGACATTTTCAAAATAAAAATTTTGAATACAAAAAAAAAAAAAAAAAAAAAAAATCATGAGTTTTATTATTAGATCAATGACCGAGAGCACTGTCTGAGGCTGAATTGCTGTGATATTGATGTCGCTTCTCTTCTGCTCTGTTGAACTGGAAATGGAGAAAGTAGACATTCCATATCAAAATGAGCATTTGTTTCTCTGTAACCATTTCCATGCAGAAAGTTGTGTTAGTATAACAGTATATCAGCTAGGATTATATATTTGTATAATTTCAGTAACTAAACAAAACCTGCACACCTACAGGGTAATTCAAAGAGAATCGAAAAGTCACCGCACGTTCGGTGACTTTTCGTTCTCTTCAATTTGGTTCGTTTTGCCGATCCCATTTCGGCGACCCTGCGGTGTATTCAGCAAGCACCACAGGGTCCCCGAATTGCAGGGAAAGGTTGCCGCAAACCCGACGAAAACGAACCGCAAAACTCGGCGAATGCACGCCGAAAACCCGCAAAAACATCTGGATTAACCCGCCAAAAAAGCCGGAAAAACCCGGCAGGAGCAGATCACACGCAGAGCAGCTGCCGGAAAAAGCCGACACCGCAGACGAAGGCAGTGAGTAAATTAGCAAAACAGTTTGCTTGAATGTTTGAAAAGTGAAACGCTGTTTGCAAAGAAACTACTGAGCAAAAATGTCTGAAATTTACATATGAGGTCCAGGGAATGATAATAAAAAGGGCTGTTACAGAAAAAAGAAGTTAACTTAATAAATTGTTTTTAAAAAAAAACAGACTTTTTTAAAAAAAACAGAAAAATACTTAAAATAGCCTAAAAAAAATCTATAAATAAAGAGACTCTTTACTGCAGAATTTTATAATGAACGGTTTATTAGATATTGAATTAAAACCGGAATATTTTTGACATTGAAGCCTATGAGATTCGCCTGAATAAATCTGCCGCATGAAACCACCGAATGGCAGGGCATTTCGGGAACCTTTCACTGCTGGTTTTCGTTCTCTGAATAGCCGAAGCAGTGCTTTTTTATGGGGATTTCACTGCCCTCGAACAGGCACCGTATGTGCAGGCAATTCGTCAGGATTTGGCGAATTGCCTGCTCTCTGGATAGCCGAATTGCCAAGAAAGGTAACCGAACACTGATGTTCAGCGTTCGGTTACCTTTCTCCAGCCATTCGGGGAATTACCCTCGCTTTGAATTACCCTGCTAGGGCCCTATTACATTCTCCGCGCAAATTCGTACGCGCAGCGCAATTTTTTTTGCGCGAAGCGTCAAGCGTTATCGCGTGAAAATTAACGGTGGTATTACGATCCAAATGCATTTTTTCCTCCATCAAAAAAGAACGTTCGTAAAACCGACGCGCAAAACGAAGAGTAATACGCGCACAGTAACGAAGCGCACGTAAATTAGTGTGCGGACTGTTTTATTCGCAGGATTCAGCCAATCAGAATTAAGAACCTTAATTGACATCAATTTACCTTAATTGACCTTAATTGACTCACTTACGTTTTTGCGCCTGTCAAAGTAAATCTGTGTATACATGCTGCAGCAATAATAAAAACGAGCACAAATTCACAATTTTATTGTTTAGGTATGTTTAGAATATGTAACTATACTTTGCTGTATTTTTTTTTCGTGCTGGTGTATTTTGTTTCGGCCAGAATGTTCCAATTTGCAGTTACCACCAGCTTTTCAAAGACGTTAAGGCTGGGGTCAGACGAGCGTAGTGTTCACGTCCGTGATTGCGCCTTAGGCTAGGGACAGATGAGCGCATTTTCTGCGGCCACCGTCAAAATGTACGTCGATGCGTGCGCACGCATTTTTTCACGGAATACGCTTAAGTGGTCAGACGACCACAGTCGCACAGTCGCAGGTACTCACCAACGCAATTCTAGGGAAATCCGGCTGTTTGAACGTTATGTAGGCCGCACACTAGCAGCGTCTGACGTCTCCTAATCACGCACACACGCTGCCATGCGGCCGCAGCGCACTCTGTACGTCTGTAGCAGCGGTTTCACGTTCTGAGAAAAATGCGTTCATTTGCCGGTTGCGTGGTGTCGGCGCACTTTTGTACGCACGTACTGCGTATATTGGCCGTCATTGGCCGTTATGTGCTGCTACTGCCGCCGTGATTTAGTGCGCCTGCACGCGCGTTCCGACTGCCCCACTCTGACCCTAGCCTAAAAGTACGTCCGTGATAGCATGACAGAAAGCCCATTGGAGCCTGACACATGAAGTACGTCCGCACTGAACTGCGGACGCACAACGGCCGCGGCCCACGGACGCAAGGCAGGCAAGAACGTACATCCCCTAGAACGGCCGCACAAAGTGCACTGCGTCCGCAACGTCCGCATAGCTTTGTGTGTGAGTGATGGAACGTGGTCAGACGGACTGCATTTATACGTCCAGCATTTTTCACGGACAAAATGGTTTTGCTTTTTAATTTATTTTCCTGCCTACATCCGTCAAAATATACGTCAGTGAAAAAAACGGACTGTGTTGCCACTACTGCGTCTTCCGTACTGACGTACGTCCGTGTGCACGGACGTACAGTTCGTAGAAATCACGCTCGTCTGACCCTAGCCTAAGACGTTAAAGACATTAAAAAGATTGTAATACCATCCGCGTACCAGCGCACGAACGCATTTGCGCTCACAATGTTAAGTATAGGACACGCACAGTTGATCACGCTCGCGCAGGTCAATCCGTGTTAAACGTTAATGCGCATCATTTGCGCGAACGTTGTAATATGACGTTCTGAACAAAGGGTTTTGTCCCTCGCGTTAATGCGTTTTTGCACACGCGCACTTTTTTGCACAAAGAATACTGTATACAGCAACGTTTTGCCTACTTTACTAATACCATAAGGAGATACTGTTTTAATATTAAAAGGAAACACTATTTACAGTGCATATAAAAGGTCTACACACTCTATGACATTGCACATGTTTTAAATATAAAGAAACAAATAATGTCGATGCATGTGTCAGATATATTCCATCTGTAATGTGATCTTCCAGAAACAAAAATCTAGAGAACAAATAGTTGATTATTAGTAGTATTTAACAAGTAGTATTTAGAATAAAAAAGTAACTGCAACATCCTGATTCCTGAAGTTTACAAATAGCCAAACACATTCTAAATCATGCCAGTAAATACATAACATACACCTACCGTCCTGTGATTGAGATTAAATTTAGATTAAAGTTAACTGTTGTTTTAGGATTTCCTTGAATGTGGACACATCCTAATGGAAGAGCCTGGGTCAGAAAAGAGTTGTAAAGGAAACTAAAAGAATTGTTGAATACTTCCAATCAGGAGATATAAAACACTATCCTAGGCACTAGGCGTACTGCTGTACACTGTCAAAACCATCATAAAAAGTGGAGAAAATGTGGTTCAATAGAGACATCTCAAACATCAGGACAACTCTCTACTGTTGACTAGATGGTGAGAAGATGACCTATTGTTAGCCTCTCTGATATGTTAACAGTATCGCTGAAGGAAGACTATCAGGGTTATTCAAAGATAATCGAAAAGTCACCGCACGTTCGGTGACTTTTCGTTCTCGTCAATTCGGTGTGATTTGGCGATCCCATTTCAGCAACCCTGCGGTGTAGTCAGCAAGCACCACAGGGCCGTCGTAGTGCAGGGAAAAGCTGCCGCAAACCCAACGAACACTCGCCGCAAAACCCGACAAACGCTCACCGAAACCCACAAAAACATCTGGATTAACCCCGCCGAACACGCCGGAGAAACATGAGCAGGAGCCGATAACAGCGCAGAGCAGCCGCCGGAAAAAGCCATAAAATCCAAGATCCAATGGATGATAATAAAAAGGGCTGTTACAGAAGAAAGAAAAAACTATTTTCGAAAAACGGGAAAAAAAATATTTTGCAAAAAAATACTGAAAAATGCCTGAAAGATCCTAAAAAAATCTAAAAATAAAGAAACTTTTTACTGCAGAATATTATAATAAACGGTTTATTAGATATTGTATTAAAACGGGAATATTGTTAACATTGAAGCCTAAGGGATTCGCCTGAATAAACCTGTCGAATGAAACCACCAAATGACAGGGCATTTCGGCAACCTTTCACTGCTCTTTTGTGTTCTCTGAGTAGCCGAAGCATTGCTTCTCTATGGTGATTTCACTGCCCTCGAACAGGCACCGAACAGGCACCGTATGTGCAGGCAATTCGCCAACATTTGGCGAACTGCCTGCTCTCTGGATATCCGAATGGCCAGGAAACGTAACCGAACGCTGAACTTCAGCGTTCGGTTACCATTCGGTCCCAATTCGGATCTCTTTGAATAACCCTGTTTCTGTCAGGTATCTGACAGGTGTTCCATGTGATCACCATCTCTCTGTGAAGACTGAAAAACTCTTTCACAAAAAGGAACAACCAAGCCTGGTAAAATTATGCAAAGTGATTCATTTAGACAACCCAAACCATATCAGAAAATGAGCTATGGTCTGACGAGACATAGGTCGAACGTTTCAGCCTAATTTCAACTCTGGTGTTAACTTAACCAGAGCTGTTGTAAATTTAACAAATCCATAGACTATAATGACACTGGTAATTAATAACAGCTCTGGTTAAATTTACACCAAGATTGGAATATTGCCCATGTTTGTCGCAAAACCAATAAAATTTATAATACAAGGAACAACACACTGACTTTGAAGCGTGAGGGTAGTGGCATCATGCTTTGGGGTTGCTTCTCTGAATGGAGTAATTAAAAGTTCCACATATCAAGATATTTTAGCACAAGAACAACTGGACTTTCTCCGAAAGATGTGGATGAAGAGGACTCTCACATTCCATCATAACAATCATCGAGATTCTTCATCTACTGGATCAATTTTCGAGCCTCGATTTCCCTGAAGAGTAAAATGTGAAAGTCAGAAAGGTCTGAAGCTCCAGCGTTATTCAATAAACCTTGCTTTGTTACTTATACTAAGGCCCCTTGGAGAGGCAAAGTTTTTAATAACTTCACAAGTACCGGCTGGGTGGAGTAGAGGTAACATCACTGCTCTGCGTGGAGAGAGCCTGTGGAGACATGGGTTCAATCCCAGCAAGAGCTCCCCTCCAGCAAGTGTCCTTGGGCAAGGCACCCAACAACAGTACATACCTGCCACCCAGGACATATTTGGAAACAAGAGAAATCTCAATGTATCCTTTCTCAAAAAAAAACAAATAAGTGGTGTAACAGGAGCACTTATTGTACAATAAAATGTAAGCAGCTACCAGAGATTTCAAATATACTATGGTTACCAGATATATAAACAATCTGACATATTGAAAAAATTGAGTTTTTTTTTAACTTGAGTGTCCTTAACAATAAAAGCAACTCCGGGAAAAGACATCTAGTACACAATGGGTAACAATTATTTGTTACCAATTATGAAGTTCTTACTGAACTTCATTATTACCCAGAGCACTTGCTCTAACCCGCAGTTGCAAAGAAACAGACGCGTGTTCTGGGGGTATGTCAGAGACTTTTTTATTTTCTTTTTTCATATTTTTCAGTATTATGTCCATAAGGCAAATGACAGGATATGACATCAGGTACCATGAACAAAATAAGAAACAATATCATAAAGTGACATTAAGTCCATCCATTCTGATGCAATATGCCTCAAATGGAATAATAAAATATAAGTAATATAAACGTCAATGAGTAGAAAGTACATATTCTGTGTGTCAAATACTAGAAAAAAATACAAATAATGCACCTGTATTGCATTCCAATCAAAAAATTACGAAGGCATATGAGAGTAAAAATACCAACAGAACTAGTGAGGCTGAGGACTGTGGCTCAAACTTCGGATTCATCCTACAGAGGTGAACTTATGGTGACTGATAAAGTCAAGACACCAATACCAGTTGTTGAAGTATTTCTCATATTTGTATATTAACCCCTTAAGGCCGCAGGGCGTACCATGCCGTCCTGCACCACGTGGGCTTTAATGCCGCAGGACGGCATGGTACGCCCCGCGGCGTTTGGTGCCTCTGTGCGCCGAAAAACAGCCCGCCTCCCTTCCCACAATGCCGATAGCTGGCTGGGGGTCTGCCTGACACCCGGGCAGACCCTCCCAGCTGGCGATCGGCATTGTGGGAAGGGAGGCGGGCCATTTCCCTCGTGGAAACATCCAAGCAGCCAATCCGGCGCTTGGATTTGACAGTTGCAGCGGTGACAAGCTGTCACCTTTGCAACTGTCAGAATGTCTCAGCCAATGATTGTTGCATTGGCTGAGACATTGTCTCTGCCCCTTTCTCCTGTTCCTCATTGCGATCTGAGGAGCAAGAGAGAGAGGCAGAGAAGGAGCAGGACAAGAAAAAAAAAAATGAAAACCCCAGGCACTGTACCCCCAGGCACTGTACCCACCTGGCACTGTACCCCCCTGGCACTGTACCCCCCTGGCACGGTACCCACCTGGCACTGTTCCCCCCAGGCACTGTACCCCCCAGGCACTGTACCCACCTGGCACTGTACCCCCAGGCACTGTAGCCCCCTAGCACTGTATCCCCCAGGCACTGTACCCCCCAGGCACCTACTGTCACTGTACCCCCCAGGCACTGTACCTACTGTCACTGTACCCCCAGGCACCTACTGGCACTGTACCCCCCAGGCACTGTACCTACTGGCACTGTATCCCCCAGGCACTGTACCTATTGGCACTGTACCCCCCAGGCACTGTACCTACTGGCACTGTACCCCCCAGGCACTGTACCTACTGGCACTGTACCCCCAGGCACCTACTGGCACTGAACCCCCCAGACACTGTACCTACTGGCACTGTATCCCCAGGCACTGCACCTACTGGCACTGTACCCCCCCAGGCACTGTACCTACTGGCACTGTACCCCCTGGAAGGCACTGTACCCTCCTGGCACAGTACCCCCTGGCTGAAAAAAAACCCCAGGCACAGTACCCCCTGGCTGAAGAAAAAAACATGAAAAAAACCCCAGGTACAGTACCCCCTGGCTGGCACTGTACTCTCCTGGCTGGCACTGTACCCTCCTGGCACAGTACCCCCTGGCTGAAAAAAAACCTGAAAAAAAACCCAGGCACAGTACCCTCTGGCTGAAAAAAAACAAAAACTGAAAAAAAAAGCCAGGTACAGTACCCCTTGACTGGCACTGTACCCTCCTGACAGGCACTGTACCCTCCTGGCACAGTACCCCCTGGCTGAAAAAAATAACTGAAAAAAAACCTGACTGAAAAAAACCCTGAAAAAAAAACCAGGCACTGTACCCCCTGGCCTGCAGTGTACCCCTGATTGGCAGTGTACCCCCGATTGAGAACCCGCATTGGCATACGACCCTTTGGCTTTTCTGACTACCCGTATTGGCATACGACCCCTGGCATTTCTGACTACCCGCATTGGCATACGACCCCTGGCATTTCTGACTACCCGCATTGGCATACGACCCTTGGCATTTCTGACACCTGTGCGTTTAGAATATACGAAGGGAAAGATAGCCACCTTGACCCCCAGGATGCCCCGATTGTATTGGCACCAGTGGAAAAATTGTGTGGGATCTGGTCTATCCCCTATTCAACAAGGGCTATCATTTATGGGTCGATAACTATTACACCAGTATCGACCTATTTAAAAATTTATATTGTTTTGAGACCCTTGCGTGTGGCACAGTGCGGAAGAATCGCAGAGGTTTTCCCCAAATCCTGACAGCAGGCAAAAGAAGTAGAGGCTCCTCTTCATCTCTACGTCAGGAAGAAGTGCTAGCCCTTCGGTTCACCGATAAGAAGGATGTATACATGCTATCTACAGTGCACGACGAAAGTACAGTGCCAGTGCCTGTGAGAGCGAGGACTGAGCCACTGGAAAAGCCGAAGTGCATTGTAGATTACAGCAAGTTTATAGGGGGAGTAGACTTGGCTGATCAATGTATACAGCCTTATCTGGTGAACCGAAAGACTAGGGCATGGTACAAGAAGATTGCCATCTATTTGACCGAGATAGCAATTTTTTATTTTATTTATTATTATTATTATTTTATAAAGCGCCAGCATATTTCGCAGCGCTGTACAATAAGCACAGTACAGACAGGGTTACAATACATTGAACAACATTTGACAAACAGTACAGGAGGAGATGAGGGCCCTATTCCCGTAGGAACTCACAATCTGGGAGGGTTGGGGTTGGAAACAGGAGGAGAGGACTGTAAGGTGAGAGTGATTGATGGTTGCGTCAGTGAGTTGGGTGGTAGGCTTCCCTAAATAGGAATGTTTTCAGGGAGCGTTTGAAGGAAGAGAAGTTAGGGGAAAGTCTGACAGCATGAGGGAGAGCGTTCCAGAGAGTGGGGGCTGCGCGTGAGAAATCCTGCAGTCTATCATGGGAAGAGGTGATGCGGGGAGAAGCTAGGCGCAGGTCACTGTTTGATTTTCAATGCGTACGTGCTCTACAAGCAGGCAGCAGTACAAAAGCCATATCCCTTCCTAGA
Source organism: Leptobrachium leishanense (assembly GCA_009667805.1). Classification (NCBI taxonomy): domain Eukaryota; kingdom Metazoa; phylum Chordata; class Amphibia; order Anura; family Megophryidae; genus Leptobrachium; species Leptobrachium leishanense. Next base: position 257,136,669 of record CM019067.1, read on the forward strand.
ATTCATGCTTGAGATCATATCCCAACTTATCCTAACCCCGGCCCCCGTTACATCCGCTTTGGAATCAGGAGATCTCCAACGATTAAGCGGCCGACACTTTCCTTCCCGAGTCCCTCCCACCTGCTGTAAAAAGTCCCCCCAGAAAAAGTGTCGTGTCTGCCACAAGAAAGGAATCCGAAAGGATTCTAGTTATTATTGCCCTACCTGCCCATCTCTACCTGGCCTCTGCATAACCGAGTGCTTCAAAATTTATCCTACCGAGCTAAATTACTAAATCCCCTTTTCTGCTTTGTCCCGATTACCCTTTGCTGCCTGTACCGACTCATTGGCTTGTTATACCGACTACTCTTTGTTTGCTGCCTGTACCGACTCATTGGCTTGTTATACCGACTACTCTTTGTTTGCTGCCTGTACCGACTCATTGGCTTGTTATACCGACTACTCTTTGTTTGCTGCCTGTACCGACCCATTGGCTTGTTATACCGACTACTCTTTGTTTGCTGCCTGTACCGACTCATTGGCTTGTTATAACGACTACTCTGACTTCTGGAATCCCCTGAATTTGGCCTGTCCCTGTTTACGTTAAGCCCAGCTATTCTAAAGTGGCTGCACCAAACAACTCAAAATACTAATTTAGAATCATTGGCACGTCATCTTTGGAGCAATATTCTTTCTTGGCGTGCCATGTTCTCTCAAAGTCGACATAAATCCTGAAAATCACTTGTTAAATTACCAAAAAACTAAATAAAAATGCTACATGTGGGGTACCGTTGAATTCGTAACACATTGCCGAACACAAATATCAATGTTATAGGCCAGTAAAAGGTTGACCGAGCAGGATATTAGCAGCAAAATAACAGTTTTCGTGTAAAACAAATGCAAAATACAAACATGAAGACTAAGTTTGGCCAGGGTTTGTGACTAAGTGGCTACTATAAAAAACTGGACATACCCCATTTTCAACACTCTGGGTTCTCTACTTCTCAAAATGATATGCCATGTTGGGGTACTTTTCATACCTTGGCTGCCATACCCAATACATTTGACCGTGTAACTTTCCAAAAAGTAAATAAAAATGCAACATGGGGGTACCGTTGAACTCGTAACACATTGCCGAACACAAATATCAATGTTATAGGCCAGTAAAAGGTTGACCGAGCAGGATATTAGCAGCAAAATAACAGTTTTTGTGTAAAAAATGCAAAACACAATCATGAAGACCAAGTTTGCGACTAAGTGACTACTATAAAAAAACTAAACGTACACCATTTAGAATAGCCCGGGTTGTCTACTTTTCAAAATGGTATGACATGTTGGGGTACTTTTCATACCTGGGCTGCCATACCCTCTCAAATTCAACATAGGGCCAGGAAACCAATCTGGCAAATTTCAAGTTGTAAAACGTGAAATGGGCAAACTCTATATTTGACCCTGTAACTTTCCAAAACCTCCTAAAACCTCTACATGGGGGGTACCGTTGAACTCGTAAGACATTGCCGACCAGAAATATATGTATTTTATTTCATTTAATGCTAAGCGTACAATGTCATTCACACTAAAAATACAATGGAGAACTTTGAAAATTGCAAAATTTCCTTTTTTCTCATAGTTTTTAGGGGTTTTTTCATACTATAATATATTTTATATATAAATCTTTGATGGAAAATGAAAGCCCTATTTCTCCTGAACAAAATTATATATAATAAGGGTGGGTACACTTAATATGTAAGAGGTAAATTATGGTTGAACAGCGAATAGCTGAAATTCTACTTTTAGAAGTGTTCAAAAGTGTTCCAAACTTGTAAAATTACTCCCGTCCTTAAGGAGTTAATGAATAACTAATCTGCTGTACTGCCTCCACCCTCTTGATCAAATGAGAGACTGAGGGAGCCACTGTACACTGATATATATCTATCATCCATGGAACCCGCAGCCAGGATCTATAACATTCTTAGTGCTCCGGTGCAAACAGCCGCCGAAAAGTATAGTTCACCAGGAAAGTGCACACTCCAGGGAGTGTTATAAAATGATCTTTTAGGCTGGGGTCAGATGAGCGCACGTAGTGCGCCCATACTGATGTGCCGTCGTCCGTTGCAGCGTTGTGATGCTTCAACGTTGCGGGCGACATGCTGTAGCGCGCGCACGAATTGCACTCGCTACAACGAACGTGCTGCGGCTGTGCTAAAAGCTTCCTGGTTGAAGCAATACAGTGCACGCTCAACGGGGCTGCAAAGCGCGATCCTTCGTAGGAGGATAGAGCCTTGCAGCGCTGAGCGCACTAACTGCGCTCAGCGAGGTGGCCATACGGGAGTCAGAGTGGAAGGAATGTTCACTCTCACGGACGTTCCTTCCGCTCTTAAAAACGCTCGACTGATCCGGCCTTATTGTGCCTACTAAAGTGTCAATGTTTCAGTCCTCTGTGGACCTTTCTCAAGAGAAAATTGCACAGAGGACTGAAACATTGACACTTATGGAGGCACAATAAAAGATTATTTTACAACACTCCCTGGTGAATTTTATATACAGTATATATATATTATTATTATTGTCATCATTTATATAGCGGTAAATGTTTCCACAGCGCTTTACAATAACCAAAGGGAACAAGACACAGATAAATGGACATAGGATGGAAACAAGAGGTGTAGAGGGCCCTGCTCATAGGCGCTTACAATCTAGAGGAATATATATATTTATATAAATAAATGCAAAAAGTTGACGTTAGAGACAATGTTTCCATAGCTATCTACAATGTCATAGCTTAGATATAGACCATTGTTTTGTATCTGTGTTCTTTTATACTCGATGATGGGCTTTTTTGTTGTTCTTCAAAAAAAATTATTTTCATTGTGTTTTCATACTTCATAATGAACATTAATTTAATTTCGATAGAATTTTTTTGTGTTGCAAGTGACCTTTATTGCAGAGGTTAACGCAATGTGTGTATTTCCTTCATATTATAGTCTGAGATAAAATCATAGCTGAGGAGAGGTGTGAGAATCTGTAATTAAGCTAGAATGATAGTAACATAACAGAGGTATAAGCTTAGTATGTATAAAGAAATGAGAAGATTAGCTACCTAGGAAATGAGAAACAGAAACAGGGTTATCCAAAGAGATCTGAATGGCTGGAGAAAGGTAACCGAGCGCTGAAAATCAGCGCTCGGTTACCTTTCTTGGCCATTCGGCTATCCAGAGAGCAGGCAATTCGCCAAATCCTGGGGAATTGCCTGCACATATGGTGCCTGTTCGAGGGCAGTGAAATCCCCATGAAAAAGCACTGCTTCGGCTATTCAGAGAACACAAACCAGCAGTGAAAGGTTCCCGAAATGCCCTGCCATTCGGTGGTTTAATTCGGCAGGTTTATTCAGGCGAATCCCATAGGCTTCAATGTTAAAAATATTCCCGTTTTAATTGAATATCTAAAAAACCGTTCATTATAAAATTCTGCGGTAAAGAGTCTCTTTACATATAGATTTTTTAGGATATTTTAAGCATTTTTTGGATTTAAATTTTTTTTAAAAAAGTCCGGTGTCGGCTTTTTCCGTCGGCTTCACTGCGTGTGATCGGCTCCTGCTCGGGTTTTTCCGGCGTTTTCGGTGGGTTAATCCAGATGTTTTTGCGGGTTTTCGGCGTGCATTTGCCGGGTTTTGTGGTGGCCTTTCCCTGCAATTCGGGGACCCTGTGGTGCTTGCTGAATACACCGCAGGGTCGCCGAAATGGGATCTGCAAAATGAACTGAATTGAAGAGAACGAAAAGTCACAGAACGTGCGGTGACATTTCGATTCTCTTTGAATTACCCTGAAAGTTAGAAACCATGTAACATGGTGAAAGTGACAAAAATTATAGGCGGCTCTTTGATATGGAATCAGGGCTCGAGTCGAGCGGGAACGGCGTTCCCGCACTTCTCCCACAGCTGTGGCCCGAGCCCGAAAGGCTGGAGCAGGCGGCCGCCGCACATTGCCGGCGGCCACGTGCTTCCTGTTAGAACGGCCCGTTGACAGGCAGTGGAGCCGCTCGCCTGGCTGTTTCATCGATCCCAGGTGAGCGGCTGCACTTCCTGTCAGCGGCCGTTCTAACAGGAAGCACGCGGCCGCCGGTCGCAGAGAGGTGAGCTGGGGACCCTATCCGTGAAACGCTGGGGGGCATTATCCATGAGACCTGGGGCAGTATCCATGAGACCTGGGGCAGTATCCATGAGACCTGGGGCATATATCCATGAGAGCTGGGGCATTATCCATGAGAGCTGGGGCATATATCCATGAGACCTGGGGCATTATCCATGAGACCTGGGGCATTATCCATGAGACCTGGGGCATATATCCATGAGACCTGGGGCATTATCCATGAGAGCTGGGGCATTATCCATGAGAGCTGGGGCAGTATCCATGAGACCTGGGGGCAATATCCATGAGACCTGGGGCAGTATCCATGAGACCTGGGGCATTATCCATGAGAGCTGGGGCATTATCCATGAGAGCTGGGGCATTATCCATGAGACCTGGGGGCATTATTCATGAGACCTGGGGCATTATCCATGAGAGCTGGGGCATTATCCATGAGACCTGGGGGCATTATCCATGAGACCTGGGGGCAATATCCATGAGACCTGGGGCAATATCCATGAGACCTGGGGCATTATCCATGAGACCTGGGGGCAATATCCATGAGACCTGGGGCCAATATCCATGAGACCTGGGGGCAATATCCATGAGACCTGGGGGCATTATCCATGAGACCTGGGGGCATTATCCATGAGACCTGGGGGCAATATCCATGAGACCTGGGGCATTATCCATGAGTGCTGGGGGCATTATCCATGAGAGCTGGGGCAATTATATCCATGTGAACTGGGAAAATATATCCATATAACCAGTGCCGTGTATATTATTCTGGGGGTCCAGTGCTGTGTATATAATTCTGGGGGGTCTGTGCCTGGATAAATATATAGATTATATATAAAACGCGTTAGTCCAGTTGCCAAAATCGCGAGTATACCTGTACGTAGTGATACCTGTCACTGATCAGTATAGTTTCCAGTTTACACTCTTGAAAGCTTGTCTTTTAAATGTAAAGTTAACCCAATAAAAATTGTATCACTGGCTCGTCCGGCTATACTCGTGATTATATATATTTTTTCTTCAGGTAATAGGGGTTGTGGAATTCGTGGGTGAGTTCCCTCACTTTTTTTCCCAGGATTTGACCCCTGTATGGAATGATTAGAAAACAAATTTAAAAACTAAAGGCGGGTTTATTTTTGGGAACTCTGAATAGTGATGAATGAGATTGGAAATGATAGATCTGTGGGAACAGAATATGTCGAATTTTTGCGATTGTCAAGCATCAATTTATTTTCCTGTGCTATACAGAGAGTAGACATGCAAAACAAGCATGACTTTAAACTCTTCAGTCTTCGCCATTTATTTATGTATAAACTAATGTACTCATAGGGCACAGTAATATAGTTAAATGACAGAAAGTGCCGTCTTTTATGTTGCTGCAAGCTTCAAATAAACTGATTTATTCAAGTCTCTTGTTTTGTTAAACAGAGGATTGAATCAACCGGGCTATTGCAACATTTGGGTCATGATAACCAAATGTAATGTACTTTAATACATTTTTCAATTATGTCCCATTCAGGATTCACCAAATTCACTCAGTTTAATAAATAAAATCACCTTGAAAATGCAATATGAGTTGTATGTGAACATATGGGCTTAACAAATACTCAGAAGTCATACTCCATAACCTAACATAGCATTTCAGAATTTACCTGTGGATAAAATCTACAGTGTCTAATAATCTTGATATTTTATGAGTAAAATAGATAGCTGGGGTGTATTACTCGTAGATACTCGAGTATAGCACGACCCAAATATAACGTGATGGATAGAGATTTATTATGGAAATGAGAGAATACTCAAGACTCAAATATAACGCGAGGTGCAAAATTATAAAAGTATACTGTACCGGTAAACAATTAAAATCCTTTGAGGCTCTCTTAACACAGTCAGGCTCCCCCCTCAGGCCAGGGTGCTCTGCTCTAGAATGATTGTCGTTATTGCTAAGTATGAAGCCGCTGGCCATCCGCCTTTACTTGCGATAAGATGGCCGGCAGAGCGAGGTGACCAACGCAGTGAATCATTCACCAATAGCGAGCATGCTGGGAGGTGTCGTTTTCTGGCCTCCAGCAGGCAGACTCATCCACCGCGTCATCAGCCAATAGTCAGCCGACCTCCCCAAATGAGCTCCTGACGTCACTGCAGAGGCGCTGCACGATTCTCCTCGCATTCAGAATGTGAGGAGAACCGCGCAGCATGCCTGCAGTGACGTCAGAAAGGGGCAACAACTGGGTAGGGCTTACTCTTGGCAGACGACGCAGTGGAAGAGCCTGCCTGCTGGTGCCGAAGGTCAGAAAACTGCACCTCCCGCGTGCTGCACGGAGCGAGGGTGCATGCTCGGTTTTAAGCCAATCTTGAATGATTGGCTTAAATCGAGTCTGCCTTCTGGCCCTGATGGACCCACCTCTACTGGGAGTTCTTGAAGTGTTTGCAGGCATCAGGGAGCCCACATTCACTTCAGGGAGACTACCGGAACTGAGCAAGTCAAGTTTTTTTTACACGCGATGCAGATTTCTCGAATATAACGTGACCCCTCCAATTTTAAGGTAAATTATTTCACCAAAATCTAGCGGTATACTCGAGTATCTACAGTATTTGCATAAAATACTCTGCGATGAAAGAGGAACCTACTCTCAGGTTTAAAATAAGTGTAAAAGTGCAGGATTGCTATAATAATCTATGGTTTCAAAAGTATAAACAGACAAATACGAGAAGAACTGCTATTTGGAACATACTTTTGTTCACTCAAATCAAAATATAATTAACAGGTTCTTTGGAAACCCATTTACTGTACAAATCCACATTGACAATACAGAACTTATATTAGTGGAATGGACGCAAAGTAAAAACATGGCACAGAGACTATAAAACCATAACTGTGACTAATTAGTTGAACTCGAATCAATTAAAACCCTCTAGGACACAAATCTATGTGGTCTAACCTCAAGAGTCTCATAAATTGCAGTTGCAAGTAAAAAGGTATAAATAGCAACTGATTGTATACATTTTCTGAGTAATTATACAGAAAGAAGTATTATACATTCAAACATAGAAAGTAAATCAGTAATGCACTTACAAAAATGTATGACAGCGCTGAGGTGAATAGCTACTTCTGATATAAACAGGATAGGAATGTAAAAAGTATATATGTCTGAAAAAGAAATGTGTGGACAAATTCTGAGGACGCCCCAGGGTTAGGTGAAACGTGAAGGAGTGACATGAGTTAGCTGAGCCGACACAAGGATGCCAACACCTGAGAAAGTCACGAGCAATACTTGCAAAACCTGTCCACATCAAAAAAAGTATATGAGAACTTATGGGTTGATACAAATCATATGACCACCTTTTTTTCATGAGGTTTTAATATTGTGTTGAATGAATAGCAGTAATACACAAGCAGGTCTATTCAAAGAAAGGTGAAACTCAGGGGAATGACTGGAGAAGGGAAAATTCTAGGCAGAGGTGTAGCAAGGTCATCAGTTGCCCAAGGACAAGTCCTCCCCTAGCGCCCCCCATGTTTTAGATGAAATAATGTGTAGTAACGCATTATGCCATCACTTTCAAATTTGCTCACAGTGTGGGAAATAAGAAGATATATTAGTGCAGTGACATTGTTTGCGTTATAAAGGAATACTGTCACTGCCTTAGAACAGAGAAGAAGATAAAAGTCGTTTTGCAATTGGGTTTTTTTCCTCCACTTTATTATTTTTCCACATTATAGGGTAAGGTTTGGTATCATCAGAAAGGCCAGACTCTATCCTTTTTTCACAAATCCCTCTACACACACGACGCAAGTCCCTTTAGACAGTCCCTATCTACCCCTTTGATCCTTAAAGTGGTTGGTAAACTGACTATCACTTAGGGACACAAATACAAATATGCGTACAGGTATGCACAGGACAGGATTACCAGACACGGTTAACAAAACGAGTGGAAAAGGTTTTAGCAACAACGAGTGGGAAATGTTTTAGCAAAAACGAGTGGGAAATGTTTTACCAACAACGAGTTGGAAATGTTTTACCAACGAGTGGTAAATGTTTTACCAACAACGAGTGGGAAATGTTTTACCAACAACACAGGACAGGGTATACCTGAAATAGGCCAGACGGTATACAAAGGTTTTTTCTCATAAGACAAAATCGATCAGAGTTAGAGTGGTCAAGGAATAGCCAAGGACTGGTACACGGGGGTGGTTCTCATACAAGCTAAGTAAATACGGAGACTGAAAATCAACCAAGTAGTAAATCACTTCAGGTTCACACTTCTTCCTCCATGGGGCTCCTCCACAGGACCTTCTTCCAGCAGCCTCTCTCCTCTCTCCTGTCATGCTGGCGCCGGTCCCTTGCTTGACTTGCTGCCTTGGCCTGCTCCTTTCACTCCCAGCATGCCACTGCCGCTGGTAAGGAAGTGACATGCTAAGGGGGCGAAGTTAGGCAGTGCTTCCTCGTGCAGGGCCCGGGGAAGCTTCAGATTTTTCACAGAGAGCTGATACCGGGCCCTGCACATGCTGCTGGTACAGCTGAACTGAGGCAGAGCATCGCTCGGCCCCTGCTTGAGGCACCCCCCCCCAATGGCGCCTGGGGGAAAGTGCCCCCCTGCCCCCCTCGCTACACCACTGATTCTAGGTCAAAATAGCCAAACCAGAAAAATTCACCCATTTATCCCACTTTCCAAATCGCCTATTTGGTCTAGATTGTTCTCTTCTCCTGCCACTTCTGATTTTCACCTTTCTCTGAATAGACCTGATGGCCCCCCTTCCCTCAAATTGTATTCTTTTTTCCCACATGTGCAATCTGGTTTTAACAGAGCATTGTTCGGATATTCCATTTGGCCAAATATATACAGTATTAGCACTGGAACTTGAGAGCATTATCAGGAATTGCTCCATGCCTTGTGAGTATTACTCATATCAATTCTGGCCAGTATATGTATTGTGTATAGTTTAATGAAGGCTTTTTGTCTCTTTCCTATTTTGTTTATTCTGAAATGGACTTTAGCTGTATTATTTGCCCAGTCTTGTTAAATAAAGTATATTTTATTATACACAAGGATGTACCTATTGCAAGCACATTACATGTTTTCTCTTATTTCTTCAGTAATTTTTCAAATGGCTGTTTGTGCACCAAAGTATGCTCTTTATTGGAGATTGTATACACTTAAGGGGATATTCAGAGAGAGCCAATCTGGCTCTGAAATGTAACCAGATGCCGAAATTCAGCATGCGGTGACATTTTGGGGCCATTCCGCTATTCAGAGATCAGGCAGTTCACCAAATTTTGGTGAATTGCCTGCACATATGGTGCTGTTCGACGGCAGTGAAATCCCCCATAGAGAATCTATTCAGAGAACACCGAACAGCAGTGAAAAGTTGTCGAAGTGCCCTGCTGCTTGTTGGTTTCATTCGGCAGGTTTATTCAGGTGAATCCCATAGGCTTCAAAGTAAAAAATATTTCTGTTTTAATCCAATATCTATTAAACTGTTTATTATTTTATTCTGCAGTAAAAAGTCTTCTTAATTACAGATTTTTTTAAAATCTTTTAGGCATTTTCCCAGGATTCTTTTGGCAAATTTTTTTTTCCATTTTTTTTTCTAAATCGTTTATTAATTTTTGGAGCCTCTCCATCAAAGCGCTAGGACGCGCGTTGATGGAGCTGCAAAGCATGATTCTCCATTAGAGGATCAAGCCTTGCAGCGCTGAGCACACTAAAGGTCTGCCAAGTCTGCCGTAAAAAAAAAATCATATATAATTTGTCTGGGTTGTATAATAAAACATGACTTCAAATTGCGTTTAAACATGCTGAGCAGAACCAATTTAATAGAGCTCAGCACACAGAGGTGAAATGGCTCAGCAGAGAAGGGGTTAACCAACAGGGTCATTCAAAGAGAGTCGAAAAAGTCACTGCACGTTCAGTGACTTTTCGTTCCCTGCACTTCGGGGCGATTTGGCGATCCTATTTCGCCGACCCTGCGGTGTATTCAGCAAGAACTGCAGGGCCCCCATAGTGCAGGGAAAACTCGCCGCAAACCCGCCGAACACTCGCCGCATTTTTTTTTTAAAATAAAATATTTTCATTTCCAATCTTCTACAGCGTGTTAAGTAATTTTTTTTCACATTTTATCACCCGTGCCTTTGCGGTTATATATTCTATGGGGTATGCTTGTTAAAAAAATTTGAACTGGGAACCTGTTACTTTATTTTTCTGAGAAATTACTTGATTATAGCTAAAAAAAAAACTAGAAAAAATCTTTATTGCAACATCATTGTTCACATTAGAATTGAAATGTGAACAATAGCTCTGGTTTATTATAAAAACAAAAAAAACAAGGAACTTTTTATTAATATTTTTATGTTTTTTTTTTTTAACTTTTAACATGGTCATGTTTCAATGATACTAAACATTAACCCCTAGCTGCCACTGATCGGGAGGGGGGGTCCATTGTACCCCTGTATCTCAACCATCGGTGGCAGCTAGGGGTTAACTCCCAAACTGATGTGGGCTTGGGGAGATCCCAGAGGCTTGGCTGACATACAATATGTCAGTCGCCTCCAGGAGAGGACCACGATCCAGCCCCTAAGGAGTTAAAGACAGGCACTGCTGGGAAGGGCAGACTGTGCCCTCTCCAACGGTGCTTACCTTTATTTGCTGGCACTTACCGATGGGGAGAGAAAGGAGTCTGAAGGACCACCCCCCCTTTCAGGTGCTCTCCCTGCTCTGGCGGGGGGTGCCTGAAACAGGTGTCATCATGCCCGGCGAGATGATGTCACTGGACTCGCGGAGGTCCCGGAGGTGGGACTGATATCTAAGATGTCAGCCTGCACCAAGAGACCACAGCGATTGACCAAAATAACACCCGATCGCTGGCTGCTATGTGAGGATGTGCTCAGCGCATCATCCGCATGCTGAGCGAGTTCAAGATGACGCACTGAGCGCGTCCTCCGCAGCCAAGTGGTTAAAGATACTGAGCTGTATTCCAACCCTGGTGAGTGTAAACTTAACTAGAGCTGTTGAAAACGACCTAAATCCATTAAAACATATGTAGTTATTAATTTTACAACAGCTCTGTTTAAATTAACACCGTGGTTGGAATATTATATAGTCCACTTTTATATATCTTGTATCTTTTCTATTAAACAGCATTCAGGATACTGCAGACTCATCTTTCACCTTCTTAGCGTCCTTGTTCACAAAGTGTGTTGGGATTTCCTGCTGTTCTGCATAGGTGTATAGCATTGACATCAGGTTACAGTGTACGGAGGACCAGGAATCAAAAAATCTCAACTGTAAAGCACAAAAGATAAAACATTTTTGGTATTTCCCAACTGTAAAGGTAAATAATTTCATTATTTGGAAATCCTTTTCAAATATTAATAAGAATGATGAAGACACATAGAACATATTTATGATGGCCATGTAGAAGGAAATCACTTGCATCCAGGTAAAAAAGTAATTGGGATGCGCTTATTAATCAAGATATATACACCCTGATAAAGGCTCTACCATTATGCCAAGATGTCCCTACAAACAGACAAACAATGGAAAATTCAGAAAGGTCTGAGTAGGCATAAAGCACTACTGTAGAGTTAAAGCTTATATTGAATCAATAATACAGGAAGATATATCTGAAGACAACAGAGGGATGGTGCCCCACAGAGGAGTATGTGGAAGTTCTATGTGACAATAGAGAACTGCTGCTGGGTGTAATCTCAGACAACTGCTGCATTGGCAAGTATGCTTTTATAAATCATTGGCAAAGATCTCGAGTATGCAGAACAATACAGGGATGCAGTTCATATTGAAATTATTATAGAACCTAAACCAAATTCTCATTATAAGGCCTAAATAAACAGCAGGATACAGAACAGACAGTGTACAGTATATTTGAAATATACAAAGTACTGCGTCTCTTTTGTTCGATTTTTCTTTTTTCAACAATTCTGTCCTGTTCTGGATATTAAAACTAAATAATACATACAACCATTCTTACATAGAAAAACAGCACAAAATAGAATTTTATCTTAACTCTTTCCTGGCGCAGGGCATACTATGCCGTCCCTGAGGCAGGTGGTCCTTGAAACCGCAGGGCGTACTAGTATGCCCCATTGACTTCAATGGCAATCCTCTGGCCCCGCCCAGTAGCTGGCACACAACACACGCCATTCTCTGCTGAAGGTCAGCTTGGTTCAAGCCATCCCCAGCAGCCAATGAAGCATGACGTGCATCCACTGCGTGGGCAGGCTGAAGGAGGGCCTGTCGCAGCAGCCAGCTAGCAGGCCGTACTTGTGCATCCCGACCAGTGTTAAGGTCCTCCCAACGGGCACAACCCACCCAGCGTGCAAAGGTTAAAATACCTTGTTTACCTAACCTAATCCCGTGGAAATTAGTCCCACAAACATGGAACGCTGATAGAGCTCTCAACCAGGATTCAGTTTTGTTAAAGTGTAGTTATTTAAAAGAAGTTAATTAATTAAGTGTTAATTAAAAGAAAAACAATTGTTAGATTTAGGGGTTTAGGTAGCAGTAGGAACTATTTATATGGGGGCACACGAGCTTCCACAATCAATTAACCTATTCTATTCTGGCCATTAAATTATCGACTGGAGTTGCCATTCCAACCTTGCTGCGTGCAGCTGCGATATATTTATAAGTACTTGTATTGTGTGTTGTTGCAAGAAGTAATTTTTACTGTTTTTCTTGGCACAATTTTCAGTTTCAAACCTATCAAGGTAAGCAATTCATGAAGCGCTATGAATAAACACATTTCAATTCGCAAACAATATAGTTAATGGTTTGAATAATTGTTTTAAACATATTATTCTATTATATTTATTCAGATTTTATTTCTGCAGTTAATTGCACATGCATTATTACAAAAATGAGACATTTGCAAGAAGAAATTAACTAAGTAATGACAGATTTTTCTTAAAAATATAAATGTTTTTATAATTATTAATCTTTTTTTAAACAAATAATATATTGTTTACATTGTATCAGTAATCCAATATACAGTACATATCTTATAACAATGAAGAACATAAAACTGTGAAGAGGGTAAAGAAATTGCAAGAACTATATGTGGAGTAGTTCACATTCTTATATTGTTCTTAAGAAAAGCAGCACAAGACTTGGAAGGTATTAAAATAAGCATTATCTATTCTAATTCAAACTTCTTCTTCATACCATAAGTACTGCATTGCCCCTCATAAAAGGAAGAATGAAACAAAAACAAACATTACTGTACATAGGAATATTGACTCTCTACTAGGCTTGTATTGACCCACAATAATATGCATTCACTCAACAGATGTAGACAGTGCAGAGCAAAAATAAAGAGAGCATAGCCAACCCCAATGAATGTGTGAGATGCACAAAGCTTAACGCTTTCACTACTGTGGTCAAGTTAAGTCATTCTTCAAAAGTACCACCAGGTACCCAAGATCATGATATTTGGATGTGGACTTACTCTGGAGAACAACAGTTGAATTTTATTTATTGCATATGAATTTGGTTTCAAATGGGCTCCGGAATATGTCCCCAAAGTTGCAGCACATGTTACAGACATCTCAGCTGATATAGTGTAACTGTACTGAACAGGCAAATTAATGGTCTCTTCTTCAGAGACTTGTGGTAGCCTTTGTAGATTGACCAGCGGAGAGAACCCTCTGCCTGTCAATAACAGTGACCACAGTGAATACAGATAGATATATAATTAAAATATGCATTTGAATCTTCCTCAAAAGCAGGGCTTAAGATCTTTATGGACGTGACTCCGGAGATTTTGGTGGACCTCTTCTCCAGCTCACTCCCCTTCCCTCTTGTCAGATCAGGGCTCCATTAATCTCCGATCACCACAATCTCCCTTCCAGGAGATTACAGCTTCATTATTCCTCAAATGCTGCCCCGTCTGGACCACAAGAAGATCAGAACTTCATTATTTACCAAACAAACATTCGCTCCTTCCCCTATCAATAAAATAAAATGCTCAAATATAAGAAAATATCAGACTTCAAGGACCCTCTTTCTGCCTGCCTCTTCTCTCTCTTCAGTTGAGGAAAAAAAAACTGATGCTGTATGAAGGAGCCAGCTGATATAATGCAGCAGGGTGGACTTAACATACTTTATTATGTCACAGATATAAAAGAAAAAAGTAAAATGTTGACTTTAGGGCAGAGCAGACATGGAGTGGTCAGGTATAAAATTACATCAATGTCATCTTGTGATGTCCCGAGAGTCCAAATTTGCACTTGTCAACTTGAGTCAGGACTTTGTCCAATCACTGAAGCAGAACCCTCTCTTCCTCTTTGAATTCTGCTCCACTTACAATATACTCATTTGAGGAATCCTTGTAGGGGTCTCCAGACCATCTGTGCATCCTCTGACCAGTTGACCCCTTCCAAACTCAACAAAGTAAATTATCACCGCCAAATCTACAATCAATTCAAAAACTAGTGCACATGATCAGATGTCTACACTCAAATATCATTCATTAAATGTGCTTTGGAGCTGCAACACCATCAGCCCCTATATAAACCAAGCCCTCCATCAGGGTATGAGTAAGTGAAAGAATCCCATCCAGTCAAATCTGTGTATTCTTTCATTGATTGATCACTTATTATAGACCTATTCTCCCATTTAATAAAATCAGGTGTGACAATTTAAGGGTCTTAAATGTTTGCCATGCCCTGTCAATAAGATGTTGGCAATAAGCATATGGAAGAGTAATCTGGTTCTAATAAGGATGGTAGTAGGTAAGATCTGGCTCCTAAACTCCTAATGGTGAAAGATATTCAAATAAAGATTGATTATTCCCTAATCAATGGAAAATATTACTTATCTATTAGACAAGTGCATCATGTTTCTCCTCCAAAAACATGTGATTCTAATGTAAAAGAATAAAAAAATTGTATATATATCCACAAAATGTGTGGGAATGGGAAATAGATGATATTTGCAGAAAATTTTCAGAAGATATCCCAAGCAATTACACCAGGTCTGTCAAACTCAAAACCCCCAAGATGTTGATGCCTATAATTCCCAGAATTATTTCAATGCATTAGATGACCAAAATCACATTTATAGTTCAGAAACATCTGGTGGGGCTGGAGTTTGGCAGCTCTGAATTACACCAATGAAGGTATACAGTTTAACTTTTATGTTCACTTAAATTGAAGACTATAGGGGTTATATATTTAGAGAGTGCCGAACTGGCCCCGAAATTGCACGAACAGTGAATTTCTCCGTACGGTGCAATTTCGGAGCCATTCCGCTATTCAAAAGCTGACAGTTCGCCAAATATTGGCAAATTGCCAGCAAAATACGAGTGATCTTTGGCAGCAGTGAAATCCCCATAGAGAAGCAATGGTTAATTTATTCAGAGAACACCGAACAACAGAGAAATGTCAGTGAAATGCCTTGATGTTCGGTGCTATAATTAGGCAGGTTTAATGAGGTGAATCTCATAGGGTTCAGTGATAAAAATATTCCTGTTTTTATTAAATATTTATTAAGCCATTTATTCTTCTAATTTGCAGCAAAATGTATCGTTATGTTTTCAGATTTTTTTAGGCATTTTTCAGGATTTGTTCGACAATTTGTTTTTCAGATTTTTTTTAAATAGCTTTTTTTCTGTAACAGTAAACAGTAACGTGTGTGTGATGGTTGGCGCTAAAGAGAAGAAAAAAAAATAAAAAAATTTTGGACGGGTGCTGCCAATAAACTCCTCCAGGTAGTCTGTCCAACTGCCCAAAAAAGAACAAATATAGAAAATAAATGGAGTTGGAGGAGGGCGCGCCCAAACTTCAAATGGAGTAATAAATAAGAGAAAAGTCTGTGTAACTGATCTCTAGATAGTCTTTATCAGATGGCTCAAATAAACAGTCTTGGCCGCTGGGCAGGTCTCTGCAAGCTCCGTAGCAAACCAGATGGTTAATAAGTAGTAATAACTTGACATAAGTCCCGTGGTGCTGAGCCAACGTGGGTGAAATAAAGCAAAGAAATGTTGTTTTTTTTTGTTTGTTTTTTTTTTTCTGTTTTTTGTTTTTTTCCAAGCCTGGATCTTACCCAGTCAGAAGGTTCACCCCTCGGTAGTTCCGTCCCTCAAGATGTCACAAGATCATCAGGGTTGGTCTCCGAAATGCGCTTTATCCTCTTTAGGATGTCCGCAGGAAACTTCAAATAAATAGACCAGACACGAGAGTCTTAGACCTGGAGTCCGCTCTCACGGGGCACGCAGTACTTCCAAGATGTGCTCCTTATGTCTGCCTCCTTTGAGCTCCACCGCAGATGGGGGAAAAAATACTTGAATGGGATAGCTTGAAAAACGAATTTATTGAAATTCAATAAAATAACACCTTACATCAATATGATGCTCCAGATAAAATAAAACAAAAAATGAACATTTATTTTCTATATTTTTTCTGTAACAGACCTGTTTATTATTATTCATAGCATCTTATATGTAAATTTCAGGCATTTTTGTGCAGTGTTTTTTTCAAACAGCTTTAAAAATCAGTTTTTCTGATTTTTCTGGCGACTGGTCAATGCTCTGTATGGCAGATCGGCTTTTTTCGGATTTTATAGTGGGTTTGCAGCAGATGATCAGATCGGATCCAATGTTGTCCGGCAGGATTTTTTCAGCTTATCGAATCTGATTATTTAGACGGTTTTGTGGCGGTTTTTATTTTCGATTCGGCGGTTTTTCGGCAGATTTTCCCTGCACTTCGGGGTCCTGTGGTGAATGTTGGTATTTCGGTGCTCTTTGAATAACCCTTTATGTTTCTCTTAATTCCTGACATGTACATCTCATGTATTGAGCGGTGATAAATGGAAATCCATATGATGCAGTAATTTCTGAGATGTGATTTAAATTGTAAATAATAATCTATAAAAATTATATTTCAGGTAGGTATAATTGAGAGGACACAAGCCTTAGATTTAGATGGCAATGACAAATGTACATCGTATACAATTTTAGAAAGAAACCTTGGAGACGTTACAAGAATTCAAAGTTCTGTGCAGTCTTCTTATCCCATATTAACCCTACTGATCGTAGGAGGACTGAATGAGTTTGTTTAAGGGTTTATTCAGAGAGCACCAAAATTTCAGTGAAGTTTCTGTGCTCTCTCCTTCAGAGCACTTCGGCACCCTTAATTTGCCGACCCTACTGTGAAATCAGAATTCACAGCATGGTCCCCAAAGTGCGTTGAATCGATGCACAAAACTCCGCCGATAAACCTGCCGACCGCAGCTGCAAACCACTGGAAAAATCACCGAACGAGTCGAAAAATCGCCCAAAAAATTCAGAAAATCGATCTGAAAAAGCACCTCAAAACCACTAAATCGATACGATAACCCGCCAAAAACTGCCGAATCAATACGATAACCCACCAAATGCATTTGACGATCCGCTGAACAGACCACTGAGCACATCTGAAAAAAGCCGACCAGCTGCCAGAGAGGGGGTTAAAAAAAATCCCAAAAAAATGCAACTTTTAAAAGGTGTTTAGAAATAATAATAATATATAAGATCCTATGAATAAAAATAAAAAGGTCTGTTACAGAATAAAAAAAATGCCATGTAAAAAAAATCGGAGTCAAAAATTTTGCCAAACAAATACCAAAAAATGCATAAAGATCCTAAAAAATAAATAAAGAGACTTTTTTCTGGAAATGAAAAGAATAAACTATTGAATAAATATTTAAGAAAATTGGGAAATTTATTTTAAAACCTATGGGATTTGCCTGTTTAAACTTGTCAAATGAAATCACTGAAAATAAGGGCATTTTGACAACTTTTCGGTGCTGTTCGGTGTTCTCTGACAGGTTAACAGTTACTTCTGTATGGGGAATTTCACTGCCGCCAAAGGTCACCATATTTCTTGGGCAATTTTCCAATATTTGGCAAATCGCCAGCTATTTGATTAGCCAAATGGCCACTAAATTGCACTGTACGGGAAAATTTACAGTTCGGAGCAATTCTGTGGTGAATTTGGTGCTCTCTGAATAACCCCGGTGGTAGATGGTATTACCGTTGATATTAGATGTTCATAATTGTCCTCAACTGGATTTGTTGTTTTGCCAAACGAGTATCCTGTTGAGCTGTTAGAGTTCAGCAGCAATTACAGTGTAAAAGCAACACAGCAATAGTGAGCAAAACATCTTCCTTACCAATATTGTCAGCTTTCAGTCATGCCAAGATGTTAAGAATGATAAGCAAGGAAATAAACTCATTTTAAAAGTCTTCCATTTGTACAACAGATTGCACTGGAACCATAGACATGAGATGTTTTCATGAAGGATTGCTACAAATTAGCCTTTTCCAATCACATACATAATTATTTTTATGTAATGTCCACACATCAGCTCATTCCAATATGCCGGATACTCAGGAAGTATCTCTTTCTTAGAAATATGTTATTTATAGTTAAAAAAAATCAGAATTCTTTAAATAAAGAATGTAATTCTGAGAGAGATTCTACAGCTTTAATCACACCCAGCACTGGGCTAGATTCCATATGAGCTGTTGGCATATGTGAATGAATAGTAACTCTTACTGCTCCGTTTGCAAATGAAAATGGCTTCACTGCCTTTCCAAACTGAGCTATAACTCCTATTAAGTCTCCAAATTACACATTCAAAACTCTGTATTGGAAACACAAATGTTCTGTTGGCCTGTGCTCAAGTTATTCCCAGTCTCCCATTACTCAAGTGTGAAAGCAACTGCAAAAATCACTTAATACCTTCAAAAAAATGTAAAAAATTTGAAACTTACCTGTCATTTCTCAGTGAAGAGGAAGGAACTGTCTGTCAATTCATCATGTCGTAATTTAAAGGACAAGAGGAACAAACAGTTCTCTGTTGTCCTTCTGCTGCAAAGCAACACTCAATGAGTCTAAAGGGTCTACTCACTAAACACCGAACTTGCCACTGAATTGCACCGAATGGTGATTTTCACCGTTCATTGCAATTTCAGGGCAGTTTGTCTATTCACTAAGCTGTCAATTCGCTAAATACAGGCAAATTAGTGGTGAAATACAGTGCAGTTCTCCGTAGTTTGGCGGTCTTTGACAGCAGTGAAATTGTCCCATAGAGAAGTAATGGTTAATCTATTCACAGAATAATGCCCTGATTTTCAGTGTTTCAGTTAACAGGTTTAAACAGGTGATCCCATAGAATTCAATGTAAAAACCTAATATCATTTTTAATGTTTATTTAAAAGACCATTTATTTTTTAATTTTCAGCAAAAAGCAATTTTCTTTCATTTTTTAGAACACCATTTTGAATTTTTTTAGACAAAACTTTTGTTTTTCAATTTTTTAAAAAGCTGTTTTTTAAATTCTGTAACAGACCTCTTTATTCTTTTTTAAAAGGACCTTTTTATTATTTAGACAAATTTTAATACATTTTTATTGGTTTAATCACCTATTAGGAGAATAGGAAAGTTCATTTTTTGGGGGGTTGTTTGCAGTTTCGTGACTTTCACCAAAGCACTTTTTAGTGTTCTTCGGCGACATTCCCCAACTTTATTATGGGGCTTTAGTGACTCCATCTTTGGCGCACTGCGATGACCATTCACTAAATAGTGAATTCACTGAAATTTCCTCTAAATGGAATCACCAATTTGTGCCGAAATTCACCGAAGTGAAAAGCACTGAAAATTTGGTGCTTTGTGAATGACCCTTAAGAGTGAATACCAGCTGCAAGGTGATATCATCGCCAGCTAGTCTGGCCATTAGTATATCAGCTGATTAGAGCTAATAGAGGCAACATGCGATGCATTATGTGTGCTGTCTCCTTAAGAGGTTGTGAGGGTGAAAGGAGTATGGTATTTTTTTTCCCGGAAATAAATGGGCAAAGGCTATTGACACCTTCTGTCGAATTTGTTTTATTTTTATTTTGCCCTGGTATTACTTATCTTTTCTCCCTCACCACGCACAGCTCCTCCTCTTTAGTTAGGAGACTCATAAATCAGGAAGTGCTGATGGTGGGTGGGGTTTCGGAAACTCCTCCATTTCACCCAGCGATATCTCAAGATTGAGGTATCTGGGGGAGAAGGGGGTACTCCTCACATCCTGGCCACTTTAAACTTGTAATGTGGTCAGAATGAGTAGAGAATCCCTTTAAACTCATGCCACAACTCCTCATTGCACTCTTACCGATCACAATATGCGTCAATTTCTGGCAGCTCCTCCCTCCCCCTCCCTGTCACTTGCGGTGTACCCCAAGGCTCAATACTAGGCCCCCTGCTATTCACAATATTCATAAATGATCTGCCCAACGTCTGCAAAGCCTCAACTGTACATATGTATGCAGACGACACCGTAATCTATACCAGCAAACCAAATCTCTGGCAGCTGGAGGCCGTGCTGCAAGAACAATTCACAGAGGTAGAAAAGTGGATCAAACACAACAAACTTTTTTTAAATAATGACAAAACTGTAACGATGCTCTTTGGAACAGCACCTAAACTACACAAAATGCAAAATCCCCACTTATGTGTTGGGACAAAATCAAATGGCACGCTGACCACAGTCACTTCTCTCAAATATCTATGTATGTGGTTGGACCCTAATCTATCTTTTGGCCCCCACATCGAAAAACTCTCATCTAAACTTTACCCAAACTAGGTGCCCTGTATAGAAACAAATCCTGCCTGAGCCCCACGGTAAGAAAGCAGATTGTACAACAAATGCTTTTGCCGGCTATTGAATACGGAGATGTAGTGTATGCAGCCGCCCCGCTAACACATCTTCAGAAACTTACTACATTGTATAACTCATTCTGCCACTTTGCATTACAATGTAACTACATGACCCACCATTGTGACATGTTAAAAGAGCTAAACTGGCCATCGCTGGAGTCTAAACGTACCCTTCACCTTTCCAGCCTGGTGTTTAAGAGCTTTTCTGGGAAGCTGCCACCCTATCTGAATAGACTGCTTCCCCCAGCAGCTCCCTCATCCTATAACCTCCGATCCAGGACCAGCACCTTACTTGCAATACCACAATACAAAAAGACAGTGGCTCGATCCTCATTTTCCTACAGAGCACCACAATTATGGAATAACCTCCCAGATATCATCAAATCTTCCCCCAGTCTTAAGTCACTCAAGAGCTCCTTACTAACACACCTCAATACAGAATGCACCTGTAAACATGTAACATAATGACTATTTCCTACATATTTATTTTCTGTTAATCTGTATATTTGTGGGGTTTTTTTTAATATCTTGCATTGTATTACTTTGTATTTCTGTAACTGTAACACTTCAATGTTCTTGAACCCAGGACATACTTGAAAACGAGAGAAATCTCAATGTATCCTTCCTGGTAAAATCCTTTATAAATAAATAAATAGTGTTTGTGTACCTTCTGCAGTGTATTCACTAAGTTGCTTCTTATTAAGGTTTATCTTCATCGGACCAAACTGCTCATCTGTCTCCTCCAGAGCACTGAACGCACCACTTCTCACCTTGAAAAACTTTGGATTGATGCCTTCTCATATAAATTAACATATTTTTCTAGACTCAAAAGATGCTTCTTATCTCAGGTTCCTTTGGAACTCGGCTCCCACCAATGGTTGTTAATATGTTCGGCTTTGAGAACCATTGGATTGGCTGGACGCTCACTCAAGTGTCCAGCTGTTTTCTGATCATGTGACAGTTGGGATTTACAGGAAGCTGGCCAAATGTCACTTCTGGCCAGAGCCAAGAGAGCCCATTGCTGGAATAAAAGCGAGTTTAAAAACAATCCAAAAGTTAAAAATGGGAGAGGAAGTGTGAAGGGGGTCAGGAAGGTTTAATGTTTTATTCCCTCTGTTTCCCAACTCCTGTTTTTGCTCTAGAGTATCTCTTTAACTAAATCTAGCAGTTGCCTTGCCTAATCAGAAGGAACTAGAGGATACATTTAATGATCTGTCCATCAAATCCTGCCTTCAATCTCTAAATTACAGAATTAATATTTTTAATATTCAAAATAAATTACCCATAAAACCAATCAATGGTGTATGTGACATAGTATTGTAATATTGCAATTTCCTCCTCAAATACTATGGACAGTTCATACAACAATGAACAATCGTTAGGATAATTGTTCCAACCCAAACAAATTTGCAGAATTGTTCCATTCTTATATTATCTCTAATACCAGTCCCAATGTTTGATTAGAAAAGTTGGCATATCTATAAATAAATAAGAAACCTGTAAATTACTGTATGCATGTTAAACACTTCTGAATTTTTTAAAGCTAATTAACTCCCAGGTTCGTGACTCTCCGCATGTCAATCAGCTGCTCTTAATGCAAATGTTGTTATACATATGTATAGTAATATTTAATATGGTAAGAAAGAAAAGAAACAGATCAAAATATTTACTCACCAACAGAAAAGAAATCTTGATCCAAAATCTGGCTTTGGATTAGTGATTATGCTGATTCATCAGTTCGGACTCATTGTAGAAATACTGCTACGTTATCCATTACGTGAAAAAGTGTTTCCCAAACCTGTCCTGCTAACAGGATAGGATTGCAAAATATCTGAAGTATGTCACAGTTGACATGATTTGCTGCTCAGTGATTGCAGGATTCAGTATGCCTTTAGCAGAGGTGATCCTTAAAATCTGCAGGTCTATTCAAAGAAAGGTGAAAATCAGGAGAACTGTCAGGAGAAGAGAACAAACTACACCAAATAGCTGATTTGGAAAGTGAGATAAATGGGAGAATTTTTCTGGTTTGGCTATTTTGACCTAGAATTTTCACTTCTCCAGTTATCCGGAGTTTCACCTTTCTTTGAATAGACCTGTATGTTTATCAAAATCCCCAATTTTGTTGGCCAACTGCTAGGTCAGTGTTTCCCAAACCTGTCTTCAGGACCGTCAAGCAGGCCAGATTTTGCAGATTAGAAAGAGATAGTCCTTAGGCGCGTAGAGTGTAGGAATCAGCTAATTTGCTGATGATTTTGGTAGCCAGACAATAAATACAATTTTAATGGCTTATGGTTCTCTGAAATGAAAAAAGGTTTATGTTTTCTTTTTAGATGGTCAGCATATGCATATCAAGTTCTTAAATGTCCTCTTTGTTGACCCCCAAAAGAAATGATTGATAGAGTCTTCTTCTTTCAGACAATTCAGCAAGACGTCTTATTTTTCTAGAGGGTATATAAAAAAGAGGAAAGGACCATTGCGCAGCATTCAGCATTAGTTGCCCCAGTTTTACCCCTAGGGGGTACTTACAGGATTCAGAGCCCGTATCCTGGCTCTGAGGGGGTCTCGCTTACAGGGTGTTTCTGTGGCAACCCTTAGCCCTCTTGTGGATCCTCCGTCGCCCCGGTCAATTCATCGGTGGAATAAAGGAAAGTATGGAAAAATCCACCTTCCAGCGGGTTCAAAGGATCTTTATTGATATAATTATATCACCTGTTTTGTGCTCCAGATATCTGGCATGTCAGAGAGTTCTGGGGACCGGTTTGGAGAACACTGTGCTAGGTAGTGAAAGAAGGACAGACACTGCCAAAAGGACAAGCATACACATCAAGATAGATAGAGTAGGGGGCAGACAGACAGATGGACAGACAAATATAAATAGATGATAGAGAGGTAAAAAGATACATTATATATGTAATACAGGATGCTATATAATATTAAATAAATTTATGAAGAAATATAAAAACCAAATAAAACTACTAATAAATGGTGTATTGGTGTTTCTTTACTCACTCTATAGCCTATATTATGCGATAAACTAAACGTGAACTTTACAATGAAGTAGAAGGTCTCCTGCACCAGATCTATATCCTAGTTCAATGATATCTTAGACGAAAACTGAAACCGAAGTTACCAGTTATACATATCCTTCATGAACACTTAATAACAAGTAGATATGAATTTAAATGTGACAGTTCTTTAATTTAAAGAAATCCTTTCTCATTCCCATTTTGATTCAAAGTATTCAACAAAGCAGTGATTTATGCTAAATACAATTTTATGAGGCTTCAACATTTTAATATATAAGGGAATCATATTTTGACCCTTCAACTTTTAAAAGGAAAGGACCTTCTCTAGGTTCTTCTGCTGCTGAAGGCAACTTTTCAACTTTTGCTTTGATTGTAATTCTTCTGAAATAGATTACATTAACCTTTTAATAAGTTAATTAGCTTTGCTGTGCCTTTGGTTTCCCAGGGCAGGTAAGGTGAGCGTCTCGTCTCAATGTAATTCAT
The DNA here is from genome assembly GCA_009667805.1 of Leptobrachium leishanense. NCBI lineage: Eukaryota > Metazoa > Chordata > Amphibia > Anura > Megophryidae > Leptobrachium > Leptobrachium leishanense. The sequence continues at coordinate 257,160,999 of CM019067.1, forward strand.
TGATGTACATATGGTATCTGAATGCCTGCAATCTAAAATAATTTATTGCAAACCTTTCTACAAATATTAAGCAGTGTCATACTAGCATCGCATTAAACTAATTAACTAAACTACAGAGAGTGTGCACTTTCCCGGTTATTTTCAGTAATTTTTCACAGTTTCATAGCATTTTCTTTCAGGATACGGAACAACCTATAGCAATAAAATATTCCATAATTTTCTGAGTAAAAAGGCTCAGTAATTTGTTCAGATGGAAGTTTCTGCAGTGAAAATAGCTTCGCTGAGAGTAGAATGAAAAAGTAAATTACTTAGCCACATTATGCCTCAATTTCAATATGTCTATTTGTAATTTCTGTGCCATTCTGCCTTATGACTTCGACGCACAAGGACAAATCCTACAGCTTGAAAATGGAATAATACAATTGTATATTTCCGTACCCATTCTAGTTTATCAAAATTACTTTAAAAAAAAAAAAAAAGAGTACACTCCCTATAGATGTTCAAGCGGATAAAATTGAATGCTTGGTATTTGGTCCAGCCGAAAAAACCCACAATGCAGGATTCAATGAACTGTGGTGTTTAATTATCGCCTTTTTCAATATACTTCTATTTCATACGATACAGTTCCAGACAGGTCGTTCTTCCTCACATTTAGTTTACGCAATTCGAGCGTACCAGAAAGGAGCAGACTAATGTATTTGATTAAAGTCAGGGGATTTTCATGAAAAAGGAATGAATAGAATATCTCTTAATTTAGGCATGTAGGTTCAAAACCAGTACACCACTTATCTGAGTCGATTCATCAAGGATGTATCAAAAAATAAAAAAACATAAGTGAATGACAGTATGTGATTTTTAAAAAAAAATAAAAGCGTGTCAAGCAATTCATAAGTGCATTAACCCTTCACTGTCAAATCATTTTGCATAAAACTATTGCCAGGATCCAATGGATTTATGGAAAACAATTTTGCAGTTGTCACTCAGAGAAAAGGTGCTTGAAAATCTTAAAACATTTTCAAAATGTAGGCAGATTGCACCATCTTCTGGCTAAAATGCGTTACTACATCGAAATAATATGTCTGAGCTCTGATTTTCTTTGAAGAGAAAAGTGAACCTCCAAGAAACAATTTTATCACTTTGGGTGACATAACAACATGATTTTGAACTGTAAGGGCAGTATTAATTGGCTTTTACATTTTTTTTGTAGGCGTATGAATTTAGTGGCAAGAAAATTTTTCTTCCTCTGTCACAAAATATTTTCCTAATTTTATGGTGGCATGTAGCTACGCCAAAACAGCTTTTCCTGGACAATTTGATTTGATGTCGGACAAATATATATATATATAGTGTAGATTTGGTAAGCTGTGTTAGTCCAGATGTCAAAATCACCAGAGTATAGCAGTACATAGAGATACCTTTTTTTATTGTACTATCGTTACATTTAAAAGACAAGCTTTCGAGAGTATAACTCTCTTCTTCAGGTCTGGAAGCTATCCTGAGAAAAATCATAGAATTGAACAATAAAGAGTCAAGCAGGGGGATGGGGGGTGGCTAGGATGGGTGTCATAAATACTAATAGTGGAATAGTATGGTCAAGAAGGGTAAACAACCAGAGATGCCTATAATCTGTTATCTCTGTTTACCCATAGAAACATAGAAACATAGAAAAATGTCGGCAGATAAGAACCCTTCGGCCCATCTAGTCTGCCCAATTACATGGATACTTAACCTGGATTTATCTTTTGTTTAGGATAGCCTTATGCCTATCCCATCTTGACCATACTATTCCACTATTAGTATTTACAACACCCATCCTATGCCCCCCATCCTTCTGCTTGTCTCTTTGTTATTCAACTCTATGATTTTGCTCAGTATAGCTTCCAGACCTGAAGAAGAGAGTTATACTCTCAAAACCTTGCTTTTTAAATGAAGCGTTACTCCAAAAAATGGTTTCTCTCTACGTACTGCTATACTCTGTTTATATATATATATATATATCCTTGTTCTAAACCAGCGATTGCATTGCTGAAAATTTGGATTTCAGATATGTATAACTTTTGTAGCAAAACCTAGATTAAAAATATGTCCATCATGTATAGTTACTCTAACATTAGGAGGGTTGTTAAGAATCTCAAGAAGGACTGTTATTTCAGGACTGTCTTCATTATAAAGCACCTTTCAGATACGATCATCATTCTACTGAAAGCATCACTAAATTAATAGAATGCTGGTATCACGTTAGCGTTGTACTGTGAAAAAAAGTAAGAAAATATATTTTTACACTTGCGTTCCCATCGTCAGGGTCTATTTAAACACTTCTACAGATTACAGTAATCACTTTCATACAAAATGTGAAAAACTAAGTGAAGCAATAGTTTTGGATTTCTATAAATAGTGATGAATTAAATTTTCGAAACGTGTGAAATATTTTGAACAACATTTAACATGTCATTTTTTTTGCATATTTCTGCAATTCTCAAATCACAAATTGAGTTCCCAAGGGAGAACATTAGTATTGCAGTAACCCCTTCACTGACAATCGATTTTCCAGAAAATCACTCTTAGTAACCAGTGATTTTTTTGAGAAATCATTTTTAATTGACTACACAGGAAGAAATATTTGGGAATATCCCCAATGTATTCCTTACTGTAATAACCTATTTGGCTGGCAGAAGGGACCATCCGCTGTCCAAAAGCCGTTACTGCAGTTCTGGGTTCTGTGCAGGATCAGTTGGGGGATGTCTTTTAGAGACATTCCCCTGCTGGTTTTAAAAAGTGTAAGCAGCTCGGGCATCATGCCAACGGTGGTAAAACTTTAGGGACATGTTCTGGAGCCCAAATACAAATTAATTTAATTTGCAATAAACAATATTCCTTTCCATTTGCTGATATGGAACCAGAGCCATAGCTAGCTCCTTTTACACTCAAAAATTCCCCCCCACACACAGACACACATTACTGTGAGTATATATTGCTGTGGAGCTCTGTGATACGCTAATACACACTGCACATTACTGTGAGTTTTATTGCTGTGTTGAGCTCTGTGATATGCTCATACACGGCGCACATTACTGTGATTTCTATTGCTGTGTCGAGCTCTGTGATACGCTCTGGGGGGCAAATCCTGTGTTGTTGTTTTTTTTACTTAATTTGCCCCCTCCCCTGGAAATAAAAATACTTTATTTGTCCACCCATAAAAACAAAAAATTTATTTATTTGCCCCCCCAAATAAGATTTAGAAAAAAAATTGCCTTCCACCTGATTTTTTAAATTTATTCTGGGGGAGCAAATAAATATTTTTTTTATGGGTGGCCGCCAAATAAAGTATTTTTTATTTCCAGCCAGGGGAGGGGGCAAATAAAGTCATTATTTGCTTTTTTCTGGCCAAGGCAAATATACAGTCATTTTTTATTGGGGGGGTCATTTTATTTTTATTCAGCAGGGACCAGGCCCAGGTGACCTCACTTACAAGGTCTGGTGCTACTTGGCTGAGAGCTCCTTCGAGGTTTTGGAGGTTTTGGCTAACTACTACAGCCAGCTCCACGTGTGATGAGGTGAGGTTACTAGTCTCTCCTTGAAAGATAATTGATAGATATTTTTAATTTCCTGTATGAATATATATATAAACGTACTGTGATTCAAATACATATCTTAGGCAATATACCCCCTTTCAATACTACTCTGCACATATTTTCTAACTGCACATTTCCTCTCAAAGCCAAAGAATGTTGATGAGAACCAGACTTCCTGTTTAAGCTCTCGTTACCAAGTGTAGAAGAAAAGCGCGCAAACAACTTTGTAACGGTCAGATTTAGAAGGAAACGTTTCTTTGTCCTGTCAGAATGCATTACATTTGATATATGTGTGGGCTGACTGTGTTGGTCAAACTCTGACGTGGAAATATATCTGTATACTGATTGGCTGTTGTAACATTCTTGTTTGGGGGCATAAATTAACCATATCTATGTGTAATGCTCTCATTGGTTGTGAATTTTGTATGAATTCTACTAAAAGTCTGGTATGGGGCGGAGCCTGGGCGAGCATGAGGCAGGAAGTGTGAGAGCTGAGCTCCCTGTGGAGAGGTGACTAATCTGCAGAAATAGCTTGCACAGACCGGACCAAAATTGGCCAAAACTGACAAGCTGCTGGCAGAAGACCCCCAGACCCCATTATGTCACAACAGAAGCAAAAAAACAGAGCGACGGCCAGGTGGCGCCGATCTTCACACCCCGCCGCACCATGAACACGAGGCAAGATGGCGGCCGGACCTCAGCAGCGGATGGCAGAGAGGAAACTGACAGCCTGGCAGATCACATCCCGGCTTCCAAGCAGGACATTTCACCCTTATTCTGCAAAATATCAGAGGTACAGGAGGTGCTGGTGGGGGAAATCCTGAAGGGTTCGCAGACAGTGAGGGCGGAAATACAGGCCCTGGGGGACCGCACTGACTCCCTGGAGACTCGGGTGGAGGAGGTAGTGGCACAGACCAATATGTCTGTGGACTGTGTCAATGGGTTGCAGGACAAAGTGGAATGCTTGGAGGCGGCCCTGGAGGATATGTCCAACCGATCCAGACAGAATAATTTGCGCATCCGAGGGCTCTCGGAAGAGGTGACGCAGGCGACATTGGAGGCCACTGTGGTGGGCATATTTCAGAAATTATTACCAGACTTGCCTATAGAAAGTTTCCTGATGGATAGAGTGCACCGTGCACTGTGACCCAGAGGCCCTCCAAATTCGCAACCCCGTGATGTCATTTTGAGATTGCACTACTATAAAACTAAAGAAAAGATCCTTAAAGCCAATAGAGTGAAATGTATTCAGTACAAAGAGACTGAGCTTCAGATCTACCAGGATTTGGCTCCAGCGATGCTGGCCAGGCTCCGGGATTAGAAGCCAGTGACTGAGCTACTTCGTGCAAACAGCCTCAAGCATGCCTGGGGCTTCCCCTTTCGCTTAATGGTAACCAAGGATTCCCGCTCATTTTCCTGTGCCACAGTGAGTGCTCTACCTGCCTTTATGGAACGATTGGGTCTTCAGATGCCAGAGGGGATGCGTTCGGCTGGTTCAACACAACTTCAACGGCTCCCGGTGGAATGGCGGGAGGCTCATACCTGAACAGCCCTTAACGGGCCATATTTTTAACTTTTTTTTTGTGGGGCACATTTCTGATGGCCAGAAGTGTCCCTCTGCGACTTGGTCGGGTTGCTTTGATGCCAAACGACTCTGATCAGCTCGACCTCATTGCCGTTGTATCCGAAACATATGCCCCGTGGATCTACGGTTTACGCTATGTAATGTTGCTCGGCCTTCTATCCCCAAAGTCTAGGGACACCTAGAGGAACGGCTTTCTGGGCCACGTGGGAGGGGATGGGGGCTGCCCTGAGGCTGGGAAATGTTGGTTTGTACTGGAGGCAAGTTTAGAAAAATTTTAAGTATATCTGTTCGGTTCGGGCTGACGGTTGTTGTGATATGTTTATAACTGTTCTGTGGGGTCACCCACTGGGTGGCTGGTTCCCTTTAATGGGCTCCGCGTGCGGCTTTGTGGTCATCTGCAGATTCCCCCCGAGGCCTGGTTTTCGGGTTATTCCCACCGGACCGGGATAGAGAGCTGTGTGTTCCTGATGTTTCAGTGTGGTTTATGTCTTTCTGCTCTCCTTTCACCTCCTTCTTATTCTCTCGTTCTCTCTTTTTTTCTCTTTTTTTCCTTCTGTGGTCCCCTGCTCTCCTTGGGGGGGGTCTGTCACGGAGCCGTAGTCTAGCTTCTGCCAGATTACTATGGCTAAGCCCTTGAAGGTCTGGTCCTTGAATGTCAAGGGCCTTAACTCCCCTGGGACGAGACGCCTTCTCTTTAGAGAGCTGCGCCGCCATAAGGTCGACCTGCCTACAAGAAACCAGATTCCTAAATCCGCGTCCTTCTGGCTCTGTGACAGGCGCTACTCCCAGGGGCTTCTCCTCATGTGCTCTGAATAAGAAATGTGTGGTTTCTATCCTTGTGAGGGGGGCCTGCCCTTTCACCTTGGGCTCAGTTGAGTCGGGTGGGGAGGGCAGGTATGTTTTGGCTAATGGGTGGATACTAGACATGTGCATTCGTTTTAGTACTAAAACGATTTAGTCCGAATTTTGGGATAATTTAGTTTTCATATGACTCAAGAGATACGAAACTGCTCAGTACAAAAAACGAAAGAAACTAAAATAAAATGCACTACATTTTAGTTTCAGTCTTTTTTGTGATATTACATTGATGACTGAATGAGACCAGCAATGAAGAGCGCAACATCCGAAGTTCTGCACCCTCAACATGCCAATGCAGTAGGATGTTCTATACAGAGAGGGGCATTAATTAATGCAGGAGGATGTTCTATATATTATACAGAGAGGGGTATTAATGCAGGAGGATTTTATATACATTATACAGAGAAAGGTATAAATTGAGGAGGATGTTCTATACAGAGAGGGACATTAATTAATTAATTCAGGAGGATGTTCTATATATTATACAGAGAGGGGTATTAATTAATGCAGGAGGATGTTCTATACATTATACAGAGGGGATCCTTTTTTTTTTTAGCCCTTTAAATCCAGTGGCTGTGAGAGCTGAGATCGGCTGCTTGTTACATTATCTCTCAGTACAATGTATCAGGCTCAGCTGTTACAGTAACTGACTGTAACAGCGCTCAGAGTTTCAGTAAAACAAGGAAATAATATTGTTATAACCTCTTATATATAAAAATATTTACTAGTTTTACTGAGACTCTGAGCGCTGTGATGAGCAGCAGTCAGTTACTGTAACAGCTTTGCCTGATACATTGTGCTGAGAGTGAGAGATACTGTAACAAGCAGCGATCTCAGCCCTCTGAGGAGCCACTACAATAGTAATTGTATCCACTGGTTTTCGGATGAATGAAATTAGTTTTCATACTAAATAACTGAAAACGAATTTCTTTAGCAACTAAATAAATTGCATTTTAGGACTAATCCATTAGTTCAAAACGAAATTTTGTGCTGTGCACATGTCTAGTGGATACTAGCACATCAGCATTATTCGATTGTCTCCGTGTATGCTCCTAATGTCCCGGACGCGTCCTTCTGGGATGGTTTGCAGTCCTTTAATACCACTTATGCTACTGGCTCCTTGCTGGTGGCCGGGGATTTTAACGTGGTGCTCTTCCCTACCTTGGACCGATCTAGTGCCTCTCAGCCGGTGGTGCCGCAGGTAGAAAGGTCACAGGATAAGATGTTTCATCGCTTTGTCAGTAAAATGGGACTGGTGGATGTCTGGAGGACTTCTTTCCCCAATACTAGAGATTATACTTTTTATTCGCACCCCCATGCATCATATTCGCGAATAGACTATTTGCTGATGGCGTCGGCATCCCTTCCAGGGGTCGGGTCCCCCGCCATTGGCTCCATTACGTGGACAGACCATGCAGAAGTCAGTATGACACTGGCAGTGCCTGGGAAAAGGAGTCCGGGTCAGTGGAGGATGGACCCGACCCTGCTGGATACTAAGGAAATCTCGCAGGTGGTTGCACAGGAGCTAGAATCATATTTTCAAATTAATGCGAATGACGAGGTCTCCCCGCAGGTGGTGTGGGCTGCGCATAAAGCGGTAGTGCGAAGTGTGCTTATTAGTCAGGCGGCGTATCGGAAAAAACGCAAAGCTGAGCGATTCTTACAGTTACAAGCCGAGTTGAGAAAGTGGGAATTTCAATATAAATCTGCCCCTGGACCCGAATCATTAGTTGCACTGCAGGAAGCGAGACAGGCGCTAACCCAATTATCCCCAGATGAGGTCAGCAGAGCTCTGTTGTGGTCCCAGCGTTTTTATTATGAAAAGTCGAATAAGATGGACACCCCATTGGCACGCCGGATAGCGGGTCTACAGCATAACCGGGGGGTAGGGGCTGTACGAGATGAGTCGGGGTGGTTTGTAGGTCTCCGTCCAAGATTAGAGAGGTTTTCACACGGTTTTATGAGAGGATTTATAACCTTCTCCCCGCAGTTGTCCCTAGGTAAACTGGTGCATGTAGCCAAGGTGCAATCCTTTCTGTCCGGTTTGGACTTGCCAGTGTTGTCGGAAAATCAGACAGAGCTTTTACGGGCTCCCATAAGCCAAGAGGAGGTCAAAGATGCCATTGGTCTCATGCAACCGAATAAAGCACCGGGCCCTGACGGACTTCCCGGGCGGTATTATAAGTCCTTTCTGCCATTATTGCTCCCCCACCTAACTGCGATGTGTAACTTGACGAGAGAGGGAGCGCCATTTTCTAGGGACTCTCTGACTGCATCGGTGGTCACTATCCTTAAGCCAGGCAAAGACCCCCTTGGCCCGGAAAATTATAGACCCATTTCCCTCCTATATTTTGATATCAAGGTTCTAGCTAAGGTGTTGGCGCTTCGCTTGAATGCTACTGTTCCGGGACTGGTCCATGCCGATCAGGTGGGGTTTGTCCCAGGCCGGCAGGCCTATGACAATACTCGGCGAGCGTGTGACTTGGTATGGCTAGCACAACACACAGGGGAACCTTCGTTTCTTTTGTCGTTGGATGCCGAGAAGGCATTTGGCCGAGTAGGATGGCCCTTTTTGTTTCAATTGCTGACTCATTTGGGCTTTCCCATGGAATTTAGGGCGGCGCTCGGGGCTATGTATGACCAACCTATGGCTCAGATTGCTATACCAGGCACGACCCAAAGGCCTTTTGGTCTGGCAAACGGTACAGGACAGGGCTGCCCCCTATCGCCACTGCTGTTCGCTTTGTCACTTGAGCCCCTGTTAGCCTCTATTCACGCAGACCCCCAGATTAAAGGAATAGTGTGTGGAGGGGACGAATATAAGGTTTCTGCTTATGCAGATGATGTGCTCCTGTCCCTCACCAGTCCTGTGACCTCGGTGGCAAGGCTGATGGAGGTGTTGGATCGGTTCTCGGAGGTGGCGGGGTATAAAGTGAATATGGCAAAATCTACGGCCCTCCTCTTGGGTATCACCGGGGCTGAGACCGAGACCATGGAGAGGCGGTTTGGTATTCATACCACCACAGTCTCTATTCCTTACCTTGGTATTCAGATCCCGGGGTCTCATGTGGACATAAATCTGCTCAACTATGTTCCGTTGTTTCGGCAAATAAAATGTGATCTTGAACGTTGGGGTTAATTGCATATATCATGGTTGGGGAGGGTGCATTGTGTGAAAATGAATGTGCTGCCTCGCCTCCTGTACCTCTTTTAGGCCCTTCCAACAATGCTGTCCCAGGCGGATCTTGCAGGTTTGCAAATGGCTATAGATGCTTTTGTTTGGGACAATAAGAGGCATAGGGTGGCGAGACAGACATTGTATAGGCCTTGGGCAGTGGGAGGGATGGGACTGCCTTCTCTTTTGTCAAACTACAGGGCGGCAAGGTTGGCCCAGATTGTGGTGTGGCATTCCCCGGTCAGAGCACGCAGTTGGGTGGATTTAGAATCTACCTTGATGTCACCAAATCTCCCACGGTTCTGGCTGTGGATTGCTCCCTCACATCGCCCAAAAATGTGGACTGAGTGCCCAGCTGTTGTAGCTGCCATTAAACTGTGGAATTTGGTTGCTCTTAAGTGCGAATTGACATGCTTTCCCTTGCAGCTTACGCCAATCCTGCGAAACGAGGAGTTTCCACCTGGCATGAGCCCACAATCCTTCAGACTGTTGGAAGCGGCAGATTATTATTATTATTATTATTCTTTATTTATAAAGCGCCAGCATATTCCGCAGCGCTGTACAATAAACACAGTATAGACAGGGTTACAATACATTGAACAACATTTGACAAACAGTACAGGAGAAGATGAGGGCCCTATTCCCGTAGGAACTCACAATCTAGGAGGGTTGGGGTTGGAAACAGGACGAGAGGACTGTAAGGTGAGAGTGATTGATGATTGCGTCAGTGAGTTGGGTGGTAGGCTTCCCTAAATAGGAATGTTTTAAGGGAGCGTTTGAAGGAAGAGAAGTTAGGGGAAAGTCTGACAGTACGAGGGAGAGCGTTCCAGAGAGTGGGGGCTGAGCGTGAGAAATCCTGCAGTCTATCATGGGAAGAGGTGATGCGGGGAGAAGCTAGGCGCAGGTCACTGTTTGACCTTAGGGAGCGGGCTGGGGTGTAATTGGTGATTAGTGAGGACAGGTAGTGGGGCGCTGAGTTAGTGAGGGTTTTGTAGGTAAGGATAAGGATTTTGAACTTAATTCTGCAGTGGATGGGGAGCCAGTGAAGGGACTCGCAGAGGGGAGCGGCAGAGACAGAGCGGCGGGTGAGGTGAATTAGCCTGGCGGAGGCGTTCAGGATGGATTGTAGGGGGGAGAGGTGGGACAGAGGGAGGCCAGATAAGAGATTATTGCAATAGTCGAGTCGGGAGATTACCAGGGCGTGTATGAGTTGTTTTGTGGTGACAGCGGTAAGAAATGGCCGAATTCTGGAAATATTACGCAGTTGGTATCGGCAGGAGGAGGAAAGAGACTGGGTGTGGGGGATGAAGGAAAGAGCAGAGTCAAGTGTAACTCCAAGACAGCGAACTTGGTTTGATGGGGAGATGGTGATACCCTCCACTGTGATAGAGAAGTCAGGAGGTGGGGAGGCATTGGAGATCTCCATCACTTGGTACACATCTACCCCAAGGGCATTCTGGTACAATATCCGGACTTACAGCAAAATTGCACCCTCCCGCCTTCCACATTTTTTCAGTTTCTGCAAATAAGAGACTTTGCCTCGGTGCCGCATATCAAGGCAGCGACATTAACCAGACCCTCATGGTTTGAACATCTCTGTCTTCAGGGAGGATACCCTAAAGGATTGATTTCCCAAATTTATTCATTGATTACGTCAACCCTGGATTGGAGGGAACTGACCTATAGTAAAGCATGGCACGCATACTTGGGTGAAACCGTGGAAGGGGACGAGTGGCTGGATATATGGAAGGCAGCTCAAAGAACGTCCATTTGTACGACCCATCAGGAACAGGCATTAAAGATGATCTTCCACTGGTACACCACTCCAGAGAAACTTGCCAAGAGGAAGGTGACAACCACGGATATATGTTGGAGGCTGTGTGGCCACAAAGGCACCTTTTTGCACATGTGGTGGGATTGCCCTCGTTTGGTGGGCCTGTGGAAGAAATTACATTCATTGGCGCAGGTGGTCTTGGAACGGGACATTCCCTTTACACCGGCGACTTTTGTTTTGGCCAGTCTGTTGGAGGACCTGACGTTGAGACAAAATAAATTGCTATCTAAGCTGGCCTTGACCGGGTGCCGTGCCATTGCGGCTGAGTGGAGGGCCACTGAGCCCCCCCCCTGCTTTGGCAGGGTACTGTCTAACATTAGGGATGCCATGTTAATGGATGAGTTAACTGCTAAGGTGCGCCACACAGTAGAGGCATTTTATAAGGTGTGGGAACCATGGGTGGAATATGATTCTTAAACGGTTACTTGTGTCGAGGCAGGTGCTGTGCTCTGAAGTTTATATTTAGCAGTAATATATCTGTAAGACATAGAAACATAGAAACATAGAAAAATGTCGGCAGATAAGAACCTTTTGACCCATCTAGTCTGCCCAATTACATGGATACTTTACCTGGATTTATCTTTTGTTTAGGATAGCCTTATGCCTATCCCATGCTTGCTTAAATTCAATTACTGTTTTGACCTCTACCACTTCTACTGGAAGGCTGTTTCATGTATCCACCAGACTCTCTCTATCTTTTTCTCCCCCGCTTTACTGTCCACCTTTATATCCTTCTTTCTTTTTTTCTTTTATTTTCTCTTCTCTCTCGCCTCTTCCTTTTTCCTTTCTTCTCTCTTCATCTTTTCTCTTCTCTCCCCTTTGTCTTGTGTGTGTCTCCCCCGGTTCGTCTGGTTCGTGGTAAATGCACTAGGTTTCGCAGATAAGATGTAAAGTATATGTAAGCTGACTACAGTATGTTGGAAACTCCTGGTGTTAATATTCAATAAAAATTATTTTTTTAAAAAAAAAAAGTCTGGTATGAACAAAGACAATCCAGATTTTCTGAAAGAGCAACACATTCTTGTGATTGATTTTATTCAGAGGTCTCTGCTATAGCATAGCGCAGCGTCTTGCACCAATTTTGTTATATATGAGAAACAAATGTCAGACTTTTTGGGATTCCAGCTGTGGTAATTATAAATAGGAAAACTGATTTGTTTGACTTATTTTTTAACACTCCTCAGGGTGCTGCTGGGGTCATAGAATGGCCGGGACGGGGCTTATTTATAGGGTTGGATGGAGTCTGGAGATGTCCCTGGGTGGGCAGGCCCTGTGACATCATCAGAGAGCGCTGGCTGCCATTTTTCATGCTCCACTGAATGGGCCGCCTAGGTAGGCTTCCGCAATCAGCCTAAAAAACACGACCAGGAAGCGCTGTGGCTGCAAGCATGGTGGCAGTTGCTGGCCAGAAAGAGCAAGAAACACCACTGGGCAGCTGCGAGGGGCCGCCGGCACTGGCTGAGCCCCCTCGCAGCTGCCCCCGAGGCGAGTGTCTCACTCACCTCGCCCTACCTACAGACCTGTATGGAATAGTGAAAGGGCTAAGGGTGTCTGAGTCTGATAAAGACTGATAAATCATTATTGTATGAAAAAAAGCGAGGAAAAAAATTGCATTAATTTGTAATAAAGTAATTTAAAAAGTTAATATTCTACATTCTAAAATAATTGCATTACTTTCTTCACTACTGAATGCTTTTTGTTAAAAAAATATCATTAAACCATGTATTTGAAACGTGAAATATGTTGAGATAACAATTAATTATGTGGTTAAATAGCAATTTTGCACAGAGATTGTTAATTTGACATAGTTAAACATGAACAAGGCAGATCTATGAGAACACTAAGTACGTACCCTATGGTGAGTCCCCGCTCAGGTCTCATAGTAGATATTAGCCCAATGGTGCCGTTACAGAGGAAACTATCCCATATGCAAATCAGACTGCTATCACCTAAAAGGGTGGCCAGAACTGAAGTACCAAGGATGCTTCCTCCACAAGAGGGATACAGCAACCCTTGACAATCATTTCAGTCTTGTTAGGCTTCATCAAGAGCAGTGGTTTCCAAACCTGTCCTCGGAACCCTCAACCAGGCCAAATTTTGCAGATCACCTGGGGGAAAACCAGACTGAATCCTGCAATCACTGAGCAGCAAATCATATCACCTGTGCTGGGCCTCAGATATCTGTCAAACCTGGCAAGGAGAAGGGTCCTGAGGACAGGTCTGATCAAGAGGGTATAGCTGATACCTAGTTCAAGAGGGGTGGGGTCGTGCCTATTCCCCGATGGGGTGGCTGCAACCACCAAATGCATCCAGTCCAACAACATGTGTCAAACATAACAAAGAAAAAGATGTCATCTGCGCTTATTCCCATTATACCGTGTGAAACTAAACACAATTAGAGGTTTGGTTTCTTATTAATGGCCATTATAAGACTAAGCTCGCCCGCCAGCGTCAAGGCACCTCTAATGAGGGCGAGTCCTATCCATTAATAAGAAACCAAACCTCTAAATGTGTTTAGTTTCACACGGTATAATGGGAATAAGCGCAGATGACATCTTTTTCTTTGTATAGCTGATACCACTCTCTAGACACCTTGAGCAAAAGGGGTAAGGTTAAAGTTAACAAGGGGTTAGTTAAAAACTTGAGTTAATGTAAATTTGCTCGCTTTTCATTTATCCTTCACTGAAATATTGCTGGGGTAAAAGACTCTAAACTCTAGATGGTGTCTCTTATCGTGCTCAGTTTCATACAAGTTCTGCATTATTGGCATACAGGCAGAAATTATCATAATGACATTTTTGACCATGCAATTTCTCAAAAATACCAATGGAAAATAAAAAAATAACATATGTGTGGGTATATGCCCAATAATAAAAATGACAGCAGCCTATATCTGTATTGTACAGAGATTTTAAAATATTGCAACAGCTTTAATCTTATAGTGCACAGTAGTGAATGATTTCACAGCTCTCCTTCTATTTTGACCAATCTCAAATGCAACTGGCTGTTACAATGCAGCAGTAAAGTTTACTAACCTTTTTGTTTTAGTGAAGTTGAGGGCTGCTTAATTTTGTTGAACTAGCATTAATTTCCATTAAATGGTGCGCAAATAATTTTTTTGTATGTTTTGTATGTATTTTAATTTTTCATTGTATTTCATTGCACATTATTTATTTTATTTATTTATAAAGGATTTTACCAGGAAGGATACATTGAGATTTCTCTCGTTTTCAAGTATGTCCTGGGTTCAAGAACATTGAAGTGTTACAGTTACAGAAATACAAAGTAATACAATGCAAGATATTATAAAAACAACACAAATATACAGATTAACAGAAAATAAATATGTAGGTAATATAATCACTAGGTTACATATTTACAGGTGCATTCTGTATTGAGGTATGTTAGTAAGGAGCTTTTGAGTGATTTAAGATTGGGGGAAGATTTGATGGTGTCTGGGAGGTTATTCCATAATTGTGGTGCTCTGTAGGAAAATGAGGACCGAGCCACTGTCTTTTTGTATTGTGGTATAGCAAGTAAGGTGCAGGTCCTGGATCGGAGGTTATAGGATGAGGGAGCTGCTGGGGGAAGCAGTCTATTCAGGTAGGGTGGCAGCTTCCCAGAGATGCTCTTAACCACTTCCATGCGGAGGACGCGCTCAGCGCGTCCTCCACATGGCTCCTGCTGTGCGGAGGACCGGCCGATCGCTGGCCCCCCCGGTGCGGGCTGACATCCTCCAGCCCAGCATCCGGAACCGCCGCCGATGAAATTAGGTGTCATCGCGGCAGCGCGATGACACCTAATTCAGGCGCACCCCCGCATGTGCGGAGGAGGCGCCTGAAAGGGAGGTGGGGAGGTCCTTCGGACCTCTCTCCCTCCCGATCGGCGGCGTTGCGGGGGTTAACCCAGGCACCATTTGGAAGGGCACAGCCTGCCCTTCCAAATGGTGCCTGGCATTAACCCCTGGGGAGCTGGATCGCGAATCGGCGCTGAAAAGCGCCGGTTCGTGATCCTTTCCCGGAGCTGGCCGACATCTTGGATGTCGGCCAAGCCTCCGGGAACTCCCCCTGAGGACTGGCGCCATCGTGCATAGCACGATGACACCAGTCCTAGAGTTAACCCCTAACTGCCACCAACGGTGGAGATAGGGAGTTCCAATGAACTCCCTATCTCCCGATCCGTGGCAGCTAGGGGTTAAAGTATGGTTGGATCGGCCAGAGCATGGCCGTTCCAACGATACCAAACACTACTGTGAGAAAAGTTTTTTAAAAAAAATTAAAATTAAAAATAAAAATAAAAATATTATAAAAAAAAAATAAACATTTTTTTTTCTTTTTTTTGGTTCGTTAATGCAGCAATATTGTTCCCATTTCAATTATAATGTGAACAATGATGCTGCACTAACGATTTTTGTATGCGGTGCGTTTGTTAAAAATCGTGTAATTTTCCCCAAAAAAAAATGTAACGAGACCACATCTCTAATTTTTTTAACAAGCGCACCCCATACAAAATATAACCGCAATTGCTCGCATGTTAAAATGTGAAAAAAAAACACTTTACACATTGTAAATTATTGAAAATACATATTTTATTGCATTTTTTGTTATAATATACAGACAGGTCATGACGTATACATATAATAATGACATATTATGAATCTACCGAGTCTGACGGAAAGAACGATATATAATATGTCTGGGTCATATACTAAAATAAGCCTTCAAAACACGTTTAAACATGATGAGCAAAACCGGTAAAAATGACCTCAGCACAGAGGTGTGAAAAGCCTCAGCAGCGAAAGGGTTAAACACCAGGCTGGAAAGGTGAAGGGTGCGTCTGGATTCCAGCGATGGCCAGTTTAGCTCTTTTAACATGTCACAATGGTGGGTCATGTAGTTACATTGTAGCGCAAAGCGGCAGAATGAGTTATACAATGTAGTAAGTTTATGAAGGTGTGTTTGCGGGGCGGCTGCATACACTACATCTCCGTAATCAATAGCCGGCATAAGCATTTGCTGTACAATCTGCTTTCTTACCGCGGGACTCAGGCAGGATTTGTTTCTGTAAAGGGCACCTAGTTTGGGGTAAAGTTTAGATGAGAGTTTTTTCGATGTGGGGGCCAAAGGATAGATTAGGGTCCAACCACATACCTAGATATTTGAGAGAAGTGACTGTGGTCAGCGTGCCATTTGATTTTGTCCCAACACATAGATGGGGATTTTGCAATTTGTGTAGTTTAGGTGCTGTTCCAAAGAGCATCGTTACAGTTTTGTCAGTATTTAAAAAAAGTTTGTTGTTTTTGATCCACTTTTCTACCTCTGTGAATTGTTCTTGCAGCACGACCTCCAGCTGCGGGAGATTTGGTTTGCTGGTATAGATCACAGTGTCGTCTGCGTACATATGTAAAGTTGAGGCTTTGCAGACGTTGGGCAGATCATTTATGAATATTGTGAATAGCAGGGGGCCTAGTATTGAGCCTTGGGGTACACTGCAAGTGACTGGGAGCGGGAGGGAGGAGCTGCCAGAAATTGACACATATTGTGATCGGTCGGATACATATGATTGAAACCAGGTTAGCGTGCGATCACCAATGCCAGAGTTTTTAAGTTTTTCTAACAAGATGCCATGGTCTACCGTGTCAAAGGCCTTGGCAAAATCAAGGAAGATGGCTCCAGTTAGGTTTCATTGTTCCATCCCAGCCTGGATATCATTGCAGACTTTTAAAAGGGCGGTTGTAGTTGAGTGATTTGGACGAAAGCCTGATTGATCCGGGGTTAAGTAGTTCCAATATTGATAATAATCACGTAATTGTGTGTAGACACATTTTTCCAAGACTTTTGACATTACAGGGAGCAACGATATCGGACGGTAGTTGGATACCAAAGTACTGTCACCACTTTTATGGATAGGTACCACTCTTGCAGTCTTCCAGAGCTTGGGTATGTATCCAGTCGCCAGTGACTCATTTATTAGGGTTGCGACAGGATTTGCAATTGCTGGCGCACTGATTTTCAGCAACATTGCTGGTATTTGATCAGGTCCAGACTGGTATTTCATTTTTTGCTTACGGAGAAGTTTAGTAATGACACTGACAGGCACTGGTCTAAAACTGAATTCCTGTGTGATACAGGGACTTTGCACAGTTGGGGGGGCCTGACCTGCACGAGGCCTCTCTGATTGCATGTCATTTCCTAGCTTGGCAATCAAAGTGGTGGCACATCCAACAAAATAATCATTAAAGGCATTTGCTATATCTAGGGGGTGTTGCAGGGTTTGCAGACTAGATCTATATTTCTATCTCTATATAAAGGTCTGCCTGTATATATGTGTTTATCTCCTCCATATAGAGTTATGTTCATATTTGTGTCTGACCATTTGGTAAGTTTATCCCTGGGTTCACAGCTGTAATGTAATCAATATGTTTAGCTTTCTCCCTTGGGGGAGGATATAACACGTAGCTGTAAAAAGGGAATTTCTTTTGTACACTGACATAGAGATCACACCTTGGCAGCCAGGTCGGCCCCAAGAGATGGGCACGCAGTCTTCAAAGACAGGAAGCACATCCTTGATCTCGAAGGGGGGTCTGGAGGCAAGAGGGACACCTTTAGGCAATTAAAGATTAATTGACAAGCTTACTGAGCGCGACCGAGAATTGCACGCTGGGAAAGGAAGTCCAGGACACTGGGCCACTTATGGGTGGGGGCTGGAAAGATCAGGAAGTTTATAAATTCAGAACACTGGCCATGTGCTTGGGCTGATCACTTGGGATTCCTTCTAAATAGGACTGATCTGTCCATGCTCTCTCCAGATCCCAGGAGGCACCGATGCCAGTTACTGAGTATTCCGTCGTAAGTAAGGCTCTGTGATTAACACCTTTTTCTTTATATTTTGTTGTGTATTGTATAAGTAATTGATTTATTCTAGTTATGATTTTTTTTTATGCAACCAAGCACTGTGATTCTTCTATCATAAATAAACAGAAAAATATTTAAGTTTTGACCCTGGCTGATCAAATCCACGCTAACTAAGAGATTGGGAGTATTGCTATTTATTTTTATTTTTTTTTGAGAAAGTATTTTACCAGGAAGGATACATTAAGATTTCTCTTGTTTTCAAGTATGTCCTGGGTGGCGAGTATGTACCGTTAGGTGTCTTGCCAAGGACACTTACTGGAGAGGTTGCCTTAAGCTCGGTTATATATAAGAAATTGCGTGTTGCGGTCGTCAGGAAACGGCAGGGAATTGTGGGAATTGTAGTCACTGTCCGAGTCTAGGATAGTGCGGCTGCTAAGCTCTGCGTCTCTTGTTGCGACGCGCATAGTGTCCGTGAGGACTGGTGGCAGCGTTACTAATAGAATAAGAAAGTGAGTTCCAGGATTGTGAGACACGTAGTGAGTATGTGCTTCAGGAGAAGACTTGTGCTGCGTTGCAATCCTGGGATCAGTATATCGCGCTCTACGTGCCTGCTGTGAGAGGTAGTGTGGCCGGGACGGGTAGAGAAGTGCGCGTAATTATCTGGGTCTAGGATAGATAGATAGTGCGCGGCTTAACCCGGCGTCTTTGCGCATACAGGGTTTTGATTGTGAAAAGGTTAATAACCTAAATGCGTCAATTAACAAAGTAGTATAAAGAAACCACAAGCGAGCACCTATAAGGTGGCACAATAAGTCTCACAAAGGCATAAGGGGTTACTCAGAGAGCACCGAAATGTCACTGACATTTCAGTGCCCTCTCATTCTCCGCAGTTCCCTGCACTTCGGGGAATCAAAGTTCCTCACCCTGCGGTGAATTGAGCATTCTAGATTGTGAGTTCCTACGGGAATAGGGCCCTCAACTCCTCCTGTACTGTTTGTCAAATGTTGTTCAATGTATTGTAACCCTGTCTATACTGTGCCTATTGTACAGCGCTGCGGAATATGCTGGCAGTTTATAAATAAAGAATAATAATAATAATAAAATTCACTGAAGGGTCCCCAGAGTGCAGCGAAAACCTGCCGCAATCCTGCTGAAAACCCGCCGGGGCCGCCGGAAAAACCACGCCGTACACGTCAGAAAAAGCCAACGAGTCGCAGACCAGCCACCAGGAAAAGCCGACAAGCTGAGAAACGGGGTAAAAAAAAGAAAACAGTACGATTGAAAGTTTTAAAATTGAAACGCTGTTTGCAAAAGAACTACTGTACAAAAATGTCTGGAATTTACCTATAAGATCCAATGAATGATAATAAAAAGATGAGAAAAAAAAAATTGCCAAAAAATCCCAAAAATGCCTAAAAGATCCTAAAAAAATCTATAAATAATGAGACATTTTACTGCAAAAAAAAATAAATAAACGCTTTGTTAGATATTTAATTAAACCAGGAATATTTTTAACATTGCAGCCTATGGGATCTGCCTGAATAAACCTGCCGAATGAAAACACTGAACAGCAGGGCACTTCGGTAATTTTTTACAGCTGTTCTGTGTTCTCTGAATAGATGAACCATTGCTTCATTATGGGGGTTTTCACTGCCTTCGAACAGGCACCATATGTGCAGACAATTCGCCAAAATTTGGGAAACTGCATGCTCTCTGAATAGCCGAATGGCCCCGAAATGTCACCGAATTTCAGTGTCCGGTTACATTTCAGCGACATTTCGGACCTCTCTGAATAACCCCTATAATGTAACACAAAGACAGAGAGAAATACACAGTAGGTCTCTCTAATTCTGATTGTGTATTTCTTTACGTCTATTCCTTGTTTTTGTAGCACAACATTAATCACGGTATTTAATAAGGCATCATTTTCTACAGTCAAGGTTTTTCGTAAAGGTTTTCTTGATGTTTACCATATATTGTGATCTATAACAGAAATGTATTATGCCAAATTATGCATCAGTTGGGTAAAATAAATTTATCACTAACATTTATCATCCAAGTAGATACACATCATTAAAATTTATGAGAAATTCGTAAGGCATTTTATGTTCCAAACCTTGAAATTCAAACACAAGGAAAACTGATAATATGAAGTTGATCTGTTGAGATGTATTTTGAGATACTTTGTTATCATTAGGTTTTGTGTTGCTATTTTATGTAGATCCAATAATTGTGGTCACACCATCTGTTGTTTGCTGTTTCATCAATATCTCTCTGTGTAATTTAAGCAAAATCCACTTTTCTGACAGGTGTTCAGTAACTTTGTAAATAAAGACCTGCGCATCCCTTAGCGTACTGAGTAAAAACATGTTTTCACATAAAAATGATCAAATATAACTCTCACACAAAAGAAAGAACAAAAATAATTGTTATGCTAGATAAAAGCTAGCAGACTCATCGTATGTGTCAATTATACACCTCAAAAACAGAACGTTTGTTCTTTATTTTGCTTCCAGCGTTAGGTATTGTGATCTTTTTTTGAACTTTTCTAGTATGTATTCTCTACCAAACCTTTTAAAAAGTTATGCATTGTATAAAAAAGTGAGGAGGAGAGAAATCTAACATCCAAATAAAAAAAAATGCACATTTACTGCAAATTGTATTTAAAGGAATTCTATGAATACAACAATAAATGTATTATATACTGTATATATCAAACTATATAAATGAAATTAAAATCATTTATTTCTCGAGTATTGTGTTAGTGTATTTTGTCAGAAAATAGCATTACATGGCTCTTTTTTGGCCTAATTTAAGGTAAAAAAGCCTGTAGATGTCCTTGTACCTTCAGTACACAATTACTTGGAATGACAATTATAATTTAGGGGCTACTCAGTTTAATTTTTTTCAGGAGAAATAGTCATTCATCTAATTAACTGGGACTATTTTCAAGTTGTGTTTTCAGTTTATTACTTTTAAAGGGCCTCTACCATCAAAAATTTAAATGTCCTTATTTTCTTTTTATGTTGCCGATATCTTCCATGTGCTTTGCTTTTCTCTTGAATTTTTAGTTAAGAAAATATTTTATTCTATATGTGTCACTGGGTGCATTCGTTTTTTGATCTTTTATGTTGTAAACTGCCCCCCCTCCACAGTATCTTTACTTGTTCCTCACTCTGTTGCTTTGGCCATAAAATGGAGTCTATGGGTTGATCACTATCTCAAATCTCATTTTGTGTGTGATGTCTACAAAGGACATCCCCAGGGGGTAGATTAGAAGTCTTTTAAGATCCCTGTTTCTCTTATCTTGAGTAGCTTGAAGAACAATAGCATCCTGTAGCCTTATCTAACCATTCCCTCATCAATCTCATTAAACTGATAAATATTGTAGAATTGGTAAACCACAGAAGTAAAGAAAAACCTTTAGTAAATGTTACGTTATGGGAAAAATCAACAAAATGGAAAGGAGATAAAAAAAACAAATTTTTTTTTTTATTTTACATGCAATTACTTAAAACAATCATGTGTTTTATAATGTGGATTTGATTGTAATGCACAAGTATTCTAGTTATAGCTTATGTAAGTGTAACGCTCGTTGTAGGGGGTGGGGGTACAAGCCCAGGGGTGCCGTGATGCTTAGAGAGGTACAGGTGGCGGTAGTAGACAAGGGTTTATTTCTATACACATATAAACACAGCAAATGAACTAGTGAGGAGCGAGACAGGAAAGGAGTTGACTAAGGTAATACGTGGGACAAAACAGAAGATAGGGACATATGTGCAAGAAAGAAAGAGGTCTGGACACAGAGGAACAAAACACACAGAACATGAACTAAGGCAGGTTGCAGGGCTTGAAGGCAGGTAAACAAGAGTCCAGAGTTCCAGGGGTACTGAATCCACAAAGGTACAGGTAGAGGTTCTGGGAAAGCAATGTCCTTAGGTAGAGCAGCAGGGGCCCTTGAAACAATAACAGGGGTCTTTAACACAGTATCCAGAGGGGTAGTCTGTGAACAAGGTCCAGAGGAAGCCAAGGGTCATGGGCAGGCAGAGGGTAGCAAATCCAGTTTAACAAAGCCAATGGTCTGGTACACGTGAGACAGGAGAATCAGCTTCTGGTTCTGAGCAGCTAGAAAACACACTAAGTACAAACACCATGCAGAAACAGGAGAGGAAGGGCATGACCTCATCACGGGTAATTAGTTGACACCTGTGGAGTCTGCCAGAGCACTGATGCAAGGGTAAAGTCCAGCAAGCACAGTGCAGGAAAGGTGCTACCTGGGTGGAATCATGTCGGAGCAGCACCTAATTTGCCCTTATTGCTCTGTCGAGGGCCGTGACAGTGGTAGTGTCCCTTTAACTATTTTTTCTCCTCTTCAGAGCAGCATTTTTATTAATATTGTGCAGGGATCAGAGTGCAGGGATCGGTCTGCAATGACTTGTCTCTTCCTCCTATATTTTTAAAGGAAGGAAGGAGATTTAAGCCCAGGAAAGGAATGTGTGTAGGTGTTTTGGTTTCTTGTCTGAGATTCCTCCCAGGTGTAGCTGATCAGGGCAATAAATAGTTATTGCCTTGGGGACACACACTGGGGACTGAGAACTCTGAAACTGGAGCAGCTGGTTAAAACTGCAGAAATACAGACGGCTGAGAACCAAAGATTGGTTAAGGTGGTATTTGTCATGATACCGCGGATAAGGTCTGCTGCTAATAACTCCATGACTTTTTTGGAACTAACGTGTCTTAAAGGGAGCTCTCCATGAGGCCTTATTTCTCGGTTGGTTACAGTTATAACAACCACTAGGAGTCTCGATCCATTGCTATACATGACAGCCTGGGAACGCGAATTAGGTCAGGTGGAAACTGAAGATTGGAAAGATATATGGGACTCTATCTCTAAATCTTCTATTAATGTTGTACTCCAGGAACAATCTTATAAAACAATGATGAGATGGTATGTGACCCCATCCTTCCTTAACAAGATCAACAGAGCTGTCCCTGACACATGATGGAGGAATTGTGGTGAGAAGGGTACCCATGTCCACATGTGGTGACAATGCCCCATTATTCAGCCATTCTGGGAGAGGATTAGAATATTGGCCTCAGGAGTTCTGGCCTGTACTATACCGATGGATCCATGGACATTTCTTATGGCGCGTCCAGTGGCGGATCTATCACAACATCATAATAGACTTCTTTCTAAAATTGTTTTGCCCACTCGGAAGGCCATGGCGGAATCACGGCGCTCGACAGAACCACCTCTATGGGGGAGAGTGAAGCAAATAATTGAAGAGGTGCGAGTCACAGATGAGCTATCTGCCAGACTACACAGTACAATGAGAAGTTATCATAAGATATGGGGGACATGGCTAGAAGTATATCTTGGTTAATCTTTTAATTTATGAGAGATCATTGAGATGTATTGAATATGTTGGAAGGTGTGGGCACCCCTTTTTATTTTTTCTCTCTTTTCTTTTTTTGTGTGTATGTTTTATGTTGTGTGTTAGTATGTTTTGTTTGTTTTTTTTGCTGGTTTCTTGAGGCAAGATATTTGTTGTGTTATTATAAAACAAGGTGTACGGTTTATAAATAAAAGGGTGTGGTAATGTTTAAGTGCTGATGATAATATACTGATTGTATGGAATATTTTATACCTTTTTGAAAATAAAGAATAAAAAAAGGAAAGTGGTATTTTGTTAGCTTTTCCTGCACCAGAGGGATGTGTTAGGTGTTAGTGAGGGCTCAGACAAGCTAAGCTTTATTTTCTGTTGTTTTATGTGATTGTGCTATTTGAATAAACTGGGTACATTACAAAGACTTGGAACTGTGGTAAAGTTAATGCCCTATAGGACCGTGGTATAACGCCCTGTGGAATGCAATATAATATACATATTGCAATATACAAATGCAATATAATATATATATATATATATATATGTACAAAACACCAAGACAGAGCACTCCATATTATTGACCACCTTCTTCCATAATTTTCAATAAAAAAAAAAACAGATTTAAAAAAATGTTCAAAAAACCTGACTGAGGTAAACTGATGGGGATTCAGTTCACAAAGTTATGATCATAATTTGCTTAAGTCTGTCACAGTCGCCAATATACCCCATCTTTGACAGGTCCTATCTAACTTGACCAAGTCTGCACTTACAGGATCATCTCGCCCAGGAGCTCCCCAGCAGTTCGAGGCCTTCACAGGCTGTCATAGTGGAGCACCTGTGAACAGGGAGGAGTGCATACCAAATGAGTTGTCAGCTCTCTATATATAAAATACAAAACAGCAAAAGGTTGCACTCAACCTCAAAACAAAGCGGGTGCATCTAAGACATCAAATTCAAAACACCAAGAAAGAGCACTCCATATTATTGACCACCTTCTTCCATCGTTTTCTGTGAAAAAAAAAACACAGTTTCAAAAAAATGTTCAAAAGGTGGTCAATAATATGGAGTGCTCTTCCTTGGTGTTTTGAATTTGATGTCTTAGATGCGCCCGCTTAGTTTTGAGGTTGAGTGCAACCTTTTGCTGTTTTGTATTTTATATATATATATATTTATATACACAGTATATATATTGGATTAGCAGTTTTACTCCAGATGCCAAAATCACCAGTGTATACTGTATAGCAGTATGTAATAATACCTTTTTTAATTTGGACAAACGTTACGTTTAAAAGACAAGCTTCCATGAGTATACCAACCTTCTTCAGATCCCGAAGCTATAGCTAATTAAGTGTGAGATATCTGGAAAGCTTATAATTCCAATATAAATTCAATATCTGACATGCTTAAAGTTTGATTAGTAAAGAAAATTCTTTGAGTTGGAAAGGTGAGAGCGCTAACTCTGAGTAAAGTGAAGATACTGAACTTGAGAAGGTGAGATGTCTAGACCTAAGGAAAATGAAAACACCATTCTCTGAAGGATGATATTTCAAGTTCTCTGTAAAATGAAAATGCCGCAATCTAGAAAAGCAAGGTTCGTTGTCCTGAGATAAATGAAAATGTTTACCTGGAAAGGTGAGATTTCTTGTCCTGGAAGATGAAAATGTTGTATGAGTAAAGGTGAGAAAGAATGCAGAAATAAGATGAAATTTATGTCAAGGAAAGAGTAGAATGTTAGTTTCAAAAACTGAATGGTGATTTTCACGGAATACTGAATTTTTAAAAGAAAAATATTGGATAAGGTCTACCATCAAGCAGTTTGGTTAGACAATAATAGATGAATCAATCCACATATGTTACTTTTTTAAGCAACAGAGAAATTAAGTAGTGGCAGAAGGAATTTCAGATTATAATTAGAACAATGCTAAAAATTTATTTACCGCTTTACTATTGATTTTCCAAAAATCAAATGTCGTGAACTAATTCAGGCCAGTCCTTAACCGATTTTTAAAGAGTTTTGGCACCTTGGGCATCATATTCACAGGGCTAAAACTTTGGGGGCTCCTTCTGGGGGCCAAAAGCAAATGAAATTTGTATGCAACAAATGAATTTCATTTGCAAACATGCACAACCCCTGATCAGGTTAATACGATCTTGAGTTGCTGTGTCTGCTACAGCTGATCATGTATACATGATCATGGTAGTGAAGGGGTTAAAGACAGACTATCACAAAGTCTGGTCATAGAGGACTCCCCTACTCTGATCACCTAACCATTCAATGCAGTACACCATAGAAAGGAAAAGTCCTAATTAAATTTAAAATGCCTCATTCAAATAAGCTAGAGTTTTAGTCCTGGTTTAACGTAACATGCTGTATAAAGAAATTTTAAATTGTGTGCAGGAAGAAATAATTACTGCACATAGAAAGGTCAAAGTGCTACTCATTAATAAAAAGAAAAGCATTCATAGGGGTTTGGGTCGAAATCCCTACAACCAGGTTCCCTAATGCCAAAATCCCGACGCCAACTTCCCTACACAGACAACTCCCTGACGGCCAACTTCCCTACACGGCCAACTTCCCTACACAGACAACTCCCTAACGGCCAACTTCCCTACACGGCCAACTTCCCTACACAGACAACTCCCTGACGGCCAACTTCCCTACACGGCCAACTTCCCTACACAGACAACTCACTGACGGCCAACTTCCAGACATCCAAAATCCCAGAAGCTAACACTAACCCCAGTGGCGTAACTAGAAACCTGAGGGCCCCGGTGCAAGAATCCATGAAAGGCCCCCCCAACCCCCTCCCCCCCAAAAAAGATCCATATTTTTACCTTTTTTTTCCCTGCAATATAAAAAAGATAGTATTGCCCCCAGCTCACATGGATATATATATATTGCCCCCAGCTCACATGGACATATATTGCCCCCAGACCACACATGGATATATTGCCCCCAGGCCACACATGGATATATTGCCCCAGCTCGCACATGGATATTTTTGCCCCCAGCTCATGGATACTGCCCCGGCAGATGAATATACTGCCCCAGCTCATGGATATACTGCCCCAGCACATGGATATACTGCCCCAGCACATGGATATACTGCCTCAGCACATGGATATGCCCCAGCTCATGGATATACTGCCCCAGCTCATGGATATACTGCCCCAGCTCTGCCCCAGCTCATGGATATACTGCCCCAGCTCATGGATATACTGGCCCAGCTCTGCCCCAGCTCATGGATATACTGCCCCAGCTCTGCCCCAGCTCATGGATATACTGCCCCAGCTCTGCCCCAGCTCATGGATATACTGCCCCAGCTCTGCCCCAGCTTATGGATATACTGCCCCAGCTCTGCCCCAGCTCATGGATATACTGCCCCAGCTCATGGATATACTGCCCCAGCTCTGCCCCAGCTCATGGATATACTGCCCCAGCTCTGCCCCAGCTTATGGATATACTGCCCCAGCTCATGGATATACTTCCCCAGCTCATGGATATACTGCCCCAGCTCTGCCCCAGCTCATGGATATACTGCCCCAGCTCATGGATATACTGCCCCAGCTCTGCCCCAGCTCATGGATACTCACCTCTTCTGCTGCCGCCGTTGTTCCTCTGAGGTGAGTGGCAGCTGAAAGCATGCAGCCTGGTCGCTCACCGGAAACCACCTGACCAGCGCAGCCGAGTTCTCGTGAGATCTCGTGCGCTGGTCAGCTAGTTCCCATCCCACGCGAGCGGCCAAGCTGCAAGCCAGCGGGCCGCTCGCAGGGAGGGGAACAGCCAGCGGCGCTGCTCCCAGTTTCCGGCGCTTTTTGCCGGAATCTGGCGGCGGCGCTGGGCCCCCCTCCAGTGGCGGAATGCCAGGGCCCAGTCGCAACCGCGACCACTGCGACCCTGGTACTTCCGCCACTGACTAACCCTACTCCCTAACCCCCTAAAGCTAGCCCTAACCCCCTAAACCTATCCCTAACCCCCCTAACCCCCTAAACCTATCCCTAACCCCCTAACCCTAACCCCCTAAACCCAGCCCTAACTCTAACCCCCTAAACCTAGCCCTAACCCCTAAACCTAGTCCTAACCCTAACTCCTAAACCTAGCCCTAACCCCCCAAACCTAACCCTAACCCCCCAAACCTATCCCTAACCCCCCTAAACCTAGCCCTAACCCCCCTAAACCGAACCCCCCTAAACCTAACCCTAACCCCCTAAACCTAGCCATAACACCCTTAAACCTAGGGTTAGGGTGTTAGTTTTAGGGTTAGCCGCTGGAATTATGGATGTCTGGAAGTTGGCCGTGTAGGGAACTTGGTATGTCCGGCACTTGTTCTGTCTGGAAGTTGCCCGTCGGGATGTTGGCATTAGGGAACCTGGCTGTAGGGATTTTGTCCGGCACCCCATTCATAGGCATGCACAGCCCATATCAATAGTATGTATACATATGGAACAGTTAATAACTTAATTTGACTATCAGAGTTGTTCAGTAACTTCCGTAGTTTACAATTGTTGCAAGCAATGGCATATATCACCATTGCTGCAACAATGATAAACTCTGGCGATCCCAAGAGGGAAATTCAAACAGAAGTAGGCAAAGATTAATTGATGAACCTTCTCCGAATACATTTTTTTATTATCCAGATCCAGAGATCTCACCTCCTCCAATTCACCAACTTAATGTTACTTAGAGCTAGAGCTCTCACCTTACTCACATTCTTAGTTCTAATACCATGAGTAAGTGGAGATGTGATCTGTACCACTGAATTTACTCTCCAGAGAATGGCAGGCCACTTAGAGCCCTGGTTCTTTGATTTAATGTCTAGGAGCCCCAAAAACACATTTTGTAAAAGATAAATGACTCATATTCAAAAAAAATATTATTTGAGGCATAATTAGCTGCTTGAACAGAGAGGGCACTTGGGAAACAAGTATTCACTCTGAAATGAGGGTTACGTACGCCTCCATCACATTTATCTACCATACAAATTTGATGGTGAGCGGCGTCTGCTTACCTGGGGAAGCAGTTTGAAGACTGCTTGCCATGCCAGGCAAATGCCAGAGGAATCTTGACATCATTATGTAAATACAGAGTGACATCACTAAAAACTGTATCAAGAGGAGACAAGAATTGATCGCTGGATACTGGTTACTGATAAGCAGGTCACACACTGTGGGACTTTAATGTTGAAGCAAGGTGTTAGGGGTGTAGCTTCCTTATGTTGAGGCTAAAACAGGTGGGATTGGGTGCACCTGAGTATCCATGCTTAGTCAGAACACCCAGACTGGAGGTCAGACACAAGGTTGAGGATAAAACCTGGTGGATCCTATCCTGATGCCTAACAAAGCTTTTTGCTTTTTCTCAGCAAAGGGGTAAATTGGTGCATTCATATTTATACCCTCTCCAAACACAATTAACCTTTGGGGTAAAAAGAAGACATGGAGGGAACTGTGGTAAAACTGACCTGGCTGGACCAAAGCTGGAAAATAGTTACATACATATAAAATCAGTATAGTGCTCTATTCCAAAACTGGGTGGCAGCATAAACAATCTATATCCAACCTCACTTCATACATAAAACAATCGAAGAAAAGTGGTCACCCGTGCTATGAAAATGTAAGAAAGGCTAAGTTAGGACAATATTACAATGCAATGACATGGCTTGAATATCTTGTCGTTTTTTCTCTACGTTTCCATTAGGATCTAATTGGTTTCCTTACTGAATATCTTCAGATAGCATCTTGCTGCTGCTGCACGGATAACAAAGATCAGACTTTTGTCTTGTTCCTTAAAGTCTTCTTTTTATGTCTGTGACAAAAAGGACTCTTTATTCACTCTTATGCATACAAATGCAGCAGGATTCATTTTCTTTGGTTTCGTTTATACAAGCAATGTCTGTATCGGGGAACCTTGAAGTTTTAGTCTAGTCTTTCTGAAAATAATGGGATTTATCATCAGAGCTCCACCATGTCATTGTTCCTGGCATTGTCAAGACCGAGTTACATAGATTATTTGGTCAAATTTTATTTTTCTAGTTCTCTTGTCTCATTTGTATTCATTTGTCTATAGACAGCAAATTACATTGATGTGGTAACCATTCTGAAGCCATACAAACTAATTCCATTTGCTTTTTATTTTAAACAGAGTTATTATTTTAACATTACTTCTTCGACTTGTGTTTTAGGGAATTATTTCTTCACAATGCAAATTAAAATGACATTTTAAGTAAATGCACAAAACTCACTCCAGGGTGTCATCCTGATAGTTATCCCTACAGTCACCAGGAGAGAGTTTTGACGGG
Organism: Leptobrachium leishanense; assembly: GCA_009667805.1. Classification (NCBI taxonomy): domain Eukaryota; kingdom Metazoa; phylum Chordata; class Amphibia; order Anura; family Megophryidae; genus Leptobrachium; species Leptobrachium leishanense. The sequence goes on from CM019067.1 coordinate 257,190,560, forward strand.
TTTACAAAGGAGTTTTGACTTACAATATCTGCATCCAGTGGGGATGTACAATGCATTCATATGAAATATCACAGATGGACTAAACACTAACAATCACCAGGAGAGATAGAAAATAATTATATTTAGTCTTAGATGCAAAATGAATAATTCATTAAAGGAATTATTTTATTTATTATGAGGGCATACTGAAAAAATTAGCTAAACTGAAGAATCACACTATCAGATAATTAGAAAAAGATGGCTGGAGGTTCCTTTTTCGTGACCTCGAGTGATAACAGAGATATCTTGACCCACTCATTTTTCAGTACTGACCCCATCGCTGGCCATTTCTTTAACTGAAGTGCCCTTGACTCTTTAGATTCCATTCACCTTTTCATAACCACATTACATCCTCTTCTGTGTCAGAGTATCCATTAATAATTGCAAAGTACTCTTCATGGAGATATTGGCATCGCATTTGTTCTGCCTGGGTACCATCATTTGCTCTTGCTTGCTTTTGGTGTTAGGCAGGCAGGGAGCTGGAGGATGTCCAGTAGAAAAGGTGATGAAATTTGACAGACAAAATTAATTTAGGAAAAGGTCTGTAATTTAGACTGATAGATAACATACAGGAATAAATATGTCATGAATAATCAAGATTATAGGATGAAATATAGCAAATGAGGTTACATGTTAAAAATGTGTAAGTGTGCGGTGAAATGTGGCAAGTGAGGGAATTAATGATATGAGGTGCCATTACTATACTTGGGGTGAGAGAAGACTGGAAAACCAGAGTAAACACAATTGTAAAGAAACAAAATATATGGAGATGTAATTGTAATTTTGTAAATTTTATTCTAAGAATTTAAAAAGCACCAACAAATTTGTTGTACAATGGGTAGGAAAAAAAAAACAGATTAACAAACAAGTTAGACTCAATGGCAATGATGAGTAAAGAGGATGCTGCTCAAGAGGTTACAATGTAATGCTAAAGAAAGTGAAACATGAATATGGAAACAAAGAGTATGATATATACTGTACAAACCCGAAACAGCGCTGTCCTAGGAGTGGCTTTGACCAGTTGCATAACCTTATCTCTGCTAGAAAGCCACGGTGTGGCATAGCATTGATTTTAGGGTTATGTGTAATAACAGATCCAGGATGCAAAAAAGTGAGACAGATGCCATTTGCATATCCTACCCAGAATTCCTTGCTGCATATGGGGAATGTGGCACAGGAGCTCTGGGATGCAATTCATCGAATTTCTGTGATGTGCAAGTGGCTTCTGCAATAATAAACACACACATATACAGTATATACACAGTACTACATAATCTCATATGTGATAAGCTTTTATTATTACATTAGCCTGTTAAATATAGCACAAATAAGAATTTACTCATCAAACAAACTACAGGTTGAGCACTTCATATCCGGAATGCTTGGAACCCCGAGCATTCTGGATTTAGGATTCTTACGGATTTTGTAATACGGGGAGAATCCAGTGTCAGAGGGGAAGGGGAACGTGAAAGTGGAGCCGCAATCCACTTCCTGCTATAGACTGGCAGAAATTGAGCAGCCCGTGTGTGCGTGATTAGGAGACGTCAGACGCTGCTAATGTCTGGCCTACATAACGTCCAGACGCAAAAAGTGTTTTATTGATGATCCGTACAAAATCACAGACGAAAATGCGCATCGTATGACCACTATCGCTTATTCCGTGAAAAAATACATCCATTCGTTCGAACGCACTTTTTCACGGACAACGCGAAAAATGCGTTAGTCTGACCCTAGCCTTACACGCTGGGTCAGTGCAGAGTCTCCCAGCATGTACCTTGCGGTGCTGTAGCCATCAGAGGCAGTAGGACCCATCTTTGGTTGTAATCTCATTTGAACAGGGCAGTCTCTTTCTCTTGTTCCATTTCACATTAGTTGTGTATTATTATAATTCTGCTTTACATTCATTTCAAACTGTAATGTTAATGAGGGTTGGCATGTAAACAGAATATATAAAGGTGATAATGAATGATAACAATAGTAATAAATGAATGCAAGTTTTAATCTTGATGCAGCGTAGCTACAAGATATTCTTGAAAAATGTTTAATTTTTCAGAGATGTGTTATGCATTAGCTAATGCTCTGTTGACCTTCTGAATGCTGAAATAACCATCTCAAGCTGAACTATTTTTGTCTCAATTGTTGTTTTTTTGGTACAGGAGCAAACAGTGATGCTTAGAGCAGAAGGGCAGCTGTGAAAAATAAATAAACGTGCTGAACACAGATTTGATTAGGAAATGGCATGATGACAATGATAGTGATCCAATCTGGAACAGATGAGTCTGAAAATACACAAAACACATGGGTTATTCTCTAAACAGGCAACTGTGCAAATAAATTGCCAAGTTCTTCAATACTCTATGTCCTACTATGCCTTATAAAGTACCAAGAATAGGAAATTAATGTTTACCTACTGGAAATACCAAAATGCAAAATTTGTATCACACTTCAAGAAGATTAAAGATATTCTATTAAGGTCGAGCTGGTAAAAAAAGCTACAAATGTCAAAATTCAGCGCAAGCCAGTAACCCTACATGGTTCTCTATTATCAGTTCTATTATGTTAGTGACTGGACGTATAATATTATGAAGTCACTAACAGATACCAACAACGTCGCCACACCAATACTGGTATCCCATCCTGACATCCATAGGACTCCATGGAGACAAGTGAAAGCCCTGCACAACATTGAAAGTTCACAGTCAAACAGTGCCAGTGAACTATTTGTTCTCATTGTCCTTCTGCTTGAGGCTAGAGGAGGTGGTGAAGTGCACCGCCATCTGCACCGCAGGATCAAATGGTGGTAAGAAACGCTTCTGTGTGTTAAGTGATTTAGTTAATGCAAAAAGCTAAAGCAATATCACCAGTTTCTTGCAACCGGTACATATTTGTCATTACGAGCTGGAAACAAGAATGAGTGACATTGGAATCACTCATTATAATCTGGCTGTCCACTATTAAAAGGGGAATTAGTTAAACAATTAGAAAACCTACAACCCCCACCCAACACATTAACCCTAGAACATCTATGGGCTTAACCTTAAACTCTCTTAGTCCTAAAATAACTGTAAATCTCATAATTTAACCATCTAATTTAAAGCCCAATGTAGCTGGAATATATTCCCCGTATATCAGTCAACTGGGCCTTGGAGATCCTTTCAGGCCAGGGTCTTGATGGTAAATGAATCCTGTATGCCACTAGTATTTAACTTGGAATTCTACCCAATAGGATTCCTTTTTTATGGCTCCCTTGCTCCCTGTTGCCCGGCAGCTGGCAGCAACATCCTTGCTGGTTGTTGGCCGGCCGCTGAGTGAAATAGACGGTGATCGTAGCCGCAGAACAGTGACGCTGGTGGGGCTCGGTGTGACAGAGCGACGCCTGTCAGATTTAGAAACCAAATGGTGAGTTAAGCTCAGTGCCCTGTTGTGGTTTTCTCGTTCAATGCGATTCCCATATCTTCTTATTGCTGTTATTCTGCATGTGACCACTGGATTTGCATCCTGTCTATTCTATTGTATTAACTCTTATGCTCTCCGCTCCTACTGTGGACTGACTCCTGGCATTGTATGATTACCCGTTCTGGCTCTGATTCCTGGCTTTGTCTGACATTTTATTCCAGGTCTGATTCCTGGCATTATATGAATACCCGTTCTGGTGTTTAGCATTCAGGCTATTCTAAAGACCAGCAGTGTAGGTAGATAATGTTTGCATGTAGGAATCATAGGTATATGTGACAGGTGCCAGGCAAAACCCTGACAGCCAGGTTCCTGAATGCCAACATCCCGACGACCAACTTCCCGACATACCAAGTTCTGGACACAGACAACTCGCCGACGGCCAAACTTCCCGACATCCAATATCCCGATGGACCAAGTACCCGATGGCCAACTTCCCAACATTCAAAGTCCCAGATGGTTAAGGAGTTAGGGGGATAAGGAGTTAGGGTTAACCCTCGGGATTTTGGATTCTTGAATTTGATCATCGGGCACTTGTTCTGTAAGGAAGTTGCCGACGGAATGTTGGCATTCAGGAACCTGGCTTTTGGGATTTCGACCCAAACCCATATGTGACACCAATGTTAAAATTACATTTCAGCAATTGAAAAGGCTCCATCTATGGAGCTCATTTCATTGGTTTAACATAGTGTGGCCTGTGTACCAGAATTAACAAATCAGAGAAGAGGTGAAAAGACTGCCCTATAAGAGATTGCAGAGCTCATCTAGCAGTCGGAAAAGGGAAGTGCTCATGCCACTGTACAGAGCACTGGTGAGACCTCACTAGGAGTACTGTGTGCGCTAAAGCGATTATGATCTCTGCACATTTTGCTATTTGTTGCTTATATAAGCCTATCATCATATTTTTTTTTAATTCGCTTTCAACTGGAAGAAATCCCAAAACATGACCAAGCAAGTGACTTTCCAGGGAAGACATCTGTTCTTTGAATAATTTGATTTGTAATGTTGCTGGATCGCGAAAGTATTTAACATGACCATGGGGAACCAGACAGGGGGAAACACAATGGCAGATAAAAGTTAGCACTTTGCAACACATCAACATTGCAAGAGATTAAACTAAAAGGCCTGCATAAGAGAAGTGCCAAATGGTTATCTTCCCAGTTAACAAAACAAATCAACACCCAGACATGACATCTCCTGGCACAAGTATAAGAGCAAAGAGCAAATTTAATATCCGTACAACTGGATGTTTGAAAAATAAAGATCTGTAAGCTCTTCTATTACAAATGCCAGGTACTAATATGATGTGAGCAATACACACTGGAAAATTTACCATTGATCACATTATTAAGGCTGGATTACATACTGAACACTAACTGTAGCATTCAGATATGTAACTGTTAACACCAGAATAAGTGTCTTTAACGCATGTCCCCATAATATATTCCTAAAGCTAAACACGTAAAAATCAGTTTTCGCATTGGTGATTGCACTAGCTTGCGCAATCTTACTGTACTTTGCATTCCCCATTTTAAGTATAGGACACGCAATCAGTAATTAGCTTTAGGATAAGTAAGATATTATTTATTTATTTGTGTAGCGCTGTGTTAAAATCTTGCTGTGGCAGTACCTATTTTTGGCCACAAGATGGAGACTATCGCGATCAGAGACACTGGACATTGGGACTACAATGCCCGGCATGCTTTGCAAGAAGACAGGAAGTGGGTGGGGACTGGACGCTTACATCCTCTGCCTCGTGGAGAACGCGCCAGAGCGCGCCAGGGAACGAGAGAGAGCAGACGCAGTGCCATACTTTGTGAGAGGGCCTAGGGCGGAAAGCAAGTGAGACCTGTCAGTGTGGTTACCGGGTCATTCAGTCCTCAAGAGAAGGAGCCCTCCAAGTTCCAGAGTTGCTGCAGAGGGAACCAACCGAAGACCTCGAGTAAGGAGTCACCGCAAGTTGATCGGGTACAGAGAGCAGGCGGTGAGCTGAGGAAAAGTCGTGGACAAGCTACGGGAATCCAGACAACGGATCCGGCCGCTAGTATCCCCAGTCAAAATCCAGCGGAGAGACGTCCTGGGTCAGCGGAGCCTAAAGCAACCGGCGGATGGGTGAGAGGCCTCCAAGGCCGTTTATAATACAAAGAGCACGCTGCTGTTTTCTCTTTAAAGTCCACAGGGCCCCAACTTGACTAGTCGAAGACATTTCTTAAGTAAATTCACTGGCCAGTTGAACAGTACCCGGGTACCTTACACACATACACACCTTTTACATTCCGGGACTTAACCTGTGCAGGACTCATTTTGTTACGATTCGGAACGGGGGTTAAAGATACGTTCCGAATATATATTTTCCTCTTTTCCGCTGCGCGTTTACCGTGATACGAAGTGATTGTATATTCTGGGGTTCCGCTACGTGTCCCTTTTCCGAATATTCGTGCAATTGCATTTTCTTTTATGTTCGGTTACGAATATTTTATTTTCCGAAATACGAAGCCTCGTGTTTCGTTTCTTTTCCGCTACGCGTTTTATCGCAATACGAAAGTACTGTAATAATATCTGTGAATACCGTATCTCAATATCTGCCAAATATTTTAGTAAACTATTTAAATGATAAAAACCCACAACTGTGTTGGAGTATATTTATTCCCTAGTGCGGGGAGACTGACCCGTGGTTCATTTTCAGCGGCTCCTCCGGGAGTGAGCGCTACACGTGGGGGCTCGTTTCCGGGATTCAGTCTCTGGAAAAAGCGCATCTAAAGGGTTAAATATGGATCCAGACACTGTTGCCGAATGGTGTGAGGAGCACAGTAGTCAGTTAGAATGTTGTATAGTCATGGATATTCCCGCAGACACTTGGGCCGAAGAGCAGATCCGCCAGGCCGTGGCCACGCTAGCACCAGATCATCGGGGGTTAATACTGGACATTAAGAAAAACCCAGATACTTCTCACACGTATGTTCTTCTCGAGTGGAGAAAGGGTGTCCCACCATGTTTTCAGGGCGCGAGCGTGAAACTGGCCGATGAGGTGGAAGTCCAACTAATTCAGCCAAGTGCGCCACGTGGCGAATCCGCAAGTGTTCCCGCGCCTAGTCCGTTGGCCATGATCGGGCCTGAATTTATCGTGGCTATTGGAGATCTACTGGCTAAATGTCAGAAAACAAGCCCTCCTCACACTAACTTCGGTTATCGACGGTTAAGAAATTTTACAGGAAACGTACCAACTCCGGCGGGAGAAGAAACCTTTGAAGAATGGGTGGAACAGGCGATGCAGGCTCTGGATGAGTGGGACGTCCCTGAGGCCCAGAAAAAGCAAAGGATCACCGAGAGTTTAAAGGGACCTGCGTCAGAAGCGGTGAGAAACCTGAAACTGAGCAGAAAAGATTGCACTGCTTTAGATTATTTAAACGTTCTTGAAGAAGTTTTTGGGCGAAACGAAAAGGCGGCCGAACTGGTATACCAGTACGAACACACCTATCAGAGAAGAGGTGAAAGGATGACCGAGTACATGAGGCGCCTAGATAAGATTCTACATCAGATACTCTTTAAGAAAGGGGCCGAACCGGTTGAAGTAGATAAGATCCGAATAAAACAGATCCTGAGGGGCTCTCAACCTCTAGATCCAGTAATGATGCAGCTGAGAAGCAGAGCAGGTAACCAAGAATTGAAGTACCTGGAACTGATCCGAGTTGTACGAGAAGAAGAAGCTTTACTGGAAGAGATATCCTTCAGGCGGGGGGAAAGGGCTTATGCACAACCTGTGAGACATAGCGACGGCCTGCAACCTGAAAGCGACTCCCTGGATACTTATGGATCGGACGAGGACGAACAAGAGCACCTAGTCGTTTTTAAATCTACAGAGAGGGCTGCCAAAGAATCGAACCCCTCTGAACGTGGTGAATTGTCCAAGACCGTCAAGAAGGTACAGGAAGCTCAAGCTGAATTGCAACAAGCGCACGCGGAATTGTGCCGAGTGATGATGAAGGTGACCGAAATGCAGGCAGAAATGCAGAAATTCCTCACAGACATGCAGACGACGGGAGCCGCTGTGGCGTCTGGTCCAAGTCCTTTAACAAAATCCCAACAAGCAACTACGTCTCCGCTCTCTAAGAAGAGATGTTTTGGTTGTGGAGAAATGGGCCATTTCCGCGCTCAGTGCAAAGGCCAAAAGTCTGAGAAGGATAGAGTCGAGGGACTGTTGAAAGCCCTAGAAGGACTGTTATCTACCTCACCGGCGGGAAACGCCAGAGGGCACAAGTGAAGGAGCAACCTAAGTGCCCGAAGGTTGAACCCCGCTCCAGAAACCAAGTCAAGACTAAGAGGGCGGGAAGGCCCAAAGCTGAGCCAACTGCTGAGCCTGCCAGGACTGAAAGAGTCACTCCCTTAGCATCCGGGTCTACGTCATGGGGAAGCAATGCACACCCAAAACCTACACGGGCCAAGAAAAGGGCCAGGGTACAGCAAACTGGGTCTAAGCGTCCGGATACCACCACCAAGTTTCCTGACCAACTGATAGGTCCTTCTCCTATTGTGCCAATCCAAGTGGAAGGAGTCTACACCAAAGCCCTGTTAGATTCAGGGGCTGAAGTGACATTGATCTACAGAGACTTCTATGAGAAACACTTAAAGCACATTCCTCTGCAAGAATTGAAGGATTTGGAAATATGGGGTATCGGCACTGAGAAACTCCCTTATGACGGGTACCTGCAAGTGAAGTTGGAGATCGGATCTGAAGTCATCGGACAGTCTGGAGGTTGTGATGCATTGGCCATTGTGTGTCCTCGACCCTCGGGTGCGAACAGAAGCTCCCTCATAGTGGGGACGAATACTGACCTAGTGCGGCGTCTCCTGACACCTATTGTATTGGAAGAAGGTTCGACTCAAGGAGTACATCCAATGTTACGTCCGGTCTATCAGAGGATGGTCGCAGAACGAAAGGCACCTGCTGAGGTGGGAAGACTGTGGAGACTGGGTGGGACAGAGAAGGTTCTGCAAGCAGGAGAAGTAGCGAGCTTCCGGGTTTCAGTCAAGTTGAACGGATCGCAACCAGGTCCCTATGTGGTGCAGGGAACCGATGTCAATCATGGGAGTGAAACCGGAGTCGAAGTAATTCCTGAAATAATCTCCACCAAAGCCCTGAAGAGAACACGAGGAAGAGTCTCGGTCAGTGTGTGCAATGTGACAGATTCTCCAGTAGTCCTTAAAGCACGAATGCCTATCGGGCAAGTAGAGTCTGCTACACCCCTCTCCACCGATTTAGGAGGGGGAGTGGATAAAGAGATTCCAGATGAAAGATTCTACCCCAAAGACGCTCCCATTTCACCTGAGTGGAAGAAACGTCTTCAGTCTCAAGTCCTAAAGTGGAAGGAATTGTTCTCGAAAGACGAGTTTGATGTGGGCCTAGCTAAGAGTACTGAGCACCGTATTCGGTTACAAGAAGACAAGCCGTTTCGTGAAAGATCAAGGCGAGTTCCGCTGGGAGACTTGGATGATCTGCGAGAACAACTGAATGAATTGCAAAGAACCAAGGTGATTCAAGAGTCCAGGAGTCCATATGCATCTCCCATAGTGTTGGTCCGGAAGAAAAATGGTTCTGTCCGCCTATGTATAGACTACCGCACATTGAACCGGAGAACCATCCCCGACCAATATGCCACTCCTCGGATAGAAGATGCCCTACAGCGTTTGTCTGGAGCAAAGTGGTTTAGTGTACTAGACCTGCGAAGCTGGTTTTACCAGATACCCATGCATCCTGAAGACAAGGAGAAAACTGCGTTCATCTGTCCACTAGGGTTCTTTGAATTCAACAGAATGCCTCAAGGCCTTACAGGGGCTCCAGCTACGTTCCAACGGTTGATGGAGAAGACAGTCGGGGATATGAATTTAATCGAAGTATTAGTGTACCTGGATGACATAATTGTGTTTGGGAAGACTCTGTAAGAACATGAACAACGTTTGGAGAAGGTCTTGAAGAGGCTCCATGAAGAGGGGTTGAAACTGTCTCTGGAGAAATGCCAATTCTGTCTACCGTCTGTTACGTATCTGGGACATGTGGTCTCAGCAGAAGGTGTTTCGACAGATCCTCGGAAGTTGGAGGCCGTAGCTTCTTGGCCTAGACCCCGAAACGTCACTGAGCTTAGATCTTTCTTGGGATTCTGTTCATACTATCGAAGATTTGTGGGAGGATTCGCAAAAATAGCTCAACCACTGAACAAACTCCTGCAGAAGGAAACCACCGAAGAAGGCTGCAAGGTCTCTGACAAAAACCCGTCAGCTCCGGGGCCAAGGAAAGCTCGAGAGTCTATACAAGGTGAATGGACCAGTCAATGTGAAGGAGCTTTCGTAAAGCTGAAAGAGAGTCTAACCCGAGCTCCTGTTTTAGCCTATGCGGACCCTCACAAGCCGTATGAACTACATGTGGATGCCAGCCGAGAAGGTCTGGGAGGAGTCCTATATCAGGAGTATGGTAGATTGCTGAGGCCTGTAGCGTACGTGAGCCGGAGCCTTACGCCTTCAGAGAAAAACTATCCTACTCACAAGCTGGAGTTTCTAGCCTTGAAGTGGGCAGTGGTAGACAAGTTAAAAGATTATCTGTATGGAGCCGAGTTTGTGATTAAGACGGATAACAATCCTCTTACCTACATCCTTACTACCGCAAAACTGGACGCAACGGGACATCGGTGGTTGGCCGCTCTGTCAGGGTTTCGGTTCAGCCTGAAGTATCGCCCTGGGGTGAATAATCGAGATGCTGATGCGTTGGCGAGAAGACCCTGCACTGCAGAGTGGACTCGGTTGACTCCGGACGGGGTGCAAGCTTTGTGTCAAGGAACAGAGCGCCGGGTCAAAGGAGGGATTGAAGCGGAGGCCATAGGAGTTATGGCTGCGGCTGTTCCTGAGTTCTACTGTAACCCTACGCAGTTAAGGGATGAAAGTTTACCTACCTTTTCGAGACAGGACCTGAAAGCGGATCAGGCCAGAGACCCTATAATTGCCTTGACCATAAAGGCCCTGTCTGCAAACCAGCGAGAGATTTTGTTAACCAACTCCCCGAGTGGAGCCAGATTGGTCTACAAAGAGTGGGAGCAGTTAAAGATGTTGGATGGGGTGGTCTACCGAAGGGGCCCCTCAACTAGCGCTGAAGAGATTCAACAGTTATTCCTCCCTACTAAACATAGGGAGAGTGTGTTGCGATCACTACATGATGAGCATGGACATTTGGGTGCTGAAAGAACTTTTAAGCTGGTGCGAGATAGGTTCTATTGGCCTTGCATGAGAGCTGAAGTGGAAAGCTATTGTCACTCCTGTCTAAGGTGTATTCAGAGGAAGACTCTGCCGACTCGAACTGCTCCAATGAGCCATCTGCAGAGCCAGGGACCCATGGATTTGGTGTGCATTGACTTCTTGTGCTTAGAGCCGGATGCTAGTGGGCAAGGGAACATTTTAATAGTGACTGATCATTTCACCCGTTACGCCCAAGCATTCTCCACAAAAGATCAACGCGCTCCGACAGTGGCCAAGGTGTTGATGGAAAAGTTCTTTGTTCATTACGGACTGCCAAGGAGGATACACTCTGACCAGGGTAGAGACTTTGAAAGCAGACTGGTGGGGCAATTGTTAGAGCTGTTGGGAATCCAAAAGACCCGAACTACACCATATCACCCTCAAGGTGATGCTCAGCCTGAAAGGTTTAATCACACACTGCTAAACATGCTGGGGACCTTGTCGAATGTGGAGAAGCAGAGTTGGAGTCGGCACATAGCTACTCTGGTGCATGCATATAACAGTACGGAGAGCGATGCAACTGGATACTCACCGTACCGTCTTATGTTCGGAAGAGAGGCTCGACTGCCGGTTGATTTGGCATTTGAGTTATCTCTAGACCAGACATCAGTAGTTCCCATAGAAACTACGTGGATAGACTTCGAAAGAATTTGGCTTCTGCATTTGAACAGGCCCGGTTGACCTCAGGAAACAGGGAACAAAGAAACAAGAGGAACTATGACTTGAAAGTCCGAATACAAGATCTACAACCCGGTGATAGGGTTCTATTGAAGAACTTGGGTGTTGCTGCGAGACACAAGTTGGCGGATAGGTGGAGTTCCCAGGTTTACATTGTCTGCAAACAACTGCCGGGTTTACCAGTGTATCAGATTCGCCCGGATGGAAAGGCTGGGCCTATTAAGAACTGGCACCGAAATCATTTGTTACCTTTGAGAGAGGCTGTAAGGATGCCAGTTGGGGACGAACCGCCTCTGCCAAATCCGCCTGTTCCATGTTTGCCTCCTGTTACTCGGTCTCAACAGACCCGGGCTGTCGAAGAGAGCGAAAGGGACAGTGAGGAAGAAAGTTTCTGTCTGGACTGGATACGTTCACCGGAGCCTGAAGAGATTATCTCAGTTCCTGAACGATGGGAGAGTAATTTGAGGCCTGAAGCTCCTGAATTCTTGTTGGAAGTCCCTGAGACTGTTGATATCCCTGAGCCTCTTGAATTTCAGTTGGAAGTCCCTGAGGCTGTGGGGATCCCGGTAGCTCCGGAAGCTTACTCAGGTGATTATAGTTCTATGCCTTCGCTGGAGGGATCATACTCTGAAGAAACGTCTGCTCCAGTGGTAGAGAGAAGGATTGAGCCAACGCCTATAGTACTTCCACCTGAAGATGAGCTGATTGAGCCAGAACCAAAACGCTCTGTTCGACCGCCCCAACGACTCACCTACGACTCACCAGGACATAGCACTGAAGAGGCCATCACTACGGTGCGGAGGTTGCCCGAAGTGTCTGCTATGCTAGCTGAGGTAGCCCAAAATATGAGTCAACTTGAGGAAGTGTTCCTAACCCACTGCATGTATGCTGCTGAACCTGTATATGTTATGTAAACTGTATTCAAATATTGTGGAAATGTAATGTAACTGTTGTACCTCCTTGGAGAGACCCAAGAGTTCTAGGAGGGGGAGAGTGTAGCGCTGTGTTAAAATCTTGCTGTGGCAGTACCTATTTTTGGCCACAAGATGGAGACTATCGCGATCAGAGACACTGGACATTGGGACTACAATGCCCGGCATGCTTTGCAAGAAGACAGGAAGTGGGTGGGGACTGGACGCTTACATCCTCTGCCTCGTGGAGAACGCGCCAGAGCGCGCCAGGGAACGAGAGAGAGCAGACGCAGTGCCATACTTTGTGAGAGGGCCTAGGGCGGAAAGCAAGTGAGACCTGTCAGTGTGGTTACCGGGTCATTCAGTCCTCAAGAGAAGGAGCCCTCCAAGTTCCAGAGTTGCTGCAGAGGGAACCAACCGAAGACCTCGAGTAAGGAGTCACCGCAAGTTGATCGGGTACAGAGAGCAGGCGGTGAGCTGAGGAAAAGTCGTGGACAAGCTACGGGAATCCAGACAACGGATCCGGCCGCTAGTATCCCCAGTCAAAATCCAGCGGAGAGACGTCCTGGGTCAGCGGAGCCTAAAGCAACCGCGGATGGGTGAGAGGCCTCCAAGGCCGTTTATAATACAAAGAGCACGCTGCTGTTTTCTCTTTAAAGTCCACAGGCCCCAACTTGACTAGTCGAAGACATTTCTTAAGTAAATTCACTGGCCAGTTGAACAGTACCCGGGTACCTTACACACATACACACCTTTTACATTCCGGGACTTAACCTGTGCAGGACTCATTTTGTTACGATTCGGAACGGGGGTTAAAGATACGTTCCGAATATATATTTTCCTCTTTTCCGCTGCGCGTTTACCGTGATACGAAGTGATTGTATATTCTGGGGTTCCGCTACGTGTCCCTTTTCCGAATATTCGTGCAATTGCATTTTCTTTTATGTTCGGTTACGAATATTTTATTTTCCGAAATACGAAGCCTCGTGTTTCGTTTCTTTTCCGCTACGCGTTTTATCGCAATACGAAAGTACTGTAATAATATCTGTGAATACCGTATCTCAATATCTGCCAAATATTTTAGTAAACTATTTAAATGATAAAAACCCACAACTGTGTTGGAGTATATTTATTCCCTAGTGCGGGGAGACTGACCCGTGGTTCATTTTCAGCGGCTCCTCCGGGAGTGAGCGCTACATTTGCAAAGTATTTTACCAGGAAGGATACATTGAGATTTCTCTCGTTTTCAAGTATGTCCTGGGTTCAAGAACATTGAAATATTTTCAGTCGTTACAGAAATACACAGTAATAAATGCAAGATATAACAAAACACGGATATGCAGATTAACACAGAAAATAAATATATAGGAATGATACTCATTAAGTTACATGTTATCAGGTGTATTCTGTTTCGAGGTATATTAATAGAGATCTCTTGAGTGACTTAACAATGGGGGAAGAGTTGATGGCGTCTGTGAGGTTATTCCATATTTGCGGTGCTCTGCAGGAAAATGAGCATCGAACCACTTTCTTTTTGTATTGTGGCACTGTAAGTAAGGGGCAGGTCCTCAATTGGAGGTTATAGGAGGGAACTGAAAGGCGAAGCAGCCTATTCAGGTAGGGTGGTAGCTTCCCAGAAAACCTCTTAAGCACCAGGTTGGAAAGGTGAAGGGTGCGTCTAGATTCCAGTGACAGCCAGTTCAGCTCTTTTAACATGTCACAATGGTGGGTCATGTAGTTACATTGTAGCACAAAGCGGTAGAATGAGTTATACAAAGTAGTAAGTTTATGAAGGTGTATTTGCGGGGCAGCTGCATACACTACATCTCCATATTCAATAGCTGGCATAAGCATTTGTTGTACAATCTGTTTTCTTACCGCGGGGCTCAGGCAGGATTTGTTTCTGTACAGGGCACCTAGTTTGGGGTAAAGTTTGGATGAGAGTTTTTCGATGTGCGGGCCAAAGGATATATTTGGGTCTAACCACATACCTAGATATTTCAGAGAAGTGACTGTGGTCAGCGTGTCGTTTGATTTTGTCCTGACACATAGATGGGGTGTTTGCAATTTATGTAGTTTTGGTGCTGTTCCAAAGAGCATCGCTACAGCTTTGTCAGTATTTAGAAAAGGTTTGTTATCTTTGATCCACTGTTCTTGCAGCACTTGCAGTTTTTCCTCCCTAGCGCCCCTGTTTTAGTGTGGAGAATGTAATGTGGCCCATTATGTCTAATGTTACCTATAGTTATCATTTTGAAAACTATGGAATATGGCCCATAGACGTTAACAGCTCTGATTAGTTTACAACAGCTCTGGTTAAATTTACACCAAGGTTGGAATAGGGCCCCCAGTCATTTAGTTTATGAAATGAACCTTTACATTTAATGCCCCCACTCATGAATTTAATGTCTGCAGTCACTATTGCAAATGAGATGCACATTTGCTTGCGGCTTGGCTTTACTGTGTACTTTGTACAGAGGTACCATTAATAGCCAGCTGGAAAATATTGAGCGATTACCTGGCAGCTGATTGTATTCATCTCGAGCTGGTATTCTGAAAAGAATGCCAGCTTAGAAACCCTAGTGTTAAATGATTTTGTTTTAGCCATATGCATCGGAACAATGTCCTTCCTTTCATACTAATACAGTGGCTCGGCCATAGAGTCAGGAGCCGCTGAGGATTATTGGTTCATTGCACGCTAGTATATTTCTACTTGGCGTCTCCCTGTTACATACTAGGGGCTCAGTTTAATTGAACTCAATCCCCAAAATGTATGTTTGACTAAAGGTTTACTGGGTGTAAAAAAAAAAACCCACAATACACTATCTTGTAGTGTTTTATTCATACGTATGGTCTTTGAGTATTGGCTCGTCGTGATGTTTGCAGGTTATTAATAACATACTGTACATACGTCAGTGCTATGTAAAAAGAGTTTTTACTTACAGAAGAGGTAAAGAGGTTTTTATTCTCTGGGCCTCGGATGTACAAGTTGTCGTCTTGTGATGTACAGACAGGAGGTCAGTTGCAAAAATAAATCTTAAATGCAGAGAAAATGGACATGACAGGCTCAGCTTCTGTGGACATTGCAATGTGCGCGTGAATGTGAGAATGTGCATGACAATGTTTGTGTGTATGCGTGTATGTGTGTGTTTCCTGATGGGAAACAAGGCGTTTATACGTGTACAAAATGCAGCTATTCTATTTTCTACTCAAAGTCGTAATATTCTTACATGGTAAGTCAGCTGCTCAGTGGGCAGAGCGTTCCAAGAACAGATCGGCAGCGTAAGTGAGTATAGACCCACATATTGGTTCAGAGCAATGTCACTGCTCTTTGTTTGGCAAGCATTCAGACTGGGTTTTTTGCCTTCTTTTGGATCAACAGCAGTAGGTTATGTGGGAGAGGCTGAACCCGATGGACGCATGTCTTTTTTCAGCCTATATAACTATGTAACTATGTAACTATGTAACTATGTAACTGCAAACCATCTGTTGACATGTCACTCAAATCTCATTCATGCCTTTTCCTGACCCCAATTTATACGGGATACTTAGGGCCCAATTTCATTCTTCGTGCAAACATTTGCGCCCCGCAAAAACACTTTAAAGCTAGGGGCAAAACCCTTTGCGCTGAACGTCGTATTACAATGTCAGCGCAACAAACGTGCTGTCACGGTCCACCCCGTATACCTGTCTAGCAAACCTGGATCTAAGAACTTTGCCCTGGATTTCTTCATTCTTGGATTCCAGTCCAGGTTTTGCCCAGGCTAAGCACCATGTCCAGGCTCCTGGAGATCCAGCCTGGGTTTTCCTGTCTAGCCCTGGAATTACAGCTGAGGCCCATCTGCTATCAAGCCTCCTTAAATAGCAGAGAGACCCAACTAGCAGTGGTTCTGCATTATTGTGCTCCCTGACTGAGGTCATCTGGACGTGTGCAAACCTGCTCCTGCTAATCCATCTGTCTACCTTGTTGTTTCTGGATACATCTGCCTGTGCAAGGGACTCTCAGCGATCTCTACCTGTGGATTACAAGTGATTACCACCGTCTCTGACCTTTTTGATCTCAAGGTACCACTGTCAGCTATCTGGATTTATTCCTAGTGGACCCTGTCTGCAGTCTGGGACTGCATAGTCCACTATCCTGACTCTCAATCCAAGAACTCTCCCGGGACTTTATATATTTCTTTATTCATTCAGTGCCTGCTGCCAAGGCCTATTTAAGTTTCATTAAACCTATTCATTGTGTGATTCCTGTCTAGCCTCCCCTCTGTGTCGCCGTCTGCTGGGCTCTCACCTGACCCGCACACGCCACGTGACACGTGCGAATACGTCTACCGCGGGTGAACCTGCGTGAACGCTGCGCGAGTGTACTTTACTGCGCGCGTCCTATACTTAACATTGTGAGCGCAAATGCGTTTGTGCGCTGGTACGCGGATGGTATTACAATCTATGCGCAGTTTGTAATGCTAAAATTATGCGTGCAAAGGCTGTGCAACTCCTAAAAACTGGTGTTAAAGGCAAATTCTACCAACCCGGCCGAAACCAAATACACCAGCCCCAAAAAAAAATATGCAGCAAAGTATAGTTACACATTCTAAACATACCAAACCAATAAATTTGAGAAGTTGTGCGTGCTTTTTTTTTGATACAGCATAAATGCGCAGATTGACGTTGACATGCGCAAAAACTTAACGTGAGACAATTGTGGTTCTTAATTCTGATTGGCTGAATCGCGTGAAAAAAATGGTCCGCACACTGATTTCTGCATGCAACATTACTGCGCGTGCATTTTTGCGCGTCTGTTTTACGCGTGTTATTTTTTGACGGATGAAAAAATGCACGAGGATTGTAATACCAGCGTTGATTTACACGCGTTAACGTTTGACGCTTCGCGCAAAAATTCACGCATTTACCATGCGTTTTTGCGTGAAGAATGTAATAGGACCCATAATATTTAACGCTGGGATGTTGATTCTCATTAAAAATTTGGCTCAATTATCGGCACCTATACTCAACAATGGAAATTTCGGCTTCAATTCAGTTTACGTTTCAGTATGGCAATAATCAAAAATATATGAAGTAACGCAACTATGGAATAACCTCCCAGACGTCATCAAATCTTCCCCCCAGTGTTAAGTCACTCGAGCTCCCTATTAACATACCTCAATACAGAATGCACCTGTAAACACGTAACATAATGACTGTTTCCTACATATCTATTTTCTGTTAATCTGTATATTTGTGTTTTGTTTTTATTTATTACTTTGTATTTCTGTAATGACTGTAACATTTCAATGTTCTTGAACCCAGGACATACTTGAAAACGAGAGAAATCTCAATGTATCCTTCCTGGTAAAATCCTTTGCAAATAAATAAAATAAAGTGCCGAATGGAGTTAATAGATGGCTCTTCATCCACAAAACTGAAACAATAACACTGAAATCATTGTTTAAACATTGCATTCTCAAATAGTGATGCTCAGTAGACATAATTCGTATGATGCTGATTATTGCAGGTGCAGTGTATGCTATTTATTACATCATGTCATTGCCTATATCATTGCGAAAACTAACACATCTTTACCATAAATTAGGTGTACAATACAAACACACAAATCTAAAGAAATATGGAGAAAAAAATACAACTCAAGTATTGCATTCCATTATCATGCATTGGATCGGGCCTGCTTTTTTTTTTTAAACATGATCATATTTCGATTTTCAGGTATGGTTGAATATGTTCGAATTAATCACCAGATATTTTGGAAAAAAATAACATTGGTCGAAACGCGGCAAAATTAAATAAATAAATAAACACAAAAAGAATTAAACGAAGCCCTGGGATACAATACGTGTCGTTGTGTATGACGAGGTTTCTATGACACGACCATAATCTTGGTAAAATATGATATAGCATATAATTGCTTTCTTGTATTAGTTTTAGTTTCTCACTATATATTTCTTTGTCTCGTTTGATATTACATATACTAGGGCTTTTTAATACAAATTCTCTTATGCTGTAATGTAGCGCACTGGTAAATAGTAATTTTATGTATAGTAAACAAAGCAGACACAACTGTAATTCCATTCCGTCTCGGCTATTTTCTGAAATTCTGATCTTGATAAATAGGTGACAATGTAACTCGTTATTCAACTCACATATAGCAAGTTTTATTGGTTTGAATGCAGATTTCACAGAAATAATATAGGGAAACCACTCAAAATCTCAAAGACGCAATGGAAAGTGCCTATTTTCCACTCGTGGTCTATGATACCCAAGACGTTCAGGGTTCTATAGCAAACACTTTGTGTGAATAGATCACAGAATCGATATTATATTTTTGTTGATTACAGCATGTGACTAAGACTGAGATTATATAAATCACGGCAGTGTATTTGGAAAACGATTATTTTTTGTTAATATTAAAAGTAAATATTTGTTAAATATTAAAAGTTGTGCTTTTTTTTGGTCCACGTTTTGGCTTATCCGGATTGATGTGAATGTATCTCCTATTTGTCTACCAGCAATCACATGCATTTACGTGCTGTAAGGGCGGGGCCTACCTAGTTGAGCGTTATTAATATCCACTTTCACTAAGAGGTGTTTTAGACAGCTCTCATTATTTACTTCAAGTACCATTTGGCAGCGTTGAGCAAATGTAAATACGGTCAATATTGTATAATATTAGTGAGATGATTAAACCACTTAGGAAAGCTGAGGGATGCTAGCCAAAAACAAAACAAGTAGGTGATTATCCAGGGTTTCCATGAGGCATTCACAAAAGTATATTGTGTTTAGAAAGATATTTCCATTTAATCTTGGTGCTTTCATTCAATGTTAATGCTTAAAATTAACAATTACATTTCCTGTACATACACATAAAATAGAATGTTTATAAAAATTATAAATAAAAAATGAATATAACAGTTTGTGTTTCAATGCTTCCTGATTAACCACCTTCACTATCATGATCAACTTCGCTCGATCTTCAAAAGGCCCCTGCAGGCATCAGAGATCGAGTTAACTCCATTTGGCCTTATTCTGGAGGCATGCAAATTAATTTCATGTATTGCAAAATTGGTTTCATTTGGGCTCCAGATTATGCCCCTAAAGTTCTAGTTCCCAACCGCAGTCCTCAAGTACACCTAACAGGTCAGGTTTTATGGTTTCGCTTGGAGAAAAGCAGACTGAATTCTGCAATCACTGAGCAGCAAATCATATCACCTGTGCTGTGCTTCAGATATCTGGAAAACCTGGCCTGTTAGGGGGACTTCAGGACCGCGTTTGGGAACCACTGTTCTAGAACACTGACATTACGGCCAATGTGCTAGAATGGTTTAAACAGCTGGGACATGTTGTTTTCTTATCACAGACACAGCAGTTCCAGCTACACTGCAGTGGCAGTAGCACTCTTTGGTCAACAGATGGAATCCTCTGCATGTCATACAGTACATACATTATGGAAATGCACTGTAGGGATTCTACAGCACTTTTATTCTGCATGGCAACTGTATAGTGAGTTTCCATAAAACCATTGTTTCCTGACATTGGTATATAAAAAAAACACATACAAGAAAAAATGGTAAGCACCCACAGTATGCACCGCCACCAGAATCCCCTAGCTTGGCCAGATGGTTAGTGGTTTTCCCTAAACCAGAATGTAATGGAAATATATACGTATCTGGTCAGCGCGAACAAAGACGCTTCGGGGTTCAGATGGCTCCCATAATAACATCATCCATATGGTACATATAAGAAGCAAGAACAAAATACAGCATATATTGGTGTAGTATGTCACATACAGTATCTAGAATATAATTGCATATTATAGATCCACTCACAAAATTAGAGCCCTATCACTGGCTCTGAGTGGACCAACGCAACATACCCAGACCCATATGGATGATGTTATTATGGGAGCCATCTGGACCCCGGAGTGTCTTTGTTCGCGCTGACCTGATACATATATATTTCCATATAAAAAAAAACACCCGGTATTAAAAGGCTTAAACATCTTTACATACATTTTTTCTGATATAATTGCCTTTATTTGTACAGGGGCGGTAGAATATAGTAAAATAGTAATAATTTCATAATATAATAAATTGCGCACTGACTCCCTACAGTTATTGATTTCTGAGGAATTGGCATAAAGTTGGTGAGGTGCTGACCCACCCAGCTACCCCTTCTGGATAAGCTGTCACTAGCAAGTGCAGTTGTTATTCAACACGCCGGTCTGCGTGGTGTAAGCGTTAGGCCATCCTATACGACAGCTCTTCAACTCACAACTGACACTCACCTTGGTGGCATTCAACAGGGAGTGATTGACATCTAAAGTTTAATCCCAATTACTCAAAATTCTCCGATATATGTTATAAAAAAAAAAGCTAACACATATATAGGAAGTGATTCACTGTCAAATGAGCCCAAATTATGTTTTGTATGACAGGTGCACTTTAATAAAATGAAAATTCATGAGCTCCATCAGATCACGCTGGAGTTAAAATGATTTCTTGAAGACACATTTTATGAAAGACATCTCTCAAGGCCACGTGTATATATAGATGGATACGGGGTGAAAAAATATATAAAAATGGAGGAGTTGAGCAAAAGTATTCTAATAAAATCAAGCAAAACTTTTTGTCTACAAACATCACTTTGACATAACATAAGAAAAATAAATATACTTTTATGAAACATAATACGCATTCGCTCAAGAGAATAAAATGGTGAATGGCCTTATTTTTACAAGACATTTTAATTTTTCTATTCAGCAAATTTCGTATGAGTTCCTCTTGTACAATCTCTGCGTCTAACAGACAGTAAATGTCTTCTTTCTTACGGTCCAGAGTTTCATTAACATGACAGGTAAAAGGTGATAATTAAATTTCCTTGAAAGGTCAGCTGTCGTGAGGAAACGGTGCCTTTGCACTTTATTTCTTCATTACATTATGCTAACCAAATTGTTAGTAACTATTGATGAAATTGTATTTTTTTGTCTATGGTTACGCTTAACAAGAGACTGCTTATTGAAAACCCGACATTCACATTTTTAGCAACTAATATGAAATAAATGGATAGCATTAGAATCTTGCATTCAAAACGACCTCATTAGGTACTGGATTAATAATCTTGTCTTTCACCTTGTTTTCTATATTTCTACATTTTACCACTTTTATCTTTATGTATTGCCTGTCATGCACACAGTAGAGTAGACTTATGTACAGCGTAAAAACTCAATCTAGATCAGTTTGTCCATGAATTTCCGCTGTTCAACACATCCAATTGTCATCAATTAAATTAATTTAAGACAAAACAAAATGCTCGGTGAATAAGCTCGCTGGCAGCAATCCTCTGTGCAAGCGTTAATTTAGTAACAGCTTGTCAGCGCTTGCTATCCTGCAACCACTGTAATATACTTTTAAAAAATGAAAGCATATGGGGTAAAAATAACACCCTATGACCCCCCCAGACGTAGCACAGATAGAGGAATATCCGCTAAATGGCATTCAGCTATATGCTGCTCACCACTACTATCCTAGCACCACTGGGGTTTAATATTAACAACTGAGCAGCTATTCTTGCCCAATCATTAATAGTGAATGGGTGGTTCTTCTCACTGGTCACCTCAGGCCAAACATGAGAGTATTTGACTGTAGGTATGTTTAATGGGAGTAGACATGCCAAATTACAAACACAGCATTGTTTGGCAACTGGGGGCTATATTAATCAAGAGGGGTTGGGGACATGTCATTGGCCATTGGCATTGGATGCAGGGTACAGTTCATGAGAGGCAGGGCTGGATTTATATCTCAGGAGCCTGTAGGCACAGAAATCTGGAGCCCCCTCCCCAAAAAAAAGGCCAAAACTACGTTTTTTAGATGGGTGACACACTAGGTAAGGGTAAATAGCAGAGTATGTGAAGTAGTGGGGGTGCGCTTGGGCTGGGTGGGAAGATGGAGCAAGAAATGTACAGTGGGAGATTATAGAGTGAGTCGATAGGCTTCTCTGAAGTAATGTGTTTTCAGTGACTTCTTGAAGGACTGGCGAGACGGGGAGAGTCTAATGTTACGGGGAGGGAGTTCCATAAAAAGGGGGCATCTTGGGAGAAGTCCTTTAAGTCAAGAGTTGGGGGTGCGGGTATGAGGAGATGATAACATCAGGTCATTCAGGTCATTGGCAGAACAAAGTGGATGTGATATACCTGCTAATAAGGGAGATGTAGACAGGGCAGAGGTTATGGAGAGCTTTATATGTGAGCAAAAAGTATTTTGAAATGGATTCTAAAAGAAACAGGGAGCCAGTGTAGAGATTGACAAAGGGGTGAGGTGTGAGAGGTGCGGGATGTCAGGTGGATGAGTCTGGCACAGGCATTCATTACAAACTGCTAAGGGAGAATCTGGGATCTTTTAAGGCCAGTGAGAAGAAGGTTACAGTAGTCAAGGTGAGAGATAATAAGTGCTTGGATGAGAATTTTAGTAGAGTCCTGATTAAGAAAGGGGTGGACGTGTGCAATGTTTTTTAGGTGGAAGTAGCAAGATTTGGTTAGTGACTGAATGTGAGGAGTGAAGGAGAGATCATAGTTGAAGAGGACACTAGACATGTGCATTCGTTTTAGTACTAAAACGATTTAGTCCGAATTTTGGGATAATTTAGTTTTCGTATGACTCAAGAGAAACGAAACTGCTCAGTACAAAAAACTAAAGAAACTAAAATAAAATGCACTACATTTTAGTATCAGTCCTTTTTGTGATATTACATTGATAAGTGAAGGAGACCAGCAATGAAGAGCGCAACATCCGAAGTTCTGCACCCTCCACATGCCAATGCAGTAGGATTTTCTATACAGAGAGGGACATTAATTAATGCAGGAGGATGTTATATACATTTTACAGAGAAAGGTATAAATTGAGGAGGATGTTCTATACAGAGAGGGACATTAATTAATTCAGGAGGATGTTCTATATAATATACTGAGAGGGGTATTAATTAATGCAGGTGGATGTTGTATACATTATACAGAGAGGGGTATTAATGCAGGAGGATGTTCTAAACATTATACAGAGAGGATCCTTTTTTTCTCAGCCCTTTAAATCCAGTGGCTGTGAGCGCGGCGATCGGCTGCTTGTTACCTTATCTCTCAGTACAATGTATCAGGCTCAGCTGTTACAGTAACTGACTAACAGCGCTCAGAGATTCAGTAAAACAAGGAAATAATATTGTTCTAACATCATGTGTATATAAAAATATTATTTACTAGTTTTACTGAAACTCTGAGCGCTGTGATGAGCAGCAGTCAGTTACTGTAACAGCTTTGCCTGACACGGGGCAGTATTACAATGTTGG
Source organism: Leptobrachium leishanense (assembly GCA_009667805.1). NCBI lineage: Eukaryota > Metazoa > Chordata > Amphibia > Anura > Megophryidae > Leptobrachium > Leptobrachium leishanense. Next base: position 257,214,262 of record CM019067.1, read on the forward strand.
TGCTAACTTAACCAGAGCTGTTGTAAACTGAAAACCTCCATAGGCTACAATAGCTCTGGGAAGTTTACAACAGCTCTGGTTAAGTTAGCACCGACTATATAATATGGCCCACATTGTGCTGAGAGTGAGAGATACTGTAACAAGCAGCGATCTCAGCCCTCTGAGGAGCCACTACAATAGTAATTGTATCCACTGGTTTTCGGATGAATGAAATTAGTTTTCATACTAAATAACTGAAAACGAATTTCTTTAGCAACAAAATAAATTGCATTTTAGGACTAATCCATTAGTTCAAAACGAAATTTTGTGCTGTGCACATGTCTAGAGGACACCGAGGCAACAATCCTGTGAGAGGTAATGGTATAGGTAATGGTGGCGCCATTCACCTGAAGGGAAATGGGCTCAGGAATGTTAGCTTTAGAGGGAGGGAAGATGATAAATTTAGTTTTAGAGAGGGGTGTGAATGATGAAATGCTTGGTGAGTCAAAATGCCACCCTTCATCTTTCAGTCCCCACTCATGTATGACTGTGGATTACTAATAGAAAGGGGTACACACACTTACCCTGCTCTCTCCCCAGCTTCTCATCTATGTATATCAGCTGGGGCTATTAAACTTCATGGGCGGTGGACATGATACCCAATATAAAGACAAGGTCGAAATGTCTCTGTATGCATGATTACAGTATTTGTAAATACACATTTCACATGAAATCCCTGATCCCACAGAGTACACAGTCCTGCTGGTCACAGTAGTGTACCCTGTACTGTTTTGCAGAGCTATGAAAACACCGCAGTATTTTTGCAGCAATATTAAAACAGCACTATATACATTTTATTTTTCTGCAACATTTTTAAGTTACCAACCTTCTGGTAGTTGTGATATGTTTGTCTGTGCTTATCATTGAAAAACAGACATATGCACACAGAGGTAACAGTCTTTATCTACAACCTACTGGTTTCATCACTCGCTGTACGTTGCTAGTGCTCCGTCTTTATTTGTATATTTTGCAAGGCTGCTATGAGTTTGCTGAAGATGATTTGCCTGAATATCTCAAAACCGCTAAATGTTGTCCCTCCGGGTATCTGTGCAATTCTTCTCCGCATTCCAGTTTTGCTATCTGTAGCAGAATCCTTATCACTAAATTGTTTCTTGTGTCTATTGCACCAAACCTTGCTTATCATGACTCAGCTTCATTAGAAGTCTGCTGCAGAGAGCTGCTCTGTGCGCCTGAGTTAAAGGGATGGTTATCCCAAAAGTAATAAAATACTGTGATAGAGAAATACATCAAATGAAAATCTATCCTGATTTACAATCATTTAGTGTGATCGATGTGTTTCTGTGTGTCTCTGAGATAAGTAAACAACACAGTTATTCCATATTCTCTGATATAAAGGTAAAACTGTGTGAAAAATTAATCAACAAGCTCAGGTTCCCAAGAGTGAATTCTTGTTTTGTTAAATCTCTCTGTACGACGCTAAAATTGGCTATTGGGTAGTAAGGACAAATGCCTGGTAAGACAAAATGGTAGGGTGGTAGGGAGCATGGGTCAACTGTGGACATCATGGGACGGGGGGGGGGGTGATTTAGCTCTTCTGTAACATGGTGCAGAAATCAAAACCTCTCCCTGGACAGCAGTGCACCAGGTAACTGGTGTGAGCCCATGTCCTTTGATTGTGTCAGAATTGTACTGCTAGGATAACTGGACAAATCTTGTAAATGCTCAAGGTGGGCCTCATCACCAGAGAGCGTGATCCTACTGTTTAGTAAACATTTTTTTTTATGAATTATTACTTACAAGTCACATGAATTTATGCTTCCATATGCATTAATTGTTTTAAACTCCCATTAGCATCCCCTACTCAAACACATTGCACATAGAAGGAGCCAAGGAATCTGGTTGGTCTTCTCTCCCTAAGGCTAGGGTCAGACTAACGCATTTTTGACGTTGTCCGTGAAAATGTGCGTTCGAAGAATGGACGTATTTTTTCACGGAATACGCAATAGCGGTCATACTATGCGCATTTTCATCCGTGATTTTGTACGGATCATCAATAAAACACTTGTTGTGTCTGGACGTTCTGTTGGCCGGACATTAGCAGCGTCTGACGTCTCCTAATCACACACACACGCTGCTAGCGGACGCAGCGCACTCTGTACGTCAGTACTAGTGGTTTAACGTTCTCGAAAAAATGCGTTCATTTTCCACTTGCGTTGCGCAGCCGGACTTTTGTGCGACCGTACTTCGTATATTGGCCGTCATTGCCCGGCATCTGCTGCTAGTGCGGCCGTGATTAAGTGCGCCAGAACGCGCGTTCGCACTGCCTCAGTCTGACCCTAGCCTTAATAGTCTCCCCAAAACATCAGAAGTCAGAAGGATGTTGACTGTTATTGCGCATAAAAGCATGAGGCTGTTCAGAGGTCACAGTAGACACAAACAGGGAATAAAATTAATAAAACAAAGTGAGATTTACACGCCGAAAAGAAATGTTAATAAAGTTATTCCCTACAGTGTTCTGTATTCTGCGGCTAGAGGGAGGGACTGGGAGCAATAGATCCTGCTTGTGTTCTTTTGGTCAAACAGAGAATAATCTACAATTTTCACCTGTGTCAAAACTCAAGGGCAGCAAAATGTTAATTTACCTGCTGTATGCGAGTCAAAATACTGGAGCCAAGCACGACAGGCCTGCACGGAGCATCGCAAGAGGCACTCGCACATGAGGCTCTCGCTCCCCAGAAAACCTGTAGCACATCCATCAACGCACAGAAATCTCCCTTCGTCATCAGATGCTCGTTGTCCCTAGCAGCGTTTTCAGCCATTCATCAAGGCCCGTTAATTGCGGCCTGTAAATCAGCAGTAGGAGAGAAAAGTGGAGCATCTCATGGCCAATCCCCGCATTACACATCCATTTCTGCCATCGGAGTAGCCGCAGAGGCCATCCCCACATACCCGCCATCCCCACAGCCAGCATCTTCTCAGGGAGGAATTCCAGGGGGAGCCGAATAAGGGCCGTGATGCAGATCTGCCAGGAGACAGATAATAAGGCCCCAAGTGGCCGTCGGCCAGGCAGTCCAGCCAGGGACTGCTGAAGCACCCGTCTCTAAGCCGGGTCAGACAATGGAACGTCGCCAAAAATAATGCAGTAAGCGAGAGTCCATATGACCAAGGGGAGAGGCATAAGTCCCTCATATAGGGTGAAAAGTTTTCAAAATGTCCACATCGGGACGGAGACCCTGTTGCCAGCATCCTCTCGGCATCCAGCCACGCCCCTCCAAAATACTGTGTGTATATATATATATTAGTACTTACAAGAGTTGTGGTGGAAGACAAAAAGTGAGATAAAAAGCCTCCACGCAATAATTAGTTATGTTTATTATTGCAGAAGCCATTTGCACATCACAGCAATTCAAAGAACTGCATCGCAGAGCTCCTGTGCTACATTCTCCTTAAGCAGCAAGGAATTCTGGGTAGGACAAGCAAATGACATCTGTCTCACTTTTATGCATCCTGGGTCTGTTATTACACAGAACGCTTAAATCAATGCCATACCAGATGGCCTACAGGTCCAAGCATCCACTGCAACTGGTCATGCCTAGCTCCTAGCTGATGAGGGTCCAATAAACCTGAAACAGCGCTGTCCTAGGAGTGGCTTTGACCAGTTGCATAAACCTGATCTCTGCTAAAAAAAAGCCATCTGGAATGGCATGGCATTGATTTAAGAGTTCTGCGTAATAACAGACCCAGGATGCATAAAAGTGAGACAGATGTCATTTGCATGTCCTACCCAGAATTCCTTGCTGCATATGGGGAATGTAGCACAGGAGCTCTGTGATGCAGTTCTTTGAATTGCTGTGATTTGCAAATGGCTTCTGCAATAATAAACATATATATATATATACTATATTGCCAAAAGTATTTGCTCACCTGCCTTGACTCGCATATGAACTTAAGTGACATCCCATTCCTAATCCATAGAGTTCAATATGACGTCGGTCCACCCGTTGCAACTATAACAGCTTCAACTCTTCTGGGAAGGCTGTCCACAAGGTTTAGAAGTGTGTTTATGGGAATTTTTGACCATTCTTCCAGAAGCGCATTTGTGAGGTCACACACTGATATTGGACGAGAAGGCCTGGCTCTCAGTCTCCGCTCTAATTCATCCCAAAGGTGTTCTATCGGGTTGAGGTCAGGACTCTGTGCAAGTTCATCCACACCAGACTCTGTCATCCATGTCTTTATGGACCTTGCTTTGTGCACTGGTGCAGTCATGTTGGAAGTGGAAGGGGCCAGCTCCAAACTGTTCCCACAAAGTTGGGAGCATGGAATTGTCCAAAATGTCTTGGTATTCTGAAGCATTCAGAGTTCCTTTAACTGGAACTAAGGGGCCAAGCCCAGCTCCTGAAAAACAACCCCACACCATAATCCTCCCTCCACCAAACTTTACACTTGGCACAATGCAGTCAGACAAGTACCATTCTCCTGGCAACCGCCAAACCCAGATTCGTCCATCAGATTGCCAGATGGAGATGCGCGATTCGTCACTCCAGAGAATGCGCCTCCACTACTCTAGAGTCCAGTGGCAGCGCTTTACACAGCGCATCCGACGCATTGCACTTGGTGATGTATGGCTTGGATGCAGCTGCTCGGCCATGGAAACCCATTCCATGAAGCTCTCTGCGCACTGTTCTTGAGGTAATCTGAAGGCCACATGAAGTTTGGAGGTCTGTAGCGATTGACTCTGCAGAAAGTTGGCGACCTCTTCGCACTATGTGCCTCAGCATCCGCTGACCCCGCTCCGTCAGTTTACGTGGCCAACCACTTTGTGGCTGAGTTGCTGTCGTTCCCAAACACTTCCACGTTCTTATAATACAGCTGACAGTTGACTGTGGAATATTTAGGAGCGAGCAGTGGCGTAACTAGAAACCTGAGGGCCCTGGTGCAAGAATCCATGAAGGGCCCCCCCAACCCCCCCAAAAAAATCTATATTTTTACTTTTTTTTTCCTGCAATATAAAAAAGATAGTATTGCCCCCAGCTGACACGGATATATACTGTATATTGCCCCCAGCTCACATGGATATATATATTGCCCCCAGCTCACATGGACATATATTGCCCCCAGGCCACACATGGATATATTGCCCCAGCTCACACATGGATATTTTTGCCCCCAGCGTCATGGATATATTTGCCCCCAGCTCCTGGATATATTTGCCCCAGCTCACGGATATATTTGCCCCCAGCTCATGGATATATTTGCCCCCAGCTCATGGATATATTGCCCCAGCTCATGGATATATTTGCCCCCAGCTCATGGATATATTGCCCCAGCTCATGGATATATTTGCCCCCAGCTCATGGATATATTTGCCCCCAGCTCATGGATATATTGCCCTAGCTCATGGATATATTCTCATGGATATATTGCCCCAGCTCATGGATATATTGCCCCAGCTCATGGATATACAGCCCCAGCTCATGGATATACAGCCCCAGCACATGGATACTGCCCCAGCTCATGGATATACTGCCCCAGCACATGGATACTGCCCCAGCACATGAATATACTGCCCCAGCACATGGACATTCTGCCCCAGCTCATGGATACTGCCCCAGCACATGAATATACTGCCCCAGCACATGGATATACTGCCCCAGCACATGGATATACAGCCCCAGCACATGGATACTGCCCCAGCACATGAATATACTGCCCCAGCACATGGATACTGCCCCAGCACATGGATACTGCCCCAGCACATGGAGATACTGCCCCAGCACATGGATATACTGCCCCAGCTCATGGATATATTGCCCCAGCTTATGGATAGATTTGCCCCCAGCTCTTATGGGTATATAGGGCCCCCCAGCTCACCTCAGGCTCCTCTGCTGCCGCCGTTCCTCTCCGAGGTGAGCGGCCGCTGAAAGCATGCAGACTGGCCGCTCACCGGAAACCACCTGACCAGCGCAGCCGAGTTCTCGCAAGATCTCGTGCACTGGTCAGCTAATTCCTATCCCACGCGAGCGGCCAAGCTGCAAGCCAGCGGGCCGCTCGCAGGGAGGGGAACAGCCGGCGGTGCTGCACCCAGATTCCGGCGCTTTTTGCCGGAATCTGGCGGCGGCGCTGGGCCCCCCTCCAGTGGCGGAATGCCAGGGCCCGGTCGCAACTGCGACCGCTGCGACCCTGGTACTTCCGCCACTGGGAGCGAGGGAATTTCACGACTGGATTTGTTGCACAGGTGGCATCCTATCACAGTTCCACACTGGAATTCACTGAGCTCCTGAGAGCGACCCATTCTTTCACAAATGTTTGTAAAAAACAGTCTGCATGCCTAGGTGCTTGATTTTATATACCCAGGACATACTTGAAAATGAGAGAAATCTCAATGTATCCTTCCTGGTAAAATCCTTTGCAAATAAATAAAATAAATAAATAAATATACCTGTGGCCATGGAAGTGATTGGAACAACTGATTCTGATTATTTGGATGGGTGAGCAAATACTTTTGGCAATATAGTGTATATAAATATATATAGAGTGTCCATAAAGTCGCTTTACAATTTCAAAAATGTATTAAAAAGGCAAATGAAAAGTCAGATAAGTGGAAATTATTACAAAATGAGACGTATATGTTTACTTTTTTGCCTCATTTAATGCACCTCTATATGGGCACCATTAGCTGCACGAAGCTCATCAAGACGGTACTTGATTTCTTGCCATGTTCACTGTAGCATACCCTCATCAATGGTGGCAATGGCATCAGTGATCCTCAGCTTTAGATGAATGTGTGGTGTCGGATCATGTGCAATCGAATCACTGGTCCGTTTTTCTTCGGTGTGACATCAATGACCTTTTGACTGAATACGTGGCACCACAACTACATGACCTTCAACCAACCATCATTTTCCAGCAAGATGGTGCACCACCACATTGGGGACTGCATGTTCGTGGGTTCCTAAATTAAACATTTCCAGATCGGTGGATTGGAAGGGGTGACCCAATTCCCTGGCCACCTCGTGCACTAGATATCACTGCTCTCAACGTCTTTCTATGGGGTTATAGTAAAGATATCTTGTATCGAACAATGGTACGGGACATCACTAATCTAAAGCAGAGGATCGCTGATGCCATTGCCACCATTGATGAGGGTATGCTACAGCGAACGTGGCAAGAAATCAAGTACCGTCTTGATGTGCTTCATGCAACTAATGGTGCCCATATAGAGGTGTATTAAATGAGGGAAAAAACGTAAATATATACATCTCATTTTGTAATACTTTTCACTTATCTGTCTTTTCATTTGCCTTTGTAATAAATTTTTGAGATTGTAAAGAGACTTTATGGACACCCTGTATATATACCATAATTTCCGCTCCATAAGACGCACTTTTCTCCCCCCAAAACGTCTTATGGAGCGAATACTGCACGGTGCAGTGTTTTCTCCCTGCGAGCGTCTGAAGCTATGGAGCTTCGGGGCTCGCCTGGGGGAACCACGTCACCAGCCGAGTTCCCGCGAGATCGCGGCTGTTCACGTGGCTCCCCCAGGCAAGTGCCCGAGCTCCATGCCGCCGGACGCTCAGAGGGAGCCGAACACGCGGCGGCGGCGGCAGGAGGTGAGCTGGGGACATTATCCATGAGCTGCTGGGGCATATTCATGAGCTGGGGCATATCCATGAGCTGGGGGGCATATCCATGAGCTGCTGGGGCATATTCATGAGCTGGGGCATATCCATGAGCTGGGGCAAATCCATGAGCTGGGGCATTATCCATGAGCTGAGGCATATCCATGAGCTGGGGCATATCCATGAGCTGGGGCAAATCCATGAGCTGGGGCATATCCATGAGCTGGGGGCATTATCCATGAGCTGGGGCAGTATATCCATGTGCTGGGGCATATCCATGAGCTGGGGCATATCCATGAGCTGGGGCATTATCCATGACCTGGGGCAGTATATCCATGTGCTGGGGCATATCCATGAGCTGGGGCATATCCATGAGCTGGGGGCATAGCCATGAGCTAGGGGTATATCCATGAGAGGAGCTGGGGCAAAATCCATGAGAGGAGCTGGGGCAATATCCATGAGAGGAGCTGGGGCAGTATATCCATGAGAGCAGCTGGGGCAGTATATCCATGAGAGGAGCTGGGGCAGTATCCATTATTACACTATTTGATTCAGAATATTTTTTTTCCTGTTTTCCTCCTTTAAAAACTACGCTATATAATATTTATTATATAAAGCAAAAAATACAAACTCTATACTTTTTTCTGAAAATAAATATAACAGCAGTTCTTTGCCGAACTGTTTCAATTTCTTTATTCCAAAGGATATTGGTTATAAGGAGGGAAAGTGACAGATGAAAAATCACATCACTTTCACAAATTCAGCAAAACAAATATCCTGTCATTTTCATAGCATCTTAGGGCAGAAGAAACTGAATATGAAACTGACCCGATTTACTTTGCATTGGCAGATTGTCGGCAACAAAACGGCTGCAGTTGCTACAAAGCATCCCACAGACACAAGCACATACCACTTAAAATCTACAAGTTTCTACATCTATTTTTATACTGGTTTTATGACAAATCTTGAAAGTCACTCAGCTCACTTCACTGTTTACAGAGAATAAATGTTTCCTTTTTTTTTTTACTTTTTTCAATTTAAAGTTTATAAAGCTTTCAATAGAGTTATGAAACGGAAACTGCCAAAAGTCAATGACAAAAGAGCATTAAATTGAGCAATGAATCACTAAGTTGATCTTCAGATGGGCGCATCCCGAAAACAATACATTGATAGAGAACACAGAGAAGGAGGCAGGAAAAAGGAGCAAAAGGATAAAAGAAAGGAAAAGGTAATGAGACTTAAAGGGATATTTTTGTCATGCTCAGTTGTGCCCTAGATATATTCTGCTAGCAACCGAATCAAGGCTCTCTGTAAATCTTTCAAAAGTTTGCCAAATACTCTCTTCTTTTACCTTTTCAGTTGAATATTGTAATGAAATCTGCAGGAGAAGCCCATTTAGGCCGGGTGCACACAAGCGCACCTAGTGCGCCCGTGTGCACGCACTTACCGGCGCCCATCGCAGCCATGTGACGCTGCGATGAGGCCGGTCACATGCTTGTGCGCATGTAGCATGCGTCCGCCTGGAGATCCTCCCCGTCGATGCTCTAGGATGCGCGTCGACGGGGCTGCAAAGTGCGATCCTCAATAGGATGATCGCGCTTTGCAGCCCTGAGGGGGGACCGGCAGGCATCAAGTGGAAGGAACATCCAATTTCACGTACGTTCCTTCCACTCTGAAGTGCGCTCGTGTGCACCCGGCCTTAAAGGAATTTTTAAGCACACTGGAATATCGCTCGACGCGTTTCGTAGGAATTACAACCTACTTCATCAGGAGACTCCTCATCAGGGCTCCTGCTGAAGTAGGTTGAAATTCCTACGAAACGCGTTGAGCTATATTCCAGTATGCTGAAAGACAGACTCCTTTGATGGACTTCTCCTGCAGGCTTCATTCTAGGCTGTATTGGACTGCTGACTGAGGGGTGAAGACTATCGAGAGGTCTGAGCCACTGAGGCAAATGCTGATATTGTATGTACAGTTCGTTATGTGCTTGATGTTTGTGAGTTTGTTTTTTGGCTTTTTATACATGATTTTATTATATTAAATGTCTGCAATATACTATTTTTCCCCTTGTTCCACCTTGTATTGATTTCAGTAGGATGCAGTAAAATTTGAAGTTGATTCACTCATAATATTGCGGTAACCCAACGATATCTGGGTAACCCCACAGGTACAAAATTCTGAAACCTCTGTTTTTGCACCCCTGTATTGAATTTTTTTTGTTTTAATTTTATAAAGGTTAACAAAGTCACCATGAGCATTAGGCAGCAATAGGAGAAGGAAACTGCATGCATTTTTTTATTCTCTTTTGTCATTGTATTGCAGCCCTGCCTATATTGTGTCCATTGTTCAATGCTACGGAATATGCTGCACTATATAGAAAAAGAATAATTTTAATAATAATACTCATCCTGACAACTTTATCATTTTTTAATGTAGTTGTGATATGAAGAGTGCCCTCCCCCCCTTCTTTCCCAGCTGTCCCGATATGGTAGAAATGCTGGGTGAAGTGGAGACACCAAACCTAGTGTCACCAGCATCTGGGATTTTGAATTTCCCAACCGTGTCCAGATTGGTCACTGGTGACTACGTGCTGACCGTCACTCAGTCTGAGACCACCTGCGATAGGGAGCATGCACACAGCTTCGACCCATTGATCTGCGTGGGAGCTAAGGAAGTTGCATACTTAAAGTGCACAAGTCCATAGCGGTACATAATTTGCACGCCCTACGCTATGCAAGTTGTGTGAGAGCACAAATTGCGTTAGAAATCTTCAGGGAATTCCTGCTTCAGAAGACAGATGAAGAGGAGTGAGCTGTGCGCCAAGGGTTCACAAATGAGTAAAATCATAGAAAAAAAAAAAAAGCTCTGGTTATAGATACAAGTATTTATAAAGCGCCAACAAGTCGCAATAAATAAATAGTAAAGCATTTTGGTAGTTATGACAGCAGACCCAATGTGTCCAGCCTTGTCTAATACTTCCCTGGAGTGATTTATATCGCTAATTAAAATCAACCCACCATGAAAGACAGAGCTGCATGCTGTACATCCCAGGTATAATTATTTAAAAAGCTTGCCATGTAAAAGAAAACCCTTTAAATAAGGTGTTAATTGAGGTTAAAATCGAATACCGCTAAGATGCAGCTGTTATTAGACATTGGGTCAAAAAAATGTAACATCAGTTTGCGTTCAAATAATTGTGATTTAAACATTCAGAGTTGGTATACTGTCACGTTTCATCCAGCGTGCAATCTACAAATGATTAAATAGGTGAAGACGCGTTTCTAAGAATGTTATTACTGTGTTACCTGATTAAATATAATCGTATCTCTGGCAGAAAGCCGTTTCCTGGCAGCACTTAGTTGTTCTATATTAAAAGTTACTCTAGAGAACTGACAAGTCATATATAGCTTTGCAAGATTAAAGTGAGAAAACCTGCAGGACCTTACTCCTAGGTGATGGAATTTTATCTCCTGGAAACCTCTACATGGACTCCAACTTTGAAGTATATCATGTCATGAGTGAGTTCCCGGCATTAGCAACTGCATCTTCTAATAATTCAAGTCTGTGACGCTGAAAGGTAGGTGGTTTCTCCCTTCAATATTCTGATTTAATACATTCAGTCACTGTTGTTTACCATTATGTAAAGTAGCTGCAAAATGTATCTGTGATCATATGTTGCATACCATAGGTCAGGGGTGGGGAACCTTTTTTCTGCCATGGGCCACTTGGAGATTTATAAGATCATTTGAGGGCCATAGAAAATTAACAACTTAAAATTTAGCCAGCTATATTTAGGAAGAAATTTAATTAACTCACTCCTAATGTGATGGCTGGAAACGCTTCTCGTTGGTGAGGTGCGTGATGTTAACTGGTACAGATTATGTTGCTACTTGCAATCTTCTAGGTTTCCTTCCCCTCCCCATTTAATTAATTTCACCCTCCCCTTTAATCATTTCACCCCCTCCCCATTTAATTCATTTTACCTCCCCCTTCCCCATCTAATTAATTTAACTCTCTCCCCATTTAATTCATTTTTCCCTCCCCCTCCCCATTTAATTTCACCCTCCCCTTTAATCCCACCCCTTCCCCATTTAATTAATTTCACCCCCTCCCCATTTAATTAATGTTAACCTCCTCCTCCCCATTTTATAGATTTCACCCTCCCCCTTTAATCTCACCCCTCTCCATCTAATTAATTTCACCACCACCCCCCTGTGGCCCTTTTACCTCGCCTCGTCATGCGGCGAGTAGTAGGATGAGGGGGTGGGAATTATCCCCACTTCCCTCACTCACTGATGCTCGCCGAATCCTCCTTCACGCTGTGCCCGGAAGATATGTGCAGCAGTGAGACATAATCCCCACCCCTTCGTTTTACTACTCGCCGCGTACTGAGGTCTGGTAAAAGGGCCTTGGGAGAGGAAATTTGCACCCCCTGCTGTGGTGCTCTAGGGGTCGGACCAATTGATTCCGTGAGCCTTAGAGCCTTATTCGGCCCGCAGGTCGGACATCCCCACTTCTGCCATAGGTGAACACTGCTCATACTTTAGGCATGTGTACTCATTACTCATTTATTAGTAAATAATTACAAGCTGTTAATGTTTATGCTCTTTGTAAAGAACCATTTAGAAAAAAAAAACAAAGTGTAGATGTGGAAGAAAAAGGTTGAAAGCATCAGCAATTCAAAGTTGCAGGCACATCGTTCTACACACGACTATGCAGCAAACATTGCCTAGATATGTTATTCCACTGCTTTCTTGCTGGCTTCATAGGTAAACTGGTGATTAGAATGTTTTTGTTATTCTACTATGGATTTTATTCTATTGTGATATGTCCATCATATTTTGCCCTTTAGAGCTTGGTGTCCTGTGTCCACCAAACCACCAAGTGTAATTTATGAAATACAAAGCTTAACCCCTTCACTCCCATAGTCAAGTATACTCCTTCGCAGGAGCCCAACATCGAGTAAACTCATTCTGATGATATTCTGGAGCAATGCCAAGGAATTTCATTTAGAAATTCTTTTGCAATGGGTTCTAAAATGTGCCCCTAAATTATCAGCACTTCGGACACGTCAACCAAGGTGCTGAAGCTGTTTGAACTGTTTAGAATTCTCTTTTTTATTTATAGAAACACGGATCTCCAGCTCTATTATAATACATGTATTAGCACTCTTTTGGCCAGTAGGCTGTCTGTCAAATAAGCTGTCTCTAGAATGTATTTTATGAACGATAAATAAATTTTTGCTCTGTCTGCTGTGGACTGTTGTTTTCCATAAATCCACTGGGGACTGGCAGTGGTTTTATGGAAAACAACTTGGTAGAAAAAGGGTTATATTTAGCAATGCATTACCATAAAGGGTTTATTGTTGTGATGGTAATTTATTTCTCACTGCCAATCTCGTGCTATATAATTGTTTCTTAAGGAAATGGCTTGAGAACAGGATGTGATTATTTATGAGCACAGAAAAATCATTGGAAATTATCTGAAGAAGTAGAAGAGATCTTCCAAATCCGAATAAAAATTAGTTCTTTAATCATTAGCATAATTTTAGAGGGAAATGGATAATGTTCTCATCGTGTAATTGTAACCAAGTGACCTATAAGTTCTTTTCAGGAAATAAATTCATTTAAGTGTATTGAGAGGACACCGTCTTCGTGTTATATTCTGCATCAGACGGCTCTGTTTCTCTTTTGTCTTTGCTTTTTGTATTAGGTTTTACATTCAGCCTATTCTTTGCTTTCCAAGTCATGGGCCCCAAGGAAGATTGATTAAAGGATCTATTCAGGCTAGTTCTCCTTTTTATACAAACCCAAATCTGAACCGAGCAAGTGAAACCTAATTGGCTGTTACAGTTTTTCTAACTCAAAGCTTTGGCTCAGTCTAAATATATATAAAAAATTAAAAAACAATATCTTACTATACTCCCAACTTGGGTAGCAGCGTAAACTCTCTGGGACCTATTACAATCTTCGTGCATACGTTTGCACGCGTGCAAAAACGCATTAACGCGAGGGGCAAAACCCTTTGCGCTGAACGTCGTATTACAATGTCAACTCAACAAACGCGTGTATACGTCTACCACAGGAGAACCTGCGCGAACGCTGCACGAGCTTACTGTACTTTGCGTGTCCTATACTTAACATTGTGAGAGCAAATGCGTTTGTGCGCTGGTACGCGGATGGTATTACAATCTATGCGCAGTTTGTAACGCACAGCCTTTGAGCGCATAATTTTAGCAACTCCTAAAAGCAGGTGTTAATGGCAATTTCTATCAACCTGGCCGAAATCAAATACACCAGCCCAAAAAAAAATACGCAGCAAAGTATAGTTACACATTCTAAACATACCAAACCAATAAAATGGAGAAGTTGTGTGTGCATTTTTTTTGATACAGCATATATGCGCGGATTGATTTTGACAGGCGCAAAAACTTAACGTGTTACAATTGTGGTTCTTAATTCTTATTGGCTGAATCGCGTGAAAAAAACAGTCCACACAATGATTTCTGCGCACAACGTTACTGCGCGCGTGTTTTTGCACGTCCATTTTACACGTGTTATTTTTTGACGGATGAAAAAATGCGCGAGGATTGTAATACCAGCATTGATTTACGCGAGTTAACGTTTAACGCTTCGCGCAAAAATTCACGCGTTGCGCGTGCGTTTTTGCGTGAAGAATGTAATAGGGTCCTCTCTGTGTGCAACCCCACCTCAGGCATAAAACATGCATGTATAAAGAAAAATAGTGCAGGCGACTACATGTAATCATGCTTAACAAAAACAGAGATTTATAGTTTAGCTTGAATGGCAACTAAAGATTTAAGCTCACCTGCTGCACCAAGGTAACATCTCAAGGTGGGTCCTAACCTGACACCATTACACAGCCTTCTGCTTTTTCTAAGCCAAGATACAAAGTAAATGGTGTGTTTATATTGATACTCTCAGCAACCACAATTCCCTTTGAGGTAAAAATAAAACCACCTTGAGAGGTTTCCTTGGTGCAGCAGGTGAGCTTAAAAGCTAGGGCAGAGACTGCACAACAGTGAACATTTGGATTCAATAAATATCATGCATGCTCTTTTGCCAGAGAAGTGATGTGAAGCCATGTATATCTATCTGTATGTAAAAGAACTTTATTTTACTAAAGAATTAAACATGTAACATAAGAATATATTTAACAGACTCCCTTCCATCTTCTGCTCACCTTATCGATTCCATGCTTCTTCTGCTTTTTTTTTTCCTCTTCTCCCCTCCACCGTTTTCTAGAAATGTTTTTCCCTCTCTTGCTGCTTCTTTCTTCTACCACCCTTCTCTTTAAATCTACCCTCCCTCCCCATACACCCTACAAATTACACCAAGCAGAAAAAGAAACCCACAGGGTTATTCAAAGAGATCCGAATTGCTTAGGAAAGGTAACCGAACGCTGAAAATCAGCGTTCGGTTACCTTTCTTGGCCATTCGGCTATCCAGAGAGCAGGCAATTCGCCAAATCCTGGCAAATTGCCTGAACATACGGTGCCTGTTCGGTGTCTGTTCGAGGGCAGTGAAAACCCCATGAAAAAGCACTGCTTCGGCTATTCAGAGAACACAAACCAGCAGTGAAAGGTTCCCCTAATGCCCTGCCATTCGGTGGTTTAATTAGGCAAATTTATTCAGGAGAATCCCATTGGCTTCAATGTTAAAAATATTCCTGTTTTAATTCAATATCTAATAAACCATTCATTATAAAATTCTGCAGTAAAGAGTCTCTTTATTTATAGATTTTTTAGGATATTTTAATCATTTTTCTGAATTTTTTTTAAAAGTCTGATTTTTTTTTTAAGTTTACTTCTTTTTTCTGTAACAGCCCTCTTTATTATCATTCCCTGGACCTCATATGTAAATTGCTCAGTAGTTTCTTTGCAAACAGTGTCTCACTTTTCAATCATTCATGCAAACTGTTTTCCTAATTTATTCACTTCACTCTGTCTGCGGTCTCGGCTTTCTCGGCTTTTTCTGGCGGCTTCGCTGCGGGTGATCGGCTCCTGCTCAGGTTTTTCTGCGGTTTTCGGCAGGTTAATCCAGATGTTTTTGAGGGTTTTCGGCGTGCATTCGCTGGGTTTTGCGGTTCGTTTTCGTCAGGTTTGCGGCAGCTTTTCCCTGCAATTCGGGGACCCTGTGGTGTTTGCTTAATATACCGCAGGGTCACCAAAATGGGATCAGCAAAAGGAACCGAATTGAAGAGAACGAAAAGTCACCGAACGTGCGGTGACTTTTCGAATCTCTTTGAATAACCCTGATAAATACACCATAGCCTACTCAGCTCTTTTAATTTATCAGCTGAGTGCTGGTGGAGAGTGTTAAAATGCAGCCCTCCCACCCCCACATGGAGTTTTAAGACTCTCCAATCACAATTTTCCAAAAAGAAAACTGTGTCCAAATTCCTATTAATTTTCCTGCTTGCCCTGGCAAATGATGTTGAATCCAACCCTGGTCCAACAGATGACACCACATTTAGTCTCCCCACTAAAAAAGGCCTCTCCTTTGTGCACTGTAACATCCGCAGATTACTCCCTAAACTGGACGAGCTTAAAGCTTGGTGCCTCCATTACAAACCTAAAGTCATTGTGCTGACAGAATCATGGCTAACCCCTGAAGTACCAGACTCTGCCATATCAATACAAGGGTATTCATGTTATAGAAAGGACAAGGCAAAGAGAGAAGGAGGCATTGTTATTAATGTTGACGAGTCCACAAAGTTCCCCCCTCTGCAAAACTCTAGCTCCCCAGCCACTTTTGATTTTCTTTCTGGTATTATTGAGATCCCTTTTAGTAAACCAATTATTGTTGCTGGATTCTATCGCCCACTGAGCTCCCCAGTGTACTCCCTTTCTGACATAACCCAAATCCTTAGTAATTTGGTAGCTCAAAACCAAAAAAGTGAACTGCTGGTCCTCCCCGATTTTAATGTTGATTGGCTGAAACCTAAAAACAATAAACACTGCTCCCAGTTTAAGGCTTTCCAGTTAACACAATTAATCTCCTCCCCCACTCGCATTAATATGAAAAGCCTTAACCATACCTTGCTGGACTGGATTCTCTCCTCATGTCCTGATAGAATACAGAAAGGCAGGCGTTCTCGCTAATAGCTTCAGTGATCACTGTCTAGTGTACTGTGTGCGCAAAATAAAGGCCACAAAATCTCCCCAAAGGTAATAATCACCAGGTCTTTCAAGAAATGTAATCTTGAATCCTTCCTAAATAATCTCAAACAGCTCACATGGTACAGGCTAAACCTAATCCCAGACCTGGACTGTGCAATTGAATACTTTCAGTCAGAGCTCCTGCAAGTCTGGAATGCCCATGTCCCGCTGCGTAAAGTGCGAGTAAAAGGGGCATATCTCCCCTGGGTTACAGCTGACCTCACACAAATGTACCAGTTTAGAGATACACTTTGGTCAAATTTCAAGAGTACTGGATCCATGAATGATCACTGTGAATACCGAAAATGGCGGAATGTATGACAAAGCAAACAAAAATGGCAAAAGCCCAATACTTCAATGAAAATCTAAAAAATAACATATCAAACCCGAGAAATTTTTGTAAAATCATAAGTAACATACAATCGCCCCCTGTCCACTCTTAACCAGCTGCTGTCAAAGTAAACAACCAAACCCTGCAACACCCCCTAGATGTAGCAATTGCCTTTAATAACTATTTTGTTGGATGCGCCAACACATTGATTGCTAAGCTAGCAATTGAAACACAGTCAGAAAGGCAGCACACAAGTCAGATCCTTCCAACTGTGCAAAAACCCTGTATCAAAGGGAAATTCAGTTTTAGACCGATGCTTGTCAGTGCCATTACTAAACTTCTCTGTAACCAAAAAATGAAACACCAGTCAGGACCTGACCAAATCCCAGCAACGCTGCTGAAAATCAGCACGCAGGCAATTGCAAAACCTGTCACAACCCTAATCAATGAATCACTGACCCACCATTGTGACATGTTAAAAGAACTAAACTGGCCATCGCTGGAATCTAGACGCACCCTTCACCTTTCCAACCTGGTGTTTAAGAGCTTTTCTGGGAAGCTATCACCCTACCTGAATAGGCTGCTTCCCTCAGCAGTTCCCTCATCCTATAAACTCCGATCCAGGACCTGCACCTTACTTGCAATACCACAATACAAAAAGAAAGTGTCTTGATCCTCATTTTCCTACGGAGCACCACAATAATGGAATAACCTCCCAGACGCCATCAAATCTTCCCCCGGTCTAAAGTCACTTAACCACTTGGATGCTGAGGACGCGCTCAGCGCGTCCTCAGCATTCCCGCTGGTATGCAGAGGACGCGCTGAGCGCGTCCTCCCATTGGGGTCAGCGTTTGGCCGGGTTCCGGCCGATCGCTGGCCCCCCCGGTGCGGGCTGACATCCTCGATGTCAGCCGCGCATCCGGGACCACAGCTGCCGGAATTAGGTGTCATCGCGGCAGCGCGATGACACCTAATTCAGGCGCCCCCCCGCATGTGCGGAGGAGGCGCCTGAAAGGGAGGGGGGGGAGGTCCTTTGGACCTCTCTCCCTCCCGATCGGCGGCTCTGCGGGGGTTAACCCAGGCATCATTTGGAAGGGCACAGCCTGCCCTTCCAAATGATGCCTGGCATTAACCCCTGGGGAGCTGGATCGCGAATCGGCGCTGAAAAGCGCCGGTTCGCGATCCTTTCCCGGAGCTGGCCGACATCTTGGATGTCGGCCAAGCCTCCGGGAACTCCCCCTGAGGACTGGCGTCATCGTGCGTAGCACGATGACGCCAGTCCTGGACTTAACCCTTAACTGCCACCAACGGTGGAGATAGGGAGTTCCAATGAACTCCCTATCTCCCGATCCGTGGCAGCTATGGGTTAAATTTTGGTATGGTTGGATCGGCCAGAGCATGGCCGTTCCAACGATACCAAACATGAAAGTGAAAAATGTTGTAAAAAAAAAAAAAATGAAAACTAAAAATAAAAAAAATTTTTAAAAAAAATTATAAAAAAAAATAAACACTTTTTTTAAATTTTTTTTGGTTTGTTAATGCAGCAATATTGTTCCCATTTCAATTATAATGTGAACAATGATGCTGCACTAACGATTTTTGTATGCGGTGCGTTTGTTAAAAATAGTGTAATTTTCCCCAAAAAAAATGTAACGAGACCCCATCTCTAATTTTTTTAACAAACGCACCCCATACAAAATATAACCGCAATTGCTCGCATGTTAAAATGTGAAAAAAAAACACTTTACACATTGTAAATTATTGAAAATACATATTTTATTGCATTTTTTGTTATAATATACAGACATGACATAACGTATGCATATAATAATGACATATTATGAATCTACCGAGTCTGACGGAAAGAACGATATATAATATGTCTGGGTCATATACTAAAATAAGCCTTCAAAACACGTTTAAACATGATGAGCAAAACCGGTAAAAATGACCTCAGCACAGGGGCGGGAAAAGCATCAGCAGCGAAAGGGTTAAGAGTAGGGATGAGCCGAACACCCCCTGTGTTCGGTTCGCATTCGATCCGAACTCAATGCAAGTCAATGGGATTCGAACGTTCGATTTTTAGAGTGCCCTGCAAGAGGGCATATATGCAAGATATTTGCCATAAAAGGTGTATGGGGGTCCGGGTAGTGCCCTGGGGGACAGGAAACAAGGGAAAAAAGTTTAAAAAAATACGTTTTTAAAGGAACAGTGATTTTTCCATGAAATAAAGGTTAATAATAAAAACTAAAAATTCCTTCAAATATAGTGCCTAGGAGGTCCCCATAACCTGCCCGTGAAGTGGCAGATTTGTCGGATGTATAGAAACATTTAAAAATAAAAAAAAGACATTTCAAATGACGGTAAATGGTTTTCCTTTAACCTATTCATAAACGACTGCTTGAGCTGGCAGCCTGTATGAAAAGAGGAGACGTTTTACGACAGGCAAAACAAGTTTAGTGATTTTTTGGCTAAATTATGGTGAAACTTATGCAGGCTTTGGATGAAAGTAACAACAGGTGCAATAAAATTGGACCTTTGGTGCCAGATAGTGCCTTCACACCGTAACCCCTCTGAGGTATTGTGGAAGAGTACAGGGGTGGACTCTGCATTCAAATATTAAAATGATTGGAATCTGGTACATGCGTCAGTGGCAGTGCACCCAAATATTACTGCGCTATAGTGTATGGCAGGATGGAAGCGCACCAGCAGTAACAAGCAGCGGAATATACCAGACAGGGGCGCAGAGAGAGAGTAGTTGTTATAACAAATCCCCGGGTCAATAACGTTTAGGCACTATTACTGCGCTACTGTATATGGTGAGAATTGGCACACACCAGTAGCACACCAGTAGCAACAGGAGGCAAACAGAACAGGCAGGGAGTACACAGAGAGAATAGACAAATGGCAGGCAAAGCCGGCAACAGATCGGGTCCTCAGAACAAGCAGGGTCAGTAACAAGTATACAAACTGATTTGGTAAGCTAGCGATGCGGGAATGAAACTCCACGGTAAGGCAAGGTGTACAGCGCGTGCTCCTGAGTTAAAGGTCCCGGCGGCTCTGCGTCATCACGCCGCGCCCTGCCCCTGATCACTCCCAGCTGTGCTGGGTGCCGCCGGAGCTCCTGGC
Organism: Leptobrachium leishanense; assembly: GCA_009667805.1. Taxonomy (NCBI): domain Eukaryota; kingdom Metazoa; phylum Chordata; class Amphibia; order Anura; family Megophryidae; genus Leptobrachium; species Leptobrachium leishanense. Next base: position 257,234,525 of record CM019067.1, read on the forward strand.
ATTCGGCCAGCTGGCGGCACCATGCGTCCGGGGCCTCCCCGATCGCCACCCGGGGCCCTGGATGTCACGATATTACAATCCAAATGCAAACGGGTTAAGTAACCAAATTTGTAAGAAGAATAATTAATGCAGCATATGATTCCGCACACTGCCGAGCAGCACCTCTACAGTATAAGAATGCAGCATATGAATCCTCACACTGCCGGGCAGAACCTTTACAGTATAATAATCAGCATATGAATCCTCACACTGCCGGGCAGCACCTTTACAGTATAATAATGCAGCATATGAATCCTCACATTGCCGGGCACATTGCCTTTACAGTATAATAATCAGCATATGAATCCTCACACTGCCGGGCAGCACCTTTACAGTATTATAATGCAGCATATGAATCCTCAAACTGCCGGGCAGCACCTCTACTGTCTGATGCTAGCTTTAACGAGAAGATATGCTATTAGTGTAGCGGGGAAGCTGGCTTTGCATCGCTAACTAAAGAGCCTGGAATATTGCTTGTTGTGTTAAGCTCGAGTAGCTACGAAATTGTGAGTTGCGGTCGCTGGGGACGGTTGGGTAAGCGAGCGAGTGGCGGATTGTTGTCCGCGTAGTCATTATCTGGGTCAAGGATAGACGGATAATGGGTTGCTTAGCCCTGCGTCTTTTGCTGCAACGCACGTAGTGTTCAGGGGAACTGGTGGCAGCTTAACTAATAGAATAAGAAAATGGGCACAGGGATTGTGGGAAACATAGTCGCTACCCAATTCAAGAGAAGATTGGTACTGCGTTGCAATCCTGGGACCACTTTATTGCGCTCTACGTGCCTGTTGCGAGAGAAAGTGTGCGGGGACGGATAGGTAAGCAAGCGCGCAGGGATTGTTGTCCACGCAGTCATTATCTGGGTCTAGGATAGACAGATAGTGAGCGGCTTAACCTGGCATCTTTCACAGCAGCACGCGTAGTTGCCTTGACAGGAGGCTGCGCTTGTTTGTGGATCCAGGAATCAGGTGAGTATTAGAAAAAAAAGTTTTATTTTATGCTCCAGGGGACATTTAAAGATGTCCTCGGATTTTTTTTTTTAAAAAAATGTGTTGCCTTACCTTAGCCTGGTGGTCAGTGGGGGCTCCCTGGATCCTGGTTGTGGGGGGGAGGGTCTGCCGTGGCTCCCTCCCTGTGCCACCTCTCTGCCACATGCACCCGGGCGGCCAGCCCGCACAGTCGCAGCTCTGTCATCCTGCAGCCGCATGCTCCTCAAGGGGTCCTTGGGAGGCCCTGGTGGGCTGCCCTCTACAGTGCCTGATTAGAGGGCCTCGTCTGCCTGATGTTTTAGCAACAAGAATGTTTTATCCCATAGGCTTCAATGTTAAAAATATTCCTGTTTTAATTCAATATCTAATAAACCGGTGCTTATAATATTCTGCAGTAAAGAGTCTCTTTATTTTTAGATTTTTTTTAGGATTTTGTATGCATTATTTTAAAAAAATTCAAAATTTTTTTTTTTTTTCAAACTTTTTGTGAACGGCCTGAAAAGTTCGAAAATTCGCCGAACAGGCAATGTTCGAATCGAACTCAGGTTCGGATCGAACCACCAGCCCATCCCTACTTAAGGCCCTGTTCACACTGTGCGATTTATCGCACGGATTTTGCCGCGACGTCGCAGCAAAATCCGCGCGACGTCGCACTGTGTAGCTTCTCCAATGCATTTCAATGGAGCTGTTCACATCTTGCCGTGCGATGTCGCGCGACGTCGCATGTCGCGCGTCGCAGAAGCATGTCGCAGGTACATGACCCTTTTTTTGCGATTTGCTATCTGCGATTTTGCGATTTATATTGGTGGTGCTTTGCAAAAATCACACAAAACAGTGATGTTGCGTGACATCGCGCGACATTATCGCACCATGTCGCGAATATGAAAATCGCGCGGAAAGTCGCGCGATTTTCAAATCGCACAGTGTGAACAGGGCCTAAGAGCTCCCTATTAACATACCTCAATACGGAATGCACCTGTAAACATGTAACATAGTGACTATATTTCCTACATTATTTATTTTCTGTTAATCTGTATATTTGTTTTGTGTTAATATCTTGCATTTTACTACTTTGTATTTCTGTAACAACTCCAATGTTCTTGAACCCAGGACCTACTTGAAAACGAGAGAAATCTCAATGTATCCTTCCTGGTAAAATCCTTTATAAATAAATAAATAACATATCCAGGCATTTTGAGTGCTCTATCGAGAATGTCAAATTGTGCATTTTCACGGCATGTTATTTTTAGTTATATTTTATAATTTTAAATAAATTTTCAAGCTACCGCCCCCTTTAATTTCATACAGAAGCAAAGTATTTTTTAAAGAACGCAGCACTGAGTATGTCTATGTCCTATGGACTGAGGGCTCATGAAAATCAGTTCTGACCTCAATTTAAAAAATAGTATATGATTAGAACAGGATCCAGATTAGGTGATTGATATTTAAAAGGTTTTCTAAATTTCCAATATTAAAATTACAGAAGTCCATTTAGATGTCAACTCATATAATAGTTGCCATAGTTCACATGTCATTACGGATCTTATTGTTTAGTAAACTGATTCAACATCAGTGGTATTCAAATAAAAACAAAGGGATTATTTATTAAAATATGTTGACCACCTCCTTGCCCTGCTTACACAATTTGACCTAGAATGTCCCTTTAACCCCTTCACTATGAAGTTATTTTCCAAAAAAACATTGACAGGAACCAGAGATTTTTGAAAAATCTTTTTTAATTAATCATACTGTAAGAAATACTTGGGCATATTTCCATGGTATTTCTTTCTGTAATAACATATTTTCCCAGTACATGGTGCCATCTAATGCCAAAATAAGTTACAGCCGTTATAGTTGCAGCTTGTGTTCTCTGCATCGGCTGCTGAAAGTTCGATGTCAGGGCATTCCACAGCCGATTTTACAGTTTTAGTTCTTTGGGCATTATGCCCACAGAGTTGAAACTTTTGGGGCACCTTCTGCAGCTCAAAAGCTAACGAAATTTGTTTGCAGCAAATTAATTTAATTTGCCTTTGAGCTGCAGAGCTACAAATCGAGATATCTCCATATCTATACACTGGATGGTGCCTTTGAAGCCCGAGATATGTTGGTCTTGATAGTGTAGGGGTTAAGTAGTAAAACTAACATTTTCTCTTGCTTCTCTCTTCACTTCCATTAGTCGGCATCTTGCTGCAAGAAGCACTATGGTCTCAGGGCCATATGACGATCACCACACGTGCAAACAGCCCACATGCAGCCAGTGAGACACCTGCCAATACTTCTGTAGCTGGTGTGAGCTGGTTTAGTCATGTGTATAAAGAGAAATCCCCTGGGCGCAAAGGTATGAATGAAGCATTTACAAGACAACTAACTGCTAGTATAAACAGTCATGGATACGTAGCAAGTATAAAAGAGCATCAATATCATATACTGGACAATGAACCAAATACGTATATGCATATAATTTATACGTAAATTTATACATAAATTGCAATCTTTGAGCTTGGATTCCAATATTGTTGAATGGATTAGGCAGTGGCTGAGTGACAGGCAACAGAGGGTTGTGGTAAATGGAGTTTATTCGGCGCAAGGTCTTGTTACCAGTGGGGTACCTCAGGGGTCAGTACTTGGACCCATTCTCTTTAATATTTTTATTAGTGATATTGCAGAAGGTATTAATGGTAAAGTATGTCTTTTTGCTGATGACACAAAGATTTGCAAAAGAATTGACGTTCCTGGAAGGATCAGCCAAATGACAAATGATTTAGGTAAATTAAAAAAATGGTTGGAGCTGTGGCAATTGAGTTTTAATGTGGATAAGTGCAAGATAATGCACTTGGGGCATAAAAACCCAAGGGCTGAATATAGAATATTTGATACAGTCCAAACCTCAACATCTGAGGAAAGGGATTTAGGGGTTATTATTGCAAAGGATCTAAGTGCTCATGCCACTGTACAGAGCACTGGTGAGACCTCACTGGGAGTACTGTGTGCAGTACTGGAGACCGTATCTCCAGAAGGATATAGACATCTTAGAGAGAGTTCAGAGAAGGACTACTAAAATGGTGTACGGCTTGAAGGAGAAAAGTTACCAGGAAGGCTTAATGATCTTAACATGTATAGCTTGGAAAAAAGACGAGACAGAGGAGATATGATAGAAACATTTAAATACGTACAGGGAATCCACAAGGTAGAGGAAGGGAGTATATTTAAAAGGAAACAAAGTAGCAAAACAAGAGGACATAGTCTTAGATTAGAGGGGCAAAGGTTTAAAAGTAACATCAGGAAGCATTATTTTACTGAGAGGGTGGTGGATACATGGAACAGCCTTCCAGTAGAAGTGGTAGAGGCCAAAACAGTGATTGAATTTAAGCAGGCATGGGATAGGTATAAGGCTATCCTAAATAAAAGATAAACCCAGGTAAAGTATCCATGTAATTGGGCAGACTAGATGGGCTGAAAGGTTCTCATCTGACGACATTTTCTGTGTTTCAGATATAAGTGTGTGAGGTCCCGGGAACTATATGGGACTATCAAATAAAACCATGAAATTCTATTATGTACGGTATGTCTTCTTTGAAATCAAGAACAAAACTAAAGATGTAATATCTATGAAAAACAATCCAAGCCCAGTATGAGTGATAATATAAATCAGTTCAGTTTTTAGATGGTAATATGTACATAAAATATGGTGTAAAATAGTAGGCTCCAGAAATAGAAGCCGGCTCCTTCATGGACGGAGAGACAGTTGCTGGTGGTCAAAACAGTTTGCTGTAGAGTAGACAAAAAGCAAAGAAGACACATTGTGCAGTACACAGCAGTACTGTTCCTTTTGCAACCCCTATAGGGTACTTACAATGTGCAGAGCCCCCTATCCCAGCTCTGAGGAAAATGGGCCTGTGAGGTCCTTATACAGGTGGCCTCCAACCTTGTTCAGTTGTGTGGAGTCTCCCAGGTTCGGATGTTGTAGGAAAAAGGGAATGCAAGAAAACTTTGTGACTGACTGATGAAGCCACGGGGAGTGGTTTGACACATATCAGGACTGCAGATTTATTAATTTTATATCTATTGGTCACTATCCGACTTTAAATTTGTATTAATAAATATATATATATATTTTTTATATATACCCGGTTCAGGGTTTTCTTGCATTCCCTTATTCTCGTTCAACGCACTTTTGGTGGTCTCCGAATAACCCCTTATATTTATTTTAATATATCTCTATTTCTCAAACCGTCGTTTTGTGATAGCAAAAATGTTGAATGCAAAAGAAAAGTCTGATAAGGCAAGACTATTTCGCTACAGTCACTAGAATAAAAACAAAAGGTTCTGAATTGATTTGGGTCATTCGTTATATCGTTCAACCTTTAAAAAACGGCCCAAACTTTCACATTATGTCATCCCAATGAAATGAAAGAATCCAAATTAATTCACTCTTTTCTTTATAATTTCTTCCAGACTAGATGACATCCATTACTATTGTCAATTGGATATTCGGGACATAACGAAACAAATCACACATGTCTAACCTTAACGTTGAACGTATGTCACAATGGCTAGGGACAGGAAAGGAATGGGAAAAAGAAGGAGGTTTACACACTCTAGCCACCAAGATCACATAAATTAACTTGTCAAGTGTCTTTTATTGACCAATAAATAATGACCATGACGACACAATAGTGATATTCATTGGTGTTACATAGTTACATAGTTACATAGTTATATAGGCTGAAAAAAGACATGCGTCCATCGGGTTCAGCCTCTCCCACATAACCTACTGCTGTTGATCCAAAAGAAGGCAAAAAACCCAGTCTGAAATGCTTGCCAATATGCAACATACTGGGAAAAAATTCCTTCTTGACCCCAGAATGGCAGTCAGATTTCTCCTTGGATCAAGAAGCTTTTACCCACATATTAAATATTATAACCCTTAATATTCTGTGTCTGCAGGAAGTCATCCAGTCGTTTTTTAAAAGTCTGTACAGACTCTGACCCAACCACCTCAACAGGCAGAGAATTCCACAGCTTTATTGTTCTCACCGTAAAATAACCCTTCCTATGCTTTAAGCTAAATTTTCTTTCTTCCAGTCTAAATGGATGACCCCTTGTCCTATGTATAGTCCTGTTAATGAATAGGTTATCAGACAATGGTTGATAATGGCCCCGTATATATTTATATAAGGTTATCAGATCCCCTCTAAGGCGCCGTTTCTCTAAACTAAACAGGTTTAAGCTTGTTAGTCTTGCCTCATAACTTAACCCTTCCATTCCCCTTATTAATTTAGTTGCCCGTCTCTGCACTTTTTCTAACGCTATAATATCTTTTTTTAAGACAGGTGCCCAAAATTGCACGGCATATTCAAGGTGCGGCCTGACCATTGATTTATACAGAGGCAAAATTATATTTTCATCCCTTGAGTGAACTCCCCTTTTAATGCATGCCAATACTTTGCTGGCCTTGGCGGCTGCTGTTTGACATTGCACATTGTTACTTAGTTTGAAGTCTATGATTATTCCCAAATCCTTCTCCTGCTTGGATTTCCCTAACTCCGTACCATTTAGGGTATAAATTACTTGTGTGTTCTTCACTCCAAAGTGCATAACTTTGCATTTATCTAGATTATAATTCATCTGCCATTTAAGTGCCCAGTCCCCCAATCTATCTAAATCCCTCTGCAGCGAAGTAACATCCTGCTCACATTGTATCAAAGACAATGCATACAAATACAGGAGAAGCTAGAAACAATGGAGTGCAAGGATGCTCAACCTTGGCCATCCAGGTGTTTTGGCACTATATTTCTTACAAACCTCAGTCAACCTAAAGAGTGGAAGATGTAGTTCCTAATTATGTGGAGAGTCAACGGTGAGCTTCCCTTATGTAGTGGGATTTCAACTGAATTAAATACAACAAATGGATGGGAGGATTCACCCAAAACAAACCTTCAAAGTTATAACTCAGGTCCAAGAATTCAAAGCCAAGTTAACAAAGGGTTATTCAGTAAGCAGCTTGTGGTGGAAAGAAAACGACTTATCTAGAAGCTTAAAATGAGAAGAAATGAAATGTAACTCATTTAAAACTAATGTGTACGGCTTAAGGAGCGGATGGCAGATGTGTTGGATAATCTTATGTTCAAATTTATGTAAATGGAGGAAGAAACTCAGCCGTTTCATGAAGAATTATGTGCAGGCAAAGAAAAGTTTGATTAGGAAGTTAAAAATGACTTTAACACAAAGCTTTGTACCTTTGAATGATGGAATAAAATTAATGATTTAATGTGTAAATCCATTTTGTAGTAAATAGTGATGCAGGGTTTTCTCTAAAAAAATTTTACTTATGTGGCACATTTGGCTTTATTGGCTCAGACAATAAGTTTAGTGCAATTGGTTGTTTTCATTATTGTAAGTTACCAGAATAATGATTTTCAGCTATTTTTCCTGAAGTGGTATTTTTTTTAAAAAAATATGAAATTTGCAAGACAGACAGATCTTGCTAAACCGTCAATAATAAACTGTTATTTGCAAGACATATTTTGAAAATGTAAATCATCACATGTGTCTGTGTTGTAAATGTACTATATAGATATACACACACCTATTTAAAGAAAATCACTTTTTATTGCATTTTAAATTTGGCACAAAATCGTTAAACGGTAATGGTCTGTGATAAAGTGAGAATCAGTATACGTGTACTAATGAGGTTGCTACTCTAATTTACTCTGTAGTTTTTATAAAAATATTTTTCTTATGCTGTCTATTTATAGTCTCCTCAGATTACAACTCTTGAAAATTAATTTATCCTGATTATAGTGATCAATCTTTAAATTACTATCCTACAAACGTCCTTTCTATATTTACTCAGAAATAATATAAGTTGAGTTGAAACCTTAATATGATAATTCACAGAAGAGTAACATACAATTCTGATACTTATATTCCTTATCATTAGCTTTTCCTTTTTACTGTGATAATTGCAATATAATGGTACTTGACAGTATCAAATAATTGCATTGAAATTCTTAACATTCTAACTCTACATTCTGTGTGCTAATTCACGTTTCTACTATTATGTAAACCTTATTCATAACTTAGTATAATAGCCTGTATAAACTAGTTTACCACACACACATACTTGTATACATGAAAATGTATTTATATTCAGTGGTATTTTCATTTCCTGGAGCCAAAGAGACATCATTTGGACTCATGATGTCCCTGGACATATATGCTACCACCAAACCAAACTTGTTTCATTTTTCTTCTTCCACCAAGATTTGATAACTTGCAAAAACCACCATTGGTGGAAATGTTGGTAGTGTTCATATCACAACTTTGTCTTTATTAAAAACAATACATGGTAGCTTGTAGGAAAGGCCTCCCATTTTAGAGATCTTCTGTCCAGAGGCCAAGGCAACCAACAACACCGGTTTAGGATTCAAGGATGTTTGATCCAAATGTTCAATAAGATCTAATGTCAACATTGATACTTCCAGGGGCAAATTCAATACATTAGAATACAATTTCACAGTATCCACAATTGCCTTAAAACCCATGCCACATTCTAGTCCTGGGCCCATACTGATCCTGAAAGGAGGAGATAGCCAATACATGAACTTTCTTTGTGTTGAAGCTTATGCCCTTACTCGTGCTATCCAACAGTAAATCTATAATATCATTAGTAGACGGATTGGAAGGAGAATGGTGGTGCTGATCAGATCACTTCCAGAAAATGTCCCATACCCCAAGAAAGACGTAGAATTTTTTGCATCAAAAGAAATATATCTACAACAACTTTTGAAAAACTTTTCTCATCTAAATGCATGCTTTCAATCTCCAGGATTTCTTCTAGCATTTCTGCAATCAATAATGCTTAACGGGCCCTTGAGTCTGAAATATAAACACTTCTTATTTCTGGTTTATCCACTTATGAAGCGTGAAAAGCCCTGTGTACGCTTTGTACAATTCCACTTTGACTGACCTCAATATCTTAATAACAGACTTAAATATCTGTGCCTGAAGAAGAAAAGAGGTAAGAAAACTTGTCTGTGGTCCTCAGAAGTGGCCCCTTTTGCCAATAATTGATGAACACAATTTCAAATTCAGCAAGCATTTTGGAGACGCTTTCTTCTGGTAACAACATCATCGTTGAACAACTCAACCTGAGTTGACAACTCTGAGCGTCAATATGACAGTATATCATTCAAACATATAATTAACCTGGCTATTTTTTACTATTAGAATATACTGTACACAGTGAAATACTGGCAAATTGACAGAGAAATAGGGTGCAGTTCGTCACAGATCAGCAGTCTTCAGCGGCAGCAAAATTGTCCCATAGAGAGGGCCGAATTGTCCCTCACAGAAGGCCAAACTGCATCAAAGTGTCAGTGAAATGCCCTGATTTTCAGTGTTTCAGTTCGACAGGTTTAAACAGGCAAATCTCATAGGATTCAATGTAAAAAAAATATAAAAAAATATATATCATTTTTAATTTAAAAAAAAGTTTTATTCTTTTCATTTTCAGCAAAAGTACTTTTATTTATTTATTTTTATAACACCTTTTTTGTATTATTTGTATTATTTAGACAAGATTTTTGATTCCCAATTTTTAAAAACGGCCTTTTTTCTTATTCTGTAACAGACCTTTTCATTATTTTTTAAAAGACCTTTTTTATTATTCAGACACATTTTAAGACATTTTTATTGGGTTAAACACCTATTAAGAGAACAGGAGAGTTCCATTTTTTCCCCTGCAGTTCAGCAGTGTTTGGCAGTCAGTTCGGCGGTTTTCAGTTTAGTAGTCTTCGGTGGCCAGTTCCGCGATCTTCGGTGGTGTTTGGTGGCCAGTTTGGCGCTATTCGGTGACTCCATTTTCAGTGCACTACAGGTGACCCTGTGGGGAAAAGTGAATTCACTGAAGGGTCAGAAATTGGACTCGCTGAAGTGCACCAAAGTGCAAAGCACTGAAATTTCAGTGCTTTGTGAATAACCCCTAAAATGTTTCTAATAGTTTAGGACCTTTCATTCATATATACAAATGTAATTAATACATTTTATTTTGCAATTGAACAAATTACGTTCACTAGACCACTTGAGTTTTTCCAATCTACAGGTGGAATATCTGTCAGTCACTGCACATTATTTCATCAAGCGTGCTAGAAATAATAGACATGGATCATGAAAAGAGGTCAATCCTGCAGACAACAAGAAGCTTATCTGATTCAGAAATTGTACACAGACACACTGCAAGGTCTAAATGAGAAAAACGTTTGTTTACTACTCTTTTAATAGCTATTGAATATAATTGGAACCTGTAATATAATTATGTGAATATATCAAATTTATAATCTTCCTGTTCTCCATTTTATCCACAATTTGTTCTACTTTTCTACTTTTTCTGTGTCTTTTCATTGCAATTTACTCTCTTTACAATACATCAGTTTCTGTTTTGCTTTTAAATAAGTTTGCATATTATTCTTATTTTTTATGGTTATAAGACATTTTGTTTTTTGCATGTATACAGATTAGTTACAAATAACATTTTAGATTCATATTTTTGCCTATAGGTCAAATTCTAAAACAGTTTTGTATTCCTGCATATACTAATATTTATTTGCAATATATTCTTCATAATCTATATAAAAGTGGTGATCTTTCTCCACTCATTTCAATTTCTCTCAGGCATCATATAAGGGGTTATTCAGAGAGCACCAAAATGTCACGAAATGTTTGCCGCACTTGGCGAGTTAAATTCGTCGACCCTGTGATGAATTCAGAATTTACCGCAGGGTATTCAGGTGGGGTGAATCGACCCGTCAAATGCATCCTCAAACCCACAAACCCGCCAAAAAATGCTGACGACCCACCAAACAGACAGCCAAATCGATCTTCAAAGCACAGATGACCCGCTGAACAGACCGCTGGGAAAAGCCGACCAGCTACCCAAGAGGGGTAAAAAAATCCAGAAACCTGCATCTTTAAAAAAAACAAAAAACACTAGTGTATGAAAATGCCTGGATATAATATATGAGGTTCTATGAATAACAATAAAAAGGTCTGTTGCAGAACAACAAAAAAAAAAAATTGGGATAAAAAAATTCACCGAAAAAATCACGAAAATGTTTAAAAATTATAAAAAAATAATCAAATAAAGAGACTTCTTGCTGAAAATGAAAAGAATAAACGGTTGAATAAATATTTAAGACAAACAAGGATTTTTTTTTACATTGAAACCTATGGGATTCGCCTGCTTAAACCTGTCGTATGAAACCACCGAAAATCAGGGCATTTCGGTACAGTTCGGTGTTCTTTGAATATATTAACTATTACTTCTCTATGGAGATTTCACTGCCACTGAAGGTCACTGTATCTTGCTGGCAATTTGCCAATATTTGGCCGAATGGCCACGAAATTGCACCATACGGGGAAATTCACTGTTCGGTGTAATTCCGTGGCCGATTCTGTGCTCTTTGAATAACCCTATAGTAATTATCTGAAATTATTGTGAACTCTTGCCTGTTTGCATGCTATTTCTAGAATAATGAATAAATTGCTATTCTATGAATAAAATAAATTCCAAATGTATAAAGAATCTTTTATTCTAATAAAATCGTATAAATGAGTATAAAAAGCCCGACGCGTTTCGTCTATTAGTTAGACTTCCTCAAGGGCAATGTGATATATAAGCAATCAAAATACAGTATAATGCATCATTCCACATAGTTTCTTATATAGTCTTTAAGAGTTTCTGATTGGTAATGACTATGGACTAAAGTTTACATCTCAGTGTCATAAGGAGCAAATAGATTTTTTAGATATCACTTTTTTCTGCCAGGAAAATCAAATTAAAAGTAAATGCTTTTTCAAACCCACTGATGGGAATGGATATATCCACTATTCTAGTAGTGATTGGTTCCCATGGATATATAGACCTGGCAATTCATCAAGCACTGAAGCCTCCGTGTTTTTTGCTAGATTGTTAGAGTGACCCTGTTATGCTGGAGACAACTTCAGCTATTTCGAAAAAGCAGAAAATGATGTTTACACATTGTATTAGCGAATTTACAAAACCATGTATAAATTCGTTAAGTCTTTGGAACCCCTAAGTGTGCGACAACTCTGGTTAACGCCTTCACTACCAATATTGAGATAGTACCGGCTGGTTGGAGTAGAGGTAACATCACTTCTCTGCGTGGAGAGAGCCTGTGGAGTCATGGGTTTGATCCCAGTGAGCAACCTCTCCAGTAAGTGTCCTTGGGCAAGACACCCAACGGTACATATTCGCAACCCAGGACATACTTGAAAACAAGAGAAATCTCAATGTATCCTTCCTGGTAAAATCCTTTCTCAAAAAAATCTCGGGCTTCAAATGCACCAGATATCTGGTGCCCCGATATTGAGATATCTTGATATGCTAATCTGCAGCCCAAATGAAAATTGTTTGCTGCAAACTAATTTTGTTAGCTTCTGGACTGCAGAAGGTGCCCCAAAGAGCTAAAACTGTAAAATGAGCTGCTGAAAGCTCTGAAATATTGGGGTTTCAGCAGCAGTAAGCAGCCGAAAACAGATCTGCTGTTAAACCCTCTGTAACTCAATTTGGCAGTGGATGGTGCATCTCCTGGCCAAAAAGGTTGTTACAGTAATAGTATTACTGTACAATTTATTAAAAATAATATTTTTTTAAAAATCACTGGTTTCTGACAATGTTTTTTTGGCATATCACTTGGTAGTGAAGGGGTTAGGTGTATACCTGACTTGCAACCTTTCCCAGGGTGTTTTCCTGGTTGGCCAGAAGGGTTATTGTAATCTAAATCTGTATCTTTTATATTAACATGAAATTTTCCAACAATTCAATTTTTTGCAGAACCTAAGTCAATTGAGGACAATATAGGGCCTATTCCTACTGACTCGTTATGATTTACGAATGAGCCATTTAGTATAACAGCCCCACTCATTACTGATAATGGCTCCTGTCTTATTCCAGCCAAACTTCACTTGCGGCTCAGCTGTTGCAGCTGCATCCTGTAGATTAATATTTCTACACTTTTTATAGGAAGTGCTAATGTTAAGGCAGCTGGAGAATAATCTCCAGATCTAGCCTGATCTCGAGCCGGTATTTAATCAAATATATTGTACCTCAAAACTTGCATTTGTAAAATCAATTAACCCCTAAAAATATAAACATAAAAAAGTATGCTTAAAACAGGAGTCGAAAAAAAGGGGGAGAAAGAACAGCGCTCCAGAAAAAAAGGATTGAAAGAAAAATAACCTTTAAATTGTTTAGGTACCTTAAAGATGATACTATCCCCTGCAGGAAAGGTTCTTTTCTTTATATTCGCAATATTAGCTTCAACAGTAAACTAGGCTTGTGCACCGATTTTTTTTTCGGTTCAATTCGGTTCGGCTCGTTCGGATGTTTAAACTTTTCGATTCGGCTCGTTTCGACCGATTTCTGTTTCGATTCGGTTCGGTTCGACTCGTTTTTCGTGTACATTTTTTTTTTCCGAATATCGACCATTTTTCGTATTTTCGGGTCACTTAGCTCGTTTTTTGTATCGACTTTTCGAGATTTCGGAAATTTTCGTATTTTTCGGAACCTCTGTTCTCCTCGTTTCAAAGTTTGGTAGTCCCTGAACCAAAGAGGAGGAGCTGCTCGCGTGTAAATTCACATATATATAGCAGAGGCTGTCAGCAGGATCTGCCCAATTATTTAGAGGAAAAAAATGTGAACTGTTTTTCTATAAAGTATCCCTTTAACAACGTGGACCATCTCCACTTTTATGATATCATTTTAGCAGAAGCCTAGATTTCTAAGGGTCAAAACAAGGTATGTGAGATTGCTGACAACGGGAACAATAGTGACCTGCCCTACAGTGACACCCTGTTCTGGTATTGGCTCGTTGGTGCCATTGCAGTGTAGGCTACACCATATGTAAATCAGACTGTGGTCATCCTGAAAGGGTGGCTGGCGCTGAAATGTTTCTGCTCTCAGATCCTTCAAAAAACAATATTTTATTTATTGCCTTAATAGTTGCAAGTGATGGTTAAAAGAATCACCGTTGACAATATCGGATTCTGTAAGGATCGGAAATGGCCAATTCTGAATATCAGAAGCTTCTGATATTTCTGTATCAATGACTTGGAATATCAGAAACATGTGATCTGTTCGGCCATTTTTGATCTCCAAAACCTAAGGTTAGGTTACAGTCTCTGTCATATGGTTAGGGTAGGATCTTGGGTTCCTGCAGAGGTTTGGCCAGGACAGGTGTTAACCTCTTAATTAACCTCAACCAAGAGATGTCCTTTTGGTTTAAGTCTTGGACATAGAGTATTGAAGATCACTCCTGAATTTCCCAACAACTTTGAAGTGGACAGTCATCATCGAATTTCAGAATAAAACAGCTGGAACCGAAATCACGAATGGAACAGAGTGAAAATAAATTTTGATTTGACACATTTCAAGTCCATTCGAAAATTCCGAAAATATTTCGTTTCGGCTCAGAAAACTTTTCGGATCTGCCATTTTCGGATCTAAAAATTTTCGGAAAATCGTCCGCATCCGAAAACCGAAACGCACATCCCAACAGTAAATGTATGAGTCTTGATTTGGGATAAACCTCAAATAAAGAAATACAATACATAGTGTAGCATTGTTACAATTAGTACATAGAGGTGCATTCAAATAGACAAATTCACACTCACGCTTTGTGAGAGCTGCAAGCCCTCATATGTTAGCTTCTCAGGTTGTTTGTGGGCCAACCTAACCGCCCGTAGTCTCCAGCTTTCTTTAGGTGGTCCTGAGAAGCAGCCAGACCGCAGAAACAAGGCTCCAACCAGTAATGAGTAAAAAGAGGAAGTTTAAAACTATTTATTTTTCAATAAAATGAAATAAAAAGACGGTCAGACCCGTTTCGCGCCGAACGCTTCTTCAGTGGCATCTAGAAAATAAAGAATAACAGTCACAAGTCTGCTGCATATATATAATAGTCCTCTAATTGATTCATAATTGGCGTAATCGATCATGCCGCCCCACACTTCCGTTTGTAGCACATTTGTGCGTACTGCATCCACGCGGCTCCACTTCCGGATCTGTTCCTTGGATGACAAACTGCTAGTTCCCCAGATCCTTCTGCGCATGCTTTCATACGCTTCTTTCCTTTCGATTTTATACTTCTCTGCTGGGGGCTCCTTATCAACTGCACCCAACTGTCCCAAACATTTCAATACGATTGGAGCCATCATGTCCCGAAAATGAGAGCAAAGAAAGGGCATACTCAATTTCCAAATGCCAAAAATTTATATAATAAAAAGACCAGACATTATCGTTTTTTTTAAATTGTATACCCCAATTCAGCGGATCCAGCCATTGCTTGTCTGGTTAGCATAATGTCTATTGTACACAAACAATAAATAATTACAAAATTATGACCTAATGAAATAAACCATCAGGGGAAAAGTGCATTAATACCAGACAACCCCAAAAAAGGATAATGTCAACCATCTCAGCAAAATTATAGAAAATGACAAATTTCAAAATCCTTATTCAAACCTTTTGGGATAAGTGTATCGAAATAAAAAATCAGTTTCATTTTCTCCTGGTTAATTTTTTGATAAAATCCTCGCCCCTCCAATCCTTTTTGATCTTACGTAGGGCAAAAAATAAAAGGCCTTCTGGTGAACCATTATGAGTGGTTAGGAAATGCAAAGACACTGAATGTTTTTCATAACCTCGTTGAATATTTTGTATGTGTTCTGATACTCTAATGTATAATGACCTCGTTGTCGTACCTATATATATTTTATGGCACGGACAAACGAGAGCATAGATAATATTGTTTGAATGACAAGGGACAATCTGTTTAATTTTAAATGAACCTTTAAAATCAAAGGTTGGATAGAACTTCTTCCCCAGTTTTAACTTCTTACAGGCCAGACACGAACCACAGCGATAAAAGCCTTCTTTGATCTGTAACATTTCAAAGCCCTTTACATTTTCTCTATCCCGACAGGTTTGGCTTCTCACAATCTGTTGTTTTACTGTTCGGGCACCCCTATTAATAATCTTTGGTCTATCATCTAAAATTTCTTGGAGTGCCGGGTTTTTCTTTAAGATATGCCAATATTTCTTAATGGGTGTATTAATGGCTCGAGTTTGGCTATTAAAGTCATAAATTAGCGGAATAGAGAATTTAGATTTTTCTCTTTGTCCTTGGTACTGAATAAGGGTTTTTCTATCCTTTCCTCAGATATCTTTCAATGTATTGAGTAGTCCATCCCTCTTTATATCCTTTCTTTCGAAAATCCTCCAACATTTTTTCTGCTTGAATATCAAAAACCTCTTTCTCCGTGCAGTTTATCCTTAATCTAGTCAGTTGGCTTTTTGGGACGCTACTAAGCCACGCAGAAGCATGACAACTCGTAGACTCAATGTAGTTGTTCACGTCCACTGGTTTGAAGTAAGTTCTAGTTTTAAGAAGCCCTTCTTCAACATAGAGCGTCAGATCAAGGAAATTAATTATGTCTTTACTAAATTGCAGGTCAAGTTTAATCCCCCAACTATTCTGATTCAAAAACCCGTGGAAGTATCTTAAACTCTTTTCATCACCCTTCCAAACAAAGAAAAGGTCGTCTATGTACCTTCTATAGAGGATCAGGTTTTGCGCCCAACCATGTGAACCCTGGGATTCCCAGTGGGCCATGAAGAGGTTAGCATAGCTGGGCGCAAAGCGGGTCCCCATAGCTGTACCCGTACACTGTAAGTAAAATTGGTTATTAAATGAAAAATAATTGTTCCCGGAGGATAAAAGAATACCCTCCAAAATTAAATCTGATTGTTCCTCAGGGTACATCCTGTATTTATCTAGATGGTAGTGGACTGCTTCGCACCCCCTATCATGTAGAATGATGCTGTATAATGACTGCACATCACATGTTACAAGTAAGAAATCTTGATCCCACTGAAAATCATCCAGAATTTGTAATAAATTCATAGTGTCCCTTAGGTAAGAGCTAGTTAATTTAACCATAGGTTGGAGGAGGATATCTAGATTTAGATACGTATCCATATCATTCAACTGCCTCAAAGCTTCCTGATCGTATGTTTCTTTATTCATTATTACTATACCACCTCCATTATCTGCGGGTTTAATTATAATATCGGGGTCATTTTTGAGTGATGATAGTGTCTTTTTTCTCCCTTAGTCAAATTATATTGTAATTTCTTTGTGTGAATCTTATTTATATCTGCCATTACCATATACTCAAAGATTTTCATCTCCTCCGAGATCATATTTTTCGGGAAGAACGAAGATCTTTCTTTTAAACCCGAATGGGTAAATTGTGGCTGGGTGGTCATTCGTTCTTTCAATAGGGGTTTTAAGAAAGAACTTTTTCAAACACATTTTCCTCTGAAATTTTTTTAGGTCGATAAACATATGGAATTTGTCCACCTTCGTACTTGGTGCAAATTTCAAACCCTTATTCAGGGCGTCGGTCTCTTCTTTATTCAGAATGCGACTACTCAAATAAAAAATACCATTAGTAGTATTAGATGTTATCTGTCATTTAGATAGTTTTTTGGCCTCCTTTATTTTTTCCTTTCTTTATAGGACCCCCCCCCCAACATCTTGTTTGTTTTTTCTAGTCCTCTTTTCTGTGTGGTAGTGCCTGACTGGTTTAAGATTTTTACAACTGGTTCCAAAGGCATGCTGGTAAATTTGAGCTGTTTGGTGGCCGCTGGGCGAGATTTTAAAAAAGGTTCCTTATAGCTTTCTTGTTTATGTGATGGGCCCTTGCCATAGGTAGGAGAATTTTTCGGTGGAAACCTCCCTTTGTTCCATGGAGATTTCCATGCATACTCCGAGGGACTTAAGGCCGACCCGAAACTTTCATCTTGAATATTTAAAACTGGATTCTCACATTTGTCGCTTCCCTCGGGATTTTATTCTATAAGGAGAGACTCTCTTGTTGATTCTTGAGGATTTAATTTGTTGTCTATCATACCAGGATCTTTATCTAAATCCTTCCCTTCCGGCTGATATTTATTTTTGGTAATCTCAATCTGTAAATCACAATTTGTTATACCACTTTCTTCCAAAAAAATGGTACTGCAAGGACCTTCCCTTCCCTTCCTCATAGGTAGGGTCTCAGGGATCTGTTCTAAAGGGCACCCAAAAGTTACTACCTCCCTTTTTGTTATTTTTTTAGACCTAATATTTAGTTGTTCATCTTTTTGTTTGTTGGTGTTAATGTGAACCTGACTCCGAATAGGGGTAAAGTTTGGATTACCTCTAGGGGTGGGGAGTCTTTTGTGCTTCCTTTGTGATAGAGGATAGAACGCATGGGGATTATTGTATTGATGTCTATTATAGTGATTATACTGAGTGGAATAGTGTCTTTTTGGTCCCTTCTCTATTACAGATTTTGAAGTAACTATATACTTTTGTTTGATTTTATCACTTCTGTAATCTTCAATATCCCTTAAGTATTTTTTCTTTTTTACTTCTATAACATCCTGTGTTATTCTATATAAATTAATCCTCAGCTCTTGGGATAACTCCTCAAGGTGTACCTCATCCGTGCTGGATTTAAGCTCCTCCATTAGAGCTTATATTTTTACATCCAAGTCTTGGAGGGCTTCACTCCTATATTGAACAATATAACACATTGTTTGAGTCGCAAAGTTCTCCATCATCTGAATCCACCCATCCATAAATTTGGTGTTATCCTTATCTGA